>OY728139.1:1142757164-1145179738 GCA_963277665.1 Viscum album | reverse complement strand
AGAGGTTCCAACTCCAGATATCTCAGAGGGATTCCAAAAACACCATCTAGGAATTCCTTCTAAATGGATCGTATTTCTAGGAATAAGAACTTATTTTCACCAAACATCAGGTAAATGATAAAGGGAACAAAGCCTAAATAAACTTATCCAATACATGGAGGACAAGAGACTCAAGCCTTGAAGAAAGGGGTAAACGACATGTAGTAGGGTAACACATCGTGTCATTTGACCATGGGTAATGCACATGTACAATAACCCATGTCATTATACCCATGTCTTGTATATGAGTAGACAATGTATAGAAGGGTTTACATGCTTTTTTCTTGTATCTGGGGTCCTGTCCTTGTTCTCAGCCATGTGCTGGTACATGGTGTTATTCCGTGTATCCATTCCCATGTACCAGTAAAAGAGGTATCTCGTGTACATGTTCTAGGCCACAACATGTGGGGGAGTACACGCCTTGAAGGAAACCTGTGACTCCACCCCATGTCTGTGTACTACCCAAAATACGTGTCGATTTCATCCAAGGGGACTACACATCATGTAGTAAAGGACTACACACCATGTGTATCAGGTTTTTCTAAAACCCTTATTCTTCCACATGCTCGCACTGATCAATCCTCCAGATTCTGTTCTGGTGGTTGGTTTTCCCTGAAACTCCAGATTCAAGCTCGTTCAGTCATTCCATCATCGAATCAGTAATATTTGGGCCTTAAATTGGCTTGGAAAATGAGATAATAACAATTCTTTGTTATATGTTGAAGAATGTGAAATCAAAACCAACTATCATTCGATCCACTATCATGAACACTTTTTCACCTACGTCGATTCATAGTGATTCTAAATCTATGATTTTGGATTTTTACACTAATAATTGAATGTGAAACGATCGATCGTCCAAAGAAAAGTCGAATTGTAGGGAAAACGAAGAACACCATGAAGAATGGTGAATTGGGGAGAAGAACAAACCAAATCTGGAGGGTTGAACCTTGATAAATTATCATGTCAATATTCATTCTTCACCATTATAATGATAAAATAATCATGTAATAATTTTAATCAAAATTATTAGAATCTCCCAATAAACCACGAAATTATACCCATCTCACATAATAATGGATCCGAGAGAAAATACTTTCTTTGATTGGTCTAAATTCATCATGGAATTCAGGAACATGAAAAATAAAATCAAAATAACATGCCCTAACCCGATTCAGATCAGTTGTTGACATAGAAGGATCGCTACATCGTCATCATTGGAAGATCCTTCAAAAAATCGGTATGTGTCGATCGTTAATGCCTGATTTGGTCATCATTCATGGGGAAGGATTCTACATATCTCTCTTTAAAAATTCTCTATAGTATTATAGGGTTATGTAGCTAGCCGTGTAATTATAAAATAATAAAATATTTAAGGACTAAACAACTGATGTGTTAATAAACGAAATAAAATAATTTTATTATTTTCTGTGCTCGTGGAAACTTTTCCAAAAACAGCCCATGCCAACTAATGTTAGGTCATGCCTAGGGTAAAGCCTTGATTCTGGACTTAACAGTGCTCTCAGATTTCTGATCCGGACACCCGTTTAAATGTTACTCAACTTTTTCATGAAAATCTTGCTTGCATTATTTTTAATATTTTAATATATTTCAAACATTTATTTCATGTACAGCGGGCCTTAGAATCACACATCATCTTAGAGAGTGTTCTTGGAGTTAATCCATATAATATTTAAAAATAATACACAAAAATATAACTCATTACATCTCTCCTTGAATAAAACACTCTTCCGGAAGCTCTATACCATTCCTTATAGCTTTCAAGTATCTAGTTTCCCTCCTTGTGTCAAACCAATGAGACATAAATATAAATGGGATTATAATTTGGTGCATGTCCAAATCCTTTATCACCGAACCATAAAACTCATTAATCTAATTATCCTTCAACGCTTGGTTTTCAATAACTATGAAATAATTAAAATAAGTCTCCAACATGTTGTAATCCCCAAACATTGCCTTTCTCCTTCTGGCCCTCTCATGCATAATCCCTATATAAACCATTTCTAGTTTCCTTTCACCTAATAGTCTATTTTTCATGACTTTAAAATACATGGAGTATGCATTTTGTCATTTGACCTTAAACAACAAGACACCACGGTCTGGTTGCATGACATTAAAAGGAACATCTTGGATCCTGGATGCATAACCTTAAAAGTAACTTCAATGGTCATGGATGAATAATGCTAAAAGGCACCATAATGGTCCATGTCACAAAATCTTAAACATTATGATGCTTCCCATTAAATGGATCTGAACTACATGTGTTTTTATTCCCTTTATGGGGTTATATAAAAAACCCTTTCAGGGGACTGATCATGATGCCTCCAAAACTATATCTTCCGTAGGTGGTGATAAATTTAAAAGTTCCAAATGTGTGTATTTAAACCATAATGTAACTAATCAAATTTGGTAGATAGATAAACTCTCTTACATTAAACTATAGAACCTCTCATACATATATATGTTCACATTGATGCACGGTATCAAGTGATCACTTTCATGAAACAAGTAACCAATATTGTTACCAAGAAGAATTATATGAATACCTCTTAATATATAAGAGAGTTATAAACTAGGAAACAAAAAACATCATAGGTTAATCCAACCATTCATCTTCTTGACATTGATACACCATTCAAAGCATCTTTATCTCACCCTAATTATTGTATGCCTTTGTAAAACAGGTCCACATCCAAATGAAACCATAATCACATTAACATAGATAAAACAATTATTTTTCTTAATATACAAGATTAAATATTATCAAATGATTCAAAATTGAATAGGTACAACACTCTAATCATGTGAATTATTTTTATGAATTTCTTATTTATATGTATAAAGTGATAATGAAAAAGATAAGAGGCTTTATAATAAACCTTGAACTTTATATCTTATTGTTATAGATGGTATTATCAATGTCTAGAATATATAAACCATTCAACATATTATTAATTATATAAAATATTTCATTCATATATATAAAAACCTTTTTTTTAATAAAAAATCAAAATCCCATCTTTTCCAAATAAGATATAGAAATAAAATTTCTATTTATGGATGGAACCTAGTAACAATTTTCTAATTCTATAACTAATACACTAGGTAAACAAAGTTCATATCTTATATCCTCTAATATAGTAACTATTTCCCCCATTTCCAACACATCTATCTACTTCACCTTTCTTAATTTATAAAATATTTATAAGTTTTTGTTTACTAGAAAATTGGTGTGATGAGCAATCAAAATCCAATACCCATGACTAAGAATTATAGAAATTTATATGTATAACATTCACATCCATATACTCATAATGATTCTCTTTGATAACACTTATAATTCTTGAATATATATATAAACATATTATAGTTTATACCTATAAAAGACTAAAAATTATAATCATGATGCATGGAATAATCTATAAAAAGATATATCTAAAGGATAATATCATGTTTTATATATTTTAATTAAGAAATTTTAATAAAAGCGCTCCTATTAAATTGATGACCCCATACATTATCAAATTTAGTGGATGTAGATCTATATATAACTAAATATTGGTTATCTTTGTTATTTTTTCCAGTATTTAACTATTTAGGCAATCCATCAGGCTAATCATATAACATATGAATCTTGGATATTTTGGTGGAAAAATCCTTTCCCAAATCATCATGTGAATTTTCCTGACTCTATTCCTCTAAGTACCCAATCCTAATTGGTCCACCCAAATAATCTTATCAGGGTCATACATACTCAATATACATTACAAAAGATAATCCATGGACACCTAGATTTGACATGGCCAACCCATTTCGATGATCAAGGTCTTGCGATGTTTTTTTGGAAGGTATATTACAATTAGTATTTCTAGGGTTTTCTTGGTTTTATCATTTCCATGTGCATCATATTTGTATCATGTGTAACTATTTCATCCCATTCAAAATTTATATCTCATGTAATTTATATATTTATGCATGTTTCTAGTGATTCAGTTTTTGGAATATGTATTCCTTTCAACAAATTAATATGTTCAAAGCATATTAATGTGTAAATCTTTATAAAACACATAGTTTGTGTTACTAACTCAATAAATAGAACTCAAATATATTCACACATATCTGAATCCATCTCATTCATAACTCACATGAAGCTATTTCATGTAATATCTTAGAATCATATGACATAAAAATTCCTTACAAGAGTAAGCATGGACCAACATTTATCCAACCCCCAAGATTAAATATATGGCATAAACCTCTATACTAGTGAGAAATCTTACCCAAAGTACTTCTATCCATGGTTTCTTACTCAATAGATACCTCAATTCTATCACAATAATGACAACTAATAAGTATAAACTATATTCAATCTCTAAATTTATGATTATAGATGCCTAAAAAACCAATATAAAGGCAATAGAAAACTAAATCTTATGCTTTTATAACTACAATGTAAATCTTATATTTATAGTATGAAAATTTATACAAATTAGTGTGAACAATTTATAATAAAGTATACAATATTCACATCATATAAAAAATTTCTATATATCAATATTTAAATAGGAATATAATAAATCAATGAAAATTTTGATTATTTACCATGAGATACAACAACTTTAGATTAAAAATTTCATTAAGACCACTTTTGATACTATCTAAAGTAAGGTGGTTGTCCCATGTCGATGAATATTTTTGAGAAAATTTATTTTCTTAGTTTTTATGAAGAAAATATCTTACCAATATAATGTGTTAAAATTTTTCAAACAATTTTGTACCATGGCATAATGTAATACCATAAGATATTTTTTTCTTTGGTCTCACCAAGAACCATGAAAAATCAATACCCACCATGGTATAGTTGGATCCTGTGGTGGTAATAACCATGACATATATATCAACTATAATTTAATGGTGATGTTAAAAATGATACCTTGTTTTATGGTTATAAAACCATGATCATTTTCCTTTAAAAGAAAATATTTTCCATCAAATATTACATATTATGGGCCGGTAATCATATAACAATTCCTTTTAAAAAAACATCATAGACCATGACATGGTGATATAACCATGACCATGGTTTTGGAAAAATACCAAAACCAATTTTCAATTTCAAATTTCATTCCACATATTAATTATTATTCTTGGCTATAATACCTCTTTTGGGTTTCATGGGGAATATAAATTACCATATACAGTAGAGGATAAAACAAATCTGTTAAAAATCTATATAGATTAGAATGAATAAGATGAATTAATAAAAACCCCAAAAAATTTACCTCATTTTCCATGATTTTGACATTCATTGGTAGTGAATTTGATTGAGTTCCCTTATCAAAAACCAATATTTTACTGCTTTTGATGGTATGATTAGCTTAAAAAACATATTTAACCAAACTATTAATTTACATCGGTTCACATCAGTTTTGAATTGTTAAAAACTAAACAAAATTATTTATATCATTTTTCAATATATTTAATGTAAATAAAAGGTCAATAATTAACAAATTAACCATGATTTTTAAGTATTACTCAATCCATCTTAAAGATATACATCAACTAGTATACAATAACCTCAATCCAGCTCAATCATTATATCTTGAACCCATCAAATTCAGTACACATTTACAACACCTTACCTGATCTGTTAATAGCATTAACCAATACCTTCCACACTATATTCTAGTTTTTATCACACTAAGTATTTGAATAAATAACTCACAAACATAAAACATATCTATTGTTCCCCAAAATCATCTATAGAAGTTAGTTTGCGCCCCACTAGTACAAAAACACACTTATTATAGATCTAACTCATAATTTAGCCCAATTTAGTATATTCCAATGATGGATCCTAATATTAAAAACCACAAAATGGTACAAATACATTAAATACTACATTTTATATGTCAATATTAAGAGTTAAGTGATCAAAAATTTACTTTACTAAAAGAATTTAAATCATAACTAGAAAGGTGATATCCATTGTCACCCAACTCACCTATGAAAACATCATAACAAGTAATTGATCCAAATTATTATGAGTTTAAAATTATTTACAAAAAAAATTACTTGAAATATGAATCATTAAACTATTCCTTTCTCACCCATATAGGATTCATGATCAACATCAGTAAGAAGTCAGTCCATCTCCAATAGAAAAACTTCATGGTGTTCAAGGTTATTTTCATTAAGGTGAGCCCGAGAAGAAGAGAAAAGATCAATATAATATATCATTTATGTTCATCCAACAATTATGAAAAGAATAAATTTAAAAAATAACACTAATGCAAAATAAAAGTGGAAGTTTAAACAACAACAATTTAAAAAACTCGGTGACCATAGTTTTGGACAATGATTCAAAAAATAAGTTTTCTATTCCAATATAATATAATGAAGGACTTACATAATAAATTTAAACAAATGTAACTTGTTCATTATGTATTAAATTAAATTATATAATAAATAAACTTTTTTATACAAATATACTTGAGTAAAAGGTGTAATATTTATTCTATACAACTGGTGTATTACTACATTTCTTACAAATACTAGATTTTCACGTACCTGAGAAAAATAGAATAAATATTTTCAAGAAATAAACTTTATGTCCGTAGGCTACAACATCAATTAGAAAAATTGAGTTAATTATGGAAAAACATAAAACCATAGTATCAATCACAAATAACTACGTTATAATGAAAATGATACAAAATAACTTTAAAGAATAAAACTAATATTAAATAAATGTAAAGGTTTAAACAAGAACAATTCAAGAACCCTTTTTACCATAGGCTATGGTAGTGATTTAAAAAAATCATCCAACAGTCTATGGTCTACAAAAATGATTTAAAAAATATCAACAATTCCTCCAATCCATTTTTTTTATATTATTGAAAAATCACTTTGAGGGGAAGTGGGAACCTAACACAAAAACTACCGGACCAGCCTCTAAAGTCACACATACACATTAAATTTGACAGAAATCAAAATTCAAAAAGTTTCAAAAGTACCCAGCATCACTGTGCCAAAACCATCAAAATGCCGCCTGTAATCAAAAGTCCAAGGGTATCACAGCATATCCCGCAAATCCCGCTATCCACCCGAGGAGAATTGCGCTCGCCCTGAAAACACGACGTCACAATCATTATAATGCATCATCATAATAACACCCGTGTCCATCACTGCCGACCACATCACAGGTGTGCACCACCGGCACCAGAGACCATCAAAGACCCCCAAAACTACCGTCGAACATCACCGTAAAATCAACCCCCATCGAACCAGAAACAACGAGATCCCCAATCATGAACCAAACCAAACCAGACCACTGCCACCATGCCCAATCATGAACGAATCCAAACCAAAACAACAAATCGAAACACCATTGAGAAATCTTCCAACTGATCGACTGCCGAGAAGAATAAAATAAACCTTACCGAAAACTTGAGTAAAAACCGAAAAACCAAAACTGTCATCGAATGACGCACCCTGAGAACACTGCCATTTGCCGAACCACACCTCCCAAAACCCCATTGGTACCACTACTCTAGATCCAACCTGGAGGCGAGCAGCGAAGCGTAACGTCAGAGCAGTGGTTGAGCGCCCGAGAGGTCTGGAAGATGGAAGCAACAACGATGCAGAAAACTGGGGCCTTTCAAAAACTGGAGCAAGACAACCCAGGTAGCGCCTTGAGAGCCATAGACCGCCGATCCGCAACACTCGAAACCTCTTTGAACCACCACTCCATATCCAACCTGGAGAGGCGTAGTGGAACATGAGGCCAGAGCTGTAGAGAAAGCGTCAGACAACTCGATCCGCAGACAACCCGTCGGGAGAAGACCTCCTGAAGAAGAAGAAGTCGACATCACAGAAGAAAAGTCAAAGCACGAATAAGCCATGCTGAAAGAGCAAGAATAGGCTGTAGGAGCAAGAAGAGACTGGAGGAGGAGAAAGAAGAAGAGGAAAGGAGGAAACAGAGAGCCACCGACCCCAAATCTAAGGATTTCAGAAGGAAACCCTAGGTGGAGACCGGAGCGAGAGGAGAGCCGGGAGAGAAGCGTGCCATCCGTGAATCCAACAATTCCAATAAAACCTTATAGTAGGTTGAAATGTAATAGAAATCATATATTAATAATTGTGGTAAAATTCCTAGAAGTTACAACACATTTTAGGGTGTGACAATCTATATTGATTCAAAAAAATAAATATTTATGTCATCAAGGGTAGTGGCTGTAAAAAAAAACATTAGAAAAATACTATTGAACTTAAAAAATAAGAAAACAACATTAACCGTTAAAATATAATAAGGTTTAGTGATGAATACCTCTGACAAAAATTAAAACATTAAAAAATATATAATAAAAAAACCAAAATGAAAGTTCATCTAATGAATGAACTTGGAACTATAATATATATATATATATATATATATATATATATATAAATGGTGTCAATTTCCAGTCAACATAAAAATAATTTGAATAATCCTTAATAGATTATAATTAATAAAAAATCTAAAAATCATACATATATTAAATAAACTTGTGAAAAAAATTCAACATAATTTTTTTATCTATACTAACATATATCATGTTAATCCACATAATTACATAAAACTTCTTGACTACCATTATTTTTGTTATTACTGACCTAATCTTGATTATTATTTTCTATAGCTAAAAAATAATAAAATTAAAACCTAATTTAATCTATAAATGAATAAGACATATATAAATACATATATGTGTGTGTGTGTGTGTGTGATCATGGTAATAAAAACAAAATACATTTTTGTATAATTATTTCTTTGATTTAATATATTTTAGAATCATCTTTCTCTATATAATACATGTTAGCATCATACAAGAGGGTGGTGCCAGATTTCAACCTATTTGGTTTGAAAATAATACCCTTGACTGTGTTTAGGAGAATAAAAATTCTATTAAAAATCTAAAAATTGAACTCTTATATCAAAAAAACATAGAATAAATTCTAGATACAAAAAATAATAAGAATATCTCATTGATTTTTAATAAAAACTTGAATCTTAATGCATCCACTTTTCACCAAATCAATGAATCAAAGTTTCCCATAATTCTCTAATTATTCATCAAGATAGTAATCTAAATCATTCATATTTTCAATTAATTTTTTTCTGTTGAGATTTTTGAAATAAAAATATATATAAATTGGATATTTTCCTGAAAAGGACCTCCCAATATATTTAAATTTTCTTCCACTTGTTTCTACCCATCATTATCCTTTTGAATTCTACTTATCCACATTGAATAAAATACCAAATATTATATAATCCTATACATAATGATTTAATAAGATTAATTTTCATATTAGATGAGTCATCATATATGTATTTAAATTTCCAAATTATAAATGACATCTTAAATCTTGGATCAAGGATGCTAGAAATGATAATTAAAAGATTAATGTTTTAATTTTTACCCAAATACTTACTAAACTTAACTATCATGTAATTTTATATCATGAATAGATCATATTTTATGTATTCAACCAATTTTTTTATCACACCCTAAATATTTGAAATAATTTTCTAATATTTATTTTATGTACTTGATAATTATAAATTTTTGTTATAAAAAAGCATAATGAAACTTATAAACTTTTCAACATTCTTCTAACCCCTTGGGAGATTTTATGTCTTTTCACTATCACTAAAGAAGGAATTATAATCCTTATTAAATTATTCCAATAAATTAAATTTCTTTTGGAACATTAAATATGAATTTAAAATTTTGTAAGCTGAATTCATTCCTTCCAATGGCCCAAAAGCCTTCATCTTTTATTGATTTATGATAATCCACCTTTCAAGGGGTGAGGTGGAACCCTTAAAAGGCCCGTAGCCGTAAGTATTACATGGCCCGTAGGCCTTAGAGGGATCCATTGCCCGTAGGCTTCAAACATTACATGCAACCCAGACTCACTACTTGGAACTTCTTCTCTCCAGCATCTTCATCGTGAAATCAACTCTCCACCTTTGCATGGCTGTTCGGCTAGGCTTTCCCATGCATTCATAGGCTTGTCCCGATGGCAGGTGCCATACCCTCTCATTCTTGCAATCTGTTTAGCTTCTGCTATGGTGAAAGCTTCGTGCTCCTCCTCCTTCTGAAGCTTGTTCTTTGTAGGTTGTCTGATTTGTATCTACACTTAAGGTGGTGCAAAGGCCTTGAGGTGGCTCGAAGGCCTTACTAACCTGAAGGCCTGTGTGGCCCGAAGGACTTAAAGGACTCGGGGACCAAATCGGTTTCCCGAAGGACCAAACGGGGGAATATTCACGGCTGCTACAGTGCCAAACAATGCCTGTTACAGTTCCTACTACAGTACATGCTACAACTCTGCTCAGTTCCTGCTACAGTAGCTGTTATAGTACCTGCTACAGTACTGCTACAGTACCATAAATTAGCCTCCACCTGGATTTGATCCCAGGTCTCTTGGATGCATTTAAGGAGTCCTCACCAACTGGACTGAGGCTCAGGTGTGAATTCCATTTGGTAGGAACATCAAGGGATAAAAAGTCATTTTAAGTGATATTTTCTTTATTAATAGATTCCTTAAATCTTGATAAATAACTAATAGATAACCTCGCATATTTCAATAAATCTTGAATATAATTAATTGACTCAATATATTTATTTAATACATTACTCAGAAAAGAAAGTTATTGAGACCAAGTCTTATGTTAAGGAATGTTTAAGTAGAAGATAATCTTTGGGGATATTGTTGGAGACTCAAGATGAAGGTGTTATGATTTGATATTGAAGAAGTTATTCAAGAATGTGGTAGTCATCTATAGAATAAGGATAAGAAAAGGTTGATATGGGTATGGTTATTATATTGATTTTTTTTACCAATACATAATTTATATTTAATATTATATAATTTTTGAATTATATAATTTTTAGAGGTTTGAAGGTGGCTAGAATTGTTTTGAAGGTGTTTTGAAAAAAATGAAGAATCATTTGAATTAAATATGTTTTGCTGAAAGTTCAAGATAGAAAAATGGATAAGTATATAATATTTCTAAGCAAGATATTGTTGTCTTAATATATTTGGTGTGTAATAAAATCTTATTATTTATAAGAAATTTCTATTTTGTGTAACATATTTATGTTACGTTTATGATATTTTGAGCCCAAGTGATATTTTCCATATATAAGAAAATTCAGTTACATGTAATAAATATTTTATTTTTAAGTTGTTGTGTTGTATATATTTTTATGAGACATAAGATAAAAGTATAGGGTGTATGGTATTAAGGCTTTTTAAAAATTTTAAGATCAGTTAGAGTTGTATTTCTTCTAGATTCTCTATTGAATTTAAATAAAGGATGAGAGCCTTTATGATATGATCTTGATGGTTTATATTGTATTTAAAATGTCTTGAAGGATCATAAAATAAAGTCAGATTTTGATAAAGATAAACTCTATTGATTAAATGTTATGAATAAATACATTAATGATCCATGCTTAAATAAGGTCGATGATAAAAAAGGAGAAAATCCATCCTGAAGCTATATGAAGAAAAATATAACAGAGATATTGGTGTTGTGACATGAAGATCCATAACCATATTATATTAACTATATATTTACATAAAGTTAGGATCTATTATTTCATGTAGTTTTTACATGTGGAGAGAGAAGGGCTTGGAAATATTTTTATCATAGACATGAAGAAGTTGAGTATTAGGGAAATCAAATTCAAATTATCTATGAAAATTATTCGGATAGAAAACTATAAAATAAGAAGAATATTGAGTGTCAATATTATTCACATGAATCTATGAATAAATATTCCTTGAATAAAAATATAAATAAGTGAGTGTGTGTTAACATATGAACTAAAAAATAATCCTATAAGAGTTGGACATGAAGTTCACAAAAGTTAGGGAGAGTTATAATAAGTTTATGATTCCATTTATTTGAAAAAACTCATTCATGATGTATTTACAGATAGAGGTGTTTTCATGTAGTGATGTGCATGAAAATTTTGCAATTTCCTTTTTTTAAAGAATATAAGAATATGAAGATTAAACACAACTGATAACTAGATAAAAGACTATAGGAGGAAGACGTGTTAGTTATAACCCAAACTGTTGATCATTATAAAGCATGGAATGAACTTGTGAAAGGGATGAACCAAATCATAGTTAATAGACTTGTAAACATGAGTTTCAATGATTTACCCTACTTCTTTTACTCACATGATAATTCTAGTGGGTTGTGTGATCCTGAATGAATTCACATCATACAAAGTACCAGGTTTTCCACATTGAGAGGTGAACCTTGAAATTATATTTTGTTCCATTGTTTTAGTATATTTGTGGGTGTGAATATAAAAAACATCACATAATAAGTGTAGAAGTATATTTCAAAATAAACTTAAAAAAACATATATTATTAATTCACTTCCCTCTACATGATCTCCATTTAATCTTGTATGTGGTTCCATAAGTATTATCAGAGCTAGAATACCATCATTTGTGATTATATATTTGAAGATTAGAGGTTGAAGGATATCTTAATAATTTATCACTAACTTATATTATATTTAATGGATAATTTAAATTTAGTGAATATAAATGGGATCTCTATCTTCGATGAGAAAGGTTATTATATATGGAAGGACTTGGATATTTCCATACATTTTATTTATCGGTTATAATGTATTAGAAACTACAAATACTGGATTTCCCACATGTGATAAAGGTGATACCATAATAGTAATAGATAAGAAGAATATAGAGAATGATTTCCATTCTATAAATGCAATGTTTTCTTCCCTTTCAGAGAGTTAATTTATAAAATTCAGAGGAATCAAAATGGTAAAAGGTATATGGGATGAACCTAACAATATCTATAAAATAAAAACAAAAGTGAAGAAATAGAAGCACACAATTTAGGTATTTTAGTATAATTATATAGATATTTAAAATGATAATAATATTAGATGTTTATTTATAAGATTTAATGAAGTTATGAGCATGATCATAGGCTATGGTGATAAGTTGGAAGACTCTATTGTTATGGAGAAGATATTTCATATCCTTAATGAAAAGTTTTCTGAAAAAGTAACTAATTTAAAAGAAAAATATCAGTGTGAAATTATAGTATTTTCATATATTATGAGATGAAAAAAGATAATATTGTTAAGAAGAAGGTAAAGGCTGAAAAGGATGTTTCATTAAACCCTTAAAAATGTGAAGATGAAGAAGAAGGTTATTATTAAGAAAGAATATTGCTTTACATATTCTGATAAAGTTGTGAAGGAAAATTTTGATGAAGTAATACCGATTATCTCTAGAAAAATTAGAATTGGGAAAATAAAGTATAAGATAAATCTACCTTTAAAATGTTTTAGGTGTGCTGTTATTGGAATTTTTTTACAAATTATACAAAATCTAAAATTGAATAACATATTGATGTGGAAAATGTTAATCCTAGAATATTATTTAAGAATAAAGGAAATAAGTAAGATTTTTCTTCCAAATATAAATTTAATAATCTCTATAAACAAAAAAAAAGAATATTCTTGTCAAAATAAAGTGAATGAAGTGGAGAAGAAGGGAGAGTTGAGAAATACAGTGATGGAGATGGTAAAAAATATCTCATTACAAAACAAAATGATAAAAAAGTTACAAGAGATGAAAGGTGGTATGAGATTGAAAAATAAGGAATTGAGATAGAGTTATTTTTTAAGAAATAATTGAAATAGTATTTCCCAAATATCTTCAAATTAGAGAAATAGATCATAAAATTGAAAAGAGAAATCAGTCATCCAATAAAAAAGGATCTATTTCTATATAAGAAAGAACCAAATTAAAAAAAAGATTAACAATCTTAAGAATATTATTCACATTTATAAGACTCTTAACATCAATATATAAGAAAAATATAAAGATAGATACTAATATTTTTATATATTCAACATAATCTGATCAAAATAGAAAATAAATTGAACAAGCATAGACCCACCTTTCATAGATTTATTTTGAAAGATGGAGAGTGTTAAAAGAAGAGTGAATATTAATAAGACCAACAAATATAATCTAATAAGGGTTTAAAAAATGTTAAAAATATTATTTAAGAGTTAAATAATAATAACCAAGTCACGAAGACCATGTTTTTGGCTAAATCTGGCGACACTTAAAAATTGAAAAAATCTAGGCACAATGACTTGAAGTTAAAAACTACTACAACTAGTGACTCTAAAAATATTGAAAAAGAAGTATAATATGAAGAATAATATTTTAAGATTTTAATATATTTTTGGTTCCTAAAAAGGTTCAAATTTTTGGGACTCAAATAAAGAAGAAATAAAACCTAAAAATTCTAGATAACATGCTTCTTACACAGATAAGTATGTTTTTATAATTATTTTGGCATTGTGGAGGCTTTAAGAATACATAAAATATGTTTTAGTTTGACTAAAAATTTTATAATTTTCCTATGATTCTTGGGAAGAAATGTTTTAGAGGGATTCATCTACTTCAATGAAAAAACATTTGGTGACAAATTGAAAATTTTGGACAGAAATTAGAGAACAATTATGATATTCTTGAATGATTATATGGAAGGTGTGACTAACATGGTCACTATGAAAACAAAATTCTCATCCTTATATCAGTTCAGGAAAATTTTATTTCTAATACCAAAAATACTTTAGAGAAGAAGTTAAAAAGTAAAGAGAAAACTTTAGTTGTTTAATTTATACTCAAATCATATAAAGGTGAAATCCTAAAGATCTTGAACATTGGATGTTACTCTCAGATGAAATAATATTTAAATCTTTTAATTTTTTTTGAAAAGTGAAATAGAGGCTCAATGACCTTTGGAAATGAAGGATCACTAAATTTTAAAGGAGTTGGTTCAACCCTTAATAGGAATGAAAATATAAATTAAAAAACCCTATTTATGTTGATGGATTGAAACAAAAAAAATTTAAGTGTTTCCCAATATTGGGACGATGTGACTAGATTTTTTTAAAGATGATTGGTTCTTGGTTAAGAACCTAGAAGTAAAAAGAGTGGTGACAATAGTATATTGGACTAGAAAAAATTTATTTCAAGTGGGTAATGATGTAAATTAATGATATCTAGAAATGAAAGGGGAGACTGACTTTTGGAATCAATGACTTAGTTATCTTGGAAAAAATAATATGAACATGAACACATGAGGAGACAATGTTAGTGATGTTATTTTGTTGAAAGGAGAAATAGATTTTATTTTCTCAACATAACAAAAGGGGATGATTATAAACTCTTCATATAAGAAGGTGTAAAATCAAAGTGAAACAAAAGAGTCCCACTTTATTACTAGAACAAGTATTCTCAAGTATATAAATGGCACACAAAACTATGGATTAAAATATGATAATAATAGAAGGTTCAATATATTTTCTTATAGAGATACAGATCGTAAGATATTTGTTGATGGAAAATTACCCACATATAGTGGAGTTTTCTTACTTGGAGAGAGGTTCATGTATTGGCACACAAAGAAGAAAAGTTCAGTCACTTTGAGAACTAATGAAGAAAAATATGTGGTTTTTACTCAATACATAAATCGATTTATCTGGATGAAGACTCAATTAGATGATATTAAGGTTGAAGTGAAGTAATCTCTTCTCTTAGGTTTTGATTTTCAAATTTCTATAAATTTACCATTGAATCTTATCAAACATTAAATAAACAAGTACATTAATATGAAATATCACTTGATCAAGGATCATATAGAGAGAAATGAGTTGAAGTTAGAATTTATTCCAATAAAGGATCAAATTTCTAATGTTTTCTGCAATCTATTATATAAAGATGAATTTTATAATCTAAGGATGATGTTTGGAGTTTAACCTCACCACTCTCAAGGCTATGGTATGGTGTATCTATAAAAATCCAAAAACATTCACTCCCTTATCCTGTGATGAAATCTATAACTTCACATTCCTAGCTTTGATGTTGATAATTATAACCCAAATTTTTCATCTAAAATTTACATCATCAAAATGAATCTTGGATCACTTAAAAATTGGAGGAGCATTTAAGTATAGAGTTTTTAATAATTGGGAAAAACTCTTAAATAAATAATTCACATTACTTGAAATGGTAATTTTTACAACTTAACCTAACTTTTATTTATCAAATTAATACATCATTATCATCCATATGAAATCCCATATTGAAAAAACTCATCCAACACCATTTCTTTAACACATGAGGAAAATGAAACATAAGAAGTGTGAACTCAAATTCTCTGTAAGGGTAAACATAAGAATTAACAATTTAATGTCATTAATAATCATTAGTTGATTTTAAGGGTATGAGGACATAATCAAAATGCATGAGTGAATCATAAAGGAACTCATACACATCAATACCTAGATCATAAAATTTAAAAACATGGAAATGGAAATAGACATCAGAATCAATAATCATGATCCATGAGATATCAATATCGATCATGGACAACATTATAAACTCATAAAAAGAAATAAAAAAACTCTTATTTGGTAACTTGGAGAATCACTTTCATAAAAAACTTTCAAAAACATTTTAAAACCCTTTTAATTTAAATGGACAAACGAACAACTTCCAATATTACCATTACCAAATGCATTTGAGAGCTATAATGGACCTCACCCTTAGTATAAGCTATATCATGATCAACCATTATTCATGAACCCTAATGTGGCTCAAAACTTTATATAAGCTATATTGGGCTCACCTGTGAGCTAAAATGGGGATAAAACCTTTGTATAAGTTGTATCAGGCTCACCTGTTTTGTATAATTCTCAAGCACCATATCAAGAATAATACACTTTTGGCATAAACTACATAGAAACAATCTTTATTAATTTAAAAAATGATAAAACCATGGAAATTTTTTTATGCCAATCCCATTAAAACATGATTACACCATGGAAAATAAATGAGTTTTATAAAAGTATCATTGAAATGTGATTAACCCATGGAAAATAAATGGGTTACACAAGAAATCTCTTTTAAGATTGAGTAACCCATAGAAAAGAAATGGGTTCTATAATAATCTCTTTGAAACAAGATTAACCCATGAAAAATAATTGGGTTACAAAAAAATATCATTGAGAAATGATTAACCCATGGAATAGAAATGGGTTCCATAACAAATATCTTTGAAACATTAATAACACATAGAAAAGAAAAAGGTTTTGTAATAGTCTCTTTGAAATAATATTAACCCGTGGAAAAGAAATGGGTTCCTTAACAATATCATTGAATTAATCATAATCCATCCAAATAAATAATGAGTATAGTATCAATACAAAATATCCAAAGTTTAGGATAAGTAACAAATTTTTTTTGGCATTGATGAATGAAAATATTCTAAAAATATTATTAAAAACATTATTGAGGAAAATAATATTTAAACATTTCAAAGTGTCCCATACCACTTTGAAACATTTGAATCACAAGACCTATGAAATATTAATAATAAATAAAACTTAAAATATCATGAAAATAATTTTATTCATGATATATCACATAAAATTATAAGTATATAAACCTCATAAAATAAGTTGGGTGTATAACATAACAAATTTCTAAAAGAAGTAAAATTGTGAAAAAATCCATTACTTCTTTGGTAAATTTGAAACTGTAAACCCCATGTAATAGAGATCATAAAATGGATATGTAAATACCCATTAATTGATTTATAGTAATCATTAAATACACTCAAGGGTAGTATATAAATCACACACAAAAATAATGGTGAATATGGCAGAAGTCTCGTAGAAATATATGTGAGACTAGAAATCCTCTTATAACTATGGTAACATCCGAATAATAGGCCCAAAAAGTAATAATAATTAAATGAAACATTTAAATAAAATTATTATAAAATACCTCATTATATAATATATCAAAATTTTAGTAGGTACGCCACACAAAATAAGTTTTGAATATGACATTTATCTCACATATGTAAAAAGTGAGATGAGAATCACTTACTACTTGAGTATCTTTTGAATTGTGGGACCTATTAAAGAATAAAATAAATTGAAACATTTAATATCATTAAATAATTTAAATTCATGATTTGAAATGTCATATAGTAGTATATACACCACATATAATAAATGATTTGTGAATAAGGCATAAGTCTCTTAGAAATAAAAGTGAGTCTTGAAATCCCCTTACTACATGAGTATATATTGAATAATGAGATATGCAAAATAATAAAATCAATTTTAACATTTAATATAATTAATTAAATTAAATTAAATATATAATATGTCATAGGATATTATATACACTATATAAAAGTAATTAGGTGCATAATAACAAATAATTCAGAATGGAATGTAAATTGAGACGAAACCCCTTACGAATGTGGTAACATCTGAATTGAAATCCCCAAAAGTAATAATAATCAAATGAAAAATTTAAATACCAAAAATATAAAGGAATTAATGATATAATATATAAAAATATAATTAGATACAATGCATAAAAATAATTAAGTGGTGAGTATGACATTTGTCTCATAGATGTAAAACACGAGATGAAAATCCCTTACATTGAGTCTGATTCATCATGATTGTCCCCTATAATCCTAAAAAATAAACATTTTTTAATTATTTAATTTCTTTAAAAAAAATTATAATTGTATTATTAATTTTATTTAACTTATAAAAATGTTATATTCAATTACTTAATCAATTATGTTTAAGTCATATGTTTTGAATATATTCTGATTATGTATCAAAACTGACTTTGATAGGTTGTCTATGTTCAATGTGGTCATTATTTTAAAATTTACATAATAATAATAATGAAATAATTATCAAATTTTGACATAAATTATACATTTGAAACAAATTAGGAAATATAGTTATTAAAAATCGAATCAACGTTACAATCATGGTGACTGTAGGTTATACGTATACACGAGCAACGTTCCCATATTTCAATGATCATTATGGAAAGAATGTAAGTAACATTTATCATTAATCAATTACCCTTATATCATAAATAACATATTATTTAATTATATATACTTATATATATCATTATTTTTATGTGGTGATGAAAAAGGAAGAATCACATTGCTTCGAG
The DNA here is from genome assembly GCA_963277665.1 of Viscum album. Classification (NCBI taxonomy): domain Eukaryota; kingdom Viridiplantae; phylum Streptophyta; class Magnoliopsida; order Santalales; family Viscaceae; genus Viscum; species Viscum album. The sequence continues at coordinate 1,145,160,544 of OY728139.1, read as the reverse complement.
GAGCCTGTAGTCCACATGTCTACAAATGATGTTATCACTTCTTTTGTGAGTGAAATGGAAAGAATAAAATGATATGTTATATATCCAGATTGATAATTATGGCATGAATATAAAAAATATTTCATTTATATAATATTTTTTTAAATACATCCCTAATAAATTCCATGTAAAGTCTGAACATATCACATCACTTTGATGAGGCAGTAGTCCACATGTCCACAAACGATGTTGTCATATTCCCCCAAAACAGAAAGCATGAAGGTATGTGTTATATAATAATTCTAGAAATATTAATATATTATAAATATCATACATATATTATATAAATATTATTAAAATAATAATTACAAACATAATAGGTGGTAAAGGAGAAATTAATGACATCGTTTCACAAGGAAGTAGTTCACCATACACACAAATGGTTATTTCAATACACATTTGATGGATGTTTGTGTAGGTGTAAGTAAGAACATTAAAATAAAAAATATATGTATATTTTAGATACATAGGTTGATATATAATCATGTAATAATAAAAATCTAATGGGTGAAGAAATAAATAAAACAAAAGTTCTCAGTGAAGAATGTTACCTCTTATTCGGGAAACTCCTTTTGGTTTGCACCAAAGGGATTCCTTGGTTTACTTTTTAACCAAAGTTAGGATTATAGGATTAGAGTAAAGATGGTGGTAGATTATTTTTTCAGGTTTTTTATGATCCAATGGGCTTGTGAGGTGTGAATAAGTGAGGAGAGTGAGTGCCTTTTTATAGTGGGGAGGGAGTGACATTTTTATAAACATAGAAATATAAACACTATTTGGAGGTCTCTCTTACATCATGTTCCTCCAATAATGAATTAAATTATATAAATTTGGTTATATGGTCTAAATATTTCTATCTAATGGGTTTTGGAAAAGTTTATAGGTCATTTTTTCCCTTATGATTAATGTTTAACCACTAAGTAAACTAATTTTTACCTTAATCATTGTAATTAATTTTAATTTAATTCACTAATATTTTTTGTCAAAAAATAAGTTGAATTTAATAGAAAATATAAATTATTCTGATTAAAAATATGGAATAAAATTTTCCAAATTCAAATCACAGAAGTGACATAATTTATTTTAAAATTAACACCTTAGATATAAAGAGAAAACATGATATTAAAGTAAGAAGTTCAAAAGTTTGAAATGTTTTTATATATAATTTCAATTTGGAATTTATACAAATGAAAAATATTGGATTAAATGATATATAATAATTCTAATTTTACTTTAAAATTAATAAAAAATATAAAAAATATAAATTATTTAGACAAAAAAAGATGTTTTAAAATAAAATCCATTATTTTTCACTATTCATCAAAACATGAAAGCTCTCAGAGAAATACTAAAAATTAACCCAAACTAATTTTTTGTTCTAAAAATTTCAAAAATGATGTATTTTTCATATAAAATATATAACAAAGTAAAAAATTAGTTTTAAATCAAATATTCCATTAAAAGGCGATAAAACACCCTTTTAGAAAAATAGATATTTTATGCTTAAAATTGGATTTATTATTATCTTATGCCTATAAAATATATTGGATGAATTTGAATTTTTTTAAAGAATATATAAAATTGAAATTTTAATAAGATAATTCACTAATAGTGATTAATTTAATCAATTGAGATAAAATTCCTTTGTGGGAATAAAGATAGTTTCTCATAAAAAAAGATCCTTTATATACAATTGCTTTTTATTTTAATTTCTAATTAATTGATCACCAAAGTATTTATTATATAAACATGTTTAAAGAATATATTAGTAACCCAGTTAATCATATTCATTCCCCCTATTCCAACATCTAGGTAATAACAAGCATGTTAAAAAATAATATTAATAGTAAATTGTCATCCAGTAAGAGTCGACATTGCGTGAAACACAAGTTATTAAAGAAAGTAAATGTTAAGTGCAATGTAAAATAAAATTGGTGTTAATTATAACACAATATAAACAATTCATTGAGTAAAAAATAAGATATCAAAGATTTTAAATTAATTTATAATAAAATATTTCATAAAATCTTGGGATGTTACATCCTACCACCTTAAAATAATTTTCTCCATTAAAATTCATCTTTGTTATCAAAGGATTGATATTTTTATAACTCCTTCATTGAAACCCACATAATACAAAAGTTTAATAAAAAATCCTCATTAAAAGTTAATTTGGGGGTACATAAAGGTCATTGGAAGATACACATAACTAGGATTCAATATTGGGAGAACATTGGTGGGATACTAAAAGATTGATTTGGATGGGAAAAAATTCCCATGGAATAATAAAGTGTGACAAAGAAAGTGGTCAAGAGGAAGTAAATGAAAATAAAACTAAAAACCAATTAGTCATTAAAAGGGTATTTGATATCATCATAAAATATGGTAACAAGATAACATTTTATTTCAAGATCCTTTTTCTAAAGTTTAAGAATTTTGTTCACCATCTAGAATGAGAGAATATGGAATTATACAAACCTGATGAGTATAATTTCAAAATTATGTCAATTTGAACCACTATCTCATATTTCCTCTAAATTATGAGTATTCAAGATGAATTTTTGAATCCCAAAGCACTAAAATAAATTTTAATGACCATATAACCATGAAAGTGTTAGTCAAGCTATTCCACTTATCATTAGACATTAACCAAAACCAAAATGGTTAAAACAAGGGAAGATAATCCCCAAAATGAGTAAACCATAATATGATACATTAATATTAAAAATTCAATAACCAAAGTTCAAACCACATTATTTCATAAAAATAATCCTTAAAATTCTTCAAAGATTTACTGACTAAATTTGAAACCCAAATATTATAAGGATTTGATCATATATTCCTCTAAGATAAATCAACCATTATTATTCAAATAAAATCCCATATGAGTATATACTAAACATTATATTTACCTTTTCAAAAAATATTATGCTAACCCAGACATCATGTTGTCCAGTGGCATTTAATGAATGTAACACCCCGAGCTTCCACGATACACATCTCTTTCAATAATGCAATAGCTTGCATTGTACGCAAGTTCGAGTTTTAACACACCACGACTAATCAAAGTAGCCGTTATGAATAGTAATTCTCACCTTTTAAAATTATGGAAATCTTATATTTCAATATGGACTTCATTTTTGTATTCGTAATATCGAAATTATCCTAAGTTGAATTTTTTGTAATTTTCTGAGAACTTCCATTTTTTTATGAATAGTGAAAAATACTTAAAACAACTTTTTTGATCAAAATAATTTATAATGATAAATTATACTATTGAGTGGTTTTAAAGTATAATTAGAATATATTTTTACCATTTTATCCAATGGTGTTCATTAGAATTAATTTCACTTTGAAATTGGACATAAACAATTGTTAATCTTTTGATATATATTGTTTCTTAAAAACACGCTATTTGTTGTGACAACGGGAATTAATTATAAAATTAATTAATGAAACTTATATGTTTGGAATTTTGTAAAATATACATCATTTTTGAATTTAGAATATCAATTATAGCTTAGGGTAAAATTTTGGCATTGTTCTGAAAAACTTCAATTTTCGATGAATAGTGAAACCACTAAGTGGTAGTTAAAAAACTAATTTTTCGTTTAAATGAAACATTACCACTTTTGTGATTGGATTTTCAAAAATCTGACATTCATGGTTGTCATTATGAAGTAAAATTTGGTTCAATGGGTTTAAAATAATTTTTTGGTGAATAGTAACTTTTAAGTTTAATTAATCGTGATTAAAGGTAATTAGTGATATTTAAGGTAAAAATGATATTATAAAAATATGAAAATACCTTTACACTTTTCCTACCCCTATTGGATGTGTCATGGCCGACCAAGATAATCCATGGGTCAACTTGGGGACCCCATGGAGCCACTTTGGTAGGAAAATGACATAAATAACTTTTATTTAAAGTTAAAATAAAAATGTCACAAACATAAGTTGTTTTATTAAAACAATTTTTAAATGGGGTTATACAAGTCATATTTTTGACTATAAATATTCATTAGAAATATAAAAAGATTTCCTACATCATGATATTTTTTTTATAATTTTTATACATTAAATAAATTAAATTATTTATGACACCATGATGATGCAGCGATTACCTCATTAATTAACGATTTAAATAAAATGAAAAGATAATGTAAAATCCAAGGCTTAAACTTGTCAAAAACCTATTGTATGAGTATATTTAGAACCCTTATCACCTTATCCTAGAATTATATAAGTGTGGGACCTTTAAAATCCGAAACGCATTATATAATAAAGTAACATTTCATTACTTTCCAAGAGTGCCCCTCCTCTCTACTTATAAAAGGCCCCCACCACTACCACCTTACTCATACTTTAAAAGCCTTTTGGCTCATCCAACCTCTGCCCAAATACTCTCCCAACTTCCCTCCCTTACTCCTAGAAGCCTCACTTTGGGCAGAATTTTTCCCAAGGAAGTCTTTGGCTCAAATCAAAAGAGTTACCCGATTTTAAGGTGACGTCTTCTCTTATGTTATTTTGTATTATTTTACTTATCCAACCCCCTAAACTCCTTTTATTCATTTATTTTGTAACAACACCAGTATAATCAATATACTAGGATGTTTTTATAATAATTATTCGAGATAAAATTACACACACCTACATGTAATGGTTAAAGAACATACTGTTTCTGTGGATGACGAATTTCTGCCTCACGAAACGATGATTCTTCAACACTCATATAACACCTTAAAATGTGGCCATTAATATATAACTATATTTATATATATGATATATAATATGTTTATGTTTTACTTAAGGTTCTTTATTTTTCATTTATGGCATACCTTTATTGTTTCTATTATGGGTAAACGCGATATTTTCATTTTAGGAAGTGCGGACTACCGCCCCCTCAAAGTGATTTGAATCGTTAATCCCATATGTGGGATGTATAAAGGATGGAGTAAATGATATTATATATGATATTATACTGGAATTATAATATACCTTTATATCATTATGATTTCATTAAATATGAAGTAGAAATGAAAGTAGCGTTCATGCGTACGTACGACTTACCGTCTCCATGAACGGTGCATTTCATTTCTTACCTCTAAACGTTATAGAATATTATAAATGCATGTATATACTGGATATATATGAGATATATGATATCTATATCATGAATATAATTCTGTATATAATGGATATATCACCACATGAACAACTTGTAATTATAAGAAGTTTATTTTTGACTCAAGTACCAAAGATCGACAAAACGACCGTTATTAACTTAAATAATTACATAATGTTCATAACATGGTAATAAGTGATATAAAAGGAATAAAAAACTTGAAAAAGGTTCTTAAGCAATTATAAATTAACTCTAGTTTATTATTCAGGAGGTTAAAGAACGGTCGAGTCAAGACAGGACGCAAGGTAAGGGAACTTCTTAACCCAATTTCTATTCTTTGGGTTAATCTCCTACTTTCAAATTATGTCATGATATTATTATGTCCTATCTTGTATTTGTACTTTATTTATGTGTACTTATAGTTAATACACATAATAGATCTACTTTATTTAAAAAAATTATCTTTGTAAGGGTCTTCGTCTCAATCTCCTTTCATTGAGGCATATTTTGTTTTATACACAACTTTATTTTATACGGTGTATAAACCCCTTTGAATTTTACGTTTATACAAAAGGAATCTTTTTTATATGAATCGTTTTACTAAACGACAAAAATGGAATGTTTTTCTTATGGTACATATGCAGTGACAACGACTTCTCCACCGCCGTGACCATTATTTGAGTTTTGGCTTCCTCTACAAGCCATAACTCTTTTTTAATGAAAAATAAAAACAAAGTTTTAACTTTATTTTATTTTGGTATTGAAAATGGTTTTGAAAGTTTTTTTATTATATCAATGTGTTGTATTGATATCTTGTGATTGAAATGTGGAAATGTTATGTTTCCTTTATGTATGTTTTATGTGATACGATTATGTTATAGTTTATGATATGTTTAAACCTATTCATATGAGGAATGCATTGGACTTAATAAGTGACGGGTGGAGCCCACTACAGCTCCTCGATGCATCGGTAGGTATCATGAGACAAACTAGTGTCTTGGAACGAGGCCTTGACAAAATCTTATTTTTGGTCTTGGCACGAGGCCTTGGCTACGTGTTTATGATAGTCTGACATTATGCATTCCATCATTATGAAAGTGGTTATTGATATTGCATGTGATTATTCTAGTAGTAGAATATCCATGTGAGTAAGTAAATGACATTATTTAATTTTATTTTTGCCATATTATACTGAAGTTAAAGTTTAAAAAGGATTTTGTTTTAGTTATACATTGCCTTAAATGTTAATGTTTATTTACAAAAGCTTCTGCAATATTGTTATCCTTACTGAGCATTTGAGCTCACCCCTTTCAATGTTTTAATATTTTCCAGGATGTGAAGAAGTATATTATGAATGACCTGTAGGGATAGTCAGAAGAGGATATGAGTGTGGACTATGGAGACTTTGTTATTGTATTTTTTCACTTTATGATGTAATGTAACATTTATGAATGTATCTAGTGTTTCCAAGGCTACTAAACTAATTGGTCTTTCGAGACTTGATCCTTGGTGATCATGCCAATGTTACGAAGTAATGCACCGACTCTGGGTAGCTGGGGTCAGGGTGTTACAGTTGGTATCAGAGGCAGTTTAGTACTAACCTTGGAAGCTAGATTTAGATAAACTCTAATTAGAGCACATAGCCCAAAGATAGACTTTGAGGATTAGTATAGAAGAACTTCCTAGAATTTTGGTATTATAGAGATTTTGTGAGATTTCTGAGCAATACATCCCTGTCTGGATACAAGAAGGTAGAGGCGGCTCTGGCACAGATGTACCTAGGGGTAAAACCTGAAAACACCGCTTTGAGCTAGACTTGAACGGAAACTGGTGCACGACAACAGGCCTTGCTGCACTCTTGGTTACGACACTCCCGGGGGATATGCTTAGGATAATTCTTGTTTTCTTTACAAACCACTATGAAGGGTTATGAGTATATACTTCCTCAAAGAAAACATTTTTATAGATTATATCCATAAATAGTTCAATTTATGTTAAGTATTTTACAAGTATGGAATTATGTATTTTGATTCATTAACTAATCTAGTTTATGCCATTGTTTAGAAATGATGCCTAGTGGAAGGAATGGAAACCGTATCAATGCACGCACTCCATGTAGGGATTGCCCTCCTGCTCAAGATAATTATTGTTGATCTGGAGATACAACTGGTGCTGATCAACTTATTACCATACTGGGACAACTCACTCAGGTTATGAATAATAACCTTACTCATATGGAGCACCCTGATCCGCAACGTGGAGGATCAATGTTAGACCGCTTCATGAGGCAACAACCGCCAACATTTAATGGGGGTACAAATCCATTAGTAGATGAGCAATGGATAAACTCCTTAGAGAAAATATTTCACGCCTTGGGGAGTAGTGAAAGGGAGAAGGTTGTCATGGCAGTCTACCGCCTCACTGGAGATGCCGATCAATGGTGGTCATTGATTCAAAACACAAAGGAAGATGATGAAGTATAAAATATGGAATGGATGGAGTTCAAAGATCTTTTCTTAGAAAAATACTATCCTCGAAACCATTGAGAAGATATGGAAAGACAATTTTTGAGTTTGAGACAAAAGGAGGATGAGAATGTCGCAAAGTATGAGGCCAACTTTACAAGGTTAGCAAGGCATGATGCAGATTATATACGTAACCCAAGAAGTAAGATCGATCATTTCTTTGATTGGTTAAAACCGTTTCTCCGTCGAGCATTAATATCACAATCTTTCTCAACGTACGAAGATATAGTCTCATGTTCTATCAAGACAGAAAATGAATTCTCTAAGTCTTATGATAACAAAGTAAAGCAAGAGAAGAAGAGAACGGTGGAACAAAAGACAGATAAAGGGAAAAAGGGAAAGAAGGATTTTCCATTATGGGATAATTGTGGGAAGAATCACCCTGGTACTTGCCTAAAGGGAATGAGAGTTTGTTACAAATGTGGAGAAAAAGGTCACCAGACTCGTGATTGTAAGGGAAATAAAGAGGCTATCAATGTTGAATGCTACAATTGTAGGGAAATGGGGAATTATGCAAATGAATGTCCTAAGCGTCAGGGAAACTTACCTCAGAAAAGGCCAAGGGATCAAGGACAATCTTATGCTATTACTACAGTAGAAGTGGAATAATTAATGTATTGGTGCTTTTGGACTCAAGGATTATATTCTGGTTATAAGGATAATGTGATATAGATAAGGATTGTATTGCAATACTTGTTTTTTTTCATTAAGGTTTTAATATGATGAAGGTAATCATATTTTTAGTATGTGACAATAAGAGAAACATTAATTTGTTTGAGGAATCTGATAAATTGATTTTGGAATTAAGAGACCTTTTAGAGAAAGTCTGGACAGAGGTATTTTGGATAACTATAAAGGTTGGGATGGATTAAGTTGAACTTTCAATAGTATTGTTTAAGGTTAAAACATTTCTGAAGATTATTTTTGGAATATTATAATACTATAGTTTTAGGAAAAGGACAACCTGCAGGGTGGGGCATAACCCATCACGCCGGACAATGCTGCAGGAATCAAACCCACAACCATAGTGTGACAGGCCTTTATTACCTACCAATAGCCTACAGGAAGTCCCTGGTTATTACAAAATATTTTTCCTAATCTAAATGGTATGTGGTAATATTTATAACCCTATACAATTAGGATAAATAGAATATTTTTGAGTTCTGTTACCATTTGGAGTGAAAGATGGGTTTGTGGTAAAAATTTATTAAAGAATGAAAGTCTACATGTCAAGTATGTATATTCCCTTACGTTCTTAGTAAATCTCCTAAATAAATTCCTCAACTTTATAAAAGGTAACTTAAAACAAAAACGTTGCCGGTTAACTTTTCCAACTGGGGATTCAATGACCGTTTAACCAATCACAAGTTTGTGATTTTATTATGGTTAACTTTCTCCTAATCCTGTTTTCTACAACTCTCCATCAAACCTTGATGGTTTGTTTTTCTTCCATATCCATATTTTCATAGAATCCTAGTATGTGCTATCTCGGGTGACCTTTGTACTTATTTTTCTATCTTTTAAAGTTATATTTTTATTAACCCTATTTCTGATGTGGGTTTTCTAAAAAGGTATTTTCTATTTTAAACCTTTTATATTCATAGAAAATTTTCAAATTGCAAGGACACAATTTATTGAAGGAGGGGAGAATGTAACACCCTGAGCTTCCACGATACACATCTCTTTCAATAATGCAATATCTTACATTGTACGCAAGTTCGAGTTCTAACACACCGCAACTAATCAAAGTAGCCATTATGAATAGTAATACCCACTTTTTAAAATTATGCAAATATTATATTTCAATATGGACTTCATTTTTGTATTCGTAATATCAAAATTATCCTAAGTTGATTTTTTTGTAATTTTCTGAGAACTTCCATTTTTTTATGAATAGTGAAAAATACTTAAAAAAACTTTTTTGATCAAAATAATTTATAGTGATAAATTATACTATTGAGTGGTTTTGAAGTATAATTAGAATATATTTTTACCATTTTATCCAATGGTGTTCATTAGAATTAATTTCACTTTGAAATTGGACATAAACAATTGTCAATATTTTGATATATATTGTTTCTTAAAAACACGCTATTTGTTGTGACAGTGAGAATTAATTATAAAATTAATTAATGAAACTTATATGTTTGGAATTTTTTAAAATAGTCATCATTTTTGAATTCGGAATATCAATTATAGCTTAGGGTGAAATTTTGGCATTGTTCAGAAAAACATCAATTTTTGATGAATAGTGAAACCACTAAGTGGTAGTTAAAAAACTGATTTTTCGTTTAAATGAAACATTACCACTTCTGTGATTTGATTTTCAAATATCCAACATTCATGGTTGTCATTAGGAAGTAAAATTTGGTTCAATGGGATTAAATTTTTTTTTGGTGAATAGTAACTTTTAAGTTTAATTAATCGTGATTAAAGGTAATTAGTGATATTTAAGGTAAAAATGATATTATAAAAATATGAAAATACTTTTAAACTTTTCCTACCCCTATTGGATGTGTCATAGCCGACCAAGAAAATCCATGGGTCAACTTGGGGACCCCATGGAGCCACTTTGGTAGGAAAATGACATAAATAACTTTTATTTAAAGTTAAAATAAAAATGTCACAAACATAAGTTGTTTTACTAAAACAATTTTTAAATGGGGTTATAAAAGTCATATTTTTGACTATAAATATTAATTAGAAAGATAAAACGATTTCCTACATCATTATATTCTTTTTATAATTTTTAGACATTAAAAAAATTAAATTATTTATGACATCATGATGATGCAGTGATTACCTCATTAATTAACGATTTAAATAAAATGAAAAGATAATGTAAAATACAAGGCTTACACTTGTCAAAAACCTATTGGATGAGTAGATTTCGAACCCTTATCACCTTATCCTCAAATTATATAAGTGTGGGACCTTTAAAATTTGAAACTCATTATATAATAAAGTAACATTTCATTACTTTCAAAGAGTGCCCCTCCTCTCCACTTATAAAAGGCCCCCACCACTACCACCTTACTCACACTTTCAAAGCCTTTTTTCTCGGCAAACCTCTACCCAAATATTCTCCCAACTTCCCTCCCTTACTCCTAGAAGCCTCTCTTTGGGCATAATTCTTCCCAAGGAAGCCTTTGGCTCAAATCAAAAGAGTTACCCGATTTTAAGGTAACGTCTTCTCTTATGTTATTTTGTTTTATTTTTCTTATCCAACCCCCTAAACTCTTTTTATTCATTTCTTTTGTAACAAAAACAGTATCCTCAATATACTAGGATTTTGTTATAATAATTATTCGTGATACACTTACACACACCTGCATGTAATGGTTAAAGAACATACTGTTTCTGTGGATGGTGAATTTCTGCCTCACGAAACGATGATTGTTCAACACTCATATAACACCTTCAAATGTGGCCATTAAGATGTCACTATATTTATATATATGATATATAATATGTTTATGTTTTACTTAAGGTTCTGTATTTTTCATTTATGGAATACCTTTATTGTTTCCATTATGGGTAAACACGATATTTTCATTTTAGGAAGTGCGGACTACTACCCCCTCAAAGTGATTTGAATCGTTAATCCCATATATGGGATGTATAAAGGATGGAGTAAATGATATTATATATGATATTATACTGTAATTATAATATACCTTTATATCATTATGATTTCATTAAATATTAAATAGAAATTAAAGTAGCGTTCATGCGTACGTACGGCTTACCGTCTTCATGAACGGTGCATTTCATTTCTTACCTCTAAACGTTATGGAATATTATAAATGCATGTATATACTGGATATATATGAGATATATGATATCTATATCATGAATATAATTCTGGATATAATGGATATATCACCACATGAACAGCTTGTAATTATAAGAAGATTATTTTTGACTCAAGTACCAAAGATCGACAAAACGACCGTTATTAACTTAAATAATTACATAATGTTCATAACATGGTAATAAGTGATATAAAAGGAATAAAAAACTTGAAAAAGGTTCTTAAGAAATTATAAATTAACTCTAGTTTATTATTCAGGAGGTTAAAGAACGGTCGAGTCAAGACAGGACGCAAGGTAAGGGAACTTCTTAACCCAATTTCTATTCTTTGGGTTAATCTCATACTTTCAAATTATGTCATGATATTAGTATGTCCTATCTTGTATTTGTACTTTATTTATGTGTAATTATAGTGAATACACATAATAGATCTACTTTATTTAAAAAAAATGATCTTTGTAAGGGTCTTCGTCTCAATCTCCTTTCATTGAGGCATATTTTGTTTTATACACAACTTTCTTTTATACGGTGTATAAACCCCTTTGAATTTTACGTTTATACAAAAGGAATCTTTTTTATACGAAGCGTTTTACTAAATGACAAAAATGGAATGTTTTTCTTACCGTACATATGCGGCGACAACGACTTCTTCGCCACCGTGACCATTATTTGTGTTTCGGCTTCCTCTACAAGCCATAACTCTTTTTTAATGAAAAATAAAAACAAAGTTTTAACTTTCTTTTATTTTGGTATTGAAAATGGTTTTGAAAGTGTTTTTATTATATCAATGTGTTGTATTGATATATTGTGATTGAAATGTGGAAATGTTATGTTTCCTTTATACATGTTTTATGTGATACGATTATGTTATGGTTTATGATATGTTTAAACCTATTCATATGAGGAATGCATTGGACTTAATAATTGACGGGTGGAGCCCGCTACAACTCCTCGATGCATCGGTAGGTCTCATGAGACAAACTAGTGTCTTGGCATGAGGCCTTGACAAAATCTTATTTGTGGTCTTGGCACGAGGCCTTGGCTACGTGGTTATGAAGGCCTGACATTATGCATTCCATCATTATGAATGTGGTTATTGATATTACATGTGATTATTTGACTAGTAGAATATCCATGTGAGTAAGTAAATGGCATTATTTAATTTTATTTTTTCCATATTATGCTGAAGTTAAAGTTTAAAAAGGCTTTTGTTTTAGTTATACATTGCCTTAAATGTTAATGTTTATTTACGAAAGCTTCTGCAATATTGTTATCCTTACTGAGCATCTGAGCTCACCCCTTTCAATGTTTTAATATTTTCCAGGATGTGAAGAAGTATATTATGAATGACCTGCAGGGATAGTCAGAAGAGGATATGAGTGTGGACTATAGAGACTTTGTTATTTTAGTTTTTCACTTTATGATGTAATGTAACATTTATGAATGTATCTAGTGTTTCCAAGGCTACTAAACTAATCGGTCTTTTGAGACTTGATCCTTTGTGATCATGCCAATGTTACGAAGTAATGCATCGACTCTGGGTAGCTGGGGTCGGGGCGTTACAATGAAACTCTTTTCATCATTCGGTCATGGGTTCAATCCCAACCGCCTAGTTGGATGCGATGAGATATCAACGAACATTCAAGTTTTCCCCTCTTTTCATTAATCTTAAAATTTAAATCGTCCATTAAAATAATTCATTTTTATCCTATTAGAAATAAATACCTCAACCAAAAAAGATTTTCTCCAAAAGTATCATTAATAAACTAATAATTTTAACTATTTAAAAACCTCAAATGGGGTGTCTTAAGATTTTGACATTTTGATCAACCTTAAGATTATAGTCCAATTATGGAATCCATAACTCTTAAGATAACCTCATATGAAAACATACTAATTTTCAAAGTTATCTAAACCAACCTTTGACACCAATAATAACAACCCAAGAACCCGCATTCCCAAATCCTTTACTGAAATCTATAAATTAGCATTCTTGGCTTTGTTGTTGAAAATTGTGACCCAAAATTATTATCTACAAATTAGAAAATCAAAATGAAACTAGGATAAATTATATATGAGAGAAAATTTTAGGTTTATAATTTTAGAGAATTATGAAAAAATCATAAAGAAAAATTCACATGACTATAAATGATAATTTCTCCCAGTTAACCTGTATTTTATTTATCACATTAATACACCATAATCATACATATGAAGTACATTATAGACCTGAATAATTTAAAATAATTTATTTAAAACCTAAGGAAAATGAGACATAAGAAGGGTGGGATCAAATGCTTTATAAGGGTTGACATAAGCATTAACAGTTGAATGTTATCAATGAGTATAAGAAGATCATAGGGTTATGACGATATAATAAAAACTCATGAGAGAATCATAAAGGATCTCATACACATCAATACCTAGATCATAAAATATGAAAAAATGGAAAAGGAAATAGGAATCATTACCAATAATCCTGATCCATGTGATATCAATTTCGATCATGAGAAACATTATAAACTCATAACAAGTAATGAAAACTATATTTTTAAAAAATGGATCATCAATTTCATAAAACCCTTTAAAAACATTCAAAACCATTTTAATTATACTTAACATATGGCTGACTTCCAACATTGTCATTAACCAATGCATTGGACTACTATAATGGGGAACACCTTTCATATAATCTATATCAGGCTCACCCATTCTTCATGAGACATAATGGGTATCAACCATTTATATATGTAATATCGGGAACATCCATGGGATATAATGGGGTAAAAACTATCATATAAGTTTTATTATACTCACCTATTTTATATAATTATATAGTAACTCATCAATAATAAAAACATTCATAAACAAACTCATATAAACAATCATTATTCATTTATAACTGGATAAACCCGTGGAAAAGAAATGGGTTTAATTTAAATACATTTGAAACAATATTAAATTGTGTAAAATAAATTGGTTCTATAAAAATATTATTAAAACATGATTAAATCATTTAAAAGAAATGGGTTTGATAACAAATCTCTTTGAAACATGAGCAAACCATAGAAAAAATGGGCTCTATAATAATCTCTTTGAGACAAGATTAAACTGTTTAAAATAAATGGGTTTCATAAAAATATCATTAATAAATTATTAAAACATAGAAAATAAATGGGTTCACTAACAAATATCTTTGAAATATGAGTAACCCATGGAAAATAAATGGGTTTTATAAAAATCCCTTTGAAAAAAGGTTAACCAATGGAAATGAAACAGGCTCCTTAACAATATCTTTGGAACAATAATAATACACCGAGAGAAATAATGAGGATGTTATAGATATAAAATATCCACCATGTAGGAGAATTAATAATAAGGTTTTTTGACATAGATCAATGGAAATTACCTTAAATGATCTTTAAAAATATAATTAAGTAAAATAATCTTTAAACATTCCAAAGTATCTAATACCACTTTTAAACATTTGAATCATAAAAACCATGATGTAATAACATTAAATGATACATGTAATATCATGAGAATTATTATATTCATGATATATCATGTAAAAGGATAAGTATATACACCTCATAAAATAATTTAGCTGTATAACATAACAAATGTCTCAAAGAAGGAAAGTTGTGAAACAAATCCAATACTGCTTTGGTAAATTTGAAACCATAAATACCATGAAATATAGATAATAAATTGGATATTTAAATCCACATAAATTCATGTATTATAATCATAAAATACATTCATGTTTGGTATATACACCACTAAAAAAAATCAGTGAATATGACATAAATCCCACAGAAATAAAAGTGAATCTAGAAATCCCCTTTCAAATATGGTAACATCTTAATCAGAAGCCCAAAAAGTAATAATAATCAAATAAAAAATTTAAATACCATGAATATAATATAATTCATGTTATTGTATATAAAAAATTTAGTAGGTACCCAATATAAATTGAGTAAGTTGTGATTATGAAATTTATCTCACAGATGTAAAAATTGAGATGAATATTCCTTGCTACTTGAGTAACTTTTGAATCATGATCCCCATAAAATAATAAAATAAATTGAAAATTTTAATATAGTGATATAAAGTAAATTCATGATATAATATTTCATAGTTAATTATATAAAAAACACAAAATAAATGAGTGATAAATAAGGAATAAGTCTTGCAGAAATAAAAATGAGACTAGAAATCCACTTACTACTTGAGTAACTTTTCAATAATGAGATTTGTGAAAGAATAACATCATTTTAAACTCCTTATATCATTAAATAAATTAAATTCATTATATAAAATTTCACAGGTATGTATATACACCATAAAAAATTGATAAGGTCCACAATAACAAATAAGTGTCAATGGAATGAAAATTGAGACGAAACCCCTTACAACTACGGTAACATCTAAATAAAAATCTATAAATGAAATAATAATAAAAATAAACATTTTAAAACTATTAAGATAAATGATTCATGATATAATATATCAAAAGTATAGTAGATACACCACAAAAAAAATAAGTATGTGGTGAATATGACATTTATCTCACAAATGTAAAAAAATGAGATGAAAATCCATTACATTGAGCCTCATTCATCATGCTTTCCCTCTATATTGATTAATAATAAACTTATGTTAATTATTTAATTTATTTATAACGTTTTAAAAGTTTATTATTACTTTAATTTCACTTGTAAACTTTTTATATACAATTACCCAATCAGTTAAATCTAATTTGGACGTTTTGAACATATTCAGCTTATATGTCAAAACTGACTTTGATATGTCAACTAAGGTCATTATTTAAACATATATAGAATAATAATCATGAAATAATTATAATATTTTTAAATATATTATACAATTAAAATAAATTTGGAAATATGGTTAGGAAAAATGAACCAACATTACGATCATGGAGATGGTAAGTCATACGTACAAATGAGTAACGTCCCCATTTATCAATGATTATTATGGAAAAAGGTAAGTACTATTTGTATTTAAATAATGAAAATGACATAATAAATACCATATTATTTAATTATATATACTTATATAAATCATTATTGTTATGTGGTGATGAAATAATAATAATCACATCGCTTTAAGGAGACGGTAGTCTATATGTCTACAAACGACATCGTCACCTTTTCAGTGTGTGAAATGGAAAGAATAAAATGATATATTATATTTATAGATTTATTATTATTTTATAAATATAATAAATATGTAATTTATAACATGTTTTTTTAAACCCATCCTTAATACATTCCACGTAAAGTGAGAACGTATCACATCACTTTGGGGAGGCGGTGGTCCACACACCCACAAACAATGATATCGTATTCCCACAAAATGGAAAGAATGAAGCTATGTGTTATATAATAATTATATAAGTATTAATTCATTATAAATATCATAAATATCATATAAAAATATAATTTACATCAAAATTTCCTACCAAAAGAGGTGGTGATGGAAAAAAACGACATCGTTTCACGATGCGGTAGTTCATCGTACACACGAATAGTGGCTTCATTACCCAATAAATGGAAGTGTATGTATGTGTAGATAAAACCCTTAACATATAATTATATAAGTATATTTATGATACTAATGTTATTATATAATAATTTAATATGAAAAATTAAAGGGGTTAAGAAACAAATAAAACGAAAGTGCCTGTTGAAGAATGTTACATATTCTTTAGGTAAATCCTTTTTGTATGTACCAATAGACATAGTTGGATTTATTTATTCACAAAGTGAGGATTATAAGATGATAATAGGGATTTTGTGAGATTATTTTGGAACAGTTTTTATGATCCAAATTTATTTAGATATTTAAATTAGTGAGTATAGTGAGTGCCTTGATAAAGTATATGAGGAGTGTCATTGTAGTAAATACCAAAAGGTAAACACTATTGGGAGGTCTATATTAAATCATGTTGATAAAAAATAAAAAAATAATATAAAATTGGGTATATGGTCTAAATATGGTAATGAAATTGGTTATTGACAATTTTATAGGTCATTTTTTCACTCAAGATTAATGTTTAACCACTAAGTAAACTCGTTTTTTACCTTAATCGCCGCACTTTGTTTTTATTGAATTATCTAATATTTTAGGTTAAAAACTAATTTAAAATTAATATAAATTATAAATTATTATGATTCAAAATATAGAATGCATATTTCTGATTTCCAATCACATAAATCGTAGAATTTAATTTAGAATTAATCCTACAGACAGAACGAGAAAGTAGGTTTTTAAAGTAAAGTCCCAAAGATTGAAATATTTTTATATCCAATTTCAATGTAAACTTTACCCCAATGATTTAAATTAGATTATGTGATTTAAAATATATCTTATTATTCTTGGAATACAATTAAAAACATAAGTTGGAACTATAAATTATTTAGAAAAAATCTATTTTCAATTAAAATCCAATATTTTTTACAATTTATCAAAACATGAAACTTCTAAGAAAATGACCAAGAATTCAACCAAAGTAAATTTTGATATTAATATTTAAAAAATGAAGTTTTTATTTTTCATATAAATTTTATAAAATTCTCAAAATTTATTTTTAAAATAAGTATTCCATTAAAAGGTGGTAAACCGACCTTTTAGAAAAATAGATCTTTTTATACTTAAAATTATATTTATTCTTATAATATTCCTATCAAATATATTGGATTAATGTTGAAAAAATTTATTGAATATGTCACATATAAATTACATTAATATAAATCACTAACAGTGATTAATTTAATTTATTAAAAAGATATTCCTTTATGAGAATATAAATAGTTTTTAATAAAAAAATCCTTTATGTTAATTTAGTTTTTATTTTTATAATTAATTAGTCACAAATAGTTTAATTATATAAACATGTGTAAACCATATATTCTTAATCTATTTAAGAATATTCATTCCACAATTCTAATGGCTAGGTGATAACTATCATCTTAAATAATAATATTAATATTAAATTATTGTCTGGAAAGACTGAGACTTGTGTGCAACACAAGTTATGAAAGAACCTCAATGTCATGTTCAATGAAAAATAAAATTGGTGTTGTGTATAATTAAAGATAAAATATTAATTCCGAATAACATAAGCTATCAAATAATTTAAATTAATTTGAAAGAAGATGATTCTTAAAATATCATGATTTTAGAGTATCAATACCATATTTTATCTTTTATATAAATATTATAATTGAAGAGGAGAAAATAAATATAACTTTGTATTTATATTCATATATTTTTTAATATGGGTGAATATTTATAAGGAGTGTATTAATTTATATGTTTTTCTATTAAAGAGTATCGTGTATTTATAGAGAGTAATTAAATGGGTAAGATGTGAATTAATCAAGGTGTATGTGTGAATTTTTTTAATAGTTTTATGAAAGTGTGTTCAAGAATATTTTTTCTACCAAGTTCTTTGGAAAATTATTTCATGATTTGGAAGAATTTTATGTGATAATGAAGTATTGATTAAATAAGAGTTATTAAACTAGGTAAGCTATGAATTTAGTAAGGTGTATGTGTGAAATGTTTTAAACATGTTTGTTGAACTAAATTTAGAATTTTTTTCATTTACTAGTTCCTAGGATAAATATATAAATTTTGAGGATAGATTTTATGTGATAATGAAGTGTTTATTAAATAAGAGTTGATTATCAGATGCATTGATAGAGTAATTATTGAAGAAATGTTGACTCTCAGATTTATTCTCAAGAGGTATCATTTCATCTAGGAGAATAGATTGAATCATGTTTATAGAAATTTGAATATAAATCACTAGTTTTATAGAAAATATTATATTTTTATTCAATATTATTGTTTCCAACATTGAGTTTATACATGCATTCTTAGATTTATCGAATGATTATCCATGGATAGGTAGTATGAATTTTATAATGAGTTATGTTCCTTAGTTGAAAAAAATATAAGGTGTGAGTTTTTTTATACCAATTATTGTATTAAGAAATGTTTTAAAATAATACCATATCATAGGGGATTTTTGAAGACCCAAGATGACGGTGTTATGATTATAGATAGAAGAAGTTCGTATAGAATATGGTATTTATATAGATAAGTAGTATTAGAAAAGGATGAAGTGGGAATTATTATTGTGTTTAATTTTGTGGTCAATACATAAATCACATACATTTTTACATATTTTTTGAACTAAAGGATTTTTAGAAGATTGAAGGTAGTTGGAATCAATCTAAAGGTGTTTTGAACAAAAATGAAATTATTTAAATTAAATCTATTTTATTGTTGATCATGACAGAAAAATGGCTAATTGAAATTTCATACGAGATAAGATATTGTAGTAATACGATATTTGGTGTGTGTATGAAAATTCAGTTATATATAAGATATTTCTATTATGCATAAAATATTCTAGTTAAAGGTAAGATATTTTAAGCACATATGAACATTTTTTTACACGTAAGATATTTTTATTGTGTAAGTAATTAATTTATACACATTTTTATAAGCTAAATGATATTATTATAGGGTGTATGATATTGGATTTTTGATAAATTTGAAAGATTAGTTGCAATGTTTTTTTAATGATTCTCATCTAAATTTAAATAAAGGCTAGGAGCCTTCATGGGATAATATCAATGGTTTATATTGAATTTAAACTTTATTAAAGGATCATAAAATAAAGTTATATGATGATAAAGATGATATTTAGGGATTAAATATCCTATATATATATATATTCATGATGCATGCTGGATAAAGATAGACATCATAAAAGGAGGAAATGCATCCTAAAGCTGTATAAAAAGAAATTTCATAGAATGGTTGGTGCTACAATATGAATATACATAACTATATTATATATAAAATATATTTAAATGTAGTTACTATCTATTATTGAATGTGATTATTACATGTTTAAAGAGAAGGGCATGGTAAAAATTAATATTTTGGATAAGAATAATTTCAGTTTTTTAAGGAATTAAAATTAAAATTATTTACAAAAACTATAAAGTCTAATGATCATAAAAGAAGGATAATATTTACCAAAATATTATTCATGCATATATATGAATATATATACACTAAGAAAAGGAATTTGTGATTTTTTGAAAACATACAAACTAGAAAATAAGTCTTAGTGAGTTGTCTCTGATGTTCAAAAAAGGGAGAGAGAGAGATTAGAGAAGTTATTACTGCTATTTATTTGAATAAATTCATTAATGATGGAGTTATATATAGTAGTGGTTTTATAGAGTTCAGTGCATGAAAATTTAATAGAATTTTTGTTAATGTGAATGAATAGAATAATATTTAGCACACCTAAAAAAATGATAATAGTTTAGAGGAGGAATAATTATCAGTTGTTACTAAAATTCTTTATCATTATAAAGTGTTGGATGCACCGAAGCATAGTAGGTAGACATTAAAGTGATATTTTTTAAGACTATAACCTACTCTATTATACTCACATTATAATTCTTGTGGGTAACGTGATTTTGGAAAAATCTACATTGTAACATCCGAGCCTGAATGACCACTAAGATAGTAGCAGGATTAGTGGGTCATATGGTCTCCAGTGCATCTCAGTAGGCCGAAACCCATGATTTCTAGACCAAATCCAGTCTGTGATTATATATTAAAGTAGTTATCTGGTATAGAAATAAATATAAACAAAACTGAATAAATCTAACAACACCCACCTAGGTTCCAAGAGACACATGGCAGATATAACTACTTCATCCCATAGCCAGATAGATTGTATGATTAGTGTCTATATACATATAATAATAATATATATATATATTATAATTATTTTTTTCATCCACCTATATGAACCAAGTGCATTCCAATTCCTAATGGCTAAATACTTGGAATACAAGTATTGGATGGAATGAGATGCAACTCACAGACATCCATAACTAGTATACAAGCCATAAAGCCCATGAAATAGGGTACATTACCTACATCTTGATAGAGCGGGGGGCATCATTCATATCACTTAGTATGGCGAGTGAGCACACCCTAGAAACACTCTAATCATGGAGTGTGGCACTAAAAATCCCATCACCCATATTGTATCATTGATGTAGGATGCCATGCTCAACACCCAATGTAAGGGTGTGTGAGTATGCATGCTCAAATAAACCCGTACCATCATAAGAAACATCTTTTAAAGGTAAATTTATAATTGTAATGGGGAAAACACAACCATCCATATATTTATTAATCCTTTTTGAAAAATAAGTATATTCACATTTATAATGAAATAGATGAGGAAATACCTCTCATACTATGAATTTATATGCATCCAATTATAACCAAGTGCATCAAAATTATAAAAATGCATATAAATTTGTTCATGAGGCATACAAATGGAATGACCTTACCATCCCTAGGTGTCATTCCATTTTAAAACATTTAATTATCCTAATATGTGCTTATTAAATTAAATAGAGGCGTGTTCATACCAATCTATTTAGTTTCATTTCAAACTAACCATTTTATTCATTCCATATATCAATAATAACATAAAATCATAAATAAACAACAATTCAATAATTCAGGTATGAATAAATTTATAATAATTAGTTTTTGTCTTTGAATATATCGCACCACCATCGAGGGGTTCTATTATAAAAACATGTCATTGTTTAAAACAAGTCATTTATCATGATTAAATATTTAATTCTTGATTAATAGTTCAATTTACCAAAGGAATTCATAATTAAATTTATCAAAGAAGTACTTAACGTATTCATAAATTTAAAGGTAAAATGATAGGGATTCTTCCTCAGGAGAATAACAATCTAGGATGAACACTTTGGCACTAAATTTTTTAAGTGGAGACCATTTGAAACTACTGTTACCTACCTATGAGAATATGAACCTTTGCCTATACATAAGGACAACTAGTCCATATATACATATTCATATGTACCTAAATATGTACAAGATCATCCTTACATATATTCTTAGATGCACACACTAGTCCCCACTTACACTCGTATGAATTTGTCATATATATACATAAGCATACCAAGGCAGATATGTATATATTCACTACATTGGGTGAATATATATATAACAAGGGAAATTACATATATATATGATTACATACACATATACAAGTAAGTATCCTATGAATCTGATGACTCGAACTCACCTCTAGGATGACCAAACACACTACAGATAAAAAATTAGAGCCTCAAAACCACTAAAAGACACAAAAAAATTTAGGCTGGATAAGGTAGTAGAAATATAAATTACATCAAATGGTGAAAACAAAAATAAATGACTGGAAATTCTTCTCCTTTGCTGGTGAACACTGAAACCTACATAAGGTCGACCCGAGAAGCCTTTCGTACGCCCTAGAATTGGAAGAAAAATTGTAAATTTTATTAACCTGTGACCTAGGATTTTAGAAAAACTGATCTAGGAGATGAAATATAAGAAAAAGAACAGGATGAAGGAAGAGGATATATCCAAGGGACTTACCCCGATTAATCAACCAAGAAACAAAAGAAGATCTAGTTGAAATCATCGAATGGAGAGGAGGCCAAAGGAGGGGTGTTGTGTACCAAGAAGGAGAGGGGGTTGGGTGTGCATCACGTGAAACAAGAGGAGGAGATAAGATTTTAGGTTAGTTTTTTTATTTCAATTTAATTATTTAATTTAATAAAAAAACATACCACATGATTTGGGTTGTATAGTTAGCTAAACTGTGCACCAACTATGCAGAACCCCCTACTTAAGAAATCACCTCACATAGTTTGTCCTGCATGGTTAGAATACCCATGTACAAACCATGAAGTGAGTAGTGTTAAGGTACTGTAAAAGTGAAACTACTTATGTGAGAAGGGTTCAGGGTTTGGGTAAACCATTTTCCACCCGTGTAGGGAATTTATGCTCCTCTGAATCATGTTGCACATTTTTTTTCCGAGAGTCGCACAAATTTAGCAAAATTGGGTGCCTATTCCAGTGAATAAAAACATGAAATTATGGAACCTAACACTCCCTAAACTCTCCAAGACATACATGGGACCCTTCATTCCTTCACCTGAGTCCAAAAACAACACATTAATGTGTTTAAAATATCATAATTACATTCCAAAGCATAGTTTTATAAACGAACCATATAGTGATAATGAAAATTCAAATTTCTTTGAAATTTCACCCAGCTTCAAAGTATAGGTCATTACATCCTCCCAAACATAGTAATTCTCATACCTCAGATGCCTTCAGGAGGAAAAAAACATCACCCGACCTGCAAGGGTCATGAAGTCTCGTCCAAATGGTCACGTTGCATTTCCAAATTCCCAGTGACCTTTCAATAAGACCTTAAGCATACGACACTTAAGCCATTTAATCTTGTTACAAATCTAAATTTTCAACTAAAAAAACAAAACAGAAATTTCTCAATCCCATTGAACCAGAGACATGATAACATCCTCGTCTCATTAAGAATCCATACAAATGTGCTCCCCACCTTAGGAGTTAACATTAGAAAGGGAAAAATTCCAAGCCACGACTCCTACAATGTTGGAACTACCATTCATGGAATGCCTCTAAGAGTTCTAGTGAAACTATTAGCATGATTTCAATAATAAGAAGAACTCAATTATACCTACGGGCATTATATAGACCTTTCTAAAATGAATGACCAAATCTTTATTGAACTAACTGAAGTTGGTTGTGCACTATTTCTTTAAAAGATGTAGCCAACCAATTTGATCACACCCATCTTAAACTAGAGATATGTTTAAGAAAGGTTCTTGAATGACAGAAAACACTAAATAAGAAGAAATAAAATTCAATCCACTTTGTGAAACCATTCTCGAAGACACTTAGCTTAGACAATCGACATATCTTGAAAAAAATAGCTTAGACAATCGGTAATTAACAACTGAACCAAAATTCCTTCTTCTAAACAATCGTGCATTTATCAAGTAAATGTTCACCTAAGCTCAAATCTAATTTTTGATGAACTTCATTGGTCAAAACATCCCCAGACCATTTAATCTATCATGCCTTAGCACAAAAAAAGGCACAACCCAGATCCATTCCATTGAAATTGTTACCCTTTTTAAACATTATTTTTGAGCCCAAATAAAGAATGAAATAACCTTGGATTGAACCACTTGAGTACAAGGGACAAACCCATGTTAGTCCACACTCCAGTTTTAGAACAAAATATTGGTAAAAAGCCAAAACTTCTAGATATGATCATTGATTGATCCCTGAGTAGAATCTGTATGGTGGTCAAGTATGAAAAAATTATTTGGTGTCCAGAAGTCCATCTAAGGTTATCTTAATTGGGGAACCAAGTATTATTTAAGACTAACCAATCCTCTAAAAAACCATGTGTTAGTGTGAGAAACTGAAAAAACCACCCAAACAAACCCAATTACTTTTAAAGCTTTAGTGTGGAATAATACCCATGCTCTCTTAGTGCATCAGGATGATGTCAAGATAGGTGACATGCTTGTTGTTTAAAAGAATGCACTAAGAGGATTTTCACAGTTTCCAGTTAATCATACCCAATTACTAGAAAGAATAATATTAGAACCATAATTGATTGGCTTCAAATAAGAAACTCAACTTCACCTTTCGATGCATCATCACAACCAATAACAAAACCTTCTCCACCTAAAGCATTATGGGATCACTCAAATTTAACCACCAAAGTCCATAAATGAGCAAAAGTGTTTTGGAATTTTTCATAAAAAACCAACCACATCAACATCATGATGCTGAGAAAGCATCGACACATTTTAATAACTCTCCATACCCAAAGGCATTTAAGAAACACTAAGCATTTCCAAATGTTCCTCCTTGTCTGTGCTCATTATACTTAAAATGACACATTTAAATAGATTTTACATGACAATACCCACCTTATGAGTGTCTTACTCTTCAAAAAGAAGAAACCAAATTAGCCTCTCAAAATCATGCTAGATCAAAACTTCCATAAACACAAATATTGAACCAATTGGCATGAAAACTAAAACCAACTCGACCAGTGCATCAAAACACCCAAGTCTATGAATTTCACCCAAATTATTTTGACAAACTTGATTCTTTTAAATCAAAGGTCACTCTACTACATAGATTGCCTAAGAATGTACTTAACAACACAAGGCTCAACAATTTAACCAAACTCAACCAGTTCGTTACATCATTTATCACTGGATGAGTTCCACATACAAGAAAACATACAACCCTAAGATCAAATTAGAAAATGACACATGATAAATACTACCAATAGGGTATCATCACTATAAATTCATGTATCTAATGGATCGTACAAGTGATTTAACCCAGATTCATATTGACCCATAGGAACATTAACCTGGATGATGACATACCAAGTCATCCATCACTGAGGATGAAGAAAGGGTCAAGTGACCTACCAAGTGGTTGACCTTTCCTAAGGAATGTATAACCAGTTAAAACCGATAATTCCTTGATGCTCAAACTCATAAAAAAGGCCTATAAAAATATGACCACCTATAGGAACACGAGTGTCATTAGGAAACTAAAAATCCTACTAGGGACAATGACACTAGAGAGACACCAAATTTCAGAAACTCACAAGATTTATCAAGACATTTAAACTCTAAGGGTGCTACCTACCACGAGATAGCCTTTTACGAGAGTAAAAAGCAATGACCCATAATGATGTCACACTAAAAAACAGTCATTGGGATCAAAAGGTGACCATATAATCTTTTTTTAAAAAGAAAAATGCCTATAAAAAATTCTCCCACTTTTATTCTATGGTAACTCGAAGGTGAAACTTAATATGAACTTACATGATAGTTAAATATAGGATACTATTATAGGTTCCATGTCATGTTATTTAATTTATTTACATTTAAACTTCTAACATTTTAAAATATTTAAAACAGAACATAAAGCACTAATAATAAAACATCGAACTTGATAAAAGACATGAAAAAGTAGGGAAGTCTCATAAACATTATTTTTTATAGATTAATATTTTTTAACATCCTATATTTATTAGGAAAATTATCATGTAAATTAATTTTAATACATAAGATGACCTACAAGGATCCCATTTAAACAACCTAGTTTCGTCGAAATGAAACCCAATTCCAATTGCATAAATTTTAATGTTTTAAAACACCCAAAAAAGTCATCCTATAAGATAAATGCCCCAGTTGGCCTACCTAGGTACAATTGTGACTTTTAGAAGTCATAAAATTTATTTTAAATTAAAATTGAACAACCTTTACATTTAAAACAATTTCAAGATACATAACTCCATTACATTTAATACGGTTTTCCATTTACTAATTCATGAAGTGCCCATATTCTTCATAAATTGAAAATTGGATCCCATTAATTTCCACCAAATCACTTTAACATTTAAAATTTAGCAGGATTTACACATTTTAACAATAGATTTAAAATGCACATCTATATATTTCTTAATATAGTTTGAATATATAGGTTACCCTTTACCTGTTATAAGGCACACATACAACTTAAAATAAATAATTGGATCTCATTCATTCACAAACACTATCTATTCATCCCATGCACAAACCATATGTAAACAAAGTAGAACATGCCATCATAACCAGTAAACACATAAGCATAATATAACATAGGAGCATGGCATATAATAAAGACAGGAAACACTACATATTTTCATGGAAGTGAACTAACATACTAAAACAAAATACCCACACATGTTATATATACATTCATGCTAAAGAAATAAAAAACATTTCATAGTACTCAAGGCACACTGTAAATCAATAGGCAAACTAGAATGCAACTACATGGCATGAAACATGCATGAAATGTTAATACCTATGTGCCTATAATGATTCATAAAATACTTCATACTTGCTAGACTAGGACAAGGGTAGAATTACATAAAATTCCATAACTCATCAGCAGAAGAAATTACCCCATTCACTCAATGTGAAATCATATCAACTATAAAAAAAATAGCACAAACAAAAATCCAATACCTAGCCACTTAGTTATTTCCCATACATGGGGTGATCAGTACTAGAAATTACTATTTAACAAGCATAGAAACATTCATATTCTCCTATATACTAACCCAAAATAGTACCATAATGGAAAAATTAAGATCTAATAAAACTTTTTAACATCCAAGCCCGACTGACCACTAAGACGATAGCCAAACTGATGGGTCATAAGGCCTCAAGCACGTCTCCCCACATGACATAGGCTACCGACTAGAATCAAGGGTCTCAGGAGGTGATAGTGGGGAGACTATACACTCTTATCAGAGTAACAAAGTGGTATTATAGAAATAAATATCATACAATAGTGGAATAAATATATGAATACATAAAAAAGTGATAGAAGAATTACAATAAACAAAATTAAAGTATCCAACACTAGTTTATACAAAGCATGCATGTCCAGATAATGGTACATAAGCTAAGAAAGTAATCATATAGTATTCATTAAAATATGGAACAATACTGGACTTAGGTAAAGAAAATAACTAAAAATCCCAAATGCAATCTCCATGAGCATCTTGAGCTCCAACTCAGTCCTGTGATTGTAACTCTTGGTATAAGCATACAACAACATGAAAATTACAAGGTCCTACAAACAGAAGGTCTACTCGGGTAACCTAGAGCAATGGAGTCCCAAGCAGGGCATGACATATAAATCTTAGAAGGTTGGTACACACATTTTCTAGCCAAAATCCAGTCATTGAATATAAATTAAATTAGTGAGAAGGTATGGACTAAAAGATAAACAAAACTGAATAAATTTTACAACCCCCACCTAGGTTCTAATAGGCACCTAGTGGCTATACCTGCTATATCCCATAGACAGTAAGATTGTCTGATCAATGACTATATATATAGTAATAATATATATGTATATATATATATATGTGTGTGTGTGTGTATTATAGTTCTATATTGCATCCAACTATATAAACTAAGGGATTTTTAAGGCCTAATGGCCATATACATAGAATACTCGTGTTGGATGGACCAAGATATTACTAAAAGACATCCATAATGAGTCTAAGAGACTAAAATCCCATGAAATAGGGTATATTCCCCACATCCTGATAGAGTGGGGGACGTCTTGACTATCACTCAGGATAGTGAGTGATCATGCCATGGGAACACTCTAATCATGGAACATAGTGATACAAATACCATCGCCCATATCATATCACCACTGAAAAACACCATACTCAACACCTGATGTAAGGGAGTGTAAGAATCTATGCTCAACTGAAGCCTTTACATCTTAATAAGCCTCTTTTAAAGGCGCATTTATAACTGGCATGGGTCAAAACCTCCCATCCACATATTTATTTATCCTTTTAGAAAAATAATCTTATTCATATATATAAATAAATCTATGAGACAATACCTCTCATGAATTTCATTTATATACATCCCATTATAACCAAGAAAATCAACATTATAAAAATTCATATAATTAAGTTCATGAGGCATACAAAAGGGAATGGACTTACTATCCCTATGGTTCATTCTATTTGAAAGAATTTATTTTTCATAAGCTGTGAATATTAAATTAGCTAGAGGCATGGTCATACCAACCTATTCAGTTCCATCTCAAACTAACCATTTAAGTTATGGGATATATCAATCTTAACCACAAATTATAAAGATAATCCAAGCAATCATAAATGTATAATCACTATTTTTGGCTTAGAAGAAAGTGCACCACCATCAAGGGGTTTTATTATAAAAAATTAACATTGTTCATAATCATTCATTTATAATAATTTAACATTTCATTCTAGATTCAATGTTCAATTTTTCAAAAAAATCATAATTAAATTTGTAAAATAAGAAATTAATGGATTTTAAAATTTAATGGGAAAAGGATATGGATCCTACCTCAAGAGAAGAACAAGCCAATCCAAACACATTGGCATATGCCGTTTTAAGCGGTGACCATTCTAAGCTGCTGCTACCTACCTCTGAGCATATTCACCTTCGCATATACATAAGGACACCTAGCCTCTATGTATATATTCACATGAACCTAAATATGTACAAGGAGATCCTTAAATATATACTTATGTAAATATACTCATCTCCACTTACACCAGTATGCATTTTTCATATATATACATAAGCACACCTATCCCCTTATATATTTCTATGTGTGTATTTACTGCCATGGGAGAATATATATATATAACAGGGGAACTTACACACGCACGCACACACACACACACACACATATATATATATATGTGTGTGTGTGTGTGTGTGGGTGCTTACTTATACAAACACAGGTAAGTCACCTATGACTCTGGCGAGTTGAACCCGCCTCTAGGAAAACCAAACACAATATAGAAAAATTACTAGAATCTCAAAACCACTTATAGAAAAAAAATATAAATTGGCTTGACTAGGTAGTAGAAACAAAACTTACCTCAAAAGTACGAAGAAAACCAAAATGATCTAAAATGCCTCTCCTTCTGCGGTAAACACTGAAACCTACATAAGGACAACCCAAGATGCCTTTCACATTCCCAAATAGAAAAACAAAAACAAAAAGTGAATTAACCCATGACTGAGGATTTTGGATGAACGGAATTGGGTGATGAAAGAGAAGAAAAATATTTCAAAGAAGGAAGAGTAGGGAACTAGAGGTCTTACCTCGAAGAATAGAACAAGAAAATAAAGAAGATCCAGTTGAAATTATTGAATAGAGAAGAGGATAAAGGATGAGTTTCGTGTACTGAGAGGGAGATGGGGCTGGTTGTGCATATCATGAGAACACGGAGAGAAGATTTTAGGTTCGTTTTTATTTTATTTTATTTTATTTTAATTATTTAATTTATTATAAAAAACATATTACATGGTTTAGGTCACACATTTAGCCAAACCGTGTGCCAACCACGTGGTACCCCCTATTTAAGAAATCACCTCGCATGGTTATTTTTACATTGTTAGCCTAACCTTGGAAAAGATGTGAAGTAAATAGTGTTGAGGTACTGACTAAGTGGTACTACCTATGAGATAAGGCAGAACCATTTTGATAAACTATGTGCCACCCAAGTGGAGTGTTTCTTCTCCTATAAAATATGCTATACATTATGCTGTAGAGGGTTTCACGGTTTCAAATAAACCATGCACCTTTTTCAGAACACCCAAACTTGAAATTAAGGAACCTGGTGCTCTTGAAACTCTCCTAGACATCTAGGGGATCCCTTGGTCAATTTCCCAAGTCCAAAAAACAACACATTGATGTGTTCCATCTCTCAGAATTACATTTGAAATATCATTTTTTAAAAGAACCCATATAGTAATCATAAAAATTTAAATTTCTTCGAATTTTCATCCAGCTAAAAAGAACGGTTCCCTATAAAAATCACACAAAGGACTATACATATAACAAGTGGTCAATATTGTTTCAAAAGAAACCTAAAAATAACATAGATCACAAATCTATACACTATCAGTGATCTCCCATTGATCCTATATATGGTTCCTCACATGCTTCAACATCACTACCCCATAAATTTTTTAGATATGTTATTTGTAGAGACCCATATCTTGACGTACATGGACATTACATTACTTTTTCGGAATACTTAGTACATAACAAAAACACACACATACAAGGATCGTAATAGTTTAGTGTCTTTGGAAACTTGGAATATAATCTTCTAATCATGGTGAAAGATCTTCAACATCTCCCATAAAGATCTTCCTTTTTTTACCTAAAACCTTTCTTTATATCCTGGGGAAAAGAAAACATAAAAGGGTGAGCTCAAATGCTCAGTAAGGGTAAAAAAAATAAATATCAATCACATCATATTCATAAGAACATAACATTTTGGAAATCTTAACCTGCAAAAGAGAGCATAATTTCATAACATGGGATAAATCATGGCAGTGAAATGTGATCACAATAATCATAACTTAAAACATGAAACTTTGTTGCATACACACATAATCATAGAGAATCATTTCTTGTTAGTCAAGACTCATTTCCAAGACTATCTTAGTGGACAAAGTCCCTTTCTGAACCGAGTCACCCTCGTTTCAGTCCTGTTTCACTGAACCGGTATAACCTAACATTCCAGCCATGTCTATCTCATGATATATAAAATCTTTACCCAATGCATTGGAGAGAGATATAGGTCCCACCCATCTCATAATGATACCATTCTTATGTGTGCCACAAAATCATAAACCATACATCATAGCATAACCCATGTAACAAAAATGGGAATCTTAAACATCGTGACATCATATAACAATTCATATAAGATAAAGGGATTTATAAAAATATAATTACATTACAACGTAATCAAATCAATGTAATAATAGGGATAGAAACAGAACCCTTTATTATCTTAGATGGAAAATAATTTTGATAAAATATTTGAACTCCATTATTGAGGAAAATATCCTTTCTGCTTCAAAAACACTTTTCCTTTCTTAACATGTCGTACAATTCTAAACTAAAAGAAGTTGATTAAAAATAAACATGAAAACTTGTAAAGTAATCTTCTTGGAAATAATGTTTTAAAAATCCATTCATGCTGTATAAGTTAAAAAAAACATTCTTCGTACTTTTGTTGGAAAAGTCAAAAAGTACCTCGTACGAAAAACGACAAAAGATTCCTTTCATATCCTTTAATAAAAACTCACCGAAGGGTAAAATTGGATTTAAACAATTTTAGGCGGATGTAAATAACATTACATATTGAGGAAACATGGATGTGGATGATAAAATACACCCCAGTAAATTTCAAAGTATAAACAATCTCGGATAAAAATGAGATTGTGATATTTCCCTTACCTTAGGTCCGATTTGCTTCGTAAGTGTCCGAACCTCCTGTATAATGATTTAAATAATGTCATTTACTTATTACAGAATCATATTCATTGTTATGATATCATATATGGTTCACTTATGACTTTATATTACCTGTTCTTTTGTAAATTCCATGTTAAAGAGCGTTTTGGGTAAAATTGTTTCATTTGTCGTCCGTGTTTTGTCTTGTAATAATTCATATGATTACTTAAATCATGATTACTTAATTACAGAATATAAAACATGATTTATATATATATATATATTCAGAATATACATATATATAATAAATCAGTAAATGGAAAGAAATACACCGTTCATGGAGACGGTAGGCCGTACGTACGCATGAACGCTGTTTTCGTTTCCTTATTGAGTTGAACGGAATTAAGTAGATGAAATTCATATATATACACATAAATCCAGTATCATTATTATGTAATATATTTCATGATTACTTATTATTTATACTTTACAATCATTCATGAATGGTTTAAAGTGGAGAATGAATCTCATCGCGTCGTGGAGACGGTAGTCCGTACGTACGCACGATTGATGATATCGTTCTCATGATCGTGGGACTGTATTGTAGTGTATGTATACTATTTCAGAATAAATATCACTTTAAAATAATAATATATAGTTATTATTTACACCATTATACCCATCCAAGTAAGGTGGTGGTGGAAAATAGATTTCACCACGGCGTGGAGACGGTATTCCGTACGTACGCACGCACGGTGATTTTGTTTTTCGTAGGATGGATAGATGGTGAAATAGGATTGTTTCATAATTATAATAACATATAAGTATATGAGTGATACTGATGTTATTACTTCATAATGAAACAACCTAAGAAGAAGAAGTGGAAGAAGAAATAAAAGTGAAAGAATAGGTAACAGAAATTACCTCTTCTTTGAAGCACCTCTTTGAGACCTCCACTTAGGGCACTAAAATTGGTCTTTGAGGAAGAACAGAACCTCTAGGATGTTGCTAGGGAATTGTAGAAGAGAATTTGGCAGGGTTTGGCCGAGCTTGAAGGCTCAAAGTTGTGTGAGGAAGAGAGGGAGGAGGTGCCCTTTTATAAGGGAGGAGAGGGGCACCTTTGGAATAACTAAAAATATTATTTTATTATAAAGTCAAGTTTGGTTTTAAATAGCTCCAAATTGATTTATTTAGATGATAAGGTGGGGATGGGTCGAAATCCTCTCATACAATAGAATTTAGACAATTTTAGGTTCCTATTTTAACCTTATCATTTAGATTTAACATTAAGTTAAATAATTTTACTTTTACCGTGTCTTCTTGTGTTCTTACACTATAAGGTTAATAAACTTACTATAAGAAGCCAAACGAACCCAAAATTGTTTATTATTAATATATATAACCTTATATAAGTAATTTGGCCGAACCGTATATTTTTAGGAATAAAATAACAATTAATAATATAATATTTGTTTTAAAAACTATTTTATTTCAATTTTGACACTATTTAGTAATTGATTTTTGTGAAAATCATAACAGAATGATAAGTTAGAATAAAGTTAATTAAATCAATTATAACATGTCATATTAACCTATAAAATTAGTTTAATTCATAAAAAGTCTCAAATTACATTTATTTGGGTATTTATAACATCAATTATGTCAATATTTCATTAATAAGATAATTACTGCATCATCTTTGTGTCATAATAAATGATAATTATTTAATCCCTAAAAATTATAAATAAATTCCTATGGTGTAGATAATAGTAATAGCTTTCTAGAGACTATTCATGTTCGAAGTTGCATGAAGTTTATCACTAGATTAAAATTATTATACTTATATAATTTAAGAAAGTGACATGTTGTCACATTCTTTGGTTTTAATAATAATTAAATTATTTTCATTGAAAAAATTTAATTAAATGAATCTAATACGACCCTTAGGTGATATGGGTCGACTTTTAGTCATCCAATAGTATTTTGACATTTTTTAGGGTAATTTTAAAATATTATATTTACCCTTAATTACCCGATTTACCTTTAACTATGGTAAATAAAATTTACCGTAGTTACTATTCATAATTCCCAGAAATAAAAATTAGCTTATTAACATAATTTGGACCCACTGATTCCAAATATGAAATCCATTTTTCCAAATTCAATACACAAAAGATGCAGAAATTAAATTAAAATTAATCCTGTTGTCGAAAGAAAATGGGTTTTTCTTTAAAACATTGCAAAAGATTGAATTGATTTAACCTACGAATTCAAGGTAAAATCAATGCTAATGACATACATTATATTAAATGGTAAAAATATATTCTATTTATACTTTAAAACCATTCAATATTATAATTTAACCACATAAGATATTATGATGAAAAAAGTTGTTTTTAATTAAAATATAGCGTGTTTTTACTATTCATTACAATATGAAAGTTATCGAAAGAATATCAAAACTTTATCTAATGTAAATTTTTTTATCCTGATTTAAAAGAAGAATTTTATTTTGTCAAATTTAACATATAAACATGTCAAAAACTAGATTTAAAGTGGGTGCACCATCAAAAGGAGGCAAAACTGCATTTTTTGAAAAATACTTATTTTACCCGAAAAATTTATTTTGTTCTTATACCATGTTCTAGAAATGTGTAAGATGAATAATAATGTTATAAAATTCAAAATTTAGTTAACACTATTCATAACAGCTAGTTCATGACAATATTATAATAATATATCGTTGTTTATTAAAACCCAGTATTGCGCACAACACACGCTATCGAGGAAGGTCGCGATTGCATGTAATGCAAGCCAAGTCAGGGTTGCGTGTTGTGAAAGAATCCTTCGTTGTTTCGTATAACATAATCCAACCATATTTCATTTATACATTGAATATATATATATATATATATATACTCAATGTTGCGTAGAATAACTATTATCAAAATTGTGTGTAACACGATCCAAGAATAGTGTTGCGTATACTACAAGATAATGCGGTGTTGCGTATAGCGCAAGGTAATCTTAGTGTAGAATAAAACACAAGACATTAATGAAATTAAAAGAATATTTTTCATAAAATCTCAGGGTGTTACATTATTTCCCCAACATTGACACAAAAATTGTGAACACTCACCATGAATAGAGTCTAAAAGCCCAATTAAGAAAAGTATGCTTTAGTAGATCTCTCTATTGTCTTGCCTTTATGATTTCAAATTAGTTTACAATTAAGATTGTGTTACTATAGTTTCAAATCATTTTTTATGATGTGTGTAGAGAAACACATATAATTTAGACTCCAAACTAATTTCTAATAATCAATAATCAATCAAACACATACACAATCAATCTCATGTAGTTTTTTCACAATTTATTTCTACTTTAAATATATTTTCTTAAAGTCCCTTCCAACTATGCATCTGAGAGCACATATAGTTGAGGAAAAAATATATTTCACATGAATTCAAATCCTTCACCATCAAAATCCTTAAATTATATTACATCATAAATGAAAAATTATGAAATACTTTATTGAAATTATTCATGATAAATTATGTGGAGAATAAATAATCTTAATTTATTTCCTAAGGAGACTCAATCAAAGATTAAATTTTTTTGTCTTAATACATCTAATGTACTTATAATATTTGATAGTTTTGAAAATAAACAAAGGAATGTGTATGTATCATTTATTTTTGGGTAAAAACTATATCACACCCCATAAGTTTTTCATTCAGATATTGGGTAACTCACTTAAACATCTATAAATGATCAAAACATTTCATAATCCTTGAGTGTTTTTTTATTAAAAATATATTGGTTAATTATTTCTACTAGGTATCCTTGAAGTTACATTCTTTATTTTTTTTAAGGATGTAGGATTAAAAGATGAAGTTGTATGATTCTGATTGGAAACAAGATCATCTAGGAGGATTTCATTTTTTTGGGAGTTGATTCCACTTCACCAAAAACATAACATTATTGTGGTTTACTTAGAGTTAAATAATGACCTTAATCTTTTTTATGCTATATTGGTCTAGTAAATGATTCTTCCCCATAAGTATGAGGGTTATTAGATTCTATTTTATGGACATAAATGTGCATAATTAAATAAAAAAATAAAAAAATAAAAAAATAATAACATTAATAAGTGACCTGTTAAGAATATTAAATTAAAAGATAATATTAATGACAATGAAAAATTGATAATAAACTCAAAAAACTAATAACAAAGATAATTATATTTAGATGAATTTTCCATTAATGAAGATAGATAACATAAGTTTCATAATTAATAATAAATCATTAATTAAGGAAATTAATAACAATCGTGCATGCAATCTATATCCAAGACATTACTTATATCACCATCATATAACAAAACTGAATTATATATATATATATATTCAAAAAAGAAACCTAAACCTTATAGAATTTAAAAAACATTTAGAAGTGGGATATCAAATCCATATAATTTAACTGATAACACATAATATAACATGACATAATAAATAATTTAAAAAATACAAACATAAACCTTTCTGCCTTTAAAAATAATTTAAGATGGAGATCAAGGACATATACATGTACCAATATCAAATAATAAAAGTGAACAAAATAAATAAATTCAAAATAAAAACATAAATATTTGAGCTTTTGAAAAAATTTCCAGAAGAGGGATATTGATTCCATGTACTTGAAAAGGTATCACATAACCAAACTATATAGTATATATAGATTCAAATTCAAAACATGAACTATTTTGTATTTGAAACAATTTTAAGTCAGGGGTAGTGAGGGTTCACCGCATAATCAAACAAAGGGGTAGCACTTCAATAGAGTGATATTGAATTGAATGAATGGGGATGTTGATGTTGTTGTCTAATATTGGATATATAACTTGTTTGGAGTGTAAGTACAACTAGGTGTAGATGTATGATTATTTCATAGAAATCCTGTGAGGGCGAGGTGGGGTGCTATTACTCAGGACTGGTTGGGGATTGAAAATGGGGATAGATAATGAAGAATTCAGAGATTATTGGTAATTTGAGAATTATATGATAGGGTATAATAAGGGGGAGGTATTGAATATGAGTGATGATAAGAAATTTAGAATGGGGAGAGGGAAAAGAAGGGGTCAATGTGTTACAAAAGTAGGATGAGAGGGATTGGTTTGGGATGGAGAGATGAGATGATGAATCTAAATTATTTTCGTTTTATTTATTTATTTATTGGTATTTTTTATTAAT
The DNA here is from genome assembly GCA_963277665.1 of Viscum album. Lineage (NCBI taxonomy): Eukaryota > Viridiplantae > Streptophyta > Magnoliopsida > Santalales > Viscaceae > Viscum > Viscum album. The sequence continues at coordinate 1,145,122,925 of OY728139.1, read as the reverse complement.
GTTTCATAATTAAAAAAATGAAAATATTTTTCCCTGACCTCACAATATATCACACAAAAATATGCACCTTGAGTCAGTTTTAATGAATTTTAGGTTAAGAAAAAACACAAAATAAAACAATAACCAATAAATAATTAATTTGAAAAACTCAATTTAATCAGTTTATTGATTTATATAAATATTTATTATTTAATTAAGATTATGTATGATTAGTTTCATTTAGTTAAAAAAACCTAGACACCTATACTTACCACATCATAGTAACATTCAAAATTTCATGGTCTGAACTTTAGTATATAATATTTAACATTATTACCACGTGAAACCTGGGTTTTAGTGTTAAGGCACTTAAATCATATATTCTTCCTCTAAAATATTTCTTCCACATTGATTATATTAGTTAATTTTCTTATTTGGTTAGTCAAGTATGTATTTGGATTCTTTTTTTTACCTTTATCTTTGTGCATGTAAGCAACATAGAGTTCTTTTCTCATCAATGACCACATGTTTATTCTCCTTTATTAGCTCAACATATTTTTCTATAATATTCAACTTCCCTTTATAATAACCAAGTATTATTTGGGATTTCTTAGTTGATGGTCAATACATATTTGGAGTGTTTTAATTGAATTGATTTTGTATTATGATATGTGGATATTTTATTGATGTTATGATTTTTCTACAATCCATACATCCCATAATTAATGATAATATATGATAATAAAATAGGGGTACTTTAGTTTATTTATTGTCATGGTCAGTGATATACCCAATTATCATCTATGCTGGCTTTTCCTCCTCTAACACAAGGATTTCATAGGTGATGATACACAAATTTTTATTGATTTTGGCTAAAAACTATGTCCCATTATACCACTAATTTCTTGTTATGGACTCTAATATTCTGTATTATAATTATTTCTTAACCTTAATCAAAGAGGGTAAAATATATTGGATATGATATTGTAATATTCTATAGTGCGATTAAACCAAAGAATATGATATAACTATATTACAACCACTAATACTCCAAATAAATTTATATTTTAAACCCCCAGTGCATCCAATAATCAATATTCACATCTCTAGGTGAAAAAAACTAAATGATGAAGGAATCAACGTATCATCAGACATAAAAAAAATGTCACTATCCTTGACACAACCCAAGAGATTGATAACATGATATCTCTTTCTATGATTCCTAGGAAATAATATAATTATGGGTATATTTTCAATGATTTATATATGAAAAATATTATAGTTTTTATCCAAATCACTTCACCCAAATTTAACACATTGCACACCTGGATAATATTCAATGGATTTCCAAATAATGATTACTCTACCATGTTTTAACACATGATTCAATGAAAGGAGACCTAAATTAACTCATTCATAATTGAAATTTATCATACCTCTTATATAAATCATATTACACATCTCTATTTCCTTTCACATATATTTATTAACCTTTCACTATTACCCATGTATACTCATGGACTACCATCCTGAAAATTTTATCTCATCACTAAAAGAAAAATTTATAAGATTTTTTATCATTCATTGAGTACATTTGTTTCACTATAGGCCTTCCAAGATATTATCTTTATTACTATTAAATAAAAATAAACTAATCATGGGTCGTTTTAAAAAGGTTATTATGGGGTTTAGATGTCAGTAGGAAATGACATAAAAATTTAAAGGAGAAATGAGGAGGTTTTTTTATTAATCATAATAAATGGTAAAATTAAAACATAGTGAGTATAACACAAATAAATATTTCATATATATATATATATCATATTATTTTTTTTTCTTTTAAAAATAAGAAGGAAAAAAATATTATAATACAATATTGACTTATGACCTCACTATCCATAACTATTGAAAGGCTCCCTCACACTTTTCCCATTTAGATTGAAATTCCTCTAAAGAGATCTCATGAGACAACCACTTTCCCCTTTATTTATATGAATATATATTTAATTAAATACACTAATAGATGGGTAAGAAATGATTATTAGTTTTTAAATTCAAGTTACCTAATAGGAAATACATTATCTATAATGATTAAAAGAGAAAAAATGCAAAGGTTCTCTTAAATAGATTTTGTAGAGGATTAAAAAAACAATGGTCTAAATCATATTTAATACACTTGAATTATATATTATTGAGAAACAATCTTGGAAATTTATAGTTTTCTAAATATTTATATGAAATAGGATACAATAATAATATATCAATTTGGTTTATAATATCTCACAATAATTAGATTAAAATAAATTTTCAATAATTTCATCATCTAAAAAAATATCCATTTTAGTGACAGATGTTTAAAGAGTATAAATCAAATTAATGACTCACATTAGTAATCAAATGAATTTAATACTTCATAATTAGGATTTTCTCCTTAATGGATATGAATCTAAACATATAATGATTCTTTAAGATCAAGTAGGTACCCATACTCTCAAATGTCTCCCAAACATAGAATATAATTTATGTATATTTGAAAATAAATAATTTTGGTATAAAAAAATAATGAGTCAAATATAAAAACTTGAAAGGACAAGTTAATGAGATATAGGTTAGAAACTCATTTAGTGTGTTCACCTCATCCTTTTGGAATCATATTTGAGCTCCTTCCCTTCCTTGTTGTGACTTGAAGGTTATACAAATAAAATATGGGGAAAAAATATCCATGAGGTTTTTTTAAAAATCAACTAAAAAAAGTTAAACTAAAATAAAAAATAAAAAAAACCTTATAAATATTCTTTAGTATATATATCAAGAGAACATTATTTATATCTTTAAATATCAAAAAAATTAAATATTTGAAAATAGTGGGGGAACACAAACTGATCCATAAAATTATGTAAAGGTATTATTTTCAAATAAAAACATAAAAATTATTTTATTCAATGTTTTCTTGAATAAATTACTAGAGAACATTTATTAATTTATGTTTTTTATTTTTTTCTATATGTCACTACTTGATATTTTCATGGAATATTTTTTGTGAATGTGGTGTTATTATATCCATATAGAGGGTGGGTATATGCATTAGATTACTTAGGAATATAGTGGTATAGTAAATTTATACCTAAAATATGATTTAATGGGACATTTATATCATAGGTATAAATTAGAAACAATATCATGTGTCTGAGGTGTAGTTTAAGATATGCATGGGATACCTTGGCAGTGTAGACTCTCATACAAGGGTAGGATGATGGAATGAGTAATGACCTAATATTATTGACAAGTAAAGAAAAAATAGTTCTAGTGAGATAATTGTTAAGGTAAAGATTATTTATATGTATATCCTAGTTGTGTAGGTATGTGATCCTTGTATTATGGAGGAATGAATCTTAGTATTATTCAAATATTGGTAGTCGAGTAATGGGGGGATGTACAAAATTCAGGTGGTTATATGTGATTTTTTAGGTAGGTAAATTAGTTCATCTAAACTTTTCATGAAGTCAAGTGAGTGAGTATAATATGATATACATGGTACTCATGATGGTTTTTGCTAAGAAAATTGAGGCATATGTAGATGATACAAGTGTTAAAAGGAGACATGAGTGATGTGTAGCCATTATCTATTTTTGGAAACATTACTTCTGTAGGTATTTTTTTAGGAATGAATAGTTTGTGTCCCACAAGAGATATTATTAAAATTCAAGGGATGTATAGTTTTTTTATTATTAATGTAAGAACAATGCAAGAAAACCTCATGAAGGCCTGAGTTGGGTAATAAGACAAAGTACTGTAATAGTGAAAACCCCATTATGATTAGAAATTAATAGATATTAATAATGTTCAATTAATGTTTTGAGATTAGTTTTATGGATTATTTATTTTAAGGGAGAAATAAAGTTAGTGTTCATGTGGATTATAGGATGAAGCCTAGAATTGAGTGGAGATGTATGTTAACTGTAAGAGTCAAACCTTTCATAGAGGCAAGCCCTTGTTTGATTTTTAGTTTAAATCCCTTAAAATTGTTAATGTAATGTTTCTAGAGAGTATAAGGAGTGTCAGTGGTGTCCCTATTGTTTGGCGCATAGAAAGGTTGGAAATGTGTCCAAGACATGATAAGAGCACAATTGATGCACAATTAGCTGTAACAGTGTGCCACAACTGTGCGGATTGTAGGAGGGGTGTTCAGGGTTAGGGAAACTATGTAGGGTGGCCTAGGAGACCATGTCGCTTGAGATCCCCTCACATAGTGGTGACTGCATGACCACCATATGGTTTGATAAACCATACAAGTGGCCAACTACAATTTCCACCCAGGTTCCCTCTTGGACAAAGGGAGATATATGGTTAGTGTATGGTTTGTACAACCGTGCAACCAAACCACATGCCTTTTAAAAATGGATAAATTACAATCTTTACCTCTCAAGGTTAAATGTATCTCCCTAGAATTTCTCCCCCATTCGACCCTCTCCAATTTGGGAGATTATCCAACATCCTCCTCTTCCTCCATGGGTGTTTCTACTTTGTTTCTAAGGTATATGAGTGCTGTTTAGTGCGAATTGAAGCTCTGAGAAATTATTTGACTTCATTTCTGTTGATTTTCTATAAAAGTATATGTATGTGGTTTCCTCTCTTTTGAAGATATAATCCCTTATTTTATAGGTTGTTATTCTCTATAGTGTTTGAGGCTATTTTAATTCAAATCAAGGATTGATTTTGGATGAACATTTTCCTATGATCATGAAGTTGGTTGTCTTAAATATTTTTCCCAGAACATTGATGTGTTAAATGTGTATATTGTTATGATAATTAATTTTTTTACTATGTTTTATGTATTTGGTTAATAATAGTAATTTGGGCCTTATACTGAGGTAAGAGACCTTTCACAGACCCTATTGGGTTAATTGATGACATGAGAATGAACCAAGGGAAACTCGTGGGGTCTTCCAAAACCTTGAAGATAGTAAAATTAGTTGGTAAATATTGGGTTAGGTTAATTATAAATTTTAATGGGATGTTAATAGTAAATTGGCTTGTTATATTGACGAATTTGATAAATGGATTGATTATAAGTTGGAATTTGTGTAATGCCTAAGAGTATTTTGAAATGGTTTAAATGACGTGGTTTTAATTTTGATACAATTATAGTTTTAAATTGAAAATATACTATTTGAAAGTGGGAAATTTTTAAAAAATAGGTCTTGACCTGATGGGTTTTAGAAAGGTTTTCATAATTGATTCCAAATGGTGAATTGAAATGTGGGGATGGTCCAATTTTTTTGAAAAAATGGTATTAATGATTAATTGAAATGAATAGAAATGTAAATAAAAGACTTAGGGAAATATTTAATTTTTTAAATAGGAATACCCATGTTTAAAGTGTTTCATAAAGATTATTTTAAATGAGTGTTTCTTTTGGTGTCATATGCCATGATTTGAGTTTTTAAGGTCATTAGGGACTTTAGTTATCGTGATTGGTTTAAAAAGGGTTGCAGTATTCTTCTTAAACTTTTATTAAGGTTATGATTTTGGGCTTATAACTTTATGAAATGGGGAATTCTATAAAGTGGTGTTTGACTTAACATTAAAAGTTAAATTAGTTATGGTGCATAATGGGTAAATGTGATTAAATTGGTTATGAAGAATGTCCATGTGAATAAGTGGTATTTTTGGGGTATCAGACTGTGGTTATACTCCCATAGGTTGGTCTAGAATGAGGCTCTAGGTACCACCCTTGTATTTATCATGTTAGGATGTCGGATTGAGGCTATTTGATCTTAACTTAGGAACTAAGGTTCCTTTTTCCTGTTAGGCGTGACTAAGGCTCTAGGTCCACCCTTGTATTTCTCGAGTTAGGATGTCAAACTAAGGCTCCATGCTCATAACTTAGCGAATGAGGGTCTTTGTTTGGGTTGGGATAGACTGATCCTTTATTTGTCATCAATGTATTGTTTTGGTTAGTATGTTAGACTGAGGCTCTATGCCCCTTGAAGGACCCTGGGACACCCTGAGAGGGGAGGGGTGTATCAGGGTGTCAAATTTTTCTTTTAAAACAAGGATCTTGTTCCCATTTAGTTAGTAACTTATTAAACCTGTAAGACTAATGAGAACATAAATAAAGAAATCACATGCATAGATACCACACAACACTTTTACTTGGTTTAACACTAAGGGCTACATCTAAGGAGCATACACTGACAGTTTTTCAGTCATACCTAAATCCAATAATCTTCACATGTTTTTGGATTATAAGGTTCGGTCACAGTCACTCTATTCTAGGCACATTACCTTTACAATGGTTCAGGGAAAACTCACTGCATCCTTTAGATCACTTCTGTCGAATTTCCATAGCTCAATGCCTTGTGAGAAGTCAAACTAAGTCTATAGACTTGAAGGTCAATTCTATATATTTTCATTAACTTCTTTGTCTCTGTTAATCATGAGACACTTCTTTCATCTAATTCTTGAATTGATGCACTTGAAAGCACTAAACCACTGAACTAGATATTCAAAACATGTATTCAACTTTCACTGTCAATTGTGCACAACACCCACCCTATGCATGCAAAATCTTACTTTTTCATGAAATATTATCCTTTTCACACAAGATCAACTATTGGAATGCAAGAGTTTCTTTTCACGCAGAAATATTTTGCACAACTACAACTTTTATGTGAAACAACAGCTTTTACTCGCAACTTTGACTTTTATGCACAACTTCCACTTTTACGTGAAAATACAACTTTTACACGCCACAACAACTTTTAAGAACAACATCCTTTTAACGTAATATTTAAACACAATAGAGAACGAATCTCCACTATGTATTTATCCATCCAAATGAGGGGGGGGGGGGTCACCTCTTATTTATAGGTGTCACCAACCCTTGTGTAAAAAACCCACTGTGTCGTGAAAAAAGTATAATTCTGTGCGCAATTATTTTTGTTCAGGAATGATTTTTCATGCACATATCCAGATTTTTCACGTACTTCATACCTTTTAAATTTTTTAACGTTCAGATCCTGAAACATGCCTTCAGAGAAAGTTTCCATAACACCTTCAATATTGCATGCAACATCCTTTTCCAAACATGCTTTTCTACATTTTTGGATTTTTAGGCCCAAAATTTTTGGCAAACACTATGAAAGGATGCCAAATTCAATACTATTGTCCACTTGAACTGTATGATCCATTTCCTATAAAAAATTTTGAACTTCCAATGAGGATTGAAAACCAAGACAAACCATACTCTATTTCATACATACAACTGTCGTGGTTCCAACACCCCTAACATTTAAAGGTGGATTAATTATGAGATCGAGGCTCTGAGGTAAGTTTATAATTTTTTTATTTGGTGAAATCCCATTTGTAATAAAATATATGTGACCATTTATGCTATGTATTAGGCTTCTGTATTGATTAGAGTTAGTTTTTTTGTTAGTTGAAACTAAGCACTCAAAGGATGAAAAGGGATGATTAATATTTATTTAAATGTAAAACATGTTTCTTTAGTTTCTGTATATTTCTACTATATCTTGTTTACCTACATGCATTGTTGTATATACTGGTTATTTCTTTAGACAATATTGGTGGTGTATTATTGATTTGTACTCACACCCTTCTCAGGATACCAGGGCACTTGGGCACCTAAGCATATGGTACTTGTTTTTAGGAATAGGTTCAGGAAAAGGACCTGATGTATGGTTCATATATGGACTATTTGGTTAAGGCATGGGATTTTAGGATCAAGTTCGGACTCAAGATCATGTTCATGATCTTTTTGGTAGTTTTGGTTTTGGAATTTATTTTTATGACTGTCTGACATATCATGTATTCATTATATTATTATCATACGTGTTACTTGGTTGTCTATTATATTATGTTGTATGTTGTACATAATTTTTTGTTTATTAAATTTGTTGATGTTACATTTATTGTATCTTCACATTGATTAGAGGGTATAATATACCCAAATTTGTCTTTAGACCCACGCTGCTAGTTGAAATCTTCTAGAATATGGGGAGGTGAGCCTGAGGTCATGTGATGTCTTGACTCAGGGAACTAGATTTAGTGGCTACTGATCCAATGATGTTATAAATTCATATCAAAGTAGGTGATTTTTTTCTTATTATTTTTGGGATGTTAGATAGGATATTAAGATATTTTTTGTATCTTGGTAATGAGATCATGATTGGTTGATTGAAACCCTAAATATGAGGGAAAACCCATTTTTTCAAGGGTGAGAATTGATGTTCTATTTTGTGCTTTTATTGTTGGTTGGTACTTCCTCCTTGAGTGGTGAACATGGATGTGATGTTCTTGATTTGTGAGGCTTTAAATATAGGCCTAATTTGGAAAGATAGGGTTTGTGGGTTCATGCATCATTCTAGGAATATAGTATTGATAATTCATCCATATATTGCCTACGATTGATTTGTGAAATCAAAATAAAATATGAGAAATTTGAAAAAAACATATAGTCAAAGAAAGGATTTTTAATTAAAATTATTTGAAATATAAAATTTAAAAAATCTTTGATTTTTGAAATTTTGGTAATAAAAAGGTTTTTTAAAGTGTAAATCAATGGGTTTTGAAATTGGAATGTTTTGAAATATGAAACCTTGGGTTTTATATAGTATGGTTTAATTAAGAAGGGAAATATTAAATTTTGGAACCTGTACGAACATCTGAAAATGGGTCTCCAAAGTGTTATGTTTTTACCCCTTGCATGGGTAGTTTTGGCAATGAGAGTAGCCTAGTTTGAGAGATTAGTTTTTTATTGAGTGGAATTGCTGGGATGTGATGTATAGTAAAAGAGATGTGCTTTTTGCACCCTCAGTAGGGATATGGCTCTTAGGTTAAGATATTTTGTCCAAAAATGTGAGTGTGGTAAAACTTGTGGGTTTTGATCATTCAAGAAGTGTTTTATACCCTAGGGTTGGAGTTTGGCATGTAGTTTCTATGTATGTGTATGAGTATCTTTTCAGTGGGTCTGGAATAAATGTTTTCTTGGGTGAGTTAGATGTTGTGTTTTTTGAAACCGGGAAAGGAGTGTCACCCGTGGGAAGTGAGTTGTTTGAGGTTTGAAAAGTTAGGATTAGAGGGAGAGATATTTTATTTTTTTTATATGTGACTCTAGTTTAGGGAGTTGGTATTGTTTGAACTTATAGGGTGACCCATAAGTGGAGTCAACCGAGTTTCTAATTATTTTGGATGTGTATGAAATAAGTGTAGGTTTTGAGATTTTTCTAGTGACATGTGGGGGAGTGATTCCAAGTGTGGATATGGCCTTGTGGGAAAATTGGGAAAGTCAATGGTTTTCGAAATCAGTGGTAACTGTGAGTGAGGTAAGCCCAGTATTGCAGGTTCTTTTGTATGTGGATCACACGTGGATGCTTCAATGGTGGAATCGATTCATAATATATTTTGTTGAGTTTTGGATCAAAGGTGTGGTTATACCCTGGTTTCTCTCTCAAGGAAGCCCTTGAATGCTTATGGTTGGTTTTAATTCTAGTTTTTATGGGTTGGATTGTCATAGTACCTAAAATGATAGTGTTTATAATGTCTAATGAAGGGATCTAGTTGAGTTGAGAGGGAAAGACAAGGGTGACCAAAGAATTGATGGACACTTTTGTTATGAAAGTGAAACTTTGGGTGAATATGGTCTCTTATTTTGGATCATTTTAATGAATAATTTGGTTTTTGTATGACAACAATGAGAATTTATCATGTTCTGTGGGGATGATGGACTAGGATGTTTGGTTGGTTGTGTAAACATGTGTTTTGGATAACTAATGTATGAATCATGGGTCTTAGAGTTTGGTTCAATGTTTGAATATAGGATGTGCATGACCTTAAGTATTCTGATGAGGTCTAGATATTTGGAATGTTATAGAGATACACGATGGCACTTGGAATTTGTGAGAAGATGGCTCTGAGTAAGAACCTGTCTTTTTTCCATGGAATCAAAGTTGGTGGCATGGTTATGTGAGAGACTGTTTGGGTTTTGATCGGTGTGATTAATCATTTTGTTTCGATTTTTTATCACCAGAGTCATGATGGAAGCAATTGAGAAGTGTGAAGGATATATTTCCACAATAATCCTTGGTACAAAGATTCTTTGTAGAGAGTCATGAAGTGGTGGTGTGTTTGGTTGGCAACCCCACTTGAGTTATGGTGGCCAGGTGTGGATGAGATGATTGTCGGAAGGGAAGCATGAGACTTTTTGTAGGTTAGGGTGTCCCTATAATAGAGTTGACATTAGGAATGGATATATTTTGATGGTATTCATTGAAGACTTATTATAATACTCCTAGTTAGTGATGATTATACTCAATACCTTGATATTTTCTTGGTATTATGAGAAATATCAGTATTTACACATAGCTATTTAAACGTGTTTTGGTTAGATATGGGGACTTTTGGAGGTTATGATCATGGATTAGTGTATGTGGAGCTATATGATGGGATGAATACCATTGAACAGTAATGGATTAGTTCCTTAGGATGGAACAGATGTTGAAAAATGTCGTGAGTTCTATTCCTGTTTGCCAGGAATGGGTAAAGGGTGATGATTATTTATTTCCCGGATTAAATCTTATTGACCATGGCTATGTTTTGGGGTTCATATTTTGATCTAAGTGTTAGTTATAGTGGTTGGGATTTCTTGAGGAGAGAGGTGACAATGACACTCCTAAGGTAGAGAGTAGTATATTAGTCATGGATGTGTGGAGCCTCCAAGGGTGGATGTGGTGGCATCGTGATACCAATAAAAAACCTGTGAGGAACATACTTGGGGTTCTCAATAAAGACCAGTTGGGTCTTGGATGTGGCTGTTGGTTGATCTTAGAATTAGATTCAGGCTTGGGGTGGATCTAAAAAAATTTTAAGATGTCTGTGTTAGAGTCATTGACGGGCGTCATAAGGCATGAAAAAAATTTGTGGCAATGGTGGCTTGGTGATAGAACCTCATTGGATGTCGGGAATAGACTTAGGTAGGGTGTTTGGGTTACCTTTCAATACCTTTATGTGTGAATTCATCATAGTCATGTGATGTAGTGACATTCCCATAGTCAAACTAGATGTTCTAGGATGAGTAGGCTGAGGATGACTCGAGTCGATTAGAAAAACGGGTGCGAAAGTGTTCAGTTATAAGAGGACTAAATGGAAGTCGATTTTGAAGAAGGACATAGTCATATTTAGTTGATGTATGGATGAAGAAGGTTCTTATGTTTGGAATTTTGATGGGTGTGGTGGAGTATGATGATGACTTGGAGAGTGTCAAATTCCTTAATGGTGAAGTTTTACCAAAATTCAGGGAATGACGCTAGTAGGCACATTAGATGATGGTGGTATGCCTTAAGTGCGAAGGAGATGTGGGTTAGTGAAAGGGATATCATGTAAAAAGTGGATGATGGGTGTTTTGTGAAAATATTGTCTGGAATTTTCTGGTATGATAAAATAAAAGGAATGTATGTGATATGTTATAATCCATGACTGTTTTGATTTTTAATGGAAATTAAAATTCCGAAATGTAGGTGAACTTGAGAGAGGTTGAAAGTGCGGCCGATTGTCGCCTATCGACCGTTCAAAGTTCTGGTGCTCTGCTAATGTGTATAGCAGCACTCGGGTCGAATCCTCGGTGATGGTACTTCGTAATAGTCGATTGTTTTTAGTTGATTGTATTTTGATTAGGGGGGTTTGTTTGCAGAGCTTAATTGAAATGATTTATGGATGATGTTTGATTTACCAAATTGATGAAGATTGGGGTGAGTTCATCATTGGGGAGTTAAGCATGTGATATCCTTGAGCCTTACTTTGTATTGCATTAAATTAACACCCATGTCATAAGTTGACGTTGATTGGAATTCCTAAGTGTGAAGGCTTTAATCCAAGCCTTAACTTAACTTAGGGTTCTAATCTCAATCAAAACTTATTTATGGTAGTGTATTTATGGTTCCAATAATCCATGGAAACCACTTGTTAAACAAAACATATCATTAATCCATGACATATTAAGTTTAACATACACAATATTAATTTAAAGAATACTCATCGAGCAAAACTCTCAATCAATTAACATCCCCAAATTATAACTCACCCCAATGAGAGATTTACTCAGCCATTTGGATGTTTAATAATCTGGTAATATATGTTTATGGTGATGAATTATAAAGAGAAGAAAAAGAAAGGGACAAGATAAGAGTAGTGTGCCGAACACACACACGAAATAATTTAAGAATCAAAAATGGAATTTCGATTGAATGAGGAAGCTTAAGAAGGGAAGGGGATTGAACTGAATTTAAACTATTTTAAGAACATTAATATTAAAATACAGAAGGTGGAAGAGAATAAGAGATATTGAAGAAGTAACTTGCATTAAAACAGAATTACAAAGAAAGAGAATTACAAGATTACAAAAATGAAGAACTCAAAAGTAAGTGAAAAGAAAGAGAGGAGGAAAGGTCTCTCAAGTGAAAACTTGAGTATGGCAGGTCCTCCCAAGCCTTTGGCAAAGCTTTGGTCGTGCCAATATGATCTCCTCTCTTCTGAAATGCCAACCCCTCTCAAGGAGAGAAGGGGAGAGTATTTATAGCCCAAGGAGTGGACTGTTTGCATTCCCAATCTGTCCCTCCACTTTCTTCGCCAATTGAGCTATACAGACAGCCGAATCTTCAAATAAATCCTTCTTCAAAGTTGTAGACAATAATGTTGGCCGACTACTCTCAAAATTTGGAGGCATTTGGACAATTGGATCCAAAGTTATGGCCGGTTGATTAAACAAAGGTAAACTGTCCATTTCTATCCATTCTTTTTCGATGGCCAAAATGTGAATGGATTTTTTAACAGGAAGATGCCTTAAAATTTGAATGACTTCTTCAACAAAGTCGGCCGACTATATCTCCTCTTTCACACTGCAAAATCTCAGCTCGATTGGATGCTTACATCAGGAGATATGTCATGCATACTATACTGATTTTAATTCTCGGCCAGAATGGTGGGCTGGACTTCAAAGGTTTATTTGGGCCCCTTGTACTTGGATTTGGGCCATGCAATTTTTATCCAAGATGCAATGTAGTGTCCCCCGAATTATGGTGGAGATTGAAGGTCTTTGGACTTCTCGATTGAACCCAGTAAATCAAACTTCAAGGATGGTCCAGTTTGTTCACAGATTCTTTGGTCTTGTTTGTGAGGACCATATGACCCTTCAAATGGAAGAATTGGATCATGGTTCCTTCTAATGAAATGTTGTATATTGAACGTAGAATCCTACAAAACAAGAACCACAAAATTTGGATCAGTATAGTGATAGTTATAATTAAAACATTAAACTGACTCAATTTGACTACTTCTAAAAATGCTCAAATATTATACTTAATATTAAAACATTAATATGTCACACAAATTATGCACATTTCATATAAAATAAGTAAAGAGGGAATATAATAAGTCATGAAAATATTAATAACATCAACTCCCCCACACTTATATTTGCGCGTGTCCTCATGTGCAACAAATATAAAAACATGACAAAATCATTTTCACTCACCAACAAATATTAAAATTTTGTTTTCTCCAATCAGGGGAGGTTTAGACTATTTCACTCATCCATATTGAATTCCATCACAAATTTGGTTCACAATAATGCATCATAAACAATTCATTTTTTCATGTTCAAGGTTTGAATTGGAAAATGTAGGCACTCCAAACTTACTCCTCTCAAGATGATAAAAATGTATTTTAGGAGGTTCACTCATTCACCAACAAAAAGTGAAAATCAAGAGTTTGTAAGAGCTCTCAGCTTCCATTCCCAAATCTAATGTGTACAATAATCAAGAGGTCTTTTAAGGGGTTTTTCAGTGGCTATGGGACGGTAGGTATATAATGTCCAAAGGAAAAGAGGGGTTAAAAACACCAACATGGAAAAATCAATGCACATTTTTTTTTTGAAATTTGATTTGAAAGGAAATAGAAACACATATTTACAAGGGAATGAATGTGTGATGAATGAAAAGTGAGGGAGATAGAAAATGGAATAGGTTGAGATGATGGAATATGTACAACATGGAAGACTTCCAATAATGACACAATACAAGATGAGTCAAGTGTTCTTTTTTTTTTCTTTTCTTTTTTTGCTCTTTTTTTTTCTTTCGAAAGTTGTGCTTGAAACAAGTCTCACAGTCATCTCCCAAACCATGCTTGATCTCCTCATGGAACTAATTTTAGTAGTTATAACATGATCAAAGGTTGATGATGAATGATTTTTGACCCACCCAAGACACAACCCATTTCTTTTTTTTTATTTTTCAGTTTTTTTTATAATTTTTTTTCTTTTTTTTTTGAACACTTTTCAATGACTTTTGTACAAATGACAATTACACATATACACCCCAAATCTCACAGAATTACAACCTCTACCCCACACTTGAATGGATGCTTTCCCTCAAGCATATGATGACACATTGGAAATCAATGAAAGTACGCCCAAAAATGAAGTCCATTCCCCCCACACTTAAATTTCAATAAAGTGTACAATGAAAATCCATGAAGATGTTGGGTGGGACAAGGTATTAGGCTTGTAATGTGGCTATCAAAAGAAAGGGTTTCATAGGCTCAAAGGGGCTTTCAAAAGTAGGATCAATGTAAGGGTAACGGGAGGCTATGTGGCTATTCTGATTCTCATGTGGCTTAGAAAATGCCTCTATCATATTAATGCACACAAAAGATGGAAATTCAGCTCGAAGGTCCACAAACGCAAGGCTCACAATCAGTGGTGAAGACACACAATGAAAAAGATGGCCATAGATGACCTTGGCATGAAGGCTAATGTTATTCCTCACGGTAGGGGAGAATCATTTTCCACCAAAAATTGTTCATTCAAAATGTTTGTTATTGACACAAAATTGTTTACCCAAGTTTGAGATAAAAATTCAATATATTTGAGTTTAAAACAAGCCTTTTGACTCCCCAAAATGGTTGGACAAAATTTCAAAACTAGATGGTGAGTAAGCATGACTCTTTTTTTGTAATTTTTTTAAGTAATTGTGTTTTTTGTTTTTTTTTAGTTTTTAAGGTTTTTTTTTTTTAAAAAAAAAAAAAAAAATACACACCCACACAAGAAAGATAAAAATAAAGGGTTTGATGAATAAAGTGGTAACAAAATGAAAGAGAGAGGAAGAAGAAGAAAGAGGTAGAGAGAGGAAGAGATATTGAGGAGAGAGAGAGTTAAAGGGAAAGAGGTGCCCCCTGGTTTGGATTTGGTGGGTCGCCATTTCCATCTAGTGGTGGGTCAATGGAAGTCGATGTGGAACCTGAAGTGAATGGCCTCTCATGGTGATGCTTTAACCGGTGTCCATTTACCGTGAATGTTCTCTTTGAAGAAGGGTCTTCGACTTGCACTGCACCAAATGGGTAAACATTAGTAATAATAAAAGGTCCATCCCAACGAGAATTGAGCTTACCTGGGTGAAGTCGAAATCGAGAATTGAAGAGCATTACCTTTTCACCTTCATGAAATACCTTTCGAAGAATGTGCTTGTCATGGAGTGACTTTGCCTTTTCTTTGTAGAGAATGGAGTTCTCATACGAATCGAGTCGAAGCTCTTCCAATTCAGTCAACTGCAACAATCTTTCTTCACCAGATTTTTCACAATCAAAATTACATGTTTTGACAGCCCAAAATGACTTATGTTGGATTTCAACTGGTAAATGACAGGCTTTACCAAAGACTAGCCTAAATGGAGACATCCCAATGGGTGTCTTATAGGCTGTTCGATAGGCCCAAAGTGCTTCACCAAGTCTATCGGGCCAGTCTTTTCTTGTGGGCTTAACAATTCTTTCAAGCACTCTTTTCACTTCTCTATTAGAAAGTTCAGCCATTCCATTTGTTTGAGGGTGATATGCAGTGGATGTTTTATGTACAACCCCATTCTTTTTCAAAAGTGACTCCATGGTTCTATTACAGAAATGAGTTCCTAAGTCACTTATCAAAGCACGTGGTGTTCCGAATCGATGGAAGATATGAGTTTTGAGGAACTCACTCACAGTTTGAGCATCGTCTTTCCTAGTGGGTTTGGCCTCAACCCACCTAGAAACATAGTCAACAGTAAGGAGAATGTAGGATAATCCATTGGAAGGGGGAAAAGGTCCCATGAAATCGATGCCCCAAACATCGAAAAGCTCACAGAAGATTAATGGCTTTTGAGGCATTTCGTTTCTTTTGGAAATTGTGCCAAACTTTTGGCAAGTGGGACATGATTGACAGAACTCATGTGAGTCCTTGAAGAGTGAAGGCCAAAAGAATCCAGAATCTAGGACCTTTCGAGAAGTCCTTTGTGGTCCAAAGTGGCCACCTCCAGGCATTGAGTGGCAGAATTCCAAGATGGAGGATTGTTCAGTTTCATCAACACATCTCCTAATTACCATGTCAGCCCCGGTTTTCCAAAGTTTATTATCTTCCCAAAAATAATGCTTTGAATCACTTCTCATCTTTTCTTTTTGTTCTTTTGAAAAATATTCAGGGAAAACACCAGAAACCAAGTAATTGACAATTGGGGCATACCATGGTGACTTTGGAGTGAGAGATGAGAGGTGTTCAGTTGGAAATTCAGGATCAATTATTTCAGAATGAGAAGAATTAGAAATTCTACTCAGGTGGTCAGCCACAGGGTTTTCTTTTCCAGGTTTATCTTTTATCACAAGGTCAAACTCTTGGAGCATTAAAATCCATCTTATTAGCCTTGGTTTGGAATCACTTTTCTTAAGTAAGAACTTTAATGCTGAGTGGTCCGTGAAGATGATGATTTTGGCACCTAAGAGATAGGGCCGAAATTTATCCAAGGCAAAAACCACAGCTAAAAGTTCTTTTTCAGTCACAGTGTAGTGTGATTGAGTTTCATCTAATGTTTTTGAGGCATAAAAGATGACATGAGGAATGTTTTCTCTTCTTTGACCAAGAACAGCCCCAATGGCCCTATCAGAAGCATCACACATCAATTCAAATGGTAAGGACCAATCTGGGGGTTGGATTATTGGAGCAGATGTGAGAGCAGATTTGAGTTCAATGAAGGCTCTCTTGCAAGCCTCATAAAAATTGAATGTGACATCATTTTGAAGTAAACGAGTGAGTGGGAGGGAAATCTTGCTGAAGTTCTGAATGAATCGCCGATAGAAACCAGCATGACCAAGGAAGGACCGAATGTCTCGAACTGATTTGGGTTCAGGAAGTGATTGGATCACCTCAATTTTGGCTGGATCAACTTGGATACCCTCTTGAGAAATTATGTGCCCTAGAACAATCCCATTTGAAACCATGAAGTGACATTTTTCAAAATTCAGCACAAGGTTGCACTTGACACACTTTTGAAGGACTAAAGAGAGTGAATGTAAGCAAGATTCAAATGACTCGCCATAAATGGTAAAGTCATCCATGAAGACCTCCATGCAATTCTCAATGAATTCAGAAAAGATACTCATCATACACCGCTGGAATGTTGCAGGAGCATTACAAAGTCCAAAAGGCATTCGCCTATAGGCATAGGTTCCAAAGGGGCAAGTGAATGTGGTCTTTTCTTGGTCTTGAGGTGCGATTGGAATTTGGAAGTAGCCGGTGTAACCATCAAGAAAGCAATAGTGTGACTTTCCGGCCAATCTCTCAAGCATTTGGTCAAGGAAAGGAAGTGGGTAGTGATCTTTTCGTGTTTCAGCATTCAATTTGCGATAATCGATGCACACACGCCATTTGTTTTTCACCCGAGTTGTGACCACTTCTCCATGTTCATTTGTGACAACTGTTATCCCGCCCTTATTAGGAACGACTTGAATTGGACTAACCCATTCACTATCAGAAATTGGGTAGATAATACCAGCTTTAAGAAGCTTGGTAATCTCTTCCCTAACTACCTCAAGTATGAGTGGATTGAGTCTTCTTTGAGGTTGCCTAATTGGTTTGGATGATTCCTCTAGATGGATGTGATGCATGCAAAGGGCAGGGTTGATTCCTGGAATATCCTCTAGGGTCCAGCCTAAGGCATTTTTGTTTTCCTCTAACACTTGAACAAGTTGGGACTCCTCGGTTTCAGAAAGTGAAGTAGAGATAATGACAGGGTAGGAGGGATCATGGAAAAGGAATGCATACTTGAGGTGTGAAGGAAGTGGTTTTAGATCAGTTTCAGCCTTGATTGGAGATCTAGACAAGTTAGGAGTAGGAGAAGGGATTCCAGATGGGTTTGGATCATTTTCCTCAACACTGTCCAAGGTGGAGCAGTAGAGATCAGAGTTGATGTGTGATTCAAGAGAGTTTTCAAGTTCCTCTAGATTGATGGAGTCTATGAATGAGAGGTCCACATCAACTTCACCATTTATGACTTTGTTAATCATGGTGCAGATTTCACAAGATCCTTTATCATTAGAACATGAAGAACATGGTGGATTGGGGTTCGATTGAATCTTAGAAGTGTCCTCAAAAGCATGGATTGAGAATGCAGAGTGATCCTCAGATGGGTATCGCATGGCTTGGAAAATGTTGAACTTGACCAGTTGGTCACCGAATTCCATGGATAAGATGCCTGAGTGGACATCAATCTTGGTTCTCGCAGTCATGAGAAATGGTCTTCCTAGAATTAGGGGAGATCGAGAAGAGGTCGTCTCACCTTCCATGTCAAGGACATAGAAATCAGCTGGGAAGATAAGATCATTGACCCGAACAAGAACATCCTCAATTATCCCCTCAGGACTGGCAGTGCTTCGATTGGCTAATTGAATGACAATACCCGTTGGGTGCAAGGGACCTAGACCAAGGTTGGAGAAAATGGATTTGGGCATGACATTTATTGAGGCTCCAAGGTCTATGAGTGCATCATCAAAGTTGGAACTCCCTATTTGACATGGAACCGTGAAGGTCCCTGGATCTTTGCACTTCATGGGAATGGACTGTTGAGTTGAAACATTTTCAATGTTCCTAAGTTGCCTCTTATGGGTGCACAATTCCTTAAGAAACTTGGCATACTTAGGGATTTGTTTGATGGAATCTAAGAGGGGGATGTTCACTTCAACACGTCTAAACATGTCAAGCATTTCCGGATCAGGTTCAAAGGACTTCTTAGGCTTGGAGATGGCTTGAGGAAAAGGAATCGGGTTCCTAAGTGGAATGGAAGAAGGTGAAGGAGTGGATTCAAGTTCCTTTTCCAGCTTTTTGTTCTTTTCATTTTCTAGATCAACATCGAAAGGGGGGTTTGAGGATTTATCTTGAGGCATAGCAAGTTGCTTTCCTGATCTAAGTGCAATTGCACTTACATTACCCTTGGGGTTGGGTAATGGTTGAGCTGGGAGTTGGGATGAATTGGATGGTTGTTGCTGGCTAAGGTGGGATGCAAGTTGACCTATTTGGGTTTCAATGTTCTTTAGGCTAGAACGGGTGAAGGAAGCAAGATCCTCTACAGCACTTTCCCATGGTTGTTTAGAAGAAGAGGCATGTCCCAAATTGGGTTGGCCTTGATTTTGGTTCTTGGGAAAGTGATTGTATTGGGTGGGGAATTGGGAAGGCTCGTTAGGATAGTGGAATCCAGGAGGAGGATTGTTCCTTTGGGGTTGAGGAACAAAAGGATAAGGTTGTTGGAAGTTACCAACACCTTGACTGTATTGAAACTGGTTTGGGTTTTGAGGAGGGAACTGCGGAGGATGAGAAATGGGATTACCATACCTCAGAGGTGGGTTAAAGGTAGAAGAGAAGGGCTCAGAGTGGGGTTGGTTGAAGTTTCTAATAAACTGACCTGATTGTTGAGGGTTGAAGTTTCGCTGAGCATATGCCGCATTGAGCTCCATTGGACTAGATGAATCAGATGGATCATCTTGAAGTTGTGGACATGTGTCAGTCGGATGAGATGGAGAGTTGCAGATTCCACAATTCTTGATAGGTCCAGGGAATAGTGACTGTGGAGAAGATGAGGTTGGGGCTTTGGTAGCCACCGCTAGTTGACGCACAAGACCTGTAAGTTCACTCATCCACTCAGTCATCTTGTTGGGCTCTATGGATTGATTATCTTGGGCTTGTTTCACTTGAGCATGTGCTCGAGTATGGAATTGCTGCGTGTTTGCAGCCATGTTACTTATGAGATCTCTTGCAGCTGCAGGAGTTTTGTCAACAAGAGCACCGCCACTTGCGGCATCAATGAGAGTTCGCTCCATAGCCAATAACCCCTCATAGAAGTATTGGATCAGGAGTTGGTCAGGGATTTGATGGTGTGGACAAGTTGCCACAAGCTTTTTGAACCTCTCCCAATACTCATGGAGTGATTCATTAGGGAATTGACGGATGCCGCTTATTTCCTTTCGGATAGAAGCTGTTCGGGAAGCGGGAAAGAACTTCTCAAGGAAAAGTCTCTTCATGTCAACCCATGAGTTTATGGAACCAGGTGGGAGGTAGTAGAGCCAAGACTTGGCAGAATCCGCTAGGGAAAAGGGGAAAGCTCTAAGCTTGATTTGTTCTTCAGAAACCCCTTGAGGCTTCATGGTTGAGCAGACCACTTGGAACTCTTTAAGGTGGAGATGAGGATCCTCACCGGCTAGCCCGTGAAAATGAGGTAGAAGATGAATCAAACCCGATTTGAGTTCGAAGTCAGCTTCAATGTTTGGATATTGAATACCAAGAGGTTGGTAATTCATATCAGGGGCAGCAAGTTCTTTCAATGTTTGTTCCCTAGGATTGGCCATATCTATTTCAATTGGTAGGGCAATGATTGGTTCTTGGGTGATTTGGTTATCCCTAATGGTCCTCCTAATTCGACGAAGAGTTCTATCAATTTCAGGGTCAAACAAATCTGAGGGATTGTTTGGAAGGCTACGGGGCATTCAGAGAGATTTTGGAAGAAAGAGGAAGACGGGTTTTTCTTTGTGTTTTTTTTCAATTTTTTAAACTTTTGTATTTTTTGGGTTTTTTTTTACAATAACCAGAAACTAATGACTACTTAAAGCACCATCCCCGGCAACAGCGCCATTTGAAAGTGCGGCCGATTGTCGCCTATCGACCGTTCAAAGTTCTGGTGCTCTGCTAATGTGTATAGCAGCACTCGGGTCGAATCCTCGGTGATGGTACTTCGTAATAGTCGATTGTTTTTAGTTGATTGTATTTTGATTAGGGGGGTTTGTTTGCAGAGCTTAATTGAAATGATTTATGGATGATGTTTGATTTACCAAATTGATGAATATTGGGGTGAGTTCATCATTGGGGAGTTAAGCATGTGATATCCTTGAGCCTTACTTTGTATTGCATTAAATTAACACCCATGTCATAAGTTGACGTTGATTGGAATTCCTAAGTGTGAAGGCTTTAATCCAAGCCTTAACTTAACTTAGGGTTCTAATCTCAATCAAAACTTATTTATGGTAGTGTATTTATGGTTCCAATAATCCATGGAAACCACTTGTTAAACAAAACATATCATTAATCCATGACATATTAAGTTTAACATACACAATATTAATTTAAAGAATACTCATCGAGCAAAACTCTCAATCAATTAACATCCCCAAATTATAAATCACCCCAATGAGAGATTTACTCAGCCATTTGGATGTTTAATAATCTGGTAATATATGTTTATGGTGATGAATTATAAAGAGAAGAAAAAGAAAGGGACAAGATAAGAGTAGTGTGCCGAACACACACACGAAATAATTTAAGAATCAAAAATGGAATTTCGATTGAATGAGGAAGCTTAAGAAGGGAAGGGGATTGAACTGAATTTAAACTATTTTAAGAACATTAATATTAAAATACAGAAGGTGGAAGAGAATAAGAGATATTGAAGAAGTAACTTGCATTAAAACAGAATTACAAAGAAAGAGAATTACAAGATTACAAAAATGAAGAACTCAAAAGTAAGTGAAAAGAAAGAGAGGAGGAAAGGTCTCTCAAGTGAAAACTTGAGTATGGCAGGTCCTCCCAAGCCTTTGGCAAAGCTTTGGTCGTGCCAATATGATCTCCTCTCTTCTGAAATGCCAACCCCTCTCAAGGAGAGAAGGGGAGAGTATTTATAGCCCAAGGAGTGGACTGTTTGCATTCCCAATCTGTCCCTCCACTTTCTTCGCCAATTGAGCTATACAGACAGCCGAATATTCAAATAAATCCTTCTTCAAAGTTGTAGACAATAATGTTGGACGACTACTCTCAAAATTTGGAGGCATTTGGACAATTGGAGCCAAAGTTATGGCCGGTTGATTAAACAAAGGTAAACTGTCCATTTCTATCCATTATTTTTCGATGGCCAAAATGTGAATGGATTTTTTAACAGGAAGATGCCTTCAAATTTGAATGACTTCTTCAACAAAGTCTGCCGACTATATCTCCTCTTTCACACTGCAAAATCTCAGCTCGATTGGATGCTTACATCAGGAGATATGTCATGCATACTATACTGATTTTAATTCTCGGCCAGAATGGTGGGCTGGACTTCAAAGGTTTATTTGGGCCCCTTGTACTTGGATTTGGGCCATGCAATTTTTATCCAAGATGCAATGTAGTGTCCCCCGAATTATGGTGGATATTGAAGGTCTTTGGACTTCTCGATTGAACCCAGTAAATCAAACTTCAAGGATGGTCCAGTTTGTTCACAGATTCTTTGGTCTTGTTTGTGAGGACCATATGACCCTTCAAATGGAAGAATTGGATCATGGTTCCTTCTAATGAAATGTTGTATATTGAACGTAGAATCCTACAAAACAAGAACCACAAAATTTGGATCAGTATAGTGATAGTTATAATTAAAACATTAAACTGACTCAATTTGACTACTTCTAAAAATGCTCAAATATTATACTTAATATTAAAACATTAATATGTCACACAAATTATGCACATTTCATATAAAATAAGTAAAGAGGGAATATAATAAGTCATGAAAATATTAATAACATCAGAGGTCATGTTCTTCTTAGTTATAAAATTAATAGTGTATGTATATCTACTACTAGTTGTTTTGATGAAAAATATGGATTATAATGTTTGGTGGAGTTCTCATCAATGTTTAGGTTCAGTGAGTTGGGAAATTCATTGGGTATGATGTGAAAGTTGTGTTGAAGTTCTGGTGGTATTTATTGATGGTGGAGGTTCCAGCATATAGAAGATAGTGGTGGTAAGATAAAGCCTATGGTGGGGAGAACCATAGCTCTAACGAGTAGTCAGGAGATGACATGATCGGTTTTTTGGGTTGGATGGACTTGACTAAGAGCCATATTGGAGTTCTATTTTAGAAACGGGTGTTGGTTTGGGTTTTAATCGGTCAAGTGCATTGAGATGAAGGTTATGCTTTAGTTGTGTTCTAGGTGTTTATATGTAGATCAAGGCCATTATGGACCAATGAAGGTGAGGGAGTGTGGTTTAAAATTGTTTTTTCCTTTGGGTAATGCTGATCTTGGGTCACAATTAGAATATTGGTAATAAGTGACATATCACCAAGTGATTTGGGCCACGAATTTAGGAGAGGATCAGACTGAACATGTACATATTGGATCTCCTAGGGTAGATTAGTGCATGTTTGATACCCATTTTCTGATGTTATTCAGTATTATTAACAAGAAATTTCTCCTATGTTTGAGGTTGGTGATAATGATTTTTAGGTGGATGTGTCATTTGAGGATATTCAATTTCATGATTATGGATCATGGTGAAAAAATATACTTGGTTCTTGGACTGTTCCCTTAGTCCAAGTGTTTCTATGAAATGAATGAGTTCTAGGAGAAACTTTTGAGAGATAATTTGATACGATAGCCCAAAATTTTTTCTTTGAGGCTTGGTGGTGCATGAAAGGTGCAACTTGAGGACGAGACATTTTAAGGTGGGGAGCTTGTAAGATACTGAACTTTAATGGATGTACACACTTGTTTTATATTTGGTTAAACTCTATTAATATGGTTAATGGAATGTTTCTTGAGAGTATGAGGAGTCTTGGGGTGTCATAGTGGTTTGGGGAACAAAAAAGTTGTAAATGTGGTGAAATTATGATGAGAGAATGGTCGGTGCATGATTAGTATTAACAATGATCCATAACCATGTGGCTTATAAGAGGGGTGTTCACGGTTAGGGAAACCATGTAGGGTGACCCAGGAAACCATGTGTCTCTATCTACCCTTAGATAGTGGTGAGCACACGACCACCACATGGTTTGACAAACTACGTGGGTAGCCAACTAGATTGTGTGGATCAGTTTCCTCTTAGACATTTGGGGACGTATGATTGACACATGGTTTTGTAAACTGTTCAATGAAACCATGCATTTCTTAAAAATGGGGAAATCCCCATTTTCCCTATTGGGGTTAAATGTTTCTCCCTCTAATTTTTCCACATTCAACCCCCTCTAGATCTAGTGATGGACCAACAACCTCCTCTTCCTCCATGGGTGTTTCTTTGACATTTCTTAAGATTTTAGAGTGTCATTCAGTATGAATCAAAATCTATGGGTATGTCTTAATCTATGTTTTCTTCCATTATATATAAGAGGATTTTTTTTTGGCTTCCTCTTATTCTTAATCTCTAAACCCTTATTTTCCAGGGTGTTTATCTCCAGGGTGTTCATATCCAGGGTGTTTGAGTCCATTTTACTTTGAATTAGTGGTTTCTTTTGGAGGATCAATTGTCTATAAGCACGATGTATGTGGCCTTAAATATTTTTAACATAGAATTTATGTGTTAAGTTTGTATTTAGTTGTGTTAATTTTATACCTTGATTAGTTTTAATGTATTTGATTAATAAAATTAATTTGAGCCTTATGTTGATGTGAGAGACCTTTCATAGACCTCATTAGGCTTGTTGATGGGGTGAGACCAAACCTATGTCTACACGTCGGGTATGACAAACCCTTGAAGATGGTAAAATGAGATGGTAAACAATGGGTTAGGGTAATTATGAATGTGAATGGGATGTGAATAGTAAATTGGCATACGAGATTGATTAAAGAGATAAATGGATTTATTATATATTGGACATTGTGAAATTACTTAGAGGATATTGAAATGGTATAAATAATGGGTTTTTGATTTTGATCTAGTTATGGTTTTAAATGAATAATATGATATTTTAAAGTGGGAGATGTTTTAAAATGATGTATTTTACTCAATGGTTTTAGAAAGGGGGATTTCTTAATATATTTAAAATCATGGTTTGAAATGAGGGTGTAGTCCCATTTTTATGGAAAAGACATTAATGACTAATTAAGATAGATGGAAATGGAAATGAATGACTTAGGGAAAAGTTTATTTTTTCAAATTGGATGAACCAACTGTGTATAATGTGTAGCTTCAATATTATTTTAAATGAGTGTTTGTTTTGGTGTTATATGACATTATTTGGGTTTCTAATGTTTGTAGGGACCTTAATTAGTGTGATTTATTTAAAAAATGGGTTTTATGTTCTTCTTAAAATTTTAGTGTGGTTATGATATTAATATTATCATTTTAAAAAATGAGGAATGTTATAAAGGTGTGTTTGGATTTTTTTAGAGTTAAATGAGTTATGGTGAATAATGTGTAAGTGTGATTAAATGGGTTATGGAGAATGACCATGTGAATAAATGGTATGTGTGGGGTGTCAAACTAAGGATCCACTCCCATAGGTCAGGATAAACAGATTCTCTAGGATACACACTTGTATTTCTTGAGTTATGATGTCAGACTGAGGCTATATGCTCCTAACATAGGGATTAGGGTTCCTTGTTTGGATCGGGATAGACTGAGGATCCATGACTACCCTTGTATTGATTGAGTTAGGATGTCAGACTAAGGATCTATGAACCTAACATAGGTAATGAGGTTCCATGTTTGGGTTAGGCTAGACTGATGCTCTAGGCCCTACCGATGTATTTTTTTGGTTAGGATGTCAAACTAAGGCTCTATGACCCCAACATTTTGACATGGATTGATTATTAAACAGAGGTTCCGAGGAAAGTTGAAATTTTTTTTAATTGTTGAACACCCCTTTTTGAAAAAAAGTATATGAACCTTTATGATTTTTCATAGGCTCCTGAATTGATTGGAGTTATTTTTCTTGGTTAGTTAACACTTAGGACTCAAAGTATAAAAGGGTAGATTAATAATTTTTTAAAAGTGAGACATATTTATTTAGTTTCCTTGTATTTATATTACACATTGTTTACCTACATGCACTATTGTATTGACTGGATATTTATGTATACACCATTGGTGGTGGCCTATTGACTTTTTCTCACACCTTTTTTGGGCTTCCATGACACTCAGGAACTTGAGAATATGCTACTTAGTTTTAGGTATAGGTTCAGAATAGGGACCTGGTGTATAGTTCATGCATGGGCTATTTGGTTGGAACATTGGATGTCATGACTGGTTTAGGACTTGGGACCAAGTTCAGGATCTTTTTGGTAGTTTATTTACTATATTTTTATGACTATCTGAGGCATAATGTATTAATTATATTGTTATAACATGTGTTACTCCATTATCTACTCTATTATACCGTATACTATCCATTTATTATTTCGGATGCTCCTAGAATTTTTTTGATGTTACTTCTATTATGGATTACCTTTTATAAGTGGGTATAGTTTCCCGATATTTGTCTTTAGACTCACACTACTAGTTGAAAGAATCTAGCATATGGGGAGGCGTGCCTGATGTCACATGATGATTCATCTTGAGGAACCAGATTTAGTGGCTACTAGTCTAGGGAAATTACATTAACTACATGAAAAGCCTCCTTAACCTATGGATTTTGTTGAGTTTAAATAAATGTTAGTTCCTCTGATAAAGGGTTACTTTCCCAAAGAGGTATTAGTAGGATGTTAATTAATTCTAGGCCTCCTTGGTTCTCCAAAATCCTAGAGTTATATCATGGGACTCCAGTATGGCTTAGTGAAAGATCACACTTGTTAAAGTGATTAATATAGGAGATATGATCTCTATAGTATTTTTTTTAAAAATGGAAAAGGGGCCATGAGGTCCATGTTTAATTTGAACTCTTCATCTCATTTGGGAGAATAGGGTATGACCTATTGAGATTGTGAAATGGGGTGGGATAACTGTTAAGGATTAAATTGGACGGGTGATCTAATTTTTTGTGAAATATTCACTTATGGAACTATATGACTTCTCATAGGATGTTGTGGATTCAAAAATGAGAAGGATAATGGAAGCTATGAAACTATGATTAAACTTACATATTTCAATGTATATTTATAGAGGATGGGCATTAGGGTGATAACTATAGTTCAAAGCATCATGATGAATTCAGACCCTATTATGAGATGTTGGTGATAGTTTTATCAAACAGATCAAAATGTAATTTAAATTACTAGGTTATTCAGTACAACATTGAATGTGGTGATATACCCTAAAACCCAATCATGAGGATAAATAGTATCTAATATATCATTAATCATATCTTGAGAATTTATTTCTTCTAGTATATCCTTAAAAAAAGTATTATGAGCATATTTTTACTAATGTTTTGTGGTATACAAGAGATTAAAATTTTGAGAATACATTGGCTCAACATATAGTGGGATTACAATATTCATGTGATATTGGTGTTATAAATTATTTTTGGTGCATAAATAGTAACTATTATCATTCTAGGGTTTTCTCCACATTGGTGATAAATTAAAGGACCATTACATAATATACAACACAAAGGGAGATTAATTTATACATATTATGCTCATGTTGTTTGAGGCATTAAATCAAGTATTATAACGCATGAGTTAATGAATGGATAACTGAGTAAAATCCTCAAGGGCCCTATAAAGAGACCACTACCATATGATGGAAGGTGGTGTGAGTGACTCATTTTTTGACAAAGATTTATTCTACCTGAATCTATCTTCATCATTCTCCTTTTCTCTTGAGTAACTTGTCTATAATAGAGGTTATATGGATCCTATATAAATGTCAAATGATTTAACTTTTCCATGGATACAGTCTAGAGTTTTAATGTATTTCAGATTCCACTATGGTGACCATCATCCGACTATATAAAGATATATTTTATGGTATCTTCAATGAAAAATCACTCTATTTCAACATATCCTTTTCCATTTTTTATGAATTTTTTTAATCTTTCATGGAGATCTTGGTTTGGGTTTCTTAATATAATTCTATTTGACAATTATGTGTTATTATTACCCTAGAAATCATATTAGGTATCAAAGATTTCTATTTTATTCATATTCATGAAATTTTGGAGGAAATATTTGGTAGCAGGTCACGAATACTACACCTCACCAACATGGGGCCATAAAAATTGGGAAAAATATATTACTAATTAATTAATGATATTCCTAAAGTCAAAAAATATTATAAGTAAACAAAATTTCATAAATAATTCAATAAAAAATATCATGATTCATCTAGGGGTAGTAAAATACTTTATGTTATGATTTTCTATATGAGAGTAGAATATCATTTTTGAACATAGCTGATAAACCCCCCGAAATAATCCTCTATGAAAAAAAACTGGTCTATATATGCTAATCAATGACATTTGAAAATAATATCATATATGTTAAAACATACTTAATAATGTATTATCATGATATTTCCTCTAGAAAAACTTAAATCTTAAAATTCATAAGATGTACAGGCTAGACCATCTAGTCAATGATAATTTAGATCAATTAATGACACTTTACGAAACATAGATGATTATCCATGAAACTTATCACAACACCATATTACATGTAAAACCGTGATATTTTATTATATTTCTCTTTGAATAATTTTGATTTATTATATATCTTTATTTAAATGCAACATTGAGTTTAAAAACCCCATAATATACTATTAAAATATAATTATTTAATGTGATAGTTATCGCTTATCCATTAGATTAGTGAATTTGAATATGACTAACTAATTTATTATATATTTATGGTTTACACATTTATAAAATAAATTTATTCATTATCAATTTATTATAAATGAAAATAAAAATCATTTGAAATTAAAAGTGGTTTTTTAATGAAAATATACTTTTATAAGTGTAATGCATTTTCATATTATTAAATTAAATTAATCACAATTGGTGAATTTTTTAATGAAATGTTTATCTTATATATTCCATAAATTTTTTAAACATTGTTAAAATGTTTTTTCCCAGAATGGGATAAGAATAAAACTTGTTTTATTCTTAAAAGAGTTTTTTTTATAAAAAATAGTTTTTATGCCAATTTGAGAACTTATTTTTAAATGATTTTCTTCCACTTATAGAAATTTAATTTTAGAAAATTTTTCCAAAGTAAGAAATTAGGTGATTCAATTTTTTTAAATATTTCTCTTTTATTTCTAGACATTATAAATACTAACTTTGGTAAATTTTTGTCCCTTTAGAAAAGGTAAAATAAAGTTAAAGAATTGGGACAATGCTTTAAAATATCTCAAACACTTACCTTTATCTTATTAGATGTGTGTAGTTTTTACATCTACATCCCATTATAGAATATATGGCCATATTGGGGACATGTTTCTTTGATTATAACCTTTATGTTATTTAAAAAAAAAGGTTAAATTAAAAATGTCACACTCTAAATTTAATATATTTAATATTATAACATAAGAAAAAAAAGTAGTTTTGTTCAGTTATTAATACTTATTTAAAAGATATTTTTTATCATATTAATTAATTTTTAAATTTTAGTAATTTAATAATGAACTTTTATGCTTAAGTAATACTAATATAGTATTTATTCAATTAATAGAGCATAAAATAAATTGTTTTAAAAATATTAACATTAATACAATTTTATTATATTATTATTTTTCATGTTTTTTTAGAAAAATATATTATATTAGGGATGTAATATATTTTTATATTCTAATTACTTTTTTTCTTCATATTTTTGTAATGTTAAATTAATTGAATAGTTCCAAAAACGAAATTAATAACATTTTATAATAAATATTATTTTATGAAATGATTTTAACTCAATAAAAATACTTCATTATTCCATGTTAATGGAATATGGTTTAAAATATCAGTCATTTCCCATTTATGAGTAATTTTTTCTTTTATTTTAAAACTCGAAACCCTTAAATTTTAGAAATCATTGATATTACTATAATGTTAAAAAGGGTTAATGGGGTTTAAAATTAAGTGATAAGGGAAAAATCACTTAAACTTGTAAAAAACAATTTAAGGGGAAAAATATACTTATACTCATCCCATATTTTAATTATATCAAATTGGAGCCATTTTCCCATGAAAAGTAATTTTTATTAACTTAATAATTTTGGTAATTCCAAGAATGCCTGCCCCTCACTTATGAAAATAGAAGCTATTCTTCTATATATATCACAAATTTTAAAGATTCTAAATAATAAAAACCCTAACATAATATATTACTATATTACTTCACCACATCTTATTTATTTTTTTCTTTCCAAAATACTATCCCTCCAAGTCTTAACGTGTAATCCAAAAGTGATTTCTCAACAAAGTGGTATAACTCTTAACACAATGTTTTTAATTTTATTTATTTTTATATATCATATAAATCATTATTATCCTTTTTAAAATAATTAATCTAGTGTCCTAAATATACATAATTATAATTGTGATCATCAAACAACCATAATCTACCTTCTTTCCATCTGTTACAAAACTACAACATCACTTATGTGTACGTGTGGACTACCACCTCCACGAAGCGATGTTGTATATTATTCACTTCTATTTTACATGGTTCATAATAAGTATAAATTTATTGAATATATATGATATAATAATTATTCTGGGAAGGTTTATTTTAATTTACCTTTTTTAGTTCCATCTGTTTAAAAATGGAAATAGTGTTCATGCATACAATTTAACTTCTCTATAAATGTTGTAACTCCATTTTCTATCTAAATACTTTTAAATGAATATTAATATATATAATTAATATATATTATATTTATATCATTATTAAAATTATAAATATTATGTAACCATGATAAAATTAAAAGTACTAGAACTACCAAGCCGAAATTCAAATGAAAAAATGGTTAACACCCAGAAGTGAAAATATTAATACAGAATAATTAATAAATGGGAGCTAAAATGTTATAAGTGTAACATATATGATATTATATGTATTTATATGATTTTTTTATTCAATTATAATAAATTAAAATTTGTTTTAAAGTATTTTAGAGTGCTTTAGAATCAATTTGAACATGAGGTTTGGGTTTATCATCTCGAATTGTCTTCTTTAAGAAATATGTTATGTTATACACCTACATTATTTTATGAAGTTTATACAAAACCCCTTTGTTTTTTTTCATGAATATCCTTATGTTCATGATATATAAAGTTTCATTTTAAGTAATTCTTTAAATAGTATTGCGATTCAAACTTTACTAAGCCATTAAGGGTTTTATGTTTAAATCTAATTATTTGTTGGGATTATTTAAATTTAAGTATCAGATGATGAAATTTCATAATCTTAATTTGATGAATCTCATAACCTTCATTATAATATATTTTTATTAGATATTAAATTTATTTCTTTTTTTACTCTCTTTAAGTACTAAAGAGGCCAAAACAATATTTTTATAGAAAACTGACTATGTTTCACTATTAAATCAAGAATAATTTTCTTAAATGTTCATTTTTTCTATATTTTTTCATGAATCTTTTTAATATTATAAAATTATTATTTAAAGTAATTTTCCCTCATGTTTTAATTTTAATATTTTTACAAGTAATATTATTGTAATTTTAAAAATGAAGTACTTTTGAATTTTTACTAAAAATGTGACATGAATATTTATTTTAACATATATCACTTGAATAGAGTATCTCACCATCATGACTACACAATAATTTTAATCTTACTTTACATGATTCCTAGTTTCTTTTCAAATAATTTTTTTCCACAATATTTTTGATTTTTAATTTTTAATTTTTTTTTAAAAGTGTAATCTAATTATCATCTAAGATGAAATACTTTTATATTTCTTATATTTGATCCAATTATACCATCCTTATTATTTCCCTGTATGGTTTTTGATCATGATGATGAGATGTTCATAAAAAATGTATTTTTTCCACAGGTTGTGCTATGATTAATTTTTGAAATGTTAATAAAACTCATTTCTTTTCCATGGGTTATGATATATGATGAATGATTTATGATTTTTTGGAACACATATGAATAAATTATTATTATAAAATGGGTGGTATTAGAATTATATATCACTCCAATCCATTGGGTAAAGATTAATATCTCATGATATAATAAGGATTAGAATGGGGAGTGAACCAAATTTAGTGAGGGACTCTGTCTACCTTGACAGCCACGGGTGTGAACCTTGACTAATGATATGATATAATAGATACTGAATCCAATATACTATGATAGTCTTTTTAGTGATCATTTACTAAGGAAATGTATTTCTATGATTATATAAGTCACAAAATTTTGTTTTATGCCAATTTTATGCTCTCATGGCTCTTGTTCATTGATTACTTTGTGATTTATGTCTTATGAAACACCAATATTGATGACATGACTCAATATTATGATCTATGATATGAAATTCATGGTTATAAATTGTTAATCTCATGTTATTATACACTTATGGTCATTTTATATTTAAATGATCATTTATAGCTCCCTTTTATACCCTTACTGAGTATATGATCTCACCCTTTCTTATGTTCCTTTCCCCATGTTATAAAAGAATGTTTATAATATGATATGTCTAAGAAGGGTGATAATCAAGAAATTTTTTTAAGGATATGATGTTTATTTCTTATGAAAATTTTGTTTATGTATCCAAGTTTCCAAATACACTAAACCTATATGATTCTAATGTGGATCATAATGTCATGTATTGAATATTCATCTAATATGATGTAATATTTGTGTTTGAAAGTATGTGTCTCTATAGATGTTATAAGACCAGGTTTTAGTCAATATTTGGATATTAGGATTATATATATTTTGTGAAAATTCTAGTTATAAGTCTATATATAGGGTAACATCCTAATTTTTTTATTATGATCATGGATGAACTAGGTTAAACCTAATGTGTCTTGATTTAGACATAATATGAATGAATTTTCATAATTTATAACTCTAATAAAATATATCTAACTTTCATGCTAACAATTTTGGTTTTAATTAGGTATTGATGATACAATGGTAAAGTTTATGTGGTTATAGTTATGAACCGATATTGAAGTACTAATTTTTTCACATAGTTATATGAATTAACCAATATAAGTAAAATTATTAGGGAAATTCTACTTATAACCTCAAAAATTAGACATTAAATTAGTATTGAAAACTATTAATGTTATGATGACCATGTATCAAGTATATGATTATTCTCTGATTGAAGTTTGGGGTAATGTGCTTCATGAAAATCTCATTATTCTCTAGCTAGTTCAATTTGATGATATCTTAGGCATGGATTGAAATTCTTCACATAAAACCAACATCAATTTCCAAGGAATGTAATTCATTTTTGATATTCCAAACCAACCTATGATTTTATATCAGCACAATGAGAAATATATTCTTCGAATGGAAATTGCATCCACTATATGGGTCTTTACTTATATTCAAATGGGGTGATTATCTTAGATGGTTGGAGGGAAACAAAAATTCAAAGATATTACTATTGTGTAGGATTTTACTGATTTATTTTTAGAAGAGTTTTGTCGAATACCATATAATATAAAAGTTGAGTTTTAAATAAAACTCAAACTTGGTTATATACCTAATTTAAAGTCTCCATATAGAATGGCCATTCTTGGAATTAAAGATGAAAAATCCAAGAGAATATTGATAATGGATTCATACATCCAAGTGAATCACCTTTTTATGAACCTATTTTTTTGATAAGAATAAATATGTATCAATGTGTATTTATATAGATTATTGGGAACTCAAAAATATCTCTATAAAGAAGAAGTATACACTACTCCATATTGATGACTTATTTGATCAACTGAGTGGAGCCCAATTCTTTTTTAATATTGTTATTCATTATAGATATCATCAATTGAGGCTCATTAAGGAGTGTATACCCAATATAACATCCCATACAAGGTATTAACATTATAAATTTATAGTTATTTCATTTTTTATTACTAATTTCCCAATGATCTTTATGGATTTAATAAATAGTGTGTCTAAATATTGCATTGATCAGTTTATGGTAGTCTTTATAGATGATATTATTACATATTAAAAGAGTTAGGAAGAGCATACAGATCATTCAATAATATTTCCAAAGGCCCTAATGAAGGTGAATTTGTTTGAAAACTTTAACAACTGTGAATTTTTTCCTCATAAAGTTTCATTCTTGGGTTATATAATCTTAAGTAATGCTATATTATTGGATCCTTTAAAGATATAAGTTATTTTTCAATGTCCTAGACCATACATGGTAACTAAAATCTATATTTTTTTTAGGATAGATGTATACTACAAATGTTTTGTAAAAAATTTCTCACAACTATCTAATCCACTCGCTCTATTGACATGGAAGTGGTTATGTTCTTATAAAGAGATGAATGTGTAGAGAATTACAAGGAACCAATGAGGAGGTTGGTCAGTGCACCTATTCTCACACTAAATAGTAGCGGGGAAGGTTTTGTGATCTACAATGATTCATCAAATAAGGTACTGGGATGTTTCCTCATTCTTAATTATATGGTGATAACTTAAGAATAAAAAAATTGAAGGTTTATGTGAAAAATTATCGAAATCATGATTTGGATTTAACTCTGGTAATTTTTGAATTAAATATATAGAAGAATTATCTTTACGAAGAAATTTGTGATATATATACTGATCATAAAATGCTTAAGTATATACTCACTCAAAAAGAGAAAACTATACACCAGAGAAGATGGTTGGAGTGGATTAATGATTATGATTTCTAAATATATTACCACCCTGGGAAAGAGAACAAGGTGGCCAATGATTTGATTCTAAAGGATCCCGATAGCTTATCTATGATGAGGATAAAAAAATATCCAATATATATATATTTAAAAAGGATTGATTTTGAAAATATTGAAGGAAGGGGGAAAATTTTATCTTGCTCAAATGAGTGTTCAACCATCCATCTATGAAGACATTAAAGAGGTACAGAAGGAAGATATAGAAATAAAAAATAAGTTAAGAAATGTTCTTAAGTTCAATATTGATTGTTATAGAATGATAATCCTCATGAACTATGTTTGTGTCAAGTAAATACTATATTTAATGTAGGATCTACTATATTATGTTAATATTTCACAATTTTCTATTAATCCTAGATGTATGAAGAAGTATAAAGAACTAAAAGATTATTTCTGGTGAGAAAATAAGAAGAGTTAATTTGTAGAGTACATATATTGGTTCTTTGTATGTTATAAATTCAATGCTGAGAGAAAGAAGTATAAGTGGATGTTACAATCATTACCTTTAATAGCATGAAAATGGTAAATCATCACCATGTATTTTTGTCACTGGAATCTAAAAAATGTATAAGAACCATAACACTATTTGGGTTTTAGTTTATCCCTTTAAGAAGTCAACACAAATTATTACTATCAGATAATACTTATCACTTGATCATATTTCATGACTAAAAACTAAGGAAGTGGTAAGGTTGTATGGTGTACCACATTCTATTATATCTAATTGGGAACTGAGGTTTACCTCAATGTTTTAGAGAATTATTTTGCATGTTCTTGATATAGTGTTGATTTTTAGTAATTCTTACCATAATTATATAGATGGTTAGTATAAGAGAATCATTCAAACTCTATATGATATCCTAAGATCTTTTTTTATGCATTTAAAAGTTTTATGGGATCAAAATCTTCCCCAAGTCAAGTTTTCTTTCAATAATATCCTTCACTCAAATATTATTATGGATCATTACAAATCCATTAATGGGAAGAAGTATTTAACTACAATGTTCTCAGATAAAGTTATAGAATGAAATATATTGGGACCTGAGATAGCTATGTAAATGGAAGATAAACATAGATACTTTCACCAACATATCAAGGTATTATATTTAGTAAAAAGGTTGTGGTGACAATCATAGGTGGTAAATAGAAATTGAAATTAGTGAGAAGGTATTTTGATGAATTTATACTTGTAAGAATGTTATGAGATTTATAAAGAAAGGAAAGTTGATCCCTTTTTATAAAGTCACCTTTAATATTATTGATTGAGCAGAGATGACAATTAATTACTTGGTGCTTCCACCAAACCTCTCTCAAGTTCATAATGTGTTCCATATAATCTCCTGAGGAAGTACATACCTGATCCACCACATGTACTAAAATCAAAGTTCATAATAATGGATAATGATCATTTTTATGAGAAAAAACCAGTATAAGTCTTGTATTGTAGATATAAATTTATACTAAACAAGAATCATCACCTGATTAAAGTTTATTAGTGGATTCATAATTTAGTAGTAGTTATGTGGGAACCTAAGGATGTGATGAGGCATAAGTATTCTCATTTTTTGTATTAGAGTGATGAAAGTTCAAGGGAAAAATTCATTTGGGGGGGGGGTAGAATGTAAAACCCTAATACATTATGATATTTATCGTTTAATAAGTGTTATTTTATTGATATCTTACTTTACACGTAACACTGAGTTTAAATAAACTGCCTTATACTATTAATATATTATTATTTGATGTTATAGTTATCACTTAGTCATTGGATTAGTGGGTACATATAAAAATAACTAAATTTTGAAAAACATTCAGTTTAAAAATCTATTAAATTAATTCAGTGGTTATCAATTGATTAAAAATGAAATTAAAAATTGTTTGAATTTAAAAGAGATGCTTTATTGAAAAAAATATTTGTGTGCACAAAATGTTATTATCTTAATAAGTTAAATTAGTCACAATTGGTTATTTTTAAAATTAATTTTATATATTATATATTCAAATAATTTTTTTAACAATCATTTAATTTTTAATAGGCATGTGATAAGAGTAAATCCAGTTTGATGCTTTAAAATATATTTTTCTAAAAAATCTGGTTTCATCACGTTTTGTAAACTTATTTTAAAATGAATTTCTTCCACTTAAAAAAATTTAATGTTGATAAGTATATCCCGTATTTATAATTGGGGGATTTAAACTATGTAAATATTTACCTATTATTTTTTTTCCTTATGATTATAGACCTTGGTAAAGTTTTGTCACATCGGTAAGGGTAAAATGGGTAAAATATGCTTAAAAATTGGGAGAAGGCTTTAAAATTTCTTGAAAACATTCCTTTATCCTATTAGATGAGTGGATTCTAACTATTTACATACAATTATGTAATATATGACAACATGGTTCCATTTTACTTTGACTATAACCTTTATATTATTTTATGAAAAGGTTAGATGCAAAATGTCACTCCCTTGAATTTAATATATTTAATATTTTATCTTAAAGGAAAAAGATGTTAAATTCAGTTCTAAAAACTTATTTTAATGTTATTTTTTATCATTAAATTTATTTTTAATTCTTATTTATTGAATAATTTTCCTAAATTCTTATGCAATACCGACTCCTTATTTATTCGATTAATAAAAAAATAAAATAAATAATTTTAAAGATATTAAAAGTAATACAATTTGGATGAATTATTGTTTTAAAGAATTATTTTATATAAATATAATATATTAATGATGTTTTAAAGTTTTATATTTTAAATAATTTACTATAATGTTGTTTTGAATGTGAAATTAAATGAATAGTTCCAAAAATGACATTAATAATATTTTATAATAAATAATATTTATTAAATAAATTAAAATTCATAAAAAATGTATCTTAAGAAAATATAATATAATATGGTTTAAAATATCAACCATTTTCAATTTACGAGATACTTTTCATTTTATGGTTACATTCTAAACACTTAAAGTGTAGAAAACAATGATATTGTAGTAATTGTCAAAAGGGATAATGGGGGCTAAAATGAAGTGATAAGTATAAAACAATCACCTATATTTGTCAAAATATTATTGTATGAGAGTATTTAGACTCTTATTAATTAAATATTTTATTTATATTAATTTGGAGTGGGATTTATTTGAAAAATAATTTATATTAATTTAATACTTTATGTAATTCCAAGAATGCCTCCTCCCCTCACTCATAAAAAGGGAACCACTTATCCTCTCCCCCCACAAATTTTTATCATTATAAATCCAAAAAAATACTAACCAAAATACCTTATTATATTATCTCAACACCTAATAGATCATTTTTTTCCTTTCAAAAGACCATAACTTCAAGGCTTAAGGTGTAAGCCAAAAGAGGTTTCTCAACAAAAAGTTATAATTCTTAACTGAGCATTTTCAATTTTATTTCTTATTATAAATCCTATTAATATATGGTATCTATTATATAATAATTAATTAAGTATATTAATTATAATTAATTATTATTTTTTATCTAACAACTTTAATCCACTTTCTTCCCATCCGTTAAAAAATAATAATGCAACTCATGTTATGTGTGGACAACCACCTCTACAAAGTGATGTGATTCATTTTTCATTTCCATTTTACATAGATTTTAATAAGGAGAAATTTAATGAATATATATGATAGATATGATTTAATAATTATTCTATAAAATTTAATTATTATTAGCCTTTATTTCTTTCCATATGTTGAAAAATGGAAACTGTGTTCATGTCTACATATGTCTCCATGAATGATATAATTCATTTTTATCTATATTCTTTATGTATGACTCTAAATTTATTCATAAGGAAGAAATATGATATTTATATAACTATTACCTTTATTGGTATTATATAACCATGATCAAAGTATAAGAACTTGAACTACTGGACTGAAATTCAAATGAAAAACGAAAGATTTAACACCCAGAAATAATGAATTTAATAAGCAATAATTAATAAATGGGTGTTAAAATGTTATAAGTGGAATATATATGATATTATAAGTACAAAATTAATTTTTTAATTAAATTATAGTAAATATAAATTTATTATATAGCATGTTAGAGTGCTTTCAAAACAAGTCAACCTGAGGTAAGGGTTTATCATTTCAAATTATCTTCTTTGGGAAATAGTTTATTTTGTGTACCTATCTATTTTATGAGGTTTATAAAGAGAAACTTTGATTTTTTATATCAGAAATATTATTGTATTTATGATATTGAATGTTTTATTTTATTTTATTCTTTCTTAGGGATTATGTTTAAAAAACTACCAAAGTGGCGAGGGTTTTATGTTACAGTCTCATTGTTTACCAATATTATTAATGATTGAGTTTCTTATGATGAAACATCATGATATACCTCTCAATAATATCTTCAACTTTATTCAAACCTATCTATTCATGGATATTAAATGTTTTTATTTCATTTTTTCTCTTTAATTACTCACGATATTGAAAAAATATTTTAAGGAAAACTGACTATGTTTTACTATTCGATCAAGAATATTTTTCCTCCATGTCCACGCTTTCTAAGTATATAGTTAAGAGTGTTTTTACTATTATAAAATTATTTTTTAAATTTATTTTTACCAATATTTTAGTTTTTACAAAATGTTTTAAAAGGAATATTCTTGTCATTATCTGAATGAGGTACTTTTGAATTTTAGATAAAAATACGAAAGGAATATTTATTTTAACGTAGATGACATGGAAAAAATTTCTCACCATCATGATTGATTAATAATTTGAAGCATCCCTTAAAATTTTATATGTTTTTTTAAATAATTTTTTCCATAATATTTTGGAATTTTTTATCTTATAAAGATGTAATTTCAAAGTGAAAATTGTATTTTTCTCAAGAAATATTCCATGTGATATTTTAAAGTAATTTTTATTTAAGATGGATTCCTTTGATGTTACTTATACATTACTAGGGATATGATCCAATGATACCATAATTATTATTTATATGTATGGTTTATTATCATTAACATGATATGTTTGTGAACCCCATTTATTTTCCTTGGGTTATGCTATGATGAATTTTTGAAATGTTTTTGAAACCCATATCTTTTAATGGGTTTTGATAAATGATGAAAAATTAATGATATTGCGGAAAAAATATGAATGGATTATGATTATGTGACTGGTGGGATGATAATTATATATACCCCCAATTCATTGGGTAAAAATTTATATATCATGAGATAATAATAACTAGATTTAGGAA
Source organism: Viscum album (assembly GCA_963277665.1). Taxonomy (NCBI): domain Eukaryota; kingdom Viridiplantae; phylum Streptophyta; class Magnoliopsida; order Santalales; family Viscaceae; genus Viscum; species Viscum album. The sequence continues at coordinate 1,145,082,774 of OY728139.1, read as the reverse complement.
TTCACGTAGATTAGTAAGGAGCTATTTCCACTATGATAGTCTTGGGAGTGAACCTTGACTAATAATATAATGGAATGAGTAGTAAACTCAATCCATTATGATAGTCATGTAAGTGATAATTAATAAATAAATGATTCTCTATGATTATTTATTTACCAAAAATTTATGTCTTATGACAATGTTATTCTCTCATGGTTATTGTTCTGTGATTCCTTTATGATTCATGTCCTATGAACTGCCAAAATTTATTCCATGACTCAATATTATAATATGTGATATATACAGAATGGTTTTAAAATGTTAATATCATATTCACATAACATTATGCTCTTGTTATGTTTTAGTTACCATTGATATCTCCCTTATTTACCATTACCGAGCATTTGAGATTTTCCATTTCTTATATTTCATTTCCACAAGTTATAAAGAAAGATTTTAAATATTAGTTATCTAATAAGGGTTATAATTGTGAATAAATTAATGGTAGATGATATAAATAGCTTATTAGAAATTGTTTTATATTTCTAAGTTTCCAAATACACTAAACCTATATGATATTGGCCTGTATCACAATATTATCTATTGAATATTATTCTAATACGATGTAATATTTATGTAAGAAATTTATGTGCTTTTATATATATATCCTCACATAGGGTACTAAGTGTATAAACCAAAAGTTATTATAATCACATCGATCAAACTCTACCTCATGATTGGTAAGGCATTTAATTATGATTGTAGGGAATATTAGAAAATATATTCAATAATGATATCACCATATCTCTTAACACATCATCAAAACACTATAAATTACTAAAAATAATTAATGATAAATATCACTAAAATCTTCTTTTCATAGTTTGACTTATATCACCAGCAAAATTTTTAATAGAAATGTTTCACTCCCCATTATAACATCTGATCACATAAGGCTTCGTTATCAATGGTATCATTACCTAATTTCACAATAACTTCTCTTTGGTTGGTATTGAAACCAATCACAACCATCGAATTATGAATCTAATGGGCCATAATATGGCTACTCACACTAAGGGTATATGAAATTTAATTTGGAATACATTACAATATTTAATAACAAAGATGATGATAAATCCACAAATCAACTCTAAGTACCAAAACTATATAAGCTATAAATATAAAAATAAATATTTAAATGAATGTAATTTTATGGAAACTAAATAAAACATAAAAATCTAAATTAAATATCAATACATCATGAAATTACTAGATAAAATTAAAATGACACCATGATCTGTAAAGAAAGAGTTTTTCATCGATGAAACATTGATCAATTTTAATTTTTAGTGTCTTATTGGCCTCTTTAGGGGAAAAATTATAAATTTAATATAGAATAAGACCTTGTAAAAATTAGTTGAGGGTTCCATTGATTTCTGGGAATGGTGTTTACCCCAATTCTGAGTCGACATAGAATTGTGAGCATGAAATGACTGTGATAATGATATATTATTTATAAAAATAGAACTCTAAAACTATTCATGTGTTTTTTTATAAAAGTGTATCTCTTGATTAGAGTGTTAGATGGTAAAACTGACATCATGATTGAGTATTTAATTGGATATTTACCCTATGAATGGTATAACATTGGTTCGTATTAGGACCCTTGGGGGTTTTCTATTGCAGTTGGATTAATTAAATAATTTAATTGATTTAATTAATTAATCAGGGTGAAAATATAATCACTTATATTTTCCTATATTTAATATATCGCACTAGGGTTAGCCCCCATAACCCTAGATTTATGTATGAAGAGTGGAATAGGGGAGGAGGAGAAGGAATATTCATAGGATTCAGTGAAACTATGTATTAAATAACAAAATCATGAAGGAATTAACTATAAGATCATGCATCGACAATGAATGTAATCATGATGCCAATGATGGATTGAGGCATTGATGATTCATTATGAGGTAGGGAATGAAAGATAATTTTCTTTTTCATTTTCATCTCTTAAAAGAGATTAATTATCAATTATATTTGGATTTCAAACCATGTCCCCATAGAATTTTATTGATTTTGATTATTAGATTTTTCCCCTCTTTTACGTGTTCTTCATTGGAGAACCCATGCCTAATTAATAGAGGATGAATATTATCATTGGACATTTCATTTGGTTTCTATACCATTATTTAATTCTTATTCACAATCAACTTCTTAAATAGAGTCCCCAAAATGGTTAGGTGATTTGATAATTACATTATAAATTGAATAAATATAATTCATATTAGTTATTTGATTTAGGAAATAATTTGGCATAGATTTATAATTACTAAAATTGGAGTATTGGATGTATTAATTTTTCCCAAGAGAGGGAACATTGTAGAATATTGTAATTTTTTCCGTTGATTATTTATAAATTGAATCAAAATATCTATGTTTATAAGGATAAAGAGAAAAACATTTAATAAAAATACAATATATTGCTTATCATGGATGAATTCATGGGGAAGTGTTGGGGTGGGCCATGTCAACAGTATTTGTTTTTATTAAAGACAATGCCTCCCCCTTATTTTGTTAAGGGTGGAAGGCATGGTTGGTGAAGGCGGGTGGAAAACCCCACATAATAGTCTATAGTGAGGGAAGAATGGGGGTGAGAGACATCCTATATAAAGGCCTCTCTCCCAGTGGTTTCTTCCTCATCTCTAGTAACACATCTTCTCCAATCAACATCTATGTGGTATTTTTTTAGGTTATTTCCCTATATATTCAAGAGATATAAGTATGAGAGATACTATACTTTTAATTGTGCGGGAGTGTGTTCCCAATTTTACCAATAGTGAGATCCTTCAATTTTCATGTGGTTTTTACCCATCCTTGGGGGGGGCACGTTATATTTGGTGTCGTTTATTTCTTTATTTTTATAATTTATTTTTTCTCATAATTATTAGTGCCCGATTAGTCAAATCATTTTGCATCCTAGAAAGTGGTATTAGAGATGGGTTATGACTTAGTGTTCTTCACTTTTATTGGGTATTAATAATTCTCATAAACTTGATTATGTTCTTTGATTATGACTCTAGATGATATTTCACTTTTAAAAAAATTATTTATACTATTAAATACAACATTGGTAAACAATGGAGGTTTTAGATAGATGGTGTTTCTAGATGGTAGAAAAATTAAATACTAAGAAATTCAATGGGAATACTATTAATTTATATAAATGGAAGATACTATCTATGATTTAGAAGGATAATTGCCTACTAAAAATTGGAGAATGACCAGTGGGTGTAATGATAGAGCATGGTTCTGAGGGGATCTATAATCATGACATGGATGGAAATACGAAGAGTAATTCTAGAAGTTGGTACATTCTAGTCAGTGAAGAAATGAAAACTTCTGTAAGTATGCAATATCTCAATGATGCATGGATAATCAACTTGAGAGAAACATGACACATAAAATCTCAATGGTAATGGTTTAATTATTTGAAATTATCTTAGAAGGACTTGTGTACAAGGGTAATGATCACACCTTGAATATCATTGAAGTCGATACCATCAAACTAATGATGCATGATTATATTGTTCGAACCATCCAATGAGTATACCATGTGAAGGGATTGAGGTAGAAAATATTACCTTCGGGATAATTTTGCATCATTAGATGGAAGACTCATATCATGAATGGAGTTATGCTTATTATGAAAGGAACTCTTATGGTGATGAAGGTAGATAATTTATTTAATAACCTATATGTTTTTATGATTAAAGAATACAATGAGTTGGATATAGTTTTCACATCAAACTACCTTAATAAGAGCATTGATGAGGTTATGAGATCCTAATACTTGTCATATGTCTAAATGATGTCTAAATATTCTTAATGATAAAAAGTTTCTACCTGGTCTTACAAAATAATCCTTACCTTTTTGTGATAATTTTTTTGTGTAAGAAATATAGGTTAAAGTTCTTGACATCAATAACAAGAAGAAAAGAGATCTTAGAGTGGATTCATTCCATTATTTGTAAAGCACTGGTAAGATTCGTAAGAGGATTAAGGTACATTTTATACTTCATTTATGATTATTCTAGGAGATGTTGAGTGTATCCAATCAGGAGAAAATTAGATTTTTTTTAATTATTCAAAACATTCAAAGTGTGAAAGTATCATGAATTTATAAAGAAAATCAAGTTTTTGAGGGATGATAATGGTGAAGAATATACAAGGGAGGAGTATGATAATTTTTTATTCAAAAGTAGGGCATCAAGAGAAAGTTCATGGTGGTGTATATTCCTCTATAGAATAGATTAGTAGACCAGATGAACATAATCCTATTTGATAGAACATGGGTGATGTTGAAGATTTATTTTTTTAGAACATTACATGGAAAATAAGTAAATACCACCTAATATGTGATCACACTATATCTTTTTATGGTGGTTAATTTGAAAACACAAATGGATATATGGACTATTAAACCTAGTGAATATTGTTGATTCAATACTTTTAGAATTTTGGTATATTAACTATTTATTGAGAAAGAAACATAAAACATGTATTTGAGATCCTAAAAATGTATCTTCTTAGGATATATTGATTGTATGACGGGGTATAATTTATGGGACCTCACAACCTAAAAAATTATACTAAAAAATATTTCATTTTTTATAAAATACATGGTGAAAATTTAAATTGATGGAGACATGGAGAAAGAGAATACAGATACTATAAAAGTCAAATTAGAGGAAAAATCTAAGGAAAATCTAGTTTCCTCTGAAACATTATCAAGCTATGATAATAAAGTATCAATTGAGTTTGGATCATGATGGTCAACTCATGATAAACGAGAACTAGTATGACACTCAAACTATGTCATTGAGATAAATATTGTGCACTAATTAATGTTTGAGCATGTAGAGACACATTATTTTATGGAGGTGACCTTGAATCCAGATGTATCCTCATGGGTGGTGGAAATGTATGAGGAACTTAAATCTATTAAAAAAATTACTTGGGAAATTTTTTTCATTACCTTAAGGAAGGAAGGATATCAACATCAAATGTGTCTATAAGATCAATCAGGATAAAAAAGATTAGGTGAAAATATATTTTCCAAGACTGGTTGTCATAGGATATGATCAAAAGAAAGGCATTGATTTTAAGAAAATATTTTATGCTATTGCAATACTAATAAATATTTTTATATTTCTAGAGATGTGTGCTATATAAATTTTTTATATAGAGAAAATACATGAAATATCACTTTGTTTGAGATTTCATGGAGGAAGTGTGGATATGTATAAAATTCATACTAAATAAAATCTACCAGATTTCCCAATGAATGAAATTGAACCTGATAAGTTCAGATATTGAAGATCCTCAATAAGCCTTGTGAAAATGTGTGCAACCTGGTTTGTAATATTTAAAGGATAGATGAATATATAATTTTTTCTCAATCAATCTCTAAGTGAAAGATATGTCTACACCATTTTTTGTTTCAGATGGCACCACCCCATTATTTTTTCAAGGGAGGAAGGTGTTTTTGGAAAAAGTGGGTGGCCAACCCGCCTAATGGGATATAGGGATGGAGGATTAGGGGTGATAGGAAACCTATATAAAGGGATCTCTCCTAGTGGTTTCATCATCAGCTTCAACATCACATCGTCTCCCATTAGTATTTTTATGTTATTTTTTGAGGATTTTCCCCATATATTCATGAGAGATAATTATGAGAGATATTCTCCTTATAATTGTGAGGGATCTTGTACCCACTTCTACTCATATTTATATCCTTATATTTTCCCATTTTTTACCACCTATTTTTTTGGGGGGTTCCATGTTATATCTAGTTTCATTTATTTCTGAATTTTATCACTTTATTTTATCCCATAATTATTGATTCACCAGTATAACAATCATTTTCGATCCTTGTATACTGACTATATATGTGTGTGATATTTATGGGTAGAAGAAGGATGGGATAATTGATAATAATAAAATAATGATAAATAATATAGGATAGATGGTAAGGGGTGGTGTCAAAATGATGGGAAGATGTGGGAAATCTCCCCTACACATCTGATTAAAGTGAGGAAATGTGAATCCCTACTTCCTTGAGTATATATATTAATATTAATTTTAATATTAATAATATTATTATATCTCGGTTAAGTTGTATCTTCTTTATACAATGTCAGATTGATTATCTTTCTATAAAATCCCAACCTAGGTATTGAGATAGGCAATTAAAGACTAATATGTGATACCTAATTTTGACTTTCTGCATATCTTTCAGTTCATGAAATGTTCCTCCTTTCATATGGGATAAAAAAATGAATATTTTCACTGTGTATCTATTTTGGGGAAGTAAATAGTCTATAATGAATACTTTTCCACATATATGGCTATGAAATGATCCTTTTGGACATATTTGGCTATTTTTGAGTCAACATGGGTAGATTTATGTTTTATCATGTAAGAATAATGACAAGATTTGAGTGTGTTCCTAAATAATATATGATATTTGGATCAAGGCATAAAAGTATTCTTTTTTGAGTATAATTTCATGTGGGATGCAATGTTGGACATTATTTTTATATATTAAATTCAACATGAGATGATATGAGAAGGGTTCCCTTTTTAGTGATATTGGTCAACAAAGGGTTTAGAAGTGATCACTGGAGTAGTTATAGGGTTAAAAATCCCCTAGAAGCAGGATGGGTTAGGGAATGGGTACATCATATCCTATATTCAAATATATTTGATACTCCCCCACACCCATATAGGTGTGATACCACTTTCTATGGAGTCAATGATATACAATCTAAGATCTTTGGTGGGTTGAGGATCCTCCACTAAGGTTGGTACTCCCTCAACAAGGTGTCCGTCTTTGAGGTATGAGTCCCCTACTACAGATCTTGTGATGTTATATTGGTTTTATAGAATGAATAATCATGGGTACATAATCAATATTGATATAATTGAGGGTGTTGTGCTCCCTTGTCGATGGCCATTCTTCAGGATGAGTAGGCTCCCTTTATGAGATACTAGAAGTGGCATGGATCTTGAAAGTCTAGGAAGTATAAAATTATAAAGGAAATACGACTCATAGTCACCATAGGGGATATATTTGAGATGTGGAATACATATGGATAATAAATTTAGACTCTGTAGACTTTTCAGTGTTCTGAGAACCTCTAGTTTATCATGCAATGTGTATTATAAATATTTGAGTTGAGATTATTGATACTAATCATTATCCCTGAAAAATACAGGGATTGAGAATATCTAGGTGATTCATTATTGAAATTATTATGATTACTATTTAGTATCATGATTTTTAAACTTACTCAGTGTTACATTTTTATTCATTGTATACCTTCTTAGAACCTCATGTACCAGGAGTTGACCTAACTGATTTATTTTTGTTTTATTTTGGTTTTTCGGGGTGTCATACTTAGTATGTTTGTAATAACCCCTATATAGGCTTTAGGATGATAAGTTTTTTCTTAGTTCATATGATGTATAAGTTTAGATATGGTCTAAGTGAACCTAAACACTGGAATGAATTGTTTGGAAATAACACCAAAGGATCTTGGTTATGCATATTAGTGTGTGGGGGAGTAAGGTGGTTCAAGATTATGGCAGTGAATGCTATGTTTAGAGAATGACCCCATAATACATATATCATTTAGAATCCTTCAAGATTTATATGGTACATAGGGTTATCATATGTATCAAGTTTCACTTTGTAATGGCCTGAACCAAATTACCCGGTCAATTCTACAGTTCCATATGAATTCATGTGTACCTCTTCATATGCTAGAGGTTTTTAACTTGCGGCCAGGTTCCAATAGTGTAGTGAGAATACTATACCCTTAGTTTCAAAATAATTATATCATAATCATATCAAAAAAATTATAATAACAAAAATAAGACAGAATGAAACTAAAAAATAACAATGCTATAACAAATGAAATTTCAGGCATCTTAGAGTCATACAAGTAGTAAACCAAGTATCCCTAATGGTGAAAGTAAAAACATATTATAAATATTTAGTAGGAAAATAAATAAAGTCACCATGAAATCATACTATATTCCACACCAAAGATGCCTTCAAATACTAAGCGACATCTCCTCATCTCCCTGTGATTGTGAGATTTTCCTTTCCCAGATCCCTGATCATGAATTTTGCAATTGCATCAAGATTCCATGGCATTATGTGAGTATAAAAACCATTAGGAACCTACCAATGCATCCCTAACATAAGTGCATTTGAATATAGGGGGTATTAAACAACATGGAGGTAATTAATAAGTATACAATCAAACACACAAGTGACAAGTCATCTTGTTCTAACCAAGGTTCCATGAACCCCTACCCCACCGACTTCTACACTATGCTGGTAAGGATGTTAGTGTTAGTCGCTACATGTATATGAACAATACACATGTTCCACATGTCATTGCTGCACCTTACACCCATGAGTCCTATTTCCATGTTTCACCTTTAAGGAACAATTCACACCCAACCCGAAGGTGTTTTTCTTTCCCCACTTGATGATACATCCACCTGACATGCCCGATGAATTAGATCACAATAACCCCTACATGGTCTTTATACCTTGTCAATGTTTCATCATGTTGGATACACATCAACCCTACATGTCCTACTACCTCATTGACTAGCCATGTTTGTGACATCGAAATAGTACTATCAAGATAGTATAATTCCAAGAACTTTTTCATAACACCCATTACCCCCCTTAAGGGGGGGGATTCCATATCTGATCAACCCAGCCATCTGGATCCCTGAAGAAAGTATCATAGGCCATGAAACACACAAAAGAAATATATATAATAATAAGACCATTTATTTAAATCAATCATGGTTATTAAAAGGACACACACACACACAACAAAAGAAATACACATAAAGCATGGTACTTAAATAACTCAAAGCACATGGAATTATATCAATGACAATAACCATATAGAAGGGATCTATATGGTAATGATTTTCTTTCCCCATTAATGTATTTTCTAAACATTAATAGTCACTAGTAGTCATCACCCAAATCGATCATGCATGAAATTTATCCTAATAACCAATCCCAATTACATATAAAAATGTGACTCAAAAATAATATTATTGAATAAGAACAAGATGGGGGCTTGAATTGAATTAGGATTAATCAATTATATTTTTCACCAAAGATAGATCTAGTTCTATTTCAGAAAGAGAGATAGAGAAAAAGATTCTCAATATATCTAGACTCTGATCCTTCCACAACTCAATAATTCTCTATTAGATCACATATGATCACATTTATTTGTCCATAGTATTCCAAACATTTGATTCATCCCAATAGAATGAGGATATATCTAGAGATATCAAGAAGAACTAATATTAATGATACCATAGCTTGAATTCTCAAAGAATAAAGCCTCTAGAATCTCTGGATTTAGATTTTGAAGGGTGAATAATCACCAAAAACCACTATTAGAGTTCCTAGGAACTTGAATCATAGGTGTAAAAAGAATAATGAAGAGATTCAGGGTGGACTAGGGTTTAAATCACAATTCTGTATTAATTGAAACTCTGTCCACATTTTGGTCACATGGTTTACTAAACTATTTTCCAACCATATGAGGATATATGCCTCTTCTAAGAACCCACATAGTTTGGATGAATGGTTTGGTAAATCATGTGACAACATTAATTCTAATATATACCAATTCATATAGTTTTCTAGGAAAGTATCATGGTTATTTTTAACCTTACACAACCCACTATACCTCTTTAACATTCCACATGGTTTCCTTGGGAGAACCAGATGGTTTCCCCTAAACATTATACAACCATGCACCCCTTAAAGACTTATAAAACCCTTAAAAATTATCTAGAAGTTATCCAATAATTCACATAAGGAATGAATTAATAAAAAAACACTAAAATCAGGGATTGAATTAAGGAGTAACGTAGCTATAAATTCTGATCTGTTATAATCTTCCCCTCTAAGGACTTCTCATCCTCGATAAGTGTCTCTAAAGTTATGTCTTAAAAAACATTGTCCATTGATCCCATACATGAAATTAATAATCCCATGTTTATTATTGGATATGTCCTTGTTTCCATAAGACTCAAATAAAAGGCAATGTATTCACCCAAAATACCTTCTCCCTCTAATCCATAATCCATACTTGTTTCTCCACAAATGATGAATCTGGTTCCAACTCAATGTACTTGTTGTAGATTATGTTAGCGTTTGAATTTGGTCTATAATTTTTTTTGTAAATTATAACAACTCTCATTTATTTGGTATTTTTTTGAATTTAATTATTCTTCATTTATTATTATTATTATTATTATGATTTTGTTTAAATATTTTGAAAATTAATATTATAATCATTTTATTTACCCACATGCAAGCTCGATTTTACCTTATGTAAGTTTTTCCTATAACCATATCCATGTATTTGAATATTTTTTCTACCCTTATGTGATTTTTTTAAACCGTATTTTTACCTTTATATATACTTTCACATACCCTTAAATAAGGTTTATAGATTCCTTTCAACCCTTATATAAGTTTTTTAAATTTTTATTTACCCTTACATATTATTCTTAAACATCATTTTATATTTACGCAAGACTAAAAAATAGAGGATAACCCTTACATGATATTTTTTTTACATTTATGTGAGATTTAGATCTCATGGATTACCATTATGAATGTATGAATTTACCCTTATATGAGGTTCATAATACCTTTACACAGGCATAAATAATATTAGTTTAACTTCAAATGAGCATGTGAACTTACAAGTTACACTTATACAACCAATAATAAAACTGATTTACCTTTGTGTATTATACATTCTAACCTTACAAAAAATATAGCTACTCTTATTATTATTATGAAAAACACTAGTCACCTTTATAAAAATCTTGTGAAATCATATATAACTTTACAAAACCTATAAAAAATGTTTTACCTATGTGCATGAAGTTAAAAGTTGAGATTACTATTATGCATGAATGTATGAACCTTTACACAACACATATAAAATATGTAGTACACTTATTGGTCCTATAATAACATGTTTTACCCTTAAATGAGGTATATAATTTCCATTAAAATATATACTACACTTATCGGCTATGGTGGTTATGCTTGACGACGCTCCTGGTTGGATCTACGGGTGTAAGACCGGTTCGGCATACTCTTCGGAGCACTCTGGACCCCTCTTGGTGCGCGTCGGCATCTTCCGTGGTAGTTGGCTCTTGACCACGGGTGATGGTGTTATTATCGGACGTTTGTGAATATCACCTTCATCCTGATTGATGCGGTTCCATGCTTTTTCTCTGGTGGGCGTGATGAAGTTGGTGGCATGGACGGTGGTTTGTCTGTCACCAGTGTTGCTCACCGGCGAGGCCGTGTGATGAGTGATGGTCGGTCCGGCATTTCCAGCCAGCGACATGATTGTTAGCGCGCTTCAAGGAGACTGCGCAGCTCGAGGACTGACACGTGATGATGGCTCGTGGCTTGAGGCGGGGCACGTGGTGTTTGTTGAATCCTGTTTAAGTTTGAATTTTGGATTTGAATTCCGCTGAATCCGGTTTGACTCTGGAATGTATGTGAGGTTTCCGGTTTTCCTCAAACCGGGTTGGGGTACCGGTTCCCTCTAACCGGTTTCTGAAAATGGAAAAAAAATTATTGGCGCTTGAGAGACACGGTTGATGTTAGTAAGTAAAATGTGGTTCAATGAGATGAAAATAATTTTTGGTGAATAGTAACTTTTTACTTTTTTTACCACGGTTAAAAGTAAATAGGGTAATTAAGGGTAGAAATGATATTATTATTACCCTAACACATGTACCAATTCTCTTGGATACATGTAATTCGACCAAAAACAACTTTAGGAATAAAATATGACCATTTAGGCCAACATGGATTAGATTAGGACATTTATTATTAATTTATTTAAAGAAGGGTTAAAATAGTTAAAATCAAAGTTTAATAACTAAATCATTTTTAATATAGGGTTATACATAAGATAAATTCGACTATAAATATTTATTAGAAATATAAAAATATTTCCTACATAATTTTATTTTATTTGTAATTTTTAGACATTAAATAATTTAATTTATTTATGAGAAAATGATAATGCAATAATTATCTTATTAATGAAATATTGACACAATTGATGTTATAAATACCCAAATAAATGTAATTGGAGACTTTTTATGAATTAAATTAATTTTATAGGTTAATATGACATGTTAGTATTGATTTAATTTACTTTTTTCAAACTAATATTCTATTATGATTTTCACAAAAATCAATTACAAAATAGTGTCAAAATTGATATAAAATAGTTTTTAAAACAAATATTATATTATTAATTGTTATTTTATTCCTAAAAATATAAGGTTAGGTCAAATTACTTAGATAAGGTTATATATATTAATAATAAACAACTTGGGGTTCTTTTGTCTTGTTATAGTAAGTTTATTAACCTTATAGTGTAAGAAAACAAGAAGACACAGTAAAAGTTAAATTATCTAACTTAAAGTTAAATCTAAATGATAAGGTTAAAATAGATATCTAAACTTTTCTAAATTCTATTGGATGAGAGTATTTCGACCCATACCCACCTTATCTTCAAAATAAATCGATTTGGAGCTATTAAAAACCAAATATGACTTTATAATAAAATAATATTTTTAGTTTTTCCAAAGGCGACCCTCTCCTCTCTTATAAAAGGGAACCTCCTCCCTCTCTTCCTCACCCCACTTTGAGCCTTAAATCTCGAAAAACCCCTAAAAAATTATCTTCTCCACTTCCCTGGAAACATCCTAGAGGTCCTGGTCTTCTTCAAAGACCAATTTTAGTTCCCTAAGAGGTGGTCTCAAAGAGGCGCTTCAAAGAAGAGGTAATATTCGTTATCGATTCTTTCAACTTTATTTATTCTTTCAAATATTCTTATTTAGTTTTTTCATTATGAAATAATAACATCAGTATCACTCATATACTGATATGTTATTATAATTATGAAACAACCCTATTTCACCATCTATCCATCCTACGGAAAAAGAAATCACTGCGCGTGCGTAGGTACGAAATACCGTCTCCATGCCGTGGTGTAATCTGTTTTCCACCACCACCTTACTTGGATGTGTATAATGGTGAAAATAAATAACTAAATATGATTATTTTAAAGTGGTATTGATTCTGAAATAGTATACATACACTTCAATACAATTCCACGATCATGGGAACGATATCATCGCTCGTGCGTACGTACGAAATACCGTCTCCACGATGTGATGCGACACATTCTACATGATCTTCATTGAATAATGTTTATATAAATGAATTGAATAAATAAATATGATATATAGTACACTAATACCATTCTTTAAATGAGGTATCTATAACCTAAAGATAATAATAAGAATTTATTCGACAAAACACGCATAAGAACAAAAAGTAATAAACACCCGAATAACAAGTAGAAATGAAATATTACTAATAAGAAGCTAAGAATATGAAAATATATGATATAATAACAATGATTATGATTCTGGAATAAGTCAATGACATTATTTAAATCATTATACACGAGTTTTGGACACTTACAAAGCAAATCGGACCTAAGGTAAGGGAAAATCTCACAATCTCATTTTTATCCGAGATTGTTTATACTTCAGAATTTACTTGGGAATATTTATCATCCACATCCTTGTTTCCTCAATATGTAATATTATTTCCATCCACCTAAAATTTTTTAAATCCAATTTTACCCTTTGGTGAGTTTTTCGTAAAATATATGAAAGGAATCTTTTGTCGTTATTCGTACGAGGCACTTTTTGACTTTTCCAATATAAGTATGAGAAGAATGTTTTTTAACTTATACGGAATGAATGGATTTTTAAAACATTATTTCTAAGAAGCTTCCTTTACAAGTTTTCAAGTTTATTTTTAATCAACTTGTTTTATTTTAAAATTTTATGGCATGTTAAGAAAGGAAAAATGTTTTTGAAGTAGAAAGGATATTTTCCTCAAGAATGAAGTTCAAGTGTTTTATCAAAATTTTTTTTCCATCAAAGATAATATAGGGTTCTGTTTCTATCCCTATTATTAAATTGATTTGATTATGTTGTGATGGAATTATTTTTATGAATTCCTTTATCTTATATGAATTGTTTTATGAAGTCACGATGTTTAAGAATCCCATTTTTATTACATGGATTATGCAATGATGTATGATTTTTGATTTTGTGGCACACATAAGAATGGTATCATTATGATATGGGTGGGACCTATATCTCCCTCCAATTCATTGGGTAAAGATTTATATCTCATGAGATATACATGGATGGAATGGCAGGTTAAACCGGTTCAGTGAAACAGGACTGAAATGAGGAGTGAACTCGGTTTAGAAATGGACTTTGTCTGCTAAGATAGTCTTGGCAATGAGTCTTGACTACTAAGAAATAATTCTCTATGATTATGTGTGTATGCCACAAATATTCATGTTTTAATTTATGATTATTGGGATTAAATTTCACTACTATGATTTATCCCACGTCATGAAATTATGATCTCTTTTGCAGGTTAATATTTCCAAAATGATATGTTCTTATGAATATAATGTGATTGATATTTCTTTTTTTTACCCTTACTGAGAATTTGAGATCACCCATTTGTAGGTTTTATTTTCCCCAGGTCAAAAATAAGGATATTAAGTAAGATATGCCAAAAGGGACTCTAGATATGATAAAATAAAAGGGAGACAATGTAGATGATTTATGAACTAGTTGTTTATGTTTCCCAGTTTCTAAAGACACTATACCTATACAGTCCTTTCATGGTTTTGTTATATGTTCAAATAAGTGTGCTTCAATTCTTATGTAATAACAATGTATGTAAATAATGGGTCGTTATAGTTGGTATCAGAGGAAAGGTATAGTCAACCTTTGGAAACTAGGATGTGAAAGCCTTAGTAAGAACCCTAAGGATAATTCTAAGCATAGAACAAGATCTTAGTGTTTTAAAAATGGCCATGAACAACCTATGATAAGACCTTAAGTGTGAAATTTTATTCATGATTACGTGTTTTTCCTATTATAATTAGTGTTTCTCACACTATTCTTCTTGGTTTTAGTCAATGGCTGGAACCAGAAGGAACCGTGTTAATGAGGAATGCGACAGGCAATGCAATGATTGTCCCCCTGAGCAACCAAAAGTTATGGGAGATGGAATGAAAAATCTTGTAGCCATGCTCACACAACTTTCTCAAGCTATGAATCGTGTAGGACTTTAAAACGAGCAAAGTAAGGAGCAACATTCTATTGAATCCTTCATGAGGCAACGCCCACCTGCATTCAGCGGGTCTACTGATCCATTAGTTGATGAACAATGGATTAGTACTAATGAAAAGATATTTTCTGTTCTTCAATGTTCTGAACATGATAAAGTCATATTAGTAGTGTATCGTTTGGAAGGAGATGCTGATCAATGGTGGAATCGTATAAAGAATACTTGGCAAAGAGATAAAATTGATTCCATGGAATGGGATGAGTTCAAGAAATTATTTTTCAATAAGTAATTCCCTCATATTCTTCGAACAAAGATGAAGAAGGAGTTTCTTGAACTAAAGGAAAATGATTATGAATCTGTTGGTACATATGGATCAAATTTTACAAGACTTGCAAGGTACGCTTCTGGAATTATTATCCAACCTGAGAGTAAGATCGATCGATTCTTTAGTGGCTTAAAACAATGTCTTCGAAGGGCGTTAGCCATAAGGGACTTCAATAGCTACGAGGAAATCATTCGATGTGCTCTCAAAGTAGAGATGGAGATTGGAGTAACCCATCAGTCATATTGTTTTGATAAGAAGAGGAAAATGGAATTCAAAGGAAAATCTAAAGAGCACACTGAAAAGAAGATGAGTTTTCCCTTATGCTCAAAGTGTGGAAAGAAACATGAAGGGAGTTGTCTTAAAGGGACAAGTAAATGTTTCAAATGTGGAAATCAAGGTCATCGGGCATTTGAATGCTGCAATGATGGGAAGAGGATGTCTAGTGATGAAAACAAAGAAAAGGCTACACAGAGTGCACCTCCTACACTTCAATATTAAAAGTACAAGGAAATGGGGAATTATTCCAATCAATGCCCTAATCCAAGGGTTTTTTATGATGATCGACATCAACAAACTCTTAAGGCTAAAGAAAAAGGAAAGTCACATGTAATTTCTATCAGTGACATGGAGTATGATAATGAAGTGGTGAAAGGTACACTTACCATCCACTATAAAGTAGAAAATGTTTTATTTGATTCTGGATCCACCCACTCTTTTATTTCATAAGAATTTTCTAAGGGTATCACCGTATTACCTCAACAATTAGATGTTGAGTTAGCTGTGACAACCCCTAATGGCACAACAGTCGTATCAAAAGATTATAATTCTTCTCCGATTGAAGTTTGTGGGAAAGTGCTTCCTGCAAATCTTGTGATCCTTCCTATAGTGGAATTTTATGTGATTCTTGGCATGGATTGGCTTTCTCTATATGGAGCTCATATCAGTTTCCAAGGAAGGGAAGTCACATTTCATATTCCACATAAATCTATGATTGTCTATCGATTCAAGGATGAACATAACCTTCTAGTGGAAATTTATTCCATAATATGGGTATTGATTCCACTAAATGAAGGTTATTTATCTCAAATGGTTGCTGAGAAACTCACGATTAAGAATATTCCCATTGCACGGGAGTTTGATGATGTCTTTCTGGAGGAATTTTCGGGTCTTCCACCAAATCGAGAAGTTGAGTTTTCAATAGAACTCGTGCCAGGTGCTTTACCTATTTCAAAGACACCTTATAGAATGGCCCTAATTGAGTTGTAGGAATTGAAGAAGCAACTCCAAGAGAATCTTGATAAAGGATTCATATGCCCTAGTGCGTCACCTTGGGGAGCGCCTCTTCTGTTTGTTAAGATGAAAGATGGATCAATGAGACTCTGCATTGATTATCGAGAACTTAACAAGATCATTATCAAGAACAAATATCCTCTCCCGTGCATTGATGACTTATTTGACCAACTACGTGGAGCTCAATACTTTTCAAAGATTGATCTTCGTTCAAGGTATCATCAATTAAGGGTCAAAAGGGAGGATATACCAAAGAAGGATTTCCGTACAAGGTATGGACACTATGAATTTATAGTGATGCCATTTGGTCTTACTAATTCCCCTGCTATCTTCATAGATCTGATGAATAGAGACTTTAGAGACTATCTTGATCAGTTTGTCGTAGTCTTTATAGATGATATTCTTGTCTATTCAAAGAGCAAGGAAGAACCTGAAGATCACTTGAGAATTGTATTTAAGACCTTGAGAAAGGAGAAGCTTTATGCCAAATTTACCAAGTGTGAATTTTGGCTTCAAAAAGTTGCATTTTTGGGTCACATAATATATAAAGAGGTGATATCTGTGGATCCAGCAAAAACAGAGGCTATCAAAAGATGGTCGTGACCAACAACAACAACTGAGATCTGATGTTTTCTTGGTTTGGATGTATATTATTAACGTTTTGTGAAAGATTTTTCACGATTATCTAATCCACTCACCAAGTTGACTCGGAAAGGAGTTAAGTTTGTTTGGACGGAGGAATGGGAAGAGAATTTCAAGGAGTTGAAAAGAAGGTTATCTAGTGCACCTCTGCTCACATTTCCTTGTAGTGGAGAAAGGTTTGTGATCTATAGTGATGCATACAAGAAGGTATTGGGGTGTGTTCTCATGCAAAACGATATGGTGATAGCTTATGCCTCACGACAGTTGAAAATCCATGAGCAAAATTACCCAACTCATGATTTGGAGTTATCTATGGTAATCATTGCATTAAAGATGTGGAGGCATCATCTTTATGGAGAAAGGTGTGATATTTATAATGATCATAAAATTTTAAAGTATATTTTCACACAAAAAGAGCTGAATATGTGCCAAAGAATATGGTTGGAGCTGATTAAGGATTACGACTGCTCAATTCATTACCACCCTGTGAAAGCAAACAAGGTGGAAAATGCATTAAGTCGACAAGACCATGCTAGCTTATCCATGATGAGGATCACAAAAGATCCAATATTTATGGATTTACAAAGGATGAATCTTGGAATTATAATGAATGGGGAAAACTTGTATCTTTCTCAAATGAATGTTCAACCATCTATACATGTGAATATTAAAGAGGCACAGAAAGAAGATGTAGAGTTACAAAAGAAGGTGGGAAATGTTCCTGAATTCAACCTTGATTGTAATGGGATAATAAAGTCCAGGAATCGGGTTTGTGTTCCTCCCATCCCCGAATTAAAGAAGGAGCTGCTAGATGTGGCTCATAGTTCTTCATTATCTATTCATACTGGAAGCATGAATATGTATAGGGACCTAAAAGAGAACTTCTGGTGGGATGGCATGAAAAGAGATGTTGCTGAATATGTCTCTCGATGCTTGGTTTGTTAGCAAGTTAAAGCTGAGAGACAGAAGTCTAAGGGGATGTTACAACCATTACCCATACCAGAATGGAAATGGGAAAACATCACTATGGACTTTATCACTGGACTTCCTAAAACATCCAAAGGCAATAATGTTATCTAGTTCATAGTTGATCGTCTTACAAAATCAGCACACTTCATTGCTATTAGAGAGGATTTATCTCTAGACATGATTTCTAGGATATATGTAAAGGAAGTGGTAAGATTTCATGGAGTACCACTTTCCATTATATCTGATCAAGATCCGAGATTTACCTCTAAGTTCTAGAGAAGTCTTCAGCATACTCTGGATACATAGTTGTGTTTCAGCACTACTTATCATCCTCAGATAGACGGTCAGTCTGAGAGGATGATTCAAACTATAGAAGATATGTTGAGAGCTTGCTCTATGGATTTCAAAGGTGGTTGGGATCAACACATACCTCTGGTGGAATTTTCTTATAATAATAGATTTCACTCTAGTATTCAGATGGCTCCTTATGAATCTCTTTATGGAAAGAAATGAAGGACTCCAACTTGCTAGGATGAAGTTGGGGAAAGAAAGCTATTAGGACCTGATCTTGTTGATGAGATGGCAGAAAAGATCCGCTCTATTCAAAAACACATAAGAGAAGCTCAGAGTCGATAAAAAATTTATGCCGACAACCGAAGAAAAGACCTAGAGTTTGAAGTGGGTGATAAATTGTTCTTGTGAATATCTCCCTGGAAGAGGGTCATGAGATTTGGAAAGAAGGGAAAGTTGAGCCCTAGATATATCGGTCCTTTTGAAATACTAGATCCTGTTGGGAAGGTAGATTACCGATTGGTTCTTCCACCGAATCTCTCTCAATTTCACGATGTCTTCCATGTATCTCTCTTGAGAAAGTACATACCTGATCCTTCACATATACTCAGCTCAGAAGTTGTACCGCTGGAGAAAGATCTTTCTTATGAAGAACAGCCAATAGAGATTCTGGATTGTAGCGAAAAATTCCTACGGAACAAGACCACTCTCATAGTGAATGTTTTATGTAGGAGCCACAAATTAGAAGAAGTTACATGGGAGCTTGAGGATATGATGAGGGAGAGGTATCCTCATCCGTTTGTTACAAAGTGACGAATTTTGAGGGCGAAATTCATTTTAAGGGGGGTAGAATGTAACACTCGAGAATTTTATGAGAAATATTTTGTTTTTATGTTATATAAATCATCAAAGGGATCTTTCACTACACACAACACTATCTTGTCTTGCTTTACATGCAATTGCGGCCTTCCTCGATAGCTTACATTGTACGCAATACTGAGTTTCACTAAACAACGATATGCTATTAAAATATTATTAAAACTAGCCGTTATGAATAGTAATAACCATTTTTTGAAATTTTATAAATTTTAATTTTCAAAGTGTACTTTATTTTTGGATTTGGAATATCGAAATTATCCAAGGGTGAAATTTTGGTATTTTTCTGAAAACTTTCAATTTTTGATGAATAGTGAAAACACTGGGTTACTATTTAAAAACCGACTTTTTATTTAAATAATTATTTATTTTATTTAAATTTATTTTAGGTCAAAATTGATACATAATACCTATAAAATGTCAATGAAATTCATTGGAGTCATTTTATAAAAATTTTAGATATATAAAAATTTTATTAATATTTTCACCGTCTTTTACCCACCTCCTAGGTGAACTTCCAAATTCACAGAAAACATAATTTTACCACTTCTGTGAATGGAATTTCAAAAATCCGAGAGACAAAGTTGACATTAGTAAATAAATGTGGTTCAATGAGATGAATTTTTTTGGTGAATAGTAAGTTTTTACTTTTTTTACCACGGTTAAAAGTAAATAGGGTAATTAAGGGTAAAAATGATATTATTATTACCCTAACAGAAGTCCCAATTCTATTGGATAAGTGTAATTCGACCAAAAACAACCTGAGGAATAAAATATGACCATTTAGTTCCACATGGATTAGACTAGTACATTTATTATTAATTTATTTAAAGAAGGGTTAAAATAGTTAAAATCAAAGTTTAATAACTAAATCATTTTTAATATAGGGTTATACATAAGATAAATTTGACTATAAATATTCATTAGAAAGATAAAAATATTTCATACATAATGGTATTTTATTTTTAATTTTTAGACATTAAATAATTTAATTTATTTATGACAAAATGATGATGCAATAATTATCTTATTAATGAAATATTGACAAAATTGATGATATAAATACCAAAATAAATGTAATTTGAGACTTTTTAGGAATTACACTAATTTTCAAGGTTAATATGACATGTTAGTATTGCTTTAATTAACTTTTTTCTAACTAATCATTCTGTTATTATTTTCACAAAAATCAATTACCAAATAGAGTCAAAATTGACATAAAATAAATTTTAAAACAAATATTATATTATTAATTGTTATTTTATGCCTAAAAATATAAGGTTCAGATAAATGACTTAGATAAGGTTATATATATTAATAATAAACAACTTGGGGTTCTTTTGGCTTGTTATATTAAGTTTATTAACCTTATATTGTAAGAAAACATGAAGACATAGTAAAAGTTAAATTATCTAACTTAAAGATAAATCTAAATGATAAGGTTAAAATAGATACATAAACTTGTATAAATTATATTGGATGAGAGGATTTTGACCCATCCCCACCTTAGATTCTAAATAAATCAATTTTGAGCTATTAAAAACTGAATATGACTTTATAATAAGATAATATTTTTAGTTTTTCCAAAGGTGCCCCTCTCCTCCCTTATAAAAGGGCACCTCCTCCCTCTCTTCCTCAAACCACATTGAGCCTTCAAGCTCAGACAAACCCTACCAAATTCTCTTCTCCACTTATGTGGAAACATCCTAGAGGTCTTTGTCTTCTTCAAAGACCAATTTTAGTGCCCTAAGCGGTGGTCTCAAAAAGGCGCTTCAGAGAAGAGGTAATGTCCGTTACCGATTCTTTCAACTTTATTTCTTCTTTCACTTATTCTTATTTAGTTGTTTAATTATGAAGTAATAACATCAGTATCATTCATATACTGATATGTTATTATAAGTATGAAACAACCCTATTTCACTATCTATCCATCCTACGGAAAATGAAATCACCGCGCGTGTGTACGTACGAAATACCATCTCCACGCCGTGGTGTAATCTATTTTACACCACCACCTTACTTGGATGGGTATAATGGTGCAAATAAATAACTATATATAATTATTGTAAAGTGGTATTTATTCTGAAATAGTATACATACACTTCAATACAATTCCACGATCATGGGAACGATATCATTGCTTGTGAGTACGTACGGAATACCGTCTCCACGATGTGATGCGACTCGTTCTACATGATCTTCATTGCATAATGATTATATAAATGAATTGAATAAATAAATATGATATATAGTACACTAATACCATTCTGTAAATGAGGTGTCTATAACCTAAATATAATAATAAGAATTTATTCGACAAAACACGCATAAGAACAAAAAGTAATAAACACCCGAATAACAAGTAGCAATTAAATATTACTAATAAGAAGCTAAGAATATGACCATATATGATATCATAACAATGGGTATGATTCTGTAATAAGTCAATGACAATATTTAAATCATTATACAGGAGGTTTGGACACTTACGAAGCAAATCGGACCTAAGGTAATGGAAAATCTCACAATCTCATTTTATCCGAGATTGTTTATACTTCAGAATTTACTGGGGAATATTTATCATCCACATCCATGTTTCCTCAATATGTAATATTATTTCCATCCACCTATAATTTTTTAAATCCAATTTTACCCTTTGGTGAGTTTTTAGTAAAATATATGAAAGGAATCTTTTGTCGTTATTCGTACGAGGTACTTTTTGAATTTTCCGAGATAAGTACGAGAAGAATGTTTTTTAACTTATACGATATGAATGGATTTTTAATACATTATTTCCAAGAAGATTCCTTTACAAGTTTTCAAGTTTATTTTTAATCAAATTCTTTTAGTTTAAAATTGTATGGCATGTTAAGAAAGGAAAAATGTTTTTGATGTAGAAAGGATATTTTCCTCAAGAATGGAGTTCAAGTGTTTTATCAAAATTATTTTCCATATAAGATAATATAGGGTTCTGTTTCTATCCCTATTATTACATTGATTTGATTATGTTGTGATGGAATTATTTTTATGAATTCCTTTATCTTATATGAATTGTTTTATGATGTCACGATGTTTAAGAATCCCATTTTTATTACATGGGTTATGCAATGATGTATGATTTTTGATTTTGTGGAACACATAAGAATGTTATCATTATGAGATGGGTGGGAAATATATATACCTCTAATTCATTGGGTAAAGATTTATATCTCATGATATAGACATGGCTGGAATGGCAGGTTAAACCGGTTCAGTGAAACAGGACTGAAATGAGGAGTGAACTTGGTTCAGAAATGGACTTTGTCTGCTAAGATAGTATTGGAAATGAGTCTTGACTCCTAAGAAATGATTCTCTATGATTATGTGTGTATGCCACAAAGTTTCATGTTTTAAGTTATGATTATTGGGATTACATTTCACTACTATGATTTATCCCATGTCATGACATTATGATCTCTTTTGCAGGTTAAGATTTCCAAAATGATATGTTCTTATGAATATGATGCGATTGATATTTCTTTTGTTTACCCTTACTGAGCATTTGAGCTCACCCATTTTTATGTTTTCTTTTCCCCAGGTCTGGAAGAAGGATATTAAGTAAGATATGCCAAAGGGGACTCTAGATATGATAAAATAAAAGGGAGACAGTGTAGATGATTTATGAACCAGTTGTTTATGTTTCCCAGTTTCTAAAGACACTATACCTATACAGGCCTTTCTTGGTTTTGTTATATGTTGTAATAAGTGTGCTTCAATTCTCAGGTAATAACAATGTATGTAAAGTATGGGTCGTTATAGTTGGTATCAAAGGAAAGGTATAGTCATCCTTTGGAAACTAGGATGTGAAAGCCTTAGTAAGAACACTAAGGATAAGTCTAAGCATAGAACATGATCTTAGTGTTTTAAAATTGGCCATGAACAACCTATGATAATACCTTAAGTGTGAAATTTTATTCTTGATTATGTGTTTTTCCAATTATAATTAGTGTTTCTCACACTATTCTTCTTGGTTTTAGTCAATGGCTGGAACTCGAAGGAACTGTGTTAATACGGAATGTGACGGGCAATGCAATGATTGTCCCCCTAAGAAACCAAACGTTATGGGAGCTAGAATGAAAAATCTTATAGCCACGCTCACACAACTTTCTCAAGATATGAATCATGCAGGACTTCCAAATGAGCAAAGTAAGGAGAAACATTCTATTGAATCCTTCATGAGGAAATGTCCACCTTCATTCAGCGGGTCTACTAATCCATTAGTTGATGAAAAATGGATTAGTACTATTGAAAAGATATTTTCAGTTCTTTAATGTTCTGAACATGATAAAGTCATCTTAGCAGTGTATCATTTGGAAGGAGATACTGATCAATGGTGGAATCATATCAAGAATACGAGGCAAAGAGATGAAATTGAGTCCATGGAATGGGACAAGTTCAAGAACTTATTTTTCAATAAGTACTTCCCTCGTATTCTTCGAACAAAGATGGAGAAGGAGTTTCTTGAACTAAAGCAAAAGGATAATGAATCTGTTTGTACCTATGAAGGAAAATTTACAAGACTTTCAAGGTACGCTTCTGGAATTATTATCCAACCTGAGAGTAAGATTTATCGATTCTTTAGTGGCTTAAAACCATGTCTTCGAAGGGCGTTAGCCATAAGGGACTTCAATAGCTACGAGGAAATCATTCAATGTGCTCTCAAAGTTGAGATGGAGATTGGAGTAACCCATCAGTCATATGAGTTTGATAAGAAGAGGAAAATGGAGTTCAAAGGAAAATCTAAAGAGCACACTGAAAAGAAGATGAGTTTTCCCTTATGCTCAAAGTGTGGAAAGAAACATGGAGGGAGTTGTCTTAAAGGGACAAGTAAATGTTTTAAATGTGGAAAGGAAGGTCATTGGGCATTTGAATGCTGCAATTATGGGAAAAAGATGTCTAGTGATGCAAACGAAGAAAAGGCTACACAGAGTGCACCTCCTACAATTCAATGTTACAAGTGAAAGGAAATGAGGAATTATGCCAATCAATGCCCTAATCCAAGGGTTGTTGATGATGATCGACATCAACAAACTCTTAAGGCTAAAGAAAAAGGAAAGTCACATGCAATTTCTATCAGCGATGTGGAGTATGATAACGAAGTGGTGAAAGGTACACTTACCATCCACTCTAAAGTAGAAAATGTTTTTTTTGATTCTGGATCCACCCACTCTTTTATTTCTCAAGAATTTTATAAGGGTAACACCGTATTACCTCAACAATTAGATGTTGAGTTATCTGTGACAACCCCTAATGGCACAATAGTCGCATCAAAAGTATATAATTCTTCTCCGATTGAAGTTTGTGGGAAAGTGCTTCCTGAAAATCTTGTGAACCTTCCTATAGTGGAATTTGATGTGATTCTTAGTATGGATTGGATTTCTCTATATGGAGATCATATCAATTTCCAAAGAAGGGAAGTCACATTTCATATTCCAGATCAATCTATGATCGTCTATTGATGCAAGGATGAACATAAACTTCTAGTGGAAATTTTTTCCATCTTATGGGTCTTGATTCCACTAAATGAAGGTTATTTATCTCAAATGGTTGGTGAGAAACTCCCGATTAAGAATATTCGCATTGTAAGGGAGTTTGATGATGTCTTTCCAGAGGAATTGCCGGGTCTTCCACCAAATCGTGAAGTTGAGTTTTCAATAGAACTTGTATCGGGTGCTTTACCTATTTCAAAGACACCTTATAAAATGGCCCCAATTGATTTGTAGGAATTGAAGAAGCAACTCCAAGAGAATCTTGATAAAGGATTCATACGCCCTAATGCGTCACCTTGGGGAGCACCTGTTCTATTTGTTAATAAGAAAGATGGATCAATGAGACTCTGCATTGATTATCTAGAACTTAACAAGATCACTATCAAGAAGAAATATCCTCTCCCGCACATTGATGACTTATTTGACCAAATATGTGGAGCTCAATACTTTTCCAAGATTGATCTTCATTCAGGGTATCATTAATTAAGGGTGAAAATGGAGGATATACCAAAGACGGCTTTCCGTACAAGGTGTGGACACTATGGATTTATAGTGATGCCATTTGGTCTTACTAATTACCCTTCTATCTTCATGGATATGATGAATAGATTCTTTAGAGACTATCTTGATTAGTTTGTGGTAGTCTTTATAGATGATATTCTTGTATATTCAAAGAGCAAGGAAGAACATGAAGATCACTAAAGAATTATATTGAAGACCCTGAGAAAGGAGAAGTTTTATGCCAAATTTACCAAGTGTTAATTTTGGATTCAAAAAGTTGCATTTTTGGGTCACATAATCTCAAAAGAGGGGATATCTGTTGATCCAGCAAAAATAGAGGCTATCGAAAGATGGTCGAGACCAACAACAGTAACTGAGATCTGATGTTTTCTTGGTTTGGCTGGATATTATTGATGTTTTGTGAAATATTTTTCACAATTATCTAATCCACTCACTAAGTTGACTCGAAAAGGAGTTATGTTTGATTGGACAGAGGAATGTGAAGAGAATTTCAACGAGTTGAAAAGAAGGTTATCCAGTGCACCTGTGCTCACACTTCCTTGTAGTGGAGGAAGGTTTGCGATCTATAGTGATGCATCCAAGAAGGTATTGGGGTGTGTTCTCATGAAAAATGATATGGTGATAGCTTATGCCTCACGACAGTTGAAAATCCATGAGAAAAATTACCCAACTCATGATTTGGAGTTAGATGTGGTAATCTTTTCATTAAAGATTTGGAGGCATTATCTTTATGGAGAAAAGTGTGATATTTATACTGATCATAAAAGTTTAAAGTATATTTTCACACAAAAGGAGATGAATATGTGCCAAAGAAGATGGTTGGAGCTGATTAAGGATTACGACTGCTCAATTCATTACCACCCTATGAAAGAAAACAAGGTGGCATATGCATTAAGTCGACAAGACCATGCTAGATTATCCATGATGAGGATCACAAAAGATCCAATATTTTGGATTTACAAAGGATGGATCTTGGATTTATAATGAAAGGGGAAAAATTGTATCTTTCTCAAATGAATGTTCAATCATATATACATGTAAAGATTAAAGAGGCACAAAAAGAAGATGTAGAGTTACAAAAGAAGGTGAGAAATGTTCTTGAATTCAACCTTGATTGTAATGGGATAATAAAGTTCATGAATCGGGTTTGTGTTCCTCCCATCCCCGAATTAAATAAGGAGCTGCTAGATGAGGTTCATAGTTCTTAATTCTCTATTCATCCTGGAAGAACGAAGATGTATAGGGACCAGAAATAGTACTTCTGGTGGGATGGCATGAAAAGAGTTGTTGCTGAATATATCTCTCGATGCTTTGTTTGTCATCAAGTTAAAGTTGATAGACAAAAGTCTAAGGGAATGTTACAACCATTACCCACACCAGAATGGAAATGGGAAAACATCACTATGGGCTTTGTCACTGGACTTCTTAAAACATCCAAAGGCAATAATTCTATCTGGGTCATAATTGATTGTCTTACAAATTCAGCACACTTCATTACTATTAGAGAGGATTTATCTCTAGATCAGCTTGCCAGGATATATGTAAAGGAAGTGGTAAGATTTCATGGAGTAACAATTTCCATTATATATGATCGAGATCCGAGATTTACCTCGATGTTCTGGAGAAGTCTTCAGCATACTCTGGATACATAGTTGAGTTTCAGCACTGCTTATCACCCTCAGATAGATGGTCAGTCTGAGATGATGATTCAAACTCTAGAAGATATATTGAGAGCTTGCTCTATGGATTTAAAAGGTGGTTGGGATCAACACCTACCTTTGGTGGAATTTTCTTATAATAATAGATTTCACTCCAGTATTCAGATGGCTCCTTATGAATCTCTCCATGGAAATAAATGAAGGACTCCAACTTGCTAGGATGAAGTTGGGGAAAGAAAGCTATAAGGACCTGATCTTGTTGATGAGATGGCAGAAAAAATCCGATCTATTCAACAAAACATAAGATTAGCTCAGAGTCGAAAAAAATTTATACCGACAACCGAAGAAAATACCTAGAGTTTGAAGTGGGTGATAAAGTGTTCTTATGAATATCTCCCAGGAAGAGGGTCATGAGATTTGGAAAGAAGGGAAAGTTGAGCCCTAGATATATCAGTCCTTTCAAAATATTGGATTGTGTTGGGAAGGTAGATTACCGATTGGCGCTTCCACTGAATCTCTCTCAAGTTCACAATGTGTTCCATGTATCTCTCCTGAGAAAGTACATACCTAATCCATTACATGTACTCAGCTCAGAATTTGTACCGCTGGAGCAAGATCTTTCTTATAAAGAATAACCAATAGAGATTCTGGATCGTAGCGAAAAAGTCCTACATAACAAGACCACTCTCTTAGTGAAAGTTTTATGGAGGAACCACCAATTAGAAGAAGCTACATGGTAGCTTGAGGATATTATGAGGGAGAGGTATCCTCATCTGTTTGTTACAAAGTGACGAATTTCAAGGGCGAAATTCATTTTAAGGGGGGTAGAATGTAACAACCGAGACTTTAATGAGAAATATTTTGTTTTTATGTTATATAAATCATCAAAGGTATCTTTCACTACACACAACACTATCTTGTCTTTACACACAATTGCGTCCTTCCTCGACATCTTGCGTTGTACGCAATACCGAGTTTCACTAAACAACGATATGCTATTAAAATATTATTAAAACTAGCCTTTATGAATAGTAATAAACACTTTTTGAAATTTTATAAATTTTAATTTTCAAAATGGACTTCATTTTTGGATTTGGAATTTCGAAATTATCCTACGGTGAAATTTTGGTATTTTTCTGAAAACATTCAATTTTTGATGAATAGTGAAAACACTGGGTAACTATTTAAAAACTGACTTTTTATTTAAATAATTATTTATTTTATTTAAATTTATTTTAGGTCAAAACTGATACATAATACCTATTTAAGTTCAATGCAATTCATTGGAGTCATTTTATAATAATTTTAGATATATAAAAATTTTATTGAACTTTTCATCGTCTTTTACCCATCTCCTAGGAGAACTTCCAAATTCACACAAAACTTAATTTTACCGCTTCTGTGAATGGAATTTCAAAAATCCAAGAGTCATGATTGATGTTAGTAAGTAAAATGTGATTCAATGAGATGAAAATAATTTTTTGGTGAAAAGTAACTTTTTAATTTTTTTACCACGGTTAAAATTAAATAGGGTAATTAAGGGTAAAAATGATATTATTATTACCCTAACACATGTCCCAATTCTATTGGATAAGTGTAATTCGACCAAAAACAACCTTAGGAATAACATATGACCATTTAGGCCCACATGGATTAGATTAGGACATTTATTATTAATTTATTTAAAGAAGGGTTAAAATAGTTAAAATCAATGTTTAATAACTAAATCATTTTTAATATAGGGTTATACATAAGATAAATTCGACTATAAATATTAATTAAAAATATAATACTATTTCATATATAATGGTATTTTATTTGTAATTTTTAGACATTAAATAAGTTAATTTATTTATGACAAAATGATGTTGCAATAATTATTTTATTAATGAAATATTGACATAATTGATGTTATAAATACCCAAATAAATGTAATTTAAGAATTTTTATAAATTAAACTAATTTTCTAGTTTAATATGACATGTTATTATTGATTTAATTAACTTTTTTTGAACTAATCTTTCTGTTATGATGTTCACAAAAATCAATTACCAAATAGTGACAAAATTGATATAAAATAGTTTTTAAAACAAATATTATATTATTAATTCTTATTTTATTCCTAAAAATCCAAGGTTCGGAAACATGGTTTAGATAAGGTTATATATATTAATTATAAACAACTTGGGGTTCTTTTGTCTTGTTATAGTATGTTTAGTAACCCTATTGTGTAAGAAAACAAGAAGACACAGTAAAAGTTAAATTATCTAACTTAAAGTTAAATCTAAATGATAAGGTTAAAATAGACACCTAAACTTGTCAAAAATATATTGGATGAGAGTATTTCGTCCCATCCCCAACTTATCTTCTAAATAAATCAATTTGGAGCTATTAAAAACTGAATATGACTTTATAATAAAATAATATTTTTTGTTTTTACAAAGGTTCCCCTCTCATCCCTTATAAAAGGGCACCTCCTTCCTCTCTTCCTCACACCACTTTGAGCCTTCAAGCTCGGACAAAACCTGCCAAATTATCTTCTCCACTTCCCTAGAAACATCCTAGAGGTCTTGGTCTTATTCAAAGACCAATTTTAGTTCCCTAAGAGGTGGTCTCAAAGAGGCTCTTCAAAGAAGACGTAATGTCTGTTACCGATTCTTTCAACTTTATTTCTTCTTTCACTTATTCTTATTTAGTCGTTTCATTATGAAGTAATAACATCAGTATCACTCATATACTGATATGTTATTATAAGTATGAAACAAACCTATTTCACCATCTATCCATCCTATGGAAAGCGAAATCATCGCGTGTGCGTACGTACAGAATACCGTCTCCATGCCGTGGTGTAATCTATTTTCCACCACCACCTTACATGGATGGGTATAATGGTGAAAAGAAATAACTATATATGATTATTGTAAAGTGTTAATGATTCTGAAATATTATACATACACTTCAATACAATTCCACGATCATGGGAACGATATCATCGCTCGTGCGTACGTACGGAATACCGTCTCCACGATGTGATGCGACTCGTTCTACATGATCTTTATTACATAATGATTATATAAATGAATTGAATAAATAAATATGATATATAGTACACTAATAACATTCTGGAAATGAGGTTTCTATAACCTAAATAGAATAATAAGAATTTATTCGACAAAACACGCATAAGAACAAAAAGTAATAAACACCCGAATAACAAGTGACAATGAAATATTACTAATAAGAAGCTAAGAATATGACCATATATGATACCATAAAAATGAGTATGATTCTGGAATAAGTCAATGACATTATTTAAATCATTATACAGGAGTTTCAGACACTTATGAATCAAATCATACCTAAGGTAAGGGAAAATCTTACAATCTCATTTTTATCCGAGATTGTTTATACTTCAGAATTTACTGGGGAATATTTATCATCCACATACATGTTTCCTCAATATGTAATATTATTTCCATACACCTACAATTTTTTAAATCAAATTTTATCCTTCGGTGAGTTTTTAGTAAAATATATGAAAGGAATCTTTTGTTGTTATTCGTACGAGGTGCTTTTTTACTTTTCTGACATAAGTACGAGAAGAATGTTTTTTTAACTTATACGGACTGAATGGATTTTTAAAACATTTTTTCAAAGAATCTTCCTTTACAAGTTTTCAAGTTTATTTTTAATCAACTTCTTTTAGTTCAAAATTTTATGACATGTTAAGAAAGGAAAAATGTTTTTGAAGTAGAAAGGATATTTTCCTCAAGAATAGAGTTCAAGTTTTTTATCAAAATTATTTTCCATCTAAGATAATATAGGGTTCTGTTTATATGCCTATTATTACATTGATTTGATTATGTTGTGATTGAATTATTTTTATAAATTCATTTATCTTATATGAATTGTTTTATGATGTCATGATGTTTAAGAATCCCATTTTATTACATGGGTTATGCAATGATGTATGATTTTTGATTTTGTGGCACACATAATAATGGTATCATTATGAGATGGGTGGGACCTATATCTCCCTCCAATGAATTGGGTAAAGATTTATATCTCATGAGATAGACATGGCTGAAATGGCAGGTTAAACTTGTTCAGTGAAACAGGACTAAAATAAGGAGTGAACTCGGTTCAGAAATGGAATTTGTCTGCTAAGATAGTCTTGGCAATGAGTCTTGACTACTATGAAATGATTATTTATGATTATGTGTGTATGCCACAAAGTTTCATGTTTTACATTATGATTATTGGGATTACATTTCACTACTATGATTTATCCCATGTCATGAAATTATGATCTCTTTTGCAGGTTAAGATTTCCAAAATGATATGTTTTTATGAATATGATGTGATTGATATTTCATTTGTTTACCCTTACTGAGAATTTGAGCTCACCCTTTTGTATGTTTTCTTTTCCCCAGGTCAGGAAGAAGGATATTAAGTAAGATATACCAAAAGGGACTCTAGATATGATAAAATAAAAGGGAGACAGTGTAGATGATTTATGAACCAGTTGTTTATATTTCCCAGTTTCTGAAGACACTATACCTATACGGTCCTTTCCTAGTTTTGTTATATGTTGTAATAAGTGTGCTTCAATTATGAAGTAATAATAATGTATGTAAAGTATGTAAAGTATGGGTCGTTATATGGATGGTAGCATATATTTCCTTCACATGGACAAATCTCTATATATAAATCTACATAACTAAACTTCCCATGTAGATTAATCATGAAGGTGAATATAATACATTGATGTTTTTGGTAGAACAATGTATTTGATTATGCAATGTAGCCAAATTTCTACATTTTCAAAGAAAATAATATAATCAATTACTATAATCTTTCTGATTACATTAAGACATGGAAATATTAAAAAACATTTAATATTTAATACAAGAATAAAAGAGTGAAATAATTCTATGATAATGAGCATGATAATTCAGATTAGAGTTGAAAGATATTATTCTATGTACTATTATTCACTAACACATGGCATATCATGATTGATTATTTAGAAAATCACTCATACTCAAGAAGATATTGGAGTTAATAATACAGGATTATCAATTGAAATAAGATTAATGGGGAATGTTATTAAGAGAACTTGATAGATTCTTTTCAATATATAGACATACATAAAAAATACGACTTTGATACAAGAATTGTTATGTGTTAAATATATGATGTGACCACCATTTAATTGCTATGACCATGAAGGAAATTATTGTTTTGTAATATAATACTAATATAATCAAAGTTCTCAAGTTTAATTTACACTCATATTCATCCACTACCGTGCTATTTTTAATTTCTTTTGGGTTTATATTATCGTATCTTTTCATTATTATTTTTTTCATTTCGTTTCAATTTAATCATTTATTATTCAAATTTTGTATTTATAGGTTATTCCTCTTATTCAAAAGAATGTTAAGGTTGTGATTCATAAAAAAAGTCATATTTTTCATGTGTTATGAATCCTGTAAAAGTTAGTTGGGTTATACCACTCGGTGAGAAAAAGGTACATATGTATCTCAGTTAATAATCCCTAAAAAGAGAATTTTTTAGTGAATACCACTCTTCTCACTGAGTATAGAAGATTTAAGATTAGAGTGAGATTTTGGTGATACAAACCACTAAAAAATATCTTGCAATGATTGTTTTATTTTCTTATACACTTTTTATTTCAATCATCCCAATTTTTATTACTGTGATATTTTTATAATTTTTTTGTAAAAAGAACTATTTAACCCTCTAGGCCATATTCTCATCCCAATCATACCTAAAAATTAGTATTAGTGGGTGGTTAATTTTAACTAGCTATTTGGTGATTACTATTACATAATCTTTTTATATTAACCATTATCATATAATTAATAGTTAATAGAAAATCCACCTTTTTTGTTTTGGAATATCAGAAATTTTATTTTTTAAATCCCATCCAACCACCTCATTTAAATGAAATCAATCGTGTATACTGGAAATACAAGATGGAGTTTTTTCAAAAAATTGTATAACTTTAATTTTTAGATACCCTTTCAAAAACTTTTAATTATCTAAGGCATATTTAGAAACTATAACTGGAAATGATTATAAAAAAAGAATTCTAAACTAAAAATTTATGAATTACATGTTTATTTCTTTAAGTGGAAATATATATAGATATATTCCATATTTTAAAAATATATCTGACATCTGAAGGTATTTCAATTTCACACATCTATGAACTGATAAGTTTCAAAGGAGAAATTTAAAGATTCATAGGGAATAGTTTGAAGAATTCATAATGAATGATCAAGAGATCATTAGTGAGATGTAAAAAAAATTCACTAGTATAGTAAATACCATAGTTTTTTATTGGGGACATCATAAAGAATAATGTTCTTATCATAATAATACTTTGAGCCCTACCTAAAAGGTGGAACTCAAAGAAGTTTGTTATTTAAGAAATTAAGGGATTTACTGAGTATTAAATGGATGAACTAATATGACAACTTATTCAATATGATATGGAGTTAAAGAATTATAATGGTGATGAACATTAAAAATTAAAAGAATAAAATTAAAATACAAAATATTTATTTCTAATTCCTTTTATTTGGATCTGAACAAAGAAAGAAAGATGAAATAGGAAATTGTTCTGAAGAAGTTTATAAGTAAATGAAAAGAAAGAGAGGTTCAAAGAAGCATCTCCAAAGAGATCATCAAAAGGATGAAAAAATGGGAAGTCAAAAATTAAATATAAGTAAATACAATGTTTTGGAAGTAATATCCTATGAGTGTGGGTAAAATGTAGATATTAAATCAAATTTTCAAAAACTAAAACAAGTAGTGAAAGAAAAGAAATAAAAAGATTTAAAATATGAATATATTGCTAGTTGAAGTTTTAATGAGGAGTTAGAATTGAGAAGTGATGAATCTGATAGTAGAATTTTTTTTGAACAATCAACACTTGATGAAAATAAAAGAATGTTTTAAGAACTGATTCAAATTATTGTTCAGTTTATGAGTCATATATTAAAATTGAAGATATCCAAATAAAATGATTCAAAAGTATATTTTGAGAATGGATGAAATCTATATATAATTTTAAATAAAAAATAATAAAATTATATAAAAAAATAAAAAAATATAAGTTTCTACTTTATGTAACATTAGAGAGAAATGGATTTTAGATTCTCACTGGATAATTCTCAAAGTTGAGAATAAAATAATTTAATATTTATTTTCAATAATTGATGAAGATCAAGATAGAATATTTAAGTTAGTTTTTGTGATTTATCTAAAATTTAAAAGGGATGAAAGAATCTCAAATAAAATTAATAAATACCATATCATGTTCAAATGGGAAAATATTTGATAACCTGGAAGTTATTAAAAAAGTGAATGAAAATATTAAAAGGAAATTTATTGGATAAAAATAAATCATGAAATTTTTTATTCAAGTAAAATATTATTTTGATAAAATTATGGATAGAAAAAATTTAATAACAAGTAAAACTAGAATTTTAATAATAGTTGGATTCTAATGATGTAAAAAACTACTTTTAAAAAAATAAGTAAAGGTAATGTCTCAAGTTTTACATGATTTAGATGCAATTTGAAAGAGAATTATGAAAATTAATTTTCACTAAGATTTATATAGTCATTAATATATTCCAAGACTTTTATTTTTAAGAATATATCTATATATTACCCTATAATAAATGTATTAAATCAATGTGGATTTGTAATTTTTTATATAAAAAATATAGTTGGATCGAAAATAGCTTGGGTACCAAAGAAATTTTCTTCTTAATCTATTTTACATGAAATATACTCAAAGAGTTATAAATATACATGGTATATGGATAGTGGGTGTTCTAGCAACATAACAAAAATATACAATATTCTTTTTCCCAGAGGGTTAAGAAATTTTCACTTTCGACAATTGTATAAGTTGAAAAAGTAGGGATGGGTTATAAAACTTTGAAAATATAAAGAAAGAATGTATTTTATGATTGGTTCTTATCTAAAGGTTAAGAAACAAAAAGAAACATTTATATATATTAATAATTTTAATAATTAAATATTCCTAGAACTACTTCATCTTGATTTATTTAGACCCTTGAGAACCTATAGTTTACGTTGTAAAAAATATTTATTTTTAATGGTAGATGATTCTAGTATGTTTATTTGGAATTGCATCATATCTTATAAAAGTGAAACCCTAAAAAACATTACTAATTTTTCTAAATAGATTCAAAATTAAAAATTTCATTAAATAATTTAAATTTGAATTGACAATATAGGATAATTTGTTAACAAATATTTTGATCAATCTTATGAATATAATAGAAACTACCATAATTGTTTATCCCTAGAGCACCATAAAAATTGTGTTATTTAGAAGAAATATAGAACTATCTAAGAAATGGAAATAACTATACTAAATGCTTTCAATATATCCAATTTTTTGTGTTGAACCATTTAATACTTCTTGATATATCATAAATAGAGTTTACTTCAGACCAATGTTAAAGAAAAATCCTTAGTAACTATTTAAATAAAAGAAACCCAAGATTGGTAACTTCAAAGTTTTTTTTATTATAGTGTTTACATTTTAAATAAAAAATAGAATTTTGAAATTTTTTATGGTAAAAGTGATGAAATAATTTTTCTTAGATATTTAAAAAATAGAAAATATTATAGAGTATATAATAAAATAACAATGTCAATAGAGGAATATATGCATGTTAATTTCATTAAAAATACAAAAAAATATAATATAGATCCTGATAATCAGGATCATGAATTTAATAAGTTAAATTTTGGTAAAGATAAACCTAAAAATGATAATGATACATTTTTTGTGGATAACACATCTTATCAAAATGATCATTTGAATTGGAAAACTGATAAATATTATTCTTTAGAAAATTTAATTGGAAATATTAAATATGGAATAATAACTAAAAACTCAATTTTGATTTTTTATGATAATTATAATTTTATTTCTATTTTTTTCTATTAATGTTAAATAATAATTGATTGATTAAAATTGAACAAATTATATTAATTATGAACTTAATTATTTTGAATGAAATATAGTTTGAAATTTTGTTGAGTTTTCTAAAGATAAACATTCCATTGGAACCAAATATATTTTTCAAAATAAAATGGATGTGTCTTGTAATATTAAAAAAAAGGATAAAATATTTACCCAAGGATATTCATAAGAATAATGTGTTGATTTTTAATATTCATTTGAATCGGTTGATATAATAGAATCCATTCATATTCTATTAGGGTTTTCTTGTTATCAAAATTTCTAATTGTTTAAAATGGATATAAAAATTTCATTTTTAAATGGTGTAATTTTTTTAATAGGTTTATGTTAATGAACTATGAGGTTTTGAAAATGAATAAATTAAAAATCATTTTTCCAAACTATAAAGAGTTTTTATGGTTTAAGGAATGATCCAAGAACTTGGTATTATAGTCTAACTATATTTTTATTGCAAAATGATTTTATAAAAGGAAATGTAGT
Source organism: Viscum album (assembly GCA_963277665.1). Taxonomy (NCBI): domain Eukaryota; kingdom Viridiplantae; phylum Streptophyta; class Magnoliopsida; order Santalales; family Viscaceae; genus Viscum; species Viscum album. The sequence continues at coordinate 1,145,045,816 of OY728139.1, read as the reverse complement.
TCCAAATTTATTTATAAAGAATGTTTCTAATGATATTTTAATTTTACAAATATATATTGATGATATTTTGTTTGGATCTATACATGATATTCATAGTGATAAATTTTAAAAATTAATGATTAATTCATTTGATATGAGCTTAATGGGTGAAGTAAAATATTTTCTTTGTGTTCAAATTTTTTTAATGAAAATGTGTAATATTTCAAAATTAATGAAAATATTTAAAATATTTGGCTAAAAAATTTCATATTAAATCATATAAAACTATGAGAACTCTAATGAGTACAAATTTTAAACTAGATAGGGATGAATCTAGAAAATGCATGAATGATAAAATGTGCATAACAATGATAAGAATATTACTTTATTTGACTACATCATGGTCCTCCATTATGTTTTTATTCTTCATGTGTGCAAGATATCACTCAAAAAAATTAATTTTTATTAATTATCAAGATACAATACTTTAAGGGAAGGTAAATAACCATACCAAAATACATTTATACTATGATGGGAATTAATTTTAATTTAAAATACAAAATTTAGGTGTTTGTGTCTAGTTCTGATGTAGGATCCAAAATATTGGAAAATTATTACACCTAGGATCTTTACAAATAATTTCCTAAAATAAAGAGTCAATCATGTCCCTTATCTTAATGGATTCATATATACAGATTTTCATGTCATTGAAGCCCCAAAGCAGAATGAGGATCTGAGAATTTTCCCACTCCTACTCTTCCTTGGTTGCAACTTCCACATATCTTGCCTTTATTCTGATTTAGTATACCTTTTAATAATTGTATAATAAGTTATATTGCACCATATTCTATATATAAGGCATTAGGAGTATTTTTTTCCTTGTACTTGGAAGCTTTTGGTTTCTCCACTACTCCACTTTCCTCTCCTCTCCCATGATTGTAAAAATTGTTTTACTTTTATTGGATATCTCTTTCAAGATCCATACCTCAACTTACTTAAAGTAAACCCTATTTAGGAATGGGGGTTTTATTTATCTTTTTTTTCCTATATATCCTCTTTTTAGGGAGGTTTCTCTTGGTTTTTGGTAACCTCCATAAGGAAAATTCCATTTTTACATCCTTTAAAGGAGGACTTGGTAGACTTTATATCCTTTGTACCATTTTCTAGAGACTGAGTTTCCATTAGTGTTGGAAGATACAAACAATACATATAACCCTTATTCTTCCTCTGCATTAAATGGATAGTCACCAATGGAAATGGATCTTTTCTTAACTTTCATAAATTTATTTAGAAAAAAAATTTATTTGATCATCCTATTCATATTTTGATGATGACTAAGGTGCCTCAGATGTTGTTGGATCACTTTATGAAATTTTCTCCACTAACGATAGACCCACCTTCTAATAATTTATGTGACTAAACTTTTTACACACCCTAAGTCCTCTTTATCATGAAATCCATTTTCTAAATTAGAAGATTTATTATGTAGGAGGAAAGTGGAGATATCCGTTAATGGAAGGGAATTAAACTGTTCTATAGACCATGTACCAGGCCCTTGGCAAGCTGAGTGAACCTAAGAGGATGACCTAGGAAGTCCACCTAAATCAACCCCTAGAGATATCTTCAAACCTACTAAAGGAAAATAAATATCCGTATTTTTCACCTATATCCAATTAAGAAAAATAAATCTTATTTCCCGAGGGTTAATAAACAATAGTTGTATATGATCTCCTAGGTTCACAACCCGTGTAGTCATCATCACCAAACGATACTAAAGTATTAGATCCTTGGATGACCAAAACATACATAAAGACATGTTTAAGATGACTCATATGATATCAAGAGGAGCACAATTGCGTCCAATTTTCAAAACACCACACTTATTTTATATGGTATTTATTTTGGATCTCAATCCAGAAAAATCATATAGAGGCTTGGATACATAAACTTTAACCTAGATACATGTAGAAATTAAATGATAGAGGTAATACGATCTACTATAAAAGAAAATAAATATTTTGACTAAGTTTCCTAACATCTAGATGATTAAATGATTTGAAGATTTTTGCAGGAGGCCCATAAAAATTACCCATATTTTAACTATCAAAGGATATCATATCAAATGGATGTCAAAAGACCATCAGAAAAGGGATAAGTGATCACCGTTGAAGGATCTCCTGATTCCAGTACAAGAATAGATAACATTATCAGTTATCTCAAATCGAATGAAAAGATATAGGGTTTTTAGAATCCCTATAATTGTACAATGTTTTAGATTTAATGAATCAGTTCAAGGCATCAACTGAAGGTCAATTCTGACTAAAGAGACCCACAAGGGAGATCTTGTGGTGGTCTAATACCTTAGTGAAATCCTGCATAGATATGGAATTTTTATTGAATCACTAGATTAAAGAGGTAACCTAGGGGTCTAGCTGAATAATTGGGAAGGGAGGAAGAGTATATAGATTGGTAAGAGGTGTGAAACCAAGAGACCAATCATTTTCTAAGAGACCCCTCCCTCTCTCAGGAGTGGGAATGATGAGGGTTGCATCCATGTTAGTTTGACCTAGGAAAACATACATAAAGGATCCCAAGGTCAGTCCTTCAACATGCCTCTCATAGAAATATATCATTCTAATATAAAATAAATTCATTTAAATGTAGTTAAAACAGTAATTAGATATGTTAAAAAAAAGTTAACATGAGGTTTTTTATTCTAATCATATTTTTTTATTTTGTTTTCATATTTCAACTTTTATTTTGGAGGATACAGACTTGATAGAAAAAGTACATTAGGTATACATAACTTACTCAACAAAATTTTAATATCCCGGGGTTCCAAAAAGAAATTTCCAGTTTTATTATCCACAGATGAGGATAATTACTTTGCAATTGAAATTTTTTATTCTCAAAGTATATGGAAATAAAAAAGTATATATGATTTCCATGTTTATTTGAACAAAATTCTTCTATATTGTGATAATAAATATTCTATTTTAATATATAAAAACATGTTAAAACATTCTAAGAAAAAAATATTGCTGTTAGATTTAATTTTTGAAGAGATCATTTTAATAAAGGGGGTATCATTATTTTATTTGTACCAATAGAAAATCAATATACAGATAAATATGATAAACCATTTATTCTACGTGGTTTGAGAAATTAAAGTTTGAATTGTGATTAATGGAAATTTATCTCATGACATCATGCTAATTATGTGTTTTAATGTTCTTATATCTGTGTTATAATTGTATGATTTTAAGAGGAGTTATCCCTTGAATGATATTTTTTAAAAATATAATTTTAACATTATAATCATTTGTAGTTTCAAATTTAATTAATAATTTTTTGATTATTAAATAGGTATATTTTTTTCATAATAATCTTTTTTATTTTTTGTAAATTTCAAAGTGGGGGGGGGGGGGTGTTTTGAATTTAAATAAAATGTCAGTTGTTTAATTTAAAAAAAACAGGAGTTTTTTAATGTTTGAATTTGGTTTACAATTTTTTTATTAATTAAAACTCCTATCATTTATTTAAAGATTTTTTTGAATTAAAATATTATCCATTTATTAATATTAATATTATAATAATAATAAAAAGAAAAATAATTATTATTATTTGGTTTAAATATTGTGGAAAATTTATTTTTAAATTATTTTATTTACCCTAAACAAGCTTGGGTTTACCTTTACATAAGTTTTTACTGTACCTTTATGCATATCTTTGACAATTGTTTCTACCATTATGTTTGTTTTTGAAACCTTGTTTGTAGCTTTATGTAAGCCTGCATATAACTTTATGAAATTTTTATAAATTCTATTCTACACTTACATAGGTAGTTTAATAATTTTTTTAACCATACATATGATTCTTAAACTTTGGATTACTATTACAAAAGCCTTAGAAATATAGGATAAATATTAAATGGGATTTGGATAAACTTTACATGGGAATTAGATCTCACAATTTACCCTTAAGATACTATCAGTTTACCCTTATATAAGGTTCAATATAAATTTATATAGGCTTACACAATTTTAGTTTAGCATTACGCAAGCAGGGGAAATTAAAATTTACCCTTACATGAATTGTAACCAATTTTTTTACCCTTACACAACATAAATTATACCATTACACATTGCATAATTACCCTTATAAAGGTTATGAAACACTCTAGTAACCATTATACGTCTCATGTAAACTCTTCTATTCCTTTATGCAACCTATATAAATTATGTTTTACCTTTATAAATGATGTTCAAAGTTAATATTACCTTTATAAATGAAAGTAAGTACCTTCACAAAACCTATATAATATATTTCATACCATTATGATTCCTATAAGAAAAATTCTCCCTCATAAAATATATAGAATTCCCCTTGAAATAGAAGCACCCTCTATTAGAGGTTGTATTGATCTTGCAATTGCAGGAGAACCACTCTGTTATGACATCGAAGTAAGGCATGGATGGTAGCATACCTTTCCTTCATGTGATGATATCCACGTAGCTGAATCTATATAACAAAACTCCCCACATAGCTGGGTGAGTATGATACATAGGTGTTTTTAGTATAACCAAATAGCCAATTGGGAAATGTATCAAAACTAAATCTTATATCAGATTACTGTGACATATCTGATTGCATGAAGACATGGATATCTCAAATATCATTGAATATTTTTTTGTAAGAATAAAATAGAATTAGAATTCTATGATAACAATCACGATAATTCAAATTATAGATACATAGTATTATTCTAAGTACTATTATTTTATAACCCTAGGAATATTATGATTAGTTATTTAGATGATTTTTCTTACTTAAGAAGTTATTGGAGTTAATAATGTAGGATTATCCAATGAAATATGATCAAGGAGAAACGCGATTAAAAGAACTAAACACAGTTTATTCCAACATGATACATATATAAAAATACTACTTTCATATGAAAATTGAAAAGTAATGAATCCCTATTGAAACTACTTTTTTCATTGGTGTGACCATGAAGGAATTTATCATTTTATCATTTACTATAGATGTAATGAAGTTCTTGTGTTGTATCGATATTCCTCTCCATCCACTCCCTTAATATTCTTAATTTCTTTTAAATTTTCATTATTGTATCTTTTCATTATTTTGTTTGTGTGTTTCAAGTCAGATTAAGATTTTCCCTTAAAAAAGATAAATTTGTAGGTTATTACTCATATTCAAAAGGAATGTTGGATTGTGACTCCAAAAAAAAGTCAAGTTGGTAACGGGTTATAACTTCTGTAAAAGTCAGTTTGGTTATACCACTAGGTGATCAAAAGGTGCATCTATTAATGGGTTATCAATCCCCATCAAAAGTGTGTTTCTTAGTGAATACTATTCATCTCACTGAGTACAGAATATTTTAGAGTAAATTTTGATCTTTTTTATCCAAAATACTAAAAAAATATCATGTTTTCTTTGTTTTATTTTTTGATGTACTCTTATTTTTCATCATTGAACTATTTGTTACTCTAACTTGTTTTTTATTTTTTATAAAAGGACTATTCACCCTTCCTCTGGTCCGCCGTCCCATATCACTCATACCTAATAGATGAAATGCATAGGATGGGGCTCATACCTATGAAGGTGAGACTTATAGAACACATTATGAATTCCTAAATATCATAAAGGAAGGTCTAAATAGTATGCCACTATTCTGATGTGATCGGTGATCTCACAAGGTCCCAAAATCCATGGAACCAACTTCCATTACTTTTAAAAACTATAACCCCACAAACGAGGACTTCTAGTTTGATTGGTTTTTTACTCAGTCATTGGGACAAACTTGTTGCAATTTTTCTTCTAGAAATTCATTTTCTTCTTAATTTTTTTTTATTTTAATAGTTTCTATTGATTTATTAAGAGATTTTTTGGACATTTATTAAATAAGTTTAACAATCAATTGGAGGGTTTAATAGTGTTTTAGGAAAATTTAGAGGCTTTTGGTGGCCGAAACCATTGTGTACATCATCATACCATATCGAGTATCTGCTAGCAGTTTCAAATAAGCAAGTGCTTCACAACTCTATATTCTATGATTTTAATCATTTTCCTTTATCATAATTTTTTATTTCTAATGATAAAAAACAATTCTTATCAGTTCTAATATAAATATATGATAATATTTTATATTTATCAAAACTTATTTTAGTACTGATAAAAGTTGTACCATTCTCAGTGTTTTATATGGTGCTGCTAAAAACAATTTTTATCAGTGCTAGTAATAAAACTCATAAAATATTTTTCTATTTATTTAAGGTAAAATGTTTTAATATTTTAATTTCAATGAAATATTTATAACTTTAATGTTTAAATAAATTAATTAGTTAATATTTTAATTTTTTTAAAATTTAAATTAAAAATTTTATATATTAGTAATATTATATATATATATAAATAATAATTAATTTTAGTTTATCTTATATATAAATTATCATAAAATTGATATTATATACATTATATATAGTTAGATATATACATATATATATATTCGTTTACCCCCCCCCCCCACATGTCCTTAGGTTCTTTAAGGATGTACAAACACACACAAATTTATATGTGAATAAAGATGATCATATATATAAATCATTAATTGATAAAAATGAAAAACTTCATATATTTAAATGAATTTATAAAAATAACTTATAATTATAATTTTAGTAATTTTATAATTAATTTTTTATATATTATTATAATACTAAAATTGTTAATTAATATTTATACTTAAGTAAGTCATGAATATTTATTTTAAATCTTTTTGTTTGTATAAATATAATTATTTATGAATATAATTAAAAAAATAAAAAATTAATGATATATTTTAAATGACATTTGTTCATATATGCAAATACTAATATTTTTAATTATAATTTATAATTAATAATTTTTTAAATAAAATCAATACAATATATTTCTTAAAATTATTAATTTTAATGATTTAATATATATAGATTAAAATTAATTTTTTTTTAAAAAAATCATAAATAAAATTATTACTTTTAATTTTATATTTTTATAATTAATAATATATTGTGAAAAGAATTTATATATTTATCATTTACATGTAGTTAATTATTTGTTTTTTAATATTACATCTATTATATATATATATATATAATTAATAATAATTTTAAATACCATTGATATTATATTTAATAATAATTAGTAATATATTGAAAATAATCCTCTAAAAATCAATACATAGTCATTAATATTTCTAAATATAATTTTTTAATATTAAATATTTATTCATTTGTATAATAGATAAAAGTTTTTAGTATTATTAAAAATATTGAAATAAATTTTTTAATTATTAATATTATATATATTAGTAATATAATTTCTTAAATAAAATTGGTTACATTGAAATATAATTATTAACCATTATTTTTTTATATAATTAATAATATATATATATATATATATTCTTGTATTATTTTTTATCTTTGGGATTAATATTTTTTATTCAAGAAGACACAACTATGGATTTTGAAAGCCAAACCCATTGCCCAAAAAAATTATTTATTAAAGTAACTGTACATGGGAGAGTGTTTTTGACACTTTCATAGTAGTGGAACACATCGTCGCAATGGCACACAATTATTTCCCTAAATTCCTACTTTCCAAGGCTGGGCATCCTTTACTATCATTACTGGTGATGTTGGATCCTTGATGAAAATAGGATGATGGGATGTCCCTTAATCCTTCCATGGATTCTTCCTTTGAGATCGATTCCTAGTCCAGGTCTCCCTCATTGATTTGAGTCATGTCTATGAAACGCATTCCTAGTGCCATCTCTTTGTGGACACTGTTTAATTACGCTGCTTTTGTCTAACAGGGAAGAAACCTTTTATCAGAGTAGATGGTAACAACAGGAATGTTTGGACGCTAGGAATGCTAGACATATGTATAATTCCTCTTGGGAGGGCATATCATGGAGGCATCTTAGGTGCAGAACCCGAGGCATATCATGTTGATCATGAGGTATCTAACATGGAAGGCATGCATATTCCAAGGTTTTCACCTCTGGAATCCCTTGTTTTTCATGAGGTATTTTTTTTGGATTCAGGTCATGATTTAACATTTTATGGAGATGGATCAGAAATTCCCGTATAGACAGATCGATGAATGGGTTTAACATTTTGTGAGATGAAGTTGATAGATCAAGACACACCATAGAGGCAGATCAACGAGGCACGTCCCTATGAGAGAAGATTTTACACCTTCAATTTTACCCATGGATGGATCAAAATGCCCCATGGAGGCTGATCCTGGAGGTGTGTCCAAAAATTCCCTTTGAGGAAAACTAGGGATGGATGGATTAAAATTCCCCTTGTGATAGACACAGGAGGTAAGTCCCAAGAAGGGGGAACCTGAGTTTACCATTGTTTGGGATTGAACCTTACAGAGTATTCATACATACCATTCTTAGAGGAAAGAGATAGAAACCCACATAGTTTGATGTCTCTATTTAGGGTCGTGTGACAAGGCCAATCCATCCAGTTTAACACCATGTTGTAAGGATACTCACATTGGAAAAAGTGAATCAACGAGGAATGGTACGAGGATTACATATTGAAGCTTCCCGTCACAAGATGATTTATCTTGGTTTTAATTTTTGTGGGGATTATTCATAGAGTTTCATGAGGTATTTTTAGAAAATGTGGTCTCCTAGGTGAGGGGAGTGATCTTACTAAGATGTGGCTTGGAGAAAATCAGGGTGGATAGAGATGTTGGGTTTAGACCTAAGGGAGGATTCTTATGCATCCTAGTCAATTTGGAATAAAATTTCACGTAGTTTAGAATGGTATAGGGGTTATTCATGAAGAGTATGACCATGGGATGGAACATGTGGTTGGGGATTACACGTAGGATCATTCCATGTGAATGGAGGTAGGGGATTATGTGTTAAAGTATCCCATGGGATGAGACTGGGCTTACACTAGGTATGAGGACTATGAATGGTCGATGTGAGAAACAAGAGGAATCATTAGACCTGATTTTCGTGTCATGAAGAAGCTTCAATGAGTGTTGATGTGGGTATTTCATATGGAAGTGTCCCATACACTACTTACAGCATCATGAATGTTGTTGGGTCTTATGCATAGAAGTGGCTGATTCACTCATAGGAGTAGTGGATATGTAATTAGGGATTACATGTGGAAGAAGACCTTGTAATTAAAGGAATAATGAAGATGTGGTTGGGGATTACACATGTAATCATATCATATGAGTTCCTCATGTCAGGTCATGGGGAAATCCTATATAAATTTCATGAGGAAAGATTATAGTTTAACATCATGTGAAAGGACATAGTGTGAAAGGATTATGCAATGAACTTCCTATCATGTCTCCCTCTTGTTAGTTTAAGAGGGAATACTATACTTCACACATAAGGAATTATATTATTTAATGAGAGGGTACACTACAGTTTAAAGTCATGTAGTGAGGACTACTGGGCATCTTATACTTGACACATAAGGTATCTTGTGTTTGTTATTGGAGGCATCCTATAATTGACATATAGGGTATGCTTCAGTTTAAAGTCATATAGTGAGGAATAAGGAATGGATTATCATGATAATGGAATGATGAATCTTATGATTGATTCATAATGAATTCTATTCTGTAATGATAGGGTATGCTATAGTTTAAAATCATATTTCAAGGACTATGGAATGTCTTATCATGATCAAGGACTGAGGCGTCTTATGCTTGACACATAAGGAATTATATTCTTTAGTGATAGGGTACGTTATAGTTTAAAGTAATGTAGTGAGGAATATTGAATTTACTCTCATGATCATGGAATAATGAATCTTATGATTGATGCCTAAAGCATACTATTATTGAGTGATAGGGTATGGTACAATGTAAAGTTCTGTAGTGAGAACAATTGGGAAAAATATTTTTAGAAATGGCTTGTGTGGGTATTATGTAAGAGAATCCCCTTCTAGATCAACCAAACATATAATCCATGTATTGAGGTTTCAGTAGATGCTTTAGTAATGGATTGACTGGCGTTACTTGAGGAATCCATGATTAGAATATCAACTCATGGAATGGTAAAAGGACCAAGAGGATTAGGTCAAATCAAAGTATTTCAAGGGGTGTAGAGGAGTATCTCAAGTCATGGTAATCCTGGGGTGGATGTTGGGGCTATATAAGGTGCAACCCAAAATATCATTGACATAACTTGATAAGTTTTTGGAGTGAGTCCCAATTTTTCATGGGGGTTAGTGACTGTAGTAGAGGTACTGGGCTGGAGACCTAAGACCATATCCCTACAATGATCCTAAGAAATGTTGTACATGAGCATCTCCCTTGGTATGTACCAGAGGGCATAGAGGTAGAAGCTTCATGAGGGATAGGGATTTGGGAATTATGGGGCTTCATGGAGCTTAGGGTCTCATAAAGTATGGGGGGTTCTTAGAGATCAGGGTCTCGTGAAACATGTACTGATTCCCAGGGGGAGTGCTTCACAATGTCTGAATGCTTAGCGAAGCCGGAAGTGCCTCAAAGGTAATTATTACTTTGTGAATTTCATGGGAATTAGCTAAAGGAATATTCACATGGGGCATAGGATATTAAGAATAAAATAGATAAGGTTTAATTTTTCATAGAGGCTTCACAGAAGAGGGTCTCATGAAGCCCAGAAGGTTCACAAATTAACATTACAATGCCACAATCTAGCTACCTCTCTTCTTTTTGAATGATGTATTGAGGGAAAATTTTATATAAAATGGGTTTCATTAATATTGTAATGGGTTCATGAATAATTTTATGGCTTCACAAATGGGTAAAACTCTATCAGACTCATAAAGGAACACTGTCAATCGTTTGTGTGGTCATGAAGCACCATCAGACCCATGGAGGGACACCGTCTAGGTTTCACGTGATCATGATGGTGGAATTCTCGAAATCATGGAGGAGAAAAATTATATATTTTTGTGGTTTAAAAGAGGACTCTTATGAATATATCTTCTAAAAATTGGACCTCTGTGAATGGAACTTCGTGAATGAGCTCTACGAACAGGCTCCTTGAACCATTTTGGTAGTTTGACTTCAAATGACCATAACTTCGAATCTGTAACTCCGTTCAAGAATCTATGACCTATCAAATCAAAGCCCTTGGAATGGGATATGATCTAGGATCAATTTAGTATGAATTTTGTCCCTTATAGGACACATTTTCTCATGATAATATAGATCATATAGGGATGTTACGTGGTATAAGTACCCAAGTAAAGACACAACCAAAAACTATAAAATAACAAATCAAAACTGATTACATGTTGATTAGTGCCACCAAAAATCATCCCATGTGAAGTTATTCAATAACATGATATCACAATTTCCACCAATAACTTTAAATATCATATTTTTCTAACTACACTTCCTCTACTTTGAGGACCATCCCAATTTTTCAGGTGTCAACTTCGTCTATATTTTTTAGGAGGTTGTCAGGACATAAGCTATTAATCTATATCAAATGAATGAAAATCCTCAATGGACTGCATTGAACCATTATCAGGTATAATAAGGGAAAAATGTATAGGTATACTTCCTTACTTTGTGTCATTAAAAACAAGTTTAGGAATATATAGCATGACCCCTATGTTATTTTGCCTCAGTGATCCTATCCCCAACCATATTGCCTACCCCTTTAAGAAAAAGACCCACTACTTGTTTATGAACCTGTTCCTTTAAAGTGTAAACATTCATAGTCCCATTAATAAAATCCACATGGAAGGAAGTACCACAACTCTTAATAACACACTCAAGATAAAACATGAAATTCATGTGTGTTAAGAGAATCAATAACAAAGAAGAAATATTTCTTTCTTATCCTGGTAGGATCCCTCATGGTTGAGGTAACATGGGAATAATCATGAGAGTCACACATAAATAGAGTTCCTATTGGATTTAAAATTAATAATAAAACATCCTCCTTAGAAGGGTCTCTCTCAAAGTACAATCGACACAAGGGAAGACTAGGAGGCTTATCAGAATCCTTTTCCATGGCTTTTTTCAAAGCATGGAGGCTATTTGAACACCAAAACTTCCCAACATCACCTAAAATAAGATATTACTTTATTGGATTAAGATTCTCCCTAGGATAATGAAATATATGAATTAAAAACATATTGGAATAGGTAAAAAACCCCTCATTTGAATGATTATTACTAAATCTTATACACATAATAGTTGGCTCCTTAAACATCCCCTTCAGATTAAGCCCTATTATTTTGGGCTGTTTTCATTGTTTTTCCCACTATTTAAGTAATTTTCCTTATATAATAGAGTGACATACATCTCCCTTGTATCATAACTCCATATAGAGTCTACATAATTAAATTCAAAGTCACTGTTGAGGCCATCCTTCCCATGGTGATCAATGTTTTGAGCCTTCTGTCCAGCTTGAGTAGAACCATCCACCACCTTTGCAAAGGATTTGGTCATATCCATTGACATACATTTTTTATTTCTTTAAAATATTTGAAACAAATTTTTTATTTGATTTTGGGATCCTAGAACATTTCCTTCTATGCCTCTCTACTGAATAAATTTGGCTGACATAAGGAAAATCCTCCATAGGTGGTAAATCTGTAGAAGCCTCAACAACAACTATGATACCATATCTGAAATTATTCCTATTTATATGGGTTGTTCCACCAACTATCATATCATTCCCATTCACATTATCTACAGAGATTTTGGTGGATTTATCCCTTAAATAGTTATCATGTAAAACACCCTTATCATTATGTGAAGTGTAACATAAAACTACTTCCTTTGTATCTTTTATTGGAAACGTGAGTTTACAATTAACCATAGAGTGCCCAGACTTATAAAAATTATTACATTATAATGTTATATGACATTCATCAATGGAGTTCCCAATAAAAGAATAATTCCTTAAAAATATTGGTAATTTCTCGAATTCAATCCTTATAAAAGAAATTGAATTTATCTTTTTATAAGTTAACATATAATTATTTTTTAATATAATTATAAAATTATATAATAAGAAATATATTTTAAAAAATATTTATCCATTTATATAAATAATAATATTTTTAACTATAATTGCTTATTTTTAAATGGAGTTAATACTTAATTGTATTATATATAAATATATTCAATAACCTTATCTATATAATTAATTAGTAATAATAATATATCCATATATTAGAAATTGTAAATATATTTAAATATAATTAATAAAATTTTTAATTTGAATTTTATAATTTTATAAATAATATTATATTAAGACAAACATTTACAAATTATATTTTTAATATAGTTCAAAAAAATATTATATAATCACCTAGGTAATTTAAATGTGTATTCTAAAAATAAAAACAATTTAGTATTATGCTAAATATGGATGATAATAAATTAAATATTTATTATTAATATATTTAAAATAATCTTTGTATATTGAAGTAGAGTTATAAATATTCTTGAATGTAAGTGTAAATTTTCATCATATTAAATATCTATTATTTTATATAATTAATAAAACATTTAAAACATTTAGAAAAATAAAAAAATATAATTATTACCAATATATATATATAAACTTAATATTATAAACATTTGTATAATAAGTTATTTATGTTCTTATATTTAATGCATTTTTTTATTTTTTACTAATATATATATATTATAAATAATATTTACACATTACTATATTTAATAATATTTATTAAATAAAATTAGTCACATTGAAATATAATTATTAACTATTAATTTTTAATATAAATATTAAAATATACATATATTAATTATTATTTTTTTGTTTCTTATATTTGAGATTTATCTTTTTATATGTATACATAGAATATTTTATGAATATAATTATACAAATACATAAATTAATTTTATGTTTTCAAAAAAAATGTTTGACTTCTATAAAAAATAATGTTTTAAATTATAATTAATAATTTTAAAATGTAGTTGATAATTAATTAGTAATAATAATATATCTATATATTAGTAGTTGAAAATCTATTTAAATTTCATATATATATATATATATATTATTTTTTATTTTATAATAAATAATTTATCATGAAAAATATTTATACATTTATATTTTTTATCTAGTTGATAAAGATATATTATATTATTACATATTTAATTTATATGTTTTTTCTTAAAATAATAATATTTTAATAATATTTTTAATATTGTTGATAGTAAATTTGAAGTTATTCTTACACTGCTTTAGTTTAATCATATAAAGAGGTCTTCATCATTGTTAATTTCAATGCTGATAAATATACCTATATTAGTGCAAATGTTTGCGTTAATAAGGGTATTTATTTAAGATTAAACTAAAGTTATATATGAATTACGACGTATACTCGATCAGTTTAGTCTCACGTGGAGGACTTTTTGAGCCCTATTTTTTTGCACTGATAAATTTACCAATATGAGTGCTAAAGTTAGCACTAACAAGGATCACTCCAAAATATTAAACTGAAGCTACAATAGAATCATTAATAATTTCTTAATGACAGTAAGATTTGACCAGCAATTATCAGTGAAAAATTCATCAATAATAAAGATCCATCATTACTATATGAAAATAAATATAGATGAAATACTAAATTATTAGTGATTACGATTTTAGAACTGATAAAAACCTATTTTATTTGTGCTTTTTAGTAAGAGCTGATAAAGCTCTTCCTGTATTAAAAAATCCTAACTATGCGACACACTAGACCTTTAATTTAAGTGATTTATGAATTTGTACTCTTCTTCTCCCCCTCACATAATTTTGTGAATGATTTTTTCTCTAAAATTGAAAACATACAATATCCTCCAATCATGATGTGTTTTTAGTGACTTTTGTATTAGTCTTCATAAAAAAACAATTCCACACTTTGTCTCAACCCCACACCCATGATATTTATTTATGAATTTAAGAAACATATTGTAATTTTTTTTTTAGAAAAATGTAATGCTGTTCCATCACCCCTTAATATGGTTACAATTTTTTAAATGAATTGTTATGGGTTTTTTGAATTCATTGTAATTCATGAATTTCCCATATAAAAATGTTTCACAGATTTTAACTTTAAATTATATAAAACCTAAAATGTTTTAAAAAATTCCTTTTAAGGTCTAGACTAATAATTTAATGGAATTTTTAATTTTTCGATAATTGATTTAATTTTTCAATGTGATTTTCATGATTGAACATGAGATTTTATTTGATTTGAGGACTCATTTTGATATATTATATTAGATAAATTGATTATATGTATATGTTAGGGTCTAATTGTTTTTATAAAATGATTCATGAAGTGTTTTAAATATGAATTTATAATTTAAATTCCATGACGGTTGGTGTTTTCATAGATTTTTTTTCAAATGAATTTTTTTAAAACCGTTCTTTTAAACAAAAACACAATGTTTCTTTAGAATGGTTTAAAAATAAAAGATAGTTTTGAGTTTTTTTTATGAAAGTGTTTTATAAGAAATATGTTTTTAAGAATAATTCCTCATTTAGTTTTTGTTTATTTTCAATAATTGATGTTTTTTTAGAATGTATATTTTCCTATATAAATTTTCATTTATGTTTAAGTTATTTTGATGAGAGGAAGTGTATTTTGGATGTTTAAAGATTCTTTTGACTTTTATTTTAATTTAAAATATAGTTATTTTTTCAAATAATGTTTTAAATTGTGTAATAATGGATTTATGATGAATTTTAGTTTGATTTAATTGACTTAAAACCTTCAATATCATTAAAGATTCTTGAATATTGTTAAAACCTTCAATCTCATTGAAAAAGTAATTATCATATGGTTTAATTATTAACAAATTGATAGATATTTTACCTAAAAAGTGGGACTCTAAGAGAACCACTATTGAATATATTAATCATATCCCAAAATTAAGTCTTAATGATAAAATAAAAAATTTAATGATTTATGAAATTCATTTGAAAGGAGATGTAGGTAAAGAGAGAATAAAAAATGGTATTTATTTTAAATATAACCAAACATCAAATAACATATATTTCAAACCTTGTTAATCCCAAATAATCTCAAATATATATATATATTCTTGTGAAGGATAACATACTCAAGGTGAAGGTTAAAATATGGAAATTTATATTTTCAAAAACAAAAACCACAAAAAAAAAAATCTCAAATAAAAGATAGAAAAAACTATAATTTTTAATAGAAGTAATATATTAATCCTCATTTTTATGAATACAAAAAACAAGTTTATATTTGATTTTATTTTTCTAGGTTAAGGAATAAATAACAAAGATCTTCTAGAAATTATTCTGATAATGAAAGTTTGAAATGTTTGAAATTTATGGATACATGGTGTCCTAGAGAAGGAGATATTACTTCATATTGTTTATTATAAGAAAGTGATTACAATAGAAGAATTATGGGATTATATGAATATTATTAAAACAATTTATGGTATGGAAAATTGTTAAATTACTTATAAATATGATTTGATATTCAAATTTTTTTTATACATATAAATATGATACAAATGATGAAAAGTTATCTATTTTGGATGAGGATAAAATATCTAGTAAAACTCTTGATGAAATCAGATCTTATATTGATGAAATTGAAAACATGTATCAAAGGTTGTACAAAGGATATACTTAAATTAAGGATGAATATGGTAATAAAAACTATTTTTTCTAAGGTGAAAGATTAGATTAAAAAAATTAGAAACAAATATGGAATGATTATTTTTGAAATGGATTAGTATAATAGAAAACATTTTAAAAGGTAATACAAATATAAAAGGTAAACCTAAAATAAATGAATTTCACCTTAAAAAATATGATAAAAAAATATATAATAAGAATAAAAATTCAAATACAATGACTATTTCTCAAGATAAGACTGAAATTGATAAACTGAATTCTGAAAATGAATTCTTAAAAAATATACTAGCTGATTTTACCAATAGGAGTATAAATTCTCTTACTTATGATGCCTAGAGATAGTGGTTTATTTATTATATTGTCATTAGATAAAAGTGATCACATCATAAGGAATGAATAGTTTAGTAGTCTTGGTAAACTAGATACATTCCTGAATCTCACAATACAATTAAAAACATAAAATACAACACAGTGTTTTTATTGAGAACATCATTATTCTCCCAAGTATATCCTTGTATATCAATCATAGAACAATTTTAGGAATCCTAGGGAAAAAATATAATAAATGGATAAGCTTAAATTCTCAGTAAGTGAATGTGCACAACATAATATATCTTGGTGAATAATGAATAATAAATATAATAAGGTAAATAACTCAAAACACATTCCATTAATAAATAACTTGAGCACAAAAAATAATATCACCTGAATATATAATTATCAAATAATACCATATATATAATCACATGAACTTAAAACTTATCCTTGGATAAAAAAACTATTAAAATAATCACATGAACATTAATAACTGATTTCATAATGATGGAATTCATAAATACAAAAATCATAAACATACCATCAGGTCCATGTTCCAATACTTATTATATAATTGGGTATGGCCTAGGACCAATACCCTAAATATTTTTTATCATGAGATCTATTAATCCATCGAGGGGCTATGACGTGCCTCGTTTGTCAGTTATTATGTTTATTACATACCTCGTATATTGAATGATAAATTTAATTCATAAACCACAATCATTATTAGTAAATATCCATATTGAATAAATGATTCACAATATCAATATTTATATAGTCAATAAAATGAAATTCCATGTAGAAATAGTATCTGGCTTAGGCAATAAGAATATTCATGATATAAAGAACCAAAATATTTAAGTTAAATGTAATGTATAATGAAATATGATCAAAATATTGTTAATTTTCAAGATATATTTAATGCCTACAAAGTTAAGAGATAAAATATTACTATCAATTAATCACAAATATTTTGTTTTTAAAAAATCTATGTTTTTTTGGAGAAAAAAAATAAAATGGAAGGAAAAAATTAAAATTAGTTTCATTAAAGATTTATATATTTAAAATCATTTAAAAAACATAAAATAATATTAATATAAAAAAATTTTATGGTGGTGGGAAAGTCCATTAATGTCTTATACGTTAAAAATAAACATAATTTTTTTGGCTTTTTTTAATTTTTTTTAAAATATTATTAACCATGTAAAAACTCAATCATAACATTAAAATTACTTAATAATTATTTTGAGTAAGTAAAAAATACTTTTGTAAAAATAATTTTTATAAAACATAGACATGAAATAAAAATATACCCAATCAGAAAGTAAAATAAGATGATATTTTATTTTCAACATTTATTTTATTGATTTAGGTTCCAAATTTAGGTATTGTTGGAATAAAACAATTTTTTTATAAATATATAGAGGATAAGAAAATATTGTTCATGCTTGTGCATTTTCTTTTGTATGATTACTTGATTGATTACATGTGATTTTTCATTTAAAAAAATTTCTTTATTTGGAGGATTTATTAAACTAAAATGTATTTTTTTCTAAGATTCTTATCACATTATATAGATGAGATATTTATATACATTTCATTAGTTTATGATTAAGTTTGAAAATGAATTTTTGTTACTCTAAAAAATCAATTAATTTACAGATACAGTTTTAGAAGATCTATAGTTTTTAGTTTTAAAACATTTATGTATTTATTTTACTTCAACTTCTAAAGATATAGTAATTTCATGAAACTTGATTTTATATAAATCTAACATGCTTATATTTATTTCATTAGTATATCTAAATGTCTATTTTTTTGAATAGTGATTAGTTTTTTTGAATTTATGCATTGATTTTTTAGAACTTCTATTTTTTAAAAATGTTGTTACTTCTATTTTTTGATTATATTTGGTATAGTAGATGATTGTTTGATTTTATTCTTGATTATTTGGAAATATAATTTATTTTTAAAAAATAATTATTTTTAAGAAAATTATGAATCTGCTGTTTAGAGTCCTTATTATGTTACTTTTCATCATCCCTAGATTACATTACTATTCATTCCTAAAGTTTTTTTCATTCTGTGTGTTTTTTATGAAAATTGATTTTCTATATATATATATATATCGATTATTTTAAATGGTTTTTATACTATAAAAATTCACAATAAATCTAAGGATTATTATCTAAGAGTTTTTAATGATTTGGTAAAATATTTAAAGAGAAAAATCAATAAATTATTTCAAATTATTTTTCTAATAAATTCGGCGGTTTCAAGTTTATTTATTTTCAAATATTTGAATTTACATTTGTCTTATCCTACTATTTTTCATGAACCACATTGATTAAGATTAAATGAATTTAAATTCATATTCTAAATCATTCTACACTATTATTATTCTAAATATTTTATTAAAAGAATTTTTCAAATTATTTTTAATCCTTTTTCAAGAGATTTATTTTACATGAATAAAGAGGAAACGATGCTCTTTTTTTTGATAAAGATATTTATAAATTCCCTTAAATCAATTTATTTTGAAAATATGAAGTAAGTAGAGTTTCTATAACTAATAAATATCTACTTTATATATATCTTTATCTCTTTGAGGTTACTAAAATATGACAAGTTAAAAATTTCAAGACACAAGTTAACATTTTTTATACTCTATTTTTTCAATGATAAAGTGCTATAAACTTTGAATTTGTTGTTCATTTGTAACATCTTGTGACACTCTGTTTCATCACTTGCATGATCTCTCAAGGATTGAATTTCTTATACTTATACTATAAATTACTTGATGAGATGAGACTATAAAGTAATCAATAACCAATACATGTTCTTTAATTTTTTATATTCTCTTATCTAGTTATCATTCTATACCACTTTTTCCCATCTCTCACATGCACTCTGTTGTTACGTTTATTATTTTTCTCAAAAAATCATAATTTGTAATTATTTTTTCTTGGGTTCTGACTCCCTATTTCTAAATTCAGGATCTAAGGGTTGTGAATCTCTGTATCTAATGTTAGAACTATTTTATTTGTGAATCCCAGTCTCTAAAGTTAGGTTGTAAGGGTTATGGATCTCTATAAAAAGTCAGTTTCATGGTTATCCCTCCACTATAAAAAGATTTTTAAATTAGGTTATGATTCCCCCATAAATTTTTTTTTTGTGTACATGCATTGTTTCTTGAGTAGAAAGGTATAAGATTATAGTAGGCCCACTTCAGACTGAACAACTATAAAAAACATCCTTATGTTCTTTACATTTTTCATTATTAATTGATCTTAATAATTAAGTTTGACAATTATTATTAATTAATAAATTTATTTATTTAATTTTTTTAATATAGAATATTCACCCCCCTCTATATCATCTTCCATTATGCTATCTGACCTAAAAATAATATTGTGTTTATGAAGGATATATTATAATATTCCATCAATGAAGAATATAAGTAATCCTTGATAAATGAGATTGTTAAATAAATTTTTACCTCTTTGGTAACTAATATATTGTATCTCATTGAGAGAGTAAACCTAAATTAAAACATTTATCACCATGAATATGTATAGATTCATTATAAATACATCAAATGAGTAATATATACAGCTTATAAAATACAATAGGTTCATAATAAATAATATGTCTCAATGGAGTGGAAATTAACACAAACTCCCTTACAAAGATCATATCATTGATGTGAGAATTAATCGATGAAATTATTTGGTATAAAAAATTGAAATAATAAAAAACATGTTTAAGTATAAAATAATAATACTAGAGGTCATTCCATATATCATCATGGAATAACATAGTAAATGGAGTATAAGTGTAACCCAATGAATAGAGAATGAGTTAAGAAACCACTTAACACAAGTTTGACTTGATTCACATGTGATTTTGACCTATTTTAGAATAAATTCAAATATATTATAATCCTAAACTAGAATCATGTTTATAATTATAATATCTTATATGATCCACTTATAATATTTCACCACATATTTATTAATAATTCTTTTACAATATTCATTTTTGGGTTTTAACTAATTCGTTTTTCATTGATCATTTATTTCAAAAGTTCTGGTCATTGTAATTTTATAATTATTCCATAATATAAAAAATTATAATAATGTTTAAAATATAATATATATTCATTATATACATATTTTGAATCATCCATTTATGTTTGAGATAGAAAAATTATTTAAATTGTTCATGAAGACAATATGTCATACGTACGCATGCACGTTGTTTTCACTTTTCAAATGATGGAATAGGTGAAAGTAAATAATAATTTAAATTTATTTAATTTTTATTTTATAATATATATATATATATCATATTTATGATTTAAATATATTCTTATTATCAACTATGTAAATCATAAATGAAAAAAATCACATCGTTTTATGGAGGTGGTAATCCACATGTACATAGGGGAACCATTATCAATTTACAAAAGATGGAAAGGTAGCAAGGTTAATAATATATTATATTTTAAGAATCATAGTTATATTATAAATATCACATATTATAATTATTTTATTCTTTAAAATAATTGAAGAAAAATAATGATGAAAAATGAATTACACCGCTATGTGGAGATGGCAAGTCGTACATACACATGATCGATGTTTTCTCTTTCTATAGAATAATAAAGAGGTATAAAATGGATGTAAAATAATAATAATGTATAAATATATTTATTATAAAAGATTTAGAATTTTAGTATTGAAAAAATATATTTAGATTATTTAAAATAGTAAATAAACATGGAAGAGTCGGTAAAAATGATTACCATTTCTTCGATAGACTTCCTTTAGATCCCTTATTAAGGACCCATGGAATGGTATTTTAAAAGTACCAACCAATGTAATTTTTAGATAAAAAAATTAGAAGATAATAGGGTAGGTTTTCTTATATCTCTATTACTCAAAGTTGTGTAAAGAAGAGAGGGTAGGAGCATTCTTTTATAATTGAGGTGAGTGACACAATTGTAATTTTTGAAAGTTTTAAAATATTATAAAGTCACTTTCTATGGGGAAATGGATCTAATATAATGTGACATGGTTAAGGTATATATAAAACCAAAATAATGAGTTTTAAGAAAAAATTTAGGTCACATTAACCTTTATCTAATTTTTTAACCCCTTCATCAACCATTTTTAACCTTAACTATGATAAAAATTGTTTCAATCTTATAGGGATTTTATTTTAAATATAAGGAATAAAATTGAATCCTAAATGTAAAATGGATGAAATATTAGACTATTTATCATTGAAATTTTTATCTTAAAATATTTTAATGTGTTTTAATTAATTTAAAAAATATTAGTTTTTATAAAACATCATTAATGTCATTTATGAAACTATTCATTTAATTTTACTTTAAAGACATCATGATTAAAAATGAATTAGAATATAAAATAATTAACTATAAATAATATATTAATATCAATCTAAAAATTCATATTAAATAAAAATTCATACAAAAAATATTACTTTTTATGTTTTTAAAATCATTTATTTTGATATTTCGACTACTTTGAGAAGCACTCTTCCATCATTGTATATGATTTTTATGTAATTATATACTCAATAAAAAATATAAATAAATACCCATCATAAATATTATTTCATTATGATCATAATTAACTTTAATATTCATTAAAAATTTATTTTTACCCCAATGATAACATACAAAATAAATTTAAAAGTAGGAAAGAGATTTCATGTATTTTTGTTTATTTAAAATAATATAAATATCATTATTAAGGAAAAATGAAACCAAAATTAAATATATCAGAATTTATACTATATAAGTCTAATTAATTCTATAAAATGAAATAATTTCAAGTATTGGTTGGATTTTGAGAAGTTATCTCATAGTTTTGTCCCTAGTTTACCCATTTTACCCTTACTGATGTGAAGAATATTTACCAAGATTACTATTCATAATGAATGAAATCAAATGGGAACTATTTACCAAATTTTACCCTCATAATTGAAAATATCATAGCAATTTTACAATATTAAATAACTATGATTGTATGAAACCAATCTTAAATATAAATTCACCAAAAGTAATGAAAAAACAATTTTTTTAAAAAAATCATTTTAAAGAATAAAAATTAACTAATATCAAAGTCATGAAAAATGTTGATTAAAATAAAATTAATAAGATTATTCTAAAATAAATGTATAATATGTAACCTCAAAAAAATCAAAAGTAAAATTTAACTTTAAAATTACTTGATTGAATTAAAATAAATGAGATTGTTTGATAAATTGGAATTTTCCACTTTTCACTCCAAAATCAACCATTTTATAAAAATACCATAATTCCTCTCTATGTTAATTTTTATATACATATTTCAAAACTATTTAGTTTAATAAAATTTAATTTCTAATTATGGTATAATTTAATTATAATTTCAATGATCATAATAAAATAAAACCATTTTTTGAAGAAAATGTATTTTTGAAACATAATATGACGACACTAAAAATTAAGAGATGATTTTCTTATAATTAATCATTAAATTTTTATTGAAAAATAAAATTATAAATATATTTTACAATTTTGTTACCCATATCACACCTAACAACTCAATTATTATGTCACATCTAAATAATAATATTTTAATAATATATCTCGATTAGCTTAGAGATAAGTGTTGCGTGTTAAGCATAATATCGAGCTTATTGTGATTTTAAACTAGAATTATAGGGTGTTATATTATCTCACATTAAATAAAGTGTACCCATTATATTTTAGCTCATTAATCAAAGGTTCAATATTTGAATTTAACTTTACTAAAAACAACATAATAAAGAGGGACAAGAAAATATCTTTGAAAAAGGTGAAGTGGGAATCATAAAGGTTTCATAAAATAAAACATAACTGGGATAAAATATAAGGAAAAAATGTTTAGAAGTTAAATTATAGACATGGAGGATAAAAATATTGTTCAAGGACTAATATAGAGTGATTGAAAATATGGTCATTAGAATGTTAATGACCACATAACTATAAATAAGTGATGGGTGAGAAGACCACCAATTCATAAAAAATGAAGGTAAAATGATAAAAGTTTCATTTCAATATCATTTTACTAAAGTTTAGGGATTAATTTACTACCAATATAGTAAATATGATAATTTTTTTACTTGATTTATTTCCATTTCATTAGCATAATTTCACCCTTTGGTTGTGCTTCAATGAATTTCCAATTTATCTATTACTCCATGAGATAAATATTAAATATTAATCATTAAATACCAAAGCACTAAAACTATATTTTAACATATCAGAAGACCCCTAAAATAAAGATAAGGAATTACTACTATATATAGATATTTACCAGAACCAAAATTATTAGCATAGGTTATGGAATATGGATAAATCTTCATACTATGAAAAAATAAATTAATCACTAAAACCTTAGCAATAACTCCCAAAGATCAACATAACCATATGAATCCTCCAAAATATATCTGACCAAAATCAATAGCTAAATATCCAAAATATTTTATCATATATATATACATATATTCAATATCAACATAACTATTATCTCCCAAAAAATAATACACTCCCAAAAATATGCTAATCATTTCCATAAATATATTGAATAACTATAAAGTCACAATTAAATCATATGTTCTTTAAGAAATTAACTCAATATTCATTCTACAAATATTTTTTACCATAATCACATAAAACTACAAATATAGTATACTTAACATTAATCACTTAGATACCAAATCACTCCTCAATCCCATGCTTATGTATATGATATATTCCCAAAATATTAAAGATCTTTTCCTAGTAGAATATACTTACCTCAACATAAATGATAATATTAATTCAAATGTTTATATATAACTTTAAACATATATTCACAAAATATAAAAGAACCATTCCTCAAATAACCATTTCACTAAAACATATACTAAATAAAAGGTTTGTTTTCTTATATATACCACTCCAAATACCCTTAATCATGTTAAACAATTATCAAATAAAACCTCAAAAGGTGTATCTATGACTTTAAAATTATAATAAACCTTTGGTTTAGCAACCCAATACACTTTTGGTTTATCCTATAACATTATGGAACAACATAGGTTTCCATAGATTCTATTCACTGATTCATCAAAGTTGTTCTCAAATAAAATGTATAAAAACCCAGGCATAACCCCCGGGAGTTCCAAACTAGGTTAGTAGTAAGGGAATTCTCATCATGAACTTGAATTATGGAAAATATATATTCCAAAAACTTTTTTTGGTTTTATTATCCCATGAAGTATTTGTTTTAAAATCACATCATCTTTTAGTATCAATAAAGGGATTTATAGATTAGAAAACCAAAAAATCTCCACCTTATTGAATATAAAATTATATTTTCTTAAAATTAGACATATTCATAAAATCTCTCATAGTTTTATGTCCCCTAATATTTTTTTTATAAAATCTAGTTCACATGGTTTATACTAAAATTTCATTTATTCCAAATTTAAAGACCCCAACCCTAGTATCCCAGAGCTGACGTTTACTTTATTATATTGGAACTAAATATAAATGATCAAATACCAAATTCCTGAATAGTTTAGTATTCTTGTTAAACTAGGTTTTTACATAATTATCACATTATATTTTAAAAAATAAAATAAAATATATTATTTCAATTAAGAACATCATTATCCTATATAGCATATCCTTCTATATCAATCAAAGTACACTTCTTAGAATCATGGGGAAAATAAATATATGAATTTTGTGATATTAGATGCCTAGTAAGGGAATTCATGCAATGGAAAATATATTACTTAAATAATTAATATTCAATATTGTTAGGAAAATAATTTAAAACAAATTCCATTTAATAAATAACTTGAGAATAAAAAATAACATGGAAGGAATTAATAATGATCAAATAATGCTATATAAATAATTACATATGTTTAAAACTTATATATGGATAAAATAACTATTCAAATATTAACCTGTAAATCAATAATTTATTTCTTAATGATGGAATTATTAATGATTAACATATTAAAAATTCATTCATGGCCTCATGCCAAGATATATTATATAGATGGGAAGGCCTTGTCTAAATACTAAAACTAGTTTATCTAATGAGATCTACTGATGCATTAACTGGAATTAAGGATCCCCTCACATCACATAATAATTCCAATTCATTCCTCCTATATATAATGATTAACTTAATTAATAAACCATATTACTTATTAATAAATATATTTATTGAGTAAAGGACATGAAATATCAATATTTCACTAGTCAATAAAATAAAATTCATTACAGAAATGGTATATTTATTAGGAAAAAAATTATTCATGATATAAAAATTATATATATTTAATATATATGTATTGTCCAAGGAAATATGATCCCATGAAATATAATTTTCAAGATAAAATTTACAATAAAAAAACAAGATATGAAATACAACTATTTATTAATAACAAATATTTTTTTAATTAATTAATGAACTTGGGAGAAAAATAAAATGTAAGGGAAGAATTAAAATAAATTTTCTTTAAAGAGTAATATTTTTAAAACCATTTATAAATTTTATAAGAACATAAATATAAAAAAATGGTTATAGTGGTGGTAAATTCCATTAACGCTGTAGATGTTAAAAAGAAACATCCATTTTGATTTATTATTAAGAGAGTTAAAATAAACCATTCAATAAAAATGGGAAACCATGTAAAAATATGAGGATACTATAAAAACTCATTAATAAATCATTTTAGTAAATTAAAAAAATAATTTTTTTAAAAAAATGAAAATCACAGACAAAGAATAAAAATATACATAATCAAAAAGATAAATAAGATTAGCTTTTCTTCTATATATTTCTTTTCTTGATTCAAGTGAAAAAGTTAGTAAATATTGTAAGAAAACAATTAAATTACTTAAATATCGAGAGGATTAGAAAATATATGGATTATATGAATGATATATTATAACTACCCTTTGATGAAAAATATAACCAGTCCTTGAAAATGAGATTATAAAATAAATTATTACATATTTGGTAAATATAAAATTATAACACCTTGAAAGAGTAAATTTTAATTGAGACTTTAATAAGAATGAATAAATAGAGATTCATGATAATACATAAATGGTTAATTATATAAACCTATTTAAATATAATATGTGCATAATACAAAATTGTATCAACATAGTGAAAATTGAGACAAATCTTTTACAAATATCTTATCATTGAAGTAAGAATTAATCTTTTAAGTGATTATGTATAATAAATATAAATCCTCACAACCATGTGAAAATAAAAAATAATTCAATTAGAGGGAATTTCACACATAATCATTTCATAACATAATCAATGATGTATAAGTATAACCTGATAAATGGAAATTGTTTTTATAAACCCCTTACCTGAGGCTTGACTTGGTTCGTAAGTTTTTTTTACTTATTCTGTAAGAAATTTAAATTTATTATGTTTATATACAAAAATTATGTGAATTATTATAATATCATATATTATCTAATAATAATATCTCAACACCCATTTATTAATAATTCTTCTAAAATCATCGTTTCCTGGTGTTAGATATTAAATATTTCATGGAACTTTTGTTTTTGTAGTTTTGGACCTTTTAAATTGATTATGGTTCTATAATATCAAAAATTATAGTCCTGATATAAATATCATATATATTCATTATATACATATTTATAATAAGATAAGAAATATAGAGATTGAAAAATGATTTATACCATTCCTAGAGATGGTATGTCACACGTACACATGACCTAGTTTTCACTTTTTTAAGGATGGAAAAAAGAAAGAAAAAAATAATCCACCTTTACAAAGTCATGTATATATAATATATATACATATATACCATATATATCCATTAAATATATCTTTATTACCATCCATGTGAAGTGGAAACAAAAAAACATATCACATCACTTTGTAGATGTGGTTGCCCACGCATAAACACAAGTTATGTCATAATTTACTAGTGTTTATAAATATAAGAAGGTAAATGATATATTTTTTAAAAAAAAACCATAATTATGTCATAAATAAATTATATACTCATTAGTTCAATATTTATATGTTGTGAGTGGATTCCCTAGACCTAATTCCATTATTTACATTGATTATCATTATATGTATTCAGTTTTATGTATGAATATGTCTATTCTTACCATAATAGTGTTCATACTTCTGCATCCACTAATTATATGATAATTCCCTTAGATTACATGTCATATAAAAAGGTTATAGTAGTTCATAGCTATAATTATAACCTTAAGATACCTTGATAGTTGTCTTAATATTATGTCATATTGTTTAGATACATCATACCAATGTGACATAGATTATGTATGACTATCAGATACTGGGAGATCATAAGCATTATGACTTCTTCTAATGAATTTTTCACTTAGTGATCTCGAGTATATGAGATCCTGAGGATTGAACTTTTAATATGAACAACACATATATTAGTTTTCATTGTTTCTTTCTATTTACAAACATGTGTATTGATCTCTGGACCTGAGATAATTATCGATGTGTACTATTTGATCACATACTATAAATAAGAAAAAAACACGACATAGAAGTCATGAAGAGGTAACTTGTATTGGGATCACATTTTGTGGCATGGAATTGGTTGAATGAGAAAAATTGAATTTATCACTTCCATGATGAGGAAGAGATATCTCATGGTCCCAGGTTGACCAGGATAGTCTCACCTTCACTAAATCTATGTACATGGTATAATAAGGAATGTTTATATGGGAATGTCACATAATATATAAATCATTATAAGTATTATGACAAAAGTATGTATCTTTCATTATGATATATCTTTAGAAATAAATATTATATTGCACGAAGTGTGTTCATAAGAGGTTGTCATAGCCATTCCATTCCTTATATCTTTAAGGGACATTATGGGGTGATACGATCTACTATGGATCTATGGTTTGGACTCACTACTATCAAGATAAGGACCTAGAGGTTTACACACTAATTTTTTCTACACGTTCCACCTACTCATCTGAATATAATTTTAGGATGAAGTAGGCCCCATATACAAGGATTGGTGAAAATTTAAGGGCGATTTATCACAAGTAATATAATTTAATTTTATAATCAATGTTTTGAATAAATATTATTGAATTTATTTATCATGTAATTCACAATTTTTTTTATTATATAATTGAATATAAGAAAATATAATTTTTTTAATGAACATGAAACATTCAAGGTTTGTTAAATATTTTGGGGAGCCAAAGGGATAAGTTAATGGTTTATATGTAATCACATTAAATTTTAATTCATTACAAGTGAGTGATAAATTGTTTTTTTTCATTTATTACTAGTTTCATTAAGTCATAAGTGAATAAAAGTGTTGAAAATGAAGGTTATTACTTTATATGGACCAAAATTTAATTTTGGGAAATATATCCCCAGTTTAAAAGCTCATTTTAGACTCAAGAATAGTAAGATGAACCCTTTGTAATAATTTATAGAGATTATTTATCATATAATATCCTATAAATATTTTAGAGAGAGAATTAAATGAAATAGAAAGGCTAGATTAACACCACTTTTTCGATTGAGCCCTTGTTCTTTACATGGTCAAAGAGACATTTCCAAAATGTTTGATTCCCGTAATAGATAATGGGATTTGTATAATTAAAAAACAAGAGATATGTTACATGTTTTAAATATTTAGAGGACATCTAGTTTGATTTCATTGAGCTATGAAGTTATAACAGTGAGAAAAATGGTTTAGCGATTTCAAATGATAAAGGTACAATTTACAATATCGTTTGTTTTTTATTTTTTGTGATTAAATTAAATTGAAGTGATAATTTGAGAAATGTGGGAAATCAATTTTATGGATTTGGTGTTTTAACATGAATCCAAAGTAAGAAATTTTAAATTGTATATTTTTCATGCTTCTACTACACCTCTGGTTCCTTGAATTAGTATCGAATATAACATGAAATTACTTAAGTAAAAAACATTGTAATTTTTATAAAATATTATATGATTCAAAAAGTGGGTTTCAATATAGTCCCAAAAAAACCGAAGGAGTATCAATCCATGATCTTATCACTAAGATATATTGAATCGATGATCGATGGAGTTTTCTTATAAATTGTGACAAACATTAAAGGTTACTTTTTTGATGCATTTTTTTGAATTCCGATGCGATGAATTTTTAGCTGGAGTATGATGCCAGTGTGTTACATGTTAACTAGAAATTCTAGTAACTGAATGGGGTTGTTCGTTTTCTTGATGGATTCTTGTGAAATCTCGAATTTAATCCCAAAAATTCATATATATATATTCATATCCTTCCAAATGTTAGGATATGATTTATTTAATAAAAAACACACAATATCCAACCCCATAAATGGAATATGGACTTATTTCCCATCCCCATTTATGGGGAGGGTGATTTATTATTTTAAATTCTTTTTATATTATATATATTATATATATTATAATATATATTACATAAAATATATATTATAATGTTATATATATGTTGTTAAAGAGATAACCCAATTAGACTTGGACCAGACTATTTTAGTCTTGATCCAACCATCCTGAGCCGTAAACCCCATCAGAAGCCTTAAATTAATATCTTGGGACCCACTTAATTTTAAAAAAAACTCAAAGAGTGTATAAAATTTTTAGAAATTAAATTTAATTATCTCGAATATAATAATTTTTTTTGGGAATATATTGGATGTATTGATGATTAATTAAAATTATTCTAATGCAAGTTAAAGTATTAAAAATACTCTCAAGTTTAATTTTGGAAATTTTTTTCATATTTGATATAATTATATGTTTACTTATCATCATCCTATATTAACCATTGCTTTTTTGGTTCATTATTTATTTTAAATATTGCATCTATGTTTTAAAATATAATTTTTTTTATTTTAATGATATGAAACATTATCCCTTTCTCTTTAAATATATAAGGGTCCACGTGTACACATTTATGTGATAAAATTTAATTTCACACCCCATGTTCTCCTCAACTTTGTGTGAGTATAAATTGTAAATATCGTAAGAGTTTTTAGATAAGAAGTTTGATTAAACATCCAATATAACCCTAACAAGTGAAGTGCATGGGAATTAGGAGTGCTTCAATACAAGTAAGGTATTAACATATGGAAATCCCCTAGGGTATTTTTTAATCCATTACTTTCTTGATGGACAAATAATAGTTTATGGTTTATAATTAAAACATTATTTATTTGTTTTATCATATTCATGGTGGGTTTTTATTTGTGAATGTTTTTTTATTACACAAAATTATATAATATTATAATAAAAACCATGCATAGATAAAATGAAACTATGTTTTTACTTTTTTCTTTTAAAAGCATGGTTAATTATTGAGTTTTATTTCATTGAATAAGCTTGTTAAATTGAAAATAGATTTATTTTCTAGGAGGAAATTAAAAAGGCCCTTAATAAAAATACTATTTCATTTAATTCCATCTATCATATATACTTTAACACAACAGAATGTTCAAGGCTCTCATAATACCAAGTTTATTGTGATTATTACTACCTTGGAGTTATTATGAGAGTGATGGGATGACTTAAGTAAATTTTATAGCAATGGAGTAGCCATAACTAACTTGTTGAAAATTTATAGGAAAATCATTGATCATTTCAAGGTAATCCTTTATAAGAGATGGGTCTCTACTCAATATATCATGTATGCACGAGTTAATATTTTTTTCTAGAAAAAACCTACCTCATATTCATAGCGTAGTGGAGATGCCATAACATAGGCTATGAAGAAAGGTTTAAGGATACTTTCCACTATATCACCCAAGTGACTGAGTATTCCAAATCAAGAAGTCAAGGGATTATAGAATTTGATAAAATAGTTTGAGAAATTTAAAATAAATAATTTGAAAATGCCTATTCATAATAAATATTAAGTACTATTATTATAATTTTAATTGTTGTACATCAAATAGAAACCACAGAAAATTCAATTTCACTATGATCAATATTAGATAATGAGAATATATTGACTAGCCATAACTTCTAGGTTAGGTAAAAGCCCTTGTGCATAGTAACACACCAAGAAAGGAATATTTATGTTCTAAGATACCATATTCCAACTAATCACCCTTTGGGATAGATCAAGGAGGATAATGATAAATACAAGAATCATATGGATGATACACTCAATGTCTATTGCTTCATGTTGATATCTATGTCATGTGAGAAGAAGAAAATTCATGAGAAAAAAATATGATTTCCAAATGATATATTATCTCCAAGAGTTATAATAGGAGAGATCTCCACAAGATATATATGAGATATCAAGTTATCTATATATATTATACCATAAGGTAATCATATTGGACCTCATATACTCAATATGATTGGGTACATTGAGAGGATTGAAAGTGATGGGTTCAAATTTAATCAAGAACTACCAACCAATGTCATTATTACCTCTTCACCAAATATATTCTAGAATTTAATTATTAATTATTATATGAATAACATGAATAAGTCAATCTTTGATTTTATGAGTTTAGTTCACCAATAAGATAAGTTTTTTTGAGAATTTCAACTCTTCAGTCATTATAGTGGACAAGAAGAAGATATACCAAGAATTTGTGTCAAAAACTAATTCCTAGTAAAAGACACTGATACGAAACCCTTTAAAAAAGATGAAGATACAAAGGTAGTGTAATGAGTAGGAGGTGATATACTTTTCATGTGAAAAGAAATGATACTAGAAGAATAATTGGATATCTAGAAATAAGAATAATGGTGACACTTCTGCTTAGGTATATTTTTCATCGAATGTAATCCATCTATGTCTACATATTATTTATTAGATAATTCACATAGTTTACATATTTTTTTTAAATAAAAGATCCAATTAGATTAAATGTAATTGAAAAATATACAGTATATCTGAGAGAAAAAAATGGCGTGGGAATAACATCATTAAGAGTGGGATATTATCATCTAATATTTCTTAATGGAATGGTTCTAGAAATAAATAATTATTATTACGTCCATATTTCACCAGAAACATAATCTCAATGTCGAGTTTGGACACTATGATATTTTATTTAATGATTGTAAATAAATGTTTTTGTATGTATATGGACAACATATGTTATGGTATGGCACATATTAACAAAGGATTGTATATACTTAGACTAGAAAATACTGTTTTAGAAATCAATGAAAAATATAGTGAGAATGAATCATATCATACATGCCTAAGGAACATAAGGAAAGTTCATGTAAATGAGATTAATTTAAGAAAAATATATTAATTACTATATTTATACTTCTTTGATTTAAAACCATAGGATTTATGTCACTCCTATTTATAACGTAAAATGACTAAAGCAACTTTCAGTTGGAAATGAGAAATAACTAAAGAACCATTTCAATTGGATGATACTAATGTATGTGGTCCATTTACATTATAGGAAAGTAATAGTTATTCCTACATAATTACTTTTACAAATCACTATCGTATATATGGATATACATAGTTAATAAGGAACAAATCAAATTACTTTATCCTATTATGGGAACATCAAAATGAAATAAAAAATCAAATTGGTAAGAAGATTATGAAAATATACTCAGAAAATGATGAAGAATATATTAAAAAAGATTCTATAGATAATTTAAATAAGTGTGGTATTTTCTCCCGACTCACTCATCCTTATACACCTCAGTGGATTTATTTTAGAGAAAAGAGAAACCAGACCCTTTTTAACATGGCCATATTGAGGATGAGTCATATAACTCTACCATTATCCTTTTAGGGATATGTATGGATGAAGGAAGTATATACATAAAATTGAGTAAAAAATAAACGAGTATAATAGATTACATATGAGTTTTGGAATGAAAATAAGATTATTCACTGTCACATATGACTATAAGGATGCAAGGCTTTTGTCAAGACCATACCTAGGGACAATTTCTTAACTCGGATCATTGAGTGAGCCTTTATTGGTTATCCTAAGCCGAATAAAGTATAATAATTATATTAAAATTTATATAGGAATGTGATTTTAGAAAGACATAATATATTTCTAGAAAGGGAAAAAATATCTAATGGATGTTGTGAAAGAAAGACTGAATTCAATGAAGTTAATGCTATAAATGCATAAGAGTTTTTTTGAGAATAATATCTACAAGAGATACAAGAATTGAGTAGGTATAATAAAGAGGTTAGAGAACTGGTGAGATATATTTTTATTGTCACCACGTTAGGTGACACATTAATCTTATCTAATGATGAACCTCTGACATATAAAAAAGTATAAGATGGAAATGATGCTACTAGATAGAAAGAATACATGCATTATAAAATGGACTCCACATACCAAAATCAAGTTTGAGTTTTGGCAGACCAACAAACTTATGTAAAACATATTAGTTTTAAATTGTTATTAAATAAAAAGGTGTACATGGATTGATAGGTGAGAACCTATAAGGAATGACTAGTTGTGAAGGGTTTTAGGAAACATCAAGGCATTCACTATGAAAAAACCTTACCAATAGGTGTAAAGATTATATCCATCATAATATTAATAGTAGTAATTGCTTCCCATGATTATTATATTTTTAATATAGATGTAAAAATACTTTTACAAATTTTAAGTTACTTAAAGATTTATATATTACACAACATAAAGGGATTATTATGTAAAATAATGCTAATAAATTATGAAAGCAACAAAGATCCATTTATAGCTTCAAGAATACATCATGATCATGGAATGATCATTTTTTGAGTTCATAAGAGAATTTGGTTTAATAAAAAGTTAAAATGAGAATTCTATCTATAATAATTTTAGTTTGAGTTTTATATTTTCATATTATAATATATTTATGACATATTTTTAATAGTAAATGATGTGAATAACCTATAGTCAGTGAATAATTAGTTAAATTAATGCTTCACTTTAAAATAAAAAGGGGAAGTAGCCAACATTATAGGGATCATGTATATTGATAATGGTCTTAGAGGATTCTTAGACTATGTTAAAGTTCATATATTGAAAAATAACTCATAAGGTACAATATGGATCATTCCAAGAGAGTATTATCTCTAATGTCACATGGAATTAATGTCTTCAAGAAACTACATCCATAGACACATGAGGAGATTGAAAGAGTGATTAGAATCCCTTGTACTTCATTTTTGGTATCTATCCAGCATTCCATTTTATGTATTAGGTTTTATGTTTCCTTTACTTTAATTATTTTGGGATGACATCAAGCTAATCCAAGAGATCTAAATTTTGTAGCTGTAAAAACTATCCACAAGTACTTGAGATGTAAAATGGATATTTTCCTAGTAAATGGAGGTTATGTGGAGCTATTTTTTAGAGGATACATTGATGTTATTATAAATATAGATCAATATTATCTTAAATCATAATCAGGCTATGTATTTTTATTGAATGGTGGTGCAGTGAGCTGGATGAGATCAAAGTAGTTCAGGGATTCTAATTCTACAAAAAATATTGAGTATATAGCAGCTTCC
Organism: Viscum album; assembly: GCA_963277665.1. NCBI lineage: Eukaryota > Viridiplantae > Streptophyta > Magnoliopsida > Santalales > Viscaceae > Viscum > Viscum album. Next base: position 1,145,010,199 of record OY728139.1, on the reverse strand, counting down.
AATGTAGATAAGAAATTTTTTTAGATACAAAAATTTATTTTTATCTGGGAATTGAACCAAGAAGTGATGAACTTGTTTCTTAATATTGGTATAATACTATAGTATTTTTTTCTTTCCATGTAGCCTAGGTTACACCAAAGTAAAAAGAATAAACTTTGAAAGTTTCATATCTTGAGGTATTTTACCAAGGGAGGTGAATTCATAGTTAGTATAGATTCTAAAAACGATAACTTGGAAGACCCCATGACTAAATTCATAACTTATTAGAAGTATGATAACCATGTGAGAGAAATCAGGTTGAGAATTGTTAGCAACTGGATCAAGTAAAAGTGAGACTATTGTGGGTGGGTTTCCTTGACCCAACCCATTTTTATACTTTTATTATCATCTTAAGTATACAATTTTATATATAAAAGAATTTATTCAAATAGTATTAGTGTTTATAATACTACATCTACCATTTACATGATAATTTCTTTTAGGTTATATGTCATAAAAAATTTTATATAAGTTCCTTGATATAATGAGAATTTCAAGATACTATGAAAGTAATCTTAAAAATATTTCTTATTGTCTAGAAAGATCATACTAATGAGACATAGATGATGTATAACCATTAGGTCTTAGGGTATCATAAACATTGAGGCTTCTTCTCATGGAGTTTTCACATGGAGATCTGAAATATATGATATCATGAGGACCTAACCACCCATTTAAACACTTCAAGTTTTGAGTTGCACTGGTTTTTTTATCTATGAACATGTTTATTAATTATGTACTTGAGATCATTATAAATTTATTCAATTTGATTGTTTACATCGATGAAAGGTAAAAACCAATATATTGGATTCATAGAGAGGCAACCTGTGTTGAAATATTCTTTGGTGGTATGGAATTAGTTGAATGATCAAGATCGAATTCTTTACTTCTGAGTTTATGAAGAGATATCTTATGAGACGAGGATGATCAAGATGATAATGCCTTCATTAAATCCATAAACATGGTAAAATATGGTAAGTATATCTGATAAGGACACCAAATATATAAATCATCAAAATTATATGATGGCATAGGTTTGTATCCTATTATATGATATATAACATGACAAAGTGATTATATTACACAAAGCATGTTCATATGAGGTAGTCATAACTATGCAATTTATTATCTTTTTAGGGTCCATGATCAGTTTCTAAAATAGTATCTTGGTCTTTGTATTTGACTCATTTATATCATGATAAGTACCTACAGGGTCACACAATATAGGTATCCAAAAGTTCCACCGATTCAGATGAATAAGTATTTAGGATGAAGTGGGTCCCAGGTGCAGGGGCCAATGAAAATCTGAGTATGATTGATTGAATATAAAATAATTAAATTTTATTATTCAATTTTATAAAAAATATTATTGAATTTATTTCATAAGGTATTAAAAAAATTTGACTATAGAACTGAATAGAAGTAAATAATATTCTCTAAATTAACATGATATGTTTAAAATTTGTTATGTTATTTGGGGAGTTTAATGGCCAAGTTAATGGTTCAAATTTTGTCATATGACATGTTAAATTTTTATAAGTGGGTGATAAAATGATCATGAAATTTATGATATGTTTAATTAAGTCATAAGTGTGTATTAGGGTCAAAGATGAAGATAATTACATTCCAGGGACCAAAGTTAAATTTTAGAAAATATTACATAGTCATTAAAGGACATTTCAAACTCATGAATAGTAATATAAACCATTTTTAAGAATATAGAGAGTTTATATTTCTTCTACCTTACTATAAAACTTTTATACATAGAATATGTAGAACTAACAAGGTTAGATTAATCCCTCCTTATCGACCGAGTACATGTTTTTTAGTAAAGAAGTGTGATGTCACACAACTCTTTAATTTCTCATTCTAGGACCAAAGAATCATTGATCAATGATCCAGAAGCTATGATACATATTTAGATAATCTATTGGATTCCAAGATTGATTTATTTATTTGAGGACATTTTGAATAAGAACAAATCAATGAAGTGTTTTGGGAGAACGATATACCATTTACGATTTCATTCGGTTTTTATTTTTTGTTCCTAAATTTTATTGCATTCGATCCTTTGATAAATTTGGGAAACAAGTTATATAGATTTATTATTTTTAACATGAATCGAAACACAAATTTTTTAAATTCGGTATTTTTCATGATGGAACTGCACCTCTGGTTTATTCATTATAACCATCCAAGTAAAATAATGATGAAGAAAATTATAATTCTATATAGAGATGGTAAGACAAATGTAAGCATGAAAAATATTTTCTCTTTCCATATGATATAAAAGAGAAGGAAAATGAATGTACCATAATTATAATAACATCTAGGTATATTGATAATAGTGTAGTTAATATTTTAGGATGGGTACAATGTATTTTGTGGAAGTAGAATAAGAAGGTAAAGATGATTACCACTTCTTCAAAATACTTCTTTTATATACCTTATGAAGTACCTATTTAATGGTATTTTAAAAAGCCTAAAACCACTAATTAATGTCTAGATAATCTTATATGTAAATTTCATATAGTTTGGTTGATCTATTCTATAACGCCCTGACCCCAGTTACCCAGAGTCAGTGCATTATTACATAACATTGGCATGATCACAAAAGATCACGTCTCGAAAGACTGATTAGTTTATTAGTCTTGGAATCACTAGATACATTCATAAAGGTTACATTACATCATAAAGTGAAAACTACAACAACATATTGTCTACACACTCATATCCACTTATAGTATCCTTACATATCATTCATAAAATACTTCTTCACATCCTGGTAAAAAATAAAACATTGAAATGGGTGAGCTCAAATGCCCAGTATGGGTAACAATATAGCGGAAACATTCATAAATAAGTATAAACATTTAAGGCAATGTATAACTAAAAAAGGACTTTTAAACTTGAACTTCATCATAATATGAAATAAATAAAATTAAATAATTCCATTTACTTATTCACATAGATATTCTACTAGTCGAATAATCACATGCAATATCAATAACCACTTTCATAATGATGGAATGCATAATGCCAAACTATCCTAACCACATAGTCAAGGCATTGTTCCAAGACTACAAATAAGATTTTGTCAAGGCCTTATGCCATAACAATAATTTGTCTCATGATACATATCGATGCATCAAGGAGCTATAGCAGGCTCCACTCATTACTTAATAAGTCCAATACATTCCTCATATGAACAGGTTTAAACATAACATAAACATTCGTATTAAAACTAGCTAACAAAATGTCAATACTTTTTCCATAAACCATGAATGGTATAAAAATAACACATCCACAGTCAAACATATAACAAAACCTTCAATATAGTATGGAAGTTTTGTATCATAATAAATAAATTTCAAATAATCTTAAAATCCATCGAAGGATATTGACATAGATGAAATCAAAACTATTTGAGAGAAATATCTCTGTTTTGAAATTATTTAAAAGTCACATAATTATAAAAAAAAAATTCTTTTAAAAAATTCTTATAAGATTTTAAGGGATGATTCGACAATTTTATAATGGTGGAAAATAGCCGCACCCGCCGTACAAGTTAAAAAATACATTCTTACCTTAATTTTGTCGAAGAGGTTAAAAATTACCTTGTTTGGAAAGCGATGAAAATATTCCTTTATAAACATCTTATAAAAAGTCAACAAGGGTATAAATTACTTTAACCCATAGTCTATAAAATATTAATAATGATTTGAAATACTTTTTTAAGAAACATAGATGTGGATGATAAAGAGGTCCCAGTAGATAATTACGTATAAACAACCTCGAATAATGAAGAGATTGTGAAATAAACCCTTACCTTGTACTTCTCCTTGGTTAAGGGTATTTTAAACTCCTATATAATAGTCAAATCATTGTTATTAAATTATAAAATAATAATATACATAAATATGATATCATATATGATCTTTTAATATTGCATTGTTAATAATATTTTAGTATTATCGTTGTTTCGGGTGTTAACTGATTCATTTTCCTTTATATGCTTTGTTACGTAAGCTGTGTTTGTTATGAATAGGTTATATCTTATTAATATACATAATGATATCAAGTCCTTATGAATTACTTTTAATCTTAAAATGATAATTATTCTTGAATGGATATGATGGGGAAATGAATCTCATCGTGTTCGTGGATACGGTAATCCGTACGTATGCACGAATGCTACTTCCATTTCATTTTTCATTTCAAAAGGAATAAAAAACAAATGATACATAGATATATTATTATTACAGTATAACAAAATATCTTATATATGTTAATTATTTTCATTAACACCATCCTTTATACATTCCATGTATGGTATGAACGAGTCATATCAGTTTGAGGGGGCGATAGCCCGCACTTCCTCAAATGAAATTATCGTATATATATAAAAAATGAAATGAATAATGGTATGCTATAAAATTGAATTAGAGAAGATTAATTATAAAATAAATATCATTAATATCATATTTATTTATACTTCCATCATAATGGCCACCATGAGGGGTGGTAGGAGATAATTGAACAATCATCGTTTCGTGAGGCGTTTGGTTTCCATCCACAGAAACATTATGTTTTTCACCCATTAGATGGAGGTGTGTGTAGGCGTAGTTTGAATAATTCTCATAAAAATATCCTAGTATATTGATTATACTGGTGTTGTTAAAAAAGAAAAGAATAAGAAGAGTTTTGGGGTTGGAGAAGTAAAATAAAAGACAAGAAGCTAAGAGAAATCGTTACCTTTAATTTGGGTAACTCCCTTTGGTTTGAACCAAAAAAGACTCTTGAAGTTCCTTATGCCTAAGGTAAGGATTCTAGGAGGAGGAGAGAGATATAGTGATCTTAATTGGGAAAAGTTTGGATGACCCAAAAGGCTTGAGTTGTGTGAGGAATTTGTTAGAAGTGGTGCTTTTTTATAAGGGTGAGGAGGGGCTCTTTAGGAAGGGTTGAAAATATTATTTTATTATATAATGATATTCGGTTTCTAAAGGTCCAAAACTCATTAAAGATGAAGATAAGATGACTCATGATCTAAATTAAATCATCCAATAAGAATTATACAGGTTTTTCGTAATATTTTAGTCTTTATAATCTTATTTATTTAAATCATTTATTAATGAGGTAAACACTACATCATTATTGTGTCATAAATAATTTAGTTTATTAAATGTCTAAAAATTATAAAAAAACTACCATGATGTAGGAAATATTTTGATCTTTCTAATTATTATTTATAGTTTAAAATATAACATATATAACCCTATGTAATTTTTTTTCTCTAAAAGATATATGCTTATGTCATTTTTGTATTTACTTTAACTTAATTAATATAAAGTGTCATTATCACTTACAAGTGGCTCCATGGGGTCTCGAAATCAACCAAAGATGCCCATGGTTGGACAGGTATCAACCAATAGGGTTAGGACACATTTTAGGGTAATTTATTATTATTATAATATTATTTTTTACCCTTTTTATCGGATTTACCCTTTAACCATGGAAAATAAAATATTTACTGAAGTAATTATTCAAAATGTCTAAAAATAAAAGTTAAATATTTACAGAATTTGGAACTCCTGATTCTAAATATGGAATCCATTTTTCTAAATTGAAAACACAGAAGTAGCAGAAATTAATTTAAAATTAATTCCCGCTGTCAAAACAAAAAGCATGTTTTTAGGAAATAATAACTATTAAAAAATTGACACCTGTTTATGTCTGGTTTAAATGTGAAATTATGTACAATAACCAAAATTGTATTAAATGGTAAAAATATATTCAAAATATACTTTAAAACCACTCAAATTCATAATTTATCACTATTAATTATTTCAATTAGAAAAGTTGTTTTTAATTAAAATTTAGTAATTTTCACTATTCATCAAAATATTAAAGTTTTATGAAAAATACCAAAATTTCACCCTAGGCTGATTTCAATATTATGAATCCAAAAATGAAGTCCATTTTGAAAGGTAAAATTTATAAAATTTCAAAAAGTGGGTATTACTATTCATAACGGCTAGTTTGATTGGTCACGGTGTGTTAGAATCTCAAAGTTGCGTACAATGCAAGATATTGCATTATTCAAGGGGAAACGTACCTTGGAAGCTTGGGGTATTACATTCTCCCATCCTTCAAATAATTTCATCCTCAAAATTTCTAGAATATTACTACATAAAAAGACTCGGGTGGTTCTTCATAATATGATCCTCAGGTTCCAACGTTGCCTCTTCCATCTTGTGGTTTCTCCATAAAACTTTTAGCAGACGAGTCGTATGGATTCTCACCACTTGTTCTCTTGTATCAAGAATCCTGACGGGCTCTTCGCAATAAGATATATTGGGTTCCATTTCTAATTCCTCGTAAGTGAGTACATGCATTGGGTCATGCATGTATTTTCTCAACAATGATACGTGGAAGATATCATGAACTTTGGAGGGACTTGGCCGCATTTCCAAATGGTAAGCTATAGCCCCAATTCGTTCTAGAATTTCAAAAGGTCTGATGTACCTGAGACTCAATTTACCCTTTTTATATAAACGTATAACTCCCTTCCATGGAGATACCTTCAATAAAACATGATCTCCTACCTGAAATTCTAAATCCTTCCTTCGGTAACCAGCATAGCTCTTCTATCTACTTTGAGCTGCTTTTATGTGGTTTTGGATTACCTTTACCTTTTCCATTGTTTCATCCACTAGTTCCGGGCCTACAAGTTTTATTTCACCAACGTCATCCCAACAGGTTGGTGTGCGACATCTCTTTCCGTATAATGCTTCATATGGTGCCATCCAAATACTTGAATGGAAGCTATTGTTATAGAAACATTTCGCCAGAGGTAAATATTGAACCCACATACCTAGAAGTCAAGTGAACATGATCTCAAAATTTCTTCTAAGGTTTGAATAGTCCGTTCTGATTATCCATCAGTTTGGGGGTGGTAAGCAGTGCTAAAACGAAGTTCAGTATCCAGGGATTTCTGAAGACTTTTCTAGAATCTTGATGTAAAACAGGGATCACGATCAGAAACAATCGATAGTAGTACTCCATGAAGTCTCACAACTTCATTAATATATAGCCTTACTAGACTTTCAAGTGGTAGATCTTCTCTTATATCAAGAAAATGTGCTGATTTTGTAAGATGATCAATAATGACCCATATTGTATCATTCCTTCTAGAAGTCTTTAGTAGCCCCATGACAAAGTCCATCGTGATATTATCCCATTTCCACTCAGGTATGGGAAGAGGTTGCATGAGTCCTTCAGGCTATTGCCTTCCAGCTTTCACTTGTTGAAAAACCATATATCATGACACAAAATCAGCAATCTCCCTCTTCATATTGTCCCACCAAAAATGTTCCTTCAAATATCTATACATTTTGGTGCTCTCAGGGTGTATAGAGAAATTGGAACTATGAGCATCGCCCAAAAATTCTCTTTTTAGATCAGGTATATTGGGAACACAAAGTCTCATCCCAAATTTCAAAATTCCATCTTCATAAACAAAGTCAATCAATCTCCCATCATTCACAGCTTTAATCTTCTTTTGAAACTCTTCATCATCAGTCTGAGAACTCTTTATCCTTTCTAGTAAAGATGGTTTCGAAACCATTTGAAAAAGCATTGATGTTTCACCTTCCATGGTGATTCCCATATCCATCTTCACTATATCCATGAAAATAGGATCCCTTTCAATTATCGTCTTGTTCAAAACTCCATGATCCTTTCTACTCAAAGCATCTGCCACCTTATTTGCCTTCCCCGAGTGGTAGTGTATTGTGAAATCATAATCCTTGAGTAGTTCAAGCCATTGCCTTTGCCACATGTTGAGTTCTTTTTGTGAGAAAATATACTTCAAACTCTTGTGATCAGTATAAATCTCACATTTTTCACCATAGAGATAATGTATCCATATCTTCAAATAAAATATTACAGTATATAAATCAAGATCATGAATAGGATAGTTTTGCTCATGAATTTTCTGCTGTCGTGATTCATAGGCAATAACTCTATCATTTTTCATAAGGACACAACCAAGTCCTTTATTCGATGCATTACTATAAATAACAAACCGGTCATTCCCCGATGGTAGAGTCAATATAGGAGCATTGACTAATCTATTCTTCATATCTTCAAAACATTCTTCACACTCTTTTTTCAAAACAAATTTAACCCCTTTATGTGTGAGCTTCATTAATGGGTTATCCAATCAGGAAAAATTCTGGATGAAAGGCTAATAATAACCTGCTAAACCAATAAAACTTTGTACCTTAGTTATACTCATTGGTGCTGGCCATTCTTGGATTTCCTTGGTCTTAGAAGGATCAATAGAGATTCCATCCTTAGAGACAATATGGCCATGAAAAGTGATCTCCTGAAGCCAGAATTCACACTTTCTAAACTTCCCATATAATTCATGTCTTCTAAGAGTCTTAAGGATAATTCACAAGTAATTTTCATGGTCTTCGTAGCTTTTGGAATATACCAAGATATCATCAATAAATACCACTAAAAAATCATTGAGATATTCCTTGAAAAATCTATTCATTAGATCCATGAATAAAGAGGGTGCATTAGTCAAACCAAAAGGCATTACTGTAACCTCATAATGCCCGTACCTGGTTCGAAATGCTGTCTTCAGAATGTATTCCTTCTTCACACATAACTGATGGTATTCAGATCGAAGGTCAATCTTTGAAAAGTATTGAGCTCTATGTACATGGTCAAAAAAATCATCAATGCGAGGTAGGGGATACTTGTTCTTTATTATTATAGCATTGATCTCCCTATAGTCGATACATAACCTCATTGATCCATCTTTCTTCTTAACAAAAAGGAAAGGGGCTCCCCATGGAAAAACACTAGGGTGAATAAATCCATTATTAATCAATTCCTCTAGTTGTTTATTTAGTTCAACTAATTCCACAGTGGCCATTCTATAAGGGGTCTTCGATATAGACCTTGAACTAGGAATTAAATTAATGGAAAATGCAACTTCTCATTCTGGAGGATGTCCATGTAAATCTTCTGGAAACACATCAACATATTCTCTCACAATAGGTATATCCTTTATTAGAACATTCCTTTCCTTACCCATAGTTATTTAATTCTCTTCCTCCCCAATAATTGAATTTAGTTGAACTACTGGGGGTGGATCTAGAAAAGAATTAGGTGGTGATGATTCAGCTCTAAAGATAAGTTTTTCCTTATCATCATCATCAAAAATCATAACCTTATTATTCTTATAATAAATCATTGAATCATGGTCCAAAAGTCAATCCATACTGAGGATTATATCAAATTCAATCTTGGGTATGATGATGATATCAACAGTTAAAGAACATTTATGTGCTCTAATGGGAATAGATCTATAGAAAATTGTAGCAATGATACTTCCCTTAGGAGTTTTAATTGAAAACTCCCTTGTTAAATAAAATTGGAAATATATAATTTTCTTAGAAAACTGGGAAGACATGAAACAATGCGATGATCCAGAATCAAATAAAGTATTGGATAAACTTGAAGAAACAATTAAATTGCCCGCCACAACGTCTTTCAGAGCATCAACTTCAGCATTACTAATAACATAAGCTTGGCCTTGATCCCTTGGACTTTTCTTAGGTAAGTTCCCCTGACTCTTAGGACATTCATTTGCATAATGTCCCATCTCCCTGTAGTTGTAGCATTGAACATCAGTAGCTTCTTTCTTCCCCTTTCAATCAAGAGCTTGGTGGCCTTTTTCACCACACTTGTAACAGACTCCCATTCCTTTCAATCAAGTATCGAGGTGTTTATTCCCACATTTACTATAGGATGGATAATAAACTTTTCCCTTCTTCCCCTTATTTCTATTTCCATAGTGATCAACAGATCTCTTCTTCTCTTTCTTTGCCTTAACGTCAAAAGACTTATAGAATTCTTTTTTTATCTTAATAGTGCATGAGGCAATATCTTCGTAAAACAAGAAGGTTTGTAAGACTAATGGTCGAAGGAGAAATGGTTTTAAAACATCAAAGAAACTATCAATCTTACTTCTTGGTTTACTTATATAATCTGCAGCATATCTTGCTAACCTTGTAAAGTTAGCCTCATACTTTGTGACATTCTCATCCTCCTTTTGTCTCAGACTCAAAAATTGCCTTTCCATATCTGCTTGATGGTCACGAGAGAAGTATTTTTATAAGAAAAGCTCTTTGAACTCCCTACATTACATATTTGATACTTTATCATCTTCCTTTGTGTTTTTAATCAATGACCACCATTGATCAGCATCTCCAGTGAGGTGGTAAACTACCATGATACCTTTTTCCCTTTCACTGCTCCTCAAGGCATGGAATATTTTCTCTAAGGAATTTACCCATTGCCCAGCTACTAAAGGATTTGTACTCCAATTGAATGTTGGTGGTTGTTGCCTCATGAATAGATCTAACATTGATACTCCATGTTGTGGATTAGAGTTCTCAATATGTGTAAGGTTATTATTCATAACCTGAGTGAGTTATCCCAGTATGGTGATAAGCTGATCAGCACCAATTGTATCACCAGCTCTACTAAAATTATCTTGAGAAGGAGGGAAATCCCTATATGGAGTGCGTGCATTGATATAGTTTCCATTCCTTCCAATAGGTGCCATTTATAAACAATGGCATAAACTAGATCAGTTTATGAATCAAATTACATAATTCCATACTTGTAAAACACTTAACATAAATTGAACAATTTATCAATATAATACATAATCATAAAAAAATGTTTTCTTTGAGGAAGTATATACTCATAAACCCTTCATAATGGTTTGTAAATAAAATAAAAATTATCCTAAGTATACCCCCCAAGAGTTTTGTAACCAAGAGTGCAACAAGGCCCGTTGTCATGCACCAGTTCTTATTCAAGTCTAGCTCAAAGTGGTGTTTTATAGTTTTACCCCTAGGTACATCTATGCTAGAGCTGCCTCTACCTACTCATATCCAGACAAAGATTTATTTCTCAGAAAACTCACAAAATCTTTACAATAACAAAATTATAGGAAGTTCTTCTATACTAATCCTCAAAGTCCATCTTAGGTCTATGTGCTCTAATCAGAGTTTATCTAAATCTAGCTTCCAAGGTTTGTACTAAACTTCCTCTGATACCAACTATAATGCCCTGACCCCAGTTACCTAGAGTCAGTTCATTATTACATAACATTGGCATGATAAAAAAAGATCAAGTCTCAAAAGAACAATTAGTTTAGTAGCTTTGGAATCACTAGATACATTCATAAAGGTTACATTACATTATAAAGTGAAAACTACAACAACATCTTGCCTCTACACTCATATACCCTTATACTATCCCTACAGGTCAGTCATAAAGTACTTCTTCACATCCTGAAAAAATATTGAAAGGGGTAAGCTACAATTCCCAGTAAGGATAACAATATAGAAAAAAATTTCATAAATAAGCATAAACATTTAAGGCAATGTATAACTAAAACAAAGGCCTTTTAAACTTGAACTTCAGCATAATATGGAAGAAATAAAATGAAATAATGCCACTTACTTATTCACATGGATATTATACTAGTATAATAATCACATGTAATATCAATAACCACTTTCATAATGATGGAATGTATAATTCCAGACTATCATAACCACATAGTCAAGGCCTTGTGCCAAGACTACAAATAATATTTTGTCAAGGCCTGTGCCAATACACTAATTGGTCTCATGAGACCTACTGATGCATAGAGGAGCTATAGCGGGATCCACCCATCACTTATTAAGTCCAATGAATTACTCATATGAACAGGTTAAAACATAACATAACATTTGTATTAGAACTATCATACGAAATGTCAATACTTTTTCCATAAACCATGAATGATATAAAAATAACACATCATCGTTTCAGGTGTTAACTGATTCATTTTATTTTATATGCTTTGTTACGTAAGTTGTGATTGTTATGGATAGGTTGTATCTTATTCATATCCATAATGATATCAAGTCCTTAATCATTACTTTTAATCATCAAATGAGAATTATTCACGAATGGATATGATGGGGAAATGAATCTCATCGCGTTCGTGGAGACGGTAATTCGTACATACGCACGAACGCTAATTCTATTTCATTTTTCATTTTAAAAGGAATCAAAACCAAATGATACATAGGTATATTATCATTCCAGTATAACATAATATCTTATATATGTTACTTAATTTCATTAACACCATCCTTTATACATTCCATGCATGGTATGAATGAGTCATATCACTTTGAGGGGGCGGTTGTCCACACTTCCTCAAATGAAATTATCGTGTATATATATATTCAACATGAAACGAATATTGGTATGCTATAAAATGAAATTATAGAAGATTATATATAAAATAAATATCATAAATATCATATTTAATTATAGTTTCATCATAATGTCCACCATGAGGGGTGGTTGGAGATAACTGAACTATCATCATTTTGTGAGGCGTTTGGTTTCCATCCACAAAAACATTATGTTGTTCACCCATTAGATGTAGGTGTGTGTAGGTGCAGTTCAAATAATTATCATAAAAATATCCTATTATATTGATTATACTAGGTATTTCACAAAATAAATTAATAATAAGAGTTTAGGGGTTGGTTAAGTAAAATAAAAGAGAAGAAGCTAAGAGAAATCGTTACCTTTAATTTGGGTAACTCCCTTTAGTTTGAACCAAAAAGGACTCTTAAAGTGCCTTCTACCTAAGGTAAGGATTCTACGAGGGGGATAGGGATGTAGGGAGATTAATTGGGTAGATGTTGGATGAGGAAAAAGGCTTGAGAGGTGTGAGTAATTGGTTAGAAGTGGTGTCCTTTTATATGGGGGAGGCATATCTATTTAGGAAGGATTGAAAATATTATTTTATTATATAATTATATTCAGTTTCTAAAGGTCAAAAACTCATTAAATACGAATATAATATGAATCATGATCGAAATGAAGTCATCCAATAATAATTGGATAGGTTTTGGGTATTATTTTAGTCTTTATAATCTTATTTATTTAAATCATTTATTAATGAGGTAAACACTACACCATTATTGTGTCATAAATAATTTATTTTATTAGATGTCTAAAAATAATAAAAAAACTACCATGATGTAAGAAATTGTTTTATCTTTCTAATGAATATTTATAGTCTAAAATATAACATATATAACTCTATGTAATTTTTTTTTCTAAAAGATATATGCTTATGTCATGTTTGTATTTACTTTAACTTAATTAATATAAAGTGTCATTATCACTTACAAGTGGCTCCATGTGGTCCCAAAATCGACCCAAAGATACCCATGGTTGGACATGTATCAACCAATAGGGTTAGGACACGTTTTAGGGTAATTTAGTATTATTATAACAATACTTCTTTGCCCTTATTTATCAGATTTACCCTTTAACCATGGTAAATAAAATATTTACTCAAATAATTATTCAAAATATCTAAAAATAAAAGTTACCTATTTACAGAATTTGGACCTCCTGATTCTAAATATGGAATCCATTTTTCTAAATTCAAAACACCGAAGTGGCATAAATTAATTTAAAATTAATTTCTGCTGTCAAAACAAAAAGCGTGTTTTTAAGAAATAATAACTATCAAAAGATTGACACTTCTTTATGTCTGGTTTAAATGTGAAATTATGTCCAATGACCAAAATTGTATTAAATGGTAAAAATATATTCTAAATATACTTTAAAACCACTCAAATTCATAATTTATCACTATAAATTATTTCTATTAAAAAAGTTGTTTTTAATTAAAATTTATTAATTTTCACTATTCATCAAAATATGAAAGTTTTCAGAAAAATACCATAATTTCACCCTAGGCTAATTTCGATATTCCGAATCCAAAAATGAAGTCCATTTTGAAAGATAAAATTTATAAAATTTCAAAAAGTGGTTATTGCTATTCATAACGACTAGTTTGATTGGTCACAGTGTGTTAGAATCTCGAAATTGCGTACAATGCAGGCTTTTGAATTTTTTAAAGGGAAACGTACCATGGAATCTTAGGGTGTTACATATTTCTCTAAAAGTAGTATCAAAAAGAGATGGGAGCAGTGACCTTTTAAAATTGAGGTGAGGGACACAATTGTAATTTTTCAAAGAATTTAATAATTATTAAGTCACATTGTTGAAAAAATTTCCATGAAATGATTCATATTTGATGCTAATTTCTGTAAGGTTTAAATAAAACACAATAATGTGGTTTAATAATGTTTTTAGGTTATTTTAACCCTTATGATTGGGTTTAAACCATTCATCAGCCATTTTTGACCTTAACTTTGGTAACAAACTTTTCAATATTTAAGAATTTTAATTTTACTTATATGGTAAAAAATGGGTCATAAATTTCCATGGTATAAAATTGTAGACCATTTATAATCCCAATTTTCATATTTAATGTTTTTTAGAATTTTTAAATAATTAAAAAGATATGATTTTTCATAATATATCAATAATGACATTTTTGACACTATTAATGGAAATTGACTTTAAAGACATCAAGATAAAACATTATTTCAAATAGAAACTATTTAATCATAAATTATAAATTATTATTTATAATAAAACTCAGGTTACACAACAATTCATTCAAAAATTATTACATTTTATGTTTTTAAAATCATTTACTTGGATTTTTTATTTGTTTTCTCAAGCATTGTGCCAACATTGTATAAGAATTTAAGGCAATTATATATCCACTAAAAATATAAATAAATTAACATCACAAATACAATTTCATTATGCTCAAAATAACATTAAATATTCTTCCCTAATGTATTTATACCCATATGTGAACCTATAAAATAAACTTAAATGCAAGAGAGTGACATTTTGTATTTTTCATTACTTAAAATAATATAAATGCCATTATCAATGAAAAATAGAACCAAAATGAAACATATTTGGATTTGGGTGGTCTATTGTTGAATTAATCTCATAAAAATGTATAAGTAAAAGTTTGGGTTTAACTATGAGACCTTATATCAATGTTTTAATAGTATTTTAACTATTTTACCCTTACAATAGTGATAAATATTTTCCAAAGTTACTGTTCATAATGACAAAAAATAAAAGATACCTATTTTAAAAAATTGATATTACTAATTAAAAATATTGAATCCAATTTACAAGATTCATTATCAATAAGTGGTCACATAAATTAAAAATATAAATTCATAAAAAACACTGAAAAATTTGTTTTTATAAAAATACGATTTATGTATAAAAATTAACTGATATCAAAATCAAGAATATTGCAGATTCAAATAAAATTAATTAGATTATTATAAACCAATAAGGTTATATTTCATTTTAATAAAAAATAAAAAATATAATGGAACTATTAAAGAACTTTATTTAATGAAATTAAAGGGCAGTATTAGAAAAATCAATAATTTTAACTATTCAATAAAAACTAAATCATTTTAGAAAAATCTTAGAATTTCAAGAAAATTTAATTTCTATATACTGATTTAAAAAATTATCTTCATTTTATAAAATATATTTTCTTAAATTGGAATCTATTAATTATATTTTCCATGCAAATAATCCTATAAATTCCTTTTTTGAAGAAAATACATTTTTTGAATGTAAAATGACCTCTTTAAAAATTGAGTGATTATTAACTAAGAACTAATAAATAAATTTTTATTGAGTAGGAAAATTATACCTATATTTCATAATGTGGTTACTCATATTCATACCCTCTATCTCAATATAAAGGTTACATTTCAATAATAACATTTTTATAGTATATCTAAATTTTCTTAAATCTCAGCATTGCATGTTAAGAAAGCTATCAAGTTTATTATTAATTTAAATTAACATTTTTTGGTGTTATAAGGAGAAAATAATTCAATAAAATTTTTAGAAATATTATATAATATATAAATACATCCATTTTGGGAAGTAAATACATTAAAAATTCATCATTCCAAACAAATTGATTCATACTAAATAATGAATATTTCCATACATTATGTTAATGAGAAGAACATTCGAGGAAATATTCATTAATCAATTAAGTCAGATAATTTTAAAAAAATGAATCTTTTATATCATCTTATATTTATACCAATGAACATCAAAGAACTAATCAAATGTAGTTTCCAAAAATTTTGGTTGAAAATACATCTAAATAAAGAGATGAATAATTTCAAATGAAATAAATATATAGATATATGTCACTATACACTAGTAGTGGAACACTTATCTCTGAAACCCCATGTATTCCTATTCTATATTTTTTTTTCAAAATATTTTATTTTAATATTTTTATTCTTATATTTTATTAATTACTTTTATTCATAATTGTCTTTTCTTGTTTACATTTGGATAATATTTAAAATTAAAATTTTTAATTTTTTTTAAAAAACATAAATTCCAATTCAAAACATTTTTGGAATCATCTTTAAAAAAATATAATCAATCCATTTATTAACAGAATTTATCTTCCCAATTTCAGAGATATTTCTCAGTTCATAAAAATTTTAGGACAAATATGTATCCTTATTTAAAAATTCAGTTTAATATTATAGACTATTAAAAATATGAAAATTAATTATGTATATTAAATTTAATATGACATCATGTGTTGTGATGGTATTAAATCTAATATATTATATCAAAAAATCTATGAAAACACTTCATATTCATTTACACCTATATATAAGGCATTGTAACCAGAGTCTTTTGGATACTTTAATTTCAATCAATAGCGAAAGTCCTCTAGATTTTCAGAAGGTTCTTCTTATCTTCCAATTCAAACATGATATCTTCGAGAGAACTTGAAACAATTAAATCATAAAATATAGTATGATAGATTCAAATATATTTAAGAAATATTATCTTATACTAAATAGAATTGGAACCTTTCAATGTTGTAGAGATATTGTTTTTACAATTGATAAACATGAGTAATATTATCCCATGTTGATTTATGAATTTTACAAATCTACAATGTTTTATGAAGATGTTGGATTTAAGTGGGTAACTATTTTAATATTTTCCATAAGTTTACCTTAACTCTCTAAAAATTATCATAGTTACTCAATGTAAATTTTAAAAAAGATTCACTATTTTGTTTCACAAATTACCTAAAATTTTTGGAATATTTTCTAAATGTAAAGCTAAAATGAATTTGTTTGTGATAAATAAAGAATATCACAAGACCAGACATTTATCACTTAAAGTTTCAATCATCTTTTAGTGGATTCAATCTTTTCCACTATTTCAGAAAGTAGAAAATAACACTATTAAAATTAAGGATGTATTCATACTAGATACATTGGTAAGATTTAGAATGTTTAGCATTGTAAAATTCATTTTTAATTAAATAGAATAAATTCAAAATTATGAAGTTATGAGGAAAATATTATTATATTACCAGATTCAGAAAAAAATGCTTTTAGAACTAATAAGCTAATATAATTTTAAGAATAAAAATCAACCAAAAAGAAAAAAGAAAATCCAATCTTTGTAGAAATAACCTTAATATTGGGATTAAATTATGATTTTAAAGAAAACATATTTGTATAGTGATATTCTGTATCTACCTCTACTAAACTTAAAAGATATATGTAATGAAAAGAATCTAGAAAATTAGTTTATTCTTTAGATGAAATTAAAAAATCCTATCATTCCTAGTTTAGATAAGGATCCAGAGAAGAAAAATTTAAAACCAAATGAGGTTACTAAATTTATTAAAGAATATAAATATTTGAAATGGAATATAAAGATAAAATTTGTTGAACCAATATTTCAACTGAAAGAACCTTATTTGAAAAAAAATATCATTAGATTAGATTATTTATTATAATTTTAATTAACAATCATAAAATATTCAGGAAATAAAAGTTGATGAAGTGAAAAATAAGAAATAAGAAAAAGTTTCCAAAAAACCAAATTTTAGGCTAGACAAAGCTGAGTCTAAATATTTAAGAGAAGATATTGGTTAGGATATTTTATAAGAAAACAAGAACATGAAATATGTTAAAATGATAAAGAAATATCATATTGAAAAATACATTTTAACTAGGTTCCTATAAAAAATAATTTTCTTAAAAAGAACTGATAAATTGATAGTTGGATTTTGAAGGAAAATAAAAAGATGTTTCTTTAGATTTTGTGGAAAAATAAACTTCATTATTGACACCCCAAATGAGTTGTTATAAACCTTTACTAGAAATATATAGATTTAATTTCGACTGAATTTCATCTAATAGAAGTACAACCATTTTAAGATGAATATTATACTTCATCTAAAGATGTCGTCACATCAGCATACCTTGTTTTAAAAGAAAGTATTATTGAAATTCCAGATGAAATGATCGATGAATTCATAGAAAGAAATATTTAGTTGAAGATTTGTCCCCTTTAGAATCTTTACTTTAGACCACTAATGTTGTAACCTATTCACTATTAAAGTAATATACTTAAAAATAGGATTCCTCAAAAGATTTTTGAATCACTTATTACTCTTTAGAATCATCTAAAATAACTATTTATAATCAAAATATAGATAATAAAGACATCATTGATGTTCTAAAAAATACTCAAGAAAAGTTTAATATGCTAATATTTCAACTGATCATTACAAAAGAATAGGAGAAGGAAGAGAAGGTATATAAAAGTCCATCTAAAACAATTTCTTTAGTTAAACATGAATTTTTGAATAAAATCTTGACTCAGTTTTTATCATATAAATGAAAATGAATCATATCAATGGTATGATACCAGAACTCTAAGAAACTATATGACTGATTCAAAATCAAATGATCGAAGATTAAAATTTAGATTTAAAAAATTATTTGGTAGTTTATTTTTCTAAAGTTGTAGTATATTTGAATCTAGTCATATAATGGAGTGATTATTATGATTATATGTTTAGAAACTTCACCAAGTGAATTAATATCAATTTAAGGACTCCAATTCTATTGGTTATCACACCATTTCTTTGCACTAAAGATATAATATTCTATTAAAAATTAATTATATATATAAATTTTCACAAATATTTTGAGAATAAAGTTAATGAAATTTTTTCACCTATTGAATATTTGATGAATCTTGTTGTATTAAAAAACTAAATCGATAGTTGACCAAAATTCAATGTTTGATGAGAATAAAAAGAAAATTTAATAGAAAAGCATGAAGAACTTTTTTCTATGAGAAAATGTTATTAACCAATATTATGTTATAAAATCTCAATAAGATAAGTTTTATTAGAAGATATGTATTTCTATCCAAAAAATTAAAGTGCAAGATGAGACCCTGGCTGAGCAATGGAAATAACAAAAAAAAAAGATGAAGCACATGATTGATAAATAAATCCATAAATTTTGATTTTATAATTTCTGGTTGACTAAAATATTAAATCTAAAACATTTTATGATATTATTTTAAATTGTTAATGAATGATATATTTATGAATTCCTTTATCCTAATGAATTTTTTTTATAAGAAAATCAATTCACTATTTTTCTATTTTTAAGTGAAATGTTATTTTCATTTATTTTTGAAAATATCATTATTGGAGTTATTTTAGGAAAAATATTTTCTTTACTATCATGATTATTTTTTTTAAAGAAGAAAAAAGTAATTTAAGTATTTATTAAGAGAAATTTTTTTTCCATCCCATCCACATCAGAATATTCAAAAAAATAGATATTTTCTTTTAAAATTTTGAAAGTATTAATTCCCTCATATAAGATTGTACCTTTAAAAAATAGAATGATTTTTTAGTAAAATTATTACATTGATCATTATTTTCAAAGTAAAAATAAAAATTAATAAGTAAATGTTTTAATTTAAATAATTTGTTCATATTTTTTATATAAAATCAGTTATGAAAAAAATTATAACCTAAGATTTAACAAAATACCATTGGTATGAAAATCTAGGAAAAACTGAAGATCTCATAAAATTAAAAATACTTATGGTGTATAGATTCATTAAAATAGATATGTGAATTATATTATAGAGCATTATGGTGGTTCTGAAGAGTTTCATTGTTTTATATGGAGATATTCCATGCACATCGAATGATGAATAGTAATATAATATTGATACTATTGTAATTGAATCTGAGTTGTGTGAAATTCAACCATTGGAGGATTTCATATAAACATAGCTTCCTATAATGGATCATAAGACATGAATAAGGAAAATGATTAAGAATAATCTGAGAGAGATGAAATTGATTTAAGCATTCAACTTCTTGTTGACTGGTGCACTTATGATTGTTTTTTTGAGTTTTATCTAGAGATTACTATTGAGAGATTTCATTTTAAATATTTTATTATTTCTTATTATAAGAATTATATTGAGATACAAGTCTTATAATAATATTAACCAATCTACTAGCTATAGTATCATGTATGTCGAGCTACCATTTGTTGTGTAAGAAGTAACAAGTTACCAGTCAAAGTAGTCGGTGAACCATGCCTCAAGTTGATGAAGTGGGAAAAGTAGATTTTGTTGATCAAGGGATTCATAGGTGAGTGAAACAGATCCAAGATTTAGGATTTTAGAAGTGGATACCTTTTGATAGGTTGATTTTTGAGGTTACTTTGAAACAGATTTATGTTTCCCCTTTCTCTTTAGGTAAAATGTGTAAATTTTAATAATTAATTTAGGGTTGAATTGGTTTATCATATTCAAAATTTTAATATTTACGTTGTACTAATTCTTTTAATGGTATTTTATAAATAATAGTTGATTTTCCAATGTGTTATTACTTTCACCAATAATTTAAATACTAAACATCATATTAATTTGATATTATTTAAATTATTTATATGGTTTAATAAGAATTTTTATTTTCGATAGTTTTAATTCTTGGCGAGGATTAAAATTTGTAGTGAATTTCTAAAATAAAAATTCACCTCCATATTATAGTGTTTTTTATTTATACATAAATTTTTATCCTAATGTCATGGGATCATGATATATATATCCCCACAAATGATTTCATTGACTAAAATCCTGAAAAAATCCTTCTACATTAATGGAGAATTTAGTTTAATGTATAAAATTCATTGAAATCATGTGAAATGGACCCATGATTCCTATGCATGATTTTAATATATCCTCCATGAATTTTCAATTTCAAACCATAATTATTTATACATTGAATAAAATTTAGTTATAAGGATAGAATTGCATCTCTTATAATTAAACAAACAAATCAATTTATATAACTTGTCTTTCATTGTTAATATTCCTTCACATTTCACTAACTAAATATAACATAATAATATATCTTCATGTGATATGAATTACTACCACTAACATAGCCATGTTTCGATCCATGAGACTCTGATTTTGTATGCGATAATACTATGTCACCACCCATGACATGTTATATTAATATAATTTTATTTTCTAATACTATATTTATATTTGTGATCTATTATAGTTATTACTAGCAACATGAAAATAAAACACCCTAACATTAATTCTATTTTTCCAATCTACTTTTAGGTGCTATATCTACTCTTCAATACATTCCTAACATAAATAATCTCATATATATGTCCATGAGAGCATCCAAACTCATATTTGGAATGTGTAAGTTCATACATGTGGTTCAGTTAACAATAATTCATATTTTTTCATGGATGGGCATGCTTCCCATCACAGTTGGTCTTTCCCCTTTACATGGATATCCATAGAAACTTTCACTGTTTAATACGATATTTGAGATGATTATAAGTGTCCCTTTTCATAGATAATATTTATCTTATATCATATCTATTTCATCCTTTTGTAATATTATTCCTTTATAACATCTATTTTAAACATTAAGCAAAAAATCTAACTACAATAATCCAGAAGGTGTAATAATTTTATTTTAATACTTTTTGCTTATTTTTACCATAAAATTAATTACACTATATCATTTTAATTTATAACATAGTAAACATATCATGATATGAAATTACATATTTAATCTTTTTTATATAAAGAATTATATACCATAAAATATGGTCCATTTATGATTAAATTGGGAAGATTTTAATGAGGGGAAAGAATAAAAATACTTTACTTATATGCTCAGTTTTTAATACAACATTAATAAAATCTAAAACTATCTTCTAAACATTCATATAGATTCATCATGATAGATTTTCTATGATTGAGGAGAAATATAAGAATTCTAATATTAACTATACATCTACAATTTTGGTTTCATTTCATAATTCTCTTATGAATTCATCTATTTATAATAATATATTAGAATAATGAACCTTTAATAGAATATTAGTGTGTACTATCTATATAGTATAACTGGTTTTTTAATTTTTATCTGAAAAAATATCATATATATTGTATTGGAAAAGGTATCTCTAATTTGATACTCTTAATATTAAATTCACATTTACAATCAAATTTAGTTTAACTCATTCTTTTTTATTGTTTTTATCCTTAATATCTAATGTTAGGATACCTTTTTATCCTTGATCAATTTTTAAAAATTTATTTTTAACACCTAAATCCTATTTATGGACTTAAAAAAAAATACATTATTGATTGATTGATCATAGATACATTCGATAATCTTCATCTGAACATGTACTTGTTAAAAGAAAGCTTCATCCTTTAATAATATGGTGATTTGAGCATCAATTTAGGTTTCTGATTTGGGGAATCTCTCTCATAGTATTTAATACTGATCGAAATATATAATTATTTATTTATCTTGAGTACATGGATTTTATTGATTTAATTATATAAACTAAACTATAAATATATGAGTGTTAATAAAGTTTGGTGGCATATGTGAAATATTTTCTATTGTTTCGTTTTTTTATTCCTATGAATTCTTATTGGCGAATAAAGGATGTAATGTCGAATGTCAGATGATATACACTGGATATGATTTGGTGGTGATTTTCACATTACTAAATTTATAGGGTTAATATGGAAGGGATAAAATAAAGATGATAAATATACTATTATGTTTAATGTGAATTAATTTATGAAACACTATGATGAAAATTTTATATTTTTATAAATTTATATTGGCAATCAGTTATAAGAAATAATATTTTTTATCAAAATATATGTTATAAATTAAATCACATAATTGAGTTGAGTTATTTTTCATGGATGTTACATTACAAAAAAGTTAGTAACTAAATATAAATTGAAATTTTAGGTGGTCATTAAAAATTATAAGTATAAGGATAACTTTTTTGATTTGAATGATTTATGCATTTTAAGGTATTATAATTTAAATTATAAGGTAATTATTTAAAATGGTGATGAATGTGTGTGGTCAAAAATTAAAGAGGGAGTATTAGTGGCATTTATGAATTATGTTAGAAAATTTTAGTAAATTTTGTGGTTAATAAAATAGAATATGTGTTGTGAAATTTATTTTTAATATGGAATAGTTAAAGTAAATTTCTAATGATGAAATATGTGGAATTGGAAATAAATTTTAGATTAAGAAGGAAGTAATTTAAGTTATTGATTGATTGTGGTGTTGTTTTGTTGGTTTTTTATGTGGTTAGAGATATTGATAGTAGTTTAGTGGTGGTAATTATATCAGTGATGAAATTTTATAGGGGTAAAATTATTAGATGTGTTACCAAGGTTATAATTTGTGTTACATTATATCATTTTATGTTTTTTATTTCTTGAGAATCACCACTTGAGTTGGGTAACATGATCGACACCCATATGAGGTTTTAAGTTTCAATTGAACCCCCAATATTCAAGATGGCTATAATAGATGATCCACCACTCAACTTTTCATGTTATCCCTTACATTAATGAATAAGATAGTATTTTTATTATGTGGTGGACTTGGAAGGGGTATGTAGTTTTGAATTACAGCTATGGTATGTGGTTATGGTAATCATTTTCATACGTGGTAGTGGTATGTTATTATTTTATTGGGATATGGAATTTGGAATGGAATGTGATGGAACAACTAAGATATGTACCATTAGGGCCTAGAGGAAACTATATTAGTGGGGAAGCATGTGTGGGTTACCTCATTTTCATTGTTATATATGGAGAGATTCCATTCCCAACGAATGATGAATAGTAATATGATGTCAATACTATTGTAACTGAATTTGTATTGTGTGAAATTCAACCATTAGTGGATTTTCTATAAATATATATTCATGTAATGGATCTAAAAACAAAAATAAAGATAACAATTAAGAATAATCTAACATAGATATAATCAATTGAAGCCTTCAACTTCTTGTAGACTAGTGTACTTATGATTGTTTTATTTTTGAGTGTTATCTAGATATTACACTTGATAGAATTAATTTTAAATAATTTACCATTAATTATTGTAATAATGGTTTTGAGATACTAATCTTAGTATCATATTTTACAATCTTCTATATATAGTAGCATGTATACCAAGCTACCAGTTGTTGTATAAGAAGTAATGAGCTACCAATCAAAGTAGCTAGTGTACCAAGCATTAGGTTGATGATGTAGGAAATACTGATTTTGTTGATCTAGGGATTCAAGGGTGAGTAAAATAGATCCAAGATTTTTGATTTTATAAGTGGATAACTTTTTATAGGTTGATAGTCAAGTTTATCATTCCCCATTCTTTTTAGGTTAAATCTATAAATTTTAATAATTTATTTAGCGTTTGATTGGTAAACCATGTTAAAATTTTTAATATTTGTGTTGTACTAAATTTTTAAGTGTATTTGATAAAAAATAGTTGATTTTTCAATGTGTTATTACTTTCATCAATAATTAAAATATTAAAAATAATATTACTTTGATATTACATAGATTATTTATATGGGTTATTCAAAATTTTTATTTCCAATATTTTTAATACTAGGAAAGGATTGAAATTTTTAGTTAATTTATAAAACTAAAATATACTACCCTCTTATAATGTTTTTTTGTATATAGATAAATCTTTATCCTAATGTCAGGGGTTCATGATATTTATATCCCCATTTATGGTTTCATTAATTAAAATCCTGAAAATATTCTTCTACATTCACATAGAATTTTGTTTAATGCGTAGAATTCATTTAAATCATGTGAAATGGACCTGTGAATCCAAAAAATGATTTTAATATATACCCCATGAATTTTGAATTTCAAACCATAATTAATTTTATAGAGAATCAAAATTAGTCATAAGTATAGAATCTCATCTCTTATAATCAAACAACAAAATCAATATATTTTACATGGATTTTATAGTGTATATTTATTCACATTTCACTAACTAAATATAATATATTAATATCTATTATTGTGATATGAATCACTACCTCTTTAATATCCATTTTCCAATCCATGACACTCTGATTCTGTATGTTATAATACTATGTCACCACCCATGACAAATAATTTTAATATACATTTATTTTCAACAAATATATTGATATTGGTGATCTGTAATAGTAATTACTAGAAATATAGAAACAAAACACCCTAACATTAATTCCATTTATATAATATACTTTTAAGTCCTATATCTACTATTTAATACACTCTGAACATAAATAATCCCATATATAAGTCCATGAAACCATCTTACCTCATATTTGAAATGTGTAAGTTTACACTTATGGTTCAGTTAATAGTAATTCATATTTTTTTCATGGATGGGCATGCTTCCCATCACAGTTGGCCTTTCCCATTACATGAATATCTATAGCATTCTTCATAGGTGACTATGTTGTTTGAGATGATTAGAAGTGTCCCTTTTCATAGATAATATTTAGCTTCTATATTATCAATATCATCCATTGGAAATATTATTCCTTTATAACATCCATTTAAACATCATGAAATAAATATAACTACAATAATCCATAAGGTATAATAAATAAATTTTAAATATTTTTTTCTCTTTTCCCAGAAAATTTATCACACTATCTAATTTTTAATTTTAACATTAATACAGATCTCCTGATATAAAATTACATATTTGACTTATTTTTATATGATACATTATATCCCATAAAATATAGTCTCTTTTAAGATTAAATTGGGAAGATTATAATGAGGGGAAATAATAAAAATACTTTACCTATATGCTCAATTTTTACCTCAACATTAATAAAATCTAAATTTATCTTTTAAAAATTAATATATATTTTTCAGAAAATCCTATCTATGATTGTTGGAAAATATAATCATTCTAATATTAACTATACATCTACAATTTTGGTTTTATTTTTTACTTTTCTTATGAATTTATCTATTTATAAAGGTATAATGGAACAATGAAAATTTTATAGAATATTAGTTTGTACTGTCTATATAGTAGAACTAGTTTCCTAATATCTATCCTAATACAAAATATCATATAGATTTTATTGTAAAATGATATCTAATTTTTTAATCTTATTATTAAATCTAATTTTTCTATAAAATTTAGTTTAAGACATTAATTTTTTTACCCTTGATATAAAATGTTAGGATCATTTTTTTCTAAGGTTGATTTTTAAAAATTGATTTTTAACACCTAAAAACTATTTACGGTCTTTAAAAAATAAATTATTGATTTATTGATCATAGATAAATTGTATAATATTTATGTGATCATGTAACTATAATAAATAAGCTTCATCTTTTAATAATGTTGTCATTTGAGCATCAATTGGGGTAGTTGATTCAGGGACTCTCTCTTATAGTATTTACTATTGATAAAAATAGATAATTATTTATTTATCTTGAGTAAATGGATTGTATAGATTTTAATATATAAACTAAACCATAAATTTATAAGTGTTAATAAAGTGTGGTTATATATGTGAAATATTTTTTGTTGTTTTGTTTTTTAGATTTCTATGACTTTTTATTGGTGAATAAATGATGTGATGTTGAATGATAGATGATATACATTAGATATAATTTGGTTCTGAGGTTCACATTTATAAATATATGGGGTTAATATAGAAGGGATAAAATAAAGATGATAAATATACTATGATATTTAATGTGAATTGATTTATGAAACACTATAATGAAAATTTTATATTGCTATAAAAATATATTGGAAATTGGTTATGAGAAATAATAATTTTTATCAAAATATATGTTATAAATTAAATTAAATAATGGAATTGAGTTATTTTACATGGATGTTACATTAAAAAAAATTTAGTAATTAATTATGAAATTGAAATTTGAGGTAGTAATTAGAAATTAGAAGTATAGATATGACCTATTTGATTTTAATGATTTATGTGTTTTTAGGGTACTATAATTAAATTATATGGTGATTATTTTATATGGGGATGATTGTGAGTGGTAAAAAATTGAAAAGTTAGTATTAGTGTGATTTAAGAATTATGTTAGAAAATTATGGTAAATATTGTGGTTAATAGTATGGAATATGTGCTGTGAAATTAATTAAAAGATAGATATGTTAAGGTAAATTTTTAATGATGAAAAAAGTGTAATTAGTATTAAATTTTAGGTTATAAAGAAAGGAACATAAGTTATTGATGGATTGTGGTGTTTCTTTGTTAGTTTTTGTGTGGTTAGAGATGTCAATAGTAGTTTAATGGTGGTAATTATGTGGGTGATGGGATTTCATAGGGTTGAAATTATTAGATGTCACACTGAGGTTAGGATTTGTGTTTTATTATATCAGTTTTTTTATTTCTTTCCAATCACCGCTTGAGTTGGGTAACTTGACTGACACACATATGAGGTTTTAGGTGTCAAGTGAACCCCTAACTTTGAAGATGGGTATAATATATGGAAAACAACTCACCTTTGTATGTTATCCCTTCCATTAATGAATATGGTAGTAGTTTTAATATGTGGTGTACTTGGAAGTGGTTTGTAGTTTTGAAATATAGATGCGGTATGTGGTTATTGTAGTGGTTGTGGTAAATAGAAGTGGTATGTTATTGATGTATGGGGATATGGAATGTGGAATAGAATGGGATGGAACAACTGAGATATATACCATTATGGAATATAGGAAACTATATTTGCAGAGAAGTTGGTGTGGGTTACCTCATTTTATATATTTTCATGTTTATAATACTTATAGTGCATAAATATTTGTTGAGTAGAATTTTTGTGAGATAGTTATTTAGATGAATATTGTTAGGACCTAAATAGGTTTCACTGTTTACTTATTTACAAATATAGTAATATTATTCCATATTTACTCAAGATTTACTTGCGAGGAACCTATTGAGTATACTTTTATTATAACTTCTACACATATATAAAATTTTTGAAATATTTTTCATATGGTTTTGGGAAATTAGTTGAACATTAATAACTCAAAAACTATTGATTAGTATGAATTTGAGGATTTCTTCTACATGAATTGGATCTATTTTATTTTCTTGGTATTAATTTGTGGATATTGTATTATTTTTATTGTATGAAATTACATTCATTATTACCAATTTCTGATTGATTTCATGTTATTTAATCAATGGTTTTGTGTTAAATATTGGTTTTCTATACCATTCCTAGGATTAAAGATAGTAATGCACGCCATAATATGGGTTATATACCTCAGTGCTAATCACAAAACTAGGGCCTATTTGTATGGGATTTTATGGTTAAACTCAACTTCACTTCAATCCAAGAAGTGATTAAAGTTTATATCGGCCATGATTGAGTGGAATTAGATATAGTTATTTCTTTATTATTTAGTTTGGTGTAGGCACTAGGAGGGATTGTACTTTTTGGTATGTAAATAGTGTCACTTCATCTTAGCATGTGATATAGGCTGGCAAACTGACTAAGATGTAGAAGGGACCCTAGAATCTAATACAAGTGCACACATAATATTTTGATCATTCTTATTATAGAGTAAAATTATTTACAGAAGTAGGCATGATGTATGTATCATCATTGGTTATATCTATGATTAATAATTTAAATTTTAGGTGTGATGATATTATTTAGATTTATTATGATCAATTATGTTAATATTGATATCACTTATGTAGTAGGGATTATATTGATGATCTATATATATATATATATATTTCAAAACTATAATAAGTAATTATTTTAATTAAAGATAATTTATTAAGCGTTAATTAAATCCTCATAGTTATAGAAATTTATTTTATTTAAAAGGGGTAATAATTACAGAAGTTTCTTTTAAATTTTTTAATCATGTGTTTATTTTTAATTTTAGATACATTAGTAAATTATAAAACCCTTACATTTAACAAAATGTATTTATTTTGTATTATGATTCCATTATAATATAATAACATATTCCAAATTTATTTTATGAATTAATATTTTATATGTGTTTGATATTATGGATAATGTAGAAAGAAATTAATTGAACAAGGGTGATGTTGGAGTCATTAGTTGTTGTTGAGTTATGAGACGTAGTTGAGTATTGGGATTTAAAAAAATGTAAAACATATTGTTTTTTAAATAGAGGATGTATGAGTTATTTATGAATCACATTTTCTATGATGCATAATGTAGTTGATATACATTATTTTTTCAAAAAGAATGGTCATGATTATAATATATTTATAGATTCTAAAGTAAAATTTTATAAAATATTATGCCATGTTAAACTATTATTAATTACTATTATAAAAATATTTTATGTGAATTGAGATCAGATTATAAACTATTTTTCAAATGTTTTTTTATAATGTGATGTTTTAGGAATGATAGCATGAAAAAATGGTGAATCATGTAATGCTTTACCTATTAATATTAAAAATATATTGGTTAGTAGATTGTGAGATTCTTATTATTGTCTTCACTTTCGATGTATGACATAAAAAATATAAACATTAATCTCACTTGTTTTTGATATGTTATTTGGTGATTTATACCTTGGTTTAGTTTAATGTTGGAAGGTTTCATTAATTTGTTTTTGAAAAATTCTGGAAAAAGTTTTTTGAAACATTTGTTACCACTATAATTTTAATAAAATTAATTTAAAAATAAAATTTTATTATTCAAAATAGAAATTATTATGTATTTAAATTGATAAATTCCAATTAAAATGATAGTTTATTAAATTTATATTTTAACTATTTTGATGTGTGAAAACTTTATATTGGCCTCTTGTATTTTTCATTTAGTTTATTAATTTTTTCTTTATAAAATTATTGACGAGTGATTTTATGAGATTAATGTTGTTTTTTATTACATGATGTTGTTGGAAACATGATTATGTGAGGAATTAATTTTTTTACTTATTATGGTAAAATTATTTATTTATTTAGTGGTGTGCAGGTGGTAATGATATTTTTTAATTAGTGAGAGATTCATGATAGAGTGGTATTAGTTATATGGTATAATTATGTTATGATAGTTGTGATGGATAGATAGAGTAGTGTTTTTATTAAAGGGTTTATATGTTTTCTTTTGGGTATGAATTATTTTTATTTTATTTTTATGTGATTTAATTTTTTTGTATTAAACTTTACTAAATTTGATGTCTGGGTCAAACACATGTTTTTGAAGCTTCAAAAAAATATTGGGTAGAGACATGGGATTGAGATTTAAGGTATAAAGAACTGGTAACTTTTCAATGGAAAAGAGCATAGATGTTCCTTGGTGAAGTATTGGGGATTTAGGTTTATGAATTGATATTGGAGGTCAATGTTTCTTTTGAATTTCTGTGTACTCTAAATTTATTTTGAGTTGTTTTGTAGTTGGATTTATTTGAGATGCAGTATGAATATGGAATAAGATATATCATGGTAAAATTTATGAGATTTCATGTATAGATTTTAATGATTTATTAATGATTTATTTATTAACATATGTGTGACAATATGAATACATGAGTGAACTTTAAAGGATTCAGTGAGGTGGATCTAGTTTATAAGAACTTGGTATTTACTTTTGGAGTTTGGTTGGTTAGTTTCAATGATTCTTGTCTAATTAAGGTGGGTTAGAACAAAATCTCAAAGCTTCTTTGAGTCTATATATTTGATGATGGGTAGATTATCTATGGTTAAGGGCTACAAAAGAGGTAAAACATTATATAAAGGAAATAAAATTAATTTTTTCCTAGAGAAGGGGTTTTGATAGTAGTAATATTTATGGATCTCAGATTTGTATTTTGGATGTTATTATTAGAGTTTTTGCATTAGAACCGACTACTTGTTACTTATGATTACATGTATATTTTAATACCTAGATATTTATAAATAATACAATACACTCATTTTTCTACTAAGTAAAATTAATGTGATAGTTTAAAATATGTGGTTTGGATAAAAATTGGGTGTCTATGTAAATATGGAATTTTGTGAAAATAATCATGCATATGATGATGCTTTGATGTAGAAGACCCTTATAAATGAATTCGGGTAAAATATGTGGTTTGGAAATATTATATTTTGTGCTACTAGTATATTTATTGTTGGAATTGTGGTTTTGTGGGATTTGATAGATTTGTAAAATTTTTTGGTGATCAGTTCAGATGCAGGATGTGTTGTATCTAATAGAAGTGTGGTGGTAAATATGATGGGTTTTTGTGTGATGCCTTTTTGTAGTGCACTTATTGCAATGAAATTTGATTTTAGTAATATTAAAAGAGTTAAATGGTGGGAGGGATGATAACTAAAGTGTAAAAAAATATATTTGATAAATAGTTATAAAAAGTAGATAATTACGAGTGTGATGGGATTAAATGGAAATTTAAATACACATATTATATTCAGTGGTTTGTCATCAAATATGAAAAATAATCTGATTAATGAATAGTAGTTTTTAATGTAGTAACCTATAAAGGTGGATACATTTGTAATTAAAATAATTTAATGTGGAATATTCTTTGTTGTTTGGTTTTTTGAGTTTCTTCTAGTTGGTAGAAGACTATGGTTAAATTTGTATGGGGTTGATGATAAGAAGAATGTGATGATGTATTGATGTAAAACCTTTAGGTGAGGCTTTTGTGATGTCAATATATATATACTTGTACTATCCTGTTACTTTTATTTTCACCCCAATTGCATCATGTGTAATATATGAACACCTAAATCATTGGGTGTATTTTCCCAAACCTCTTGATATAGAGGAACAAATGAATTATTACCCCTCACCACCACTCTTACTTTAATAGTAGTATTAAGATATGGTATTATTTGTGGAAGAGACTAGCCCTTGATGGTGACATAATTTTTGGTGATTTCAGATGACATACAGATGTAATATATAGTTGGGATCACGCATGGTAGGAGGAGGGAACATGGTTTATTTCCTTAATGGTTATGAAATTCCACAACCTTGGTTTGGATGTTGTGGATTGATGTGTGATGATGCATTGTGGCATAAAAGATATGCATGATGACATTGATGCCAGAATAAGATATTGAAGATGGGTGTGTGATAATATAGTAGTGGCATGAGAGATATGTATAATGAAATTAATTCCAGCACAGGATGTGGGGACCAACAGGTGTTTGGGGTAGGACAGTTTATGACCCAAATGACATCATATAAGGTGGTGATTAGATTATGTAAAAGCGACGAAAGAACATGGAATTTAACATTTGGGCATGAGAGTAGTGAATCATTGGTGGAAGTGTATATAGGGTTCCAAAATGAAGTTATCATGATATTTTCTTATTAATTTCTTTAATTATTTAGTGATTAGTCCATTGTGAGTTTTGGATGGATAAATGGCATATCTAGGTTGTTGTTGGTTCTATTGTTTGTTTACTGATTCATTAGTAGTATCCATTGATTTTTTCAAATGAGACATTGGGTATGATCCTCTTGAGTACAAATTTTATAATCACACTACATATATATAAATTTATTTTTTTCAAGTTTCTAGGAGGATTCTTAGGACCTAAACGAGCTTACTAGCTTGGATATCAGAGTTTTCATGGAGTCATTGTCCTAGATGTCATTTTAGTATTTAATTTGAAGATATTTATTTTATTTCTTGATAAACACATCTGGGATTGTTTGGGTTTTTCTATATTACGTGATATTGTTATTTTCGATTTATTTACCCTCTTTTTGATACTTTCATATGTTGAGTTTAATGGCTCCCATTTGAGTGTTTTCACCCTTGGTGGTAGTCACCAATCTAGGGAATACTAGAGGTAGGACTTCGGGTCACTCCTTATATTCACTACTATCCCTGGAGGGGTACCATTAGAGGGGGGGGGGTATGATAATGTTTTATCTTGAAGCACGTTTTAGTACTTTTTGATATAATACTATAGGTTTTCTAACAAAATCAAAATCAAGTTATAGACAAATAATACTTTAAAAATAATGGTACGTAAAAAAACACCAAGATTTTTTCATATAAGACCATATAAACTATTATAAAGAATCTAAGTGGTATGATCATATACATCATGGGATTTCATTAATAGATTTTAGGAATTCTATATTTGTAAATGAGAACACTTGGAAAATGATGTAAGATCCTCTAAGTGAGCATGTCAGTGTGTATCATAAACAAGTATTCATTGATCAATAATATGTGGAGTGAAGGTAATACTATATTCAAAATAACGTATATCTCAAAGATAAAATGGTAGTAAAAGGAGATTAATGAAATGACTTATAAAATTTTTAATTTATTCTATGATTTTATCTAAGACATGTTTTGAAAATAACAATGTGACTACAAACTATATGCCAACCAATTTGACCAATAATTTTCAAATAATATAATGAAAATACATTAGGTCTCACATTAAGTGTTTGATGATGAATATTTTTTAAAACCAATAACTATATATAAATGAAAATTAATATAACACTAATTAGAGAACAGTTAACTATTATATAGCTACAAATGAAATTATCTTCCTTTATCAGTCCATCCTATCTATATCTCAATAAGAGGGAATCACATTTCTTAAGAGATAGTGGGAGTAGACAAAAGTTAAATGAACATTAGGATCCAGATGTACAAGTGTTTTCATAAGACCACTAATATCCACTAAGTTGAGAGGTATTTATTATTCAAATACACATAATATGTAGGAAGATAAACTAAAGAGTTGGTTTTATTTTCACCAAGAATAGTGACACATTATTCAATATGAATAATGAATCTTATAAGGTTGAATTGAATGAAAAAATGATAAGATTATAAATTATCTATGAATTAAATAATTAAATCCATGTTCCAAAATTTTGGGGTATTTTTATTTATGTGATTCATGATTTTATACTACTGTTGAGTATTCAAGATAAATTGTATATAAATTGGTACAAGTTAGTACCAATAAATAATGATTTATTTTTAATGGTTCATATGATTTCTAAAACATCTTCAATGATAGAATATTTACACCATTAATGATTATAAAATAAATTTGAATGTTAATTTTTATAGAACCATTATATAGTCATTATATAGGGTGGTTGAGTGTCAAGAATTGTTTCCTCATGTAAGAATATATTGAAACTTTATGTGATACAAAACCAAAATGGCTGGTGACATAGTGAATGACAATATGATATGAAAATTAAATTGATCCATTTATGGTTAGAATCATGTATGTTGATAATATAAAATTATATTGGTAATAATAAGTTTCATATGCATAGATTTGGTTATTAAAAGTGATATTGTTTTCAAGATATATATACTGATAGAATATGGGAAACAAATATTTAGTTATACCTATTTTCTAAGACTAAGGAATTAATTTCACAAAGAAGGACTAAAAATACCTACCAGATTTCTGGGGAACAAGATCTATAGATATGGATCTATGGGCTATTAAATTTAATCATGGTATATATATTTTCTAGGTATTTAAAAAAAATAATAAAATAATATAAAATTAAATTGTTTACAAAGTCACATGATATAAAATTTGAAAATTATAACATGTCTGGTCACAAGAAGAGATCATGAATAAAATTTCACAAAAACAAGTGCTAGGAATATATATAATATAATGTGATATGTATTAATGTCCAATATTACGTAGGTGTGTCACATGGAGTGAAAATATCACTAAAAACTAGTAATAATTTTCAAAAAAGGGAATATTAATGTTTAAAGGGATATAAAAGTAGTTTTCCTTTAGATAAAATTTTTATGGATTCTAGAGAGTGAAATTTAATTTCAATAGAATTTTTTTCAATAGATTTGGTTTTCCATATCTAAAATAAAAAAAATTTACATTTAATCTTCTAATGAATATTATGAAGTAATTTTGAAATGTATTTTTCAATTTCGTGTTATACATTATAAGATTATTACTAATTCATATCATGACTCACATACTTTATTGTATTTACCAAAACTATGACACCATAGGATGTTGAGTATATTGGTTACATCAGGAATGATATGTTATTAATGAATAAATAAAGAAAGGATTTTTACCATTTATCTTTATGGAAGTTGATATCTCAAACAGTTTATTTTAATTAAACTATCAAACTAAAATCCCTATCTATTGTGTATCGATGGGTTCATTTCAAATAGACCACGAAAGAAATATTGAGAATATAGGTTGATGACATGAGTGTTTAACCTGTATGATGAGATATTGAGATAAAGGGATTATATTACATTGGGAGATTTTATTTGTTGTTCTCATCATTAAAATATTAACTTCTTCTTCTATGGGTGCCTTGACATGTTTCTAAATGTTGATATTGGATTTTAGGAAATCCCACTTAATTCCACTAATGGAGAGGCTAAGGGGGCCACACGCATAATATTTCCATTGATCTTAGATAAATATAATTTAATGTTAATTATTAATTAAATATTATTATTATGAATTTGAAATAATATTTATTCAGGATTCATTTATCATAAGTTTCCTATCACTATTATATATGAGTTGACTATTAAAAACAAATTTATTCATAAGACCCTGAATATATAATTTATTTATTTATTTACAGAATGAATAATACATATTATTAAAGGATGAGTAAATTTCAAGGAAGGTTGATGGGTTTTGTTATGTTCCATGTAATTGAAATGATATACTAAATATCATTGAAATAAATATTAGTTTATTTATTGATATTTATAGTATTCTTAAGATATGTGTGCTATAATAAAATAAATATAATATTACTTTTATAAGATGTGTGGTCCACTAATGATTAATCCAATTGAAAATATCCAATTTCAAATTACCAATACTTTAACCCTATATATTTATAAACCCCATTATATCATTTATGTTGATGTACCAAATTTATTTATGGTGTTTTTTATTAAGAAGTTTCTCTCCATGAAGAACTTAGGAAGTGTATTTTTATCAAGATCAAGATAATTTCTTCCACCGCAATTCTTCCTCTCATGAATGATAGAAAAATAAAAAATCACTCAAGACCAAAGAATTGTGTGGATTTCAGAGATGAGTGATTCAAGATAACTATTACCATTGTGCTAACACCCAGTGTACTATTCAAAATTCTTTGAGATCAAATAGAATGAATAGATCACTACTACATGGATTCTAATTTGGATATTCTTGAAACAATGATAGTTAAATATGAATGGGGGTTTAATTGATTAACACCTACATCATAGAAATTACTCAAGACCAATGAAATTTATTTTTATCAAAATTAATTAGTAATTTAAATTGAAGGATCCTTTCCCCTGGCACTAAGATTATTTTGTTATGGTTCTTCCAATGTAATAATAAAACATATCATTTATATCGATGATCCTTTTATTTATTCATTGAATTCAATGAAACCCTATCATTTGGAAAATATGAATGAATTATACTCCAATCAAAACTATTAGTTTTTATTCATAGATACTATGGATTATGATAGTGAATGGTTATTCGATCCATTAGTGAAGGGATGAAACATTGGTTGTATGAGTGACCTGATATTTCTGATTATCCTTAACTAGAGTGGAGTTATTTATTTCTCCCAGTATATAGTGATATCTCAGTGGGTGATTAGTTATAGTAAATTAGGTTTGTTCATAAGGGTTAATGTATGTTTTATTAAGGTTGCATGATTTATTTTATGAATAATTTTTTGGGTTTATTTTTGAGATTTTAAATATATTGTATTGATTTATTTCACATGACTCATTTCTTAATGTGTGTACATAGATGTTAGTTTTTTAATGTAATATCGAGGTTTGAAATTATGTTTTTAAAAGGTTGTTTCTAATTATTCTCATGTAATATAATAAATAAAGTATATTTTTTACTTGAATAGAAATTTAATTTCTAATGAGAAGTAAAAAAAATATGTCTTACTTTTTGTATACATATGGAGGTGTGTTCCTACAAAGTGGCATTGAATTTTTTTTTGAATATGTGATTTTGAAGATACAAGAATTTGTTCTCAAAGAGTTGATTTTATATTTTAAATAGTTTTATAATATTTTTTTTATGAATTTCATAAATAGAATTTTGGAATAGAGGGAAGTAAGGATGGAGAGGGAACTATTGATGAGATTGAGCATTAGATTTTTCAGGTGCTTATCATGGATTTGGATTTTTGGTACTGTATGAGTCTTAGATTATAGAAAATATTGCAAATAATGATGGTGTGATTATTCTAAGAATGGTTAGTCATGAGAATCAAAACTTATTTATACATGGATAATGTTTTTATAAGGGAAATTTTTCTTATGATAAAGGGTGTGATTTAGGATTATTGGACCGTACATCTATGACAATTCATTTTATTTTGGTGTTATCTTGGTTGAGATGGACGGGAAATATGTTTCACATATACGGTGTGTTAAATTGAGTTTATAATTAGGAAATTATATCTAGAAGTTTTTTTAAGGATTAATATTCTTTATATATTTATTATGTGAGGACCTAGGGTTTTCTCTAGTGGAAATTGTTCTTTTAGGGTATATGTGTTTTATTTTTAGTGGTCTGATTCTTGGTTGGGAGGTATCACATATGGTAGTTAAGTAATGAGTTTCTATCTTATATATCAGTTTTTTATCCTTATGGATGTGATTTATTTGAAAGGTAAATAATATACTAACATGGATTGTCAATACCTATAATTTTTGAGTATTTAGGCATTGAATGAGGATGGGTGATTTTTGAGAAGAGTTTTGAATGGAATTATAAGATTTGGCTTTTTAGTGGAATGAAATCATGATAGTGGTATTATTATAACTTGGATTTGTTTATTTTTTCATTGTGTAGGAGTCACATTATGGTGTGATTCAAGATTTGGGGGGAATATATTGGAGTTTACTTTGGACACCCTAAGAATCATACAACATAATGGTTTTTTAACCATGACATTGTCTGATTAAATCGATTATTTTTATAGAAAAAATGGGAAAATTATTTCTATGGATTTTCTTTGAAAAGCAGGGGGATAAACCCACAGTTCTTATCATAGGGGAAAAATGACATGTTTATTTATTATTTCATCATGCTTCTATCTTTTATATTTTAGGTAAGCTGAAGAAAAAAAATGTTTCTATTTATTGGTCAAGGTAAGATTGGAAAAGTAACTATTTGTGAGAGAATATTTGTGATGGATAGAAGTCTATCACAAAGACACCATTGGATATTGTTTATTTTGATGAAAATAAGTTTTTACACTAATAATAATATTTTTTGAGTTATTATGATGAAAAAAATTCCATTTCAAAAAGTTTTGGCACACTTGCGTGTATGAATGCATACCCTTTATTATTTATGATGGAATTTTACTATTCATCTGCAATTTTTTTGTAATTGCAATGCATAATAATAATTTACCACAATTAATTACTATATAAAGTGTAAAAATAATGGTGGATTATTTATGATGGATTATATCCATCAAAAATACTTTTTATAAAAAGTGGGATTATTTTAAAATTATAAATACTCTTTGTGAATGATATGGTATCCATAAAAAAATAATATGTTTTTTCAAAAATAATACCACTGACTTATATGCCTTTAATGTATGAATTATTAGTGAAAAAAATCCTTTTGTTTCTAATTTTCATCACAAAAAAACTTTAAATTTCTATGCACAAATCCATTTTCACTAATATCTTCATTTTCATTCTCTTCTTTTCTCAAAAAAGGACCTTTTGAGTCAAATTATCATTCATGATACATGTTTAATTATTTTTTTCTCAATTTTAGTGGTATTTTTCTGAACATTCATTATTAAAAGTTACCAGTCATTTGTATTTATTTTTTTTCTTATTAGACCATTTGTTCAAATGTTTTTATTTAATTATTTTGATTTTAATATTTAATTTAATTAGTTTTTTTATTTTTAATATTATTGATGTTTACATAATTATATAGTTTAAATTTGAAAAAAATTGTAAAATTAAAAAATTTATACACTGTATAAATTAGTAAATTAGAAAAATAATAACATAATATTAAAAATTGATTAAAATAATAAAAATTTTATTATCATTCTATTTAAAATAATAATTAATAAATTTAAATTAGTAAAAATAATAAATTTTCTAAAAATATAAAATTACAATAAATAATAAAAATTATAACAAATTAATAAAATTTAGCAACGTAAAAAAATAATTGAACATAATTGAAAAAATTAATAATGTTATTTTAAAACAATTTTATAATTTTTTAAAATATAAGAATAATTTTATAAAACGTTATATTTGAAAATAGAAATATAATTATCTCTAATTATAAAAAAACTATAAAAACAATATTAAAATATTATAGAAATATATAAACTATAACAAATAAAAAATTTAATTCAAAAAAATAAATATTAATAATAAATTACTATGATCCTAAAATAAAATTTTAATTGAATAATTATAAATTACTAAAAATTTGATAAATTAGTTAAAATAAAAATTTATAATAAAGTGATAAATAAGAAACTAAAAATATAATTCATAATAACTATAAAAAAATTTAAACTAAAAAGTAATAAAAAAATATTAACTAAAATTTACTAGGATTATTTTAACTTTTTATCAGTAAATAATAATAAATATAATAAAATTTTAAAAA
Organism: Viscum album; assembly: GCA_963277665.1. Classification (NCBI taxonomy): domain Eukaryota; kingdom Viridiplantae; phylum Streptophyta; class Magnoliopsida; order Santalales; family Viscaceae; genus Viscum; species Viscum album. The sequence continues at coordinate 1,144,970,225 of OY728139.1, read as the reverse complement.
ATATTTAAATAATAATAATAAAGTTTCTATTTTTAAAAATTACTAAATAATAAATATTTTTAGTGTATTCATTTAGTTTAAAAAATAAACATAATTATTATTTAAAATCACCTATATAATGAAAGATATAATAATTTTTAAAAAATATATATAGCTTCAATAAAACCAAAAAAAATTCTGCAAAAAAAATTATGATACTCGAAGATAAATTATCTATAATTATAAAAATAAAAAAATATTATTTACTATAATAAATTATTTTAAATAATAATTATCAAGAATAGAAAAAAAATATTAAAAATTAGTATAGTTATAAAAATAATATATTTTTTTAAAAATTATTTAACTAATGAATATTTTAAATTATTCATTTAATTAAGAAATATAAATTTCGTAATTTAAATATTTATCTTGAAATTATATAATCATATTTTATTATAAAGTAATTGTTTTTTTTGAGAAAAACTTGAATAAAGGAAAAAAATTGTATATTATTAGATCATGTTTGGATAAGTCGTTACAAAAATCCAAATAGTGCTAACAAAAGAATTCTCTTTATTGAGGGTGTTGAAGATTTAATTGCATTTCAATTATCAAATATTGAACTCTTTGAGAAGGGATAATTATAAGGTCTAATAAAAAATGTGATCTTAATATATTTAAATATTTTGATACTGTTAGAGTTCATTTATTATATTTTTGTTTTTAGGTAGATTGCATTTTTATCAATAAAGTGATCATAATTCAGAGAAAATTTTAATTTTTTTTGTTTTTAATCCAGCACAATTTTATGATTTTGTACACATAGTTGTTGGCCTATGTATTAAAATAATAAAAAAAATAAAATTATTGAATGAAATTCAAAATTATATTCTTATCAATTTTTTTAATTATTTAAATCTGCTAAGGATTCAATACATTTGGGATGAAGGATATGTAAATTTGAAGCTATTATGAAATTTATTCTTTGTAAAATCGGATTTTATAATGTTTAATTATTATTTCTATCATATAATTTGGTTAAATATTTGTTTCCTAAGATAAATATACTCCCTATAAATTTCTTTGAATGAAAAATAGTCGTTACTTAATTTCAATATTAGTTACTAGAAAATTAATTCATGTTCAAATGATTATACTTTATATTTTAATGATTACAAATCTTTAGTTATCCGTCTAACATGTGGAAAGTCAAGATTTTGAATCATTAACACATGATTGGATATAATGTATAGGAGTTAACTAGGTAAAATAAGATTTGGAATCATTAACACATGAATAAATAAGATTTGTGATCATTGAGACATAATTAATACATGAGCAGTCCAACAATATCCCCCTTTTTGATGATCATAAATCATGTACAGTTAGAGTGTATATTGGATTCAACAATAGAGATAAAAAGAGATAAAAGGATATCATATAAAAACTTCTCCCCCTTTTGGGATTATCAAAAAGATGAAATAAGAGAGAGAAAAAGAAACACATTCATTCAAGAGTAAATAAGGTTCAATACAAAACAAGAGAGTAATACAAAATTAATTGCATCCATATTAAAAAAATAATCACTATTCTTCTTCATGGGTTGTCCTTCTCATTGCCTCTAGCAACAGAAGAAGAGGAATCCATAGGGGTAGTGGTTAAGGTAGAAGAAGGAAGAGAGATAATTGATAAGGAGGGTAAAAAAAGGCCTTCAAATACTGAGGGAGCCAAGGTAGGAGTAGTAGAAGATCTAGGTAGTTGTTGATCAAGAATCATAGGCCTGATCTGACCGAGTGCTTGTTCGACAAACAAGGTGGTTGAGGATAGAGAGGAGGAGAAGGTAGGCATCCCAGGTCTGAGTGGGGCAGCCGCTGGAGCAACAATGACTGTACTCTGGACATGAAGATAGGGCCTCAAGAGTTTGATGGAATCTGTAATGATCTCTCCACCATACTGTATGGATTTTTCAAAATTTTCCTTGTTCTCTATAAACTTATCCAATAATAGAGTAAAATATGTTAGATTCTGGACTTGGTTATTGAAATCATGAGTCACAGGAGGAATCCACAGATTTTCTACAAGGTAATAGAAATGGTTTGTCATATCGGCCTTGGAAAAGATTTTATTGAAGTAGGAATCCACCTTTTTTGAAATCTCTTATTGGGCATCATTTGAAATTTTGGAGTGGATTATACTAGGTCAAGAACTCTCTCACTGTTCTTGATTACTTCGGAGAAAGAATCCGTATTGGAGCCAGTGAGTACATTCTGAAGTTCTTCTTTTACTATAGTTCTGAGCAGATCACTATCCAAAGAGGGTTTAGAGGATTGAATAGATTCTTTGACAGCTGTGGTCAGAGATTTTAGTTGATTTAGTACCTTTTTAAGACACCCAGTATACTCATTAGTGAGTTTATTCAGATTGGAAACAAGCTCTTTCATTTCTTTGACAATTTGTTTATTCCTTTCAGCAATCTTTTCATCTAAGGATGCTAGATAAGGTTGAATCTGAGACACACTAACTTGTATTATTTGAGAAGCAATAGGTTCAGATCTCAAATTTAGCTCTCTCTTCATGTCTTCAACCTTGTTTATTAGGATCATTATTTCATTACTAACCAGCTTATTTTCAACTCTTACTTCTTTAATCCCACAGAGCATCTTAGGTTGTATTTTCCAAATAATTTTCTCCAATAAGAGAGAGGAATCTTTCTCACTCATATTTGTCACAAGATGAGGTTGGGTATGCATGAGTTTCTCAACTATGTAGAAGAGAGTGGAACCAAATTCCTTAAAATCATCCTTACTCATAAAGGATGGAGGTTCTTATAAGGGTTCAGGAGTAGGTACTGGTACAGGCTCAGTTTCCTTCTCAGGTGAAAAATTGGAGACAAAGTTCAACTGAAATAGTGGGGAAATATCAATTCCAGTTGCAGTAACCTACTAAGAATCATTGACATCATAGAAACTAGTAAATTTATACTGAGTGTCTGTAGGACTTGACTCATTTGGATGGGAGGATTCAATAGACTCAGGATTTGGGGTTTTCTCACCCTCAACAGGTGCCTCCTACTCAGGATTGAGAGGATTAGGATCTTGGTCTAAATCCAGAGACTCATCTCCATGTTCCTCACTTATTTTGTATCTAGCTAGATGAAAGGCTAGCTCTATCCTTTCTTCAACTGAAGGGATGATTTTAGGAACATATTTTTCCATAGGGAGTTTGTCAGGATCGACCTCTTGAAAAAAAGGTAGCTCTTCCACTATAGGATCCTATACTATAGGTTCTTCCATGGAATGTTTTTCAGTTTCTTTAGCAACTGATTTTGTTACATCTGCAGGTTGATTTTCCAGATTAGCAACTTCATTATGAGTAAGTGATTCTTCATCAAGAACTACATGAGGAACAATAGTCATGTCTTCCTCAATAATAACTGCTTCCCTAGGTGGCACTTCATCCACTTCTTCCTCTTATTTGGAATACTCAACAATCTCATCTTATTCCAAAATTGGATTAGAAATGTCTTTTTGTCTTGGGGGATAAGCCACCATATTTAACTTCTCATAAACTTTATCATTATCTAGCACCCATTCCTTTTTCCAAGGATTCTAGTTTATCTTCATTCATTTGATAGTGGATTTTGAGAGGCAGTAATCATAGTCAATAATCACTTCCTCATTGGGTCCAACCAAAAATTTTGCAATAATCATGGGTGATATTAGCTGAGAGTAAAATAGAGAAGTTGACATGGATGTTACGTTGATGAAATCACACATATAGTGTATGATATACTTTCACAGGTTGATCTTATGCCCATTTTTCATAAGATTAATCAAAAACAAATCTTGATATTTTTACATAACAAAATAAACTTTTCATGGACTTACCAAATTCTGTACAAACTTAAATAGAAGCCCTATTTCTCCATCAAATTTAGCAGCAATGGCTCTCCTTTTGGTTCCATTTCCAATTAAGGTTTTTCAGGGCATCTTCTAAACCAAAGATATCGATTGAAGTTGGAGGTCCTTTCTGATAATCCTCACATATTCCTTCATGTGGTATCTTAAGATAGGAATCCCATAACCTCAAAAAGAATAAGCATCTCTGCCCATTGACCCAGCTTCTTACAATATAAATCTCACCAGAATCAAAGGAGAATTGAACGTACTTGTAAAACTGAGCCACTAACCTAGGTTAGATGGGTCTATCCTCCTTCAAAAATCCTTCTAACCAGCCTTGCTGTTATAACACATTCAATACCACATACTTACTAGATATAATCCATTTGGGGAAAATCTCTTTCTCAGGTACAACAATGTAGTTTACCATATTCAGATTTAAAGGTCCTTCAGGTTTCATCTTAGGTGCAATCTTCTTCTTTGTCGAGCTGCGCTTCTCAGGTGTAGATGATGACGGATACTTCATTCTTGGCATTCACTGAAGGTTCGGGTGAGAGAAGGGTTTAAGTGATGAAGAAGGGTTCAAAAATAGTAGGTAAAAGAAACCTCGAGTGAGGAATAGAGTGATACTTACTTTGTTTTATCATTTAGGAATACCAAATGGTTCTAAAATGAAAACACGGGAAACATAAAAGAGGTGAAATAATAAATACCACGATACAGGTTTAAATAAAAAAACAAATTTTTACGGTGAGACTGTGCGTGGTCATTACGGTGAGATAGTAAAAGTGTTTCACGGTGAGAGAGTTAACATGTTTCAAGGTGAGACAGTAAACATGTTTCACAGTGAGACAGTAAACATGAGAGACAGTAACCGAAAAACTGTAATCATGAAAAAGTAAAATATAACATAATAATATATCAAAGACTAAGACCTGAAACAGTAACATTTAAGGTATCTATTTGAGATTTATCATGCCTAGTTCACATATGATGTAGTATATTCTCTCAGAATTTAATAATTTGGTGAATATATCAGTAATTTGATATTCAGTACTAATGAATTCTAGAGTGATATCACCTTTTTGATAATGATCTCTCAAAAAGAGATGTCTTAATCAATATGATTTTTCCTAGAATGTGAAACCGGATTCTTTGAAATGTTAATAGAACTTGTGTTGTCACAATTTATAGGTATATGTCTGAATTGATATCCATAATCTAGTAATGTGTGTTTCATCCACAAAATTTGTGCACAACAACTACCAGCAGCTATGTATTCAACTTCTGCAGTAGATAATGCAACATAATTTTATTTCTTACTACACCATGATACTAGTGACTTGCCTAAAATGAGACATGTTCTAGAGGTGCTTTTTTATCTAACTTACAGCCACCGAAGTCAGCATTATAATAACTAACAAATTCAAATGACTGTCCTTTGGGATAAACCATTCCTAAATTAGATGTATGCTTGAGGTATTTGAAAATTCTCTTTACAACATTTAAATGAGATTCCTTGGGGTTTGCTGTTAAGAAGAGTAAACTTCCAGTCATCCTTCTATAAGTGGGTTGATCAACAGATTTTTCATCTTAATCAAGATCCAACTTACAAGTGGTACTTATGGGAGTGTCACTACTTTTAGTTCTATCCAATCCAAAAAGTTTTAGAATATCCTTTTTATATTTACTTTGATTTAAAATAATACACTTTTCATTTTGAAAAACTTGAAATCCAAGAAAATATTTGAGTTCTCCCATTAATCTCATTTCAAATTCTTTTTGCATAATTTTAGAAAAATCAACACATAAATAATTCTTTGAAGATCCAAAAATAATGTCAACTACATAGATTTGAACAACTAAAACATCATTAGAAATTTGTTTTATAAAAAGAGTTGGATCAACTATTCCTTTTGTAAATCCTTTGGAAATAAGAAAAGTACTCAATATATTATACCAAGCTCGTGGATCTTGCTTCAAATCATATAAGGATTTTGATATTTTAAAAATATTATTTGGAAAATTAGGATTTTTAAATCCAGGGGGTTGTTCAATAAAAACATCTTCAACTATATACCCATTTAAGAATGCACTCTTAACATCAATTTTATATAGTTTAAAATGAAAATGTGCTGCATAGGAATGCCATATTCTGATGGCTTCAAGTCTGGATACTGGTGCAAAGGTCTTCTCATAGTCAATTCCTTCTTCTTGACTATAGCCTTGTGCAACTAGTCTAGCCTTGTTTCTAATTATGTTATCAGCTTCACTAACTTTATTCCTAAAAACCCATTTAGTGCCTATGGTCCAAGTGTCCTTAGGTCTATCTACTAATTCCCAAAATTTATTTATTTCAAATTGATTTAATTCTTCTTGCATAGACATCACCCAAAATTCATCATTGATTGCATCATTGATATTTTTAGGTTCAAGATGTGAATGAAAAGCCTGATGTTCAACCTGGTTTCTCAGAGAAGATCTAGTTTGTGTTCCTCTATCTAAATCTCCTACTACAGCATCTAAAGGATGGTTTTTAAGGGTACTAGTTGGTCTAGAAAAGTTAGGGCTAGAAATTTCAGTTACATTTACAGGTTTGGGTTCTATAGAAACTGATTCTGGAGAATTTCCCAAACTTTTTTTCTTAACATCAGGTTCACTGTTCTTGTTATTAAGGTTTAGAATAGACATATCTTCTTCTAGATTTTCAAGAGGGTTCTTAGGTTCATGTGGATCTGTTTCATCAAATTTTATGTGTACATATTCATACATACATATGGTTTTCTTATTGAATAGTGTATAGGCTTTAATTGAGATTGAGCAACCTATGAAAATTCCTTCATCACTTTTGGAAGAAAATTTGTCAAGATTAACTTTAGTATTAAGGATAAAAACATTGCAACCAAAAACTCTAAACTAATTAACCTTAGGCTTTCTATTGTTTTAAAGCACATAAGGGGTATTTTTAAGATTTTGCCTAATCAAGACTCTATTGATAATGTAACAAGTTGTATAAATAGCTTCATCCGAAAAGTAAATAGGTAAATCAAATTCATTGAGTATTTTCCTAGAAATATTTTGAAGAGTCCTATTTCTTATTTCTACTACACCATTCTATTAGGGTGTTCTAGGAGCAGAGAATTTTTGATTATAGCAATTATGTGAGCAATAAGATTCAAACTATAGATTATAAAACTCATGTCCATGATCACTTCTCAAGGTCTTGATCCTAAGTCCACTAAGGTTTTCTACATACTTGGAATACTTGATAAAGTAAGAACAAGCTTCACTTTTATAAGAAAGAACGTATACCCATGTGTACCTAGAAAATTCATCTACAAGAACAAAAACATAGTGCTTACCATTTATACTTGAAACTATTGATGGTACAAACAAATATATGTGAACCAACTTGAGAGGTTGAGAATTAGAAACTTCTTTCTTTGATTTGAAAGAAACTTTGTGTTGCTTTCCCTTTTGACAAGGATTACAAAATTTGTTAAGTGGGAATTCCAGTTTAGGTAGGTCCCTAACTAAGCATTTCATAGTTAATTTTCTAATTGAGTGCACATTATAATGTCCAAGTCTTCTGTGCCACAACCATTATTCTTTATGAAAAGCATTTAAACAAGTAACATTTTGTTTAGCTAAAGAATTCAAATCCACAGAATAAACATTTTAATTTCTTAATGCAGTAAAAACCAAAATATTTTTAGAATAAAATACATTACATGAATCATTTTCAAACTTGACATTAAATCTATCATCACCCAACTGAGAAATGGTTAGAATGTTGTATTTTAATCCATCAAAAAATATTACTTTAGAAATTAAAATTGAATCAGTGTTACCAATCTGGCCTAAGTTGATGATTTTTCCTTTCGAGTTATCCCCAAAGGTGACATGTCCTCCATCATCTTTGATTAAGCTCTTAAAGCATGAGTAGTATCTTGTCATATGCCTTGAACATCCACTATCCAAGTACTATATCTTCCTACAATAAAGTTTCAAGAAAGTTTCCTACAAAATAGATTTAGACATAAGATAATTTTGGTACCCATATTTTCTTGGGTCTAGAAAGGTTAGCAAGTAAAACCTTAGGCACCCATATTTGTTTAATGGGTTTCCTAGAATTAACAGATTCAAAAGATTTTGATAATTAATCTATTTTTGGTATATAAGAAGTTGAATAGCTAGATGAAGTATAAGAGTTTCCAGAACATGAACTAGTAGCATACTGTCCAAGTTTTGAAATAAGTTTATTATTAACAATATGTCTCTCTCTAGGTTGGTATCCTAAACCAGTAGTATACATTGGTGTAACTTGTTTTACAAGAATTTGAGTGAGAGTATTATTTTCATTTGTGAACTTCTCTAATTATTTTTTAAGTTGCTCATTAGACAATTTGAGTTTAGTATTCTCTTCTAAAAGTTGAGATTTCTTTTTCTTTTCTATACTAAGATCAGACTTAACAGTACTAGTCAAGGCATACTATTTCTTTAAGGATTTGTACTTATCTTTTAGCTCATTTCAAGTATCTTCTAACATATTACAGTTTTCAAATAATTAATCTTTTGACATATTATCATCATTATTTGAATCACTCTCATTCACAAAATAGTAATCATTGTGCATAGGGGAATTAAGTGTTACCTTGGATGTTTCAGTCATGGAACACATGTTGGCATGATTCTTTTCATCAAAATCAGAAGATTCAGATCCACTTGAGCTGTCTTCCGAAGCACTCCATGTTTTCATCATAAATTTCTTATAATTTTTGTCCTTATAATCATATTTCCTTTTAAACATCAATTTGGGACATTCATATTTAACATGTCCTTTCCTTTTAAATTCATACCAGACTATCTCATCGGTTTTATTGGCTTTCTTCCAATCTCTCTTCCAATTACCTTTCTGGTCATACTTACCCTTATAATTTTTTTTTCTGAAAAATTTCTTCTTTCTATAGAATTTCATGAATCTCCTGGCTATATGAACCATCTCTTCATCACTATCCGAATCTGCACCTTCACTTGTTGATATTTCGACAGGTATGTGAACTTTCTCCATGTCCTTGGTATTTGAGGTAGTATATTTAAATGCCACTGACTTCTTCATAGGTTCATCATCTTCCTCTTTGTTTATGTTTAGATCCTCTTCATACACCATCAACTTACGAACCAACTCCTTGACAGGTAGCTTTCCAATATCAATTGGTTCTCATATAGAGACAAATGTTCCTCTACATCTATCTGGTAGGCATGTTAGTATCCTCATGATTTTATCCTTTGCTGGAACAACTTTTCCCAGTGAACTCATTGTATTGACTGTCTCATTAAACCTGAGATACATATCAAAAATAGATTCATCAGTTTTCATTTGAAAGTTATCATACTTAATAGTATATGTGTTTAGTCTCATTTCTTTCACATTGGTTATTCCCAAATGAGAAATAGCCAGAGTATCCCATATTTCATAAGTAATCTTACAAGAAGATATTCTATTAAATTCTTTATCTCCTAAATCACAATAAAGGGAATTCATATATTTACAATTATTATTGCAAGAAGCTTTAGTAGGTTCATCCCAAGTAGTTCTAATAGTTTCTGCAATCTTGTACTAAGTTACTATAGTAGTCCAGATGTCAAATCCCATACTTTCTAAATGAATTTTCATTTTTATTTTCCATTGGTCATAATTAACACCACTAAATAAGGGCATCCTATTGGTAGATACACCTTCTAATCTGTTATCCATAATACATAAGTTATATAAAGAAATAAAAAAATTAGAATTAACAGAAATTTTAAGATCTTTAATATACAACTAAAATCACAGTTGAAAACATTTCACAAATAGAGAGTTTTGAAATTTTTTTAATGAACCTTCCTCTAATACGAAATGTTAGTCAGAGTGGATACTGAAGAGGGGGGTGACTTGAGTTCCAATTAAAAATTTCTATTTAAAATATTTATATTAAAATCCCCCAATTCATAAAATAAGTTAAACTGTAGTGAATTTATAAAGATTGTAAATGTTCAATTAGTTTCTCAAAGATTGATTATTTCTTAGTTAAATTAATCTGAAAATTAAATTAGCTTTTGAAACATACTTTGTCGATCAAAATAATTACAAAAGTTTCTAATTAAACTATCAAAGTTACTTTAAAATAGATTTGTGTTTCAAATTAAATAGCAGCGGAATATTCAAATAGTTAAAACTAAAAAGGGAACAATGTGCATCAATTTTAACCAAGAGGTTCAGTCTCAAGATGAGACTTAGTCCTCTCAAACAGTTTATATAAAACTTTGATCCACACCTTGGTTTGGGGTTTGCAACAGTAATCAAACTGTCTAGGTCCTCAGACCTCCACCTCAGTTCTTTGTGGGAAAGCAACCACAACAATAGTACATAGACTGTCCAGGTCCTCAAACCTCTACCATAGTTCTTCATGGGATACACAAAGGTAAAAAAGGTCTAGTTTGAGGATTTCAATATCCTCCAGTTCATCTTATGAGTTAGTGTCTAGCACACACTACTTGTAATGTGAACAAAATAATGATCACAACAGAGTAAGAATATAAAGATGAGTATAGAATGCTCTTGTGTGATGTCAATGCAGCTCATGAATCCCTTTAATTGTAGTAGATGAATCTTTGAGTCCTTCTTGGGAAACTGTGTGAAAAATAGAGTGTCACGATTCATCTTGTGTCCTTTCTAAGGATCAATCGAGCGAATATGTTATTTTAGCTTCAAGTAGTCTTTGTGTGTTTAGTAGTGTCGAGTTGCATTCAGTGTGCCTCTCTACTCAACTTCCTCCAAGTATCTTCTTCATTATATTTCTCACAGCCTTGCTTTTCGATTTTTGTATATCTAATGTCTTGATTCTTGGCCACACTACACTTTTAACTTTGAATGCACGTGTTAGAGATGATAGGTTGCATGTGTTATAAACCTCATACCTCATGCTGTCTGATTATATGTCTACAAAGAAACATTAATTATGTCAGTGCATTAAAATAATCAAATATGATCGTTAGAGATTAAATTGAAAGATGACAAAATAGTTTTAGAAACTGTGTCACAGTGAGTCATGAAAATGGTGTCTCTTTCACAAGGTGTCTGAGTGTCACTGTATCTCATAGTCAAAGTGTCTCATAGTCACGGCGTCTGGCTTCATAGTGTCTAGATTCACGGTGTTTGGCTTCACAATGTCTGGCTTCATGGTGTCTGGCTTCACGGTGTCTGGATTCATGGTGTCTGGCTTCACGGTGTCTTAAATACATAGCTAGTGTCAGACTCACGGTGTCTTAGACCATTCAACTTAACTATGTACAGACTTAAATAAAGATGATAATAGAAAGTATTAGACTTATGAATTTTTTAAAGAAGGTATTTTGAGAGTAGATAAAAGATATTATAAAGTAGGTAAATTGAAAAATATTACAATTAAGATCTTGCATGGCTCTTCTTAAAGCACGAGAACACTTTAAACATAAATACACATGATTGGATATAATCTATAGGAGTTAACTAGGTTGGATAAGATTTGGAATCATTAACACAAGATTAAATAATATTTCTGATCATTGAAACATGATTAATACATGAGGAGTCCAACAATTATCAAATATTACTTCTAGTCAGTCATTCTTTATGAATAAATAGAAATAGTTTTATGAAAGTTAGAATTAAAAGAGATGGACCTTGAGTAGTGCTCCTTGTTATTTAGGTGAAAATTATCATCTCTTAAATACCATACAATTCTTTAAGAACAATAATAACATAATACAAAAAAATTAGTTTATGTAGAAATCACAATTGGATAAGAAAAGTATTTTTTGGGATATACCGTACAGGTTAAATGTGTTAGTTTTTCACATACTATATATAATTCATATTTACAAAACAATTATAATAAATAAAATTTGTGATGTGATATACACACATGAAAATACTATATATACCATAAAGGATTAGTTAAATCATTCCCAAATTAGCATGTATCATGAACATGAGTTATTTGATATTGATATATAATAAAATTTAATAAATCAAAAATTATCTTATGTAATTTCTATATAAAATAATTTAATATTTGTTAATGGATTATATATTTTAGGTTAATAGATATTAATACTCCAATTTATCTTATTTTTTCGGATGATCATATTATTAGGTCAAAATTCATGATTTTAATCTCTTAATCCATATACTACTTCTAATTGGTCGTAAAGAGTTGTTGAATCAATTTATTTGGGACTTTTTGATCTTAATATATTATTTTTTTCAAAGAAACTTATGCTACAACATGAAACTATTAAATAATGAGAGATTTGATAAATTATATTATTTTATGTTTATGTAAATTATAAAAAATATATCTATTGATTTTATTTTATTAAATTGGTCATTTAATATCATAATAGTTATATAAAAAAATTTTGGATGTCTTGTATAGTTTTTATGGATATACCAAATTGATAAATGTATGGAGAAATTAAAGAAAAGGTATGAAAAAAATCACCAGTTGAATGGTCAATTACTAAAGAAAACTTATAGGATGAGGTTTCAGATTTTAGATCATAATATTTCCAATTTAAATATACATTAAAACTCAATATAATGGGATGAAATGAGAGGAATTTTATTAGTCAAATAATTAATTTATTATCATTATTTACTCAATATTGGCTTCGTTCTGATAGTGAACATGAACTATGGTTTTATGATGAAGATCTCATACATATATTCTACTCAATTATGAAGATATGTCATGATTCAAAAAATAATATCTACTATAACTTATTTTTTTCATAAATTTTTTAACAAGTAAATTATTATTATTATTTATATATTATATGATGAGTGTATCAAAAAAATAGGAAAATTTACAAGGTTGATCTTAAATAATGTTAAAAATTTAATTTTTTATGGTTTTAAAGAAATATAACTAAAAGTTTTTATATCCATACATATGAAATCAACAAGTTATCTTGTATATTAATAAATTATATAAAAAAATTTAAGTGTGAAAATATGGAAATAGAATTTACATTTGATATTTTTCACTAAGAATTCCTCCATCAAAATTAGTAAAATATTATAATTCATGTGTAATCACTAAAAATCCATTTCATATACTAGGATATTTACCCAGAATCAATGCTTCTATCAATTTATTAAATTAAATAAAAAGGTACAGAGGAGATGAGCGGGGTCAAACAAAGAGACTTCCACTCATCTGTCGAAGCATAGAGTTATAGATCATAATAATACATATCATTCTCATAATCAGAGTCATTAGTAGTTTTCCATTAAGATTTGGACTTACACTGATTGAGGATCTTAAGAATATCATAATTAAACTTTCAGGTAGCTTAAAAGATCAAGTAAACACAATGTGAGGTGTATTAGAATAGTCCTTCCTCAAACTTCGCTTTTAGGAAGTAGGAGTGTATTCAACCTTACCTTTTCCAAAAAATGAGCACATATTTAAAAGAAGTAGGGCCACCACAACCTACATTCCCTTATGCCTTGGAGATTTCACCCCATTTACCAAATATCCTAGAGGAACTCAAGAGATTCTGGATCTCTTGATGAAAATCCAGAGGATCTATAGTGTCAAGAGTCATATTAGTAGTCTCATAACATAGAAAACCTGAACCGGGGCTATCATTCATGCATAGGTTAGAGACGTCAGTACCAAAAGGATATCTTATAATAGAGATATTGTCATTTTTTCTATTCCTAACTAATCCAGTCAGTGTAACTGCACGACCATCCGTGGGTGTAGTATCCTTGTAAAAATCCACCCAAACAGTGGAGGGACCACCCATTGAGGATGAAGAATTTACCTGAGTATTAGAGGGACCACTATTGGCTCTCATTAGTGATGAATCCACCATCAGTACCTTCCCTTCCAAAGGTGGCTTATGCTCTTTAAAAATAAATCAATACAAATAAAAATGTAATAGTAAATTGATAAGTTTCACTACTAAAAAATAACGAGCAAATCATTAGAATATTACTATAAAAATCATGATCACATGATCCATGAGTTTCAACTTCATTAATATAATGATAAGGGTTTATCCATGAACTTATGAAAAAAAAGTTGTATCCCCAACTTGTTTAGTGTTATACAACACAAATGATGATTGAATATTGTGAATTATAACAATGGGATAGTCTTCAACCAAATTATACTTCCATTAGGTAATTTTTTTACTTCTTCTTCATTAATTCCAATACTCACAAGAAATATTTTTAATATGGTATGTGCACTCATTCTTATTTATTTTCTCTTATTCATCTATTTCCATCTTTCTACATCTAAAATATTTTTATTCATCTACATAAATTTCCACTAATTCCTATCGAAATAGATGATTTACAACAACACCACCTCATTAAAATTTCAGTTAGAAATTCAAATTAAAATACCTAACTTACACTTAAACTCATCAAGCTTCATTTTTGTCCAATGGATAAATATAGAACTTTTTATATCACTTAATGTGTTTTAGGTATTTAATGATTCAATTTATAGAATACTATGAATAAAAAATTAAACCATGATAGGAAAGTAGTCAAATTCTAAATTTTTTCTTCATCGCAAAATAGAAATGTTGATTATATCAAGGACATATTCAACGAAATACAACATTGTACAATACAATGTGATACTATTGTTACACTTTAACATTGTGTTTCATACTATGAAACGCATAAAAGCAAAATAATAGAAAAATTCCCCCAACCTTAACAATATCTATGGATCATTATGTTTCAACGCACAATAAGCACATTCCTGTTGAAACCTTATCTTACATGGTCTCGCAGATTTTTCTATTCCACAAGACTTATGGGGTGGAACCCTCAAATTACATTATTACTTTGAGTTACTATATTTTTTTATAATCTATCATGACATAATCAAATGATTTCATAAAATAGAATGAAAAAAACATATCTTACTTATTATGACATTATATCCTTGTTTTGAAGGAAAAATTCAAACATCATCAGATTCTAAAACTTTATCATGATAGGAACCATTATGTTCTGGAGTTATATTTTCTAAATATAATATATTTTTATTCTTACATAGAATAATTATGTTGTTATGGAATCCATTATGGTCTGATCTTATAAAAATGGACTTTTTCCAAATCAGCATCTTCTCAATTTTGAATTCCTTACATGCAAGATTCCTACATGAATTCACTTTATACAAATAAACATGATTCAAATGAGTTTCAATATGGCTCATTAATTTAATAATTATTTCAATTATTTCATAATATAGTAAAAATATATATCATTACTTCACTTAATATCAAAATGGGGTTTTCTTCATTATTTCAACAAATTATGGTTTCAACTCTCATGTCTCAACAATCTCCCACTTTATATATTTTTTATCAACCATTAGAGTCAACATTTTTTATTCAACCATAGAACATAAATAACCCATTTACCCTAGAAAATAATCATTGCAAAATCATTTTATGCTGACATGAGAATAACCGGTTTATGAAATAGTAACTATGACAAACAATACCAACATTTCCCATTATGGTAACATACATCCATTTCTAAAAAGATATTTAATAAATATTTCCAAAAAATATTCTCAAAAAATATTCATGTAAATTTGAAAAAAAAACTTAATATTTTCATGATTAATAAAATCATTATAATAGTTCACACATCTCCAAAAAACAAACATTGAGGTTTTATCTTTTACCATTAAAAAATTTGATCCTAAATATATAATCTCCCTTAAAAAGAAATTTATTATCCATTTTATAAAATATATCTCAACATTTATGTCACTTTATTCTCCCACATTTTAAATAACATCCAAATAAAAATCAAGAGGGTGAAGGAATCACCACACCTTGTCATTAAAAATATAATTATTTAACTCTCATCAACAACCCCATTTTTTAAAATGTTTCTTTTAGAAGTTATTTAACAAACACATGTGATATTTATAGATTTATTGAAATAAACTACAACTTAAAACACCATTGATTCACTATCTCCTTGATAAAAAAATCCTTTATATCATGGTGAATTAATCAATAGTTTTGAATGATATTTATTGATAGATTTACTACATTTTTATTTTCATAGCTCACAGGAAATGAAAACAATACAACCACCTTGTGATCTTCTAATTGAAATTTTATCCACAAAAATAGGGTTGATTCTTTGGTTAACAAAATAATCATCATTAATAGTTCTCATGTCCACATAATTTTTCTTATTTTGGTGTTATTTCATTCATATTTTTATATGAAATAAATATCAATAAAAATTTAGTTTTATATCATTTACATTTTCACACTAATAGACATCTAGGTATCCAAAATTTCAAGACATTAAAATATATTTTATTTAACTACATTATCAAATATGAATTTAATATATATAAATATCCTCTTGGTATCAATAATATTTTTTTTCATTTTGTTACCTTTAATATTTGGTATATATTATAATGACATTCACTAAATAAAATTATAAATTAGTCTGGTAGAGTAAACTCATAATTAGTATGTTGAACTCTTATAAATTAAATTTTTTCTACCTTCATCATTTAATAGTTTGGTTCCCACTAAAATTGTGGTAGAATCCAACTTTAAATCTGTTATACCAAAATTATCTTGAAATTATTAAGAATAATTCCCTTATGAAATAATGATATGATCTTTTTCCAAATACATTTTTAATCCCAAGAAATATTTCATCTCTCTAAGCATGGAAATCTCAAAAATATCCTTGATTTCCTTGAAACCTCCACAAAAACATATTATTAATTTATAGATAATATTAAATCATCAACATAGAAAATAAAGATTAAATATTCCTCTTTACCTAATTGTTTTAGTGATTTTTTCAAATATTTTCTTCTTGAACTTTAATTTCTTCAAAAAAGTATCTAACTCGTAATAATAAGATATTTGGCACTATTTTAATACATATAGGGCCTTTTTTGTCATGAAAATATACCCATCATCATCTCTAAGATGAATCCATTTGGATTTTCAATATACAATTCTTCTTTGAATTATATTTTGAAAGAATCTTACTTGAAATATATTTGGAAGGTTTTTTTATCTGTATGAAGTGATAACATGAGAAATAATAAATGTTTTATGACTATAAACTAATGAAAATTTCTTATTAAAATAAAACTCAGTAACCATTTAGAAGCCTTTTCATTATCATCTTTCCTTTTTTATCATTGCATTAACTTTATCAATAAATTTTTTATAGAATAATAACTTGGTTATATGTATAATACTTCATAATCTGAACTAATTCCTAAATAATTACATTAATCCAATCTTTATTCCCAAAAACTAATTTCTAATTTTTTTGACTTATCCTAATAAAATAATAGGGTATACATTATTTTAATAAAATTTCTCTTTGTTTTAATTGGTTAACCTATATCTTCAATGATATAATGGACCTCTACCAATATTCTCAACCTTGGATGAGTTGAAGAATATTTTTATTCGTCATTAAATGTGGCTAAATCATCATATTAAACTAATAAATAACATATATATATATATATATTATGATTGTGGGGGTACAATTATAATTAAACACAAAAACACCACACTAGAGTGGGATGAAATGGAAGGTCATAACCCCCAAGGGATAACCTACCCATGAAGACCTTTTTTATTTAGTATATGGCCCATAGTCTCAAAAATAAATGGCTTAAATGCCCTTTTTTGGTGGCCTGAAGGCCCTTATTTCATCAGAACGTACATGACTCTACACCCCTTGCATGCATCATGCATGCAGTAACACCTACCCACATTATGACTACATCAACTCCCCCTATGTTAGCAACTTCTTCAGTAACTACATCATAAATACCCCAAGGGGATTTCCATTATGTAAACATTTGGAATTTTTGATGTAGGATTATGAGGTTTAGCACTCAGGCACCACCCCAACCAACTATAAACCAATGATTTATATGAATGTAAATTATTTTCAAAATATTCATCCCACTTCATAAAAAAATATTCTCTATCATATTTATTTCTAGATATTAATTATTAATATCCAACATCGTTTATTATGTGTACTCATACTTCCACATCAACTATCAAATTCTATCCATGTTTCTTTGCTTTATTAATGGTATAATTTTTCAATTAAAGGATAAAAATGAATGGAAACTTCAACTTCTCTCTACTCATACTTCCACCAAAATTTTCACTTTTCACCCTGATAATACAACAGTTACCATAATAACCTTATATATTTCAAGAACAGTGAATTATTATAATAAATATCATAACAAACATATATGAATTGATTTTATACATAAAAATTTCAAATCTGAACAGATGTACCAAAATCTTACACCTAAAAAATAGAAAAGTGTTAGACTAAGCTAACATAGTGTGTGCCAATTTTATTGAGATCATGTTCTCAAATTTATAAAAACCATTTTATGATTGGGTATATGTCTTATAGATATTTACTACATCCCCATATCTTATTATATTATATAATCACGTCATATGGTATGCCATGTAGGCGTATCATATACCTAGATAAAAAAGATATCAAAATTAGTTTTATACAATATCATACCATGGACATATGATGAATTTATACAACTAAAATATAATGTCTATCACTTGGGTATTTTTCTAAATAATGCAATAATTAAATTTTACATTTTATAAGATGAAACACTAAATATGATTATTAAACTTCATATGATAAACACTTGGTTAGCCAAATCATTAACTAATACATTATGGATGTATAAGTAAATTAATGGGAGAATCCTGATGGATATATAATGATGAGAACACCATCAATATGGTGTTGTTCATGTATAATATCCCTAAAACCACACTCCCAGATCTGATGCTAAAAACATACACTTTACATTTTTAGATTGATATTACATCATCTAACCAAATTTCAACCATCCAAAACATACAACGTCAAAAAGAAAATATGAGATCACTTATATACCCAAGAACATTTTTAGGTTTAGATTTTTATTGTATTGGGAAAAGCACTTTCAAAGTGGATACATCAACTCTGTATCAATTTTCCCACAATATAATTTGTTTTAAAATGAAACATGTTTATTTTCATAATATGTCTTCATGAAATTCAAATTTATTTTTTCATTGTTCTTACATATCTGAAAATCTGGTGATTTTTTTTTAAAAATTTAGGATGATCATAAAATATTTAATACGTTACATAGAAATAAATAAGGATACTCATTGGTCCATAAATACTCATAAATGTTCTACTTTTTTTAAAATAATGTTCAGGATCAAAATAATCATTTTATTACTCAAGATATAAACTAATACACCAAAATAGTTTTCTAAAATATTTTACTATAAATATTAAATGGGAAATAATTCTGAAAAAATATTTCTTTGAAATTACGATGAACTCATGATTGTTTTCCATAAAGTTATACTTTCATCCCATAACAAGTGGAAAATACTCTCTTTTAAACATAAGGTCCTTATATTATCTTAGAAAATATTTATATTTTTATAAAAACCTAACATGAATTAGTAAATAATATAGGTAACTTAGTATATTATTTTTATATCACTTTTCAAATAGAATAAAATACATATTCAAAATCCATCATGATCAATACCTAATGCATTTGAGGTCTACAATGGACCCACCCATCCTTGGTTTATGAAAAATCCAATACTTGTTTTATAAATAAAAAATCATTCATCATAAAAAGTTCCTAAGAATCCTAAAATAATCATAATACACAAAATATTTCATACATATAAAAATATTCCTTATACCCATAAGAAAAAAAATTCTATATATTGAAATATCCATTCCATTGAAATCCATTTTTAAAAATACATAGAATAAAGGGAAAGATATTTTTTTGAAGAATGCATGGAATATTATAAAATAATCCATATATAAAATAATGTTTATAGTTTTGGGAAAAACTACTGACACCATATACGTAAAAATATAACTTTTTTTTATCTTTTATAAAGAAAGTAAAAATGGTATGTATAAAATATGTAAAAAGATTTATTTTTGAATTTTTTTTAATGAAATTAAAAAAATATATAAATAATTCCCTTTATAATTCATTTGTTTCTTTAAAAATACATCAATTTTTTAATAATATGGACATTAAAGAACATTATATAGAAAATAAATCACTAAAAACTTAAAAATGTTCTTTTAAAGATAAGTTTCCCTTAGCTCTAGTCTAAATCTTTAGTTGTGTTATTTATCTTCCTGAATAATAAATTTATATTAATAATTTACTTTACTAATAAAATTTTTTAATATTTTTTCCTTTTATTTTATTACTATGTTATATTCAAATACTTAATCATTAAAATTTATATCGGACGTTTTGTTAATATTCAGCTCATATATCAAAATGAAAAATTTTAGATGAATATGGTCAATGAGGTCATTGTTACATAATATCAAGAAAAAACCCATGGAATAAAAATAATAATAATAATTAAATTATGCTTTTAAAACTAACCATGAAATAAGTTAATGGAAAATGAACAATGTTATAATCATGGATATGAGAGGCCATATGTATGCATAATTAACATTTCCATTTTCAATGATCTTGATGGAAATAAGGTATGTGTTACATTATTATTCTAGAATTATGATTATATCATAAATATAATGGTATTTCATTAAATACACTTATATAAATAAGCCTTGTGATGTGGTTATGAGAAGTGAATCACATCACATTAGGGAGGTGGTAATCCATATATACACACACGAACAATGTTACTTTTCAATGGATTGAAAGGTAAAAAATTAGATGATATATTATATTTATAGAATTATAATTTTGTCATCAATATCATATATATATATATATACATTAAATCATCAGTATAACTAGTCGTGAGAGGTGTTGATAGAAAACTAACTACATTAGTTCGTGAGGTGGTAATCCACCGTACACATGATCGATTTTTTTATTACCCACATGACGTACGTAGAAGACAAATATATGTTATTAAATTTTCATAATAGAATATAGGTGTATGGGATATACTATTTTATTTATATCTCATGGTTGAATAATATTTTAAGGATGTAGAAGAATAAATAAAACATAAACATTCTGTAAAAACTTATACATCTTTTTTTTAAAACAACATTTTATTATCACCTTAAACCCTTTAAGGATTGAATTCTACCCAAACTAATACTTTTAGAACATGGGGATGGAAGTTATAAAGATATTTTGGTAGTGATATATAAATCCAAATGGATCTTGAAGTGTGTAGAGAAGAGGATATGTGGTTCTATTTTATAATGATTGGAGGGGAATTCTTTGAATTTCATAAAGTATTAAATTTATATAAATTAATTTTCATTTTAAAATTTCCCAAAATTGAAATACATTGATGATAAAAGGAATATTAGTATAAATAATCCAATAAAATAGAAATTGGACAAAGTTAGTTATTGTTTTCACCCTTATTTGTTAACCATATGTTAACCCTTTTGACGATTACCACAATAATAATGTTTTTTTACACACTGGGGATCAAAATAGCTACTATAAAATGGAAATTGGCCCATAAATGTAACATGTATAATATTTAAACCCATAAAAAAATTATATGATGATATTATATGTAGAAATTTTAAATTATATAGTAAAATATCATTTATGATATGGTTTCATTAATATCATTTATGAACTATTCATTCAATATGACTTTGAAAATAACATTAAAGCAAAGTAATTTGAATATAAATCATTAAAACTTGGTAAAAAATATATTAATCTAAAAAAACTTATGGAACACAATAATTAATTGAAATTATATTACTTTTAATAATTTTAGATTCATTTTTTTTATTTTTCTATTAGTTGAATATATAGTACTTTGGTGTTGCGTATGCATTTAAGGTATGTTTTTCAAACCTAAAAATTAGAAAAAAATCAAAATGATAAAAACTATTTTTAAAATACCCTTTTATAATAGAACATAATTTTTATATCTATATCAAAAAATATAATAGATATTAAAAAAAGAAAGTAACATTTTTTACTATATCTTATACTTAAACACTATAAAGGTAAATATCATTGAAATATGGTAAAATGATCCCATATTTATTAAAATTTGAAGAAAATAAGCTAAATTTAATCATAAAATATTATAAAGGTAAGTGTTTGGGTCATTTTTCGGTGCTTATCATAATAATTGGTAACCTTAATTATCAGGGTTACACTTACTATGGTGACAAATATTTATTATAGTTACAAAGCATAATGACTTGAAATAAAAAGAAAATATTAAAAAAAAATTTCCTAATTATTCCAAATATATAATTTATTTTTCAAGATTCAATTTTTAGAATTAGATAAAATTAATTTGATATTAAAACACAAAACACAACAGAAAACAATTTTTTAGAAAAAATGACTTTTTAAGTATAAAAATGTTATTTTACCAAATTAAACCCTAAGTTTGATTCCAATTGACATAATTTTTTATTAATAATATAATGCAACAAATTTTAATTTGAAACTATTTTAAATAAATTAAACGTTTTAAATACTTGAAACAAAAATAAAGTTTTAATAAAAATTATTATTTTTCACTATTCACTGGAAAACCATACTTTTTTGAAAAGTCTCAAAACCAAAATCTATAATTATTTTGAAATGTTTAATTCATAAATTATATCATTTTTTAATAAATGTTTTCTTAAATTTCATGAAATTATTTATAATATTCTCTCATAAAATTAAATAAAATCCATTTTAATAGAATCATATTTTTGAAGAATAAAATGACATTGCTAAAATTTAAATCATTATTTATTAATAATTTATCAGTGAAATTTTATTGATCATGTAATTTATATATATTTCATAATCTGGTTAATCCTATTCATACTCTCTAATTCAATGTCTATCTTATAATAATAATATTTACATAATAATATTTCATGTTTCGTTTAAGCTCAGTGTAGGAAATCTTGAACCCTATCAAACATAGTATTTATTTTAAAATATAAAGATATTATATACTACCACCATAAATAAATTGTGACCTTGAAAATTTTACTTGATCTCAATAATAAATTTTTTGATATTTGAAAAAACCTTTATTTAAATCCCACATCAAAAAAAGGGTTTATAATACATTCTCTTGAAATGAGGGTAAGAGAAATATGGAGGCCATCTAAAATAACGCATAACTAGGTTTATTGAATTTGATAGAAATAATGTGGAGTAAAAATATATAAATAAATGAAAAAAATAAAGACAAAATAATTTTTGAGGTTGATGAAGAATATTAATCCCAATAAAGTAAATGATCATGAGAAAATTGTTGACAAAAAATTCGTAAATCAATGAGGTGTGAAAAATACCATCGATTCATTATAAATGAATGATATAGGTTAACATTTTTGTTTATGAACCCTTTATATATATTTTCATAATTCTTTCACCATATTTTCTAATAAAATAAGGAAACATACTCACTTCATTAGTATATTTTCATCCTTTAATTAGTTTCAATCATAATCTCATGTTTTTTTTTCAAATAATGAGTTATGTAGATCATTTTTTTATTGTAAAGAATTAAAATAAACTAATAAACGACCACATAACCCAAAAAAGGATACAATATATTCCAACTATATTAATAAATTATCCAAGAATAAAATGGTTATAATGAGGTACGATCATTCTAAAAATTAATAACCCTTCAAATGCAGATGTAATACATTTATCTCTCAAATTCAAGAATATCAAAAAATGTTTAGTTATCGTTAAAATTAAATAAAATATTCCCGACTAATAATGAAACCTATTTATTAAAATTATTTAATCAAATATTCTTATAAGATTAATTTAAAATTTATATATCTAATCAACATTAGTCACTCATAAAGGAATATTACCAAAATGAATATGCCTTAATCATATAATCTCAAAACAATGATATTAATTTCCATAAATATCCTGAATTGGCATGAATAAAAAATAAAATCAAGTATACTTAAAAAACATATAATTCAAACTTAATTAAAAAAATAACAAAAAATATTATCCAAGATTATTTTTATTTTACTTGATCAAATATTTTCTTCAAAATAGTGAACTTATAAAAAAACACAATTTAGTATATAGTCACTAAATAAATTTCCAATCCCATGGTTATATATATGATAAAACAAATGTTTCCAAAATAAATTCAATCATTATATATAAATTCATTTAACTAAAAAAATTTCATTCTAACCAGGACATCACATAGGCCAGCGGTAGTCATGGCACACTTATTTCCCTTCAGTTATGGGTTCGAGCCCCACAACCCTGTCAGATGTGATGGGTTGTCATCTGACCTATAGATTGTACTTTTTAAAAAAAATATTAATATAATTCATATCAAAATACAAATAATGTGATATACATCCTCAAAAAGTTTAAACCATTCTTCCCAAATAATCCTTGACATTAAACCTAAGGGTTTTTATACCCAAACCAAATAAAATTTCATACAAAATGTCATTAAACACTTTAAAATCCCATCACCTAAAATAGTAAAAATGGTGTATAATCCTTTGAACTTATGATCAACCATAAAATTTAAAGACCATTATGGCATAAAAACTATTAAGATAATCTCAAATGATAAAATCCTTATCTCTAAATTTATCTAAACCCATATCTAAAACCAATTATAATATCTCTAAACCCATACTCCAAAATTCAGTTATAAAAACCTAATCTCAATATTTCAAGATTCATAATAATAAATGTGACCCCATTTCAACTATCCAAAACTTAAAACATCCAAAAGGAAATATGGGATCACTTATATACCAAAGGAAATATTAAATTTATAATTTTATGGAATTAGGAAAAACAATTTAATAGTTGACACATCCAAACAATATCCATTTTTCCTACAACAAAAAGATTTGGAAATAAAACATATTTTTTCATTGAATATATTCAAGAATTTAAAAAAGAATTATTATTTGTTTTTATACATCTATAAATCCTATAAAAAATATTTATAAATGTGGTATGATCACAAAAATATCATTAAGGGACATAAATATAAATAATGAAACTCATTTCTCTATGAATACTCATAATTTTTTTTATTTTTCAAAAAAATGTTTTGGCTAAAAAAAATTTAATAGTGAAGAAATAAAATTCTCTATGAATATATGTTCATATATCATTTCATTGTAAAATTTAATGGAAAAATAAATTTTAAAATAGTTTCTATGAAATCATGATAAACTCATGATTTTTTTTAAAAGTTATACTTTTTAACAATAAGAAGTATCAAATACATTCCGTTAAATGTAATATCAATGGATTACCTTGTCAAATAATAAAATTTACTTAAAATATATAAAAAGAATAAATAAATCATGTAGGTAACTTGGGATATTGTGATAATTACCCAATACATTTAAGGGATTAAATAGACCCACTAGTCATTAGTTTATAACATTACCAACCATCATTTGTTTATAAAGAAACCACCCAACCTTAGTTGTTAATATAACCACTCATATATGGATTGTAACAGAACCACCATTCATCATAAAAAATTCCAAAATAAAATAATATGGTCGTAACACATAAAATATTTCACACTTATACAAATATTCCTTTCACCCACAAGTAAAACAATTCTAGATATCGAAATATCCATTCCATTTAAAACCCTTTTTAAAAAAAACCTATAATAGAAGAAAATATTTTTTTATTTGGTGAATGCATGGAATCATATAAATAAATCTAAAAATAAAATACTGGTCACATTATTGGCATTACCTTTTGATGTAGTACACCTTAAAAAAGAATATTCTTTTTTCCTTTTTAAATAAAGTCGAGACATTCTGTATAAAATACATAAAATGATAGTACATTGAAAATCATTGAAAAAATGTAAAAAGAGACATATAATTTCTTTTATAATTCATATTTTTCTATATAAATGCATCCATAGGATAATTATAAGAATATGGACATTGAATATAAATATTTTTAAAATAAACATTCGAACATTTAAAATGAGGTTTTAAAGTAATGTGTCCCTTACCTCAATCCAAACTCTTCAAGTATGTTATTTATATTTTTGAATAATAAAATTATACAAATTATTTACATTATAAACTACAATTTTTAATTTTATTACTAATCTTAATTTATTCCCATGTTATATTCATTTACTTAATCACTTGATCTTATGTCATAAGTTTTGATGATATTTGGATCATTTATAAAAATGAAATCAGTAGGTTAACTATGGTAAATGAGGTCATTATGTCATCATATCAAAAATAATAATCATTGAATAATTATAATTTTTTTCATAAATTTACTTCTAAAAAAACTATGAAATGTGGTAAAGAAAAATGAACTATGTTACATTCACGAAGACAATAGGTTGTACCTATGCATGAGTAATGTTTCTAATTTTCAATGATAACTATGGAAAGAATGTAAGATTTAATTTATCTTTTAAAAATTATTATTAAAGAATAAATATAATATAATTTTTTTAAATACACTTATATATAACATCCATTTGATGTAGTTATGAAAAACGAGTCACATCTCTTCGTTGAGGTGGTAATCCACAGATACATACGAACGACACTATTTTTAAATGGATTTAATGGTAAGAATATAGATGATATATTATCTTTAAAAAATTATAATTGTTTCATAAATATAGTATATATACATTAAATCAATCATTATATTCAATCATTTGAGGCGGTGATGCAAAATGAATTACATTGATTTGTGAGATATTAGTCTCTCGAACACACGATCGATGGTTTCATTTATCACATATTGGAAAAATAATCTGGATATAGGTTCTTAAATAAATATAATAACATATTACTATATGAGACATAATTATTTGATTTTATTAGTATGGTTGAATAATATTTGAAGGTGGTAGAAGAATAAGTACAACCAAAACACTCGATAAAAATCTATACCTCTTCTTCGGAAAATCTCTTTTTCGTGACACTTGAATCCCTCTATAAATGGAATTATACATAAAATAATACATTTATAACATGGTAATAGATTTTATAAATATTATTCATCAGGTATTGGAAAAAAAGTGTCTCCTTATGTAAGTAGAGAAGAGGACAGGGTTTCCTTTTATAATGAGGGGAGGGGAATTCTTAGAATTTCAAAAAGTATTAAATTAATATAAATTAATATTCATAGTCAAATGGATTCAAAATAAAAAGTTTTAAGTTAAAAAAGAGTCTAAATAATATCATATAAAAAATCTTTTAAAATATTAGTTGATTTTATTAACCTTATTTGATGTTTTAACCCTCGGTTAACCATTTTGACGATTACCACAATAACAATGTTTTTTGCACCTTTGGGGTCATGATAGTTTCTATAAAAGGAAAATTGGCCCATAAATGGACTAATTTTGATATTTAAAATAATATCCTAATGAAATTACTAAATATATAATTTTTAATAATTTTAAATATTTCATAAAATGTTATTTGTTTATAAAATATCATTAATGACATTTCTTGAAGTTTTCACCTAATTTGACATTAAAAAGAACATGATAGTAAAGTAATTAGAATATAACCATTTATAACATCCCTAAAATTCTATATTTATCTAAAAATTTCATGTAACTTTATAATTCATTCAAATTAAATTACATTTTATATTTTTGGTATCATTTATTTTATTTCCCTATTAATTGAATAAATATTATGTCAATGTTGCATAAGAATTTAAGGTAATTATTTCATCAATATAAATTATAACTGAATTAACATGGTGAAGATTTATTTTATTTTAAATAAACTTTTAAAACCAAACATAATTTATCTTCATACCTATCAAAAAATATAATTGATATTAAAAGTAATAAAGTGACATTTTTTATTTTTTTTACTTCAATATTATAAATGTAAAAATCAAAGAAATATGGAACACATTTTCTATATTCTCAAAAAACATAAGTCCATGGAAACAATATACTCACAAGAATAGTATAAATACAATTATTGGGTTAAATTTTCCATCATTGTCATATTAGTTTTAACCATAGTTACTTGGTTTACCCTTATCAGCATTACAATTATTTACTATGGTAAGTATTCATAACGAAACAAATAAAAAATAAATATTTAGGAAATTTGGACCTAATTATTAAAAATTTGGAATCCTTTTTTTATATTCAATTTATAGAAGTGGTAGAAATTAATTTTGCAATAAATGAAAAACAAAGTAAAAACCAGTTTTTTAGGAAAATGCCTTTTAAGCATAAAAATGTTGGTATACCAAATTCAACCATAAGATTGATTCCAAATAAATTTATTAGGTTATTAATAAAATGATATTACTAATTTTACTTTTAAAAAATTTAAAAAAATGTAAATTATTAAATGTTAGAAACAAAAATATATTTTTATTAAAAAATCAGTATTTTCACAATTCCTTGGAAATTCAATATTTTTAATAAATAAAAAAATAACTCTGAGATAATTTTTCAATTTTGATTTAGAAAATGATATTATTTTTATCAAATAAATTTTTTATAATTCTTCGAAATTAATTATAATTTTTCCTCACAATATAATCCTTTCTAAAGAATAAAATAACTACTTAATATTGAGTTCTTATTTCCTAATAATTTCTCAATACATTTTTTGTGAATAGGCCATCTATAAATAAATCATAATTCCATTAATCCAATTCATGCCACTAATTAAATAGATAGGTTATAATGGTCATATGTAAATGCAATATTTTGTGGACTGTTTAAGCTCAATGGTGAGTATGTTGTACACTGTTAAAAAATCATTTCTTTTAAAATATAAGGATATTACATCAAGACTTTCTAAGATTGTTCCAATTACCCTACTCCTAATATCTCTCTATCCTATCCCAATTTTCTTTGTTTTATACTATAATTCCTTGTTATATATAGATAATCCCACTCACAAATTGTGTGATTTGTTTGACTTGTGGATAAACCTTAGAGAATGGACTATGATGTCATCTTTTCAATGATCTATTTTAAAAATTTTAATAAAGATAAATGTTGTATCCATATATGGTGTAAGGTAAATAAAAATTTATTCATTTTATATATAACGTAGTTTCGGTTTCATAGTTGGTATATCTTGGTAATTTTGGTATCTCATTATTTCCATTACATTTAGTAAGTGTTAATCCCTCCCTAGAAACCAATTACTCATATGAGATCTATTATACTCCATTTAAATAATTAAACATTTTTTTAAAATGAAGAAACTCTATGTTGTATTATTTTAATAAACCACATTATTCAATATGATTTTGAATTTTAATTTTTTCATGTTTTATGATATGTGATATCATAACATCATATTAGATTATAGTATACGATATAAGATATCTTCCCTAGAGGCATATTAAAATACTTTTGTTTTTATCTGATTGTATCATATGATATGGTATATCATATGATATGATTTCATAATTATAGGGATGAAAAATAGATCATTACATTGTATTGTTAATATCAGAGCTCTTCATAAAATGTGACTTCCCAAACTTCTCATGAAAGTGGTTATTATAAGTTCTAATATTTATAGGCATTCATTTTTTCATAAAAGATTTTAAATGATCTTAAAACATGTTTTAATCATATAATAAGAAATTAAAGATTAAAATTCCAATATTGAACATGCTATATAAATGAAATCATGAAAATCGTAAATGACGAAACATGAGAGTTTGTACCTTACACTGTATCGCTACTGTAACACTCTTTAACTATGATTAATGAAGATCAAAAAAGAAAAATTTCAAATACATCCCTCATTTGAAAGTATCAATTGGATGAAAAAAACAATTTATATTTGGGTGGGATTTATCTTTTCACCATGACATGTCATCTCCTCACTAAGCATAAATAGAAGAAAAAAGATATTTTAGGGAAATTAAAGTTTCATCCAAGGTTGGGGTAGGATTTTTGTGTTCTATGTCTCATGGAGAATTCCCCTTTATAAATCCCCCCATGATTCTCTTCTAGTGAATATTAATTTAATCATGAATTATAACATATAGGTAAATTATGTTCTTTCAATTCATATAAACCTTAGATGAATACATAAAACTGCAATTAATTTATTCATTCCAAAACATTCTTTTATGATATCTAATTTTGAAGACACCTAAATGTTAACTATAATCATTCAACTTTCTAAAATTATAGGATGTTTGTGTATAACATACATTATTATTATACTCATAATAAATGATATTATTAAATATGGTAGTGACATAAAATATCTATTTCATTACTTATGATATACATAATCATATCTTATTATATAGACACAACACATCATATGAATTTGGGATTTAGGGAATGTTCCCTTCATTCTCCCACTTGCACTAAAGCATCATATTATTTTTATAATTCCACATTATATTATATAATATAATATAACCTATAAAACTATAACCAAAAAATAATTTTGAATATTATCTTAAATTATTTTTTAAAGTTATAATCAAATCACCATGTATCAAATCATATGAAATAACTTGTTAATATCCATCCAAAATGATTTCATACTATCTCTAAAAACCCATTAGATCATATCTCTGATTCAAAATCAATCTCTATTCTATCAACCACAATGTTTAAATCCATATTAATTTGTATCATTGTCAATAAATATGACTCACATGATCCATAAATGTAATAAAATAGTTTACATTTGAAAATAATTATTTATACTAAATATAGAAAAAAAATCTTGAGAGATATCCATCAAACACATTTTTCCTTATTCATGTATCCACCAGATCTATCTTATGAAAGTGTAAATTCTAATATGACTACTTTTAAAAATACATCAAGTGACTATGTAATATAAAGTATTTCAATCCTATATATCCAACTCATACATTCACAATTCTCTGAGTATAGACTGATCGTGTCAATGAATAAATCATGAGGTGCCATAAACCCACACTCCTAGATTTGATGCTGAAACATATTATTTTCATTCTAGATTTGTTTCTAAATAAGGTGAACTATGTATTAAACACATATATTTTACATAATTTTCAGAATCTAAAAACTACCCCTCATAAATGCACACATAATACCAGAACCTATAGGTTTAGTGTCTTTGTAAATTAGCAACATGTGCTTCTTATTTTATAATAAGTCTTTAATATTTCCCACAATATTCTCAACACATGATAACCTTATAAACATATAATACATGATAAAACTATTAATTTATTGGTGGATAAAAAAATAAAAAAAATGGTGAGCTCAGATTCCTAGTAATTCTAAACATATGATACATCAATAAAAGATCATAAGTGAGAAAAAGACAAACATGTGGGTATGTGGACATATTCAAGGTACATGAACATAACATAAGGAAATAATACTCAAAAAATAATATATAAAATCATGTGTTTTTGAATAAGGGTATCAAATTAATATATCATATTATATGTTTCTCTTTAATTTTAAGTGTTCAATATATTTCTTTTAATGAAATACTAACCTCATACAAACCCTGATATACTATTGAAATATTATTAATAAATGTGACTCTTGCCACATAGATGCTGGATTGAAGGGAATAAAATAGAATAACAAAATTATATAAAAAATATGTAAAATGTTTTTAATTAATGAAAGTTTATTGATTATGTAATAGAAAATAAGTACCCAAATTTTAATGAAAGTAATAAAATAACACTAATTTTTTAAAGAATTATATTTACTACATATTATATATTTTCATAGAAATAGAAAATATTTATAATTAATAATAAATGATGAGATATATTGAGCCAAACGGGGTGGATTGTTGGTAATGTTTATCATAGAAAATACATGGAAATAGAACTGATATAGGTTCAAGTCATTCCCCACTCAAATTTAGTTGGGGATAAGTATCACACAGGTGGTGGGTTTATCCCAGGACACGCGTGGTGTGGCAACCACCAGTACCTCATCAACCACTTACTCATTTTATATTGGGGGATTACATTAGTGGAAAGAACCCCATAAATCTAAATAAAAAATTGGGGGTTCAAAACCCATTCGACATAAGTTATTATAGAAGTTCTATAGCGTACTTTAAGAGTTGTGTAAATATTTATCAGTGAAACTATAGTGGTGGCGGGCACTGTAGCAGGAATAGTTATTGTGGTATCACTGTAGCAGCCCGCGTAATGTAGAACAAATATTCACTAGAGTGCCTTTGGGTTAAAATATTTGGTCCTTTAGGGCCATGTTAGGAGATTTCATGCTCAATAGGTCTACGGGTCATGTACTGAATAAATAAGGATTAATGGGTGGACTATCTCTTGAGGGGTTATGGCCTACCTTTCCAAACTGTTTGTGAGGTGTGTGTGTTTAAATTTAATTTTACCCCTAAGAACTTAATATATACATGAGATATTTTTATAATTTATATAACCAAAGGAGTAATAATTTATACATTTTTTATTAATTTTTTAGAAATGATGATTAAATCATTTAAAGGTAAGAAGATATATTTTTTATAAAACCTTTTTTATTATCTGCAAGTTATTTTATACTAATAAAATTAATAGATATATAGTAATGAATGAATTTAATTAAAAGTATATACATTATATTCAATAAAATATACTAACATTTGTCTAATGGTTTTTTGAGGAATGGAATGAGAAAAAAATCATTTTTTTCTTAAAAATACATTTTCTGTAAAAATGGTTTTTTCATTTTTTGTATAGATATATAAATCAATTTCAACCACTTATTAGAATTAAATATTTTAAGATATATTACATATTTTAAATCATCATAATTTATATAATTTAATAGGTTTAACATAAATTTTAACTATATTGAATAGTTACTATGGTAATGATATTATTACCATGGTATCGATTAAAGGGGTTAAAAAGGGGGTTCACCTAAAAGATAAGGATTAAAAGAACACAAAATACATGACTAAATATAATTAGATGATTTTATTTGGAAAATAAAAGTATTATATTAAAAAATATGATCAATATATATATATATATATATATATATATATATATATATTATATAATAATGTTTCAAGTATTTACAATTTTCCCACCCTACTCACTTATAAAATGTCACATCTTTCTCACTTATCTTCAAAAATTGAGCATTCAATCACAGAAAAAAATCTACCAAAATCCCTTCTAAACATACCTAACACATATAATAAGTCATGTTATTACAAAAAATTCCATTATAATAATTCTTATGGTGTTTGATAAAGGAAGATACCTAAAGATGATGTAATTACTTTTATCGATCTATTGCAAGTATGTTTCTTAATTAAAATTTACCAAATCTTCTATATCCATATTAAAATGATAAAATAAGTATATTTAAAATGTTAAAAAGTTTTTATTTTAGTGTTAATTTTATTTTATGTATCCATTAAATCTAATGGAAAATAATAACATCACTTCTTTGTGCATATGAACAACCATCTCCATAAAGCAGTGTATTTTATTTTTTATCACCAAACCTAATGGATGGTAACATAGATAAATATAATGTTTTTTTATGATTTCAAAAAAATAATTATGATTCTGGGATGATAAAATAACATCTATCTTCTTACCCTCTAATTCTTTGAAAATTGATATTATTGCTCATTCGTATGCGTGAACTATCACATCCACGAAACAATGTGATTAAATTTTCATTTATGCATAATGAAAATAGTAATAAATATAGATTTATTAAATATATATTATATTTATTATAATATATGATTATATAAAGATAAATTATTATTAAACTTCATTTATTTTCGTTTATTGGAATATAAAAACATCACTCATGCGTATGTGTAGTCCACCATATCCATGAAGTGATGTAATTCATTTTTCATGATCACTTTATATGAATGGTTATAATAGTATACTTAATGATTAAATATGATAATTAAGAAATTATTAATATTTTTAAGATGATTAATCCATGAACTGAATGCAAATATTAGAACCATCAAACTAAAACATGAATGTGATATGAAATAGTTAACACATTAATTATTAGTTTAAAGAGGAATTATATGTTAATAGAAAATTATAAATTTTAAGGGAATTATATTTTGGTAGATAAGTATGAATATTGTTTTGATACATGTGTATAATGAATAAAAATTTACTATATAGGTGGTTAAGAGAATATATTAAGAATGTGAGGACCTTATGTAAGGGCTTATGCAACAATAACATTTTTATTAGGATTGTTTATTTTAAAAATTTTATAGTGGGAAATTAAAGGTTTTTTATCTCTTTAACCAAATCTATTTTCTTATACTCGATTTATTTTTGGTGTTTCAAATTATTAGTACCATTTCCTCTTCTTTGGTAGTTGAAGTGAATAAAAGGATATTTTTAAGAAAACCCAACCTTATTTTCCCTTTTCAGTCAAGAATATTTCTCTTCTATATCAATATTATTCAAAAAAAAATGTAGTTTTTCATGAACAACTATTTACATTAAGAATGTTATTTTAACCACATTTATCTTTCTTAAAAAATGATTAAAATTATTTTTTTAACTTATTTTTCAAAAGAATTACTTTTGACTTGTTACAAATTTTTGAAAAAAATATATTCCTTTTTAACATACATGACATAAATTGATTTTACTATAATTATGTATATCCATAAACATAAATCTTTATTAAAAAATTTCAAAGGTTTTACAAAGAAAATACTATTCCCATTTTTTTTGAATTTCTGTTTTAAAAAACTACAAAAAATAAAATGGTTTCTATCAATTTATTTTCAAAGTTTATTTTAAATGATTTCTTAAAATAGATTTTTTATCTATATCAATATAATATAGAAATTTTTATGCTTTATAAATGATATTATATAATGATACCATTCTATTTATCTATATGGATGGTTTATTATGACAAAATTTTCATTATTTTTTCATGAAACCCATTTATTTCTCATCAGTTAATTATGTTATGAAGGAATAAAGAATTATCATATGTTATTATGGAATATATTTTGAATGGATTATTATTTTTGTGATGGTTGGTTCTATTATATCACTCTATTACATTGGTCAATGTTTTATGTCCTGTGACTTCAAACAATACATTGGTGGTTATCCCAATCCCAATAGGGTATATGGGTATTTATACCAATCCCCATAACGTACATGGTGGGTTAACCCAAGACTACTATGTGATGAATTTATTAGTGCGTAGCCCTAGAATATGTTTTGATTATTTTCAATTTGTGTAACCATGACATATTATTTCAATTATTATGTTCATGACACATTTTTATGCTATATTCTTATTCCTAAGTTATGTTCTCCTAGATTTTTATAGTTTTATGTTCCAAAATATTATGAATTATTTATTATTTTATGATAATTCTTTATGGAATTAATCATGATTTAAGATTTATTTATTTGGTTTGGAATTTTATATACAATGATTATATTCACATAACCTTATAAAAATATTATGTTCACTAATGATATTTGAATAGATATCTAACATGTTTACCCATAATTATAATTTGACTTCACCTATTCTTATGTTTCCATTTAGCCATTTATGATTAATGGAAATAAGATAGATGAGTCTTGAAGGGCACTATATGAGAAGAATTTTTGTGGGAGATTATGTTGATATTTCATTGAAATAAGATGATTGTGTATCTAGTATCCAAAGACACTAAAACATTAATGTTATAGGAATTGTACTATTATGAGATGTATTGAATATTAATCTAAATTAATATAATATATATATATGTAATTTTTGGGTAACATCTATTGGTATCTGAGTATAGTTTAGTTATTTTTGAAAATCAAGTAGCAATTTTTTTGAAAAACCCTAGGAATAAGTTTAAGTATAGAATAATATCATGATGTTCTGGTATTGAAGATATTATATGGTTTCAAATAAATGATATCATTTTATGGATACAAACAAGTGGAAGTAAGCTCTGGAATAGATTCACATAGAAATAATAACCCACAAAATTATAGTTGTATATTAACATGATCTTCACCTTGTCAATGAAAATGATCCCTAACTTCACTTCTTAGATAAAACACCTAAGAGATGCTCTTTGGTTATTTCACATTACCTATATGAACAATTATTAATAAGGATATTATAGAACCTATAACAACAAATGATAAACCAACGTAATATAGAATGAATATATTGTTTCATTGGTTGATGAGAAGGTGTCATAATTTTAGATATCATAGAATGATTTTTAGTATCATATGATTACTCACAATGGTTAATAATGATTTATAATGACACAAGTTTTTTTTTGATTTTATTCAATGGCTATAACTAGAAGGAATCATGTTAATAAAAATGTGAAGGAAATTGAAATGACTGTCTCAATGAGAAATAAAATGGAATGGTATATGGAATGAAAAATCATATGATTATACCAAATTATATATCTATAATTATGATTAACAACATGAACTTAGTGGAATTTTAAATCACATAAAATAATAGAAAAATTTATTTTCTAAAAAAATTTAGTAGATAATGACCACGAAGGGAAGAATATTTAGTTCCCCACATTTCAAGAATGTAGGAAAAATCACCCAAAGAAATGTATCAATAGAATAAGAATATGTTTTATGTCTCAATTTTTGATGAAAAATAAAGAGTTTGATGAAGATAAATAATGTTCATCCTAAGGTCCCAATAGTATTTAAATTCATTAAATGTGGGGAACTTGAAAATTATATGAGTCAATACACAAATCCAAAATCAAACACCTCAAACAACATAATAATGGAGGGATTATACTAAGTTAATATATAAAGTGGATCATGATAATTAAAGTGA
Organism: Viscum album; assembly: GCA_963277665.1. Lineage (NCBI taxonomy): Eukaryota > Viridiplantae > Streptophyta > Magnoliopsida > Santalales > Viscaceae > Viscum > Viscum album. Next base: position 1,144,933,374 of record OY728139.1, on the reverse strand, counting down.
ACTTATCCCCCACTCCCAATCTGGGAATATTATGTTAATTTTTGTAGTAATATTCCCTATGAAAATATTAGTATTCTCTCTCTAGTGGAATTTGATGTGATTTTGAGAATAAAATTTTCTTCTTTATATAGATCCCATATTAGTTGTTAAGGATGGAAATTCATAATATATATTCAAAATCATATTATGATTGTATATTGGTGTGAGGATAAACATGATCTTCTAATGGAAATTAGTTTCATTATATAGGTCTTACTACCTACTCATGATAGGTACTTATATAAACTGATTGATGGGAAAATCCACATTGCATATATGTATAGTTTATGGGAATATGTATATGTTTTTCTTGAATATTTTCCTCATTTTTCCCAAAATAAATAAGTTTGGTTTTCAAAATAATACATAACAAGGGCTCTACCAATATCAATGACTCCATATGAAATGGACAGAATTGAGTTTCAATAATTGAATAACCAACTCCAGGTGAACCTATAAAAGGGATTCATATGCCATGGTGTGCCACAAATGGGTGCACATGTTCTTTTTTTAGAATAAAAATAGTTCAATGCATATTTACATTTATTATTAAGATCTCAATATGATCATTATCAACAATACGTATCCTTTACCCCATATTGGTGAGTTTTTTCATCAATAATTTGGAGAAAAATACTTTTTACTGATTTCCCTTTATTCTTTATATCATCTATTGAGTGTCAAAAAGGAGGATATACACAAAATAACCTTTTGTACATGGTATTTTCATAATTAATTTATTTTAATTCCATATGGACTTACCATTTGCCCTGATATCTTCATGAATCTAATGAATGGATTCTTCATATATTTCATTGATTAGTTTGTGGAAGATATTATAAATGGAATTCATATATTTTCATAGTGTAAGGAAGACAATGAAGATCATCTAAGGATTATGTTGGAGAACTACATGAAGGATAAATTGTAATCCTAATTTATCATGTGTGAATTTTGGATATATAATGTATCATTATTGAGCCATGTGATTACAAGTGAGGGTATATTTTTGGATCCCGATACGATGTAAGTTATTGAAAATATGCATATTGAAACCATGATGAATAAGATACATAGTTTTCTTAGGTTGGCAAGATAATATAGATCATTTTCAGAAATTCTTCATCGTTATGAAATCTAATAACCAAGATTAAAAAGATGGGAGACAAGTTCATTGGGACAGAGGAATGTGACGAAAATGTAAAGGAGTTGAAGAGAAGGTTACTCTGTACACCAGTGCTTATAAAACTCTATAATGGAGAAGGTTTTTTGAATTAAAGTGATGAATCAATGAAGGTATTGAGATGTTCTCTTTGGAATAATGACATATCAATAGCATACAACTCATTCCAATTGGAGATTCGTGATACAAGTTATCTAACACATGATTTGAAGTTTTTAGAGGTAATTTTTACATTGAAAATATAGAGGCATTATCTATATGGTAAAAATATGTGATATATATATATACTGATTATAACATCATAAAGTATATATTCACATATAAGTAGTTTAATATGTTCAAATGTAGAAGGTTGGAGTTAATAAATGATTATGAAGGGTCAATATATTTCCACCATAAAAAGGAAAAAAAATGCAGCTAATTCTCTAGTTGGAAGGACCACGCTATCCATAATGAGGAATGAAAAATATCCAATACTTATGAATTTTCCAATTATAAACCTTGAAATAAAATCAAAATGGGAATCATACAGTATTTCTCATATGAATTTTCCTTGTAGATTCATGTGAATATTAAGGTGGGGTGCATGCATGATATGGAGATGTAAAAAAAGATAAAGGGTTTTTTTTGGAGTTCAACCACTAACATGATAGATTGATAAGATTCAAGAATTAGATATGTTTCCCTTAAATAATATTATTAAATAATTATTTATTTTATGGATCAAATAAATAATCATTATTTATTCATTCAATAATCAGGATGAAGTATGAAGATCAAAAATAATATTTTTGTATGGATAACAGGAAATTGAATTTTTTAGCGTGTTTATCTTGATGAGTATTATATCATCAAGTTATTTATAAATATCATATGTCAAAGAGGATGTTACAAATATTACCCATTCTAGAATAGAAATGGGAAAACATAACTATGGATTTCATCATAGGACTTTGAAATACATCTAGTAGCAAAAACACCATTTTGGATTTAGTAATTTTATTTACTATACAAACCAATTTTATTTATTCTAAGGTAAACTTATATCTTGATAAGATTTATTGTATATAAATTAAGTAACTAGTATGCTTTCATGGAGTAACACATTATATTATTTTTGAACGAGGTATGAGGTTTACCTCGATGATCTGAAGAAGTCTCTAGCAAGATCTGAATGTAGAATTTATCTTTAGAACTACATATCATCGTCAATAATATGGTTAGTATGAGAGTAAAAATAAAACCCTATAATATATTATTGGATCATTAAATATATATTTTTTAAAGGTGATTGGGATTAAAACCTTCCTTTATTAAAATTTTCATACAATAATAGCTTTCACTCAAATAATTTGATGGATATTTTTGAATCCAACTATGGGAAGAAGTGTAGAATACAAAATGCTAGGATGAAGTTGGGGAATAAAAATTATTGGGACCAAATATATATAAGGAAATGGAAAAGTAGGTAATAAATTTTTACCATCTCAAAGAATAGAGTAAGGCCATGTTGACAATTATCAGTGACATCTAAAGATTAAAGTTGGTGATAATGTATTTTTTTATATATCTCTTTGGAATAAATTTGAGAGATTTTGAAAATAAGGGAAATATTATCCCTATATATATTGTTCCATTTTATATAATTGATCATATTTGGGGGGTATCATATCTATTGGATCTTCTATTAATTGTCATATAAGTTCCTGATTTATTTTGTACATCTCTTTTTAGGAAGTACTTACTCGATCCTTCACATGAATTGAACTAAATTTATTTACCATTATAGAATGATCTTTCTTATGATGAGAAATTGGTGTTGGTTCTTGATAAAATATATAAATTGTTATGAAATAAGACCACTAATATGGTTTATGTTTTATGTTGAAACCATAACTTTGAAAAAGCTACTTGGGAACCCCAGGATCCAATGAGCCAGAAATATCCTCATTTGTTTATATAAGAGTAATGGAATTTCAAGGGTGAAATTATTATAATGGGTGAGACAATAAAGCACCAATATTTTATAATATAAATTTCTCTTTAATTTTAGGTTATCAATAACTTTTTTATATTCAACACCAAGATTAAAAGAACCCCAATACACCATTGAAATATTATTATTAAACATGATTGTAATCACATATCTCTTTGAGTGGTGCGTATGAATAGGAAAACTAAATTATATAATATATATATATATATATATAACTTTTTCATAATTAAAATATATTTATTAATACATAGGAAATAAGTATCTATATTTTAATGACCATAATAAAATAAGACCCAATTATTCAAAAAATCTATTTTGTACATATTATATATTTTAATCTAAAACATAATGGTAACTAATAATTAGTGATGAAATATATTTAACATATATATAAAAGTGTAATTGCTGACGCTCCTTTCCGTAACAGAGTCTAACGAATTGAAAAGGAAAATACCTTGAACCCAAAGTGATTCATCCTTTGAGGAAACATCAAAAATTAACAAAGCCATGAACAAAGAGTGAAATGCACTTGGGTCACGCAAGTTCCACCAAGGTCGCGTAGGTGACTTGCGTACTGCGCAAGTGACTTGTGAACCCTATTTGAATTTCACTGAGGGTCTTCACCAGCCTATAAATACCCCGATGGCCCCCCCATTTCGAGGACAGAAAAATTCCAGAAACTCATATTTGAGCTCCCGATGCCCTAGTCTCTTATGAAAGCTTCCGAACACTTCTAAAGTAATTTCTTACCTATAACGGAAGATCTAAAGAGGGGGGGGAGAGAAGGGCTAAGTGTTGAAACTCATCAACACTTGCGTTCCTGAATGACCAACCCTTAGGGGAAATGGACACACTTGTGCACTGCCTTACTCCTTCAACAGAACTTGCGCGCCACCTTTCTGGAATCCCCTAGGGATAATACTAAGGGCTTTAGCCAAGTCTCTCCCAAGTATTTCCTTAAGGATTGACCATCACGCAAGTACCCATGTGTCGTACAAGTATACTTTCATGACCAGGACTTGTGCGCTGACCATGACTTGTGCACCACCTTCTTTTTGGGTGCCCCTTCTGCCTATTTCACGTTTCTTATGCCTATCCACCTATCCTCTTCAAGATTAAGCCTTCAGAACTTTATCCAAATCCATTCATGGCATGATTTCCTTATTTTCTTCCTTATCTAAAAGTAATTATGTGGAACATCTCTCAAAACATAGTGATTTACAAATCTTTATGTCACAACGGTTAGAGATTCCATTCATTTCAACCGCATCCTTTGAAATGTGAAGACTATTTTGGGCCTCTTTTTTAAGAGTAAGCCCCAAGTCCCCTTAATTCTGGGAATCCTCTTTAGGAATAAGCCCCCACTCATAAAATTTCATTTAACTTTGGCCTCCTTCTCAGGGATAAGTCCTAAGTCTCAAATCCCCTAACCTGGGCCTCCTTTTCAGGAGTAAGCCCTAGCTATAATTCTCTTAACCTGGGCTTCATTTTCAGGAATAATCCCCAGTCTCAAAGCCTATAAATATGGGACTCCTCTTTAGGAGTAAGTCCCAAGTCCCCTAACCTGGGCCTCCACCTAAGGAGTGAGCCCTAGTTCTCAAATCCTTTATCTTGGGCATCCTTTTCAGGAATAAGACCCAATTATAATTTCTCTTAACTAGTCTTAAATTTACTTTTGAATTGGGATTCCTTCTTAGAAGTAAAACCGAATCATAAGTCCCCTCTTAATTGGGGCATTATCCTTAGGAATAATCCCCAAGTTAGATTATTCAAATCTCCATAAAGCACATACACCTTATAATTGCATCTTTCATGGAACAATTATCAGGTTTTACCAATACCACTTGTTTCTCACACTGAGTATGACTCACATGAGCTTAGAGTGTAAAAGTAATTATGACATCTTTCTTTGAGCCATCAATCATGTATAAAACCTCATACTTCTTTACTCGAACTACATGGGTTCCGATTCCTTTTCCCAAAAACTAAGGATACGTAGGTAGCCCATCTGTGGGTACGATCCCCACTCTGAAATAATCCATGTCCTTATGAATGACAATAAACTTCAAGTTCCCCACTGAGTGGCTTTAAAACCAGTATAGTCATCATAATTACCAAGAGACTTTTTTGTATTAAAGGATACCATTGACTAAAAGTCTCTAACAAATATAGATGATTCTCTATCGATGAAGAACCTAGAATACATATAAAATATTCTCTAAATTTCCTACATATCTAATTATTGATTGTCAGATCTAAAGGAAATCTCATTTTATACTTGGTAATGAAATAAGGATTCACGAACATAACTCAAATCTATATAGAGAGTCCCGAAGTAGACAATAATTCCCCCCAAAAGGGTGTGATGAGTCCGACCTCTCATCCTCTCGACTAATGCAAATTCTTAAGCCTCATCAGTTCCCAACTAATGAGCACCTACCTTTGAAAAGTAGGTACAAATCGATATGGAATCATTAGATTTTTCCGGTTCTACAAATAAACCAATTAGAAACTGCTTGGAATGTTTGAACCTTAAATCGATGAGGTCATACCCAATACCAGAGGAAACAAAAAATGGTGAACCCGATGTGAATCCTTAACCAGGATAAAATGATGTTTTTCTTATTTTTATGCCCCTATTTAAAAATCAATGAGAGGGCCAACAAAGAAATCAATAACATATGTGCTCATCCAAAAGATGTAGCAGCCAAACTTATCTTGATTATGTTTGTTATATAAAAAAGGAACTTTTTTCCAAGATCTTCTGTATTAAAAAAGTGGATTTTCTTAAGTTCACGTCTGTGAATGCCTCTACTATGAAAACCTTTGTTGTGAATGCATCTGATGCTACTCCTACTGGATCGTCGTCCACTCTGAGGACAACATCACCTACTCAGCATCTTCAATGCTAGGTATCAAATTCACTGGTTAAGGAGTACCATTAAAATAGTACTATTCTGACTCTGGAGGCTGCTCGACAAGACCTCACAGTCAATGATTCACCCTGGTCGTCTGGATAGTGATAACCAGCGATCAAGAAGTAGGCAGTGCTAACTACAATCTCTAACCATTTCAGGTAGTTATCCCCAGAACACAATCAACATTCTCTCCCATATTCTGGGAAGGTGAATGAGCAGGTCTCTCAGGGCCTTAACTCAAAGAGTCAGGAGTCCTTCCTGAGGGCTCCCACAAACAATTGCCGCCAGACTCGTGCAGTAGTGCACCCTCAACATGATGAGGGTGTCGTCTCCAGGCATTCGGCTCAGGTTCCTTGAACCCGAACAGGCAAGATGAACCTCCAGAGGCGTCAACTGGTTAACAGTGATCAGGTTCTCATCTCTTCCATTTTTAGAGAAGTCCACCAACTTAACTTGGTGGAAAGAAACGAGTGGGCACACAAACCTTCCCATTTTAATTTCACTATCCTACAGACTCATCTGGCAGTAACACGTCAATCCCACCCGACAATTCCGACGGATTACTATGGACAGGAGCATACACCTGTTTATAAATCATCATCTACTCAGCAGGATCGTCTGACTACATATAACGGAGCCCGCCAACCCAATGTATTGACAACTGGTAAACAGGCATATACACCTGCTTACACTCATCAATCCTAACAGCAGCCTCATTTGTCAGTATTGAAGGAAGTTCGTCAACCACGTTCGGCAGAGTGCAATCAACAGGCACAGACACCTGCTATTATTGATCAAGCCTACCAACAGTCTCATTTGGTAGCACCCAGATAAGTCAGTCGGAAAGCTCCATTGACAAACCGGAGGTAGACTCAACTCTCTGCCCCCACACATGAGTACTTTCAGAATTCACTGACACGAAAAGGAGGACAGGAGCAGGAACACACACCTTCTCCAAGAATGGAATGGATGTATATTCCCGTTCCGGCAGCTGAAGTCACCAAACATATTCTAACAATGGTGAAGGAGCAGAAGCAAATCCCTGTTCATATTCTGGATGCCTGCCAGGATATTATAACAACTTCAGCAGCATCTCAGGGAAAGACACATACATCTATCCCTACCAATGGAGTGACACATCAATAGTTCACTCCAAAACAGACACACACCTCTATTCCAGTCCAAGAGGGTTGTGGGGAATACTCCCCCATATCATACGGACAACCAAGTCAAACACATACACCTAATTTGATTGGAGATAATAAGAATAACCTGATCATTTCTCTTGAGTAGGCACATAAACGTACCCATAATGACCAATTTTGTCAAAAAGTGGTTCCTAAAGTGAGTAAGTAGGCATCTAAGAAGAAGACCCGCCCAACGCAATCATGAAACCAAGGTCCAATCTGTAATAAGGACTTACTCGATGCTGGAGTTGTTGAAGCCCTAAGACAATTATCTGTTGGAATCAAGATTCTACTCCCTCAGTTCCCAATAGTGGGAACGTTAATTCCGAAGTTCAACATCAGACACTTTCTCATGAAGTCTTGCTTCATGACAGTTTGGTTGATCTTAAATTATCATCTTCAGATGAGAGCCACAAGAACCCTCTATGTGGCCAGAAGACCAAGGAGCAAAATGTTTCATCTTTTACTTTAACCCACCATGGTGGTCCTCCCCATGATGACGAATTTAGCTATAAAATTCCTCTCTGCATTAGTGATTCACATTGCCTGGAAAATGCTCCAATGGACAATGTAGTGACGAGAAAGCCCTATTATCTTGAGGCACTTGCAAGTGTGAAGCCAATCATGTCTGATTCTTTACAATTAGCAAGTGAAATACTTTCTCAATCAGAAGATAACCTTGGTGTAGGTCATTATGTGAACCACCCCAGAGTCATGCATCTTCTAGTTTGATGGGTGAATTCTCTACCAATGTTGTTGAATCTAATGAAGCAACAAAGAAGCACCAGCTCTGGTCTAATCAAGTACAAGAATCCTCATCAAATGACAAAGAGGAAGTGATGAACATGAGAAAACAACTGGCGAAATGTGAAGTGCCAGTAATGTTTTGGCCTTCAGATGATTCTCAGAATGACATTCCAGAGATGTTGACAGAAGATTGTATTCCGGATATTTTTCTCAATATATAGAAAACTCTTTGTTAGTTGAAAAAGAAAATATTATCTTATGATGAATATGAAAATCATGTCAAGATAATAGAAGGGTTACAATTCCAAATTTATTTCTCATCTCTCTCAGTTTCTCTATATCCGAAGGCTAAAAAGCAGTAGATATCCCTTCAGCATTCATCCCTTGACACACTAAGAAGATTGCGCTAGTTAATTGACAATGCCTCATCTGGTATTCATATCAGGGGATGGGGTGTTCATGGAGCACTAGATTTCAACGTTCTCTCCAGTCAGCAAAGCCTGCCGAAAATGGTCTCATGAAATATTATTACCCATGGCTAGCCACAACCAATTGGATTTGTTTTTAATCAAAGGCTTGCTCAAGAACAGACCTCAACTAGTTCCTCTCAAAATCAATAATACAGAGAACAAGTTGTTGAATTACTCCTGTATCAAGCAAATGAGAATATTTAACAAGCCTCTCATTTGGAGCAAACACATCATCAAGTGACAGAAGTGTCAGAAATAATCCAACGTTCATTTGAACTAGGTGATAAAAGTGGATATAGGTGGATTCATCCAGCCAATTTTCGGACTAAAGTCCGCAAGATCAGGAGAGATTTCAAGAAGGTCTCAGATATATCATGTCAAGAACCCCCAACTTTCCAGACTGGGGACTCTTTTAACCCAACCCTCAGAATCAACAAATAGGATTCAAGGAGTTGAGCATGAACAACCCCAGTACACCGGATTGGGGACTTTTTAAAATCCTCAATATCTTCCTTAGAGAAAGTCAGTCTTCTCTTGATTAGGTAAAAATCCTCAAGATGAATAAAGAACCAAATTATCAATAGATTCCTTCTAAATTACGGTTCGTCAAGAAGTTCCTGAGGGATCAAATCGACAAAAGGAAATGTCTCATCAGGGACATGGAAAAAGGCATTATCGTAGAAATAATGATAGAAGTGATACAATGAATTATGCATCGATTAATGTCATTAATGCTGTTATTACCGATCCACCAGACAAGGCTCACTCAGAGGGATCAGATGAAGAGGTTTCGGCTCAAGAAGTTTTATGCACAGACACAAATAAAGAAGGCATGCATACACGAAATCAAAGGCTTACCCAGAATCTCGGTAATCCTTCAGGTAACCCACTTCCCCCCTCTCCTAAAGGGATCCAACAAGGATAAAGGAAAAAATCAGGTTACATACCCTTCCTCTGGAGAAGGCCAATTGCTCTCACTAGATCAAATATTTTCACAAAAAGAGGAAGAAATGAAGGAATTAAGGAGTTTGAATGCAAAACTACTCCAGGTTAGTCTTCCTCCTAAGCATGCTGGAGTCAGTCAGCCAAGGGAATTTGTTGCAGCCACTGAGATGGATCAGAAATATCCTCCTCTATTAGTACACCCCCACAGGTCTAGTCCTATGGGTCAAATGCAACAAAAATTGGCGGTGCTACCATTAGATGCAGTACTAGCCACCACATCTGTCCAAGCTCTAGTCATTACACATGTTTAGGTAAAAACTCAAATGGATGTTTCTTAAAAGTTAATAACTACTATTGAGTCATTAACAGCTCGGTTGGAAGCTATGGAGGGAAAGCGTGCTCAAGTTAAACTAGAAAAGAGAGCTTACCCTGAATGGGTTGATGCAATTCCTCCCCCATCAAATTTTTCAGGTACCACATTCCCAATCTTTAATGGTTCGGGAGACCCATAGAAACACTTAACACATTTTGTTTCTCATTGCGATCCTATGATGGGAGCCCCTTAGAAATAAGAAGCAGTTAAGCTTCGGTGTTTTGTACAGTCATTACAAGGGCCTGCCTTTGTCTGGTACACAAGCTTGCAATCCCGGTCAATTACTGGATGACAGGATCTCCGTCAACGATTCCTTCTTCAATTCAGTTCAACTTTGCCAAAGAAAATAGTATTTTATCTTAAAAACTGTAAACAAAGGGAAAATGAAAGGGTTTCAGATTTCATTTCTCACTGGAAGGGATTAACATATTCCCTGAGCTTTGCACTCCCTCAAGAGGAATTGTTGCCAATCTGTGTGGAAAATCTACGTGATGAGTTATGCACACCATTGATCCCTATGAAATACATAGGATGGTTTCAATACCTTACTTTAATCACTCAATAGATTGAAGATTCTCTTATGAAGACTAAGGATAAAGCTCGTGTAATTACATCAGCTCCAGGAAGAAGAATGGGAAAAGCAGAGACTGATATAGTTATGCTTAAACAAGAACCTGTACCTGCTTCTACTTCCAAACCTTCATCTTCCTGAAGGGATCCACCTCTTGAGAATCAACAACAGAGGTCGTTTCATCAATATGATCAAAGAGATCAAAGATGAAAACAATTTGAGGATTTTAAAAGCAAAGTTTACTCTTTCTGAAATGAACAAGTTCCTGGTTACTTCATTTCGGATCTGGAAAATAATTTGGTCCAATTTCCAAGGCCCAAAAGGCCAAACAAGGAAGGAAATGAAGAGCTTCCCATCTATTTCCCCTTTCATCAGATGTTGGGGCATCCCATTCAGGAGTGTTTTGTCTTTAAGGAACTCCTGCAAAAAATAGTCTACTAGGGACAAGTCAAATTGAAAGGTTCTTCAACTCCGGTAGCATGTATAACTGCTACAAATCCAAAGGAAGAGGGCAAGTGGCAAGAAGTCAAGAATAAGAATGTGCAAAAAGATGATGATTAGATGGTCAGAAAAATGATCAACCAAACTAATGCTATTTTGTGAACACAATTGAAGAAACCAATTATGTCTTATGTCATGAATGACGCAGCAAAACCCTCTTCATTAGAGGGAAAATCCTCAAATAAACGGCATAATTCAAAGAAAGAAGAAGAATCAGAAGAAGATGAGTATGTTTCAAATCATAAGTTGTCTTTGACTCTGGTAGATTTTATTCCATCTAACTCGAAGCAGCGAGCACCGCCCCACCAAACGGCACAACCTAAACAGGCTAATCAGGCAGAGTCATCATCGGATGAAGAGTGGATTTTTGGTTCTATTAATATGATTCAATTAACAGATCCATATGCCAGTCTTAGTTTCAATTTTGATGAGCCCAAGTTCCCTGTATCAAATAGAGGAATTAGAGGAAGTTCCAGAGGCTCAGGATATAGGGGAAGACATGTATCTTTCAGAGGCCACTATTCCAATTCTACCACTTCTAGAATTGTGTATGTGGCAGAAACTCGTGGCAGATCCCTTCAACGAGCTCAACAAGAACAAGAAAGTTCTTCCACACATGGTAGACTCAGTCCTGTCATAATTATTTTTGATGATCAGTTGAAGGTTCCATCTACTTCCTCTCAGAAAGTAAATAGACCTAATCGGTCTAATATTCCAAATCCAGGAGTATTTCCAACTCTAACCCCGATACAAGATGCATTTACATCCAAAGAATCAACATCAAAGGTACCTGCAAAACCACATGTTCCTGTTGGGAAGCGCAGACCTTTGGATCAAAAGTATGATGTATTGAAACACTTGGACCATGTATTGGCCAATTTATCAATTTTTGATGCCTTGAATTTCTCAAAGGATCTTTGAGAGGCACTCATCAAGGCTTTGTCAAGTCCTTGGGAGTTTGAAATTGAAATTGTTGCAGCTGAAGCCAACCATATTGAGAATAATCCTGCAGAATGCAATGCAGTGATATCTTTCACAGATGAATATGAATATAATGTCGTGCATGGAAATATCAGACCTTTCTAAAAAGTTCAATGGTGTAGACGTCCAAATATTCTTCATTGATAATGGTTCAAGAGTCAACCTCATCCCCATTTGTACACTTCATCGATTGGGCCTCAAAGAATCTGATTTATCGTCTTCTAATTTGATGTTACAAGGATCTGATAAAAATGAACAAGAACCACTGGGAGAGATTACACTCAGAACTCAGTTTGGAGATCTTGTATCCAATTCAGATTTCATGGTTTTTGATCAAGATTCAGCCTTCAACATATTGCTTGGAAGACCTTGGTTACATCAACAAGCGACTATCCCTTCATGATACCATCAATGTATCAAATATTGTTTCGACGATCAAATTGGGACATTGTATGGTGATATGTTCCTATTCAAGACATGTGAATATCAATACATTGAGGCATAATTCTATCACATGAAGGGAATGCAGAAATCCACAAAAGGGATATTACCAGAGTTAATGATCCATATGGTTTGGAAAAGATTCTAGTAAACACATTTACACATGTGAGTATAGATTATGTGTTTCCTATCAGTCAAATTGATAGGATAGACTCAAATCAAAATAATCTTATGGAAACTTCAATAATTTAAATTATGTCAATCAAGCCAGACAATATGGGAGAAATTGGCGATCCACCAAGAAATAATGAAAGCTCAAATGAAGATGTCTTAATATCATCTGCTGAAATTCAGAAAGTCTATACTTTTCCAACCAGGCCATAAGAAGTTATAGTAATTTCATAGGTGAATGATGATGTTGATTCTCAATCCATTATCTCTTCTTTATTACACAGGGAAGACCCTTCATTATCAATCGGGTTGGAAATGGAAGCTTCTTCTTCAAGATGTTAAAATTTTAACATCTCTTCTGATCATGAAAATTATACTTCATCATCTACTATACAATTAGAAACAGAAGAAATAACAAATGTTGAAGAAGAAGAAGAAGATCTTAGGGATTCTCCTCTAGCATTTGAAGAGGTTATCTCTACCACTGTGGATGAACTCAGAGAAATAAATCTGGGTACAAAAGAAGATCCCCACCCAACTTTAATTAGTGCGGCCATGACTCTTGAAGAGAAAGTGATGTATATTTCCTTTTTGAAGCAAAATCAAGATATATTTTCTTAGAACTATACAGGGATTCCAGGGTTTGATCCTGATGTTTCCACTCATCATTTGGGTTTGCCAGAAGAACATCGGAGATTCAAACAAGCCTCTAGAAGAACACACCCTTCCTATGCTTCCAAAATTGAGGCTGAAGTGGATAAGCTTACCAAAGATAACTTCATCAGAGAAGTTCAATATCCCAAATGGTTGGCTAATATTGTCCCAGTGAAAAAGAAGAATGGGAAAATTAGAGTTTGCATTGATTTCAGAGACCTTAATCGACATTTTCCTAAGGATGATTTTCCAGTTCCGATCACAGAACTGTTAATTGATGCAATAGCTGGCTATGAAGCACTTTCCTTCATGGATGGATATTTAGGATATAATCAAATCCAAATGGATCCAGAAGATGAGGAATTTATAGCCTTCAGAGCCCCTCAGGGTGTGTTTTGCTATCGGGTAATGCCCTTTGTCTTGAAGAATGCAGGCGCAACATATCAGCATTCCATGCATCGTATCTTCACACCCTTTCTAGGGAAGTCTGTTGAATGTTATGTGGATTATTTGGTGGTCAAATCCAGGAAACTTTTTGATCACTTGGTTGATTTGGAAGTAATATTACACAAACATCGGCAACATAATTTGAATATGAACTCCTTAAAATGTGCTTTTGGGGTAACCTCAGGAAAATTTCTCAGCTTTGTTGTATACCATCATGGTATCGAAGTCGATCATGAGAAGAAAAATTCTATCCTTGGAATGTCACATCCTAGAAATTTAAAGGAATTGAGAGGACTTTAAGTACACATGACCTATATTCGGAGTTTCATCGCCAATTTAGCAGGAAATTTTTTTCCTTTCACCAAACTAATGAAGAAGGGAGTCTCTTACCAGTGGACTGAAGAATGTCAAGAAGAATTCGATGTTCTCAAGAAGTATCTCTTGAGTCCATCGGTATTAATTCCAAATTTTGAAGGAAGACTACTTATCCTCTATGTGACAGCTCTAGAGCGATCATTGGGTGCCTTTCTTACTCAAAAGAATGATATTGGGAATGAAAACAGCCTTTATTATCTCAGCCGGACTATGCTTGAAGTAGAAACCCGATATTCAAGTATTGAGAAGTGCTTCCTAGAATTAATATTTGCAGTTCAGAAGTTGAGACAATACCTATAACATCACGAGTTCTAATTGGTATCTCGCAATAACCTACTCAAATTCATCCTTAGTCGTCCAATGCTTACAGGACATCTAGAAAGGTGGGCGGTTATTTTGCAGCAATTTGATATTCAGTATGTGTATTAAAAGGAAATAAAGGGCCAAGATCTAGCTAATTTCCTTACTACACACCCTTCAATGGAAGATACATCTCCAGATATTGAACTTCCTGATGAGGAAGTCTTCTTTATTCAAAATAGTCTTCAAACATGAGAAATGTACTTTGATGGTGCTTCCAGAAGTCCAACAGGAAGGAAAATGGAAAATCCAAAATACAAAAAAGTTGTCTTAGGAATTGTGCTCATTTCTCTAGAAAAGGCAGTGTTACCCTATTCATTTTCATTTTTAGGAGGTCGTACAAATAATGAAGCAGAATACCAAGCTCTCATCGTAGGATTGGAGTTGGCGCTTCAAGCACAAGGGAATCACTTAAAGGTAAAAGGTGATTCAGACCTGGTAATCAAACAAGTCAATGGGGATTATGCCATCAGAAAAGAATAACTAATCCCTTTGTATGATTATGTCAGAGAGTTAATGGAGGAATTTCCTACAGAACCGATATTTTCTTATGTCTCGAGATCACAAAATTCCCAAGCTGATGCACTGGCTAATATAGCTATAGCTCTGGCAGATCCAAATCAGGACGAGACAACCATCAGTATTGCCCACTGTCGTACAATTTCACCTTATGTTCAAACCATAACATAGTAAATCAATGAAATTAGTCCCATTCCTCAACCATATGGTCATACTACAGGATGGATAACACTTATCAGTTAATACCTTCAAAATGGAACACTTCCACCTGATAGAGCTGAGAAAGAACAAATCCGACGACATGTGGTAAATTTCACTCTTTATGATATCCCATATCACCTAGAGAAAATTATTTACAAGCTTGGTTTTGATGGAGTTCTATTTGGATGCATTGATGGTGAAGAGACAATGGCTATCATGAAATAAGTGCATGCAGGACTCTGTGGTGCCCATAAATCCGGACATAGAGTATCTGATCAAGTTTGAAGGCATGGATACTTTTTGCCTTCAATGATACAAGATTGTGTTGATTTCATAAATAAGTGTCATTCATGCTAAGTACATGATAAATTCATTCATCAACCCCCAAAGTTTCTTCATACAGCTAAATACTCATGGCCATTTTCCTCATGGGGAATGGATGAAGTGGGACCTTATCCTTCGGCTACATTCAAGCAGTTTAAGTACATTCTTATTGCTACTGACTTCTTTTCCAAATGGGCAGAGGCAATAAACCTCAAATAAGTTAGTTCTAAATGCATTGTTAGCTTCATCAAGTCTAACATCATCACCAGATTTGGTGTCCCTCATACCATATTGATGGACAATAGCACCAACTTCTGTTCATCTGAGGTGAGGAAGTTGTATCAAGAAAAAAACATTAAATCCAACCACTCCTCTCGGTATCATGCAATGACCAATGGCCAAATAGAATCTTTAAACAAGACTCTTTCAAACATACTGAAAAAGATGGTGGAAAAAGATAAGAAGTCATGGCCTGATAAAATCTTTCATGCTTTATGGGATTATCGAACCACTACTCGCATTGTAACACTATCAACTCCATATTCATTGGTATATGGAATAGAAGAAGTCTTACCTATTGAGGTTCAGTTACCCTCACTCAAAGTATCCATTTGTGATCAGTCATCTACAGATGAACAATCTCAAAAACGATGTGATGAATTGGAACAGTTAGATGAGAAAAGATTGTGCACCCTACACCACTTGGAAGTCTAACATAATCGAATAACACGATATTTTAAAAAAAAATTTCATCTTCGTTCATTCGTTCAGGGAGAATTGGTATTGGTTCTCAGAACTCCAATGATACCAGGAAAGAAACCTCCTAAGCTGGAGCCAAAGTGGGAAGGACCTTATTCAATACATGAGGTCTACCCCAATGGAGCTTATTCTTTAATCTCAATGGATGGAGAACTCGTCACTACTCCAACCAATGCTAGATTTATGAAGAATTATTTTGTGTAATACAAAGACCAACATCCAACATGACATTAAACTATGTTGTCTTAGCTACATGACGCTAAACTGTACAACACCCATTCATCTAGAAAGACGTTAAACTGCACCATCACCGTTCTATGCATATGACCATAAACTATTTTCAACCCTTTCGTCCAACATGACGCTAAACTGTATCGTCCCATTTTCGTCCAACATGACATTAAACTATGTCATCATCTAGCAAGATGTTAAACTACATCATCTATGGTCCATGAATTTGACTTTAAACTATTTTAACTTACATCCAACATGACGTTAAATTGTGACGTCCTAGCTACATGATGCTAAACTGTACACAAGTCCCTTACGTCCAGCAAGACGTTAAACTGCATAACCTCTAGTCCATGCATATGACCTTAAACTGTTCGCACCATCGTCCAACATGACTTTAAACTAGGAAAAAGTCCCTTATACACCCAACATGATGTTAAATTGTGTCCTATTTTTCCCTTACTGCATGACATTAAACTGCACAGTCCCCCTTTCGTCCAACATGACGTCAAACTGTATTGTCCCCATCGTCTTAGCTACAGGGGGATAAACTGTACAACACCCTTATTGTCGAACATGACGCAAAACTCTGTTCACATCCAACATGACATAAAACTGTGTCCCTTAATATTTCCTACGTGATGTTAAACTGTATTTTTTCCCTGCTACATGACACTAAACTGTGCGACACTAATATTCCTCACTGCAAGACTTTAAACTGCATAGTCCCTTCTTATGTCCTATATGACATTAAATTGTGCATCGTTAAGGTTGTTGCTACCTCTTGTTTCTCACACCGAGTATGACTCACGTGAGCTTAGAGTAAACTTCAAACCATAACACTCTATTTGGGCCGCTTACCATGCGTAAGTCCCAACACCATTTTTTAGGTCATTGTCCCTAAGAACAACTTGATCACTAATTCATTCTTTAATTGAACTACACAGACTTTGATCCTTGCCTTTTAGGCTGGGTACATAGGAAAACTCCTGAGTTTGAAGCCCAAAACCAATCTCTTCACATCGATTCACCTCCATCTCATATGATGTTGATCTGTGAAGCAGCCCTAGAACCAATACGTCCATGCATATGACCTTAAACTATTCACACTTTTGTCTTGTATGAAAATAAACTACAAAATTCTTTGACACCCTCACCTGAGAGGGAATAATTATTTACATTGATCTTCAATCATGTTATATTCCAAAGACAACATGCATACATGGTAATGCTTGAACATTTTGTCTTGGTTCAAACCATCATTGCACTAAAGTCCCCCTTTCACCCTTCATATGTACGAACCAAATCTATATAGAGGGTATTTCAAGAACTATGTACGGCTTAATTATCATTCTTATGGGATACATAGGAATTTTCGAATGTCCCTCGAATCCAGACCCAAGTCTTTTGGGCCTAACCCCAAATTCCACTTTCAGTCCCCTGCCTGAAAAGTCCCTGTGAAAACACACACTGTGTATTTCTTATAATGGTCAAAGTTCTATGACCGTAAACTAAGATCTATTACACTTTCGTCCCACATGAAGTTAAACTGTATTTCAAGAACTATGTATGGCTTGATTCCCATCCTTATGGAATACGTAGTGAAGTCCAACATTTCAATTCAGGACCCAGCCACCACCTGATTATGGTTAGCATTGATCTGTGTATCTCCACATACATTAGAAAATACCCATTTTTATGTGTCATAATCCTAACCTTAAATATTTTCAGATCTTCATAACCCTTTTCTCAACTTCTACTCAAAAAATGTCCAATTTTTTAGAGTTCTTTTTCCTGACTTTTCAGCACGTTCCCTTAGGCAGCCTTGCATAAATAGTCTACGTAACAGAATTGTCATCTAAAAGATACTATTATATGACTATCCAGCCAATGACCTTAGGTGGCCCTACATAATTCAACCCCCTAATAGGTTTGTTAAATAATGGTATCTTTATTCTTGGTAAGAAGACCTATTTTTTCCTTTTTGGTCTTATCAACAATATGTAAGGATCCACAAAAGAAAAATAGCCATCCTTAACATATTTTTCCCATACTATTTTTCGTTATCTGAAAGTATTGAAGTCTATGGTTCATATTTCCCTTCCCTACGTTTGGGTCAGACCTTCGTAGGAGTGACATTCATCCAGTTCTTAGACAATCGTGTTTGGAAATATCTTCTCCATATTCATGTACCTCTCTCCATATAGAAAACTCTATGCTTTGGAAAATTTGAATCCTCATAAACTTCCACGGGCCTTTTAGCAGTAGAAAAGTAAATTTCTGAGAGTTCTTTTTCCTGAATATGCAGCACGTGCCCTTAGGTGGCCTTGCATAAACAGTCTACATAATAGACTTGTCAGCTAAAAGATACTATTATTAGACTATGCAGCCAATGCCCTTAGGAGGACCTGCATAATTCAACCCCCTAATGGGTTTTTTAAATAGTGGAAACTTCATTCTTGGGAACTACTTCTTCTAATGACTTTTTTCCATGTTCATATCATTCCTTAGATTCAAAATTTTTGAAGTTATAGTGTACATATTTTCCCTCATAATTGAACATGGTAATATGTTTTCAGATAAATTATCAATGAATTGAGTCAATTTTAATCCATTCGGTCAAAGCTATTTTGACCTTAAACATTAGCCTTTTTATGTCCAACATGTACGAATTTAAACTATTCATAAAAGATAAGGGAACTCTAAATAAAAGTTGGGTCCCAGCTCACTGAACATACATTTCGTGTGGTTTAGGTAATATTGAGCAATTAAAAGATTCAAAGTTTGTAGGGTTATTTATAATAATCCTTGTAAAAATCAAACTATGCTTACTATGCCCATTGGATTAGGTAAAATTTAAATTAGGTGTCAAAGAATACGAGCATAAATGATGGAAGAAAAAAGTATTCTTCATTGATGTGCAAGAATTAGATGGACGTCCACAGATTGGAGTCTCTTCTCTTTTCCAAGAAATTACAAAAGGTTGTCAACATAAGTCTTCACTTGATGTAAAACATCCCGAGATTAATCAGCAGCTACATGAAGCTCATGTACTCGACCAGCTTCACTCTTTTCAGCTTGATGGAGTGCTTTCTTGGCATCTGCAATGGATTTCATACCATTCATTTGAGCTCCCTCTAGTGAATTATTGAGCTGGTCAAGTTCCCCAGTAACAACATCTAACTGTTGCTGGAGATGCATCTGCTGGACGACTTTATATTTGATCTTATGATTTGGCTCCTTCATCTTGGCAACATAGTCAGCCTCATCTCGGGATACCGCAACCTCAAATTCACTAATATTGGCTGACAGCTTCACCCTGGTCAGATCTTCATAGTACTTTTTCTCCTGGTCCCTCCTTAAGATGGCTTGCTTCACCATGGCATGGATCTTTTGATATCCAACACCTCCAAGTCCTAACATGACAAAAAGTGATGACAGTCATGGGATATTTGATGAAAGATCTTCAAGATTCACTTTAGATATGATTTTCCATATATTTTTTCATGCCTTGCGTTGTGAAAATTGGAGCACCTTTTGTACTTCTGGATCTGAATCAGCATCACTGTCATAGGGGTGAATATAATCTGGGATTAATGCACTTAGGGAAGTGACCTGTTCTACTCCTTCCCCCCTAACCTGTGCTTCTTCACTTTTAATTCCCGTTGGTGTGGAGGTTGAAGCTTCACCTCCAGATCTAGCCACTGAAATTGATGGCCCTGTATAATCAATTGAAATCTTTGGTTAGTTTCAAAGGATAAAAAAAGTTAATTGGCTATCTTGAAAATTAAGTAAAGTCACAAATATTTTTTTCCCTTACCCAACGATAGATCAGTAACTCGAGAAGGCTCCTACCCATCTTTCCTAGATTCAACAAGATTTTCAGGGTGAGTTTGAGGAAGCTCTACGGGGTTCAGCTCCACTTGAGCTAATGTCTCTGCAATAGTAGGGTTTTTTGTACCCCCTTCAGGCATTGTTAGTTCAGCAGCTTGCTCAGATAGAGCTGCATATTTGAACCGATCATGATTAGACATTGAATAAGAAGTTATTTTTAATAGGACATAGGATAACACTCACGTCTACAATCTTCTAAATTACATGGTAAGTTAACATGATCTAAAATATCTTCAAAATATGCGTCAAGTCCCATCATTTCATCCAATTTAATCTCAGAATCCTAGTTAATCTCACCAGTGGGAGCATTTGGTATGTCTTCTTGGTGACCTTCATCATGCGGTCTCTGACCCTGAATAAGATCTTCAGATAAAATAGCGGTGTTAGTTACAATGGTTACCAAAAACTCGAGTGCAGGGGTTGAACCTAAAGTATTACAAAATGGAAGTTAGTTGATGTTTCATTCAACATTTTATGAAGCATTATTAAATTACCAGAATCAGGTTCTTCTCTTCTTGCAACAGAATCAGGAGGGATACTGGGAACAGACGCTGGCTCTTCTCCAGGATCAGCCAAGTCAGCCTGAACTTGTGATTGTTCACCACTACCCTCTGTGGTCCTCAAATGAGGGTCAATCCTCTCTCTCAGATGGGAAATTGAAGAAGCCCCTGAAATCCCAAAAGGTATTAGAAATATTTTCATGGGTTAAGACTCATGATTATCCGAAGATCTTACCACTAATGATTAAGCATTTAGCTGTGGACTTCCTCCTTCGATGCCTTTACTTCTTTGGACCTTTGGGAGTATCGGCAGTCTCCCTTATAGGAACTTGAATCGGAGAATGGAAATCCATATCCAACTCCTCAAACATGGCTTGCTAGCCTGGAGATATCACGCCCGACTCAAGAGGAGATTCAGCAGCAGCACTGATGGTAGTACCACCGGGGCTATACTATGGAGAAGGAACCTCAGTAGTTCCTTTATTTGCAAGTTAAAGAATGAAGAAAATAATTTCCTTGAGTGACAAAAGCTTTGATAGAAATCAAGTTGCAAAGAAAAATAAGGAAAGAAACTTACATCTTAAGGAGCCACGTAATCATGCCACTCCTCATCTCTAGAAGAATTAGTCCCCTCAGCGGTGCCACATTCTATCATTTCCTTCACCTGCTTGGTGACAGGAATGGAATCATAAGTGGCATATATGAGCATTTCCAGCTCTCTGATGTAATCCCGCACTTCATCAGGGTTATCCTTATAACGGATATCTATAGAAGCCAAAAGATTCCCTATTCTAGGGATGTGTATCCCCTGACACAAATCCAGCCAGGCAGTTTCAACATCACAGTATAAAGTCTGCCATGTCTGGACAGTCTCTGGTCGTAGATATTCAGTATGCGTACTAGAAGGTTGCGAGGAAGGTCCTACAATATTCGACTCCAGCTTCTTCCCAGCTCCTGCAAATACAGATAGAGAATAAGAAAATAAGACTTTTTTCTATATAAAGTAATGGTGATTAAATTGACACAATTAAGTAACTCACTAGGTGTTGATGGAGTTGGTATTTTGATTCGGGAAGGTGGATTATATATGGAATGAGGTCGCTTTGCCGCTTGTTGTGCCTCATCATCCCCATCTTGAGAATCTGACGAATTAGCTTCAGGTGGTGTAGAAGAATCACCTTCCAGATTAAGGGTTTCTTTCTCTACAATTCTATTCCTTTTTCCCACATGATAAACTGGGTGATTCAGCACCCCTCCAGGGTATGATGCTATCCAGTTCTCAGCATACCAGGTAGTCAAGTTATTTGCCGCTTTATCAACTACTAGATCGAATACTACCCCGGTCTTCTCCCTAGATGTCAGCAACCATAGTTGTCGAACAACCATCAGATGTTGCTCCGACCTGACATGCACTGGGGGAGATACAACAGTCTGCTGTAAACACTTAAAATGATGTGAAAATATATATGGAGCATAGGCCTCGCATATAATCTCTCTGTAAATCCTGGTGACCAGCACATCATCTCTATAGGACATCATGTTTGCCCTTAATTCTAGGATGGTTGTTCCATCGTCAACAAACCACCCGGTTGGCGGATTTCCATAAGGAATGAAATTAAATTCCTTATACATGCTCAGACTCATCTTCCTGTCATAATAATTGAGGGATAATGTAGAAATTCAATAGAATTACTGCACTGATGGCCTGGATGAACTTCCTGGAATTTGTACTCCGTTTTATACATTATACGTCCTAAAGTGAGGGGCGATCCATCCCCATAAAACATAGAATGGTTCCACTATTATTAAAGGAGACTTACCCATGAAGACATGGAGTAAAATCCTTTGAATCTTTGCTAAAATGGGGGTAGCCAACCCAACCATTTTCCCATCAGCCAACTTGGTCGTAATAACAGAGGTCCCTGGCCTAACGCCTCCCTTTGAGTCCCTGACTGGAAAAATATAAACACTGATTCACAAGGCCAAGAAGCCTGCTAGATGAGTCTTCTTTAGGATTCTCTAATTCACTTCGTATCCCCACTCCTCAAATTCTCCTGCTTCTAGGGTCGGCCAGAATGTTCCAGGAGCACCCCTCTTCTCTGTTTTGGGGCAGGTGGTAGGATGAGTGAGCCTCTTTTCCTTGGGACCCTTCTTCTTAGATCCCTTCTCCTTTGATCCCTTTTCCTTCGGCTCCTTCTCCTGATTATCGATAAAAAACATATTTATCCACTACTCTGGATGAATATTCTTTCTAGAATGAGTTAAGTAGGTCTCTGAACTCTTGATCTTATGGAATATTTTCAATAATTACCGAGCTAAAGTCGGAGTCTTCTCCAAATCATTCCATGTCACCTTGGGAGGGATGAATTCATCATACATATCATCTAATATTGGAGCCCCTAAGATCTTGTGGACATCCCACAAACTGATACCTACTTCTCCATGAGTAAGATGAAAAGAATTGGTTTCTGGGCTCCAATGGCTGAGTATCTCTGGCACGAAATCATCATTCCGTAAACATATGTTTTCCTAGCCTAGACAGCTTCATATATCACAAATTCTTTCAAATCCTCGACAAACTCTATACAGGTTTGCCGTACCCAGTATGCCCACATCCAAGTTGGCTTCACACCTCCTCTTGGATGGAATTCCCATCTCTTCTTCCAGCCTTTGGATTTATCCATATGAGAATTTTACCAGATTGAAGGATAACAATGTGGTTACAGCTCGGGCTTGTGAGGTCTCAGATCCGGCGTACAAGGGATGTGATGCATTATGTAGGCCTTCTCCACTGTTCCAGTGTTTAAAAATACTCCTCCAGATGAGATATTTGATGAAGAAAAATTGGTGTAATTCTGAAACAAAGAAATTGGAAGATAGTTCTTTGCCTCTGGAATGGTAACTTCTCGCAGATGACCATAGCCATACAACGGTAGATAGATGATTTGTGGAAAATCAAGATTATAATTCTTCAGGTACTTGGCCAAATCTGGGAGAGTGATGTCACAGAAGGTATAGTAATCATGGCTAATGATGTTCATCATATCATCAACTTTCTTTCTATCCAGTTCATCAGCCGTTCTGATTCTCTTGGGATCCATTGAATCTGCACAAAAGTTGAATAAATTAACTCTTAAATGGGTTGATTTTTTATAAAATTTTTGAAGAAATTTGAGAAAATGGAAAAGGAATTAATGTGAAGAAGTCTAATTTTGGCGCGCAAGTATGGATGTGTCGCGCAAGTTTTTTGGTGCACAAGTATTACCACGCAAGTCTAAATATCTTGACAGTAGCGCGACAGTGAAGAAATAACAGAAAATAGAGAAACTTGCATGGCGAAGGGAACTTTTGTGGCGAGAGATCGAAATTCTGAAATTCGGTGTTTTGCGAGAGGAATGGCCGCATATATATTGGACAGTATTCAACCCTGCGTGCCTAAATCCGGTGTGCGCAACCAACTTCGCTGAGGCCTACGCGACTCGCACTTACGCGACGCCATCTGAGAACTCCAACCTTGCGCGCCAAAGCTTCCTTGGTTTTCTTATTTCGTCAGAGTTACATCCTCATTTCTTTCAGATCCAACTCTGTGGGGGGGACTTTTGTTGATGATTCTTTCCGTCACAGAGTCTAACGAATTGAAAACATAAATACCTTGAACCCAAAGTGATTCATCCTTTGAATAAACATAAAAAATTAACAAAGGCATAAACAAAGAGTCAAATGTACTTGGGTCATGCAAGTTCCACCAAAGTCAGGCAGGTGACTTGCACGCTGTGCAGGTGACTTGCATGCCCTCTTTGAAATTCACCCAGGGTCTTCACCAGCCTATAAATACCCCGGTGGGACACCCATTTCAAGGACAGAAAAATTCCAGAAACTCATATTTGAGCTCCCAGTTCCCTAGTCTCTTCTCAAAGCTTCTGAACACTTCTAAGGTAATTTCTTACCTAGAACGGAAGATCTAAATAGGGGGATAGAGGCCTAAGTTTTGAAACTCATCAACACTTGCGCGCCTGAATGGCTAGCCCTTAGGGGAAATGGACACACTTGTGCACCGCCTTACTCCTTCAACAGAACTTACGCACCAATTTTCTGGAAGCCCCTAGGGATAATACTAAGGTCTTGAGCCAAGTCTCGCCCTAGTATTTCCTTAAGGATTAACCGTCACGCAAGTACCCATGTGTCGCACAAGTATACTTTCACGACCAGGACTTGCGCGCCGACCAGGACTTGGATGCCACCTTCTTTTTGGGTGCCCCTCCTGCCTATTTCACCTTTCTTATGCCTATCCACCTATCCTCTTCAAGATTAAGCCTTCATAACATTCTCCAAATCCATTCATGGCATGATTTCCTTGTTGGATTCCTTATCTAAAAGGAATTCTATGGAAAATATCTCAAAACTAAGTGATTTACATATCTTTATGTCACAACGGTTAGAGATTCCATTCATTTCAACCTCATCCTTTGGAATGAGAAGACTATTCTGGGACTCTTTTTCAGGAGTAAGCACCAAGTCCCCTTAATTCTGGGCTTCCTCTTCAGAAATAAGCCCCCACTCATAAAATTCCATTTAACATAGGCCTCCTTCTCAGGGATAAGTCCTAAGTCTCAAATCCCTTAACCTGGGCCTCCTTTTCAGGAGTAAGCCCCAACCGTAATTCTCTTAACCTGAGATTAATTTTCAAGAATAATACTCAGTCTCAAAGCCTACAAATATGGGCCTCCTCTGTAGGAGTAATCCCCAGGTCCCTTAACCTGGGCCTCCTCCTTAGGAGTAAGCCCCATTTCTCAAATCCTTTATCATGGGCCTCCTTTTCAGGAATAATCCCTAGTCATAATTTCTCTTAACCAGTCTTAAATTTACTTTTGAATTGGGATTCCTTCTCATAAGTAAAACCCAAACATATGTCCCATCCTAATTTGGGAATTATCCTCAGTAACAAGCCCCAAGTTAGAGTATTCAAATCACCATAAATCACATATACCTTTATGGACATTGGTCCCAGGTTTCTTCCCTGAAGTAAATCCTAATATCCATCTATCTTGGCAGTCATACATACATAAGCCCCACTCATTTCTTATAATTGCATATTTCATGGCACAATTGTCTGGTTTTACCAATACCTCTTGTTTCTCACACCAAGTATGACTCACGTGATCATAGAGTGTAAAAGTAATTATGGCATCTTTCTATGAGCCATCAATCATGCATAAAACCTCATACTTCATTACTTGAACTACATGGGTTCTGATTCCTTTTTCAAAAAACGATGGATACGTTGGTATCCCATCTGCTAGTATGATCCCAACTCTAGAATAATCCATGTCCTTCTGAATGACAATAAAATTCAAGTACCCCACTGAGTGGCTTTAAAAATAGTATAGTCATTATAATGACCAAGAGACTTTTTTGTATTAAAGGATACCATTGACTAAGAATCTCTAACAAATACAGATGATTCTTTATTGATGAAGAATCTCTAATACATATAAAAGATTCTCTAAATTTCCTACATATCGAATTATTGATTGTTAGATCTAAAGGAAATCTCATTTTATACATGGTAATGTAATAAGGATTCACGAACATAACTCAAATCTATAAAGAGAGTCCCAGAGTAGACAATAATTCCCCCCAAAAGGGTGTGATGAGTCCAACCTCCCATCCTCTCGACCAATGAAAATTCTTAAGCCTCATCAGTTGACAACTAATGAGCACCTACCTTTAGAATGTAGGTCCAAATGGATATGGAATCATTGGATGTTTCCTATTCTACGAACAAACCTGTTAGAAACCACTTAGAATGTTTGAACCTTAAATCAACTAGGTCATCCACAATTCCAGATGAAACATTAATAATAATTTATTAATTTATTATTAATTGTTTTTAAATAAATATAAGAAGATTTAAAGGTAAAAAAGTGATATTTTTTCATAAAATTGTTATTTTTGGGAATATTGTATTTTATCTTAATAAATTTATTATAAAACTATTTAAGAATGGTTTAAATGAATGGTTTAGATAATTAATTCAATAAAATATATTATAATTCATATAAAGGTTGTTACTTGAAATGGAATGTGAATTAAATCATTTTTATTCTTAAATATACATTTTCTCAAAATATAGTTTCTATGAATTTTGGGTGTAGATATTAGAATTAATTTTTATCACAATTAGGAATTGAGTCTTGTAAATTGTATTCCATATTTTGAATAATAATAATTTATATTATTCAATAGTTTCAACTTATATTTAGTTCGTAATTATTAGTTACTATGGTAGAAATCTTTTTTCCATGGTAAGGGTTAAAAGGGGGTTCTCCTAAGAGATAAGGTTTAGAATAACTTAAAAACATGATAAAATCTCATTGGTCGGTTCGTTTTTTTATCAAATTTCTTATCATTGAAACTATCATAATTTTAATCCACTTAACATGATTATGTCATATATTATATAATAAAAGTTCAATTAATACAAATTTTCTTGCCACTTCACTTATAAAAGTGAATCTTTTCTTCTCACTTCTCCAAACTGCATAAGCACTATATCTTGAGATAGACCGACCTAAATAAAATGAGAACATTCTTACCAATATCCTAGTGGTCCTGGTATCAACCAAATATAATATTAATGCGTATTTAGGTGCATTCTAATGGAACATACCTGAAGAAGAGGTAATTGTCATTATCGAACTATTCCAAGTTTTTTTCTTCCTCAACATACTCAAAATAGTATATAATCATTTCAAAATAATAAAATGAGTATATTTACTATATTAAATATTTTTCTTGTTAATTTTATACCATTTTATATTTCCTTTATGTCTAATAAAAAATAAAAATACCACTCAAGCATATGTATGGACTACCGTATCCAGGAAGCAATGTATTTTATTTTTCATCATTATCAATAATTGTTGGTAATATAGATTAATTTAGTGGTTATATATGATTTTTATAACATAATTAAAATTATTTAAAGAAAAAAATTATCTTCCTTTTTAACCTCAAATCCATTGGGAAATGATAAAGTCTCTTATGCATTTGTGTGAAAAACTACACCCATGAATCAATGTGAATATTTTTTTCATTTCTGAAAAACATAGATAGTAACAAGGATATGTTTATGAATATATATGTTATTCATGATAATATTATTATTATGGAATGATATATTATTATTTAAATTTCTTTATTTTTCTTCATTGGGAAATTAAGACATTACTCATGCATATGTATGAATTACGGTCTCCATGATGTCAAGTAATTCATTTTTCATCACCACTTTAATTGAATTGTGAAAAAAGTTACCATAATTAATAAATATGATAACTATTAAATGATTAAGATTATATATATTATAAAATAATTAAAAATTATTTATTATTGAAACCTTCATACTAAAACTTTCACGGGAAATTGAACGGTTAACACCCAAATGTTTATTTTACTATTTAATTTATATAAATGGGTAATTGAAATTTATAAGGAAATAATATATTTTAAGATAAGTATGAATATTTTTTTGGAATATATGTATAATAGATCAAAATTTATTATAAAGTATATTAAGAGTGCATACAAATAAATTCAGCATTTGGGGTTAGAGTTTATGTGACAATCTAATTTTTATTGGGATTTTTTAGGTTTCTATTTCCATAAAAGAAAATTATATGTTATTTATATCTCAAAATCTATATTTTCTCTTCAAATTTTGTTATTTATATTGTTTAAAATTACTAGTACATTTTTCACCTCTTTGGTAATTTAAATTAACTAAATGATGTTTTGGGAAAAGCTAATTTCATTTCTTTTTTTTGGTCAAGAATCATTCTATTTCATATCTATGTTATTAAAAGAAATTAAATATAATTAAATGTTTTAAAATTTTAATTTTATCTACCTCTGAAATTATTTACAAATTATTTAAAGGAATATTTTTAATTTTTTTTGCATGACATGGTTTTTACTTTTTAAAAATTTTCAAAAAGAAAGTTCTCTTTTAATATATATGGAATAAACATATTTTCTCACTATCGTGTACTTCCTTCATCGTGATGATTACTTTACATGTCTCAATGTTTTTACAATGAAATCCTGTTACAATTTTATGGGAAAATGTTTTTTAAATGTTAACAAATTAAAATGGATTTTATCTCTAGATATTCAATGTGTATCTTAAATGATTAAATTAAAGTTATTTTCATCAATATCAATATATTTTAAGTATTTTTATTCTTCATTGGGGATATAATATTATGATACCATACATTTTTTTATATGGATGGATTATAATGATGATTTTGGGTTTGTTTACCTAGAACCATCTTCTAAGTACTTGATGATTACATGTATTAATTATTTTGAATATTAATTATGTTTCTTATCCAATCATTATTTTTCCTCTATATGACATAGTATGTTATAATTCCCTAAAAATATATGTAAAATTGAAAGGTCATAGTAGTTACCTACCATCATGAGAACATGGAGGTTCCATGATAGTATTATTGAATAAATTTTATATGGTAGGATGATTTTTTCTGATAGAACACATAAATTACAAGCTATTTGGGGTAGGAGGATCCCAATACAATAAAAAAAAATTATAATGGTGTTATACCTATGTAATATACTAAATGGGTGGTTTTTAGAATTGAACCTCCTTTAAGAAATACATATATTGTGTGACATTAGATATTTCTATCTGCGGGAAGGTGCATTGATCCATAAACATTAATATTTTCATTAATGAATACCATTATCTTTGTACATTGATTTATTGATGAAAAATGTGATGATATATGTTCATGGTGAAGTAAAATATTTTGGTTATGTGATGAGTTATATTTCATTAATATATAATGAAAGTAGGTATTTAACCCTTCTATTTATTTATAGAAGTTGGTATCTTAGACCCCTTTATGGGAATGAAACTACCTAAATATATCCATGGCTATGGTTTTCAATGGGTAAGTTAATTTCAGAAAAGTCAAAGAAAGTGAAATCAATCACATGGGTTCATGACACCAGTGTAGAACTTAACTGATTATAGATATCATGGTAAAGATATAAAGTTACACTATAATATTTCATAGGAGGTTTTATTCTATTGCGAAAATAACTTCTTTCCCTATGGGTGCCCTTGAATTTTTATGGGTGGTAAAGATTAACTTTAACCATATCCACCTATTTACACTAAGAAATAACCCAATAGGGTCTCAAAATAAGTCAATATAAAATATCAGTTAAATTCAATAATGAATTTATCATGTTGTAATAATTATTACTCATGCCCTGTGGTTTAATAATTATTCAAGTTTGGTTTATTTTCAAGTTTTAATCACAAGTTATTCAAAATAATTAATGATTTGAATAATAATAATTATTATTTACATGAAATATTTTTGAATAAAATATTTATTAAATTTATGAATGAGTTATATAGTGATATTTATTTGTTAAATAAATAGTTATTATTCGTGGTTCAGTAAATATTGTAGAAGATAAAAAGACGAGTTTAATGGTCTGACTATAAATAATATAAATGATATTTTAGGTGATGCATATGTATAGTTAATAATAATTATATTATTATTAATACATGGGTCTTATTAAGAATTAATGAATTAGAAATTGTCTTATGTGAAAGTTTTCAACCCTAAACCTACCATACTAAATATCTGATTATATCACTTTATAGAACACACTTGTTGTATATAATGGATACAAAGATGATCTATCAATCCATAGATATAGTTAAAGAGATCTAAATTTTGATTTATACTCCTCCTACCACAATCGACAAAGTGAACATTAATATTTCCCTTAGATAGTTTGTTTATGATAAATCCTGAATGGTGTATGTAAGAAGGATCATACATTCTAGAACATAGTGGTTATACATATATGTTTAGGTATTTTGGTTCATGTTTGAATTGCTAATTGATGTATTTTAGACTTTAATACTGCAATAAAATGATGGTATGATGAGATTTAGTTAACCAAATCATCAAAAAATAGAGAATTACATGTTTATGTAATAAAGTAATATATAAAGGAATGATGAATTCTCATACGTTCTTGTAGAATATATATGAATGGTTTGTTATAATTTTATGGGCGAGTTAATTATATCTTTCCAATTCAGTGGGTAATGTTTTAAGTCCTATGAGATCAAAGGGTGCCTGGGTTGTTAGCCTAATCCCATGGTGGTATGAGTGTATTTATCCATAGCCTAAGAGGGTACATGGGTGTTTAGACTAAGCCTTATATGTGATGAATTTATTGGTGGGTAGCATTGATACATGATGCGATGAATGTATTTGTGGGTATCCTTGACTTATAATTTCAATTATTATATTTATCCCACATTATTATACCATATTTATATTCCTAAGTTATGCTCTCATGGATTATGATGGCTTGATGTTCTTCACTCTTATGACTTATGTCTTATGTTATGAACAATCTGTAGCCATGAATCATGATTTTAGATATATTTCATTGGTTATAATATTTGAATACAATGATTATGTTATCGAGCCATTATTCACATCTTATGTTCACTTATGATCATTGAATTGATGTCTCCCATGTTTACCCTTATTGATCATTTGACCTCTACCCTTCTAATATATCCATTTCCCCATGTTCAGATGAAGGGTAATAAGTAAAATAAGTATATAGGTGCACCATATGAGATAAATTTTTATGGAATATATTTAATATATTTCATGAAATAATTTTATTATGTATGTAGTCACCAAATACACTAAATCTTTATGGTTTTGGTGTCTCTATTATTATTATATATATCAAATATTTATCTAAAATTATTTTATATTTATGTATATAATGCATGGGTAACAACAATAATGATTTAATCATAACATTATACTATAGTTGTAGAAGTATGAAAACATGAGTCAATAATTATGATCTAAGACCATAAGCATTTGTGAAATATATGATTTAAATAATCTTTGTGTGGGGATATTAGTTCATTTATGGGAAATCATGGAATCATAACACATATATTATTGAATATAGATTTGGTAATAACATAAATAACTATGATATTTGGGTAATATCATAACCATAAAGATCAATCATAACATATTTAATTATTATTATGGTTAGAATATCAATAGGGTCCGCGTTTCACATTGTAAAAATTTCAATAATGCCCATACATAACATTGAAAACATTTCAATAAGGTCTCCTCTTAGAATTTTGAACATTTTAATAAATTCTACACTTAACATTGTGAATACTTAAATAAGGTACACACTTAACATTGTAAAAATTTCAATAAGATCCATTCGTAACATTGTGAAATTTTTAATAATTCCACGATTACCATTGTAAACATTTTAATGAGATCCACACCTACCATTTTGAAAATTTCAATATGGCCCATACATAACATTACAAACATTTAAATAAGATCCATACTTAACACTATTATCTCACGAGACAATATGATTTACTCAATTAATTGGAGTTCTATAACAAACCCACCCATCACATAGTTATAAACCAAACATATGTGATCCATAAGAACTTGAAAACATTTATAATTCCATCATATAAAAACTAACCCTTGGGAAAGAAATGTGTTTCATAAAAACATATATAATACATTACTAAAAATTATCCATTGAAATTAATTGGATTGTGTTATTATAAAAAAATCCACAATAATGCATAAAAAACATTAAACAATGTTGAAATAGTCTAAAAACACTTTTATAAGAGCATTAAAAAAATTCATAGAAAAATAGAATGGAATATCCATTAGTTTTAAAAACATTGATTGTTAAATAAAATAATTTATAAAAATGGGAATATAAATTACTTTAGAAATCCATGAAAATATTTAAAGGAGGATACTTTAATAAAAACAATTATAAAAGAGGAAAACATTCATGGAGAATATGTCTTAAAATGAAATATTATTTTCAAACTTTTTTAAAGAGAGTTAATGTTAGTGGAAAAAGACCATACCATAAATGTTAGAAGAAGATTAATTTTTTAAATAAGGTAATTTCCATTGAAAAGGAACTTAAAAATACATATCTTTTTAGATAATGAAATCTATAAAACAATTCAATGAATATATATGTAGAGGAAAAAGTTTTCTAACCAAAAAAAGAGATATGGTTGGTCCCTATTACAAGCAATCCTTTCTGTCAGATTTTGAACTGAAGAGAGATGTAGTAAAAATAAGAAATATAAATCCCATAAAAAACTATAGGATTAGAAAATATTTGGGGTTTATGATAGAAATAACTAGATTCCCTCCCGCTAGTAGATGTTCATACATATATAATCTTTATTTGATAGTGAAATCAGGATGAAACCCTTGAATCTTTGGAAAAATTTGACTAAAACCCCCTTGAAAGGGAGAATTATATATGGATTTAGAAATAAATTTAATTTCAAGAAAATTATAATGAAACATATACATGATATGTATATACACCACACAAAATAATATAGGTGGTGAAAGTAGAATATCTCTCAATGAAAGGAATATTGATAAGAGAAACTCATACCTTTACACCTAACTTCCTTAAACAAATGATCTAGGCCTTATTCCTAGAAAAATAATCTCAAAACTTCTAATAAGTATTTAGAAAATAAAAAAAATTTAGGTATTAAATAGTGTTTTTAAGAAATATTGTGTTTTGTAAGGTGTATATAAGATATCTATTTGTTTGTGAAAGTAAGGGACATTTCATTGGAATCTTATATTAGGTGAAAGGTAAAGACATAATAACAAGGTTGTAAGATAATTCAGGTGAGGAAATATAGTTTTTAAGTTTTAGTTTAACTCCCATAATTAATAAGACATATAAAATTCATAAACATCATTTTAATTATCAAAAATTCTAGCCACTTTAATTTTACACTTTTTAAACCTTTTTACTTATTTGGTTATTTACCTTAGAAATTAATTATTTTACTAAAAATACAAGGAGAACCTTAAAACCATGTTTTTTTGTTATTATTATTAACTTGGACCCCATTTAAATTAATAAAAATTCAAAATATGAGAAATTTTGATTTTAAATGAAAATAGAAAAATTGGTTTTATAGAAAAATAGAATTTAAAATGTTGATTTTTCTAAATATTATTTTATACAGATTACTAAGGAAAATAATGAGAGTAAAAATGTTTATTTATTGAAATATTATATTATATTAATCAATAAAAAAGTGATCTATTTAATTTATTAAATTAAAATACAAAATATCTTTAAAATATTTATTAATAAAATATATTTCTATGGTTAAAATGAATTTATTCTTACTTTTTAAATTAAATAAAAGTTATAAGAGTGTTATATTATCAATAAATGTAATTAAAATTATTCTTTTATAGTGATTAATTTGATTTATTAACATTAAAATAACTTACACATAAAATACAATTCTTTGAAAATTATATCATTTTACCATAAAATGATTTTTCTTCATTTCTAAAAAATAGATAATAAAATTATCACTGATTAATCTTTTATATTTGTATAATATAATTTATTTAACTTTGAAAATGTAATAAATTTGTCTTTTAAATAATAATAAATAATATATAATTAGAAAAAGTTTGTAAATAAAACATGTTTGATTATCTATGAATAAATAAAATAGTATTTATTATAGTTATGTCATTATTTCTTGGATTTTTTTATTTAATTTACCAATAATTCATCTTTAACGGTCTATTTTATTGAAATAATTATTCAAAAGTAATAATTTTAATAAAAATAAATATTTTATAAAAGAAATTTCTTTAAAATAAAATTTATTTTGACAAATTAATTAGTTACTTTAATTCCATTAATGAATAGTTAAATTATTTCTTGGATATTATTTTTAATGAAAATATATATCTAAATTATCATTATATTTATTAAAATTTTTCTAGTAATTCCAAATGGGTAGTATTTTTATTAGTATTATACCCAAAAACTATATACATATTTTAAAATGGTAATTTAATAAATATATTACCCCATTACATTATATAAATTTATCCCATTGTATCTTCACAAATCCAAAATTCTCATTCATATGGTTTTGAATTTTTTATTTTCAAAGAGATTTCCCATTTCATGATGCTTTTTTCATTATAGGTCATGTTCTACAAATGGTGATTTTCAAGGGTAAAAATGATCCAAGAGATTTTTAAAATTTTAATATATTATTATTTTCTATTTTTTATATCCTTTCATTTTAAAAAAAATTATGTTATTTACTCATCCATGGTATGTAATAAAAATTTACATTTACTTTTGTTATGGTATTATACTTTTAATGAATAAATGATTTTTAGTTTGACTCATATCGTCTCTGAATCATATGATAATAAATTCTATTTCTCTTAAAAGGATATCAATAAATATTTTAAGATTATAGAAATAGGTTTTAAGGAAAGATGATCTTTTCTGAAATATGGGGTGTTATATTCTCTCCCTTATTAATAAATTACATCATCATAATTTTAATTATCTACAACTGGTTAAAATATTTTATTTTATCCACATGATAGAAAATATTTAAGATATAATTTAAAATGAGATTTCAACCTCACTATATTAGGTGAGACTAAAAAAATCATATTTTCTCGTATAGTAAGTACATCAAAAAATGTAGTTTCTCCCTATTAATTTGAGTGAAATATCCATCATGATATTGTATTGTGGCTAATATAGTGGAAGTTATTTTCTTAGGGAGTCCATATTCATGATTTCACTGATAGATGATCATTTATTGATTTGGTATATGAAATGTGATTTCTTTCTTCAGGTAATTGATATGGGGACTATATAGAGAGATAAAATACATACCAAAAATCACACCTAATTCAACTAAAGGGAGAGTAATAAGATTTTTAGGATGCAAATTCCATACTAAAGCAAAAAAGAATTATAGACTTGAAATACAATCATTATACTACTAAACTTTTACAGAATTAATTCAATATCTATTTATTGGGGTTGTGATTTGATGTTTCTTGAAAACATCCCATGGATGAAGGAGTTAGTGGAACCAGAATAAAAAAAATTCAGATCTAGAGTAGATGATGGCTATAACTTACAACACTCTATTTTCACAGAATACCTCAAAAGTTTTTATTACATAGGATTTCCCTTTACTTATTTCATTATGAGGTTTTTGACATCAACTTTATTCATTATCCCTTAGTTGGGTTCACTTTTGGGTATAATATTCCTACTCCTTAAAATAAATCATTGGAATGTGGATAATGTTTATAGTCATGTTTCACTATATCTATATCATTAAATGGACTCTTAATATATCCTCATCATTCATGTGTTCAATAAACTTCACTCCCAAACATGAATCATTTACCATTTACTTTCAGGATATACCCTATATTTATTCCCATGTCTTAAGAAAATAAAAAAATATATTATCTTTATTCTAGGGGTTTTTTCATTTTTTTCCTTAAAAATTGTTTTTAATATTTTTTCCACAACCCAAAATAATAATATCTATCTTCAATATCCATTTTCATATTGATAGCACATTGGAAAGTTTATTCATATCTACCAAAGTATTTATATTAAGTTTTTTTCAAAGATAAGGGTTTATGCCACGAAAGTAATATTTTATATTGATTTCAGGGTCAGGGATACTACTAGAAACATAATTTTATGGTCTTGTAAAATTTTCTTCATATGTACCAATAGATTCAATCTCATTCTGATTTAACTCAAGGAATTACCCCTCTATTTTAGTGTGACAAGTTTATAAATGATATTTAGGGAAGAATATTTTCCTAAAATCCTCCCATCCCATTTAATAAACTTCTAACTTCTTCCTTGTATTCTTAATAAGGGTACAAAATTGATCTGGTTCCCATTCTAAGTTATAAATGTAAAAAACAACCTTTTCATGCTATAAGTATTTCAAATTGAAAAATATATCTTCTATTTGGAGGATCCAATGCTTGGAAATTAGTAGATCAAAAGTGTTGTTTAGAGTGATTATCTAAAGGGGGTAATTAAATACCAAATAAAAATTTCTATTAAATATAGATCATTTTAAAATCCCCCAAAAGTTTTAAATATTTCCAAGTTTATAAAAATATGTATTATGCTATATATATTAGTCTTTTTAAAGATTTAGGTAAAGGTTGATTAGGTCTCAAATGAATAATATATAATATTATGGATTCCTTTGAAATCAATTTAATTGATGAAAATTATTTTTGAACACAAATTAAGATAATATATCAAAGTATAAATTTTGATTATAGTTAAAACAGGTTTCAATTTTAAAGAGGTAATAATTTAAAAAAAATTAAATACTTAATGGAAAAATGAGAAAATGAGGTTTAGTCTTATGCTGAGACATAGTCGTCCCCACTCGGTGATCACATATCACCAAAAATTTTAAACAAAAATAAACTTTAAGGTCACACATGAACTATTCTACAGTTATTTCTAAGAGTAAAGATAAACATGACACACATGGACCTATACCACTCTTATCCGTGGGGAAAAAATAAGATGAGAGTTTGAAGGGATATCGTGTATCTTCTAGTTTAGCACCGGAGATAGTGTGCATATATTGAATAGAGTATATCACCTACTGGTAAAGTTTAATAAATATAAATAGAAATGAAAAATATGGGAGTGTTGAGTTTAGAGAAGATTATTCTATTTCAATGCATCTTCTGACTCTTGATTGGATTTAGCAATAATTCTTGAGTCACATTGTAAAGACCCAAATAGTTTGGAATAAACTTCTATTTCTTTTAATTTATTATGGATATATGAAACACATTCAATTTTTTGGGTTTAAGTTACAATTAATTATCATTACCTTTGATAATATAGTCACTGAACAGGGATCACACAACTTATATTAATAAAATGTTTTAAAAAAATACATTCAATACAGAAAAAGGAGGATGACCTCATCCTATAAACTCTGGCCGTATGATGGTCATATTTTAGAGCTTTGAAAGGAGGTAGAATCACTTTTTTTAAATCTTGACCAAGCCCACACTGAGATTCAATACATTAATCTTGATTTGAATCACCTACGAGAGAAGTTTGTGTTAATAGATATTACCACCTGAGTAATGTTATCTGAGACGCCCCAAGAGTTTGTCACCATCTCACACCATACCCTTAGGTCTTATGCATGTGTTATAATGCATTATGTAATAAGGTATTAGTTACTTATTGTATAATCCCTTTTTGTAAATAAAATTCTATTCTATCAATTCCTTTATTAGAATAGTATTTCATAAATGAATGATAAATTTATAAATTGATTTTTCAGGTAAAAATGTTAATTTTTGAGAAATATTTAAATTATTATATTAAACTAATATTTTTATTTATATTATTAAAAAAATTATTATAAATTATTATTATATCGGTTCTTTATCTTTAAATTATTAGGTAACCAGTTTGATAATAGTTATATTTTTTATATTATAAAACATAAATTGTATTTTTAAAGAATTTATTTTAAAGAATTAATGAATTTTTTAAATAATTAATATTTTAATAAAATACTATTATAAAATTAATTTTATGAATAATATATGAGTATATATCTTTATTGAAGTCAAATGTAATTTTTATTAAGGTTTGAAATTTTTTTTTGTCAAAACCTGTTAATTTTCAATAAATGTCAGGTTTTCATTTTAAAAGTAAAAATTCACATATTTTAAAAAATATTTATATATAATGAATAATATTTTTTGAATGAGGATTTTTAAATTATCCAACGGTAAATTTTTCATAATTTTCTGAGACAGTCGAATTTTTTGGTAAAAATTAAATATCATATAAATAAAATATGAATTTTATGGCATTATAATGACCCCAAAAATGATGTAATAAATACTATAATTGGTAATATCGGCCCAATATATGTTTTTAGATTAAAATAATTTAATTTTATATTTGTTTTAATTATTTTATAAAGACTTAGTGAATCCTCCAAAATTAATAATTAATTTTATGATTTTAAAATCATTTCTTTAATAATGTGACTCACCTCCAAGTAAGAAAGGCTAATATTTTAATATGTTCAGACATTGTACATATAAAATAATTTTTTTCACTCCCATTGGTTCAGAAATTTGGGCAAAACCCATGGGAAGGTTTGTGGTTTTGTGTATTTAATTATATAGGTTCCAAAACCTTAGTTTGTGGAATATAAAAGAACTACCCTCTTATTTCCAATACGAACCCATATAATATCCCACTTATCTTTACTAAAAGTCCTTGGATCAGGCCCCTACTCTGTTATAACCTCTCTAGAATCCTTCAAATACACCCCAAGCTCCCAAGAAACCTCTCTCAAGCCTCTCCCAAGCCTTTGAGATCACACATCCTTATAAGGGAATCCTTTCTTTCTCATTTTTGTCCAAGTTTATTCATGTTGTTATAACATTTTATTTTCAATGAAAAATGTTGTAGTATAATTATTCCCCTACCTCATAATGTCCCCCTTATTTTTAAATGATGAGATAAACCTTTCTCTCTCATTAATTCCTTCTATGTGCACCTGTTACCATACTGAAATTCCGTAAGGGATTTATCTCTTCTTATTTCCATTCAAGAATTTATTCTATTTTATGAATATAAAATCCATTTCATATATTGTGGTATTATGTTCTATGATTAAATTACTGTATATTTTTTATATAAATTATGAGATACCCATTTCTCTCTCATCAATCCAATTTATGAATCTCTATATAACGTTGTAATGCTATTGAAATTGCACTGTGATTTTCCATGCTAAATTCATCGTGTAATGAATACCATACCCATTTCTCTATCAAGGATATTCATCTATATGAACATTTTCTTATTTAATAGTACATACATGTATTCATTCTTCATTCTTTCATCCTGAAAAAAAAAGATGTTGAATAAATCCATGTTATATGATCTAGGTGGCACACTAAAGCATGAAATTAATATGAATATGAAGGGTGCGCCCTAATAGCACACCAATGAATTGGGTAATTTTTAGTATCATGATACATCATGTTGTGATAGGGGTTTACATGATTCCTTTTAGCACATTTTCCATTATGTTGGGACATGGGTATACCTAATCCCATTATGTTAATGATGTAGTGTTTTAAGGCGTTGCCACATTTCGATGTTATTATAATCATGTTATATCATGACTTTATGTTCATGTTTCTCTTATGCTCCATTAATATATCTATTGAAAAACATTTTTTTTATTCATGCTATTCCTTGTTTAATCCCTTATCAGGCTTTATAGCTCACCTTTTTCTTATGTATGTCCTCAGGTTATCCAATTCAATGCTAAGTATGATGGAATTTTATGGTCATTTAAAATAAGTTTTCAATAAAGATCTTGTATTTTATGTCTTAAGTTGTCATGTAATGTTCCTAAGCCCAAAATAAACTATAAATCTCAATATTATGGGTTGTAATAAGTGAAAGTTTAGGTAATGAATCATGTCTAAATGTGTAACAAAGAATAGGTTTGTTATAGTTGGTATTAGAGAACATGTTTAGTTATTTATGGGATTGGGGTTATAAAACTCTAGTAAAATCCTTATGGATAAGACTGAGAACAAGAAAATAATACCAAAATATTTGAGAGTATAGAGTAAGTGGTTTATCAATAAAATAAATCACTGTCTGGATAAGAACAAGTAGAGGTGGATCTGGCACACATGTTTCTAGGTGTAAAACATGAAAACACTGCTTTACAATAGAGTCGAACAAGAATGGGTGCATGAAAATGGGTGTTTCTACACACTTGGTTCCAAAAAACCAGAGGATATACTTTTTTAAATTCATAAACTCAGTATGAACCATTATTAAGGGAGAAAAAAAGCTCATAAGAATTTACATTTGGAAATAGATAATTTATAACTTATATTGAATCCTAGAAATTCATAAGTTAAGAATATAAATGTAATTTATATGTTATCCCTTTTTATCTTTGGATTCCCCATTATGTGGTTAATATTTTAAAATAACTACCCCTACTTTTCCTTTTATTCTATCCAATATCCGGTAATAGGAGGACTCGGGCTAACAACAAATACAAAGATCAATGTGATGACTGTTCTAGTGAGATACCCAATTCGATGGGAGCATGAATTGAAAATTTTTCACGATACTCTCTCAGTTAACTCATGTTTTGAATAGAACCATGGATTAATTGGAACAACCATCCCCCCCAATAATGAACAAGTCTAAATAGAGACCTTTATGAGTTAAAGACCTCCTACTTTAAATACATCATTTGATCCCCCAATCACCAATCAATAGATCAACTCCATTGAGAAGATCTTCTCCATAATTCAATGTTCCAAACAAGTGAATATTCATATAGCTACTTATTGTATAGGGGTGAAGCTAATCAATGGTGGACATTGATAAAAAATATGAAGCCAGAGGAAGATATTGAGGCTTTGTAATAGAATGATTTCCAAAAAATGTTTTTCGATAAATATTTTTCCTACACCCTCCATATTATGATGGAAAGATATTTACTTGAACTCAATCAAAAGGATGATGAATCTATTGGGGAATATGAGGAAAACTTTACCAGACTTGCACAATATGCCTTTGGTTTTTTCATTACCCCTGAATTCAAGGTTGAATGCTTATTTGGTGGGCTAAAACCTAGCCTATGGAAAGACCTAAAGATACAAGAATTTTAATTCTATGAGAATATTGTCTGATGTTCCCTCAACATCAAGATAGATATTTGTGAATCTCAAGGGTATCATGGGGATATAAAGAATAAAGTGAACATTATTTTTGGTGGTCCAATGGAAAAAAATAACTATGCTAAGAAAT
Source organism: Viscum album (assembly GCA_963277665.1). Taxonomy (NCBI): domain Eukaryota; kingdom Viridiplantae; phylum Streptophyta; class Magnoliopsida; order Santalales; family Viscaceae; genus Viscum; species Viscum album. The sequence continues at coordinate 1,144,891,719 of OY728139.1, read as the reverse complement.
TATAGAATCCCACATTACAATGGTGTGGGAAGTAGCACCCTAGAAAATTTCCTGAAGGGGATGAAGAAAATCTATAGGTGTTGAAGAGAAGGGAACCTGGATAACAATTGTCAATGGGAGAAACCCACTAGTTTGGTAGAGAAAATGAATTATTTAGTCTCACCTAAACCCATTTTTCATTTCTCCAACTATATGTAACTAGGGAACATTGAGGACCAGTGCCCTAATACAAGGGTAATTAGAGGAAACCAACATCCTCCATGGTAGAAAGGGAGATCTTTTGATATTACTGTCCTTGAATAGAATTAGGACAATGAATTGGTGATAGGTACGCTATTTATTCATTCAAGAATAGTGAACATACTTTTTGATTTTGGTTATATACCTTCTTTTATCCAAAATGTTTAGTAGAACAATCCTGACACCACTAAAAATCATAGAAGTAGAGCTGTTGGTGAGAACACAAAATGTGGAAATTATTTCATCCCATGAATATAAATCATCCCCATTCCCAATTTGTGGATTGAAATTCTTGAAGGACCTCATCATACTACCTATTTTGAAATTTTATGCAATTCTTAACATGGATTGGATTTCCAAATATAGATCCAAATTAAAGTTTCACTAGAGGGAAATCACTCCCCATATGGTGAATCTGTCTCTGATTCTGTACAAGTTCATGGTGGAGGATGGATCTTCTTTATCACCATCATCTCAATCATCGATATTACATACCTATGAGAATTCAAATCTTTCTCAGATGATTAAGTCTATGGAAGGAACCATCCTCAAAGGCATGCCTGTTGTAATGTAATTCACAAATGTGTTTCCTGAGTAATTTCACAGTCTTCCTCCTATAATAAATGTTCAATTCTCTATTGATCTTATACCTAAGGCATTAACAATAACTAAGACTCTAAATAGAAAGGTTTTTGTGGATCTTGAGGAGCTAATGAAACAACTATAGAAGAATCTAGATAAAGTTTTCATATGCCCAAGTGCTTCACCATGGGGTGAACCAACCCATATTTTCAAGAATAAGGATGGATTAATGAACCTTTGCATTTATTATAATGAGATCAAAAAAATAAAGATAAAGAAAAAGTATTATTTTCAACGTATTAATTACTTGTTCGATCATCTATGTGGAGCAAAGTACTTCTCCAAGGGGGATCTGCAATTATTATATTACCAAAGAAGGGTGGAGAAGGAGGATATCCCCAAGACTGCTTTTTGTACAAGGTAAAGGCACTATAAATTCATAGTAATGCATTTTGGAATCAAGAATGCTCCATAAATATATATGGAATTGATGAATTGAGCTGATAGATATTACCTCATAAAATTTGTGGTTATGTTTATTGAATATATTATAATAAACTCCAACGCCTAGGAAGAGAATGAGGAGCATCTAAGAAGTATAATATAGACCCTGCGAAAGGAGAATGAAATCTGTGACAAATCAATTGAGGTATGGTTGAGAATGAAATCTGTGACAAATATCCATAGCTTCCTCTTGTTAGCTGAATACTATCACCAATTTGTGAGAAATTTATCACAATTTTTAAATCGTATAACCATGATAACTTGTAAGGGATTCAGGTTTTCTTGGAAGGATGAATGTGAAGAAAGATTCATTGAGTTGAAGAAGAGTCTTATCAATGCCCCTTTGCTCACACTACCCACTAGTGACAATTAATCTTCAGCATTGATTCAAATAAAGGAATGAGATATGTGTTGATGTATAATGATAAATTCATCACCTATGCCTCAAGGTAGTTGGAAATTCATGAGAAAAACTATCACACTCATGATTTGGAGTTGGCAGTTGTGATCTTCATGTTGAAAATATGGTGGTATTATCTCTTTGGGGAAAAGCGTGAAATATATACAGATCAAAAAACTATCAAATATATATTCAAATAGAAATAGATGAACTTATGCCAATGAATATGGTTAGAGCTCATCAAGGATTATGAATGCTCAATTCATTACCACCTGAGGAAAGTGAACAAGGTTGAAAATTATATAAGTAGAAATGACCCCAAAATTATATTATTGATAAGAATTGAAAAGGATCCAATATTTTTAGAATTTATGAATATGGATATGGTAATCATAAAGAATGGAATATCATCAATCCTCTCAGAAATTATTACACAACCGTATTGTTTGGAAAGGTTAAAGGGTGCTTAAAAAGATAATGTGGGAATTCAGAAGAAAGTGGGAACTAACAGAAAAGAGAAATTCTCAGAGCTCAATGTTAATAAAGTAGAAATTGTGAGATTTGGGTCAAGAATATGTGTTCCATCAAATCTAGAGTTAAAGAAATAAATTTTGTATGATGAACATAGTTAAAATTTCTCTATCCACCCAGGAAACAAAAAGATGTATTGGGATGTCTAAGAGAATTATTGGCAGGATAACATGAAGAAAGAGATTGCTAAATATACATCAAAGTTCTTGGTATCTCAACAAGTAAAGACCGAGAGGTAGATGTATAAGTGGATGTTGCAACCATTACCCATACTAACATGGAAATGTGAAAACATCACCATGGACTTTTTCACCAGACATTCAAAGACATGAAAAAGAAATGATGTTATCCGGGTTGTTGCGGATCATCTTACAAAGACTGCACACTTCATTACAATTTGATATGATTTATCATTGGATAATCTAGAATGGGTATACATTAAAGAAGTGGTAAGGTTTCATGGTGTACCACAATTTATTATATCCGATCGAGATCCAAGACTCACCTCTATGTTTTGGAAGTGTCTCCAATGCACTTTGAATACTGAGCTAAACTTTAATATGCCTTATCATCCTAAAACTGAGGGCCAAAATAAGTGAACTATCCAAACACTTGAGGACATGTTGAGAGAATTCTCAATGTACTTCAAAAGAGTATGGGATCAACATATTCATTAAGTTGAGTTCTCCTACAACAACAGTTTCCACTCAACCATCCAATTTACTTCTTGTGAAGAAGTTTATTAGAAGAGGTGCAAAACTTCTAAATATTGGGATGAAATTGGGGAGAAAAAACTTCTAGGTCCAAAAATTGTCGAATAAATAGGGGATAAGGTTAAGACCATCCAGTAGCACATCAAAGCTGCTCAGAGTCAAAATAGAGATATACTGACAACCATCAATGAGACCTAGAGTTTGATGTTGGAGTTATGGTTTTCCTCTTTATATATCTATAGAAGAGGGTGATGAGATTTTAGAAGAAGGGAAAGCATAGTCCAAGGTACATCATCCCTCTTTAGATCATTGATTGCAACGTAGCAGTGGCATACTGATTATCACTCCCACTGAACCTATCTCAAGTACATGATGTATTCCATGTATCACTTTTGAGGAAGTACATACCTGACCCATCGGTTGTACTCAATCCAGAGGTAGTACCATTGAAGAATGACATTTCCTATAAAGTGAAACCGATGAAGATCATAGATCATAGGGATAATGTTCTATGAAATAATAAAATTCCCCTCATCAATGTGTTGTGGAGAAAATATTTGTTTGAAGAAGCAATATGGGAAACGGAGGAAGTGAAGAGTCATAGTTACCCTCATTTGTTTTGTGTGGGAAAAAATTTTTGATGGTGAAATTTTTGATGGGGGTAATGTTGTAACGAATCAAACATTTATGAATAAAATTCCTTTTCTTTTAATGTCTTATGAATATAGAAAAAACATGATTTATTGGGTTTAAATTACCATTAAGTATCTTTAGCATTGATAATATAGTTTTTGAACAGTGATCATGTAACATCCCCAAATGATAAAGGGTTAAATGACTAAATGATATGACTCATGTCAACAAGGTACACCTTCCATTTCAGGAGCCTGTCTGGTTAGAACTCCATAGTTAAGCGTGCTTGGCTTGGAGTATTAATCAGGATGGGTGACCCTTTGGGAAGTTTCTCAGGGTGTGTGTGAGTGAGGACAAAGCACACTAGAAAGGAAATGTGTTGGCCTGTGGGGACTGTCATTAGTCAGATGACCCGTTCGGGCATGTGGGTGGACACTTGGGTGGGCTGTGGGGACTGTCATTATTCAGATGACCTGTTCGGGCATGTGGGTGGACACTTGGGTGGGCTCCACATGTCTGCGGGGGCAACTGGTGGTACCTGGTGGGCCAAGACCCGACGGCCATGTTAAGGCGGGGTGTTTGTGCTATCACCGGGACCCGGTTGTCACATTTGGTATCAGAGCAGGAACCCAGCCTTAAGTGCGCGGTGCACTGCCTGGGTTGAGAAGTAGGGCCCACAATGAGGGCGTTGTGCTCTAGAGGGGGGGTGATCGTAACGTCCCCAAATGATAAAGGGTTAAATGACTAAATGATATGACTCATGTCAACAAGGTGCACCTTCCATTTTAGGAGCCTGTCTGGTTAGAACTTCACAGTTAAGCATGCTTGGCTTGGAGTAGTGATCAGGATGGGTGACCCTCTGGGAAGTTTCTCAGGGTGTGTGTGAGTGAGGACAAAGCACACTAGAAAGGACATGTGTTGGCCTGTGGGGACTGTCATTAGTCAGATGACCCGTTCGGGCATGTGGGTGGACACTTGGGTGGGCCCCACATGTCTTCGGGGGCAACTGGTGGTACCTGGTGGGCTAGGACCCGACGACCATGTTAAGGCGGGGTGTCTGTGCTATCACTGGGACCCGGTTGTCACAGATCACACAACTGATATAAATATAAGGCTAACAAAAATACATTCAATACAAAAAAGGATAGGATGGCCTCATCCAATAGACTCGGATTTTATGAAGATCATTTATCAGAGATTGGGAAGGAGGTTGAGTCACTAGGATATGCTCTTGACCAAGACTAAGCAGACCTTCAACATGTTAAGCTTGAGTGAAATCACTTATGGAATAAGTTCATGTTAATAGAGATTACCACTCAGATGATGTTATCCGAGCCTCCCCAAGAGTCTGTCACCATTACACACCTTACCCTTAGATATTATGTAGGTGTTATAAGTGGTTATGTAATAAGGTATTAGTTACTTATTATGTAGAAAATTTTTATAAATAAAAGTCATATTCAATCAATTACTCTATGAGAAAATTTTTATTACAAAAATGAGAAATTTGATAAATTGAGTTTTCTGGTAATAATGGTAATTTTGAAAAATATATACATTATTATATTAAACTAAGATTTTTATTAATAATTTTACAAAAAAATTCTTATAAATGACGATTATATCAGTTCTTTATTTGTAAATGATTAGGTAATCAGTTTGATAAGAGTTATATTTTTTTATGTGATAAAATAGAAAGTGTATTTTTAAAGAATTTATTTTAGAAAATTAATGATTTTTTGAAATAATTATTTTTTAAATAATATATTATTATAAAATTACTTTTATGAATAATAAATGAGTATATAATTTTTTTGAAGTTGAATGTAAAATTTTTAAGGTTTGAATACTGTTTTTGTCAAAACCATTGAATTTTCAATAAATGTTGGTTTTCATTTTAAAAGTAAAAATATACATAATTAAAAAGAATAGATAAAATGAATAAGATTTTTGGAATCAGGATGTCGAAATTATCCAATAGTGAATTTTTCCTAATTTTCTGAGACGGTTCAATTTTTGGGTAAAATTTAAATACCGTATAAATAAAATTGTTTTATGACATCGTAATGAATCCAAATGCTGGTAATAATTACTATAATGAGTATTCTAGGACCAATATATGTTTTACTATGAAAATAATGTGATTTGATATTTTTTACTTATTTTATAAATCCTTAGTTAATCCTCCAAAAAGTATAATATATTTTATGGTTTTAAATTCATTTTTTTAATAATGTGACTCACCTCTATATCAGCAAGGATACTATTTTAATATTTTATGCCATTGAAAATATAATACAATATTTTTAAATCCTATTTTTCAAAAACCATTGGCAAAAACCATGTGAAGGTTTGTGATTTTTATTATTTAATTATATATGTTTCAAAACCAATGTTTGTGAAATTTTAAAGAATTTCCCTCTCATTTCCTATAAAAATCCACCCAATATCCTAATTATATTCCCTAAAAATCATTGGATCACGTACCTACTCTGTCCTCCCATCTCTATAATCCCCCCAAGTTGCCTCAAGATCCCATGAATCTTCTCTCAAACCTCTCCCAAGCCTTTGGGATCACACATCCAAGTAAGGGATTCCTTTCTTTATCATTTTTGTCTAAATTTATTTATGTTGTTATATCAATTTATTTTAAATTATAAATGGTGGGGTATGATTTCTCAAATATCCAATACATATACCCCTTTATATCTCATTAATGCATTCCGTGTACACATGTTACCATGCTGAAATTCTGTAAGGGATTTCTCTCTTCTTATTTTTATTCAAGCATTTATTCTATATTATTCATCTAAATTCCATTTCATATATTGGGATATTATTTTCCATGATTACCTTATTATATATTTCATTTATAAATATTTATATACCAATTTATCTTTCATAAAACAAATTTAGGTATCTCCATATAACGTCATTTTTCTCCCGAAATTGTACCACGATTTTCCAAGACAAAATCATCATGTAGTAAATACCATGCATATTTCTCTATAAATGATATCCACATTTATACACATATTCTTATTTAATGTTATTTACACTTATTTATTCAACATTATTTGGCCATGGAATAAAATTATGATGTTGAATGACTCTATGTTATATGATCTATGTGGAACACTTAAGCATGAGATTGAAATGAATATGAAGGGTGTTCCCTAATAGCGCTCCAATGAATTGGGTAATGTTTATTATAATGAAATGTGATGTTGGTACAGGGGTTTAATTTCTTACTCTTGGGATATTTTCCACCCTATTGGTATAGGGTTTTACCTGATTCCATTATGTTAATGATGTAATTTTTTATGTTGTTCCCACATTTCCATGTTATGAAATAATGTTATATCATGCCCATATGTTCATGTATCTATTATGATCCATTTATTTATATATTTCCTAACATGTATTGGATTCTTCATGTTATTTTTTGTTTACTCCCTTAATAGGCTTTATATCACACCTTTTTCTTAGGAATGTCCTCATGTTATCCCAAGTGATGCTAAGTACGAAGGAATTTCGTGGTCATATAAAAGAAGTTATCAATAAAGATCTTGTATTTTATGTCTTAAGTTGTCATGAAATGTTCTTAAGCCCCAAAGAAACTATATTTCTCGATATTATGGGTTTTAATAAGTGAATATTAATGAAATAAATCGTGTCTAATTGTTTAATAAAATCAAGGTTTTTTATACACATTCTTTTGAAATCTTTAAGAAAATAGAGTGTCACAAACTCTTATTTTCTGACTGGTGGAAATCACTCAATTAGATGATGTAGTTTGGATTCCCCATTGAGGGTTCATAGAAGGTAATCTATTCAGGTTTTCAATAGTTTCATCTTGATATATTCTGGTAGTTTATGTTTATATACTATTTCTTGCATGTGTTATCTCTCTACACGAGAGAGTGTGTTGTGTTTTTATCAACAGTAGAAGAAAAGAGAATATTCGGAGCATCTTCCTTATATTACAGGTTCTAAGATGATTCGTTTTAGAAATTTAATGCACAATAATTAAAATAGTAAATATAATTAAATAAAATAAATATATCTATTATAATGATATAATTCAAAAATAAATAAAGTAATAAAAAACAGTAACAATGTCTTAAGCTATAGCGATGTCAAATGTTTTAGAAGCGTGACACATGTGGTATAACATTGACAGTATAATGATCAGGAGGTATGTTATTTTGGTAGTGTTTGTTGGTATGTTCTTTTGGTAGTGTCCTAGACTTAGCCAAAATTACAGCATATTGGTGGTGTCTCAACTAGCCGTATATAGTCTGACGGTGTCTCAAACTTAGGAAATTTTGCAGTGTCATTAGTATGAGTTTGATAGTGAGACATTTAAAGCGTATCATATAGTGGTATCTCATACTTACTCAAAATTATATTCTGGCGGCATAGCATTATGGAGGTGTGTTGACCAATGGTGTCTCATACTTTGTAATGTTTTTATTCCAGTTGTATGACATCCCGACAGTGGGATATCCTGGTGGTGTATCATAATTATAGATTTCTATGCTGATGATGTATCATAGAAAATGGTGTTTATGTCAACCATATCTCATACTTGGACTAATTTAACACATGTTCTTAGAATAGAAATTCTTTTTATAGAAACATGAATCTCTTTAATAATATTAGAATCATGATTTTGTTATCATTTAAACTATGAGGTCAACAATATCCCCCCTTTTATGATAAAAAACATGGCATAAAACGAATATTATAAATATAAAAATATTTCATCAGAGTTATTTTAAAAGATTATTCATGATATCCAATATAAATCAATACTTATTGTCCACATTGTGTGGAGTATATATCAAAGACACAATAAGAAAATAGAATAAAATATAAGAACTTATTTTAAAAATTGAAATATTTAAAATAGATACCATCAAAGATAAAGATAAGAAAATATAAAAAGGAATGAAATAAAGAAATAAAATATAGTATGTTTAAAAAAATCCAAGAAATTTTGTATTCCATAAAAATTCTCCCCCTTTTGGGATTATTGAATAGGTTAAGAATGTCAGTGTAAAGAAAATAAATCTAGTAAGGATAAAAAAAATGAGGGATTTGGAATAGAATATAACTATAAAATATACATAATCAGAGGTAATAAAGTCATAAAGAATTATTATCATAAAGTTATTATAAGCTAGATCCCATCAAGAAAGCAATATTCTAAAAAAAAGACAAAGATTCAGGTTTTGAAGAGGTTTCCATCAGTTCCTTTCCTTTAATTATGAATTTTTCACTCTCTTTATCTAGAACAATAGGAGAAACCTGAGGAAGAGTAGATGGAGAACCATGAGAGAATTAAATTAGAGATAGAATATGGTGATCTTCTAAGATAACAATTGGTCTTAGTTGGTGCACAACTTGAGAAAGATCCATAAGAAAAGGTTCAAATCTTACTAGCAGAGGTATAGTGGAATTACCAATAACACCTGATCAAAAGGAAAACTAAGGAATTATTGGAATGGATGATTGAGAAACCACTACATGGCCTTGAACATGAATAAAAGGATTCATGAGGTCATTATAATACATGTTTTTTTCCACCCCTTTCCATGGAACTAAATATGTAACCCTTATCTTCATTAAATCAGTTCAAAATAAGGGTAATCTCTTTAATCTTTCTGACTTCCTCTTTTAAAGATTGAGTTATAAGAGGCATTCATAGATTCTCTTCCAAGTACATGAAATTGGAATCCATGGAATTATTGGTATAGATTCAAGATAGATAGTACCTAATGGATTTAATAATAGTCTCTCTATCATTATTCATTCCCCTAACATAGTTGGAGACCAACTTGAGAACATGGTCATAACTATACCGAATTATGCTCGTTGTATCTTGGGGTCAATCGATAAAACTTCATGAAGAACTAGAAGAAGTATCATTAAGTTCATCTCAAAAAACTATCCTTAATTGATCAACATCAAAAACTAGTGGAGGAACAACCCCATCATAAGAATCTATGTAATTATGTCTAATAATTTTAATAATACCATCTAAATATGATCTGAACTCATATTTCATTTCCTTAACCAAACATTTGTGAGTTTTTGGCCCATTTATAATACGTCTATTTTCAATTTCCACCTCATGGATGAAATGAATCATTTTTGGATGGATATGTTGGATAACCAGATCAAATAAATAAATTAAATCTGTTTCAATGAGATTTTTCAAAATATGGGTTTGATTTCTTACACACATGTAAAACATAGTCATCATATTTTTGCTAAAAACATTCACGTCAACCTATGTAACAATATCCATTGGAATAACTAGATGAGATAGAAAATATTTAGGTATAATAGGTCACACAATACTGAAATTCTAAATCATACCTTTGAGATCAACCTATGCTATCAAGTATCCCTTAGGTTCACCTTCAACACTAACTGTAGGGATATCACTATTTTGAGGTATTCTTATAACATTAGATAGATTTCTCCACTCCTCTTCCATAGGGCCCACCCAACAATCTAAAACAATAGTAGAAAATTTTTAGTTGTTTGAGGTACGGAAAAATCTAGATTCTTATGACCGTCTATACATTGTATAGAAACTGTTTTTTCAACACTAGTGGGTTGGGCATCCAACTGTGTACCAATAGTTGGTGCATCTGTCAACTCAAAATCTCTTCGATCATCAATAGAAGTGGATTCATTTTCTATATATTCATCCATAGATAATTTTGAACATGTACATTAGCTAACTGATCATTCCCAAATTCTTCTTTGATAAGAACCATTTTACCTTTTTCAATAACATGCTATTCCATAATACCTATAATTATCAATTGTTCTTCCATAGTAGAATTTGAAACTTATTAACCAGTGGAAACTGAACTAGCCTCAACATTATCAATAGGTGGTGCTTCTTGAAAAATCTCCACTAATGGGGAATGATTCCCCTCAAAAAATAAATAATTAAGCTCAGGAGTCATTTCCACATTCTTCTTATTTATTCAACCACTATTATTATCAGTTTTAGAGTAACTTCCATCATCTATAACCTCTTTTTCATTACCATATTTTTTTTCCTTTTCTTCTTCTTTGTCATTATCATTACCATCAACTTTAATTGACATGGAAATTTTCTATTGGTATTCCATAGATACCTAAATCTCTTATTCATCACTTTTGAAAAAAATTCCTTATTTTAAAACCTCCTAGTTGGAGTAGGAGCTCCATAGGTGATGGGAGATTATTTGGGAGAAAGGTCAGGATTTCTCCTTTCATCAATAGATTTTCCATTTTCCTATTCAATATTAGCCTCTTTAACCTTATATTCTGAGTATTCCACTACATCATTAGGTTTCAAACATGGATAAATATCATCATTAGGTCTTCATGGAGAATCAATTGGATTATTGTATGTATACAATTAATCATAATTTTTGACCCATTGTATCTTCCATGGGTTCCATCTTATATTTATTCTTTAACATGTCACACTTGTTATGCAGAAACCACCATAATCAATAACAGATTCATCATCATCACAAACTATTCATTTGGCATTCAACATAGTAGAAATCATCTTTTGGTAGATAAATATATTAGATCTTGAGTTTGATTTTAATATCTCCCCCATATGTACCATTTGATATATACATAGATTAATCATATGAACTTATATCATAAGGTAATGAAGATACACATCTTGGTATCTCAACATAAAAAAATATCCATTCAATAGGAAAACCATATACTGCACAAATATGAAAATCATTCTACACTCTCCATCAAGTTCAGAGGCAACTAGTCTTCTTATCGAACCATCTCTTATTAACACATCAAGGGAATCCTGAAATATGAATAGGTCAATAGATTCAGGTATTCTACCTTGATGGTTATCAAAAACTCCATCAGCTAGTACATTAAAACACTTATCTCACATTTCTGAAGAAAAACCAAACACTTGACCTCTTACAAAAATTTTTAAGCAATCTACACAATCTTGATTGAACACATACTATGCATGCTAATAAATATAATTTACCATATTTAGGTAAAAAGGCATATTATATTATGAAAACCACTCCAACCACACATTTTTTAGGATAACCATAAGTACATGATACTTAATTGACAACAACCACTTCGAATCTACTTCTTTTTCTAGGACAAAAACTCTGCTAGAAAGATTAGGGTTAATTAGAGCAACTAAAGAAGATGATTTCAACTATTTTTTCAACTTATTAGAGGGTATTGACTTTTAAAGTTGAACTATAAATGCCTGATTGATTCCTCGAATAATGATCTACACAAAAGGTTTGATCGAGAGTAAGAAGATAGTTTGAAATGAAGGAGGCAAAAAGTTGCACTCATCTCAAAAGAGTGTGAGAGAGATATGTGAAATTTTATGCAGGGATAAAGATTATTTGGGGATATATGCATGCCTCTATAATATTATTTTGGATAATTCATATCCTAAAATAAAAATTATATGCTAAATCAAAATCAAAATTGAAACAAAAAAATGAATCGGGATTTAGTAAATAAACTAAACTTAGAAATATACCAACGATTCTAAATATAAGAAAATAGGGAAAAAAATTCAAAGGCATAGAATCAATGGCATGGAAACTCAACTATGTGGTAAACCAATTATATGAAAAACCAACAGTATGAAAAAACAACAGTATGAAAACCAATGGAATAAAAAACCAATTGAATGACAACCAACGGTTTGAAAAACCAACGGTATGACAATGATAATTAAACATAACTGAAATTTATCATTCTGAATTCATATTTTATATAATTCATTCTTTAATATTTAAAATGATTGGTGAATATATCAGCTAACTTATGTTCTGTACCAATAAACTCTAGACTGATATCACCCTTTTGACAATGATATCTCAAAAAGTGATGTCTTATATCAATATTATTTGTTCTCAAATAAGAAACATGATTATTAGAAATATTTATTTCACATTTATTGTCATAGTTTATGGTAAAATGTGATAATTGATATCCATAGTCTAGTAGAGTGTGTTCCATCCACTAAATGTGTTCACAAAAACTACCTTAATCTACAATATTCAGCTTTATTACTAGATAATGAAACATAATTTTTCTTTTTATTATACCATGAAACTATAGATTTTCCTAAAAAGTGACATGTTTGAGAGGTTATTTTTATATCTTACTTGCATCCATCAAAATCAGAATCATAATATCTAACCAAATCATATTATTGTTCTTTAGGGTAAAAAAATCCTAAATTAGTTATATATTTGACATATTTGAAAATTATTTTAATAAAAACAAGATGTGACTATTTTGGGTTTTCTTTGAAAATGATATCAAAAAAACACACTAAACATAATATCCAGTCAACTTGCAATCAAATAGATAATAATTTTAATCATACCTATGTAATTTTTTTGTTCAACTAGTTTTCAAATTTCATCAATATCCAATTTAAAAGTGGTACTCATAGGATTATCACTACTTTTACGGCTATCTAGATCAAAACATTTTAAAATATCCATTGTATATTTACTCTGATTAGACATATTTCCTTCTATGTTTTGAAAAATATGAAATCCAAGAAATAGTTTGAGTTCACCCATTAATTTTATTTTAAATTCATTTGACTTCATTTTAGAAAAATCAATAAAAATAGAATTTTTGAAGATCAAAAAATAATAGCATCAATATAGACATGTATTGCTAATACATCTTTCGAATCCTAATTTATGAAAATGGTAGGATTAGAAATTAATTCTAAAAATTCTATTGAAATTATAAAATTTCTAAAGAAATCATTCTAAGATCTAGGCACTTATTTCAAACCATATAAAGCATTATTTAATTTATAATCTATATTTGGAAATAGATAATTTTGAAAACCATGGGGTTGTTCTAAAAAAATATCATCAACTATAAACCCATTTAATGATAAACTATTGAAATCCATTTGGTAAATATTGAAATATATATGAGATGAAAAAGAGATAAGGATTCTTATAGATTCATGTCTGGCTACAGGTGAAATGGTTTCCACATTGTCAATTCCTTCTTCATGACTATAACCTTGTGCAACAATTCTAGCCTTTATTCTAACTATATTTCTTATATCATCAATGTTTTTACTAAGCATCCATTTATTTTTAATAGTCAAGGTTTCATTGGGTTTATCTATAAATTCCCAAAAACTGTTTATATCAAACTGATTTAACTGTTCTTATATTTTTATTACCCATAATAGATCATTAATTAGTTTATTGATGTTCTTAGCTTCAAGATGAGAAAGGAATGCCTAATGTTCAACCTGGTTTCTAAAAGAAGCTCTAGTTTGGGTTCCTTTATCTAGACATCTTATTGAAACATCTAAAGGATAGTTCTTGAGAGTTATAATACTTTTAGAGAAGGTAGGACGAGTCACCTTTGGATTTTCTGGTGGAAATTATAGAAATTATTCAGAACTAGATGATTCCTCTTATTTTTAAACAACAGAATCTAATGGGTTGGAATTTATGTTCAGAGAAGATTAATCATCCTTGTGGTTTTATAAAGAGTACATAGGCTCATGTGGATCAGTTTCAACAAATTTTACATGGACTGAATCATCCATGGTTTTCGTCTTCTTATTGAACACTTTATAGGATTTACTAGAAATAGAGTAACCAAGGAAAATTCATTCATCACATTTGGGGGAAAATTTGTCAATATAGTTCTAAGTGTTAAGAATAAAGACTTTGAAACCAAAAAACATAAAAGTAATTTAACTTATGTTTCTTATAATTTAACAACTCATAAGGGGTCTTCTTAATGATATGGCTAATCAAGAATTTATTGATGATATAATAGGATTTATTAACAAATTCTGGACAAAAATTGATAGGTAGGTCATACTCATTTAACATTGTCCAAGCTATCCCTTATAATGTTAAAATAATTTTTTCAATGACTTCATTCTACTAAGGGTCCTTTAGTAGATAACTTTCAAGTGTATCCATTTTGTGAGAAAAAATATTCAAAATCATGATTTCAGTTCACGACCTTGGTCATTTATTATGGTTTTAATCCTAAGTCCACTAAGATATTTTACACACTTAGAATACTTGTTAAAGTAACAACATGATTCACTTTTCTATGCTTGAAAATTTACCCAAGTATACCAAGAATAGTAATCTATAAAAAACGTATACATAGTGCTTAACATTAATACTAGAAACTCTAGAATTTCCAAAATATTCATGTAAACTAACTCAAGAGGTTGAGAAACTGAAACTTCATTCTTCAATTTAAAAGACACCTAATGCTGATTACCTTTTAGATAGGTATTAAAAAATTTATCAGTTGGTAAATCATGTTTAAGTAGATACATAGTTAAACCATTCTTATTTAGATTTCTATGCGAGTGAATGTTTAAATTTTTTAGTCTCCTATTACAAATCCATGATTATTTATGAATGGAAGTCAAGAAAAACACCTTTTAATAAAAAAAGAATTTAAATCCTGAGCATAAAAATTATCATTTCATAGATCAGTAAAAACTAATACATTTTCAAAAAAAAAGAACCATTCGTAAACATAACATAAAAACTACTATTACACAAATAATGTGTCCTAAGAAGATTTTATTTTAAACAATAAAAATATAAAACATTAGAAAGAAGAACTGAGTTTATGTTACCAATATGGCATCATCTGATGATTTTTATGTTTTCATTATCATGAAAGGTGGAATGACCACCATAAACCTTGATAGACTCTTGAAGAAAGAATAGTATCCTATCATATGTCTTGAAAAACCATTTTCTAAGTACTATAGACTTCTCTTAGAGGTCTTCAATAATTTTTCCTACAAAAGAGGGTTTAAATAAGAAACGATTTTGGTACCTAAATTTGTTTCGGTCTAGAAATGTTTGTAATAAAATCTTTGGGAACCCATATTTGTCTCATTGGTTTCCAATATACAGATTGAATTCTCTTAGAAATAAAAACATTGTTGGGTCCCATTGAAAGATGTTTAGATCTAGAGATTTCATGTATGTATTTTTAAACGAAAGTACATTTAGATATTCTTATTTTTCTTGGCTCATATCCAATTCCAATATTATATTTGGGAGTAACTTGTTTTCCCAAAATTTATATCAATGTATATCTACTATTTGTAAAACTTTCAAGGCCTTCCTTCCATTTATATTTTTAAATTTAAAGCCAAATATTTTTTTTAGCAGTTGAACATTTTTCTCCTTTTCTATAGATATCTCATATTCAAATTTTACAGTTAGAGTGTCTTATCTTTTTAAAACGTTGTATTTATATTGGAACTCATTAATGGTGTCATCTAGTATTTTACAGTGGTAAAATAATTCTTTATTTAAAATATTTTCACCATCCTTAATTTCATTTTCAGACTTATCAGATTCATCAAACTCATGTATAGGAATAACATTAGTAGTATCTGGTGAAGTAGATAACTCACTAACTTTGGTCATAAGGAACATATTTTCTCTGTCATGATTTTCTTCAGGTGAAGAATCTGAGTAACTAGAGCTATCATTAGATATAATCCAGGTGTATTTGATGGACTTCTTGTATCCATTGTCATTATCTTCATATATATATTTTTTATTTCAGATTATGATAGTCCTATTTTAGGTGATGTTTTATTTTTCTTTCATAGTAGACAATTTTTTTGGATCATACTCTTTTTTCTTCAAATTCACTAGGTTTTCATTTTTTTCTTTATAGTTTGGTTCTCTGAAGATCTTTTTCTTCCTATATAACATCTTATATCTTATTTCTAGGTGATCCATTTCCTCTATAGATGCACTCCAGGTGGCTTTAACAAACCTCTTGTTTCTTACATCCTTATCTTCTTATTTATTTTTTTATTTCATTCTAAGATTGTCATATTTTATTTTACCTTTTCTTTTCCATTCATAGAATACAACTTCCTTTGGATCATCATCCTTTTACTTCCAATTCCCTCTGTTGTCAAATTTTTATTTATAGTTTAGTTTTATGAAATGATTTTTCTTCCTATTGAACATCTTAAATCTTCTGGCTAGGTGAGTCCTTTCCTCATCACTATTAGAAGAATATTCACTTAAACTGAAATCGATATCTTGTGCCTCTTCTTTTTCATTTTCCTTTTGTTGTCTAGGGAAAGTTTTCTTGAAATCTACTGACTTTCAATTAGTATCCTCACAATTTATATTAGGTTCTTCAAATACCATAAGCATACATATCATCTCCTTGATTAGTAATTTACTAATATTTCATGATTCTCTAATTAACATTGATGTTCCGATCCATATTTCTTGTATAAATCTTACCAATATCATTATTGGGTCTTTTTCTATTATAGGCATTGATAGTAATATCATGGTATTGATAATATCATTAAAACTAAGATACATATCAAAAACCGGGACATCAGGATTCTTCTTAAAATTATCATATTTAATAGTGTATGTGTTAAGCCTCAATTATTTAACATTTCAAGTTTCTTAATGTGAGACTACTAGAGTATCCTATATCTCATAGGTGGTTTTATGTATAGAAATTATATTAAACTCTTCATCGCCTAAGGCACAATATAAGTCATTCATGTATTTGCAACCATTTTAATAAGTAGACTTAGTTGGATCACCCTATGTATTTCTAGAAGTAGTATAAATTTTATACTCATATACTATAGAAGACCATATTTTAAAAACTCATACTATAAATATGAATTTTAATTTCTATTTTCCATTTTTCCTAATTAGTTTCATTGAAGAAAGGAGGTCTGTTGGTAGTAGAACCATCCCGATGATTATCCATATTAAAGAATTAAATTTAGAACTAATAGAAATTTAAGATTATTAATGTATAACTATAATCAATTTTAAAAAGGATTTGAAAAATATTTAAAGATCCACTAATACCAAATGTTGGTCAGAGTGAGTATCTCAAGAGGTACTGGTTAATTGAGTACCCAATAAATGTTTTTGTTAAATATGTATGATTTTGAAATACCCTAAACTGTTTAAATATAGCCATGTTTATCAAAATAAGTAGTAATTAATTTATCTTAATCATTCTGAAGATTTATTTAAAGATTGATTAGGTCTTAGATGAATAATATATAATATTATTAAATCCATTGAATCCAATTTACTTGATCAAAATACTATATGAAGAAAAATTAAGATAAACTATGAAAGTACAAATTTTTTTTCAGATAAAATAGTTTTCAATTTTAAAATAGTAATAAATTAAAGCAATATTAAAAAACATAAAGGAAAAATTGAATACAAGAGTTTTAGTCTCAATTCAAGTCTTAGTCCTCTCCCATTGGTGACCACCTTCCACCAAAAAATTTATACAAAAATAAACTAGATGATCCACAACATGGATTGGGTTTTACAACAATAAAAAAATTTCCATGTCACACAAGACCTATTCCATATTTATTCATGGGAGTAAAGATAAGCATGCCACAAATGGACCTATAACACTCTTATCTTTGGAAAAAACAAATAATATGTGATTTTGAGAAGATATCATGTATCTTCCTATTTAGAATATGAGATAGTGTGCGTATATAAAATAGAATATAGAGAACACTTCTCAAATGTAATAAATATAAATAGAAACTATAAATCTAAGATTAAAGTGTTTAGAGATGCTCATTCAGTTGTAATGAATCTTGTGACTCATGATTTGATTCATCATTTTATCTTGAGTTGATTTCTCTGGAAATATTCAGGAAAACACAGTGATAAAAACAATTCTTTTCTGATTGGAGAAAAGTTCTCAATTAGATGATGTAGTTTTGATTCCTCATAGATGATCATAGTAGGAAATGTCATTGGGTTTTTAATAGGTTCAACTTGATGTATTCAGGTAGTTCATGATTCTCTTATATTTCTTACATGTGTTCTCTCTCTGCATGAGGCAATGTGCTGTGTTTTTAGCAGTAATTGCATCAAAGAGAATACTTAGAGCCTCTTCCTCATACTACACATTCTAACATACGTTTTGTCATAAATTTAACACATAATCATTAAAATAGTAAGTAGAAATAACTTTAATAAATATAGCTGTTAGAATTATATAAGTTAAAAAATATATAATGTAATAAAAAAGTGACAGTGTCTTAAGCTTTAGCAATGTCTCATGTTCTAGTGGTGTGAAACTAGTGGTATAACATTTTCTGTTTTTTGATCTGGTGTTATGTTGTTCTGGTGGTGTCTGGGGGTTTTTTGTTCTGGTGGTCTCTTAGGCTTAGCCAAATTTTTAGTATGTTGGGCATATCTCAACTAGTAGTGTGTGGTGTGACGATGTCTTAGACTTTTGAAAATTTTCAATCTCAACAGTAGTAGTCTGATGGTGTGACATTGATGATATCTCCTTTGATGGTATCTCATAAATAGTCAAAATTTTGTAATGGTGGTGTAACATCCTAATAGTGTGTTGACTAATGGTGTCTCATACTTTATCTCATTTTTAGTCCAGTGGTATGAAATCCTGGCAGTGTGATATCCTAGTAGTTTTATATCCTAGAGGTGTCTCATACTTAGATATTTTTTATGCTGACAACATCATGGAAAATGTTGTCTATTTCAACATTGTATCATACTTAAACAAATATACCACATGTTCTCAGAATACATATTATTTTCAGACAAACATGAAACTCATTAATTATATCGGAATCAGGATTTTGAGATTATTAAAACTAGGAGGTCCACAAAAAGACACACTAAGGGAGGATGTACTTTGATGCATAAATGAATCAAAAATCACGTTTCTCCATCTTTTGTGTGTTTAGGGGCTCAACATGGTTATGTTTATCATTCATAACCCAATAAAACATTTCTAGAAAGGTTTTCACTCCTTCTCCCTCCTATATGGTAGCGCATTGGGAAAATCACCACATTGTACATCACAGTCCTTATAAATGTGATTTATCATATTTTCTTCCATTGACCAAAACCCAAAAGTTTAGTATAATCATTAAGAAAAAATAAGAAAAGAAAGAAATCATTGAAAATCAATCCTATGATGTTATAAATAATGGCATGTTCATTTCATCCTATGTAAATTTAAGTTCAACCAACATCAATTTTGGTTCATCCTAGTTTTTTCAAAATTCTATACTATTATTTATCATATTACAACATTGAAAAATAATTAAACCTAGGTTTGATACCAGATGTTCCCTGGATTTTCCCTGCTAGATCTAGTGATAAAAACCTATTCTTTATAGTCTATATTTGATACAAACTTATATGACCTGAGTGTAAAAAATATTTATTTTACATCAACATAAAAATATATTAATTATGACTCAAAAATTAAAACTCAATCCTAGATCCCATAGTTTCAATGTATTTGGAAATTAGTTTCAGGATCTTATTATTTTACAATAATTATTCTACACTTCCTAAAAAATTATCTATAAAGGATACCCTATTATACATATCACACATAATAATCCTCTATATTTCATGGGGAATGAAAACATATGAAAAGTTTGATATCAAATTCATTATATGGGTAGACATAGGAGACATTAATTTTGGATTATAAGTGTGCATAAGTGAAACATAAGTGTATAAGAACATAATCAAGGTACATGAAAAAAACCTAAGGCAATTATACCTAATAACAAATATATCATAAAAAATAATTTTAACGATTTTATCATTACATAATACATGATTCACAGATTTGTGAAAACATTAATCAATAATCATGAGCTAAGAAGATGAGTATGGGAGAAATACATGATTTAAAAATTCATGGAAAGGGGATATAAGTCCATGAAATAGGAATCAAGGAAAGCCAACTCATATATTATGTCATAAAGATGTGGTAATATATGGTGTTAAACATTAGACTTATGAAATTACATAATTATGTGGTATAATCATAACAAAGGTAATTCTTAAGATTGTGAACAAACTAATAAGCTCAATACTTTACATTGTGAACATTTCAATAAGCACCACACTTAACATTGTGAACATTTTAATAAAGTATATTCTTAACATTGTGAACATTTAAATATTTTCTATTCTTAACATTATGATCATTTCAACAAGGTCAATGCTTAACAGTATGAACATTTCAATAAGGTCCACAATTAACATTCCAAAACATTTTAATGAGACCTACACTAAATATTGAGAAACATTTCAATAAGTTCAATGTTATTTCTTGTGATAATTTCAATGGTTTCTATCATTATCATTGTTATTTCATGACAAATAAATCATTACCTAGTGGATTTGAGGACTATTACCAATCCACACTTTTTATAGTGATAAACCAAATATATATGATCCATAAGAACATGAAAACATTGATAATTATATCATAGTATAATTAAATCATGGTAAATAAAATGGTTTCATGAAAACATAAATAATTAGTCACTATAAACCATCTTGATAAAGAAAGTGGATATGTAATGAATCAATATGGGTTGACCTGACACATCACCAGATTTGGATTGCTAAAATGCCTCAAACGCGCCTCCTTAAAAACCAAAGGCTTCCAACTAGTGGTGAGGATTGAAAGGTTACCCTGGGGAGACTATTACCTATTGTCAGATTCAAATAATAGTGGAAAAATAACCAAAATCATACACATGGATACATATCACAGTACATATAATGATTAACTAACATAGAAGCATTCTATAATTAATAAAGTGATCCATATATTCATATACACTCTCAATCATTCAAAACAAATGACAACAGGTCACCCAATAGGCCGACCACATATAAAGAATAAATAATTGAAAATAAAATATAATATACACCACTAAAAACATTCATTCATACCACATACCCAGTCTCTAGGACACTCGAGATGCACCTTCCTACTTTAGAGACTCTAATGAGTTGATCCGCTCAATCAAGAAACACTAGGATGTGGACCTATCTATCACACAACATGTGATCCAACATGAAAGTACACTTTATGTCTTCATAAACACAGTAAGGTACACATGATGGGAGTGAAAAATCAATCTCAGTAGGTCACCCCCAATGAAAGATCTACAATCTACTATTATAACAAGTTTATGCACAAATGATACTTCTATCCTAATTGAAACTAATAACAAATGGAATAATAAATGAAATAAAAACAAATGGGGAAAATATAAATGAAGAAAAAAACCAAATTTTGGCTCTATCCTGACAATAGAGTTATATATACCCCTCTCTAGGACCTATTAGAGGATTTACCACATATGTCTCGCCTATCTACAAAACCACCAGTGCACCTATCATATCTATACAAGAACTCCAATATATATAAAATAAGTTGGAATTAATTGCATATCCCATAGTGTAACCATAGTATTTCAAATGAAAAATAAAAATTATCGGGCTCTAGTAATTCAATAACACCAACTGAACTGGTGACCATAACATCTAGTTCAACACTACAATAAAACTC
This sequence comes from Viscum album, assembly GCA_963277665.1. Lineage (NCBI taxonomy): Eukaryota > Viridiplantae > Streptophyta > Magnoliopsida > Santalales > Viscaceae > Viscum > Viscum album. Next base: position 1,144,869,639 of record OY728139.1, on the reverse strand, counting down.
ATCATTCTTAAAGGTCCCTAAGATTGACTTAGGCACTGTATATATACTCAAAAAAGGTGTGATCCATACATAAAACTATGATATACCATTATTCATATCCTCAAGAGTGAAATATTGTCCAAGGTACACAAATACCACTATGGGTGTGCCTCAATACCTCACAATTCATAAGACACTCAAGCCAGGGTGTCACAATAAACTAGATGGGGGATTCGGTCTCCAAATCTTCCATTATCTCCCTATTTCCTTCAAACCATATCCAAAAAATAGAAGAGATAACCAAATTATAACTCATGTACAATTCCAAGTACAATATATCCCAAGGCTATCCTCCTTAAAAAAAGTCCTTAGGAAAAATTGCCACAAATGTCATGACCAAAGGCCAAACGAACATGGGAGGATCAAACATCAAACCTAAAAATTAGAAAAATAAACTAGAATCACTGATCACCTCTCAAGAAACTATGAATGAAGTATATCTCTTCACCCTAGAACATAAAATCCAATGAAAAAACCATCAAAAGATCTTAACAACCCACCTCAGGGCCAAACCAAAACCCCAGGCGTCCATAATCCCTATGGTTACAACAAAAGGTGTTGTACACCACAAGACTCCCCTTCTACACCAATTCTCTGGAGCCACACCTGTAGAAACATCCTCAAAAGACCCAATTTACATAATAAGATTATGACACCATACCAAGGGGTTCCTATTTCTTATCCAAAATCATGGCTCACAATGGTTTAAAAAACAACCCAAAAATCATCATTGGCCTCCAACTAATCGTTTATCAACAAAATGTCCAATGAGAATCCAAAAAGTAAATTACACTAACTAGGGAATTAAAAATGGTCCTCATAACCACATAAAAATAAGAACCCTCCTTAAATGTTCTTCAGCACAAGCCATACCTTAGGGAAAATACCACTGAAAGAATCCATCAGATGGACCTTTCAATTAAAAACCCATACATGGGTGCTAACTCACCTGAAAGGGAATCCAAAACACACCATTACACTCAGTAATCCACAACAGATGACTAAAACATCCCCTAATCACTCAATCGATAACCACTCAACTGGATAATCCTCAATATTCCCTCAAAATCATATCAATTACTCAATAAAACTTAATCATAACTACTATTACATGATGTCAACCAAACTAAAATCTCTAATAGATACGTTCTTCTCAAAATCTTGAGCTAACCTCATCTACTCTAAAAATGAGAAACTAGTCTAATCATTCTTAGAAAAAATAAGATCACCTTAGAGATACTACCCAATCATTTCTTATGACATCTTTTTGAAGGAACCTCGATCAACACCAACATTAAAAACACAAGTTAAGGCCAACTAATGTGCTCAAAACCCTCACCTAGGAATCACATCTCAAAACCCTTTATACTAGAGTCTTCTTAATAAAAACATCAAATAATATCTCAAAATGAACATCCTAATTCCAAAACACAATCAATAAAGCCTCTAAATATTGAAAGGATTCCACCATTAGGATCTATTTGAAAAAAGGATTAGAATACACTACTCAAAAGTACAATTCTGAAACCATGGAGAAAAATAATAAAAATTGAATAGGGCATGAAATGTATATTATGTGTACTTGGGTTAAACAACATGTAACCCCAAAGTTCCTCCCTATTTGTGTTCCTTAGGACACTCAGTGTGTAATTTCTCAAAGTACACGATTTATGACTATGGGTAAATGGTTTTTACCCCACATGCATATTTTTCTTGTTTATCATTGCCCCACTCAGCATGTTCACCGCTGAACTACATGACGGGTGATACCCATACATTGTGTGTACCCCACATGGGGTCCCCTACTATATACCTATCTATGTACCCCAACATAGAGTCAAGGTAAGAATAGTATATGGCCACTAGTCATGTACTCTTCATGAGTTCTAACTGTGTACCTTGGAACACCCTGAGTCACCACTGTATAATGTGCACCTTTGATACATGGTTTGTAGTCTAAAAAATTCAATATCCCAAAATCAAAAGAATACATTGTCTGTATTATTTGAACTAATTTTCATGCACATGAGTTTTTCCAAATAAAAAATCCTTAAATAACCACAATCCCCCAATTCCATCACAAAATCCATATATTTAACAATAAGGGGTACCCAATAACCCATACAAAAAATTTAAACTTAAAAAATCAATGCAAAATTGATTTAAGATGAAATATTAAAAATGGACTACCTATAGGTAGAAACTAAATTGTTTTATTTTATTTGATCTGAAGTTTCCACATTACAATCTGGTGAAAGTCAAACTCTACAACTATGCATCCTTCTATCCCTCTCCCTTTCCATGTCTCCTCTCCCACTCCCTCTCTCATCCAAATTACCCAAAGGGGGAGCCAAATGGGCATGCGTAACAAGACACTAGTGAAATGAAAAATAATAAAAAAAGAAATTTTTTAAAGGAGAAAATAAAAAGAAAAAGAAAAAGGGCTCAGGTGTTCACCCAATGCCCAAAGAATGATTATTCCTCACCTTGAAAAAACACCCAATATGGAATCAAAAATTGAGAAAGAATCTCATTCTAATGTTCTATTAAAAATAAATCACAAAAAAAATGCATGAATAAATTAATATTTATTTAATTAAATATTATATATTATATGAAAATTTAAATGACTTAGATTTATACCAATCATTTGTTCTAGAATAAACAACCTATTTTTTAACCAAAAGTGTGGATGAAAAAGTTAATTGAGATCACCTTATAGGATAAATTATAATTTTCACATGAACATTCTTGGGAATAAAAAGGATCAAATTTCATCCAATTTTCCCAACTCATAGTGATGAAAGTCATCAAAAAATCCCCAAACAAAAAAAAACTCAACCTATAGAAGACTTAGTGGAAGACTAGAAACCATTCTCTCCCTAAGAACTAGTGAAACCAACTCTATATCATCTGTAAAATTATCATTCTTATATCATTCAAAACTCTCCACCACCTTGTGAGATATTTAATCATGACATGTTTGATGCTCCTGACCATAGAAGTATCCTTATAATCACCCCACTTCCAAATTAAAACCCACCAAGCCCACAATATGTCTAAAATAAAATTAAAGGGATAGACATGGACAAACTGTTCACACCTATGTGACAACACAAAACCAGGAACCTCCATTCTAAAAAACCCACATTAAATGTGGATAAAATTCTCTAATAGCACATGGTTCACTTCCCACCACATGTATTTCCCTAAATTACTCTTGATAAACCACCAAGACCCACTCTCACATGATCATATCCCTAATGAAACTAGGATAATTTAACTAAAACCACTGACCATGCTCCTCATGAAGATCTATTCAATGAAATGGGAAAACCATTAATAGTACTATTGAAAAAATAAGGAATCTCCCTCATACCATGATAAAACACACATCCACCCTTCACATAAGTATCGATCCAAATCCAAAATCATCCAACCACACTTCCACTGTGATACCTAATGCATAACCAAATGAGTGGGGTCAAAAAAACAACCAAACATTACCTCTCAGTCTAGACATGAGATAAAGAAAACTCCTATTGTTTACCTTCTCAAATACTAGGAATCATCAATCCTTAACACATATTGGTGATATAAGCCCTCAAGAAACCCCAAAAAGTAAGAACAACTACATCCACACAAGACATTAGTGATAATAGGAACACATGCCCCACCACATAGCCCTTCCGAAAAAATTTCAAAAGAATAAATCCTTCCCAAGAAACATGAACATAAGACTTCAGGATAACCACCACCTCTGAGAAAATTGAACCCAATCTAAGGATCTATCAGGAATCCATTCCCTCATCAAGCCACCAATAAGGCACTTAGACCCCACTACAAACCCACAAGAGTTTCCATGCATCCCTAGATGAATGAAATTCAAATCTAAAATGATAGAACCCTCACCAAAATAACCAAATAACCTTCCATTAAAATAAAATATATACATGGGGTTTAGCTAAGTTGAATGCAACCATGTACTTATATGATTAAATATCATATAAGAAATTTTTAACACTTTAAACAAATAAACCTCCATCATCAGTAAAACAAGATAGATAGTCATATGGCATGTGAATCCTATGTGTTTATAATTATGCATGAACACTATCCTCTAATACATGATCCAAGATAAAAAATTCCAGAATAAACCATAAATCCACAAACCCAAGTGAATCACGCTTGGTGAGATCACACAATCATAAAAATGAAATCGAAGAATAATAATATAATTCCTTGGAAATGTGGAATTCCTATAATAAAAGGTGTTCATGACACACTGGTCTGATATCCCACATAGTTTCAAACACATTCCTAGACCACCTATTTACAAAATCCTCAAATCAAAGTCCAAAAATCTATGATAAAATTTCATGAAGTATTATCATGGGTTGACATGACATACCAACAAATATTGCCTATCACAAGGCCTAAAGCATGTATCCCTAAATTATAAATGATTCCAACCAATAGAGAGGATATAAAAGTTATCATGGGGATACTATACCCTCTAATAAGAGTGAAATGACAGTATAAAAATAACCAAACTCATACACATGGATAAAATTCAGAGTAACAATAATAAATAAATAAAATACTAGTATTATATAATAAATGAAGTTTAGTATATAGTCATAAAGCCTATAATGTACGGGAAAAATCCAATTACTCATCACCCACTTGGATGACTAGATATACACAATAAATAACTAAAAAATAAAACACAATAGGTGCTTCTACAAACACACAGCAAAACAACATACATGTTCTCAATGATGGGGTTCTGGCCCTGCATTTCTAGAGACTCCACATGTGCGGTCAAACTTGATCAAGAAACACAGGGCCAGAACCCCATCCATTACAAAACCTATGATCCAAACTAAAAGAATACATCAGGTCTTCATGCACATGGAGTTTCATGTACATGGGGTGATAAATAAATCTCAGTATGCTACCCGTAACAGTCGAACTATAATCTTCTATCATAACAAGTTCATGAACACGTGATGCACCTCACATGGTAAAAACTAACAATAGTTTAAACAAAGAAATAATTTCATAAAATAATAGTGGTAAAAAAATAAATGAATAAAGCAACCAACCATTAGTTCTAGTTTGACACCTGAGAGAAATCTACCCCTACACCAGCCTCCTCTATTAGATTTATAGAATCTAGCTCACCTAGCTTCATAATAAACATAATTTCTTACATATATACAATGGATCCAAAATATGATTAAATAAAACACTCATGAATTATTGAACCCAAGGAATAAAAATAGTTGTCCACATGACAAAGTGCATCTACGAAGCTATATGAATGTAATAGAATTATATGAAATGGTGACTAAAACCTCTTGGTCGACAAAACTGGAGAACCTATCAAACCCAAATGTCCTATAAAATGAATTAGGCATAATAAAAGGTCCTAAAAAAAGTGGGCTTAAAATATATAACATAGATCGTTAAATATCCACATCCCCTAGAGTGAAACAACATCCATGGTACACAAAACCAGCACTATGAGTTCATACAAAACTCATGATATTAAATCCACCATATCCAAGGTCTCGCACTAAAAAAGATGGGGGTGAACTCCAATAGATCACCCATTAGATCTGAGATCTAATCTAACCATAGAAAAATATTATAAGAGAGAACAAGATCAAAACATAGGTCTAACATTCGATCTAAGATATCACAAGGGTCCCCTATTCAAACTAAGATCCTGTGTAGAAACTTCCTCAAGCACCATAACCAATGTCCAAACAAATCTGGGACAATCTGACCTCGAACCCACCATCCAAATAGATGAACTAGAAGTGTTGATCAACTCTCAACCAAAAAATCAGAAGGCCTCTCTCAACACCATGGATCTCAAAATCTAACAAAATAGCCACCATAAGCTCTCAAAACCCCACCATAGGCGAAAAATATAACCTGAGTATCCCACAATCCCTAGGATAAAAACATATAGTGATTTCCACCATGGGACTCCCCTATTGCACCCAAGATCTTGGGTCAAACCCATAAAACATCCTCAAATTTCCCAAAGGCTATAAAAAGATTACAAAACCCTCACATGGTTTTTCTATTTGTCATCCAAAACCATTAGTCATGCCCAGTGAAAAAAACCCAATGGTCCTCACTAGCCTTCTACTGATCCTTTATTAATAACATTCCCCATGAGAATCCAAAAGAAAAGCACACCAAACAGGTAATTCACCTGGGTCATCCTAACTACCTCAAAAGTATGACCCTCCACAAGAGATCATATGCATAAAAAAACCCTTGGTGAAAATAATAGTGAAAGAAATCCTTACCTGGACCTCCTAGAAAATAACCCTTCAATGGGTACAAACTTACCCATAATGGATTTTAGAGTGCACCATTCCAATCAGCCATCCTCAAAGGGGACTATGACACCCCCTGATCACTCAATTGTAACCAGAACACTAGGGAATCCTCATGATTCCCTCAAAATCATCTCAATTTCTCAATGGTACCTGAATATAACCTCCATTCCAAGGTTTCAATCCAATCAAAAGAAACCAACAACTATGGTTTCCTCAAATACAAGAGCTAACCTCAATTGCACAAACCTCAAGAAATTAGTCCCATCATGCAGCGATAAACCAACATTAACTCTAAGATAATACTTGATCCCGATTTATGATATCCATATAAAGGAACCTCCAAAAACCCCAAAATAGAATCCATATTCCATGGACAACTAACAAGATCACAATCCATAACTAATCAATGCAACTCATAAGACAATCAACTAAAGGATTTTTAATCAAAACATTAATCAAATCGTCCTATTGAACTCTCTTAGTCCAAAACACTATCCTGAAAACCTATAATTTCTATAAGGATTCCACTATCATGATCTACATGGAATAAAACCCATAATGGACAACTCATAAGTAAAATTTTGAAAGTAGGGAGAAAATTATGACAACACTGCTTTTATTACAAACTTAAACATGATTTATTACATAAAATATTCACTTGATACAACATGGAATATCTAGATGTATAGTGTCTTTGGGGATTAGGATAATTACATAACAACTCCAAACATGAAATAAAACATCTTTATTGAAAACTTCCTTTACATGACGACTAAATTCCCTCATACTTAGCATTGCATGGGATAACCTGAGGACATGCATAAGAAAAGGGTGAGCTAAAATGCCTAGTAAGGGAATAAACATGGAATACATGAGGAGTACAATACATGTTAGAAAATAGTCATATCATTAGATCACAAGATAAACATGAACATAAAGGCATGATAAAGCATGATAATCATAACATGGAAATGTGGCAACAACACTTAACATGGAATTAGCATGAGCCAAGGCTCATTGCACATGGAGCATGAGTAAATCATCATTGCACATGAAGCATGAGTAAACCCTCATTTCAATTTAATTAGCATGATTAAACACTCATTGCACATGATGTATCATGATACTATACATTACTCAATGTATTGGAGCGCTATAAGGGCGCACCCTTCATAAATATTTCATTTCATGCATAAGTGTGCCACATGGATAATAAAACCTGGATTCATAAAACATAATCATTTATTCCACGAAAAAGGAACGTGGAATGAAACTTTATAATTAATAAGTAAATGTGCATAAAGGTGAATACCTTTTATGGAGAAATGGGCATGGTATTCACTACACAATGGCATTGGATTAGAAAATTGGTGCAATTTCGGTAGTGTAACGGCGTGATATAAGAATTCATAAAAAGGGTTGATGAGAGAGAATGGGGTGTCTCATAATATCTAAATGAAATGGAAAGTAAGGGGGTCATATAGATACATTTATGAAAAATTAAAATGGAATTTAGATTCATGATACAAATGTATTGCTTGAATGTAAATGAGGAGAGAGAAGTTCCTTCCAGAATTTTGGTATAGTAACGTGTGTACATGGGAGACATTTAATGAGAGAGAAAGGGGTCTCCCATCATTCAAAAATAAATATGGTAGTATGAGGGAGGTGCTAAACCATACCACAATATTCATAATTGAAATTAATAGGGAAAAACAACTTAAAGAAAGTTGGACAAAAAAGAGAAAGGAGAAAAAACCCTTACTTGGAAGTGTGCTTCCAATGGCTTGAGAGAGGCCTGAGAGAGGATTCTTGGGAGCTTGGAGCACCTTGGGAGGATTATAGAGATAGTATGGCAGAGGTTGGACGAACTCCAAAGGCTTTGAGTGAGGAGGAAGTGGGAGCTTGGGTGGGTTTATATCGGAAATGTGAGTGAATTCTTTATTATTTAGGTTTGGGACCCCTTACATTAAACTAATCCAAACCACAAATTAGCTCATGGTTTTTGCCCATGGTTTTTGGAAAAGGGGATAGGAAAACAATTTTTTATAAGGCCAAAGTCCGAACTTCTTAAAATAATGGGGTTGCTTATGTGGAGGTGAGTCACACTACCATGGAAAATAATTTTAAAAGACAAAATGTTTAATAAGTCTTGAGGGGTCCATTAATGCTTTGAAAAGTAAGTCAAACAAACCCAAAATCACATTATTTTAAGGTTAGAACATATATTTTCTGAAAATAAATATTATAGTATTTTATTACATCACTATTTGGTCATTATGATGTCATAAAACACATTATATATTTAAACAATATTTAATTTTTATCCAAAAATTTGACTATCTCAGAAAATTATGAAAAATTCACCATTGGATAATTTCGATGTCCTAATTCCAGAAATATAATTTATTTTATTTAAATAATTTTCTAAAGATGTTAATTTTCACTTTTAAAATAAAAACCAACATTTATCGAAAATTCATGGGTTTTGACAGAAATGGCTTTCAAACCATAATAAAAATTATAATTGCATTCATAAAATTATATGATCATTTATATATAATAAAATTAATTTAAAAATAATAATAATATTTTATTAAAATATTATTTAATTCAAAAATCCCTTAATTTAAAAACATATATTTCTTAATTAAATAATAACTAAAAACACTACTTGTACTTTAAAAACTATTTACAATGTATCAATAATGATAAGAAAGTATATTCATTATTATATACAGAAATAATGTACATGAACATAGTATTAGAAATTTTTTACATAACCCCTTAAAATAGCCGCATAAGACCTAAGGTTAAGGTGCGCGATGGTGATAGACTCTTGGGGTGACTCAGATAACATTGCTCGAGTAGTAATCTCTATCAACTTCCACTTTTCCCATAGACGGTCCCGTTTGAGCCTAACATGATGAATCTCAGCATGGGATTGGTCAAGAGAGAAGCCCAAAAATGCCACCTCTTTTCCGAGCTCCAAAAATTGGGCTTCGTATGGATCAATTCTACTGGATGAGGCCATCACTTCCTTTTTCTAAGTAAGTTGGATTTGTTAAAGCCCTATATTTATACTAATCATGTGATCACTGTTCAACGGCTATAAAATCAACGGTCAAAATTCATAACATACAACCAAAGAAGTTGACATTTTATATAAAAATTTTCCATAGAGAGACATTTAATTAGATCAAGAGGGATTCCCATTAATGAAACTTTGGGTCATTACAATATTCCCCCCTTAAGAAATTTCTCCCTCGAAATTTACTTTTCCCACACTAAAACAGATGTGGGTAACTCAACTTCATCATTTCCTCCGATTCCCAAGTCGCTTCTTCAAACTTGTGGTTTCGCCACAACACCTTGATGAGGGGAATTGTCTTATTTCATAGAACTTTTTCTCTATGATCTAAGATCTTCACTGGTTGATCCTCATAAAAAAGACCATCCTCCAACTGTGCCACCTCAGAAGAGAGTACATGAGAAGGGTCCGGTATGTACTTCCTTAAGAGGGATACATGAAAGACATCATTTACTTTGGACATGGTAGGTGGAAGTGCTAGTCGATCAGCCACAACCCCAACACGATCAAGAATATCAAAGGGGCCGATGTACCTTGGACTTTACTTCCCTTTCCTTCCAAACCTCACGAACTTCTTCCACGGAGATATGTGTAGAAAAACCATGTCTCCAACTTTAAACTCAAGGTCTTGTCAATGATTATCTACATAACTCTTCTGTCAACTCTGGGCTACCTTGATATGCTTTTGAATGGTTTTTACCTTCTCCACCATTTCTTAGACCATTTCTGGTCCAAGCAGCTTACGTTCCCCGATCTCATCCCAACAGGCTGGTGTTCCGCACCTTTTCCCATAAAGGGATTCATATGGTGCCATTTGGATGCTCGAGTGGAAACTATTATTATAAGAGAAATCAACTAGAGGAATATGTTGATCCCATCCTCCTTTAAAGTCCATTTAGAATTCTCTCATCATGTCTTCAAGTTTTTGGATAGTTCGCTTGGATTGGACATCAGTTTGAGGATGATAGGCCGTACTAATGTTTAGTTCAGTATCTAGAGCATGTTGAAGACTCTTCCAAAATGTAGAGGTGAATCTTGGATCTCAGTCTGACACAATAGATAGCGGTACTCCATGAAGCCTTACTACATCCCTGATATATATCTGTTCCAGTTGATCCAATGAAAAATCCTCCTAAATAGTAATGAAGTGTGCAGTCTTTGTAAGACGATCCACCACAACCCAGATTGCATCGTTGCCTTTGGATGTCCTTGTAAGTCCAGTGACAAAGTCCATGGTGATGTTCTCCCATTTCCATTTTGGTATGGGAAATTATTGCATCATCCCCTGAGACTTCTGCCTCTCTACCTTCACTTGCTGGCACACTGGGCACTTTGATGTATATACAATGATCTCTTTCTTCATATTATCCCACCAAAATTTTTCTCAAAGATCTTGATACATCTTCGTTCTCCCTGTGTGAATAGAGGAATTTGAACTATGTTCATCATCCAAAAGTTCCTTCTTCATCTCCGAACTTGATAGAACACATAGTCTTTTACCAAATCTCACAATTCCTTCTTCATTAACATTAAACTATGAGGATTTTACTTTTTTGATAGCTTCCACTTTTTCCTAAATTCCCACATCATCCTTTTAAGAATCCTTTAATCTTTCCAAAAGAGATAGTTGAGAAATATTTTTTGAAAGGATTTATGATTTTCCCTTCTTTATGATTCCCATGTCCATCTTCATCAAGTCTAAGAAGATTGGATCCTTCTCAATTATCTCCATTGATATAATCACTAGGTCATTTCTACTTCGGGCATCTACCACCTTGTTTGCTTTCCCAGGGTTTTAATGTATTGAATAGTCATAATCCTCGATGAGCTCTATCCATATTCTCTGGTTCATATTAACCTCTTTTTGTGTGAATATATATTTAGGACTCTTGTGGTCAGTATATATCTCACATTTCTCACCATAGAGATAATCCCACCAGATTTTCAAGGCAAAGATCACCGCCACAAACTCCAGATCATGCGTTGGATAGTTTTTCTCTTGTATTTTCAACTGCCTTGAGGCTTAGGATATCACATTATCATTCTTCATCAGCACACAGCCTAATCCCTTCTTTGAAGCATCACTGAATACCACAAAAATTTCCCCACTTGTGGTTAAAGTGAGTACGAGCATAGTGATAAGCCTCCTTTTCAACTCCTTGAATCTTTCTTCACATTCATCAATCCAAGAAAAATTTAGTCCCTTTTGAGTTATCTTGGTAAGAGGGTTGGACAATCGTGAGAAATTTCTCACAAATCGTCGATAATATCCAGCTAACCCCAAGAAGCTACGGATATCTGTTATTGATGTTGGCCCCGACCATCCCTCAATTGCATCTGTTTTGGAGGGATCCAGAGATATCCCATTTCTTGTGATGATATGGCCCAAGAATGATACCTCCTTCAACTAGAACTCACACTTTTTGTACTTTTCATAGAGCTTATCCTTGCGCAAAGTCTCTAGTACAGTTCTTAAATGCTCCTCATGATCCTCCTTGGTTTTGGAGTATATTAGAATATCATCTATAAATACTACAACAAATTTTTTGAGGTAATCTCTAAATACTCTATTCATCAAGTCCATGAAGATTGATGGAGCATTAGTGAGTCCAAAAGGGATTACTATGAATTCATAATGCCTATATCTTGTACGAAAAGCAGTCATGGGGACATCTTCCTTCTTCACCCTTACTTGATAATATCCTGACCGCAAATCTACCTTGTAGAAGTATTGTGCTCCACTCAACTAATCGAACAAGTCATCGATCCATGGCAGAGGATACTTCTTCTTTATCGTGATTTTGTTAAGTTCACGACAATCGATGCAAAGTCGCATTGACCCATCCTTCTTCTTGATGAAGAGGACTGGTTCACCCCATGGTGAAGCACTTGGGCGTATAAACCCTTTATCCAGATTCTCCTGTAGTTGTATCTTCAGCTCTTCAAGCTCCACGACAGCCATTCTATATGGATTCTAGGATATTGGTAGCACCCCTGGTATAAGTTAAATTGAGAATTCAACATCTCTTCTAGGAGGAAGACTAGACAGTTCCTCAGGAAATACTTCAACGAATTCCCTCACAATAGGCATTTCTTCAATGATGGTTTCTTCCATGGATTCAATCATATGAGCCAGATATGCATGCTCATTGGGCAGTAATATCCATGCTTGAGATGATGGAGCTAAAGGAGATTCATCTTCCTCCATACACTTGTAACGAATTGGGGGTGGATTCTCCATATAGAGTGTGATTTCCCTTTCCCAACAATTTATGTTGGATCTATATAAGGAAAGATGATCCATGCCAAGAATTGCATGAAATCCCACCAGAGGGAGTATTATGAGGTTCACCGGGAAATTAAATCCACAGATTATAACATGGGAAGACTTATATTCATGGAATGAAATGATTTCCCCATTTTCTATACTCACTGACATCTTCACTTCCCTGATTTGGGGTGGTGCTGAGATTGTTCTACTAAACTTTAGAGATATAAAATAATTCGTAGAACCTGAATCAAAAAGTATGTTCGATATTCTTGAATGAATAACTATCATACATGTCACCACTTAGTTGTTGGGGGTTCACTTCGGCAGAAGTGATGGCAAAAGTTCTTCCCTACTACCTTGGAGGTTATTGGTTGCCTCCGAAAACCCTTGGATTTGGGAACTGATTTGAAAAATGCCCTGGTTCTTTGTATTTGTAGCAATTACCAACATGTTGAAGTTATAACGGAGTGTTCCTATCCTCTATCACAGCCGTGGGTCTTTCTTGCCTATAGTTAAAATCTAGGTGCCCTTCTCTTCAACACCTAAAGCATTTCCTCGTCCCCTTGAGGTAATTTCCAGGGTGCTTCTTTCCACACTTTTGGAAAGTGGGGTTCTGGATCTTATTAGAACCGTTGTATTTATCCATAGGACCGCCAAAATTGAATTCCACCTTACGCTTCTTTTCCCCATGATACCCCTGTGATTCCCCGATCTCCATTTCAACCTTGAGGGCACATCGGACAATTTCCTCATAGCTGTCGAAGTCACGGATCACTAATGCTTTTCGCAGGCTTGGCTTCAGCCCACCAAATAAGCGGTCAACTTTTCATTAAGGGGTAGCAACAAATCTAGAAGTATATCGTGCAAGCCTTGTGAATTTTTACTTGTATGCTTCAACATATTATTCTTCTTTTTTCTTGAGGGAAAGTAAGATCCTTTCCATCTTAAGCTGGAGGAGGCATGGAAAATATTTATCAAAAAACATCTTCTGAAATTTTTTCCTTTCCAACGGCTCGATCTCCTCCTCAGGCTTCGTATTTTTGATCAACATACACCATTGATCAGATTCACCCACCATACGATAAGCCACTAAGAGAACCTTCTCTTGTTCAGAACATTGAAGGATGGAGAAGATATTTTCAATGGAGTTGATCCATTGTTCAGCGATCATGGGATCAGATGATCCACTAAAAGTAGGAGGCCTTTGTCTCATGAAGCTCTCAATAGTGACTTGTTCCTTCTTAGGGGGGTTTTAACGTTCCTCTTGACCCATGTTTCTATTCAAAGATTTAGTTATCTGAGAGAAAAGCGTGACAAAGTTCGCGATTCCCACTCCGATTGGATTGGTAATCTCATTAGTACAGTCATCACACTGATCTTCACATCGGTTGTTATCCATAATTCCCTATTACCAGCCATTGGCTGCAATAAAAGGAAAGTTAGGGGGGTAACACATAAAGGTTAATCCAAAGATAAAAGTTGATGACTTATAAATAAACTTTTATTTCCTTAACTCATGAGTCTATAGGCTTCAATCTAGGCTTTTCATAATCTACTTTCTAGCATGTATTCTTAGGGGAATTTTTTTAATTCCCTTAATAAGGTTTCATACTAAGCTTGTGAATTTATCAAAACATATCCCCCGGGAGTGTCGTAACTAAGAGTGCAGAAAGGCCCGTTGTCGTGCACCAGTTCCTGTTCGAGTCTAGATCAATGTGGTGTTTTCGAGTTTTACCCCTAGGATACATCTGTGCCAGAACTGCCTCTACCTGCTCGTATCCAGATAGGGATGTATTTTTTTGATAAACCACTAACTCAGTACTTACCAAAACTTAGGGATGTTGTTATTATACTTAGTCTTTTATATAAGGCTTTACTAGGGTTTTCTAATCCTAATCCCAAAAATAACTAAACTTCCCTCTGATACCAACTATGACAACCTTACTTTTATTACAAACTTAAACATGATTTATTACATAAACTATTCACTTGATACAAAATGGAAGATCAAGAGGTCTAGTGTCTTTGGGGCTTAGGATCATTACATAACAACTCAAAACATGAAATACAACATCTTTATTGAAAACTTCCTTTACATGACCACTACATTCCCTCACACTTAGCATTGCATGAGATAACCTGAGGACATGCATAAGAAAAGGATGAGATAAAAATCCCAGTAAGGGAATAAACATGGAATACATGAGAAGTACAATACATGTTAGACAATAGGAATATCAATAGATCACAAGAGAAACATAAACATAAAGGCATGGTAAAGCATGATAATCATAACATGGAAATGTGGCAACAACACTTAACATGGAATTAGCATGAGCCAAGGCTCATTGCACATGGAGCATGAGTAAATTCTCATTGCACATGAAGCATGAGTAAACCCTCATTTCACTTGAATTAGCATGATTCAACACTCATTTCACATGATGTATCATGATACTATACTTTACCCAATGCATTGGAGCACTATAAGGGCGTACCCTTCTTAAAAATTTCATTTCTTACATAAGTGTGCCACATGGATCATAAAACATGGATTCATAAAACATAATCATTTATTCCATGACAAAAGAATTTGGAATTAATCTATATAATTAATAAGTAAATGTGCATAAAGGTGAATACCCTTGATGTAGAAATGGGCATGGTATTCACTACATAATGACATTGGCTTGGAAAATTGGTGCAATTTTGGCAGCATAACAGCATGATATAAGAATTCATAAAAATGGTTGATGAGAGATAAAGGGGTTTCTCATCATATCTACATGAAATGGACAGTAAGGGGGTCATATAGATACATGTCCCAAAAATTGTAATGGAATTTAGTGTAACGCCCCGACCCTAGTTACCCAGAGACGGTGCATTATTACATAACATTGGCATGATCACAAGAAAGATCAAATCTCGAAAGACCGATTGGTTTAGTAGCCTTGGAAACACTAGATATATTCATAAGTTTTACATTACATCATAAAATGAAAAACTACTACAACAACATAATGTCTCCACAGTACACACTATTATCCCCTCATAATATCCTTGCAGGTCATTCATAACTTACTTCTTCACATCCTGGGAAAAATAAAACATCGAAAAGGGGTGAGCTCAAATGCCCAGTAAGGATAACAATATAGGGGAACATTCAAAATAAGCATAAACATTTAAGGCAATGCATTACTAAAACAAAAGCCTTTTAAACTTGAACTTCAACATAGTACGGCTAATGTAAAATGAAATAATTCCATTTACTTGTTCACATTGATATTCTACTAATCTAATAATCACATTCAATATCAATAAACACTTTCATAATGTTGGAATGCATAATGCCAGACTATCATAACCACATATCCAAGGCCTCATGCCAAGACTACAAATAAGATTTTGTCAAGGCCTTGTGCCAAGACACTAGTTTGTCTCATGAGACCTACCGATGCATCGAGGAGCTATAGCGGGCTCCACCCGTCACATATTAAGTCCAATGCATTCCCATATGAAAAGGTTTAAACATAACATAAACATTCGTATTAAAACTAGCATAAGAAATGTCAATAATTTCACCATAAACTATGAATGGTATAAAAATAGCACGTCCACAGTCAAACATATCACAAAACCTTCAATACAATATATAAGTTTTGTATCATAATAAATCAACTTCAAATAAGCGTAAAATCCATCAAAGGATGTTGACATAGATGAAATCAAAACTCTTTTTAGAGAAATATCTCTTTCTATTTTTGAAATCATTTAAGAGACATATCAAATAAAACATTTTCTTTGAAAATATTCTTATAATCTTGTAAGGAAATCTTTGAAGATTTTATAACGGCGGAAAATAACCGCACCCGCCGTATAAGTTAAAAAAACATTCTTACCTTAATTCTGTCGAAAAGGTTAAAAGGACCTTGTTTTGAAAACGACGGAAAGATTCCTCTTATAAAAATTCAAACAAGGGTATAAATGAATTTAACCCATATTATTGTAAATAATAAAAATGTTTTGAAATACATTTTTAATAAAACATGGATGTGGATGATAAAGGGATCCCTGTAGATTATTACATATAAACAACCTCGGATAATGAAGAGATTGTGAAATAACCCTTACCTTGTAATTTTACTTGGTTGGGGTAGGTTAACCTCCTATATAATGGTGAAATTATTGTTATTAAATTATAAAAGAATCATATACATTAATATGATATCATATATGATCTTTTAATATTGATTTAATAAAAATATCTTAGTATTATCGTTGTTTCGGGTGTTAACTTACTTTTTTTCTTTTATATGTTTTGTTACGTAAGACATGTTTGTAAAGGATAGGTTGTATATTATTCATATCCAGAATGATATCAAGTCCTTAAACATCATTTTTTAAATCATCAAATGATAATTATACTTGAATGGATACGATGGAGAATGAATTTCATCGCGTTCGTGGAGACGGTAGTCCGTACGTATGCACGAGTGACAATATCATTCTTTTGATATTAAAATAATATATAAATGGATGGTATATCATATATACAGAATCATTAAAATGTTATATTTATTATTTACATGAGTTACACATCATTATTATACCCATCCAAATAATATTATATTGAATAACAATTACACCACGACGTGGAGACGGTAAGCCGTACGTACGCACGTATGGTGACATGTTATTCAAAGGGTGGATAGAATACTGAATATGGTTGTACCATATTTATAATAACATCACAGTATATATGTGATACTGGAGTTATTATTTTATAATGGTAACAACAAATGAAGAAGAAGTGGAAGAAGAAAGGAACTTGAAAAGGGTGGTGAAATCATTACCTCTTCTTCGGTTTCTTCCTTTTGATTTGATCAAAAGGGCTCCTTAGGTTGGCTTTATGATAAAACTAAGGCCTCTAGGTTGTAGTGAGGGAAGTTGGGAGAGTATTTGGGCAGAGTTTGGCCGAACCAAAAGGCTTTGAAGGTGTGAAGAAATTAGGAGGAGTGCCCTTTTATAAGAGGGGTGAGGGGCACCTTTAGAAAAGCTAGAAATATTAGTTTATAATAAATTCATATTCGGTTTATAATGGCTCCAAAGTTGATTATTTAAATGTTAAGGTGGGGATGGGTTGAAAACAACTCAACCAATAGAATTTAGATAGGTTTGGGTACTTATATTAACCTTATCTTTATGTATTAACTCTAAGTTAATTAGTTTCACTTTTACAATGTCTCTTTGTATTTTTATATTATATGGTTAATAAACTTACTATATACATCCAAGAGACCCCCAAGTGGTATATTAATGATGAACCTATCATTATATAAGTCTTTTGGCCGAACCTTATATTTTTAAGAATTTAATATCAATTAATAATATAATATTTGTTTTAAAAACTCTTTTATGTCAATTTTGACACTATTCAATAGTTGATTTTTGTGAAACTCATAACAGAATGATTACTTCGAAAAAAGTTAATTAAATAAATACTAATATGTCATATTATCCTATAAAATTATTGTAATTCATTAAAAGTTTCATATTATATTTATTTGGGTATTTATAATATCAATTATTTTGATTTTTCACTATTATAGTAATTACTGCATCATCATTGTGTCATGAATAAATTAAATTATTTAATGTCTAAAAATTATAAATAAAATATCATTATGTAGGAAATCGTTTTATATTTCTAATGAATATTTATAATCTAAAATCCAACATATATAACTATATTTAAAAATTGTTTTTCTAAAAGATATATGCTTGTGTCATTTTTGTATTCATTTTAACTTAATTAAAATAAAGTTTCTCTATCACCTACAAGTGGCACCATGGGGTCCCAAAATCGACCCAAAGATGCCTATGGTCGACAATTTATCAACCGATAAGGCTAGGACACGTTTTAGGGTAATTTAGTATTATTATAATATTATTTTTTAACCCTTATTTACCGGATTTACCCTTAACCATGGTAAATAAAATATTTACCGCAATAATTATTCAAAATGTATAAAAATAAAAGTTACCTATTTACACAATTTGGACATCCTGATTCCAAATATGGAATCCATTTTTCTAAATTCAAAACACAGAAGTGGCAGAAATTAATTTAAAATTAATTCCCACTGTCAAAACAAAAAGCGTGTTTTTAAGAGATAATAACTATCAAAAGATTGACACCTGTTTATGTTCGGTTTAATTGTAAAATTATGTCCAATGACCAACATTATATTAAATGGTAAATATATATTCTAAATATACTTTAAAACCACTAAAATTCATAATTTATCACTATTAATTATTTTGATTAAAAAAGTTGGTTTTAATTAAAATTTAGTAATTTTCACTATTCATCAAAATATTAAAGTTATCCGAAAAGTACCAAAATTTCATCTTAGGCTAAATTCGATATTCCGAATCCAAAAATGAAGTCCATTTTGAAATATAAAATATATATAATTTCAAAAAGTAGGTATTACTATTCATAACAGCTAGTTTTATTGGTTATAGTGTGTTAGAACTCGGTGTTGCGTACAACACACGCTATCACATTATTCAAAGAGAAGCGTACCGTAGAAGTGTCACGACCCGTCCTCGGGGCCCGTGCCGTGACTTCCCCAAGCCCGCCTTCTATAGGCCAGGGGCTGGCGACTAGCACCAAGGCGTAAATCCCAACAAAAAGGGAAGGCATTGCCTTTGAAAAGTAAACAAGCACCATAGAGTAAGCAAGCGGAAAAGTAAACACTTATTAAAAACTGTACAAGCTGTGCTGAAAGTAAAAGGGGCCGGAAATACAAGCCCAACTGTAAAGTACAACTGAAAGGAAAAACAGCAACTGAAAGGAAAAACTGCAGCGTCGAGCCGTCCTCTGGAAGTCCCACCTGAAGGGTGGGTACAGATAGCCTCCACTGCTCCTCGGGTCCACCTAACCGCTCCGAGTACGTCCCGCCCAGTGGTCCACCTCCAGGTACTGTCCTGCTCCACACGCCTCCTCCACGATCAGCGCTGTCCGTTGTCTGCAACCAACACCACGAAGTGCGGGCATAGCCCGTGCAGGGGTGAGTATAAGCTACTCAGTAGGGACCCCGAGACCCCCGAAGGTCTCCCGAAATCCACAAAGGATAAGTCACGAAGGAGAGATACAATCACGAAGTAACATCTGACACGGCTTAGGTATATGCCCATACATATACCTAAGTCATCAATTCCCCGATCAGCTCCAACGTCCGAGCCCTAGGACAACCCAGTCCACACAGGAAAGCAAAACGCATACCCACACAGGATAGAACAACACAATCCACAAAGGAGAGTAAACAGTAAATCCACACGGGATAGCTCAACACAATCCACAAAGGAGAGAAACACAAGATTCAGCTCACACAGGTATACTTCTTCGGATGACGATAAAGATGATCACTGAACCATCCAAGTCGTTGGACCCACGAAGGATCGATAGGTACTAACCTTGCAGTGACCCACACAGGATCGGACCCACACAGGATCGGGCCCACGCAGGACCTGTAGGAGATGGCTCACACAGAACCGCTGAGTGTAGACCCACACAAGATCGGACCCACACGGGATCGGGCCCACACAGGACCGGTAGCACTGATCCATGTAGGATCGCTGAGTGCAGTAGTCGTCGCAGTCCGCTGAGGATCTCTGCACAGTCGTCGCCGCAGTCCACTGAGGATCTCTGCACGGTCGTCGTCAGAGTCCACGGAGGATCTCTGCACAGTCTTCGCCGCAGTCCACTGAGGATCTCTGCACGGTCGTCGTCGGAGTCCATGGAGGATCTCTGCACAGTCGTCGCCGCAGTCCACTGAGGATCTCTGCACGGTCGTCGTCGAAGTCCACAGAGGATCTCTGCACGGTCGTCGCCGTCGAGGGAGCAGTCGCAGCCAGCACTAGGGTTCCCGCACACAGCGAGCTCGTTCGGGAGGGTCCGCTCCACGAGCCGAGAGGCTGATACATCAACTGTCACGAAGTCCGAAGTTGATGTATCCAAAAGTTCCGTATCGTCAACAGGAACTTAACGTCGCAGACGGCGCGTCAAACGGACGCCCAGTCTGAGAGTTATTGGCATTTTTGTCCCAGGGGCCCGGTTGGTTTTTAAGGCAAAACCAACCCGACCGCACTCCACCTGTGTCCAAACCTCGGGCGGAGTATGCCAAAAGATCCGTCTCACTTAGAGGAATTCAACAAAGCTGACGACACGTCAATCGGACGTCCGTAGCTCAAGATATGAGCGTTTCCGCTCCGAGGGCCCGGTTGGTCTCGTGTACGAACCAACCCGGCCGAACTCAAGGTATTCCGAAACCTTAAGTGCGATATAACGAAATGACCGTCTCGATCCAAGGATCGCGTTGCCACTGACGGCGAGTCATTTGGAGGCACGAAGCTCAAGTTACGGGCGTTTGAACGAAAACGTCCGAAGAAGGGGGGTACGGGCCCGGGCCAACCCAGCCCGACCCCCCCTGGGTCGGCCCGAACCGGGTCGACCCGACCCAGGTCCGACCCGGTTGGCCCGGCCAGGGCCGGTCCGGCTCGACCGGCTCGGCTCGGCCGAGCGGCGCGGGTGGAAGCCGCGGGCGCAGCCCCCGCGGTCGAGAGAGAACCGCGGACGCGGCTCTGCCGCGTCCCGCCTGGGCGAACCAGACCTGTGCGGCCGTGGGTCCGTTGGCCGCCGCCGCCGCGGCTTCAGCCGCGGCGGCCTCGTCCGGCGGCGCGCCGGGGCGCCGCCGGCTGCTTCCACGGGCCGCCAGCGTCACTCCGGTGGCCCGTTTTCCTTCCCGTCTGCGCCGTTGCTCGTCCCGGGATCCGTTCTTTACTGCGGGATTGTCAAACAACCGCTGCGGCACGTTCCGTCGTCGTCCGTCAAATCCGCACAAAACGAAAAACGGCGGAGGGTCGTCGGGCCGTGTTCGTTTGGCCCGCACCCTCCGCGTTAGAGATAAACAACCGGGAGAAATTTATTCCACACAACAAACAACAATTTTTAATAAGATTAAAAATTGTTCACAAAACAGTTCTTTAATTTCTTCAAGAAACATTGACGGGAATAATTAAAAAGGGGGTAATTTTCCAAAATAAATCCCTACCTCGTAGATCGTCGCGCGCGGGCGTTCTTCGCGGAAAAGATCGTCGCGGAAGAGAGGAATCGTCGCGTCGTCGCGGGGAGGCGTCGCATCGTCGCAGAATCCGGTGTTGAGTCGGCGAACTCAACGCACCATGAAACAGCAGATTTAATTTAATTAATTAAATCCGTGTTTTTGGTTAAGAACCACGAAGGAGATTAAGGAAGGTCCGAGACTCTTACCTTAAGAAGCCGATCGAAGATCCGTCGCGGAGGAAGAGACATCGCAGAAGAACGTTGTCGGCGATGCGGATCAAGGTGTCGCGTCGTCGACTTCCGGGTTCGGCGTTCTTCGCGTTCTTCGCGAGGGAGAAGAAGAAACAAGGATCCTCTCAAATCTTCTCAAAAGATTTTGGGTTGGTCTTATTTTATTAATATGCCAACACACGAAAACCGGTTAAGAAACGATTGAATTAATTCGTTGAATTAATTCAACGAAAGAAATAGGCCATTTAATTCACGAAAGAAACAGCCCATTTAAATGGTCTGTTAAGAATTTAGAAAACGCGTCGGTTGACTTTCATTAAGACGGGTTTTCACGGGTGCGTTTCTTAGCAGAAAGAAACGGCGGGGCTCGTGCGGGCCCCACCTCACAAATATCCTACCAAGGGGGTAGGATATTTCTGGATAGAATCCTATCCAGTTCAACTCAGTTCAAGCCGCCTTTAAGTGGATTCAAGTGGCTTCCAAGTGGCTTAAGTGAAATAAAATAAAGTTGTCGCAAAATTATTTTATTTCTTAACTTTAGGCCCGAAAATTAAAAACCACACCCGAGAAAACGCAACTCCGGAAGAGGCATTTCTAAGCGAATACCGGCGCTGCGATTTCATCGGTGCCCTCAGAATTCGATTCCGGGCACCGGTTCAAAAGTTAGAAAAACCTGCTCGTCCGTTCACTGAACGTACCCGAGCCAAACTTCGGAAAAATGATTCCGGGCACACCGGGCCTCAGAATCAGGTGCCGTCAGAAACTGCGCTCTTGTAAAATTCCAAAGAAAATTAAGAAAAAAATTTCCTTGAAATTGACGGGTCTTTACAAGAAGCTTGGGGTGTTACATTCTCCCCTCCTTCAAATAATTTCATCCTCGAAATTTCTATAATATTTATCACATAAAAAGACTCGGGTGGTTCTTCATCATAAGTTCCTCGGGTTCCCACGTTGCCTCTTCCATCTTATGGTTTCTCCACAAAACTTTTATCAGACGCGTCGTCCGGTTTCTCAGTACTTGTTCTCTCGTATCAAGAATCCTGATGGGCTCTTCACAATAGGAAAGATCGGGTTCCAGTTTTAATTCCTCATAGGTGAGTACATGCATTGGGTCAGGCATGTATTTCCTAAACAGAGATACATGGAACACATCGTGAACTTTGGAGAGACTTGGCGGCATTGCTAATCGGTAAGCCACAACCCCAATTCGTTCTATAATTTCGAAAGGTCCGATGTACCTGGGACTCAATTTACCTTTCTTACCAAAACGTATGACACCCTTCCATGGAGATACCATCAGGAAAACATGATCACCGACTTGAAATTCCAAATCCTTCCTTCGATTATCGGCATAGCTCTTCTGCCTACTTTGAGCTGCTTTGATGTGATTTTGGATTACCTTCACCTTTTCCACCATTTCCTCCACCAGTTCTGGGCCTACAAGTTTTCTTTCACCAACGTCATCCCAACAGGTTGGTGTACGACATCTCTTTCCGTATAACGCTTCATATGGTGCCATCTGAATACTCGAATGGAAGCTATTGTTATAGGAACATTCTACCAGTGGTAAATATTGATCCCACATACCCTGAAAGTCAAGTGAGCAAGATCTCAACATGTCTTCTAAGGTCTGAATAGTCTGTTCTGATTGTCCATCTGTCTAAGGGTGGTAAGCAGTGATCAAATGAAGTTCAGTATCCAGTGATTTCTGAAGAATTTTCCAAAATCTTGAAGTAAAACGTGGATCAAGATCAGAAACAATCGATAGGGGTACTCCATGAAGTCTCACAACTTCATTAATATGTAGTCTTGCTAGACGTTCCAGGGGTAGATCTTCTCTTATAGCAGGAAAATGTGCTGACTTGGTAAGACGATCAACAATAACCCATATTGCATCGTTCCTTCTAGGAGTCTTTGGTAGCCCCATGACAAAGTCCATCGTAATATTGTCCCATTTCCACTCTGGTATGGTAAGAGGTTGCATGACTCCTCCAGGCTGTTGCCTTCCAGCTTTCACTTGTTGACAAACCATACATCTTGACACAAAATCAGCAATCTCCCTCTTCATGTTGTCCCACCAAAAATGTTCCTTCAAATCTCTATACATTTTGGTGCTCCCAAGGTGTATAGAGAAATTGTAACTATGAGCATCATCCAACAATTCCCTTTTTAGATCAGGTATATCGGGAACACAAAGTCTCTTCCCGAATTTCAAAATTCCATCTTAATACCCAAAGTCTCTAAATCTCCCATCATTCACAGCTTTAATATTCTTTTGAAATTCTTCATCATCGGTCTGAGAACTCTTAATCCTTTCTAGTAAAGATGGTTTGGCAACCATTTGAAAAAGCATTGATGTTTCACCTTCCCTGGTTATTCCCATGTCCATCTTCACTAGATCCATGAAAATTGGATCCCTTTCAATTCTTATCATGTTCAAAACTCCGTGGTCTTTTCTGCTCAAAGCATCTGCCACCTTGTTTGCTTTCCCCGGGTGGTAGTGTATCGTGCAAACATAATCCTTGAGTAATTCAAGTCATATCCTTTGCCTCATGTTGAGTTCTTTTTGTGAGAATATATACTTCAAACTCTTGTGGTCAGTATAAATCTCACATTTTTCACCATAGAGGTAGTGCCTCCATATCTTCAAAGAAATTATCACAACTGCTAACTCGAGATCATGAGTAGGATAGTTTTGTTCATGAATTTTCAACTGTCGTGATGCATAGGTAATAACTCTATCATTCAGCATAAAGACACAACCAAGTCCTTTCTTTGATGCATCACTATAAATAACGAACCCATCATTCCCCGATGGTAGAGTCAATATAGAAGCATTGACTAATCTTCTCTTCAGTTCTTCGAAACATTATTCACACCCTTTTGTCCAAACAAATTTAACCCCTTTACGTGTGAGCTTCGTTAATGGGTTAGCCAATTGGGAAAAATTCTGGACGAAACGTCGATAATAACCTACCAAACCAATAAAACTGCGTACCTCAGTTATACTCGTAGGTGCTGGCCATTCTTGGATTGCCTTGGTCTTAGAAGGATCAACAGAGATTCCATCTTTAGAGACAATATGGCCAAGAAAAGAAATCTCCTGAAGCCAGAATTCACACTTGCTAAACTTCCCATATAATTCATTCCTCCTCAGAGTCTTCAAGATAATGCGCAAGTGATTTTCATGATCTTCGTAGGTTTTGGAGTATACCAAGATATCATCAATAAATACCACCACAAATTCATCGAGATACTCCATGAAAACTCTATTCATCAGATCCATGAATACAGAGGGTGCATTAGTCAATCCAAACGGCATTACAGTAAACTCGTAATGCCCGTACCTGGTTCGAAATGCTATCTTCGGAATGTCTTCCTTCTTCACACACAACTGATGGTATCCAGATCGAAGGTCAATCTTTGAAAAGTATATAGCTCCATGCAGTTGGTCAAATAAATCATCAATGCATGGTAGGGGATACTTGTTCTTTATTGTTATAGCATTGATCTCCCTGTAGTTGATACATAACCTCATAGATCCATCTTTCTTTTTAACAAAAAGAACAGGGGCTCCCCATGGAGAAACACTAGGGAAAATAAATCCCTTATTACTCAATTCCTATAGTTATTTCTTTAGTTCAACTAATTCTACAGTGGCCATTCTATAAGGGGTCTTCGATATAGGCCTTGATCCAGGAATTAAATCAATGGAAAACTCAACTTCTCGTTCTGGAGGATGTCCAGGTAAATCATCCGGAAATACATCTATAAATTCTTTCACAATAGGT
Source organism: Viscum album (assembly GCA_963277665.1). Classification (NCBI taxonomy): domain Eukaryota; kingdom Viridiplantae; phylum Streptophyta; class Magnoliopsida; order Santalales; family Viscaceae; genus Viscum; species Viscum album. The sequence goes on along the minus strand of OY728139.1, from coordinate 1,144,843,724 downwards.
ACATCCTCTATTTGAACATTCCTTTCCTCACCCATAGTTATTTCATTCTCTTCCTCCCCAATAATTGAATTTAGTTGAGCTATTGAGGGTGGATCTAAATAAGAATTAGGTGGTGACGATTCTGCTCTAAAGATAAGGTGTTCCTTATCATTATCATCATGAATCATAACCTCTTTCTTATTACAATAAATCTTCGCATCATAGTCCGAAAGCCAGTCCATACCAAGTATTATATCAAACTAAATCATAGGTATTACGATGAGATCAGCAGATAAAGAACATTTATGTGCTCTAATGGGGACTGATTCACAAAACTTTGTTGCAATGATACTTCCCTTAGGAGTTTTAACTAACAACTCCATTATTAAATCAAATTGGAAATATCTAATTTTCTTAGGAAACTGGGAAGATATGAAACAATGCGATGATCCAGAATCAAATAATTCATTTGCTAAACTTGAGAAAACCATTAAATTACCTTCCACCATGTCTTTCGGAGCTTCTACCTCAGCAGTAGTGATAGCATAAGCCTGGCCTTGATCCCTTGGCCTTTTCTGAGGTAAGTTCTCCTGACACTTAGGACATGAATTTGCATAATGCCCCATCTCCCTACAATTATAGCACTGAACATTGGTAGCTTCCTTCTTCCCTTTGCAATCACGAGCTTGGTGGCCTTTTTCACCACATTTGTAACAGACTCCCATTCCCTTCAAGCAAGTACCAGGATGTTTCTTCCCGCATTTACCACAAGATGGATATTCAACCTTTCCCTTCTTCCCCTTATTTCCATTCCCAGATTGATCAGCAGGTCTCTTCTTCTCTTGCTTTGCTTTAAAGTCATAAGACTTAGAGAATTCCTTTTCGGTCTTGATAGCACATGAGACAATGTCTTTGTACGACGAAAAGGATTGTGAGACTAATGCTTGACGAAGAAATGGTTTTAACCCATCAAAGAAATGACCAATCTTACTTCTTAGGTTACGTATATAATCTCCAGCATACCTTGCTAACCTTGTAAAGTTAGCCTCATACTTTGTGACATTCTCATCCTCCTTTTGTCTCAGACTCAGAAATTGCCTTTCCATATCTGCTCGATGGTCGTGAGGAAAGTATTTTTCTAAAAACAGATCATTGAACTACCTCCATTCCATATTTGATACTTCATCATCTTCCTTCATGTTTTTAATCAATGACCACCATTTATTAGCATCTCCAGTGAGGCGGTAAACTGCCATGATAACTTTTTCCCTTTCACTGCTCCCCAAAGCCTGAAATATTTTCTCTAGGGAATTTATCCATTGCTCAGCTACTAAGGGATTTGTACTCTCATTGAACATTGGTGGTTGTTGCCTCATGAATCGATCTAACATTGATCCTCTACGCTGTGGATCAGGGTGCTCCATACGGGTAAGGTTATTATTCATAACCTGAGTAAGTTGTCCCAGTATGGTGATTAGCTGATCGGCACCAGTTGCATCACCAGCCCCACTATAATTATCTTGAGCAGGAGGGAAATCCCTACATGGATTGTGTGCATTGATACAGTTTCCATTTCTTCCACTAGGCGCCATTTCTAATCAATGGCATAAACTAGATCAGTTTATGAATCAAAATACATAATCCCATACTTATAAAACACTTAACATAAATTGAACTATTTATGGATATAATCCATAATCATAAAAATGTTTTCTTTGAGGAATTATATACTCATAAACCCTTCATAATGATTTGTAAAGAAAATGAGAGTTATCCTAAGCATATCCCCTAGGAGTGTCGTAACCAAGAGTGCAGCAAGGCCCGTTGTCGTGCACCAGTTCTCGTTCGAGTCTAGCTCAAAGCGGTGTTTTCAGGTTTTACCCCTAGGTACATCTGTGCCAGAGCCGCCTCTACCTGCTCGTATCCAGACAGGGATGTATTGCTCGGAAAACTCAAAAAATCTCTACAATACCAAAATTTCAGGAAGTTCTTCTATACTAATCCTCAAAGTTCATCTTAGGTCTACGTGCTCTAATCAGAGTTTATCTAAATCTAGCTTCCAAGGTTTGTACTAAACTTCCTCTGATACCAACTGTAATGCCCCGACCCTAGTTACCCAGAGTCGGTGTATTATTACATAACATTGGCATGATCACAAGAAAGATCAAATCTCGAAAGACCGATTGGTTTAGTAGCCTTGGAAACACTAGATATATTCATAAGTTTTACATTACATCATAAAATGAAAAACTACTACAACAACATAATGTCTCCACAGTCCACACTATTATACCCTCATAATATCCATGCAGGTCATTCATAACTTACTTCTTCACATCCTGGGAAAAATAAAACATAGAAAAGGGGTGAGCTCAAATGCCCAGTAAGGATAACAATATAGCGGAACATTCAAAATAAGCATAAACATTTAAGGCAATGCATTACTAAAACAAAAGCCTTTTAAACTTGAACTTCAACATAGTATGGCTAAAGTAAAATAAAATAATGCCATTTACTTGTTCACATGGATATTCTACTAATCTAATAATCACATGGAATATCAATAACCACTTTCATAATGCTGGAATGCATAATGCCAGACTATCATAACCACATAGCCAAGGCCTCATGCCAAGACTACAAATAAGATTTTTTCAAGGCCTTATGCCAAGACACTAGTTTGTCTCATGAGACCTACCAATGCATCGAGGAGCTATAGCGGGCTCCACCCGTCACATATTAATCCCAATGCATTCCCATATGAAAAGGTTTAAACATAACATAAACATTCGTATTAAAACTAGCATAAGAAATGTCAATAATTTCACCATAAACTATGAATGGTATAAAAATATCACATCCATAGTCAAACATATCACAAAACCTTCAATAAAATATATAAGTTTTGTATCATAATAAATCAACTTCAAATAAGCGTAAAATCCATCAAAGGATGTTGACATAGATGAAATCAAAACTCTTTTTAGAGAAATATCTCTTTCTATTTTTGAAATCATTTAAGAGACATATCAAATAAAAAATTTTCTTTGAAAATATTCTTATAAGCTTGTAAGGAAAGCTTTGAAGATTTTATAACGGCTGAAAATAACCGCACCCACCTTATAAGTTAAAAAAAACATTCTTACCTTAATTCTGTCGAAAAGGTTAAAAGGACCTTGTTTTGAAAAGGACAGAAAGATTCCTCTTATAAAAAGTCAAACAAGGGTATAAATGACTTTAAACCATATTCTTGTAAATAATAATTTTTTTTGAAATACAATTTTAAGAAAACATGGATGTGGATGATAAAGAGATCCCTGTAGATTATTACATATAAACAACCTCGGATAATGAAGAGATTGTGAAATAACCCTTACCTTGTACTTTTCCTTGGTTGGGGTAGGTTAACCTCCTGTATAATGGTGAAATAATTGTTATTAAATTATACAAGAATCATATACATTAATATGATATCATATATGATCTTTTAATATTGATTTAATAATAATATCTTAGTATTATCATTGTTTCGGGTGTTAACTTACTTGTTTTCTTTTATATGTTTTGTTATGTAAGACATGTTTGTAAAGGATAGGTTGTATATTATTCATATCCAGAATGATATCAAGTCCTTAAACATCATTTTTTAAATCATCAAATGATAATTATACTTGAATGGATACGATGGAGAATGAATCTCATCGCGTTCGTGGAGACGGTAGTCCGTACGTACGCACAAGCGACAATATCATTCTTTTGATATTAAAATAATATATAAATGTATGGTATATCATATATAAATAATCATTAACATGTTATATTTATTATTTACATGAGTTACACATCATTATTATACCCATCCAAATAATATTATATTGAATAACAATTACACCACGACATGGAGACGGTAAGCCGTACGTACGCACGTATGGTGACATGTTATTCAAAGGGTGGATAGAATAATGAATATGGTTGTACCATATTTATAATAATATCACAGTATATATATGATACTGGAGTTATTATTTTATAATGGTAACAACAAAGGAAGAAGAAGTGGAATAAGAAAGGAACTTGAAAAGGGTGGTGAAATCATTACCTCTTCTTCGGTTTCTTTCTTTTGATTTGATCAAAAGGGCTCCTTAGGTTGGCTTTCTGATCAAACTAAGGACTATAGGTTGTATTGAGGGAATTTGGAAGAGTATTTGGGTAGAGTTTGGCCGAACCAAAAGGATTTGAAGGTGTGAAGAAATGAGAAGGAGGAGTGCCCTTTTATAAGAGGGGTGAGGGGCACCTTTGGAAAAGCTAGAAATATTAGTTTATAATAAATTCATATTCGGTTTCTAATGGCTCCAAAGTTGATTATTTAAATGTTAAGGTGGGGATGTGTCGAAAAAAACTCAAACAATAGAATTTAGACAGGTTTGGGTACTTATATTAACCTTATATTTAAGTATTAACTCTAAGTTAATTAGTTTCACTTTTACAATGTCTTTTTGTATTTTTATATTATATGGTTAATAAACTTACTATATACATCCAAGTGACCCCCATGTGGTCCATTAATGATTAACCTATCATTATATAAGTCTTTTGGAAGAACCTTAGATTTTTAGGAATTTAATATAAATTAATAATATAATATTTGTTTTAAAAACTCTTTTATGTCAATTTTGACACTATTCAATAGTTGATTTTTGTGAAACTCATAACAGAATGATTACTTTGAAAAAAGTTAATTAAATCAATCCTAATATGTCATATTATCCTATAAAATTATTGTAATTCATTAAAAGTTTCATATTATATTTATTTGGGTATTTATAATATCAATTATTTTGATTTTCCACTATTATAGTAATTACTGCATCATCATTGTGTCATAAATAAATTAGATTATTTAATGTCTAAAAATTATAAATAAAATATCATTATGTAGGAAATATTTTTATCTTTCTAATTAATATTTATAATCTAAACTCCAACATATATAACTATATGTACAAATTGTTTTTCTAAAAGATATATGCTTGTGTCATTTTTGTATTCATTTTAACTTAATTAAAATAAAGTGTCTCTATCACCTACAAGTGGCACCATGGGGTCCCAAAATCGACCCAAAGATGAATATGGTCGAAAATTTATCAACCAATAAGGCTAGGACACGTTTTAGGGTAATTTAGTGTTATTATAATATTATTTTTTAACCCTTATTTACCGGATTTACCCTTAACCATGGTAAATAAAATATTTACCGCAGTAATTATTCAAAATGTCTAAAAATAAAAGTTACCTATTTACACAATTTGGACATACTGATTCTAAATATGGAATCCATTTTTCTAAATTCAAAACTTAGAAGTGTCAGAAATTAATTTAAAATTAATTCCCGCTGTCAAAACAAAAAGCGTGTTTTTAAGAGATAATAACTATCAAAAGATTGACACTTGTTTATGTTCGGTTTAATTGTAAAATTATGTCCAATGACCAAAATTATATTAAATGGTAAAAATATATTCTAAATATACTTTAAAACCACTCAAATTCATAATTTATCACTATTAATTATTTTGATTAAAAAAGTTGTTTTTAATTAAAATTTAGTAATTTTCACTATTCATCAAAATATTAAAGTTATCCGAAAAGTTCCAAAATTTCATCTTAGGCTAAATTCGATATTCCGAATCCAAAAATGAAGTCCATTTTTTAAATATAAAATATATATAATTTCAAAAAGTAGGTATTACTATTCATAACGGCTAGTTTGATTGGTTATAATGTGTTAGAACTCGGTGTTGCGTACAACACACGCTATCACATTATTCAAAGAGAAGCGTACCATAGAAGCTTGGGGTGTTACATTTAGATTCATGATACAAAATTATTGCTTGAATGTAAATGAGGAGAGAGAAGTTCCTTTCGGAATTTCAACATAGTAACGGGTGTACATGGGAGGCATTAATGAGAGAGAAAGTGGTCTCCCATCATTCAAAAATAAATAGGGAAGTATGAGGGAGGTTTGAAACCATACCCCAACATTCATAATTGAAATTAAAAGTTCAAAACAACTTAAAGTAAATTGGACAGAAAAGAGAAAGGAAGAAAAAACCCTTTCTTGGAAGTGTGCTTCCAAAGGCTTGAGAGAGGCTTGAGAGAGGCTTCTTGGGAGCTTTGGGAACCTTGGGAGGATTATAGAAAGAGTAGGGCAGAGGTTGGATGAACTCCAAAGGCTTTGAGTGAGGAGGAAGCAGGATATTGTGTGGGTTTATATAGGAAAGGTGAGTGAATTCTTTGTTATTTAGGTTTGGGACCCCTTACATTAAGCTAATCCAAACCACAAATCAACTCATGGTTTTTGCCCATGGTTTTTGGAAAAGGGGATAGGAAAACAATATTTTATAAGGCCAAAGTCCGAACTTCTTAAAATATTGGGTTTGATTATGTGGAGGTGAGTCACACTCCCATGGAAAATAATTTAAAAAGACAAGATGTTTAATAAGTTTTGAGGGGTCCATTAATGCTTTGAAAAGTAAGTAAAAAAAACCCAAAATTACATTATTTTAATGGTAGAAAAAATATTGGCCGAACATAAAGCTTATAGTATTTTATTATATCACTATTGAGTCATTATTATGTCATAAAACACATTATATATTTTAACGGTATTTAATTTTTACCCAAAAATTTGACTGTTTCGGAAAATTATGAAAAATTCACCGTTGGATAATTTCGATGTCCTGATTCCAAAAAAATAATTTATTTTATTTAATTAATTCTCTATATATGTCAATTTTCACTTTTAAAATAAAAACCAACATTTATAAAAAATTCACAGGTTTTGACAGAAATGGCTTTCAAACCTTAATAAAAATTATAACTTCATTCATAAAATTATATGATCATTTATATATAATAAAATTAATTTAACAATAATAGTAATATTTTATTAAAATATTATTTAATTAAAAATCCCTTAATTTAATAAAATTGATTTCTTAATTAAATAATAACTAAAAACACTACATGTACTTTAAAAACTATTTACAATGTATTAATAATGACAAGAATGTATATTCATTATTATATTCAAAAATAATATACATGAACATAGTATTAGCAATTTGTTACATAACCCCTTAAAATAGCTGCATAATACCAAAGGGTAAGGTCTGTGATGGTGACAGACTCTTGGGGTGGCTCAAATAACATTGCTCGAGTGGTAATCTCTATCAACTTCCACTTTTCCCATAGGTGGCCCCATTCGAGCCTGACACGATGAAGCTCAGCTTGGGCTTGGTCAAGAGCAAATCACAAAGACACCACCTATTTTCCGAGCTCCAAAAAATGGGCTTCATATGGAGAAATTCTACTAGATGAGGCCATCACTTCCTTTGTCTGAGTAAGTTAGATTTGTTAAAGCCCTATATTTATACTAATCATGTGATCACTATTCAACGGCTATGAAAGCAACAGTTACAATTCTTAAAATAAAACCAAAGAAGTTCACATTTTATATAAAAATTTTACATAAAGAGACATTTAATTAGATCAAGAGGGATTTCAATTATGAAACTTTGGGTCGTTAAAAAAATAAAGAAAAATAAACCAAGGTGGGAAAAGTATATGGTGTGTACTTAGGATACATCACGTGTAACCCCAAAGGTCATCCCAACTCATGTGCCTCAAGTAAATCAATGTTTACATTACTAAACTACCCATCGTGTGCCTCTCGATACATAGTGTCTACACCACATGAGAACCTACCCATGAACATCATCCCCACTCGGCATGTACACTGCTAAACTACATGGTGTGCCCAACCTATGTATGATGTTTACCCCATAAGGGGTCTCCCACCATGTGTAATGTCCTAGTTCCGGAAGCCACCCAGAGGCGCCCGGGACCCGGTTGGTCATATGGCCTCAAGCGCATTTCCCCAAATGCCAGAGGCTACCGACTAGCAGTAAGGGCCTTGAGTGTGATAGTGGGGAAACTATGCCCTCATTGGCAAATACTCAGTGGGAGAGAAACAAATAAACAAAAGCGGAAGTAGTAAACATCCATACAAGAGTAAACAGTGGAAGAATAAAAGTGTAAACAAAAGGAGAACATATATAAATGATGCATGATACATGTATGTCTAGGAAAGTAGCCAAACAAATAACAATACTGAAAATAGTACTAAACCAATGTACAAAAGGGAAAAAGATAAAATCCTCAACATCACAAGACATATCTTGGTCCCATGCTCTCCGGCTCTATAGCAATTCAAGTACCAGAATTCGAAGGGCGCTTTCCCTTATATATACCTACAGAAATATAATCTGTTTTGGCCCAAAAAAATGGCCCAAACAAGGTGTGAGACTAAATCCCAGTAAGCAAGCACCACAAAATCTGTACCTAACAGTCAGTGAATACATGGAAGTTAAGGGTACAGGAAGCAGCAAACAAGGAAGGTACTCAAAAGAAAACAATCCATAGCTTTAAGCATCTAATCTTAAAACAAGTAAAATAGCTACTCAAGAAAGAAAGAACAAATAGTTAACCCTCTAGGTAGTTCTCACAGCCTAACCCCTCTGGTTCAACCAACAAGAACTAGAAACTCTATGGGAGGCACACATAGTCTCACCCCTCTGGTTCAGCTAAAGAATAGACTGTCTGGGGAGGCACTCTATATCAATTCCCCCTATTCTTGTATTGTACTAAAGGCGCTCTGGGGAATCACTCAATGTCTCATTCCCCCTGTGGCCCATGTCGAGTAACTACAGACACTCTGAGGAAGCACTCAACATCAATTCCCCCTGCGGTATCACTTTATAAATTATAATGCACTCTGGAGAATCACTTACGTCAATTCTCTCTATGGTCTACTACACTAGGTTCTCACGGACCTATGTAAATCAAATACGTATAGTGCACGTAATAGCCAAGGTAAACCTCAAAAACAACTTGGATAGAATTCTATGGAATATCAGTGCTTTAGAACTACAGTCACACCATCCTACAATACTAGGCATAGAATGTAAACAAAATCATAATAGGAAAACATGACGCAAAGGTCAAAATAGGTAAACATGCATGGAAAAAAACTCCAAAGCACAACAATTTACCCAAATCGCAATCAACATCTTCAACTCTAGCATATAGGCAAAGTTGGAAAACAATAGGGCTAAAAAGGTAAACCCGCAATACCCCGTTCAAGGTTATTGGTGGAATTTGCACAAAATATTCGATGATTTTCAATGGAAGGGCACAAACCACCTACCTTGGGTTTAGGAGATCAATATACTTGAACTATGAGTCTTGAATCTCTTTAGAACACCGTAGATCTACAAAAAATGCATAAAATGTTCAACCCAAGATAACTTGGAAAATAGGAGAAATTGGAAAACGATGCTCTAGAAGAAGAGAGATCTTACCACTGTGAGTACAACACAATCAACAACTGTCAATTCGGAGGACAGATAGAGGCTTGGGGGCTCATCGATGATCTGCTGATGCTTGGTGTTCTCGGACGAATGAAACCTAGAATGAGTGGTTTTTGTCTGTCAGACGTGACTCCGATGCGTTTAATGAAAAAAATAAAGTACATGGCATGTAAATTTGGAGTAAATGGTGTGTACTCTCCTTTTCTGTACTCCACTTTAAGCGGCCTCCAAACAACCCCACATGGCTGTGTGCATGGTCGCTACACGGCCAGCACCCGGCTGCATGCGGCAAAGAAGTACACAACGTGTACTCTTGGAAATTTCCAGAATTTCCCTTTTTCCAAAAAATGAATAAAAAAGGAAAGACATACTTGAGAAGAAGATTCAGGTTCTTAAAAACTTCCCCCCTTAAAGAAATTCATCCCTGAATTTCTCTAGCATGTCATAGAAGAAGAAACTCTGAAAAGCTCCGGCCACTTTGATCGTACGTCGGCCTCTCTCTCACAAGTCTTGTCTCGCACCCATCTGTGATACCATAGCACTCATACTAGAGGAACAGACCAGCCATGGAGAACCTTCAAACTATGATAAAAAATATAGATAGTATGCTCCTCAAAAGATACATCCACCTACAACTCAAATTACTCAGGTTTGAAAGTGTGATATTGGTCTGAAAAGTAACGTCTGAGTTGAGGAACTTAGAAAATTCCGTGCATATCCCGGTACCTCTGAGGTAACTGCAACAGATAGGAAACCGACCCAAATCTCTTCAACACCTCAAACGGCCTGAAATACCTTGGTGAAAGCTTACCCTGTCTTCTAATCCTTTTGTGCCCAAACCTCAGTGTGACACGTAGGAAAACTTGATCCCCGACCTCGAACTCTAGAGGTCGTATCTGGTGATCAGCATATGACTTCTGTCGAGACTGTGTAGTAGACATCCTCTTCTGAATCAACTCTATCTGCTCGGTGGCCTCTTAAACAAGATGAGGTCCCAAAAAAGCTACCTCTCATGCCTCCAGCCAACATAAGGGTGATCAACATGGCTTACTGTACAAATCATCATAAGGTGCCATCTGAATAGTTGCCTGAAAATTATTATTGTAGGCGAACTCCACAAAGGGTATATGCTTCTCCCAAGAACCACCAAAGTCCATAATTCATGCCCATAGCATATCCTCAAGCACCTAAATCGTACGCTCGGACTGGCCATCAGTCTTTGGGTGGTATGCTATACTCAACAGTACCTATGTACCCAAAGCATTATGAAGCCCTTTCCAAACCTGAGAAGTAAAACACGCATCCCGATCTGAAAAAAAGGAGTGTGGAATTACATGAAGATGTACAATCTCATAGATATCCAACCTCCCCAGATCATCAACACTAAAGGTCTCTTTGATTGGAAAGATGTGAGAAACCTTCATGAGCATGTCGATGACAACCCAAACTATGTCATTCTCTCGAGGCGATCTCAGTAAACCGGTAACAAATTATATCACAACATCATTCCATTTCCACTCGGGAATGGGTAGCTGTTGTAAAAGACTTGCTGGCCGCTGATGCTCTTCTTTGACCTACTGACGAGTAGAACATATCATGATGAAACTAGAAGCATCCCTATTCATACCTAGCCACCAATACCAACTGTGTTGATCACGATACATCTTGGTGACACCAGGATGAACTGCACAAACTAAGGAATGAAAATCCTGCATCAGTTCGTCGCGTATATCTACTGGAACGCATACACATTCCTGGAAATATATAATCTTATCCTCACCTATAATCCATCTAGGAATAGGGTCCTCTCTTGACACACTTTCCCGTAGGACTAAGCCTTCATAATCTGATAGCTTCCTCATTTGTACTCGATTAAGAAGGGTAGTGGTAACAACTACAGAAGATAGAAATGTCTTCCCCTGCCTGTTGTAAACTTCCAAATGAATCTCACAGAACATAGCCATAATCTTCCACTCACTGCTAGCCTCTCAAACTGCCTATATCCGCATCCTCCTGCTCAACGCATCAGCCACTGCGTTGCCTTTCCCATGCGTATAGGCATGCTGAAAGGTGAAAGACTGTAGGTACCCAACCCACCACCGCTATCTCAAATTCAAATCACACTGAGTGAAAAAGTACTTGAGACTTTTGTGGTCAGTGAAAACCACAAATTTCTCTCCCAGAAGGTAATGTATCCAACATCGCAAGGCATGAACAACATCTGCCAACTCCAGATCATGTGTTGTTTAGTTCCTCTCATGTGGACTCAATTGTTGAGACCCGTACGCAATAACTCCATCTCCCTGCATAAGAAAATCTCTCAGCCCGATACCTGAAGAATTATAGTAAATAGTATAGCTCTTTCCTAGCTCTAGCACGATTAGTATCGGTGCTGAATTCAACCTCCCTTTCATCTCTTGAAAGGATGACTCATAAGAATCTGACCACAGGAACTTTGTACCCTTCTTCGTCAGACCTGACAATGGTGCTGCTAAATGTGAAAAGACTTGTATGAAACGCCTGTGGTATCCAGCCAACCCTAGAAAACTCCGCCCCTCAATGAAATTCTTCAGCTTCTCCCAGGAAACTACTTCTCTCACTTTCTCTGGGTCTACTGATACTCTTTTCTCTGAAATAACGTGACCTAAGAAGTGAATCTGGTCCATCCAAAAGTGTCATTTTGAGAGATTAGCATATAATTGATGCTCCCTAAGTGTACTCAAAACGATCTCAAGATGTGTGGCATGGTCGTGTCGAGTGTATTAGTACACCAAGATATTGTCCATGAAGACAAATATGAATGAATCCAAGTATGTATAGAACACTCGGTTCAACAGTGCGATGAAAACTGTTGGTGCATTCGTGAGACCGAACAACATAATTGTATACTTGAATAGACCATACCTGCTCCTGAATGCTATAAAAGGTATATCTAATGGTATAACATGAAACTGATGATAACCAGACCTCAATTATATCTTTGAGAATACTCGGTCTCCTCGAAGATGGTAAAAGAGATCATCAATCCTTGGTAAGTGTTACCGGTTCTTGACCGTCAACTGGTTCAGCTTCCGATAATCCACAAAAAGTCTAAGGGTACCATCTTCCTTCTTCGCAAACAGGATAGGTGAACCCCAAGGAGAAGTACTAGGTCAGATGAAACTCTTTTCCTGTAACTCCTACAACTTCTTCTTGAGCTCTTATAACTCAGGTGTCGCTATCTTATAAGGAGTAATGGACACCAGTGCCACTCATGTCCCGAGCTCAATAAATAGATCTAACTCAATCTCTAGAGGCTAACCTGCAAAGTACTCTGGAAAGACATCCTTGAAACAAGCCACCACCCGAGAAAAGTCTAACTACAAAGCCCCCTATTCATCTAGATATAGACTAGAAATCTGGGCTGTAACCCCTTCTAGCCCATGATGCTCAGGTCCTGCTCTACTCATCTGGACATCCCACTCACCTATATGATGAAAACATTTACCCTCTAGTGATATGAAGCTCACCCTGCGATGATAACAGTCTACGATTGCCTCAAAGGGAACTAGCCAATCCGTCCCAAGTATGAAATCATAACATGTCATATCTAGGACATAGAGGTACCATAATAAGTGACACCCATCAAACTTTAGAGAACACTCCTTGAACTAACGTACACTAGCCATCCAAGCCCCCAAGAGTGTGTCTAGTATCAAGATATCGGTAGAGGAAAAGATGCAGAGCTCAAGGATCTACACTATAGAAACAGATATAAATTTATGCATGGAACCGGTATCGAAAAGAACTGAAGATAAAACTGAGGCTACTAATATCATACCTCGAACTGTAGAGGGTCTGGGATCCTACTCCTGCTGGGTCTGCTCTACTGCAAAAGTCGGACCTGTACCATGGCCTTGTGAACCTTCCTGACCACTCTAAGTTGATTTTTCATGATGTCACTGATATGCCGATGAAATAACAATACGGCCTCAACCTCCACCTCATCCCGAACGACTGGAAGAACTCTTGTTCCCAGACTGGTGAGAAACCGGTGGCACTGGTCCTGAACGAGAAGTCTTGGATGAACCCCTGTCACCAACTACTGGTGAGAAAACCTGAAAAAAACGCTGAAGGTGGCCCATCTTGATGCAAGATCGACACTCCACTTGGTCTCTCTGGCACTACGACCTTTTATTCCTAGCCCTTCCACACTGGTAGCATACCATTGGGCTATCTGAAGATGTGTCTCGCTGCCTCAAATACCGATGATTAGACTCCCTACGGCGCTTCCTGCTTTCAGATGGAGACTTAATAACTCTACAAGCGGAACCTCCCTGGCCCTTAGCTCTGGAATCTCTCAGATTGTGCTCCGCAATCAGTGCATGGATGACGACAAAAGCGATGGAAGTCAACCTGAAGATATTAACCTGTGAGTGGATCTCCCATCTGAGACCATCCTCGAACTTCCTTGACAAGAACAACCCATCTCCAACCTGGAGGGGTGTGAAATGCTAAAGCTTGGTGAAATGAGAGGAATACTCCATAGCTGAAAGAGTACCCTGCTCCAGACTCATGAACTCCTGGGCTCGATCGGCCCTAAAGGTCTTCGGATAGAAGTAGTCATAAAAGGCATTCTGAAACTCATCCCACGGCATAACTTACTGGTGACCCGCCTGTGAGATCACATCCCACCACCGCTTGGAAGAGTCTCATAGCATGTAGGTAGCAAGTTTGAACCACCTTTCTGGAGGCATCTCTAGATGCTCAAAGACAGTCAGCATGGATTCTAGCCATGACTCTGTAGCCTGAGGTCCTCCTTCCCCTGAGAAGGTGGGAGGATGATGCTACTGGAGAACTCGCGTCATGTCTGCCATAGATGAGGATGGAGGCGCTGCTCCCTGTAAGGTCTGCATCATCCACAGAAATCTTTCCCTAAACTATGTATCAGCTCCTGTAACTGGTATCACTGCTGGTTCCAAGGATATCACAATAGTAGGATCTATAAGAAGTCTCTAATCAGCCATATCTATCATTTGATCACTACCCTACAACGAGCAGATGACTGGAGGACGTCTCAGTGGCATGACTCTATAAGCTCAAACTCACACCTCAGATCATAATTTTCAAGGACTGAAAACAAGGAGTGTAAGAGGGGGACAAGAGGAAGAAAGCATTCAAATTTAACAAAGCATGACTACACGATGTGTACACTACCTACACTGTGTGTTCCCTGAAGTCATTCACTTGGGAATGTACCTTTTCCTAAACTGGTCGTGTAACACCCCAAACACATGGCATGTTCTCAAAACACACGGTGTGTACATGAATCATCTTCCCCTGCCCGGGTCCTTCTACACGACTAAGCCACACAACTCTCCTAAGACAAAACTACATGGTGTGTTCAAGGTAGACACGGCGTGTACTAGACAAGCTTTACCAAACCTATGTTGTTAGTGATACGGCCTGTGAACCTTGGTTACACTACACGACATGTTCCAAACAAACACGAAGTGTATTAAGAAAAGATAACACCAACCTGTCTTGTTTGTGACATGGCCGGGTACCTAAGTTACACTACATGACATGTGAAATCAGGACACAATGTGTAAAAACAAAGTTTCATCCATATGTGTCTTTAGTCACATGGGTAGACACACGGTCACTACAACACGACATGTATGTACTGTACACAACGTGTTTTTACAAGATTTTTCACAACCCTATTTCCCTGCCCACATAGTCAGTGACACTGTTTTAAAATTACACAGTGTGTATTCATAAAGTACACAATGTGTATTCTGGGTTTTTCCAGATAGTACCCTCAGAAACTACTTCGGTGCCCAAAAAAACACAGAATTGAACATTGAGGGTGCCAAATTCCGATCCGTGAGGGCCCATACTCCCCGTGAATCAAATTTTGGCATCTTATACAAGTTATAACAAGGAAATAAGGCAATGATCCACCAAATTCCAGTCTATGAGGGCCCATAACACCTCAAGAACCAATGTTTGACATTCATCCAAACAAATCACTACTAAATCAAAGCCTTATCAATCTGCTTGTATTCTATCAAGAATCTATCACAACAGCATGCATAGTCTACAAAACGTCTATCATAATAGCATGCAATTGCTAATGCATCCTAGATGGCATGGAAAGAATTCATGACATGTGATTTCTAACAAGTGCCTATATGATTAATGAGATGTCATACCCTCATCTCATTGGGTTGCGACAGAAATAAAACCTCAATAACAACAATGGTAACAACACAAAACATGTGAATAACCCAATGGTGAAATCAAATCCACAATAAAATTGAAAAACAGTAAAATTGCAATAAACGAGGTAGTGTGGCTTTTTCCTATACATGGGTTAGCTACTCCCGGGCACAACTTATTTCCAAGTAACTATTCTGTCTTATCCCTGACTATAGGCTCTAAATAGTAAGTCAAGTGAAAAAAATCCTCTGATACCACTTTGTAATGTCCCAGTTCCAAATCCACCCAGAGTCGCACCGGACCCGGTTGGTCACATGGCCTCAAGAGAATTTCCCCAAATTCTAGAGGTTGCCGACTAGCAGCGAGGGACTTTGGTGTGATAGAGGGGAAACTATGACCTCATTGGAAAAGTACACAGTGGAAGAGAAACAAATAAACAAAATCAAAAGCATTAAACATCCATACAAGAGTAAACAATGAAAGACTAAAAGCGTAAACAAAAGGAGCACATATATAAATGATGCATGATAAATGTATGTCTAGGAAAGTATTCAAACAAGTCACAATGCTGAAAAAAGTTCTAAACCAAATTACAAAAGGAAAACAGATAAATTCCTCAACATCCCAAACCATATCTTGGTCCCATGCTCTTCATCTCCATAGCAATTCAAGTACCAGAAGTCGAAGGGTGCTTTACCTTATCTATACATGAAGCAATATAATCTCTTTGAGCCCAAAAATATGGCCCAAATAGGGTTTGAGAATAAATCCCAATAGGCAACCTCTACAATATCTGTTCCTAATAGTAAGTGAACACATGGCAGGTAAGAGTATAAGAAGTAGTAAAGAAGGAAGGTACTCAACATCAAACAATCCACAGTTTCAAGCATATTATCTGCAAACAAGTAAAAAAACTACTCAAGCAAGAAATAAAAAATAGTTAACCCTCTGGGTAGTTCTCATAGCCTAACCCCTTTGGTTCAACCAACAAGCACTAGAAACCCTATGGGAGGCACACACAGTCTCACGCCTCTGGTTCAACTAAAGAATAGACTCTCTAGGGAATCACTCACCGTTAATTCCCCCTATAGTGTCATATCGTACTAAAGGCTCTCTAGGGAAGCACTCAACATCTCATTCTACCTACGTCCCATGTCGAGGAACTACAGACACTATGAGGAAGAACTCAACATCAATTACCACTGTGGTTCACATTGTAAATTATAAGACACTATAGAGAAGCCCTTACATCAATTATCCTTGTGGTCTACTACACTAGGTTCTCACAACCCTATGTAAATCAAATAAGTATAGCACGTCTAAAGGCCAAGGTAAACCTCAAGAACTACTTGGATAGAATTCTATGGCATATCGGCACTTTAGAACTATAGTCACACCATCCTATAATACTTGGCATGGAATGTAAACAGAATCCTAAAGGCAAACATGACCCAAAGGTCAAAATAGGTAAACATGCATCAGTAAAAAATCCAAAGCACGACAATTTACCCTAATCACAATCAACATACTTTACTCTAGCATATATGAAAAGCAGGCAAACAATAGGGCTAAAAAGGTAGACACGCAATACCCCGTTCAAGTGTATTGGTGGAATTTGCACAAAATATTCAATGAATTTAAACGGAAAGGAACAAAACACATACCTCGGGGTTAGGAGATAAATATACTTGAACCATGAGGTTTAAATCTCCTTAGAACTCCGTAGATCTACAACAAACACCGAAAATTTTCATCCCAAGATAATTTGGAAAAGAATAGAAATTGGAAAACGATTCTCTAGAAGAAGAGAGATCTTACCACTGTGATTCCAACACAATCGATGGCGATCGATTCGGAGGACAGACGGAGGATCGGGGGCTCGTCGAAGATCATCGGATAGTTAGCACTCTTGGAAGAACAAAACCTAAAAGGAGTGTTTTATGTCCATCAGACGTGACACCGGTGAATTTAATGAAAAAAAGAAAGTACACGGCGTGTACTTTTGGAGTACATGGTGTGTACTTGCCTTTTCCGTACTCCTCTTTAGGAGGCCTCTGAACACCCCCACATGACCGTGTACATGGCCGCTACACGGCTAGCACCCGGATGCCTACGTCAAATAAGTACATGGCGTATACTCTTGGAAATTTCTAGAATTTCCTCTTGTTCCAAAAAATTACCAGAAAAGGAAAAACATACCCAAGAAGAAGATCTAGGTTCTTTCACCATTAAACTATCCATGTACCCCTATACAGGGTTCCACCAAGCACAGTATACGACCATTGTTCATGTACACTACACAATTTCTAGTTGTGTACCCCCTGACCATGTGCCCCTTATAACACCCAACCCAGCTACCACATGGGGATTCATCGAGGTTGTTTTCCACATGACCTCAAGTGTGCCTCCCCAAACACCATGGCCCCCCAAATAGTTGAAAGGGACGAATATATATCATGATGTGACAATACCTTCTTTTTTAAAGAATCATAACAATGAAAATAAATAAACAATATCCAACTAAATAACTATAGTCAAAATAATACCAATATCACATGACTATGAAAACTGGAATATAACATCCAAAACTAAATAATTAGATATGTCATTCCAAATACATGTCAATGATTTAATGGAAAAAAATGATGACACAATGACACTCTCAAAAGGGTCTTAACACCATGTCCAGTTCCCTCATCCATTCACCATCTGAACTCATCCACCTAATAGATGTCTTATTCCATAAACATATCCTACAAACATGAAGTCTATTCAGGTACCGATTAGGAAGCCCGAGTAGGGTGAGTACAACTCAATAGGCCACCACCAAAGATGTCAAAAATAATATCTATTTAATAATAGTACATGTAGTTTCATAAATAATAAAATATAAGTGATAAAATAAGTATTTTATATAAATAGTTATTATTTATTTAACCATACAAACCCATGGGTTCTTGAGGACACCTAAACTATCAATACATGTTTTTTCCTGTGATAGAGTCTAAACTATATCATAAAGGGAAATCACAATTTATTATCACATGGAATTTCATTATCTATTTAATTCCATTTCACATCATGGTCATTTGGAATCATAGTTCAATGCCAATCTCAAGTGTATAGAATATCGTGTCTAACACCCTATGGGTATTTAGTGGATCAATCCCTATCCCACACCACATGGGTATTTGGAGAATCAGTGTCTATCCCATAAAATAATATTCACATGCATGCGTTTAGGCCTAGAATGTAATGGCCAAGGCCCCATGGGTATTTGGAGCATAAGTTTGTGTTCTACACCCAATTTCTCAATCAACCAAATTCATCACATATATCTCATCCATCAAGGTTAATCAACATTAAACCTCCTATAAACATTTCACATTATGATATACCATTTCTTCTATCAAATCAATCATAATTATTAACTCTCATTGTATGTAATAATGTGAACAAATCACTATTAAACCATCTGTCAAAATTTAGTCAAACACCTTTAACTCTTCATAGTTATTCCAAAAATATACCAATTCCTATTATCAACTAATTAAATATTCCATTGACTGAACAATTACACAATCCCATTGACACATAAATATAATAATCTCAATTCAACCAATTTTAATTTCCCCATGTTTAACCAAATTCATTATCACGTGGAAATAAAATTTAATCAATTCAATCTTAAATGAAATTTCCCAATCATGGAAATTTCAAATTCCACAATTACATAAACACAATTAAATCAAAGTTGTGTGATTTGAAATTTAAACAACCTACCTAAAGATCATGGACAAGTTTTCACCATCATAATTGCGAAATTTGAAGAGGAATGATCAATTTCACAATGACAGAATGAATTTAGAATTAGAATGTAGTTTTGATATCAAATGGATCTACATCCCAGAGAACCTAGATCTAAACCACCACAAAACGAGTAAAACTATCCCCTCTTCCTCATAAAAAATATATAGGAGTGAGAGTAATCCAAAAAAGAATAAATTACTTAATGGGAGAGGTGTAGATTCTTAAAACCGATATTTTATTCAACAATAATATAGTTTAAAAGGCTTTAGAATCTTTTTGGGAGGATCCAAAATCCAAGGAATAATGTTAGGGTGGATTGGGATTGGATTGGGGTTAAAACCGGGTGGTTTGGGATTTTTAAATAATTTTTTTGGAGATTAATTTCCTCTTACATAGTTTCCTCAACAAGGGTGGACGGTTCTTCAAACTATTAACCATAACCATGTTCCTCAAATAGGGGTCACATGGTTACTATTAATATGGCGTATTGTTTTCCAAATCTTTCACCAAATATAAAATCTGCCTCTATATAGGATTCCTTGGTTTGATGGGGCAGGGCGCATGGTTTTGGAGAACCGTGCACCAACCATGAACTTCCCAAAACCCATAAAAATTCACCCAAAATATCCCCAAAGTAAACCCCAAAAAAGATATACCAAAAATAAGGGAAACATGTACCTGAAAATGATCTTGAAACATCTCATGAAAAAGATTGGAATCTTACTATCTCCACATTTTATAAAAAATCATCCTTGAGCTATACTCCTAGGAATCTCTAAGATTCCAAGGAAAAATGATTGGCCCATTAAGTCCTCATATCCACTTATCTATCCTATATTTCCTCCTAAAAATTACCATGTTACCCCAAAACAAAAACTATCAGTATGGAATTTCCACACAACACTTTCTCATTGTGATCCACAACACGAATCAAAAACTCAACATCTATATTGATCATATAAGAAGGGTGGGGGTGATACCAAATAATTTTTTGTTGGACTCAACTATTTTGATAATCCCAAATCATGTTTAAATGTTGATCATAATATATTAAGTCTGTCATTAATCTTTTTAATCTACATATACAATTATCTTATTCTCAACAATGTATATTCTTAAGACTCAAGACTTTGCTGCATAAAATTACAATCCATATTTATCTAAATATAAGTTCATTGTTAAAGGCTACTAGTAAGAGAATGTTGTTAAAAGTCACCGTTATAGCTTACTATCACCTTAATTCACTGATGCTAGAAGATCACTGTTGAAGATTTACAGTCACTGTTGGATGCTATCGGTACACGATTACTGTCACAAACCTACTGATGATCTACCTATCAATGCTCACAGACAAAGAGTTACTGTCACAAGGTCACTACTGTAACAAGGCTTCTATTAGAAGTCCACTTTCAGACTCTTTCTCAAGTCTTCTATTGAGAACCTCACTGTTCAAGCCTACAGTTTGACAATTTCAGTAGAAGGCTACCGCTGGACAACTCCTACTATCGAGATAGTCGACTGTTGCTCAAAGTCTACTGATGAGGAGCTAATGTTACATAGAGTAAAATATACAGTTACAAGACATATACTAACACAAATTCCACCGTTACAAGCCTACAGTTGAAGAACCTACTGTTGGAGCTCACAACTAAATAGTCTACCGATGAAGTCCACAGTTGTAGAAGATTAAAGTCTACCATGTGACATGCATCTGCTACCAGTCTAATGATATTCTATTCTTTTCATTACCAATTTTATTAATACTATTATAGCAGTCATGTCTAGACAAATTAATACATCTGAAATTATTTAATGTTATTTTCAGGTATATCAAGAAACAATACGATGTACGAGGAAGAACACACGTGGTTGAAACAGTATTTCCTGTCGACTCCTGCTGAACCAAATTGAAAGAGCTCAGCTGGAAAAGCATAAAAAATACATGGAAAGAGATATATATAATATATAGAGACAACACCAGAACATAATTCACAAGATATACTCATACAAAATATGAAGAAGAGACTTCAAGCACTCATTCGAAAAACATAGAGCTTCACAAAGATCTATTGAAAGAACCTTTTCGAGCTGAAGTGGTGTGCTACAAGGAGCTTCAATCCCAAGAAGCTGATCGTCTTTACATCTGGAAGTTTGGAAGTTGTGACACTCTGTTTTGGAGGAAACTTGCAGAGAAGGACGAAAACTTCACTTCATTCATTCCAACGAGTCCAGAGCTGATCTGGCAAAACAATAGAGCATTCTAAACTTATCCCTACTATCTTTAGCTCTACTGTGTTTACATACTTTACATTTGTGAGCAGTGTGTATGTGTTACACACAATGAATTTTGAGCTTAAACTGAGGGATACTGAAAATCTCTATACCAAAATATTTTTTTTACATTTGTTTCCCACGTATAACTGTGGAAGAATCCTGGTGTGGCTTGGTAGTTTATGTCCTTCCCACGTAGAACTGTGGTAGAGGTTGCAAAACCTGGACAATTTGTGAAAGCTATTGTAAAGCCCGATATAGGCTGTGTATCACTTTTTAATATAACTGCTTGGTGGTAGGTGATCACCAAGTGAAGAGGACTAGGTCTTGACTTAAGACTGAACCTCTTATTTAAATTTGTTGTGATCATCTTTACTTTACTCTGTTACATCTATCTGTTGTGCTTATATTTTCTATGATAGAAATCTGTTTTTACATTAACTTTGATAGTCAGTTTTGGTTAGTTTATATATCTGATTTATTTATTAAACTTGTTTCAAAAGTAGAATTAGTTCTCATACTGATTCAACTGAGGAGTAATCAACCTTTGAGAAACCTGTTGAACAATAAGTCACTTATATATCTACTCCCTTAATTGACTGGGCTGTTCTAATTTAGGGGATTTTAATCCTAAAAGTTTTTAACAGAAATTTTAATTGGAACTCAATTCACCCCCCCTCTTGAGTATCCACTCCGTCCAACATTTTGTATTAAAGGGATCATTCTCATTTATAAAAGGTTTTCAAACCCTCTATTTTCAAACTGTGATTTTAGTTTTACTTAAAGATCTTAAATTTCTGTTAGTTACAAATTTTCTCTCTTAAATATATTTTCTAAAATCTTGTTATGGACAATATACTAGAAGGTGATGCTACTAATAGACCACCTTTCTTTAATGGTGTGAATTATTCTAAATGGAAAATTAAAAAGAAAATTGACTTGGAAAGTATTGGTTTTGATATTTGGTCTACTATAGAATTAGAATATGAGATCCCTAAAACTGCTAGATATACCTGGGATGATGCTAAAAAATCTGACTACAAAAATAACTGTAAATCTATGAATGCCCTTTAATGCTCTTTAGAAGATAAGAAATTTAACTGAATTTTTTCATGTAAAATAGCTCATGAAATCTGGGACACCTTGGTTGTTTCTCATGGAGGAACAACCAATTTCAAGGAAATGAGATTAAATAATTATACTATTAAATATGATAATTTTATGATGAGACCTGATAAACCTATTGATGATATGTACCTTAGGTTTAATGATACTGTCAACACCATGAGTTCACTGGGAAAAGCTGTTCTAGAAAAGGAGCAGATCATGAGAATATTGAGATGTTTGACTGACAGATGGGGAGGCACTTCTGTGTCTAACCGAGAGTCATGTGACATCATCAAGCTACCTGTTAAGGAGTTGATTGGTAAACTAATGATGTATGAAGAGGAACTGAAGGTGAACAAAGAAGAAGATGATGAACCTAAGAGAAAATTTGTGGCATTCAAGTCTACAGCTTCAAAGAGAAAAGATAAGGAAAAATACATGTATCTTCTTAAAGTTCAGTTAGTGAACATTCAGATTCAGACAGTGATGAAGAAATGGCTCAAATAGCTAGGAGATTTAAGAAGTTCTATAGGAAGAAGAAGTTTTTCAGAAAATAAAACTACAAGGGTAAGTATGATCAAAAAGTTAAGTGGAAGAAGGATTGGAAGAAATATGATAAGGAAGATGATATAGTCCGCTATGAATGCAAGAGGAAAGCACACATCAAGTATAACTGTCCGAAGTTAAAATTCAAAAAAATATATGACTATAAGGACAATAAGTACAAGAAAGCCATGAAAGCAACCTGGAGTGCTTCTGAAGACCGCTCAAGTGAATCAGAAGCTACTGATTCTAAAAAGAATCATGCCAACATGTGCTTCATGACTAACATATCTGAGGTACCTGTTTCCCCTATTCTAAATGATTATTATTCTGGAAATAACAGTGATTCAGATAATGAGGAAAATATGTCTAAGGATGAACTATTTGAATATTTCAATATACTGGAAGATTCCTGCAATGAAATAAAATATAAATACAAATCTTTAAAGAAACATCATGCCTTGATTAGCAATATTAAAACAGATCTAAATGTAGAAAAAGAAAATAATGCTCAATTGTGGAAAGAGAACAATCAGCTTAAATTATCTAATGAACAATTAAGAAAGGATATTGAGAAGTTCACTACTAGTAGGGATATCTTGGCACAGTTCCTAGGAAAACATATTGCACCAAAATATACAACTGGTCTAGGATATCAGCCTGGGCAGAGACAAATTAGCAAAACCAAATTTGTTCCAAAATCTGGACAGTTCAATGCTAATTCTGGAACATATTTTGAGATACAACTTTCTAAAGGACCGAACAAAGTATTTATGTCTCAAAATATGTTTGTTGATTTTAGAAAACCAATAAAGCAAATATGGTTTCCCAAAGTTTTATTGGCTAACCTTTCTGGACCCAAGATGATCTGGGTACCAAAATTACCCCATGTTTAATCTGTTTTGTAGGGGAGTTGTTTAAAGATTTCCTGCAACACTCTATTGTACTTGGACAGTGGATGTTCAAGACATATGACAGGAGATTATTCTTACTTCAAGAGTCTAATTAAAGTTGATGGTGGGAATGTCTCCTTTGGTGACAATGCAAAAGGAAAAATCATTGGCTTAGGCTAGATTGGTAACCCTGATACAATATTAATTTCTAAATTACTATTTATTGATGGATTAAAATATAATTTAATTAGCATATCTCAATTATGTGATGATGGATTTAATTTTAAATTTGAGAATGATTCATGCAATGTTTTTAATTCAAAAAATGATTTAGTTTTCACTGCATATAGAAATGGGAATGTATATGCTGTTTATTTAAACTCCTTAGCCAAACAAAATGTTTCCTTCTTAAATGATTTTCATAAAGAGTCTTGGTTGTGGCATAGAAGAATAGGACACTGTAATGTGCACTCACTTAGGAAACTATCTAAGAAATTTTTAGTTAGAGACCTACCTAAATTGGAATTCTCAAATGATAAAGTGTGTAATCCCTGTCAAAAGGGAAAACAACACAAAGTTTCATTCAAACCAAATAAAGAAGTTTCAACTTCTCAACCACTTGAGTTTGTTCCCATGGATTTCTTTGGACCATCAAGAGTTTAATGTCTTAATGGGAAGAACTATGTTTATGTTCTTGTAGATGAATTTTCTAGGTATACTTGGGTATACTTTCTAGATCACAAAATTGAAGCATGTTACTACTTTTTCAAATATTTCAAGTCTGTAGAAAATCTTAGTGGACTTAAGATAAAAACCCTAAGAAGTGATTATGGTCGTGAGTTTGAGAATCATGAGTTTCAATCTTACTGCTCACACAATGGCTATAGTCACAACTTTTTTCCCCCTAGGAAACCTCAACAAAATGGGGTTGTAGAAAGGAGAAATAGGACCCTTCAAGAAATTGCAAGGACTATTCTTAATGAGTATGACTTACCTATTTATTTTTGGGCTGAAGCTGTAAATATAGCCGGTTACATTATTAATAGAGTTTTAATTAGACCTATTCTAAAAAGGAACCCTTATGAACTTCGGAATAATAGGAATTCTAAGGTTAATTACTTTAGAGTTTTTGGTTGTAAAGTCTTTATTCTTAATACTAAAGTTAATCTTGACAAATTTTCTCCCAAAAGTGATGAATGAATTTTCATGATTTATTCTATTTCAAGTAAAGCCTACAGAGTGTTTAATAAGAAAACCAAATGTGTTGATGAATCAATTCATATCAAATTCTGTGAGACTGATCCACATGAGCCTAAAGCTTCTCTTGAAAATCTTGAGGAAGATTTATCAACTTTGAACTTTAATGATAAAAATAGTGAATCCAATTTAAAATATCTAGTTCTAGAAATTTTCCAGAACCTGCACCTACTGATTTTGAACCAACAGACAACAATAAAGAATCTAGTTCAACCCTTCCTAGAGGTATTAGGACTCTCAAGTATCATCCTCTAGATGCTGTTGTAGGCAATTTAAATAGAGGAACACAAACTAGAGCTTCTCTAAGAAACCAGGTTGAACATCAAGCTTTTCTTTCACAGCTTAAACCCAAAAATATTGATAATGCGATCAATGATGAATTTTGGGTAATGGCTACGCAAGATGAACTAAATCAGTTCGAAAGAAACAATGTTTGGGAATTAGTGGAAAGACCCACGGACACCTTAACCATAGGCACTAAATGGGTGTCTAGAAACAAAGTAGATGAGTCTGGGAATATAGTTAGAAATAAAGCTAGGCTAGTTACACAAGGATATATTTATGAAGAAGGAATAGATTATGAGGAGACCATTGCACCTATAGCTAGACTAGAATCCATTAGGATACTACTTGCCTATGCAGCTCATCTGAATTTCAAACATTATCAAATGGATGTTAAAAGTGCTTTTCAAAATGGATACATAGTTGAAGATGTGTTTGTTGAACAACCTCTTGTTTTTACGAATCCCCATTTTTCTAATCATGTTTTCAAACTATCTTTAGCTTTGTATGGATTAAAAAAAGCTCCAAGAGCATGGTATGATAGGCTCAACTCTTTTCTTATTTCAAAATGTTTTTCCAAAGGGATATCTAATCCTACTCTTTTAATTAAATGGATTTCTAAAGATGTTTTGATAGTGAAAATTTATGTGGATGATATTATTTTTGGATCTTCTAAAAATTCATTATGTGTTGATTTTTCAAAAATAATGTAAAATGAGTTTGAAATGAGTTTAATGGGAGAACTCAAATTTTTCCTTGGATTTCGTATCATTCAAAATAAAAATTGCATTGTTTTAAATCAAAGTAAATATATTAAGGATCTTTTAATTTTTTTTCTTTGGATGATAGTAAAGGTAGTGACAGTCCTTTGAGTACCACTTGTAAGTTGGATACAGATGAAGTTGGAGAACCAGTGGATCAAACCAACTACAGAGGTATGATAGGAAGTCTACTATATCTTACAGCTAGTAGACCTGACATCATGTTCAGTGTATGCATGTAGGCTCTCTTTCAACCCAACCCAAAGGAGTATCATTAACTGATGTTAAAAGAATTTTTAAATATCTCAAACATACTCCCAACTTAGGATTATTCTATCCAAAAGGATAATAATTTGATTTGTTGAGTTATTCTGATGCTGATTTTTCCAGTTGCAAGTTAGATAGAAAAAGTACCTCTGGGACATGTCACATTTTAGGCAAGTCACTAGTATATTGGTGTAGCAAGAAGTATAATTCTGTTGCATTGTCTAATGCCGAAGCTGAGTACATAGCTTCTAGTAGTTGTTGTGCTCAAATTTTGTGGATGAAACACACTTTACTGTACTATAGATATCAGTTCAAACATGTCTCTATAAATTGTGACAATACAAGTTCTATTAACATTTACAAAAATCCAATATCTCATGCTAAGACAAAGCATATTGATGTGAGACATCACTTTTTGAGGTATCATTATCAAAAGGGTGATATAACTCTTGAATTCATTGTCACTGAACATCAATTGGATGATATATTCACACATCCCTTTAATTCTGAGAGTTTAAATTACATCAAACATGAGTTAGGTAAGATTAATTTCAGCACAGTCAAACCTCACAGTTAGACCTCACAGTCGAACCTCACAGTTAGACCTCACAGTAGAACCTCACAGTTAGATTTCATAGTCGAACCTCACAGTGATACCTCACAGTTAGAGCTCACAGTTGGACCTTACTGTTATACCTCACTGTTGCACCTCACTTATTTACCTCACTGATACATCTCACTGTTGGATACCTCGCTGTTGGTTTTTATTTTTGCGGGAATTCGAACCGTTTTTATTTCTTTTTATTTTATTTTTTTGATTTAAAACCTAAATGATAAAATCAAAGTCAACGAGCATATTTCAATCCACCTTCCTCTCCCAATCTTGAACCTTTCTCTTGAAATTCCTAAACCCTAACCCTTCTCCTAAACCCCCGAACCTCTCTCAATCTCTATGGCCAGAACCAAGTGACCTATGACTGTCAATGAGGATGTGCCAAAGTCAAAGAGGACTCGAGACAAATCCAGTAACACCCCGTCGGGACCTGTAAACCCACATATGACCAAGTGACAAATCTTTGCTGAGAAGGAGTTAAGTGAAGAATGGATGCTTTTGAGAAAGTCATTAGTACTGAAAGTACTAGATGCCCAAGGATGGACAGAATTCTTTTCCAACAACAATGAACCTTACTACCCGAATCTTGTGAAAGAATTCTATGAATATCTTACGTTCGAAGAGAAAGAGGATGTGTATAAGATAATGTCCAGAGTCAATGGCAATGAAGTTAGTTTCTCATCTGCTGAGTGGCCTGCCTGTTTGAGAGTTTCTCATGAAGGAATTTTTGATTACTACTCTAGAGTATCTCCTCCAGATAGTGCGGTTTTTGAGTATGAAAAAGCTCTGGAAGAACTAACAGAAGATGGAAAGTCAAGAAGGATCATTGCAGCTGAGATGAATGGAGAAGACAGGCTCTTATTCAAATTCATTCAGCATGTACTTAGTCCAAGGAGAGGGGACTTTGTAGTACTAAAGTACCAGGACATATTCCTAATGTACTTACTGATGCATGGAAAGAGTTTTATCTTATGTAGGTTACTGATGGCACAATTGGAGGATATGACCAAGGCATGCTCAATATCTAATGCCTTATTCCATACCAAGCTTATCTCAATTATGCTAAATGTAAAGGGTGTGGGTGGAAATCAAGAAGAGATGATAGTGGCGAAGAACAGTGTCTGTATCTCCAAGGTGATTTGAAAATTCATGAAAATTAACTGGAATCCCTGGAAAAAGCATGGGTGAATGATGAGGGAAATGTGTATGAAAATTTTGACCTTAATAATCATCCAACTAGGCCTAAAGACAAAATAGATCCAGGCCTGAAGCCTGATGAGCCAGAACCGGTTTATTCTGATGAGGAGGAGGCTGAAGGAGTTGTGGACCCTTAAAGAGAGAACACCCCCATTGATGATGGGAGTGATCCTGATTTTCCTCACAGTCCTATAAGGACAGTAGCTTTTGGAGCATCTAGCCCTCCAAAAGAACTACTGAGGAGAGAGACTGTTCTAAAGGACAGTGATACTGAGATCACTAAAGAATAAGAAGAAGAAGCATATCAAAATTTTGACAAGGGAACATCTGAAGAGGATGTGGCTACCGAGTCAGATAAGTTTACTCATAAAGAAAAGGAGGTTGTTGCTGAAGAAGATGATGAGGACAATGAAGAAAAATAGCTCAGTTTGAGCCCACTTATAGATAATACAGAAAATATAGTGTCTGATCAAGAAGCAGGAGTGGCACCTACTGCCATTGATGAGGGAGTCATTGATGACTCAGAAAAGGATAAGACTCACCGTACTGTTGAAATAACAGAGCAAGTGGATGTTGAATCTGCTGGAGTTGCAGAGGAGGTTGTTGAGTTACCTAGAGCAGAACAGTTAGAGGAGATTCCTCAAGAGAATTCTCTATGTGAGGGGGAGCATCTTGGTTCAGTTTCTGTGCTGTATGAAATCGAAGATTGGTCATCAGATCCAGGATATATGGTACTTGGACTCAATTATGGAGATTGTGATGAGGAAGACCATCCCCAAAGGGATTCTATTATCCTACCTATTGTGGCTGAAAATTTGGCAACCAAGGAGGACCTTGAGTCCTTAAAGGCTGAAATGAAAGAAGCACTGAGAGAATCTGTGGCAGATTTAAAGAAAAGCCTGGTTGAAGAGATGAGGAGTGTGGAGAAATCCCTAGAGCTATCTCTGGGATGTGTTGTGGCTAGTCTAGTGAAGGAAATTATGGATGAAGTTAAAGTATTCCATACTGAAATTGAGAGCTGGACAGGAGCTGTAGTTGCTCTAAGAAAATCGATTGCTTCATTGATTGCCATGAACAGTTCTCAAACCCAAGTGAATGCTGAGATTAGATATATCAAAGAAGTAGTCAAGCAGTTTGTGGAAGTATTTGAGGATTTTAAGACATCATTCAAAGAACATTTGAATAGTTAGGATGAACTTGTTTAGAAGGTAATTAGTAACATGACTCAGTATTTCAAGGAGACAGTAGCCTTCTCGGTAAAACCCCTTCCCTCTTCCAGTTCCTCTGTGACCATTGACCAGATCAGAACTTTGATCCAGGAAGAACTTGCTCAGACCAGTACCAGTGACACCTCTGATTCTCAGATACTTTCTACCACTAGGTAAGTCAACAGTTTTGTTCATGACCACTTTCGGGCAGTTACTGCTTCTCAAGAGGCCATTAATAATAAGGTGGATGCTTACTTTGAGAAAGTCTATACCAAGTATCAAATGACCAACCAGTTCAAGCTCTTGATTGAGAATATGAAGTTGCCTCCAGTGACTCAGGAATTCCTGGAGCAGGTCAGCAAGCTGAGAGAATTGACACCTACTTTGGATAAGTTTTTGGAGAATAAATATGATTTCTTATCTGCTATGGAAAGAGGAGGAAACATTATTATGGATTTCAGAAACCTTCTTCTACCCTTTCTCCAGGTGGACTGCACCCCTGTCATCATTCCTCCTGCCTTACCTGCTTCTCAACCCAGTGGTTCTTCCACCATGTCTCCTGCTGAAGCTATCAGATGCCTTACTCCACTGATACCTCAACGAGCTACCCATTACAGACCCACAAGAGCTTCTGTTGCTGCCCCTCCGGTCATTCCTGTAGCCATTCCTAAACCTGCGGATCCACCAGCTCCTTCTCCATCTTCTTCTTCCAAAGGGAAAGACCCCTTACTGATGGATGGTGTGGATTGAATCTGTTTATGTCTATTGATAGGTCATTTGTATTCTTTTTGGTCATGTCCTGTACTGTGTTATTAATATAAGCCTTCTCAGTTTTCTCTCATTTGTCTTTTTTTTACTAATCACAAAGGGGGAGAAATACTATGCTTACTGTGATAATTCTAGAAACACTATTCTTATTACTCTCTGATACTTGAATTTTTTTACTAACTGTATTATATATGACATCTATCTTTAATACACACTGACATAATTTGTAATTATCAAAAAGGGGGAGATTGTTGGACTCACCTGTTTTGATAATCCCAAATCATGTTTAAATATTGATCATAATATATTAAGTCAGTCATTAATCTTTTTAATCTATATATACAATTATTTTATTCTCAACAATGTATATTCTTAAGACTCATGACTTTGCTGCATCAACTTACAGTCTATATTTATCTAAATATATGTTCACTATTAAAAGCTATTGGTAAGAGCCTTCTATTCAAAGTCACCGTTATAGATTACTATCACCTTAAGTCACTGATGCTAGAATATCACCGTTGAAGATTTACAGTCACTTTTGGAAGCTACCGGTACACGATTACTGTCACAAACCTACCGATGATCTACCTATCAATGCTCACAGACAAAGAGTTACAGTCACAAGGTCACTGCTGTTAAAAGGATTCTTTTAGAAGTCCACTGTCAGAATCTTTCTCATGTCTTTTGTTGAGAACCTCACTGTTCAAGCCTACAGTCGGACAAGTTCAGTAGAAGGCTACCGCTGGACAACTCCTACTATCGAGATATTCGACAGTTGCTCAAAGTTTACTGATGAGGTGCTACTATTACATAGAGTAAAAGCTACCATTACAAGACATCCACTAACACAAAGTCCACCATTACAAGCCTACAGTTGAAGAACCTACCGTTGAAGCTCACAGATGAATAGTCTACCGATGTAGTCCACAATTGTAGATGATTAAAGTCTACCGTGTGCATTGAATCTGCTACCAGTCTAATGATATTCTATTCTTTTCATTACCAATTTTATTAATACTATTATAATGGTCATGTCTGGAAAAATTAATACATCTGACATTATTTAATGTTAATTGCAGGTATATCAGGAAACAGTACGATGTACGAGGAAGACCACACGTGGCTAAAACAATCTTTCCTATCGGCCCTTTCCGAACCAAATTGAAATAGATCAGCTGGTAAAGCATAAAAAATACATGGATATAGATATATATAATATATAGAGACAACACCAGAACATAATACACAAGAGAGACTCATACACAATATGAAGAAGAGCCTTCAAGAACTCATTTGAAAAACATAGAGCTTCACAAAGATCTATTGAAAGAACCTTTTCAGGTTGAAGTGGTTTGCTGCAAGGAGCTTCAATCCCAAGAAGTTGATCATCTTTACATCTGGAAGTTTGGATGTGGCGACACTCTGTTTTGGAGGCAACTTGCAGAAAAGGACCAAAACATCACTTAATTCATTCCAACGAGTCCAGAGCTGATTTTCCAACACAACAGAGCATTCTAAACTTATCCCTATAATCTTTAGCTCTATTGTGTTTACATACTTTACATTTGTGAGTAGTGTGTATGTGTTACACACACTGACTTTTGAGCTTAAACTGAGGGATACTGAAAATCCCTATACCAAACAATTTTTTTACATTTGTTTCCAATGTATAACTGTGGAAGAAGCCTGGTGTGGATTGGTAGTTTATTTCCTTCCCATGTAGAACTGTGGTAGAGGTTTAAAAACCTAGAAAGTTGGTGAAAGCTGTTGTAAATCCTAATACATGTTGTGTATCACTTTTTAATATAACTTCTTAGTGGAAGGTGATCACCAAGTTAAGAGTACTAGGTCTTGACTTAAGACTGAACCTCTTGTTTTAATTTGTTGTGTTCATCTTTACTTTACTCTGTTACATCTATCTGCTGTGCTTATATTTTCAAAGACAGAAATTTGTTTTTACATTAACTTTGATAGTCAGTTCTGGTTAGTGTATATATCTGATTTATTTAGTAAACATGTTTCAAAAGTAGAATTAGTTCTCATTCTGATTCAACTAAGGATTAATCAATCTTTGAGAAACCTATTGAACAATAAGTCACTTATATCTCTACTACCTTAATTGACTGGGCTGTTTTAATTTGGGGGATTTTAATCCTAAAAGTTTTTAACGAAAATTTTAATTGGAACTCAATTCACCCCCCTCTTGAGTATCCACTCCGTCCAACATTTTTGACATAAGAAAAACATAATGTATAGAACAATACCTCTGTGTAATAGCCAATCGGTACACCATTGGCCCATTTCTCTCCACAACCATAAAATGTCCAACAAGAATGGGAATTAAATTTCATTGTCTCTAAATCCTATGATGATCCAGTCTAGGAAACACCCAAAGGAACACATGATTAACCACAATAAACTCAGGGGTTCATCGACTTCTATCAGTATATGAATTTTTTCTACAGTGATCCCTATCTATATGTTTCTAAACTATCTAAACCCGCTTACATGTATCCTTCATGAGACTCCTACCAAATAGTTTTGTATCTCAAAACCCCATCCATCATAGTGATGATCAACATAGAATACCATAAATTTCCTCATATGGTCCTATTTTAATAGTTTCATTATAATAATTATTATTATATAAGAACTCAAAAAGTGCTATGTTATTCTACTAAGACCCCAGGAAATCAAGAAAAAATGATCATATAATATCCTCCCAAACATGTATAGTATGCTTTGACTTCCCATCTCTCTGTGGGTGGAATGATGAACACATTAAAACCTATATAACAAGTGCCTTTAGAAAACCATACCATAAGAATGGGTAAAATGAGAGTCACTTTCTAAAACTATACTCTGTGTAAACTGACATAGATAGACGATCTATTGAATATAAAAGTCTCCTATCTAATCCACTAATAAATTGTAACATATATTAAAGTAATATAATACTTTCATCAGTCAGTCCACAACCAACCAAATAGAAAATTTCATTGGAGGAATGCTTAGGAGACCCACCACAAAGCCCATAGTAACATCATTACACTTCCATTATCAAATGGTAAATGGGTTTAATAAGCCACTAGTTATTTTATGGTCCAACTTCACTTGTTGATAGGTGTAGGATCCTGTCATGATCCCTGCAATATCCTTTTTTATACCCATCCAAAAATAATTTCTATAAAGGTCTTGCTATATTTTTGGTTAAACACGGATTCAACTCACACTTCAAGGAATGAAATATATGTATCAATTCCTCCCATATAGTAGTAATTACAACGTACCAATTCCTAAAAAAGATGATATCATCATAATTTATAGTCCAATATGAAGGTGACTCTCCACCTTCTATGATTTTCCTCAAGTCCAGACACTTTAGATCCTGATACTGCCTCTCACAGATCCGGAAAAAAGTGTAGACTCCACTGATAGAGATACGAGATCCATATTATCCTATCCTCTATAAACCACAACATGCATCTTATTCAAAAATTTCATCAACTTAAACTTAGAGATAGAATCATAAACTACCTAAGTACATTATTTACTTCTTAGAGAATTAGTTATAATATTTCCCTTCTTGGGTGTATATTCTAGCTAAAAATAATATGACTTCATATAATCAACCTATCACAACTACCTAAGATTCTATTTTCCCTTCCAAATGAGATAATTTATGTTCTTTTTATCAGTATACATAGTAAAATTTTCACCCATAGGTAAATCCACTAACACTTCAAAGTATAACCCACAACAACTAAATCTATGTCATACTTAGGGTAATTCTGTTCATGTGGCCTCAACTTATGTCACCCATACAACATGAATCGATCCCCCTAATAAAATATACTCTAAGACCTATCCCAAAACCATCAAACACTCCTTATACTCCTCACCTTGATCAGGTTGGATCCATATCAGTTCAGTAGTCTAGTTCTTCTTACACTCCTAGAAAGTGTTATCACATGACCCAGAACATTCAAACATTATCCCCTTCTTAGTTGATCCAAAAATGGGTGCATCCAAGTGAGAAAATTAATTTATGAACCTATAATAATATCCTATAAATCCCATAAATATATGAATATTGAAAACATTCTTGCATTTCCCCCAAGAAACCATTGCTTGAACCGTCTCCATGTCAACTTACACACCATTATCTAAGATGATGTGACCCAAGAAGTGTACTTAATCAATACAAAATTGAATATTATATATAATGGAATATAATAGATTATCTATCAACTTAATCATGAAAATGACAATATTTTGGTCATGATCATCATGAGTCTTGGAGTACACCAATATTTCATCTAGTGACACTACCAAAAATTGATCCAGGTACTGGTGGAAGATTCAATTTCTCAAGGCCAAAAACACTGATGGTGTATTCATCATCCCAAACGGCATCACAATGAACTCATAAACACCATACCTTTTTCTGAAATCAGTCCGCAATATATTATATGGCCGAAATCTCAAATGATGATAACCTGATCTCAAGTCAATCATGGAGAAAACAAAATCCCCTTTCAACTAGTCAATGAGATCATCAATGTGTGGAAGAGGATATCAGATATTCACTATCATCTGGTTCAACTTCCAATAGTCAACAAAAAATCACAACATCCCTTTGGACTTTAAATAAAACAAAATTATACAACCCCAAGGTGATATACTTGGACTGATTAATCCCTTATCCATCAAATCTTAGAGTTGAGTATTAAGCTCTTGATGCTCTGTTGGTTCCATTCTCTAAGGGTAAATAGAAACTCGCTCACCCTATAACATGAGCTTAATTGAAAATTCAATATCTCTATCATGTGGATGTTCTGAGAAGTACTTATAAAAATTATCTAGGAACATATTCACTATGGGTGGAAATATATAAGGTTTTACACTCCTGTCGTCATGTAACAAATTTGAGACCTAGGCGGTGATATCCACTAGTTGTTAAAGAACTGGCCCTATAAGGATTCCTAGGATATACATATCTCTATGATAAACATAGCTACCACCCTCAAGAGATATAAACATAACTCTTTAATAAAAAATATATGTGGTCTCATTATTTTACTAACCAGTACATATTTTTAATCATGTCAAACCTTGACATATCTAGAATGCAGAGATATCATGGAAAATGATACTCCCCATCCTCAAGAGAACACCCATCAAAAAAATAGATGTCACTAGAATTTATTACTAAAGGTGTATCGATTTTTATAACCTTGTTCACAAAATCCATTGTTAGGCTCAACCCATTCACTAGTTCTATAATATAAAGGAATAAGAGACATCAGTATCAAACAAGGCACTAGAAAGAGTAGAAACAACAATAATAGTACTTATAACTGTCGATGGTCTAGCCTCGTTACCCATAAGTGTAGGGTGGACTACATGAAACTATATTTCCCCTCTTTACTATGATGTAGTATAAGTCCCCAATGTTGCCCCAAATTCCCAATACATGAACTCTTTCCCAAAACTAGCATGTCCACTACCTCTACCAATACTGCCACTAGAACTATAACTGAGAGTCTGATTTGGGGTAGAAATCCCCCTTCATGTACTCTAATTTTGTTTGGATCCTCCATCAATACCCATCTAACATGGGTTCTAGTATAACATTTGCAGATGTCCCATCCGAAATCAAGCACAACACCCTACCGATGGATTGGTAAAATGACAAAAAAAGTTACCTGGACCACCACACTAGTGGCAGAGTACTCACGTAATATCATGAGTAACTATTCCTCCCCCCCTAGGCACTATTATTTCCACTACATTGGTCAAAATTCTCATAGACATGCTTCCTAATCTTGGAATTTTTACCTCATAGTAATCCTACAGAAACCACCCATCCTCCACTAGAAAACTCATTCATGTTCCCATCAGATATGAGATCTTAACCCACTACTTCAAAAATCATTTTTAATCGGAACTTTTTATCCTCGTACTTAATCATATATTTAATTCCATCCTAAAAATGACTTTATATAGTTATCTCATCCCCATCTAGCACTGTAGAATGGTGTTAAAATTAAGTAAAGTTACCATCATAGTCTATTATGTATATATGCCCTTGGTCCAAACTCATACACTATATTTCCCTCTCCTATATCTGTGTATCCAGATAATATTAATCCAAGAACTTCTCTTGGAATTAATTGTATTCCAATTTTTTAAATTTTCCATCCCACATATTGATTTCCCACAATAGATTCACTAATAATTGAAAAATATAAGCTTAATTCTTTAATTTGTTTTAGAAAGATCCTCTAATTGGTCAAGAATAATCTGGTTAAACTCAATCCATAACTCTGCTTCCTCAGGTCCACCCTCTCTTATTAAAGTCAATGGGTTATGAAACTTAAACTCCCACTTCAATTAATAAATACTATTCAAAACCCTATCTGGGACTCTTTGTATAAACTATATAAAATGAGAAAATTTCTCAGGGATCTTATCTTCGACATCCTCACTTGGTACTATTGGTGTCTCCGGTTAAACCACTAGAGGCATATGTCCATCCATTTCCTCCAATTATTCTATCAAAAAACATCATCGTGGATCCATATCTATAAAATTACCTAAAAGAAATTCTCATGAACATTACAAAAAATTAAAAAATTTACATAATATGTATTCACAACAACCCATAATAATTCATCCTCCATACCCCACCACATGGTCAAAACAGAGGCACTATCAATACCCTGAATCATACCTTACCTAGGTCATGGTTGACATAGGGTAAAACATTTTAATAATTTCATGATTATTATTAGACACTAATTTTCAACATTTTTCATCATTTTACAATATTCAATCCCACATTAGAGACCATTTATGGTTTAATTACACAATCAGGGAAAATCATTTCAATTTCAACAAATTACCCAATTTCTTGAACCAGGCCAGGATGCCATCCGATCTAACACCCAGTCTAATTTATGGTATGTCACTAAGGTATCTCCCAATCCCCATGAGAAGAAAACTAGTTCTAGAGTATCAAAAAAATACTTTGGTTATGATTTTACCCATTTATATAATCATAAACACCCAAAACAATAAACATCACAATAACCAATATTCATAACCAAACATGGTACATCAATTTTTAGATTTAATGTTTACTAATTAAAAAAAACTAAGAGGTAATACATTGAAAAGGGGACAATAAAAATATCCTAAAAACCTCTATGAAATATGAGAGACACCCCTTCAATCCACCACCACCATCACCTACTAGAAGTAGAACACAAAAAACTTGATCTTCCATCAACAAAATATATTTTTTCTTTTACCTAATTCATACCTAAAAATGTATACATACATGAAAGGGTGTTAGTATGTTGTGATAAAAATTCCAGTAAGATTCCACACAATAGAAAATATTACATTCTATAATATTATAAGATATATTACCATGCACTTTTTCATAATAACCTTTGAAAACATTTTAAAGAAATCAATTTATGGAAACCATTATCAAGAAATAATTTTTAAGAAAAAATATTTTTCACAAATAATATTTATTGAATAAAAATATAATAAAGGTATACCATATACCAATGTATAACACCAAATTACATAAGATTCATGTCATAATTGACAACCATCATAAAATCCCTATTGGTAACTAGAATAATTTTGATGGTCTGAAAATCTAAACTCAGTGATGAAAATCCTCCAACTCAACTTCCAATAGTGTTCCCATGCACAAGCCATTAGTGGGGATCCCATCCCATGGTCTAATGGACTCTATATATAAGACAAAACCAATGAAATTCCCATATACAATCCAATATAGTGGAATACATCCCAAGGTCTATTGGTCTCTGATTGTATTCTATGTTTAGTTCGTATTGTAATTTTCAATCCTACTAGATTAATTTGGGCCACACAACATTCGATAAATACATCATATTCCACCTAGATACATAGGATTACCTTTTAGTCCTCAAATTATATTTCACATATCACATAATTCAATACATTAACATACATGTCCAATGAATCACAAGCACACAATTAAATCCTAGTTTTCACATTTCCACATACGTCCAATGATTAAAAGTTCACATAGGGACCACCACTTTCCATAAACAAAACCATTTTCATTTACACACACCAAAACCATTTGGAAATAGATTTCATACCACTTTCATAAATTATAAAACACATTTGGAAATATAAAAATAATAACTCATAATAAGGATAACCATTTCTATTTGCGAAGTGCATTTTATAAATTCATGCTCACTTCAATCCATTTCACAACATGCTTCATATTACTTTCACAATTCAAATAGAACGTTAGGGTGCCAAAAAGTAATCCAACAAGAAAAAAAACAATTTCTATTGTAAAACCTACTTCCAACACATTCACACCTTTAATTCTCTTTGAAAACACATTTTACACCTCTCACACAAGGCATATAATATTTTCATGAAATACCATAACAAAGAACTAAAAACAATTAACCAATTTCTTTTCAAAAACAAATTTTTATCACATATTCATATCAATTAATTTCCAAAACATGTTTCTCACCATAAAAATAATCAATATAATACATATAAATAATCATGAAACCAAAATAAATTGATCTGATAATGGAAAAGCATGGAACCACCTACCTCTCACATGAAAACCACTAGAAATTAGTTTGAAACTACAACTGCACCACTACATGACCCTTTAAAGTCATGATTGAGAAAAAAACATAAATACCTCCCTAAAAAACAAGATCAACCTCTCTTTACATCATATAACCCACTGGATAATAGGTTCCCAAGAAAGAGGGAAGAAGATCTCTAAAAAGTTGGAGAAATCAATAAGGAATAAACATACTTGACATTTTCTTGAAAATAGTGTCAAAACACCTGTTGATTAAGGTAATAGTTTTAAAATAAATCTTGGAGGGATTTACCATGTATATGAACCCCAAATGGGTCAAATATAGGAGGGATTAATGTTAATATCATAGAGGATTCAAAGGTAATTTATCACATTTTAATGACTTGGAAAAGTCTCAAGATTTTTAGGCACGATTTTACAAACCATAAAACAACCATACTCCACTCTCTATCTAAGAATGAAATTCCACACAATTATCCCACATGGTTTAAATATTGTGTTCTAACCGTGAGGTATCCACTATATAAAATGAGAAAATCCTACATAGTTTCTTAGGCAAGGGCACACAGTTTCTCTTAACTACGAGCTACCAATGACAATCCAAAATTCATCATTTTCACCAAAGACACATTGGGAACCGAAGTTATATAAAAAAGATCAAAACTAAATAGAATAATACCTCAAAATAAAAACATATATGTGACAATTCTTCCCACCAAGAAAACATTCTGAACTTGGACAATCAACCCAAAGAGTGATCTAAGAACAAAAATAGATAATCCTTTTCAACCCACGACTTTCACCCTGAAGTCTCAGGATTATCATTGGAATTTTACAAATAACCTAGACCAAAGGAATATAATTCCCATTAATTATTTTTTCCTAAGAATCTATAATCTGCACTAGCTGATCAAACAACAATAAATCACATTCCAATTCCAACTCTTTCAAATTTAACACATGACATGGATATGGGTTTTACATTTTCAGATGAGAAAAATGGAACACATCATGATTTGACATCAAATGAGAGGTAAAACTAACATGAATTCCACCTTTCCAATCCTCTCAGTAATCAAAAACGTTCTAACATACCTCAGTGTTATATTCCCTTAATTAACCAAACAAATGATGACCCAAATAAGGTGCCACTTTCAAGAACACCAAGTCACCCAGAGAAAACTCCAGAGCTCATTAAATCTGATTG
Organism: Viscum album; assembly: GCA_963277665.1. Lineage (NCBI taxonomy): Eukaryota > Viridiplantae > Streptophyta > Magnoliopsida > Santalales > Viscaceae > Viscum > Viscum album. The sequence goes on along the minus strand of OY728139.1, from coordinate 1,144,803,273 downwards.
GATTAAAAATTATAGAAAATATAAGCTTTCAAAAATTGTTTCCTAATCAAAATGAATCTATCAGAAGTTTCTTGCACAAGGATCAGTCCCAACAACAATTTCTCACCCACCGTAAAGACAAAGGAACCACAAAAAGACCCTTAAACCCCCAAATTCCCTTGGGGGATAATGAATAATCACATGGTGTGTCCCCACCATTATGAAACTTCATCGAGTGATATATTAACTCATCATTTAGTTGCTTTGGATGAATCAACTCAAGAAGAGAAGGTATCAGCTACACATTGGCTAAGAATGCACTTCCACTGTCTTGCTTGGTCTACAAGTGCATCTAATAAAAAATCCACATAAAATTATAATCATCACCAGACACTTTCAATGATTGCAATGTCAATTTTTTGCTAAGGAATATGCCACTACGTTGCATTTTCCTAGGGTATAGACTATATCAAAGTCGAACCACTAAAGGTAGTCAACCCATTGAAATTTCATTAAATTAAAATATTTTTTGATGAAAATATATGCTAATATTTTATAATTTGAATTAAATACAAACTTCTCCCCAAAAAGATAATGAAACCATGTGTTCAAGGAATTAATTATAGTTTCTAACTCCAGGTCATGGGATGGTAAATTCTTTTCATGTGGTCAGAGTTGAGATCAAACAAAAGCCACCACATGATTATTCTATATCAACACATGCTCGAGGCCCATACCTTATGAATAACAATAGACCCAATAACCCTTTCTAGATTAAAAAAATATCATAATTGGGGTGGTGACTAGTCATTTCTTAAGCTTATAAAATGATTCATGACATTATGGGCTCCATTTAAACATTACCCCATTTCGGGTAATAGTTTCCAGGGATGAAGAAATCCTATAGAAATATTCAATGAACCATCAATAATACCCTATAAATTCTAAAATCTCTAGATCTCAAAAACATTTAGCTACTCCCATGACATCACTGTACTGATATTCTCAGGGTCTACTGAAACCCCTTGTTATGAGATTACATGATCCATAAAATTCAACAACCGGATTCAGAGGGTCCACTTAGAAAACCATTTATAGAGGTGATGATCTTGAAGGTGCTGAGAAAAATTATTAAATTCCCCTTCATGCTCCTCCCCAGTTCAAAAATAGACCAGGATATCATGCATGATTTCCAAAAAAAATCAAGATACTAGTGAAACACCCTAATTATAAGCATCATAAATACATATATATCATTTTACAACTTAAAATGAATGACAAAGTACTCAAAGTGGTTTTACTTTCTTTGAAATATATTTTTCAGAACATCCACCCCTCTAACTTTAACATGGTGGTAATCAGAATGAAATTAAATCGAAGAAACCCATCTTTACTACTTCATATGATCAATAAGGTCATAAATATGGGTAAAGGGTACTTGTTATTAATCATTATATTATTCTTCTTTTAGTAATTGATACACTACCAGAGATATTAATCAAAAAAATTTGTAAATAGAACTGGGGTGGACTAAGGTGAGATGCTCGGGTGAATGTATCCTTTAGATTCCAAATGATATAGTTTTAGCATTAATTACCTTAACTCGGTGGGTCAATATGATAAAAGGAAATATATATCAATTGTTCTCCCATTTCCAAATTTATAGGAAACTATATATCCCTATCTGATGGAAAACCCAATAAATCCTCTCGAAAACCCTTTGGAAACTCATCTATCATATGAGGTAATCTACTTTCATGAGCACCATCATTATCATCCAATGTGAGCGATGAGATATGGTAAAAAAGATTTCTCAAATATGGGAGTGGATATCCAGAACAACCTAATTTATGGTCTCAGTCACCATAAAAAACATGAGTACTACCATCAGGTTCTACAAAAAAAATCACTCGACACCTATAAAAATCAATGTGCACCTTGGAATGAACCATCCAATCCATCTCATGGATCACATTGAAGAGGTCCATCACCAAGTCTATAAAACCCCATTTTAACATGACCCTTGACATTGTGATTATACCAGAAGGAAAAATAAAACCCTTCTCTCGCTTCTTAGTAGGTAGTGTCACCAACTCCATCACATACGATATAATATCAGTTGGAAAATTAAACAAATCAACAAGGAGGGAAGAAATAAAAGAAACTGAACCACTAGTATCAAATAGAACAACATATAAAGTAGATTAAATAAGAACGGTACCTCAAAATATTATAGGCCCTACATAAAATTCCATTTGTGCTCGATTTAAAACATAAAACTGCCTTGTCTCAACCGATGCCTGAGAATGACCAATGGTCTATTGATCTTCCCTAAACTAACTCTTCCCAGAAGAAGATCCAGCCTAGATTCCATGACATCCGAACCAAGAATCCACTATCCTAGAAATTTCTAACTAGGATGAAATACCCTTAAAATCCACAGAACCTTCCTCACTCTCATATGGGTGTGCCACTTTTCAAAAATGATGCAAGTGTCCCATAGCTATGTATATGTGACATGGTGTAGGAGGAGATGAACACGTTGGTCATGTATTCCCTACTATCACACATTATTGTCACACCACTGACCCAACATCAGAATCCACAAATGAAGATATCTAGGAAAGATGGCATGAACTACTAGCTCCCTTCATCCCCTTCTCATCATGCTTCCTATTCTTCTCAGAAGAACTACCACTTCCCAATGCTAATACTACTTTAGAAAAAACTATCTTTATTCCACGATCAATATATACCATCATAAAATTATCAAACCCCTAAAAATTGGTATTAATCTTGATAAAAAATTCCTAAGATCGGATATCTGGCCAAAACCCCCTCTCAAACATTTGAGCCTTCAGCATCTCATTAGAAACGACATCTAGTGCATACTGAACTAACATAGTAAACAGATTATCATACTCCATCATGGACTGGTCTCCTTGACTAACCTTTATAAACTACAAGTATCTATCAATGGTAAAAACCTTAGGAAAATACTCCTCATTTAAAACAACAATTATGTATTTCCAACCCATCTTTTCATGCTTTCCAGCTTGCACCAGTGAGTCCCACCACTTTTGACAGGGACCTTCCAACTGGAACAAATCATATTTTACTCTAACTACCTTAGGAGTGCCAATAAACCCTATCATTCACTCTATTTTCTCCATCCAATCCTATTTTTCATAAAGTTTATGTGATACTTCAAAAAGAAGAAGGATTGTTATTAAGGAACTCTTAAGCCTTGTCCTTTACAAGACACAGTTCGGCTTCTCGAACATGAGCATGAACATAGAACACTCTTTGTCCTAAATCATAGACAACCTAAAACACTTACTCCACTAACTTGTGATCAATGTGTGAGGTAGAACTCTCTATATCCTTTTTCCGTGGTTATACAAAGATTATCCGAGGAGGAAATTTTCTACAACCAACAATAAAAGGAAAACCATCAATTCAACCATTCTAAAATGTTTCAGTAATACAAAAATATCAAAAACTTCCCGAAATAAAAAATTATAGATTTACATCTCAATAAAAAGAAAAATCAAACAAAAGAGAACAAAACAAGTCCACATACACCCTGTTTCCATATAAATCCTATAGCTTATACATCTCAATTGGAGGAGAATTTAGATCAAATAACAACATCCCATGGAGACTAGAGTCTTGTCACGGGGTGTTCTATCATGTAACCTTACTCACAACCCAAACCTCAATCCCTGAAAATATTTTCTTATGTCAATATAGACCCACCACAAAATAAATTGATCATAAAATAGCGTGACATTATTTAATACAATTTTGTCACAAACCAAGCTAGTATTCCATCCAATCCAAAACTCTTCCCGATTGATGGCATGGTCCATAGAGAATTTCAGGTCCCTATGAGATGGAAACTAGTTCCTGGGTATCAAAAATATACTTTGAAAAATATTTTTCCCATTTATATAATCATAAAAAACCCATAATAATAAACATCACAATAACCAATATCCATATCCTAATGGGGTAAATCTATTTTCATATTAAAAGGTTAAAACTATAAACAAATTACAAAGATACTAAAATGGAAAGGAGTAAAATCCAAAAAACCTCCATGTAGTGAGAGAGACATCACCCTCAATCCACAACCACCAACACCTACAAGAAGTGGAACCCTAGAAACTGGATAAATCATCAACATGATACATCATTCCTTTTCTTAGTTCGCACATATAAATTTTAATTACACCCAATGGTGTAAGTAGTTTGTGAGAAAAATCCCAATAGGTTTCAACCCAAAAGAAAATATTCCATGATATAACATTAGAATATATATTATCATGCACTTTTTCATAAGAACATTTTAAAACATTTTGAAGAAATCACATTAAGGAAACCAATCTCAAGAATGTTTTTTAGAAAAACCATTTTCACAAATATTCCTTATTGAAATAAAATATACTCTAGGTCTACCATATACAGATGGATAATACCATATCAAATATTCATCATGTCACAAGAGAGTGCCATGGGTAAATCCCTAGGGGTAATTGGGACAAGGGGGACCCTATGAACATCATACATTGGTGATCAAAATCCTCCAACTCAACTACCAACAACATTCTAGTGCATGATCAATTATAGGATATCACATCCCAAGGTCTAATGGTCACCATATATAAGCTAAAACTAATAGTGCTCCCATGCATGGTCCACTAGATTGGAGTTTATACCAAGGTATACTGGTCTTTAATAATATCACATGCTTATTTAGTGTTATAATAATCAATCATGCAAGAAGAATCTGGTCCACATCACTTCCGAGACATCTAGAGTACTAGTTCTAGTTCTCCCACATAGATTATCAGAATTCACTTTTGTGATAATATTTAATTTCCCATATCACATAAATCCCAACCATCACATAAACATTCCAAAAATCACAACCACGCAAGGAAATAATTTTTTGCACATTTTCACATAAATCCAATGATTAAATATTCACAAGGGAGCCACCAATTACCATAAAAAATCATTTGTATTTCACACACACCAAAACCATTTGTAAAGACATTTTCCACTACTTCAAAAAATCATAAAACCATTTGGAAACATGACAATAAGAACTCATGATAAATATAACCATTCCAATGGTAAAATACATTTTCTAAATTCATTCTGAAATGAATCCATTTAACAAAATGCTTCATATTACTTTCATATTTTAAAGATGCCTTTACGGTTCACAATGAGGATGAAAATAAGAAATAAAATCAATTTCTCTTGAAAAATACACTTTTAACACATACACACCTTTAAAATATATTTGAAAATGAATTTCTCACCTTCCACATAAGGCATAGAACATTTTCAAGAAACCCCACAACAAAGAACTCAATATATATAACCAATTTCTTTTCAAAATCCATCTTACATCACATATGCACATCAATCCATTACCATAACATGTTTTGAACCACAAAAATAATCAATAGACTACATATAAATAATCCAAAAAGTAAGCTAAACTCATCCAATAATGTAAAATCATGTAACCACCTACCTTTCAATTGGAAAATTCCAAAAATTGGTGTGAAACCACAACCACACCACCACAAGACCCAATAAAGTAAATATTGAGAAAAAATAAACAATATCTCCCCCCCCAAAAATATAGATCCCACATTAGGTGTCAAAACCCACTAGAAAATAGCAACCCAAGAAAGAGGGAAGATGAACCCAAAAAATATGGAGGAACAAAGAAAAAATGTACATAAATTTTGTTTTCTTGAATAGTTGGGGTCAAAACCACCCAAAGAGTGAGGTACAAGGACTTTAAGAAATATTTTAGGGAGATCTCGTAGTTGTAAATTCCAAATGTGGTAGATGGAGAAGGAATTTCAGTTAATATTAATGAGGGAACAATGGTAATTTCTCAATTTTTAATGAAATGGACAACTCTCATGGTTTGCATGCATGATTTTCCAAACGTGAAGTAAAAATGTGCCCCTATCAATATAATTAGTACATTAAACTTGTTTAGCCTGCATGGTTTAACAATATGCATTCTACCCATGCGGTCTCCACTGTCCAAAATGACTAAATGTTGCCTTTTTTCTTGGGAAAGGGTGCACAGTTTCCCCTAACAATTCATAAACCATGCACCACCTACTATCATGCACAAATTTACCTTTCATTAACAAAAAACACATGGGGAACCAAAGTTATTTAAACAAGATAAAAACTAAACAAAATAATACATGAAAATGAAAACATGGATGTGACACCCAAAACATGATTTTCCTCTGAATGCCTAAAATGATGCATGTCAAAATTAATCCTTAGATCCTAAAATGATGCTTGAATGCACAAATCTCATTACATACTAGGCCATGAGTCAAATATTAGAAAATCTCAAAAATAAATAACATCAGACAATATGTGAATCACCTATGTTTAAATAACATCTAACTATAACACCAAACAACAATAAAAATAATCTCACACTGGGTACTTGGGTTTTTACCTATATATTGGTTAACTACTCCTGTATATAACCTCATGTCAAGGGAATAACTCTTCCAAGTATCTTAACTATATTTTATAAATAGTAATACAAAAGAAAATAAAAAAGGAAAAATATCATATGATACCACTTTGTAAAATCCCGACCTGAGTTCCATATTATAGTGCCCCAAGATAGTTTCCCATATGAAATCAAGCACCCCTCCCCATATGCCAGAGGCTGACGACTATCATCAAAGGTATAATATCAAACGTGGAGAGACTATGCCTTAATTATCAAAGAATCAAAAAATAGAAATAAATAAATAATATCCAACTAAATAACCATAATCAGAATAATACAAGTATCACTTATTGATCAAAACTATACAACAATATCCCAAACTAAAGTATTAGATATGTCATGTGAAATATGCATCAAGGGTCAAATGAGAAACCATAAAAAAGATATATTGACACTATTAAGAAGGCCCTGGCATCATTTTGGGTTCCCTCATCCATGCTTCATCTCTACTCATCCATCTAACATAGGGATCTCACCCTTATCTTGTATTGCAAACATGAAGTCTATTTGGCTACTAATCAGGAATCCTAATTAGGGCTTGCGTACAACTCATCAGGCCACCACCAATAGTTTCTAAAACAACATGTAGTTGATAAAATTTTATGTAGTTGTATAAATAATAAAATACATGTGATAAAATAAGATGCTTAAATATCCAATTATTCTATATTTAGCCATGTAAACCCCCAGGTTCCTGAGGACACCTACACCATCAATACCTTCTTCGAACCATGCAAGAGTCTGAACCATATCACATTGGGAAATCACAATTTATTATCACATGTACTTTCAATTTATCCATTTTATTCCATTACACATCATTCTCCCTTAGAACCATAGTCCAAATCCAATCTCACGGGCATAGAACATCGTGTCTAACACTGAGTGGGTATTTAGAGCATCAGTCCCCATCCCGACCCACATGGGTATTTGGAGCATCAGTCCATATCAAAAAAAAAATTCACACCCATGAATTTGTGAAAAGAATTTCATGGTTAAGGCCCCATGGGTATTGGGAGCATCAATCTGTGTCCCACACCCCTTTTCTCAATCAATCACATTCATCACTTATATCAAATTCAATGTGGTTAATCAATATTTACCCTCCTATAAACATTTAACATCATGGTATACCATCTCAACTATCAAATCCAATATAGTTCTTTACTTTAACCACATGAAATAATATGAACAATATACCATTAAACATATATCAACCCTTAATCAAAACTCATCAACTATTCATGGTTATGAAAAAAATCCCTCAATTCCCATTATCAAATAATTCAATATTCCATATATTGAACAATTAAAAAATCCCATTAACCCATCAATTTCATGATCATAATTCAACCAATTTCAATTTCCCCCAGTTTAACCCAATTCATTATCACATCGAAATTAATTTTAATGAATTCAATCTGAAATGAAACTTTTCAGTTATTGAAATTAAAAATTTCACAATTACATACACACAATTAATTAAAGACTATGGGATTTTCAATTTAGACCACCTAACTCATGATAGTTGATGAGAATTCACCAATTGAAATCCCCAATGAGAAGTGGAACAGTCAATTGTACAAAAAAAGAAGGAATTTTAAACCAAAACCTTTTTCCAAGGTCAAACAGATAAACATGAAAGAAAACCGAGATCTAAATAATCAGCAGTGGAAGAAAATAAACTTTTCTTCCATAGAAAAAAATATATTGGAGTGAGAAGAATAAAAATAGCCAGAAATTACTAACTAGGTGAGGGTAAGATTCCTCAAAAAATTCTTTGATTTATCCAGAAAGTAGTTCATAAGGCCTTTGAATACATCTAGGAGGCTCCAAAATTGAAATAAAATGTTAGGGTTGAGTGGGGTTGAATTTTTCACAAAACTGAGGGGTTCATGATTTTAAAAATAAGTTTACAGGATATTAATTTCCTATTTCATGGTTTCCTGGGCTGGAGGAAATGTTTGGAAGACTATACACCCTCACCATGAGAATCACTTAAGGGTCACATGGTTACAAATAATAGGGAACATGATTTTCCAAACTGTGAACCAACCATGAAATCCCCCTCTCTCTAGGGTTGTATGGTTTTTTGGGGAAAGGTGCAAAGTTTATGAAAACTATGCACCATCCCTATACTTCCAAAAGAACTAAAAAACTCCAAATTTAACAAAAATATCCCCAACGTAAAATCTAAATAAGATATACCAAAAATAAGGTAAAAGAGTACCAAAAAACGAGCTTGAGAAATATAAAAAAAGGTCATGATCAGACATCTTGACACACCTCAATTCATTACAACACAGAATGCACCTCTGGTACATGATATGCAATACAAAACTCATCCTCCACAAAACTGAAGAACACATGGTGATTTTTATTGGAACTACACACCATGTTCATGTATTTTCCTAAATTAAAAACCCTATAAAAACCTCCAATTCCTTCGTGAAATCCATAGATCTACCCCCAAGGGGTCCAAAACAATTCATAAAATGTTTAAAAAACAATCATATGGGGATTTTAAGAAAAAATAAAAAAATGTGTCTACCTGTGAGTAGAAACTAGAAATGATTCTATTTGATTCATGATCTATAGCTACCATATGACAATCCGTCATATCCCAAGCTTCGTGGTGATGTCTCCTCATCTCCCTCTCCCTCTCAATATCTAAGATGAAGAACCCAAATGGGAGAGATCCATTATAGTGAAAACCAAGCCAAGGGAGGAAAATAAAAGAAGAAGAAAAAAATAAAATTGAAAAAGGATAAAAGAAAATGAAAAGGAAAATAAAAGGGGCATGAGCCCAACCCAGATTCCCAATACATGTTTATACCTCACCTAGGAAAACCCTCATTCCAAACTCAACTATAGAGATAGAATATCTATCCAACGTACCATTTAAAATTTATCATTGAATGAACATGAAAAAATGAATTAATAAATTAATAAATTAATTATTACATATTCCATGAAAATAGAAAATTCTTATATTTCCATCAAACATATATCAAAGGATAAACACCCTCTTTTGGGATAGGCATAATGGTTGTAAAATTATCTGAGATCATCTAATAGGATAAATTACCATTTTCTGATAAACACTCCCAGGAACAAAAAGGGTTGAATTTCCCCATATTCTCTCAACTCGTGATGATGTGAGTCATCACATGATAGTAGTATTAGATAATATCCACAGTGAAACATAAGAAACATTACAAGGTATTTAAATATTTGAAAAACATTTATATAGGAGTGTTAGATATTTTATTTGAAAAATATTAATAAATATCCTTTACTATTAATAATATTAATTTTTAAAAAATAATTTATAAAATAATGTGATTAAAATTTAATTTTAAAAAGGAATTTTCATTTTGAAAAAATTTAATAAAATATGTAAAATGTATTCATTTGTAAAAAAATTAAAAATGGAAGATTATTTTCATTCTTTTTTAAAGAGTCAATGTTGGAGGAAAAGACCATAAAAAAATGTTAAAATATGATTCTTTTTATAAAGATCATAAAGTCAACTGAAAATTTACTATAGAAAACATATATGTATATATAAATACATCTATAATATTATTATAAGAATATGAACACAGAGTAAAAATATTTTGAGTAGAAATGAAGAGATAATTTGTTCCTTCTTACAAAAAATATTTTTACTTGAGTTGTGTGCTGGAGAAGATGATAATAGATAAGATTTATAAGGGAAAGAAAAAACTCATTAAATAGGAGTTAAAATATACAAAATATAAATTTAAAAGTGATATTGGAAAGAAAATATTGTGGATTTGGTATCTTTTGAATCATAACCCCTTAAAAGATATAAAGTCAGATAGATTTTTAAATCCATTTAATTTCACGAAATGTATAATGGAACAAATAATGGGGAATTATATACACCACACTAAAGAATATGGGTGGATAATATAAAACATATATCAATTAATTTAAAATTGAGATGAGAAACCATTACCATTATTACTAACTTCCATGAAGGTGGGTTAACCTCTTTGATGAATTATCTCCTTCAAAACACTGATTCCTTCATAATGAAGGATTTTTCATTCATTATTTGAACCAGAAGCTTCCAAATATCTTAGAAATATTTAGGGTATTAAAATTTGGAATATATTTTATTGGATTTTTAATAAATAGTTTTTGAAAAATGGGTATAAAAGAGATCCATTAAAAAATGAAAATGAGGGAAATATCATTGGAAACATAAGTTAGGTGAAGGGTAAAAATGGAATCACATGGGATTTATATATGTTTGGGGACTAAATATTGGTGAGACACTTAGGTTTGACTCGTAGACCTAATAATGAAATTATTTATGTCCATAAGGTCCTTTAAATTTTAAAAAAATGATCCACTTTAATTTATCTCTTTTTACTTACATAGATTAATTACATTTCATGTGAATTAATCATAATAATAAAAATATAAGATTCCCCTTATTAAATAATTTCTTTTTTCTAATTATTAATTTTGACTACATTTAATATTATTCAGTTTGTAAATATTACACATTTAACCTATAACTGAAAACATAATATATTGAAAAAACTATTTCATAGAAAAATTACTTTTAAAATATTTTGTGATATTAATATTATTTCATATCAATTAATAATAAAATAATTGTAAATAATTTTTTATATTTATATAAACATTAAGTTATATTGATCATTAAATATTGATCAATTTAATTTACTAATATAAAAATATAATTACTTAAAAAACAAATTTTGGACAAATATATTTTTATTAAAAAATGAATCTATTATTATTCATTTCCGTTACATAAAAAAATTGATGAATGTTATATTAAAAACAAATTTCATTAAAATCACTATTGATTAGAAATTATTTTTAATTATTATGATAAAAATACATGACTGAGATAAAAAATATTCTTCAAAAAATATATACTCTCACCATTAAATTATATTCCATTCATTTATAACTAATTGATATTCAATTTATGATTTATTATTCAATGTTTTCATATTTATAAACAAAATATTTCACTTTATATTACAAATTTTATAAAAACAGCTTTTAAATAAAAAAAATTAATATATAATAAAATAATTATTTCTAAATAATACATTTTTGGTTAGATATGAATAATTAAATTAATATTAATTATTGTTACATATTTATTTTTGGATATCCTTTATTTAAATTTCTAATCATTCATTATTTTCAATCAATTTTATTAAAAAAATTCTTTAAAAGTAATAATTATAATAAAACATGAATATTTTCTAAAAAAATTTATAAAAAAAGGGTTATTTTAAAAATGTTTTGGTATCCTATAATTACATTATAAAATCTTGAATTTTATTTTTAGTAAATAATTTATAATTAAAATTTATATATAAATAAATATTACATATATTAACTAGATACTAGTAATTCCAAACTAGTAAAATGTTTACTAGTATTATATTTAATGATTATATAATCCCATTTAAAGGTCATATAATGCTTATATTACCCCTATTATATCTTTTAAATATTATCACTATTTGTTTAAAAATAAACATGCTCATTCCTATAGTTCCATTTTTAGATTTTAAATATTATTTATCCTTTTAGGGTTTTGTTAATCAGTATAGGTCAATTTATACTAATTCTGATTCTCAAGGGTGAAGATAATCAATAGGATTTTCAAGTTGTAATGATATTATATATTTATAATTATTATCTCTTCTTAATTTATTCAATTTTCCAAGATTTACTCATATATGGTTTGTAATAATCCATGTTATGGGATACTTAGTTTCATGTAACTTTGTTTTTATATTCTACTATGAATGAGTAAATTGTTATTAGTTTGATTCATATCCCACATTACATATTTACTATTCAATTTTAATTTTTATGAAATAATATAAAAACTTATTTTAGAATTATAGATATATAGTTTAAGTAAAGAAAATGTTACCTAAAACCTTTGATGTTGCACATCACATTTTATTCACCTTTATATAAGAGAAAATCAGATTCACCTCACCGGAATAGATAGGTACATCAATTATAAAAACTAGCTGGTGTATCCCCAAACTCCCATAATATATCCAAATTAAGGGTCTAGATGTCATACTTTTCAATTCGAGAGGAAAATACCATCTTAGTTGATCTCTAACTAACTGCATGATAAGTAACATACCCATATTCCCCCAGATTAGCTAAGCCTTAAGGCTTGTTTAAGATAGATATAAAAGTATTAGTGTTATCATGCTATATATATATATCTAATTTTTGGTAGCATAGAATATAAATATTATCCCTACACATCTAATATATAAAATAAATAGTGTATGACACTCCATGTGGTACACTTCATGGGTTATCCAGCACACAAAACACATTTTTTTCCTTATGAGAATATTAAATATCTCTATACAAGAATTTTCATAACATTAACCTAAATATTTAAAATATATATATAATACTCCATGATAACATTGGTTTGGGATAACTGAAATTCCAACTCTAATATGTCAACTATCATTACACTTAATGGAATTTATTTCAATATATACACATATGCAACGATCATAAAGGAATGATAAAGTAGAGATTTCCATTTTATATGAGACATTTTATATTCATATACTATATTAAGAATACTTAGAAAAACCAAGACAATTGTCTATACAACATATCATAGATGATATAATGCTAGATCAAACTTATGTTTATGCACAAGAGCCTCAGACCAGTTGTTGAAGACTCAGCAAGTGCATCCAAGAGACCTATATTCAAAGCTGGGGAGAGACATAATTTCTAGGGGGTATTGTAGTAGGCACTGTAGCATGCACTATACATAGAACTATTCTGTACTGTAATTTCTAGAAGTATTAATCTCTTTCGGATTTCAGGCAGACCGTTTGGATCTTAGGTCCTTCCAGGCCTTTAATCCACCCAAGGATATTGGGCTAGTAAGGCCTTCAGGACACCTCAAGGACTTCGGGCCACCTCAAGGCCTTCAGGAAACCTGAAATTGTGCTTAATTACCAGATAGACTCCTTAAGGAGTAGATACTGGATTAGGATTTAGATTAAGTGAATTCACCAGAATAGAAGCTAAGAGGATTTTATAGAAAAAAAGGGTATGAAATTCCCATCAAGACCAGCATGTGCATGCATGAGAAGCCTAGCCGAACAAGCCATGTGACGATAGAGATATTAGAACACAATGAATAAGTAGGGGAAGAGCATTTCTTTGTTAGTATAGTCTGTATATTTACCTAACAACTACTAGTTATGTAATATCTAACCCTACAGGGCTTTTAAGGTTTTCCCCTCATCCCTTTAAAGGGGGTTATCAAAAATCAATATAAAAATAAGGCCTTTGGGCTATTCGAGGAACTTATGATTACTTATAATTCTTAGGTTTTGAAAACTCATTACATCTATATGTAATTTCTATCACATCACTAAGTGACCACCTGATAAAAAGTTCCCACCTAACTCTTTAGTGAGTAACATCTACAAATAAACTGATTTCAAATAATCGTGAGTTTTAGGATTCATATTCCTAATTCTCAACTCCTTAAACAAATTAATTATTTTTAACTCCATAAAACAATTTTGATGGAATAAAATTCTATTTCATATTTAGAAATATTTCTATGTATATCACCATCATTCTTTGAACCACTTCTATTAAACTTTACAATTAAACCTTTTGATAACTAATGTAACTATTTACATTATTACTTACCAGCAGATCCTAAACTCCTTTATGATATTATAAAATTCAATTTATATTTTAGAAATCATAATACTATATGAAATAATTAAATACATTTCCTCAAAGTAATTACATATAGCTCTTAAGATTTTTCTTTTATATTATTGTTTCCTCTGGAATTGGGGATGATCTCATTGATTTATGATTCAAACATTCCAAGTGGTTTCTAACAGGTTTGTTCATAGAACCGGAAACATCCAATGATTCCATATCCATTTGAACCTACTTTCCAAAGGTAGGCGCTCATTAGTTGTGAACTGACGAGGCTTAGGAATTTGCATTGGTCGAGAGGATGGGAGGTCGGACTCATCACACCTTTTTGAGGGGAATTATTGTCTACTCTAGAACTCTCTTTATAGATTTAAGTTATGTTCATGAATCCTTGTTACATTACCAAGTATAAAATGAGCTTTTCTTTAGATCTGACAATCAATGATTAATATATAGGAAATTTAGAGAATCTTTTTATATGTATTCAAGGTTCTTCATCGATAAAGAATCATCTGTTTTTGTTAGAGATTCTTAGTCAATGGTATCCTTTAATACATAAAAGCCTCTTGGTCATTATGATGACCATACTGGTTTTAAAGCCACTCAGTGGGGTACTTGATGTTTATTTTCATTCAGAAGGACATTGATTATTTCAGAGTTGGGATCGTACCCACAGACGGGCTACCTACATATCCTTTGTTTTGGAAAAGGAATAAGAACCCATGTAGTTCGAGTAAGGGAGTATGATGTTTATGTATTATTGATGGATCAAAGAAAGATGTCATGATTACTTTTACACTCTAAGCTCATGTGAGTCATGCTCAGTGTGAGGAACAAGAGGTATTGATGAAACCAGACAATTTTCCATTAAAGATGCAATGATGTGGGGCTTATATATGTATGACTGCCCAAATAGATGAGGATTGTGATTTAGTTCAGGGAACAAATCCATGAATAGGGTCCATAAAGGTATATTTGATTCATGGAGATTTGGATACTCTAATATTGGGGATTACTCCTGAAGAGGAGGCCCAAATTAGGAGGGGACTTATGATTGGGTTTTACTCCTAAGAAGGAATCCCATATCAAAATGAATTATGACTGATTAAGAGAAATTAAGACTGGGGTTTACTCCTAAAAAGGAGGCCCAGGTTAAAGGGATTTGAAAATTAAGGGACTTGGGGCTTACTTCTAAGGAGGATGCCCATATTTGGGAACTTTAAGACTGGGGCTTAATCCTAAAGAGGATTCCCAGATTAGGGGACTTGGGGCTTACTCCTGAAGAGGATGCCCAAATAAATTAGAACTTGGGACTTACTCATGAAAAGTAGGCCCATGTTAAAAGACTTTAATATTGGGGCTTACTTCTAAAGAGGATGCCCAGTTTAGGGGACTTGAGGCTTATTTCTGAAGAGGATTACAAAGTTACATATTCTCTCATATTTAAAGGATGAGGTTGAATGAATGAAATCTCAATCTTTTAGTGACATAAAGATGTGTAAATCACTAGATTTTGAGAGATGTTCCACGATGTTCCTTTTAAATAAGGAAGACAAATCACGAAATCATGCCATAAATGACTTTTAAGAGTGTATTGAAGACTGAATCTTGAATAGGTGAGGTGGAATGGCATAAGAGGTGTGAAATGGGCAAGAAAAGAAACCAAAAAGACAAGGGCGTGCAAGTCTTGGCAGGCGCGCAGGTACTGAATGAAAAAGTAGGGCAGCGCGCAAGTTCGGTCGGCGCGCAAGTCCTGATCGCGCAGGTATACTTACTCGTCACATGGGTACTTGCACACTTTTCATACCTTATGGTAATACTTGGGAGAGACTTGGCTCAAACCCTTGGTATTATCCCTAGAGGCTTTCCAGAAGATGGCACACAAGTTCTGATGAAGAAGTAGGGTAGCGCGAAAGTGTGTTCATTTCCTTTAAGGGTAAAACACTTAGGTGCACAAGTGTTAGTAAATTCTAACACATAGACCTTACTCCTCCTGTTTAAACCTTCCATTATAGGTAAAGAATTACCTTAGAAGAGTTCGGAAGACCTGAAGAAGAGACTTGGGCGTTCAGAGCTATGTCCGTAAATTCTGGAAAACTTCCTCTTGAAATGGGGGTCCCATAGGGTCAATTTATAGGTTGGAGAAGACCCCAGGCATTTATCACCTAGGGCGTTCAAGTGACTTGCGCGACCAAATTCGGCGTGCAAGTGTACTTGCACGACCATTGTGGCGCGCAAGTTGACTTGCAAGACCATTGTAGAACCTACGCAACCCTTGCCCAATGTTCTTCTTATTCCTTCGTCAATTTTTGATATTTTTACAAATGTTGAATCACTTTGAGCTAAGATATTCCCCTTTTCCAATCTTTAGACTCTGTGAAGAAAGGAGCGTCAATAAAAGTCCCCCCTCTGAGTTGGATCCGGGGAGAAAATAGGATTTGACTCTGAGGAAAAAGGAGAAATCATCGGTCTTTGTGGTTATTGGCAATTTAATGTCATGCATGTCGGACAAAAAAGGCTATTGTTTAAGGTCGAAATATCTTTGACCAAAATGGATTGAAATTGACTCGATTCCTTGAAAATTTTTCTGAAAACACATTACCATACTCAAGTATGAGGGAAAAAATGTAAACTATGACTTAAGAATATTTGAATCTGAGAAATGATATGAAAAAGAGCTAAAAGGAATTAGAAGAAGTAGTTTCCAAGAATGAAGTTACCATTATTTAACAAACCCATTAGGGGGTTGAATTATACAGGGCCACCTAAGGGCATTGGCTGCATAGTCAAATAAATAACATCTTTTGGCTAACAAGTCTGTTATGTAGGATGTTTATGCAAGGCCGCTTAAGGGCACGTGCTGCATATTTAGGAAAAAGAACTCTCAAAAATTTACTTTCCTAGTGCTAAAAGCCAGTGAAAGTTTATAGAGATTCAAATTTTCCAAAGTATAGAGTGTTCTGTATGAAAAGAGGTACTTGAATATGGAGAAGATATTTCCAAACAAGATTATCGAAGAACTAGATGGATATCACTCCTCCGAAGGTCTGATCCAAACGTAGGGAAGGAGAATATAAACCATAGACATGAATACTTTTAGATCATGAAAAAAAAAGATATGGGAAAAATATGTTAAGGATGGCTATTTTTGCGGATCCCTATATACTATCATTTAAGACCAATAAGGACAAAAGAGGCTTTCTTCCCAAGAATGAAGTTACCTGCATCTGACAAACCCATTAGGGGGTTGAATTATGTAGGTCCACCTAAGGGCATTGGCTACATAGTCAGATAATATTATCTTTTGGATGACAAATCTGTTATGGAGACTGTTTTATGCAAGGCTTCCTAAGGGAACATACTGCATAGTCAGGTGAAATAACTCTTAGAAATTCGACATTTTTGTGATTAAAAGTCAAGAAAAGGGTTATGAAGATCTGAAAATATTTAAGGTTGGGATTATGACACATAAAGATGGGTATTTTCCGGTGTACACAAAGATACACAGGTCAATGCTAACCATAATCATGTTGTGGTTGGGTCCTGAATTGAAATGTTGGACTTCACTACGTATCCCATAAGGATGGAAATCAAGCCATACGTAGTTCTTGAACTACAGTTTAATGTTGTGTGGGAAAAAAGGATTAGAGATCTTAGTTTAGGGTCATAGATCTTGGACCATTATAAGAAATACACAGTGTGTGTTTTAATAGGGACTTTTCAGCCAAGGGACTGAAAGTGGAATTTGGGGTTAGGCCCAAAAGAGTTGGGGCTGCATTCGAGGGACACTCGAACATTCCTACGTATCGCATAAGGATGGGAATCAATCCCACGTAGTTCTAGAACTACCCTATATACAAATTTAGTTCGTACATGTGAAGGGTGAAAAGGGAATTTAGTGAAATGATGGTTTAACCCAAGATAAAAGACTTGAGCATGGCCATGTATGCACGTAGTCATTGAAATGAAACATGATTGAAAAATCAATGTACATAATGGTTCCTTCTCAGGTGAGGGTATCAAATAATATTGTAGTTTATTGTCATACTGGACAAAAGTGTTGTATATTTTAACGTCATATAACAAGGAAGAAAGTGAACCAATGTAAATATATTGATTCTAGGGGAAATTTCATGAATCAACATCATATGAGATGGAGGTGAATTGATGTGAAGAGATTGATTTTGGGCTTGAACCTTGGGAGGTTGCCTACGTACCCAGCCTAGAAGGCAAGGATCAAAGTCAGTGTAGTTCAATTAAAGATTAAATTAGTGATCAAGTTTTTCTTGGGGACAACGACCTAAAAAAATAGTGTTGGGACTTACACATGGTAAGTAGCCTAGAGTGGGTGTTATGGTTGAAATTTTATCTAAGATCACGTGAGACATACTTAGTGTGAGAAACAAGAGGTAGCAACAACCCTAACTATGCACAGTTTAATGTCATGTAGTACATATGAAGGGACTATGTAGTTTAAAGTCTTGAATTTAGGACTATTGGTGCTGCATAGCTTAATGTCATGTATCAGGGACAAAATACAGTTTAGCGTTATGTAGGACGTATTAAGGGATTTCTGTACTGTTTAGCATAATGTAATTAGGACGATGGGGACAATACAGTTTAATGTCATGTTGGACAAAAAGGGAACTGTGCGGTTTAATGTCATGAAGTAAGGACAAAAGAGAACACATTTTAACATCATGTTAGACATATTAGGGACTTTTTCATAGTTTACCATCATGTTAGAAGAAAAAAGGATGATACATTTTAGCGTCATGTTGGACATATGTGAAAATAGTTTAGGGTCATATGCATGGACCGCTGATGATGCAGTTTAATGTCTTACTAGACGGTGGTGTAGTTTAAGGTCATACAGGACCAATGATGATATATTTTGTGTTTATACAAAATACTTCTTCAAAAATTTGGTATTGGTTGGAGTAGTGATGAGTTCTCCATCCATCGAGATTAATGAATAAGCTCCATTGGAGTAGACCCTATGTATTGAGTAATTTCCTTCCCATTTTGGCTCAAGCTTGGGAGGTTTCTTTACTGGTATCATTGGAGTTCTGAGAACTAATACCAATTATCCCTGAGTAAATGAATGAAGATGAAGTTTTTTGTTAAAATCTCGTGCTATTCGATTCTTATAGACTTCCAAGTGGTGAAAAGTGCACAATATTTTCTTATCTAACCGTTCCAATTCATTCAATCACTTTTTAGATTGTTCATCTGTAGATGATTGATCACAAATGGAAACTCTGAGCAACGGTAGTTGAACTTCAATTGCCAAGACTGCTTCCATTCCATATACCAATGAATATGGTGTTGACCGAGTTGCAGTGCGGGTGGTAGTCTGATAATCCCATAAAGCATGAAAGAGTTTATTAGGCCATGATTTATTATCTTTATCCACTATATTCTACAGTATATATGAAATATTCTTGTTGAAAGCTTCTATCTAGCCATTGACTGCTGCATGATACCGAGATGAATGGTTGGATTTGATGTTGTATTCTTGATACAATTTCTTCACCTTGGATGAACAGAAGTTGGTTCCATTGTCCGTCAATATGGTATGAGGGACACCAAACCTGTTAATGATGTTAGACTTGATGAAGCTAACAATGCATTTAGAACTGACTTCCTTGATAGGTATTACCTCTACCCATTTGGAAAAGAAATCAGTAGCAGTAAGAATATACTTAAACTGCTTAGCTGTAGCTGAAGGGTAAGGTCCCACCACATCCATTTCCCATGTGGAAAATGGCCACAAGTATTTGGCTGTATGAAGCAACTCTAGAGGTTGATGAATGAATTTGTCATGTACTTGGCATGAATGACACTTCTTTGTGAAATCAACACAATCTTGTATCATTGAATGCCAAAAGTATCCAAGCCTTCGAATCTGATCAGACAGTCTATGTCCAGACTGGTGGGCACCACAGACTTCTGCATGCACTTCTTTCATGACAGCCATTGTCTCTTCAACATCAATGCCTCTGAAGAGAACTCCATCAAAACCACATTTATAGAGAGTTTTCTCTAGGTGATCTGGGCTAACATAAAGAGTAAAACTGACCACACATCGCCGGATTTGTTCATTCTCAGCTCTATCAGGTGGAATTATTCCATTTTGAAGGTATTCCCTGATAGGTGACATCCATCCTATAATATGACCATAAGGTTCCGAAATGGGACTAATTTCATTAATTTCCTCTGTTTTGATTTGAACATAAGGTGAAATTGCATGACGGTGGGCAATACTTATGGTTGTCTCGTCCCAATTTGGATCTGCCAGAGTTGTGGTTATATTATCCAGTGCATCAGCTTGAGTATTTTGTGATAGAGGGACATAAGAAAACATCGGTTCTAAAGGGAATTATGCCATTAAATCTCTGATGTAATCATGCAAAGGGATTAATTCTTCTTTTCTGATGGAATAATCCCCATTGACTTGTTTGATCACCAAGTCTGAATCACCTTAAATCTTTAAGTGATTCACTTGTGATTGAAGCGCCAATTCCAAGCCTATGATGAGAGCTTGGTATTCTGCTTCATTATTGGTACCACCTTCCCACAATAAGAAGGAATATGGTAACACTACCTTTTCTAGAGAAACGAGCACAATTCCTAAGCCAAATTTGTTGAATTTAGGATTTTCCATTTTCCTCCCTGTTGGACTTCTGGAAGCACCATCAAAATACATTTCCCATGCCTAAGGACTTCCTTGAATATAAAAGATTTCTTGATCAGGGAGTTCAGTATCTGAAAATATGTCTTCCACTAAAGGGTGTTCAGCCAGGAAATCAGCCAGAGCTTGGCCCTTTATTGCCTTTTGAGACACATACTAAATATCAAATTGCTACAAAATAACTGTCCACCTTGCCAGACGTCCTATAAGTATTGGAAGACTAAGGATGAATTTGAGTGGGTTATTGCGAGATACCAATTGGACCTCATGATGTTGCAGGTAGTGTCTCAACTTCTGAACTGCAAAGATTAATGCCAGGTAGCACTTCTCAATACTTGAATACCAGGTTTATGCTTCAATCATAGTCCGACTGAGGTAGTAAAGGCTGATTTCATTCCCAGTATAATTCTTCTGAGCAAGAAAGGCACCCAATGATCACTCTAGAGCTGTCACATAGAGGATAAGTGGTCTTTCTTCAACAGGTGGCATGAGTACTGGTGGACTCAAGAGATATTTCTTGATAATATCGAATTCTTCTTGACATTCTTCAGTCCACTGATAAGTGACTCCCTTATTCATCAATTTGGTGTAGGGTAAACTTTTTCCTGCCAAATTGGCGATGAAAAGCTGAATATAGGCTAAGTTTCCTTGAAGTCCTCTTAATTATTTCAAATTTCGAGGAGGTGAAATACCAAGGATTGACTTTGTCTTCTCAGGATTGACTTCAATACCACGATGACGTACAACAAAGCCGAGAAAGTTTCCTAAGGTTACCCCAAAAGCACATTTTAAGGGGTTCATCTTCAAATTATGTTGTCGAAGCTTACAGAATACGACTTCCAAATCCACCAAATGATTAGAACTTTGTTTATATTTAACCACCAACTGGTCTACATAGAATTCAAAAAACTTCCCTAGAAAGGGTTTGAAGATATGATGCATGGAATGCTGATATGTTGCACCTGTATTCTTTAAGCAAAAGGGCATTACCCGGTAGCAAAACACACCCTGAGGGGCTCTAAAGTCTATAGATTCCTTGTCTTCTGGGGCCATTCAGATCTGATTATATCCGGAATATCCATACATGAAAGAAAGTGCTTCATATCCAGCTCTTGCATCAATTAAATGTTCTGTAATCGGAACTGGGAAATCATCCTTAGGACAATGCCGATTAAGATCTCTGAAATCGATGAAAACTCTAATTTGTCCGTTCTTCTTCTTTATAAGGAAAATATTATCCAACCACTTGGGATATTGAACTTCTCTAATGAAGTTACCTTTGATAAGCTTATCCACTTCAGTTTCAATTTTGGAAGCATAAGCTGGGTGTGTTCTTCTCGTGACTTGCTTAAATCCTCGATGTTCTTCTAGTAAACCCAAATGATGAGTAGAAACATCAAGATCAATCCTGGGAATTTCTGTATAGTTCCAAGAAAATATATCTCTATTTTTCTTTAGAAAGGAAATATACATCTCTTTCTCATCAAGATTCATGGCCGCACTGATTAAAGTCGGGCGTGGATCTTCTTTTGTACCCATATTTATTTCTCTGAGTTCATCCAGAGTGGTAGAGATACCCACTTCAAATGCTGGAGGAGCATCTCTGAGATCTTCCTCTTCTTCTTCATCATGTGTTATTTCTTCCGTTTCTACTTTCATAGTAGATGATAAAGTATAATTTTCATGATCAAAAGAAATTTCAAAATTTTCACATCCTGAAGAAGAAGCTTCCATTTCCGACCCGATTGATGATGAAGGGTCTTCTTTGGGTAAAAAAGAGGAGATGATGGATTGACAATCGACATCATTGTTCACCTCCGATGTTGTTATAACTTAATCTAGCCTAATTAGTGAAGTATATACTTGTTGGATTTCAGCAGATGAAATGAAGACGTCACCATTTGTGCTTCCATCACTGCTTGGTGGGTTACCAATTTCTCCCATGTTGTCTGACTCGATTTCCATAATTGAAATTATGGATCTTTCCATAAGAGTATTTTGATTTGGGTCTATCTTGTAAATTTGACTGATAGACAACACATAATCTGTACTCACATGCGTAAATGGATTTACTGGAATCTTTTCTAAACCATATAGAGCATTAACTTTGGTAAACTTTTTTTGTTGTGGATTTCTCCCTTCCCTTCATGTGATAGAATTTTTCCTCAATGTACTGAGACTTACATGTCTTGAACGGGGCCTTATCACCATACAATGTCCCAACTTGAACATCGAAACAATATTTGAGACATTGATGGTATGATGAAGGGATAGTCGCATGTTGATGTAGCTAGGGTCTTCCAAGCAGGATGTTGAAGGATGAGTCTTGATCAACAACCATGAAATATGAATTGGATACAAGATATCCAAACTGAGTTCTGAGTGTAACATCACCCAGTGGTTCTTGTTCATTTCTATCATATCTTTGTAAAATCATGGTAGAAGGAGATAAATCAGATTCTGTGAGGCCCAATTGACGAAGTGTATGAATGGGCATGAGGTTGACTCCTGAACCATTGTCAATGAAAGCTCTTTAGACGTCTACGCCATTAACCTTTCCAGATAAGTAAAAAGGTCTAATATTCCCATGCACAACATCATCTTCATCTTTATCAGTAAAAGATATTATTGCATATAATTCTGCAGGATTATTCTCTACGTGATAGACTTCAGCTACAACAATTTCAGTTTCAAACTCCTGAGGACTTGACAAAGCCTCGATGAGTGCTTCCTGAAGATCCTTTGATAGATTCAAAGCATCCAGAATTGATAACTTGGATGGTACTTGGGCCAAGTGTTTCAATACATCATAATTTTGATCCAGAGGTCTGCGTTTCCCAACAGGAATATGTGGTTTAGCAGGTACCTTGGAAGCATATGCTTTGGAAGTTGATGCTTCTTGTATTGGGATAGGAGTTGGAAATATTCCTGGTTTTGGAAGATTATACCTATTAGATTCATTTACTTGATGAGAGGAAGAAGATGGAACCTTCAACCGTTCTTCCAAAATAACTATACCACTACTGAATTTGCTATTGGTAGAAGAACTTTCTTGTTCTTGCTGAGCTCTCTAAAGGGCTCTACCACGAGTTTCTACTGCGTACACAGTTCTAGAAAGGGTAGAATTGGAATAGTGGCTTCTAAAATATCCACATCTTCCCCTGTATCCTGATCCTCAGGAACTTCCTCTGATTCCCTTGTTTGATACAAGTAATTCAGGCTCATAAAAATCGAAACTGCGACCGGGATATTGATCTATTAATTGAATCATATTAACAGAACTGAAGATTAACTCTTCGTCTGATGAAGACTCTACCTGATCAGTCTGTTTAGGCTGTGTTGTTTGGTGGGGCGGTGCCCATGGCTTTTAAGTAGATGGCATGAAGTCTTCCAGAGTCAAAGACAACTTAGGCTTTGAAACATACTCATCTTCTTCTGATTCTTTTTCATTCTTGGAATTATGCCGCCCTTTTGAGGATTTTCCCTCTGAAAAGGACTTTGTTGTGGCATTCATGGCAGAAGGTACAATTGGTTTCTTCAATTATGTTCAAAAAATAGCATGAGTTCTATTGATTGCCTTTCTGACCATCCAATCATCATATTTTTGTGAATTTTTGCTTTTGACATCTTTCCATTCACCTTCCTCCTCTGGAACTGTAGCAGAAACACATGCTACCTGAGCTGAAGAACCTTTCAGTTTGACTTGTCCTGAGTCGACCATATTTTGTAGGAGGTCTTTGAAGACAAAACACTCTTGGATGGGATGCCCCAACATTTGATGAAAATGGAAATAATTGGGATAGTCTTCATCTCCTTCCTTGTTTGACCTCTTAAGCCTTTGCAATTGTACCAGATTATTTTCCAGAGCTGAAATGAAGTAACCAGGAACTTGTTCATTTCGGAAAGAGTATGTTTTTATCTTCAGATCCTCAAATATTTTTTAGTCTTTGATCTTTTTGATCATCTGGACGAAACGACCTTTTTTGTTGGTGCTCAGGAGGTGGATCCATTCGAGAAGATAAAGGTTTTGAATTAGAAACAGGTACAAGTGCTTGTTTAAGCATAACTGTAGTAGTTTCTGCTTTACTCATTCTTCTTCCTGGAGTTGATGGAATTACACAAGATTTAGACTTAGCCTATATAAGGGAATCTCCAATCTGCTGAGCGATTGAAGTAAGGTCTCGAAACCCTCCTGTGTATCTCACAGGGATCAACGGCATGCATAATTCATCATGCATATTTTCCACACAGATTGGAAACAGTTCCTCTTGAAGGAGTACTAAGCTCAGGGAATATGTTAATCCCTTCCAGCGAGCAATGAAATCAGAGACTCTTTCATTCTACCTTTTCTTACAGTTTGTAAGATCAAAAACTATTGTCTTTGGAAAAGATGATCTGAACTGAAGAAGTAATTTTTGGCGAGGATCCTCCCATCCGGTAATTGACCGGGATTGAAAGCTTGTATACCAGACAAAGGATGGTCCTTGCAAGGTCCGTATGAAGCATCTGAGTTTTACTGCTTCTTGCTGCTCTGGAGTTCCCATCATAGGATCACAACAATACACGTAATGCATCAAATGTTGTTCAGGGTCGCATGATCCATTGAAAATAGGGAATATAGGGTTTCCAAAACTGGATGGAGGAGAGATTGAATCTACCCATTCAGGGTAAACTTTCTTTTCTGGTTGAACATGCACGCGTTTCCCTTATATAGTTTCTAACCGAGCTGTTAATGACTCAATGGTAGTTTTTAAATTTTGAGAAACATCTAGTTGAACTTGTACTTGGGTAGGTGCAATGACTGGAACTTAGACAGATGTGGTGGTTGGTGCTACAACTGATGGTAGCACTACCAACTGTTGTTGCACTTGACCCATAGGATTAGACCTGTGAGGGAGTACTGATAGAGGAGGATATTATTAATCCATTTTAGTAGCTGAAACAAATTTCCTTGGCTGACTGACTCCAGAACACATAAGAAGAAGACTACCCTGAAGTAGTTCTGTATTCAACCTCCTTAATTCCTTCATTTCTTCCTCTTGTTACGCAAATCTTTGCTCTAGTGAGAGTGATTGGAATTCTACAGAGGAAGGATATGTAACCTGATTCTTTCCCCTAACCTTTTTTGATCCCTTTCGGAGAGGGGGAAGTGGTTTATTTGAAGGAACACCCAGATTTTGGGTAAACCTTTGATTTCATGTACGCACACCTTCTTCATTTGTGTCTGTGCGTACAACTTCCTGAGCAGGATCCTCTTCGTCTGAGTCCCCTAAGTGAGCCTCATCTGCTGGATCAGCAACAACCGTATTGATGACATTGATTGATGTATAACACATTGCATCCCTTCTATTATCATTTGTGTGATATTGTCTTCTTCTATGTCATTGATGAGACACTGCCTTTTGTTGATTCGATCCCTCAGTAACTTCTTGACGAACTGTAATTTGGAGGGAATCTCTTGATAATTTGGTTCTTCATTCCTCTTGAGGCTTCTTCCCATATCGAGAAAAGACCGAATTTATCTGATGAGGGGATTGATGATTTGAAAAATTCCCCAGTCCAATGGACTGGGGCAGTTCCTACTATCTTTGCTCAACTCCTTGAATTTTATTTGTTGATTCCAAGGGTTGGTTTAAAAGAGTCCCTAGTCTGGTGAGCCGGGGTGTCTCTTGACATGCTATGTCTGAGACATTCTTAAAATCTCCCCTGATCTTACGAACCTTAGTCCGGAAATTTTATGGATGCATCAACCTGTATCCACTTTTATCACCTGGTTCGAAAGACCGTTGGATGATTTCTGATACTTCTGTCACTTGATGATGTGCTTGCTCCATACGAGAGGCCTGTTCAATATTCTCGTTTTCTTGATGCAGGAGTAATTCAACAACTTGTTCTCTGTATTCTTGATTTTGAGAGGAACTAGTTAAGGCCTTTTCTTTGGAAAGATTTTGATTACAAACAAATCCCATTGAATGTGGCTATCCATGGGCAATAATATTGCATGAGACCATTTTCGGCACGCTTTTTAGACTGGAGAGCACCATGAAATGTAGTGCTCCATGAACACCCCATCCTATGACATGAATACCAGATGGGGAATTGACAATTAACTGGTGCAATCTTCTTAGTGCGCCAAGGCATGAACGTTGAAGGGTTCTCTACTGTTTTCAGCCTTCATATATCAAGAGACTGATAGAGATGCCAAGTCAATTTGACGTTGTAACCCTTCTATTATCGTAACATGATTTTCTTATTCATCATAATATAATAATTTCTTTTTCAACTGACAAAGATTTTTCCATATGTTGAGACAAATATCATGAATTCAATCTTCCATCAACATCTCTGGAATTTCATACTAAGAGTCAACCAGAGGCCAAAACATGACTGGTACTTCACCTTTTTCTAGTTGTTCTCTCATGTTCAGCATTTCATCTTTATCATTAAATGAAGATTATTCTATCTGATTTGACCAGAGCTGCTGCTTCCTTGTTACTTCATTGGATTCAACAAGATTGGTAGAGAGATCACTGATTAAACTAGAAGATGCATGACTTAGGGGTGGTTTGTAGAATGACCTACATCCTGGGCTATCTTCTGATTGATAAAGTATTTCACCTTCTAGCGATAAAGCATCACACATGACTGGTTTTGCATTTGCTAGTGCCTCAAGATAAAAGGGATTTCTTTGCACTACATTTTCCACTTGATCATTTTACGGGCAATGTGAATCACTACTACAGAGAGGACTTTCACAGAAAAATTCATCATCATGGGGAGGACCACCATGGTGGGTTACGGCAAAAGATGAGATCTCTTGATCCTTGGTCTTCTGGCCACACAGAGGGTTATTGTAGCTCTCATCTGAAGATAAAACTTCGAGATCGACCGAATTGTCATGAAGAAAGCCTTCATGAGGAAGTTTATGTTGAAGACCTTCGGAATTAATGGTCCCACTATTGGGAAATGAGGGATTAGAATCTTGGATTCCAATAGATAATTGTCTGAGGGCTTCACGAACTCCAGCATTGAGCAAGGTCTTGTTACAGATTGGCTCTTGATCTTTTGACTGTGCTGGGTGGGTCTACTTCTTAGACACCTTCTTACTCTCCTTGGAAACCAATTTTTGATGAAAGTGGTTGTTCTGAGCAGGTGTATGTGCCTGATCATGAGAGATGGTCAGGTTAGGATGACGATCTCCACTCAAATCAGGTATATGTGTCTAACTTGGTTGTCTGTATGATATGGGGGAGTATGCCCCACAACCCTCTTGGACTGGAACAAATGTGTGTGTCTATTCTGGAGTGAAATTTTGATGTGTTACTCCACTTGTTGGGAAAGATTTATGTTTCTTTCCCTGAGATGCCACTGAAGTTGTTATAATATCCTGGCCAGCATCTAGAATATGAGCAGGGATTTGCTTCTACTCTTTCACCATTGATAGAATATGCTTGGTCACTTCAGTTGTTGGAACGGGGATATACATCCATTCCATGCTTCGAGTAGGTGTATGTGCCTATTCCTTTCCTCTTTTTCCTGTTAGTGAATCCTGACAGTACTCAAGTGTGGGGGCAGAGAGTTGAGTCTGCCTCCTGTTTGTCGCCTGAGCTTTCCGACTAACTTCTCCGTGTGCTACCCAGCGAGACTGTTGGTAGTATTGAATAATAATAGTAGATGTATGTACCTATTGATTGTACTTTACCGAACGTGGTTGACGACCTCCATCATATGTAGTCAGACGAGCCTGCCGACTAGCTGATGATGTATAAACAGGTGTATGTTCCTACCTATAGTACTCCGCTGGAATTGCCTGGCGGGATTGATGTGGTGCTGCTAGACGAGTTTACTGGCCAGTGGAATTAAAACGGGTAGGTGTATGTGCCCGCTCGTTACTTTCCACCAAGTTAGATTGGTGGACTTCTCCGGAGATGGCAAAGATGAGAACCTTCTCACTGTTGACCGGATTCCGACTCTGGCAGTTCTTCTTTCCTGCTCGGGTTCAAGGAACCTGAGCCGAATTCCTGGATTCAGTACCCTCATCATGTTGAGGGTGCACTGCCGCGTGAGTCTGGCGGCGATGGTTGATGGGAGCCCTCGATAAGGACACTTGCTTCCTTGAATAAAGGCCCTAAGGGACCTTCTCATTCACCTCCCCAGAATATGGGAGTGAATGGTGATTGTGTTCCGAGGATAATGACCTGAAATGGTTGGAGACGGTGGTTAGCACCGCCTGCTTCTTGATCACTAGTCATCGTTTTTAGGATGACTGGTGTGAGTTGTTCACTTGGAGGGCTTGTCGGGTAGCCTCCATAGTTGGGATGGTACCATGCTGACTATACTCCTTAACCATCACATTTGATACCCAGCATTAAAGACGCTGAGTTGGTGATGTCACCCTTAGAGCGGATGACGATCCAGCAGGAATAGCAGCATTGTAATTTATAACAACGGTATTCACATCAGTGGTATTCATAGGTGTGAATTTGAGAGAAGCCATTATGTAAATATAGAAGATCTTGGAAAAGAGTGCCTGTTTGATATAACAGACGTAATCAAGATAAATTCAGCCACTACATCTTTTGGATGAGCACATATGTCAATGATTGTTTTTGTTGGCCCTCTCATTGAGTTTTAAATAGGGGCCTAACAAATAGGCAAAACATTATTTTAACTTGGTTAAGGATTCACGTTGGGTTCACCATTTTTTGTTTCCTCTAGAATTGGGGATGATCTCATTGATTGAAGATTCAAACATTCCAAGCGGTTTCTAACGGGTTTGTTTGTTGAACCGGAAACATCCAATGATTCCATATCCATTTAAACCTACTTTCCAAAGGTAGGCGCTCATTAGTTGTGAATTGACGAGGCTTTAGAATTTGCATTGGTTGAGAGGATGGGAGGTCGGACTCATCACACCTTTTTGAGGGGAATTATTGTCTACTCCGGGACTCTCTTTATAGATTTAAGTTATGTTCGTGAATCCTTATTACATTACCAAGTATAAAATGATCTTTCCTTTAGACCTGACAATCAATGATTAATATGTATGAAATTTAGAGAATCTTTTTATATGTATTCAAGGTTCTTCATCGATAGAGAATCATCTTTATTTGTTAGAGATTCTTATTCAATGGTATCCTTTAATACATAAATGTCTCCTGGTCATTATAATGATCATACTGGTTTTAAAGCCACTCAGTGGGGTACTTGAAGTTTATTGTCATTCAGAAGGACATTGATTATTTCAGAGTTGGGATCGTACCCGTAGATGGGCTACCTATGTATCCTTTGTTTTGGAAAAGGAATCAGAACCCACGTTGTTTGAGTAAGGGAATATGATGTTTATGTATAATTGATGGATCAAAGAAAGATGTCATGATTAATTTTACACTATAATCTCACGTGAGTCATGCTCGGTGTGAGAAACAAGAGATATTATTGAAACTAGGCAATTGTGCCATGAGAGATACAATGATGTGGGGCTTATGTATGTATGACTGCCCAAATAGATGAGGATTAAGATTTACTTCAGGGAAGAAATCCAGGAACATGGTCCATAAAGGTATATGTGCTTCATGGAGATTTGGATACTCTAATCTTGGGGATTACTCCTAAAGAGGAGGCCCAAATTAGGAGGGGACTTATAATTGGGTTTTACTCATGAGAAGGAAGCCCAGATCAAAAAGAATTATGACTGATTAAGAGAAATTAAGACTGGGGTTTACTCGTGAAAAGGAGGCCCAGGTTAAAGGGATTTGAAAATTAAGGGACTTGGGGATTACTTCTAAAGAGGATGCCCATATGTGGGAACTTTAATACTGGGGCTTAATACTAAAGAGGATGTCTAGATTAGGGGACTTGGGGCTTACTCCTAAAGAGGATGCCCAATTAAATGAGAACTTGGGACTTACTCCTGAAAAGGAGGCCCATGTTAAAAGACTTTAAGACTGGGGATTACTTCTATGGAGGATGCCCAGTTTAGGGGACTTGGGGCTTATTCCTGAAGAGAAGTCCAGAGTTAAGTATTCTCTCATCTTTAAACGATGAGGTTGAATGAATGAAATCTCAATATTTTAGTGACATAAAGATGTATAAATCACTAGATTTTGAGAGATGTTCCATAGAGTTCCTTTCAAATAAGGAATCCAAATCAAGAAATCATGCCATAAATGACTTTTAAGAATGTCTTGAAGACTGAATCTTGAATAGGAGAGGTGGAATGACATAAGAGGGGTGAAATGGGCAAGAAAAGCACCCAAAAAGACAAGGGTGTGCAAGTCCTGGCAAGCGCGCAGGTACTGCATAAAGAAGTAGGGCGGCACACAAGTTTGGTCGGCGCGCAAGTCCTTGGTGCACAGGTATACCTACACGACACATGGGTACTTGTGCGCTTTTCAGACCATAGGGTAATACTTGGGCGACACTTGGATCAAAACCTTGGTATTATCGCTAGAGGATTTCCAGAAGATGGCATGAAAGTTCTGATGAAGAATTAGAGTGGCATACAAGTGTGTTCATTTCCTTTAAGGGTAAAACACTTTAGCGCACAAGTGTTAGTGAATTCTAACACTTAGACCTTACTCCTCCTGTTTAGACCTTCCATTCTAGGTAAATAATTACATTAGAAGAGTTTGGAAGACCTGAAGAAGAGACTTGGGCATTCAAGGCTCTATTAGTAAATTATAGAGAAATTCCTCTTGAAATGGGGGTCTCACAGGGTCTATTTATAGGCTGGAGAAGACCTCGGGTGGTTATCACCTAGGGCACGCAAGTGACTTGTGCAACCAACTTCAGCGTGTAAGTGTACTTGTGCGACCATTACAGCACGCAAGTAGACTTGTGCAACCATTGTAGAACCTGCACAACCCTTTCCCCGTGTTCTTATTATTCTTTCCTTTGTCAATTTTTGTTATTTTTCCAAAGGTTGAATCACTTTGAGCTAAGATATTCCCCTTTTCCAATCTTTAGACTCTGTGACGAAAGGAGCATCAACAGTTACACATCCAAAACTACCTAGGTAATTAAGTTAAAATTTATCTAATTACTTTGATTGGTATAATCCTTTATTTATTGAATTTGAACTTATGTAAGTTATAACATACTCTCACTATCCTATAATATACAATTTTAATTTTAATATATTTATAAGACATGAAAATTCCATCGTGTTAGGAAATAACACCTCTTATATTTTAGTAGGAATATTTTAAAAATAAACTATTGTTTCAATATCTTATATTGAATTTTCTATGTTTAGAATAATTTCCTAAAAAAATATATATTATTATTTAAAATATGTCACTGATGGGTGGTGATATCATATCACTTGTATTTTAACAAATATCTTAAAAGACTTCTTTATCATGTATAAAACTATTTTATTTTTATCCCATTTTCAAAGCAGGTTATATAAATTTTTGAATCATAAATCATGTATACAGAATGGATTATATCCGATTTTTCATAATAATTATTTATTAACAAACAAATACTTTTATCATATAATAAGAATTAAATAATTTTACAAATATTTTTTTAGATTCATATAATATTGATATATTACAATACATTTAAACCTTTGATTTAGAAACTATTTTCTTAATCATTTGAATGTAATGTGAAAGCTCTATCAATCATTACCTTTATTTTTAACTATCATATATTTAGAAACCCTATAAAACATCAAGTTGGTATCATTTAACCTTAAAAATTAGTGAATTTATTTTTATAACATTAATTCCTAACATTGAAATTGTGTAAAGTTCCCAAAACACCTTCAAGCATCTCAAATAGTCACATCTTATAGAATAATTAATATTTCCTCCAGAAACACCTTCATGTTTAAATGAGCATGGTTGGATACATGGAGAAAATATTTTTGGGCTCTCCAACTAACTTTTATTCTTCCTATTTGAACATTTAACAACTATTATTGTTGACATAGAACCAAAATCATGGCATCATATGATGGGTTCATCTATTCTCAGCACTTTGAGAATAGTGGGTAAACATTTATTAAACTCATTTACATTGTTAAAAAAATTCCATAGGTGAAAACATAATGAAGTTCTTAACCTAGAAAAATCATAAAAAACAAATAGTCTCACCAAGTCATTAACATATCCAATAATATTTAATTTATGAGTGGTGACTAAAATATATTTTTTCATTTTCCATAAAATTACTTTTAAAAAATAAGTGAATCATTATATGAATCACATAAGAATCTATATTAACATGATAAAAAACTCAAATATTTGTGTTACTTAATAAGGTTTTTTTCTAACACATATTTTTTTTATCTTAAGAACTTTTCTTCGGATATCAATCATAGGATTTTATTACATTAGGATTTTCATTTTTATGGATTGATCTCAACGTTCTGTTTGATGAGGATGATTTCATTTCCATATTAAATATTCTTTTATCATATTAGTATCTTGTTTTACGTATTTTTATAACCGAATATTAATTAAAGTACTCCCAAAAATAAAAATTTCTCTATAAAACATATCAATCAACTTAGAAAAATCCCATATTTCATCATTACATAAAATGGATTGCGAATATAAATAATCCAAGACTATATCTATTAGAAAATAATTATCAGTCATATCATATTTGATTCTTGGATATCTATGTGGATAAATCTTCATCCAAATCCACCTTATAGATATAAACTCATCATTATTCCTTCAGTATCATAACCATTTAAATTTTCAAACTAATTATATCTCATAAAAATAAAATAGTAAGGAACAATATTGTTAGGGTCTTCTTATTACATTCTTTTATTACACAAGATAATTCTTGGACACCTAACTGTTTGGGCCACCTATACAGAATGATTGCAGTATTGATATGTGCTACTTTGGAGGGAATTTAACACATAGTATTTTGAAGGGGATTTAATACCTATAAAGGATCTTATATTATTCAACTTATTTATGAATTATTATAATAATTTAGTTTGTGATCCTATTACTTTTATAAAATAAATATGTTCATTGAATATTAATGTGTAACTCGTTACACATCCAACAGATTGAGTTACTCAACAAAAAGAAAAGATTTAAATCATATTTACACATATCTAAATGAATCGTATTCATAAGTTACATGAACCATTATTATAAAGGATTAAAATTAAATGAAATTATAAATCCTCAAATGAGTAATCGTAGGGCCAATGATAAACAACCCCCACCTTTTTACAGCATGACATAATCCTCCCATCCAATCAGAAGTCTAACCCAAAGTCCTTATAACTAGAGATACAAGACTCAAGAGGGATATAAATCCATCATAAATCTAGTAAAAAAAATATATAAATTGTATTCAAGGACTAAATTAATGTTAATAATTTTAAATACAATCCAATGTTAAGTAAGTTGAAAACTAATTAAATTATCATACCTAGTATATGACCACTTAGACACATGTATGATAATATCTAGAAACTATTGAAAACATTAAAATAAATCATAATTTATTAATAATATAACAATTATATTCATGAATAATTAATTGGGTAATAACCTTTACATAAATGATCATTTCATGTATTTAAACATGATATAAATATTTTGAACAATTCATAAATAAAATCTTATTATAAACACTTTATAATTTAGATAACATTATAGACATTTACTAATTTTGAAATATAAACACATTATAATCATTTTCTAATATAATATCTATAATATTATTCAATATATAAAATTTCACTTTAAATAAATGATATTTTTTTAAATATAAACCTTTTATATTTTAATTTATATTATATAAACATTTTACATAATCTAAATGTTACATGTTAATATTATTAACATATTAACTAAATAAATAATCAAAAGTCATTTTAATGTGCTCTAAATATTTTTCCAAATAGGGCCTTTAATTTGAGAAGTTTTAAATAATTAATTATTAAAACTTCATAATTAAATATAAAATCTTTCGTATTTTGTCCTTATTTTTTAATTTTAAATTATGTTATAAACTACCTTTATGATTTCTAAATAATCACTTTATTTCAAAGTCATAAAGAATTTCAAAAAAATTGTATAATTTATTTCAATATTAAAATTTAATATTATTGAATATTTAATAATAAATGTTACATAATAACTTAAATAATTATAATCTCTTTATATTTAATATAATTATAAACACGTTATAATTATTTATTTTATAAACAATTTTATAAATTAATAAATATCCCAAAACTCCTTTTATTATAATTTATAAAATAATTATAAATTATATACCAAATTTCATAATTAAATTAAATGAAAAAAAATATTTTATTCATACATAATGGTATAGAATGAATCATAGAATATGATTCATTTGTTGTGAAGCTTTAACATTTTAAGCACTATTAGTGTTTTTTTTGATTGGATACCCAATCTTTGCCTATGATAAACATATATAAGGGTTTTCTACACCCATGGAAAAAGAAATGACACTTATGTATCAATATACCATTACTCATCATTTTTTACCTTTACATATGAAGGAAAACGGACCATGTGTAACATATAATACTGGAAAAGATCAGGATCTGGGCATGCTCTACCCTAAAAAATATATTAAGAGATTAGAAGTTTCATTATAAGTTAGGGTTTCAAAGATGAGTATGAACATCCATGCATGCATCTCCATAAAAAAAAGATGATGAATAACCTAAAGTCATAAATGAACACATCAATCTCACCTAAAAAATTTCCCTTTTGTAAAGAGCATCAACAATTTGATGCCCTCCCTATAATCATGTGTAACATTCAAGCATAAATGACTTAACTCATAAAGAAATTCAATCTAGTGAGGATAAATATTCCATGGAATTGATCTGGAGCATGCTTTAAGTGCTTCCACAAATAATGTAAAGTAAGATTCAATCAAAAGTTTCCTCCTACCATGAAGAACGACATAATGAATTTCATAAATTAGGTCCCATAATTAATATTCAAATAATTATCATTCCCATGGTAATGTAAGAAGCATCCCTTAACAAATCCACAATGAATATGAAAAAAAGTACCACAGCCTGAAGGCCATGGTGCACCTGAAGCCACCACATCAACATTCAATTTGATCCATTATGAGATCAGTGGGGTTTATAAAATTTTTTCATGAGTAGTGTTTTTTTTTCAACAAGAAAACCCAAACAGACATGAAATAATACGATCATATTAATCACTTTTCATGGGAGCTATTTGAATTTTGGATGTAGAGACAACATCTCTATGAATTTTTATGATGTCCATATGTAATGATGGAACCCCACTGCCAAAGAATATCTTATTCCATGCATCACATGTATATTTAAGGACATAATTCACCGCTATAATGAGAATGTTTTGAAACTATGTGTTGTTTTGTGAATTTATGATTGAAATCATCATATTTTAAAATCTTTCTAGATGAAACATGATGCTGAAGATTACCTATAGATACTCCCACAAATTAGAGATGAAATTTCATAAAACAAAAAGATGGTCAATACACTCAGCATCCCTCAAATAGTGGTAGTAGAGAGGGGAAAGTTACAACCTATAGTTTTTAATTAGGTGCAATAATGGTATCTAGTTTTTTGAGATCATCGAGAGAATAAGAATCTTAACCGATGGAATGAAGATACTTATGAAAAAAACAACCACTTATGAATATCACTATTACTCCCATATTTTATCATATTGCAATAAATAATATTAAAATAACCCATTCTATTTAGTTTACAAACAA
Source organism: Viscum album (assembly GCA_963277665.1). Lineage (NCBI taxonomy): Eukaryota > Viridiplantae > Streptophyta > Magnoliopsida > Santalales > Viscaceae > Viscum > Viscum album. The sequence continues at coordinate 1,144,766,503 of OY728139.1, read as the reverse complement.
TATTATCAGTGTCAAAATAAGTGAATATTTTTAGATTCATCATAATATTATGGGCACAAATTAATTCAAAAGAGTAGCATTTAAATTCATTTCAGAAATAAGAATTCCCTTCAGATAATGAGGAGAAATGACCACCTCATTCAGCAGATGATCAGTCCCTAAAGCGTCCCATTAAATGAGGTTTAAGTTATAATAAACCATCAACTTGGATATATTTATAATATCATTAAAATAATACATTGTAGCAGGCCAAAATGATGAGGCGAGAGAGTAGATATTCCCATTCTAGATTCTATTAGTGAACCAATTTTAGATAAAACCCATAGACTCATCATTGGAAGTAATGAAATTATAGGTGGATATTTTGAGAAGAGTGTCATTAAATATTCTTATATCAGTGATAAAAAACCCCTTGATATCTATGAGATTAATTAATTGCTTCTAGGAAAAATAAATTACTTTCCTCTCATGAATAGATGTAGTCTAGAGGAAATTTCTAATCAGGACATGAATCTTGTTGATGAGACTTCTAGTCTATATATATAAATATAAATCATAGAAAAACATAGAGGTTACCACTATGTTTATCATGGATATTCTTCCTACTTTAAATATAGATTCTCATTTATAGGGTTCCATTTTATAAATAATTTTAGAATATATGTTTTCCAAATGAATTTATTTCACATTACCTGAGAAAAGAAGCATGAAATTATAGATAATTGGGAGGGTCTCTTTCCAACCCCAAGCCTTTTGGAAACCCTTTTTTCTTGGAGGTATGAACTCTATTTCCAAAAAAAATGAAATACTTATTCCAAATGATCATCTTCATAATAGTCAAATATTACTTTTATCAATTAAAAAGTTATTTGGAAAGCCTAAAAAATAACAATGTCATAAGAATTGAAAATTTGTGTGGGGGGTAACCACTTTATTCTATATTTATCAATTTTTGGACCCCATATTGAGAGAAATAAGTTCTTCATATTTTTAAATAGCCATCAATAATATAAAATAGGTGTCCAGGGAGAGGTTTTCCCTATTTAACACCTCTAAAAAATTGGAAAAATCATTGAGGGGGTTAATTTATGAGAATTGAAGGACTGAAACTTTGAAACATTCTATTAATAAAATTGATGAAAGTAATAGAGAAACCATGTCTCCAAGGGATGGAAAAAATGAAGTTCCAATTCAGCGTATCAAAATCATTGGATATTTCAATCTAAAGAAAAACATTCCAAAATTTCACTTTCATTTTTAGGTTATTGACACCTCATAAGCTTGTGAAAATTAAATTATGAATATTCTTTGGAAACTCAAAACCAAACTGATTTTATGTGGTAAATCCACATAAAATATTTCCCAACATAATCGTAATAATTTTTCTGATAATCTTGGGTATAATGTTCCCAATAGAAACTAGTCTTAAATCTTTTATTTACACATAATTTTCTTTAGTGGTAATATGGGAAATAAAATTGGAGTTAACCCTATATGGAATAGAAGGATGAGTAAAAAATTATCTCACCACCCTAGTGACCTCATCATGAACATTCTCCTAATAGAACATAAAAAACATGTTAGTGAAACCAGCAAGACCAGTCATACTAAGAATGTTCAGTGAGAAAAAATATGATCGAATCTACACTTCAATTGGGATATTGGTTAAATTTTAGTTTTTAGATAATATACTCTAAAATTTATATTCCCATTCATCCTAGATTTATTATCACTCCCGTCATTTGAGTATAGGCCTTGAATAAAATTCAATTGTAGCATTAGAAATATCATTATCTAATTTCTATAGAATCCATTTATGTTTAGGGTGGTGAAACCGTTCTTAAACTTAATTTAATTATGAAGGAAGTGAATGAGAATATATTTTATCACTATATTTAGGCCCCTTGACATTATATTTTTTTCTAGAAAGCCTTTATTTTAGAGAAATAAGGATATCAAGCTATGACAAAGCTTTAATTTCATCTCTATAATGGAAATATTTATCTTGATGAAAAATCTGAATGTGATTAAGATGACTCTAAGAATATTTAATTTCCTCATCTAGTATTTAGAAATACTTCCTTCTCTAATCCAATAAATTATTTTATGTAACTTTTAACATAGTTTCACAAGTTTAAAGAATCCCTCCTAGGGAATCCTTTTTCAAGGAGCTCAAGACCACCACTCATTATCCAGAGGTAACAAGACCAAACAATTTGAACTTGAAAGGAAGAGGATATTACCTTTTTAATATGATAAGAACATTAGGGACAATAGTATAATTATCAAAGTGGATATTGGGATGTGTGAAGTGATAAGCATTAATAACATCACCCCTTTCATCAACCAGAACAAAGTACATGTCCAACATTATATCATTCCTTACATATTTAGTGTACCTAATCCACATGTAATTACAAATTGAAATGGGAACTTCAATTAGGTTTCAAATATAAATGAAAGATGGAAATTCCATAGCAACATTCCTGTTGAAATTATTCATAGTCTTCTCATCTAGCATCAAGACAATGTTAAAATCTAAAATTATAATCTAGTTTTAGGAGGTATGGGTAGAGGCAATTTTCAGGTCCCTCTAAAGATCCCTCTTTTTAACATAACAATTATTTTCATACATAAAGGAGAACTTATGGATAGTGTTATTTATTTCCATAGAAAGAGAATAAACCAAATGTATTATTTTTTTAAAAACATGGGAGATGCTGCTATGTTTCATCACCCAAATATATTTAATGTTATATTCATTATAATTTTGGTCCACCAAGGAGAAACCAATTGATTATTAATTAAAAGCCTTATTTTTTTTTTCTGAATTTCATTTTGGGTTCAGAAAATCAAAATAAAATAGGTTTTTTGGTAAAAATAATTTGTCTAAGGGTTTTAATTGTTAGAGAATTACCAATATCTTGATAAATCCATTAAATTATATTCATTTTTCAAGACTTGATTTGAATCTACTTTTATTCCCCCTCTTATGTGATTTCTCTAAACATGGGTTTCTTTCCCCTTAATTATGCAATTATTTTTCATGGATTTTTCCTAAGCCTTTACATTGATCTTAGGGTCAATGCATAGGTCTGTAGATCCTGTAAGTTTAGATTCATGAACCCCATCAACCCATAATTTTTCCATCAATAGGAGAGAATTTATAAGGATATATATAAATACCTAGAGAAGGAATATCAAGGGGTATCCTTTTAGCATTACTGTTTGGTGGTACTAAATTAAAATCTTCCTCTTCTCTATTAGGAGTATTTAAGGATTCAGTATATGAACCACTTTATGTGGTAGCCTACCCCATAGGATCCTATTAATTTTCCACTATGGTCAAATTTAAAGAATTAGAAGTAGAAAAAATGATATGAGATATTTTAATTGAATACAGACAAGTAATTATAATGAACTCATATTGATGTTTAGTTTTATAAGAGACAAGATTAGATTCCAAATTTATGTTGAGAATAACATGAGAAATTCCTTAATTATTAGTTTATGGATCACTCAAAGTGAAATCATCCTTTAAGGGATTATTCATAGAAGGATAATATAATTGATATAATAAACAAACTATTTATTCCACAATAATACATGATTTATTACATAAAATTACACTAAATAAAACCCAAGAGATCAATAATTATAGTGTATTTGGAAATTAGGTACATATAATAACATCTTGAACTTGGGATACAACAAAATTATTGAAAACTTTCTTAAAATTCTTCTAAAATTCCATGTATTTTAAAACTGCATGGGATATCTTAGGGGCAGACATATAAAAGGGGTGATATATAAATCCTAGTAAGGTAATAAAAAAGGAATAACATGAATAAGATAATAAATTCTACAAAATAGGTATATAAATGGGCATATAATGGGTAAGAATCATAACCATGAACAATGATACATGATATATCCTGATAATCATAACATGGGAAATGTGGAAACAACTTAAGACACATCATCATAAACATAGTTCAAGGCTAAATCCTCTCAGACATCATGTTGGAAAAATTTCCTATAAAGGAATCATGTTACCTCCCTATCCCAACATGATGTTTCATGAAATTAATCATTAACCAATGCATTGGAGTGCTATATAATTTTGGGCACACCTTTCTCATTCAATTCATTCTCATGATTATGTGTACCACAGTAATCATACAATATGGATTCATTCATCATCAAAATTTATTCCATGATAAAGGAGTATGGAATAAATACATGTAAATATCCAAACAAAAGTATATGTGCATAAAGATAAATTCCCTTGATAGTAAATGGGTACGTTATTCACAACACAATTAGGAGGGAATTGAAAAGTGTAATGATATTTCAATAGCATAACGACCTCAGATAAAGATTCATAAAAATGAATTGATTAGGGAAAATGTGTTATCTAATCACATTGACACAAAATGGGTAGTAATAATGATATGTAAAAACATATTCAACATTAGACATTGGAAATAAAAGGCATAACGTAATGAAGAAATATAATTACCCATACTTTATATACATTGTTATTACTTCAGAATTTAAGCACACTTATTACAACATATAACAAAACTAGGAAAGGACCATATAGGTATAGTGTCTTTAGAAACTTGGAAACATAAACAACTTGTTCATAAATCATCTACACTGTCTCCCTTTTATTTTATCATATATAGAGTCCCTTTTGGAATATCTTATTTAATATCCTTCATCCTGACCTGTGGAAAAGAAAACATACACAAGGGTGAGCTCAAATGCTCAGTAAGGGTAGAAAAAAGAAATATCAATCACATCATATTCATAGAAACATATCATTTTGGAAATCATAACTTGTGAAAGAGATCATAATTTCATAACATGGGATAAATCATAGTAGTGAAATGTAATCCCAATAATCATAACATAAGACATGAAACTTTGTGGCATACACACATAATCATAGTGAATCATTTCTTAGTAGTCAAGACTCATTACCAAGACTATCTTAGCAGACAAAGTCCATTTCTGAACAGAGTTCACTCCTCGTTTCAGTCCTGTTTCACTAAACCAGATTAACCTGCCATTCCAGACATGTCTATCTCATGAGATATAAATCTTTACCCAATTAATTGGAGAGAGGGATATAGGTCTCACCCATCTCATAATGATACCATTCTTCTATGCGCCACAAAATCAAAAAAATCATACATCATTGCATAACCCATGTAATAAAAATGGGATTATTAAACATTGTGACATCATAATACAATTCATATAAGATAAAGGAATTAATAAAAATAATTCCATCACAACATAATCAAATCAATGTAATAATAGGGATAGAAACAGAACCCTATATTATCTTAGATGGGAAATAATTTTCATAAAACACTTGAACTCCATTCTTGAGGAAAATTTCCATTCTACTTTGAAAATATTTTCCTTTCTTAAAAAATCATATAATTTTGAACTAAATGAAGTTGATTAAAAATAAACTTGAAAAATTGTAAATTAAGCTTCATGGAAATTATTTTCTAAAAATCCATTCATTCTTTATAAGTTAAAAAAACATTCTTCCCGTTACTTTGGCCGGAAAAGTCAAAAAGTACCTCATAAGAAAAACGATAAAAGATTCCTTTCATATCTTTTACTAAAAACTCACCAAAGGGTAAAATTGGATTTAAAAAATTGTAGGTGGATGGAAATAATATTACATATTGAGGAAACATGTATGTGGATGATAAATATTCCCCAGTAAATTCTGAAGTATAAACAATCTCAGATAAAAATGAGACTGTGAGATTTTCCCTTACCTTAGGTCTGATTTGCTTTGTAAGTGTTTGAAAATCCTGTATAATGATTTAAATAATTTCATTGACTTATTCCAGAATCATACTCATTATTATGATATCATATATGGTCATATACTTAGCTTCTTATTAGTAATATTTCATTGCTACTTGTTATTCGGGTGTTGATTACTTTTTGTTCTTATGCGTGTTTTATCGAATAAATTCTTATTCTTATATTTAGGTTATGTATACCTCATTTCCAGAATGGTATTAGTATACTATATATCATTTTTTTTCATTTAATTCATTTAAATAATCATTATGCAATGAAGATCATGTAGAACGAGTCGCATCACATCATGGAGACGGTATTCCGTACGTACGCACGAGCGATGATATCATTCCAATGATCGTGGAATTGTATTGGAGTGTATGTAAAGTATTTAATAATAAATAACAATTTACAATAATCATATATAGTTATTTATTTGCACCATTATACCCATCCAAGTAAGGTGGTGGTGGAAAATAGATTACACCACGGCATAGAGACGGTATTCCGTACGTACACACTTGCGGTGATTTCATTTTCCATAGGATGGATAGTTGCTGAAATAGGGTTGTTTCATACATATAATAACAAATCAATATATTAGTGATGCTGATTTTATTACTTCATAATGAAACAACTAAAGAAGAATAAGTGGAAGAAGAAATAAAGTTGAAAGAATCAGTAACAGACATTACCTCTTCTTTGAAGTGCCTCTTTGAGACCACCACTTAGGGAACTAAAATTGGCCTTTTAAGAAGAAATGGACTTCTAGGATGATTCTAGGGAAGTGGAGAAGAGAATTTTTCAGAGGTTGTCCGAGCTTGAATGCTCAATGTGGTGTGAGGAAGAGAGGGAGGAGGTGCCCTTTTATAAGGGAGGAGAGGGGCACCTTTGGAAAAACTAACAATATTATTTTATTATATAGTCATATTCGGTTTTTAATAGCTCTAAATTGATTTATTTTGAAGCTAAGGTGGAGATGGGTCGAAATACTCTCATATAATAGAATTTAGACAAGTTTAGGTATCTATTTTAACCTTATCATTTAGATTTAACTTTAAGTTAGATGATTTAACTTTTACCGTGTCTTCTTGTTTTCTTACACTATAATGTTAATTAACATAGTATAACAAGACAAACGAACCCCAAGTTGTTTATTATTAATATATATAACCTTATATAAGTCATTTGGATGAACCTTAGATTTTTAAGAATAAAATATCAATTAATAATATAATATTTGTTTTAAAAACTATTTTATGTCAATTTTGACACTATTTGGTAATTGATTTTTGTGAAAATAATAATAGAAATATTAGTTCAAAAAAAGTTAATTAAATCAATACTAACATGGAATAATAACCTAAAAAATTAGTGTAATTCATAAAAAGTCTCAAATTACATTTATTTGGGTATTTATAACATCAATTATGTCAATATTTCATTAATAAGATAATTACTGCATCATAATTTTGTCATAAATAAATTAAATTATTTAACGTCTAAATATTACAAATAAAATACCATTATGTAGGAAATATTTTTAAATTTCTAATGAATATTTATAGTTGAATTTATCTTATGTATAACCGTATATTAAAGATGATTTAGTTATTAAACTTTGATTTTAAATATTTTTATCCTTCTTTAAATAAATTATCAATAAATGTCCAAATCTAAACCATGTGGGCCTAAATGGTCATATTTTATTCCTAAGGTTGTTTTTGGTCGAATTACACTTATCCAATAGAATTGAGACATGTTTTAGGGTAATAATAATATCATTTTTACCCTTAATTACCCTATTTACTTTTTACCGTGGTAAAAAAAGTAAAAAGTTACTATTCACCAAAAATTATTTTCATCTAATTGAACCACATTTTACTTAATAACATCAACCGTGTCTCTCGGATTTTTGAGATTCCATTTAGAGAAGCAATAATATTAAGTTTTGTGTGAATTTAAAAATTCTCATAGGAGGTGGGTAAAAGACGGTGAACAGTTCAATAAAATTTTTATATATCTAAAATTATTATAAAATGACTCCAATGAATTTCATTGAACTTATATAGGTATTATGTATCAATTTTTACCAAAAATAAATTTAAATAAAATAAATAATTATTTAAATAAAAATTCAGTTTTTAAATAGTAACCTAGTGTTTTCACTATTCGTCAAAAATTGAAAGTTTTCAGAAAAATACCAAAATTTCATCCTAGGAAAATTTCAATATTCTGAATCCAAAAATGAAGTCCATTTTGAAAATTAAAATTTATAAAATTTCAAAAAGTGGTTATTACTATTCATAATGGTTAGTTTTAATAATATTTTAATAGCATATCGTTGTTTAGTGAAACTTGGTATTGCGTACAATGCAAGCTATTGAGGAAGGCCGCAATTGCGTGTAAACCAATCCATGCTAGTATTGTGTGTAGTGAAATATCCCTTTGATGATTTATATTACATAAAAAAAATATTTCTCAAAAAAGTCTCGGGTGTTACATTCTACACCCTTAAAATGAATTTCGCCCTCGAAATTCGTCACTTTGTAACAAAAAGATGAGGATACCTCTCCCTCATTATATCCTCAAGCTCCCATGTAGCTTCTTCTAATTGGTGGTTCCTCCATAAAACTTTCACTAAGCAAGTGGTCTTATTCCGTAGGAATTTTTTGCTACGATCCATAATCTCTATCGGCTGTTCTTCATAAGAAAGATCGTGCTCCAGCAGTACAACTTCTAATCTGAGTACATGTGAAGGATCAGGTATGTACTTTCTCATGAGAGATACATGGAATACATCGTGAACTTGATAGAGATTCGGTTGATGTGCCAATTGGTAACCTACCATCCCAACACGATCTAGTATTTCGAAAGGACCGATATATCTAGGGCTCAACTTTCCCTTCTTTCCAAATCTCATGACCCTCGTCTAGGGAGATATTCGTAAGAACACTTTATCACCCACTTCAAACTCTAGGTCTATTCTTCGGTTGTCGACATAACTTTTTTGTCGACTCTGAGATTATCTTATGTGTTGTTGAATAGATCGGATCTTTTCTGCCATCTCATCAACAAGATCTGGTCCTAATAGCTTTCTTTCCCCAACTTCATCCCAGCAAGTTGGAGTCCTGCGTTTCTTTCCATAGAGAGCTTCATAAGGATCCATCTGAATACTCGAGTGAAACTTATTATTATAATAAAATTCCACCAAAGGTAGGTGTTGATCCCAACCACCTTTTAAATCCATAGAGCAAGCTCTCAACATATCTTCTAGAGTTTGAATCGTCCTCTCAGACTGACCGTCTGTCTGAGGATGATAAGCAGTGCTCAAACTCAACTCTGTATCTAGAGTATGCTGAATACTTCTCCAGAACTTTGAGGTAAACCTCAGATCCCGATCAAATATAATAGAAAGTGGAACTCCATGAAATATTACCACTTCCTTTACATATATCCTGGAAAGATGATCCAGAGAGAAAGCTTCTCTAATAGCAATGAAGTGTGCAGACTTGGAAAGACAATCAACTATGACCTAGATAGCATTATTGACTTTGGATGTTTTAGGAAGTCCAGTGACAAAGTCCATAGTGATGTTTTCCCATTTCCCTTTAGGTATGGGTAATGGTTGTAACATCCCCTTAGACTTCTGTCTCTCAGCTTTAACTTTCTGATGAACCAAGCATTGAGAGACATATTTAGCAACACCTCTTTTCATGCCATCCCACCAGAAGTACTCATTCAGGTCCCTATACATATTCATGCTTCCAGGATGAATAGATAATGAAGATTTATGAGCCTCATCCAGCTGCTCCTTCTTTAATTCGGGGATGGGAGGAACACAAACCCAATTACTGAACTTTATTATCCCATTAAAATCAAGGTTGAATTCTGGAACATTTCTCACCTTCTTTTGTAACTCTACATCTTCTTTCTGTGCCTCTTTAATCTTCACATTTATAGATGGTTGAACATTCATTTGAGAAAGATACGATTTTCCCCTTCCATTATAATTCCATGATCCATCCATTGTAAATCCATAAATATTAGATCTTTTGTGATCCCCATTATGGATAAGCTAGCTTGGTCTTGTCGACTTAATGCATCTAAAACCTTGTTTGCTTTCCTAGGGTGGTAATTAATTGAGCAGTTGTAATCCTTAATCAGCTCCAACCATCTTCTTTGGCACTTATTCAGCTCCTTTTGTGTGAAAATATACTTTAAACGTTTATGATCAGTATAAATATCACACCTTTATCCATAAAGATAATGCCTCCATATCTTTAATGAAAAGATTACCAAAACTAACTCCAAATCATGAGTTGGGTAATTTTTCACATGGATTTTCAACTGTCGTGAGGCATAAGCTATCACCATATCATTTTGCATAAGAACACACCCCAAACCCTTCTTCTATGCATCACTGTAGATCACAAACCTTTCTCCACTACAAGGAAGTGTGAGTACAGGTGCAGTGGATAACCTTATTTTCAACTCCTTGAAATTATCTTCACATTCCTCCTTCCACATGAACTTAAATCCTTTTCGATTCAACCTGGTTAGTGGATTAGATAATCGTGAAAAATCTTTCACAAAACATCGATAATATTCAGCCAAACGAAGAAAACTTCAGATCTCGGTTACTGTTGTTGGTCTCAACCATCTTTCAATAACCTTTGTTTTTAATGGATCCACAAATATCCCCTATTTTGAGATTATGTGACCCAAAAATGAAACTTTTTGAATCCAAAATTCACACTTGGTAAATTTGGCATAAATCTTCTCCTTTCTCAGGGTCTTCAATACAATTCTCAAGTGATCTTCATGTTCTTCCTTTATCTTTTAATAGACAAGAATATCATCTATAAATACTTCCAAAAACTGATCAAGATAGTCTCTAAATACTCTATTCATCAGATCCATGAAGATAGCAGGGGCATTAGTAAGACCAAATAGCATCACTATAAATTCATAGTGTCCATACCTTGTATGGAAATTTGTCTTTGGTATATCCTCCCTTTTGACCCTTAATTGATGATACCCCGAACGAAGGTCAATCTTGGAAAAGTATTGAGCTCCGCATAGTTGGTCAAATAAGTCATCAATGCGTGGGAGAGGATATTTTTTCTTGATAGTGATATTGTTATGTTCTCGATAATCAATGCAGAGTCTCATTGATCCATATTTATTCTTAATAAACAGAGCAGGTGCACCCCAAGGTGATGCACTAGGGTGTATGAATCCCTTATCAAGATTCCCTTAGAGTTGCTTCTTCAATTCCAACAACTCAATTGGGGCCATTCTATAAGGTGTATTTGAAATAGGTAAAGCACCCGGTACAAGTTCTATTGAAAACACAACTTCATGATTTGGTGGAAGACACGGTAATTCCTCTGGAAAGGAATTGTCAAACTCCCGTACAATGGGAATATTCTTAATCGTGAGTTTCTCACCAACCATTTGAGATAAATAACCTTCATTAAGTGGAATCAAGACTCATAAGATGGAAGAAATTTCCACTGGAAGTTTATGTTCATCCTTGCATCGATAGATGATCATAGATTGATCTGGAATATGAAATGTGACTTCCCTTCTTTGGTAATTGATATGAGATCCATATAAAGAAATCCAATCCATGACAATAATCACATAAAATTCCACTATAGGAAGGATCACAATATTTTCAGGAAGCACTTTCCCAAAAACTTCAATCGGAGAAGAATTATAAATTTTTGATGCGACTGTTGGGCCATTAGGGGTTTTCACAACTAACTCAACATCTAATTATTGAGGTAATATGGCAATACCCTTAGAAAAATCTTCAGAAATAAAAGAGTGGGTGGATCTAGAATCAAATAAAACATTTGCTACTTTAGAGTGGATGGTAAGTGTACCTTTCACCACTTCGTTATCATACTCCACATCGCTGATAGAAATTGCATGTACCTTTCCTTTTTCTTTATCCTTAAGAGTTTGTTGATGTTTATCATCATCAACAACCCTTGGATTAGGGCATTGATTGGCATAATGCCCCATTTCCTTGCACTTGTAACATTGAAGTGTAGGAGGTGCACTCAGTGTAGCCTTTTATTTGTTTGCATCACTAGACATCTTCTTCCCATCATTGCGGCATTCAAATGCCCGATGACCTTCCTTTCCACATTTGAAACATTTACTTGTCCCTTTAAGACAACTACCTCCATGTTTTTTTCCACACTTTGAGCATAAGGGAAAACCCATCTTCTTTTTAGTGTGCTCTTTAGATTTTCCTTTAAATTCTACTTTCCTCTTCTTATCAAACCCATATGACTGATGGGTTACTCCAATATCCATCTCAACTTTGAGAGCACATCGAACGATTTCCTCGTAGCTATTGAAGTCCCTTATGGCTAACGCCCTTTGAAGACTTGGTTTTAAGCCACTAAAGAATCGATCGATCTTACTCTCAAGTTGGATAATAATTCCAGAAGTGTACCTTGAAAGTCTTGTAAAATTTTCTTCGTAGGTACCAATGGATTAATCATCCTTTTGCTTCAGTTCGAGAAACTCCTTCTCCATCTTTGTTCAAATAATATGAGGGAAATAATTATTGAAAAATATGTTCTTGAACTCATCCCATTCCATGGACTCAATTTAATCCCTTTGCCTCATATTCTTAATAATATTCCACTATTGATCAACATCACCTTCCAAAAAATACACTGCTAAGGTGACTTTATCATGTTCAGAACATTGAAGAACTGAAAATATCTTTTCAGTGATACTGATCCATTGTTCAGCCACTAATAGATCAAAAGACCCACTGAATGAAGGTGGACGTTTCCTCATGAATGATTCAATAGAATGATGCTCCTTCCTTCGCTCATTTGGAAGTCCTGCATGATTCATAGCTTGAGAAAGTTGTGTGATCATGGCTACAAGATTTTGCATTCCTTCTCCCATAACGTTTGGTAGCTCAGGGGGATAATCATTGCATTTCCCGTCGCATTCCGCATTAACACGGTTCCTTCGGGTTCCAGCCATTGACTAAAACCAAGAAGAATAGTTTGAGCAACACTAATTATAATAAGAAAAACACATAATCAAGAATAAAATTTCACACTTAAGGTCTTATCATAGGTTTTTCATGCCCATTTTTAAAACACTAAGATCGTGTTCTATGCTTAAACTTATCCTTAGGGTTATTACTAAGGCTTTCACATCCTAGTTTCCAAAGGATGACTATACCTTTCCTCTGATACCAACTATAATGACCCATACTTTACATACATTGTTATTACTTCAAAATTTAAGCACACTTATTTCAACATATAACAAAACTAGGAAAGGACCGTATAGATATAGTGTCTTTAGAAACTGGGAAACATAAACAACTGGTTCATAAATAATCTACACTTTCTCCCTTTTATTTTATCATATCTAGAGTACCTTTTCCATATCTTACTTAATATCATTCTTCCTGACCTGGGGAAAAGAAAACATAAAAAAGGGTGAGCTCAAATGCTCATTAAGGGTAAACAAAATAAATATCAATCACATCATATTCATAGGAACATATCATTTTGGAAATCTTAAGCTGTGAAAGAGATCATAATTTCATAACATAGGATAAATCATATTAGTGAAATGTAATCCCAATAATCATAACATAAAACATGAAACTTTTTGGCATACACACATAATCATAGAGAATCATTTCTTAGTTTTCAAGACTCATTTCCAAGACTATCTTAGCAGAAAAAGTCCATTTCTGAACCAAGTTCACTCCTCGTTTCAGTCCTGCTTCACTAAACCGGATTAACCTGTCGTTCCGACCATGTATATATCATGAGATATAAATATTTACCCAATGCATTAGAGGGAGATATATGTCCCACCCATCTCATAATGACACCATTCTTACGTGTGCCACAAAATCAAAAAAATCATACATCATTGCTTAACCCATGTAATAAAAATGGGATTCTTAAACATCGTGACATCATAAGACAATTCATATAAGATAAAGGAATTAATAAAAATAATTCCATCACAACATAATCAAATCAATTTAATAATAGGGATATAAACAAAACCCTATATTATCTTAGATGGAAAATAATTTTGATAAAACACTTGAACTCCATTCTTGAGGAAAATATCCTTTCTATTTCGAAAACATTTTCCTTTCTTAAAACATCATATAATTTTGAACTAAATGAAGTTGATTAAAAATAAACTTGAAAGCTTGTAAAGGAATCTTAATGAAAATAATGTTCTAAAAATCCATTCATGCCGTATAAGTTTAAAAAAACATTCTTCCCGTACTTTAGCCAGAAAAGTCAAAAAGTACCTCGTACGAAAAATGACAAAAGAATCCTTTCATATCTTTTACTAAAAACTCACAGAAGGGTAAAATTGGATTTAAAAAATTGTGGATGGATGGAAATAATATTACATATTTAGGAAACATGGATGTGGATGATAAACATTTTCCCAGTAAATTCTGAAGTATAAACAATCTCGGATAAAAATGAGATTATGAGATTTTCCCTTACCTTAGGTCTGATTTGCTTCATAATTGTCTGAACCTCCTGTATAATGATTTAAATAATTTCATTGACTTTTTCCAGAATCATACTCATTGTTATGATATCATATATGGTCATATAAGAAGCTTCGTATTAGTAATATTTCATTGCTACTTGTTATCCGGGTGTTTATTACTTTTTGTTCTTATGTGTGTTTTGTCGAATAAATTATTATTCTTCTCTATAGGTTATAGATACCTCATTTCCAGAATGTTATAAGTGTAATATATATGATTTTTATTCATTTTATTCATTTATATAATCATTATGCAATGAATATCATGTAGAACAAGTCGCATCACCTCATGGAGACGATATTCCGTACGTATGCACGAGCGATGATATCATTCCCATGATCGTGGAATTGTATTGGAGTGTATGTAAACTATTTCAGAATCAACAACACTTTACAATAATCATATATAGTTATTTATTTTCACCATTATACCCATCCAAGTAAGTTTTTGGTGGAAAATAGATTACACCACGACGTGGAGACAGTATTCCGTACGTACGCACGCACGGTGATTTCATTTTCTGTAGGATGGATATATGGTGAAATAGGGTTGTTTCATACTTATAATAACATATAATTATATTAGTGATACTTATGTTATTACTTCATAATGAAACAACTAAATAAGAAGAAGTGGAAGAAGAAATAAATTTGAAATAATTGGTAACGAACATTACCTCTTTTTTGAAGCGCCTCTTTGAGACCACCTCTTAGGGCACTAAAATTGGTCTTTGAAGAAGATCAGGACCTCTAGGATGTTTCTAGGGAAGTGGAGAAGATAATTTGGTAGGGTTTGGCCGAGCTTTAAGGCTCAAGGTGGTGTGAGGAAGAGAGGGAGGAGGTGCCCTTTTATAAGGGAGGAGAGGGGCACCTTTGGAAAAACAAAAAATATTATTTTATTATAAAGTCATATTCGGTTTTTAATAGCTCTAAATTGATTTATTTAAAAACTAAGGTGGGTATGAGTATAAATCCTCTCATAAAATATAATTTATACAATTATAGGTTTCTATTTTAACATTATCATTTAGATTTAACTTTATGTTAAATAATTTAACTTTTACCATGTATTCTTGTTTTCTTACACTATAAGGTTAATAAACTTACTATAACAAGCCAAACGAACCCCAAGATGTTTATTATTAATATATATAACCTTATCTAAGTCATTTGTAAGAAAGTTAGATTTTTAGGAATAAAATAACAATTAATAATATAATATTTGTTTTAAAAACTATTTTTTGTCAATTTTGACACTATTTGGTAATTGATTTTTGTGAAAATCATAACAGAAATATTAGTTCGAAAAAAGTTAATTAAATCCATTATAACAAGTAATATTAATATATAAAATTAGTTTAATTCATAAAAAGTCTCAAATTACATTTATTTGGGTATTTATAACATCAATTATGTCAATATTTCATTAATAAGATAATTACTGCATCATCATTTTGTCATAAATAAATTAAATTATTTAATGTCTAAAAATTACAAATAAAATACCATTATGTAAGAAATTATTTTAGATTTATAATGAATATTTATAGTAGAATTTATCTTATGTATAACCCTATATTAAAATTTATTTATTTATTAAACTTTCATTTAAACTATTTTAACCCTTCTTTAAATAAATTAATAATAAATGTCCTAATCTAATCCATGTGGGCCTAAATGGTCATATGTTATTCATAAGATTGTTTTTGGTCGAATTACACTTATACAATAGAATTGAGACATGTCTTAGGGTAATAATAATATTATTTTTACCCTTAATTACCCTATTTACTTTTAACCGTGGTAAAAAAAGTAAAATATTACAATTCACCAAAAATTATTTTCATCTAATTGAACCACATTTTACTTACTAAAACCAACCAAGTATCTTGTATTTTTGAAATTCCATTCACAGAAGCAGTAAAATTATGTTTTGTGTGAATTTGGAAATTCTCCTAGGAGCTGGGTAAAAGAGAGTGAAAAGTTCAATAAAATTTTTATATATCTAAAATTGTTATAAAATGACTCCAATGAATTGCATTGAACTTATATAGGTATTATGTATCAATTTTTACCTAAAATAAATTTAAATAAAATAAATAATTATTTAAATAAAAAGTCGGTTTTTAAATAGTAACCTAGTGTTTTCACTATTCATCAAAAATTGAAAGTTTTCAGAAAAATACCAAAATTTCACCCTAGGCTAATTTTAATATTCCGAATCCAAAATGAAGTCCATTTTGAAAATTAAACTTTACAACATTTCAAAAAGTGGTTATTACTATTCATAAAGGTTGGTTTTAATAATATTTTAATAGTATATCGTTGTTTAGTGAAACTCAATATTGCGTACAACACAAGCTATCAAGGAAGGCCGCAATTACGTGTAAAGAAATCCAAGCTAGTGTTGTGTGTAGTGAAAGATCCCGTTGATGATTTATATAACATAAAAAAAATATTTCTCATAAAAGTATCGGGTGTTACATGATACATAAATAAAAAAGAAAATACAAACTATATTTCTGCATGGTAATTGGTGTGTATAAAGGGTCATGGGAGGTTTAAAAAGATTTAAATGGGATCTCAAAATTTATAAATTAAATTTATAGTATGGGTAATATGGAATAACATATCAAAACATAAGAAAATTAAATTTATGATATGTAACATAAAATAAGTTCTTGAATGGAATTAAGAAGATAGAAACCCTTACTAAATTCGGCCTCGTAATGGGTGTACTGAAATGATCATTGAAGGATTAATGATAGTGAAAGAAATATATTATTATTTATAAAAAAAATTTAAATTAAGTTGGATATGTAAGAAAATATCAAAATAAAAGAAAAATGAAATTTTGAGACACTGATAAAATAAATGTTTGATAAAAATAGAAGAGTGGAAAATCCCTTACAGAATTTCAGCATAGTAACGTCTTAGATGAAGGTAAAAATGTATGAGTATAAATGATCTCTCCATAAAATACCATTAATTGGTATGTTATAGGTTGTTTATAAATAAATTATACTATAAAAAATTGGAATTAAGAAGATAAATTCCAAATAACGTGCTTGAATTCAATGGAGAAGGGGAAGGCCCCTTTGTTGAGTTTATGACTCCAAATGCTTGAGATGGGATTATTGAACGTTGGGGGAAACTTGGGAGAAATATAGAGGGGGAATGCGATATAATTTAGGTTTTGGACTCTACATAATAAAATAACCTAAACCACAAACCAAACCATGGTTTTTGCCCATGGTTTCTACCAAATAAGAGTGGTTCTAATTATTTTATAAGTCTAAAGTCATAAAATAATAAAATAATTTCCTTTATTATGTGTACATAATAAATTCTACTAAAAAATTATTTTGAAACATTAAAATATATAAATGGTTTTAAAAGATTCATAAATGATTTATAAAACTAACCAAATAAATATAAAATAAAATTATTCTAAAGGAAAACATATATTTTTTTATTTCATACCCTTTATGGTATTTATTTCATCACTTTTGGCTTATTATGATGTCATAATACATAAATCATATTTATACGATATATAATTTTTATCAGGTAATTTGTTTGTCTTAGAAAATTATGAAAAATTCACCATTAAATAATTTAGATTTTCTAATTCCAAAAATAATATAAATTTTTTCAACATAATATTCTAAATATTTGAATGTTCACTTTTAAAATAAAATTTACATTTATTAAGATATATATGGGTTTTGACAATAATTGTTTTTTACCCTTATAAAAAATTATATTTAAATTCTTAAAAATATATGATCATTTATATTTGATAAAAATTATTTAATAATAATAATTTAATAAAATTTTATTTATTTCACAAATCGATTAATTCGTAAATTTGTTATTATTATTTAAATATTAAGCAAAAATACAATTTATGAATTATTGTATCAAAATGAAAATCATTTTCAATGTAATAATAATAGGATAAAATATAATCGTTATTCTATAAAAAATAATGTAAACATTCATATATCTAGGGTGTTGATACATATACCCTTAATACACCAGAAAATTACCTATAAGTAAGGTGTGTGATAGTGGTACATTCATGGGATGGTTCAATGAACATGGTTTGGTCCGTGATTACATTTTTCTTTAAATAATCTCGTAAAATATTTCTATCATGCTTAAGTTATTGGATCTCAGCTTGGTCTTGGTCAAGGGAAAATCTCAAAGATGTTATCTCCCTTAGAAGCTTTGATAAATGGAATTCATAGGGTATAATCCTACCAGTTGAGTCCATTAATCCCTTTATTTGTGTTAATTAGATTTGTTAAAACCCTATATTAAAATTAACCATTTGATCAATGTTCAAAGGATATATTATCAACAATAATGATACTTAGCAGTCATTTAAATACAATTGTATATAATAAAACAAAATATGTCAATTTGATTTCTATAACCATAATAAAAAATAATACATTTACTTAAATAAAAAGGAGGGTTTTATTTATAATAGTTCGAGTCATTAAAATCTTTCCCTCCATAAAAAAGTTCACCATAAAAATTTTCATTTACTGTACTAAACAAGATGAGGGTAACTCTACTTCATCAACTCCTCTGGTTACCATGTTGATTCCCCAATATTTTGGTTTCTCCACAACACTTTTAAATGTTACATTGTCTTATTTTGTATAACTTTTTCTCTATGATATCAGATCTTCACTGGCTTCTATTCACAAAGAACATCATTCACCAATGGTACCACCTCTATATTAAGTTCATGTGAGAGGTTTGGTATGGAATTTATTAATAGGGATACATGGAATACATAATTTACTTGAGATAGGTTAGGTGGGAGTGGTAGTTTGTAATCCCCCGATTTGATGAGATCAAGGATATCAAAGAGATTTAGGTATATTGGACTAATCTTTCCCTTATTTAAAAATCACATCACCTTTTTTCATAGAGATATGTGGAGGAATACCATGTATCTAATATCAAACTCTAGGTCTGGTCAACGACTGTCAGCATAGATCTTCTATCAACTCTGAGTAGTCTTTATATGTCGATGAATGGTCTTAACATTTTCCCCCATTTACAAGACCATTTTAGGACCTAGTAGTTTTTATTCCCCAACTTCATCCCAACATTAATGTTCGATGCACCTATTCTCATAAAGGGCTTCATAGGGAGCCATTTGGGTCCTCAACTGGATTTTTTTTGTCAGAGAACTACACCAGAGGTAGATGTTGGTCCCATCCTCCTTTGATGTTAATTGAATATTCTCTCAAAATGAACTCATGTGTCGAGATAAGTCACACATATTGGGAATCAGTTAGGGGTTGATAATCCATAAATAATTTCATCTCATAATTTAGAGAATGTTGGAGAATTTATAGAAGTTATAGGTGAATCCTGGGCCTCGATAGGATACAATTGATAGTGGCACTTCATGTAGTATCACAAATTATTTAGTGTATATCCATACAATTTGATACAGTGAGAAATAATCATGAATCTAAAAAAAGTGTGCATTATTTATTAGATGATCTACAATAACTCAAATAGACTTACTTCTATTAGATGTCCTCATAAGTCTAGTGATACAATCCATGGTGATGTTTTCCCATTTCAATGATGGTATGGGTAATAGTTGCATCATACCCATAGAATTTTTCCTTTCATCCTTGACATAATGGCATACCATAAACGTTGATGTATATTCAGTGATCTCCTTCTTCATGTTGTCCCACCAATAGTACTTTTAGATATCTTGATACATCTTCATTTTCCTATGTAAATGGAAAAAGTGGAACTATGTGTATCATCCAATAATTACTTCTTTAACTTATGAATTGATGGAACACATAGTCTTGACCCAAATATCACAATTCCTTATTCATTAACATTTAACATGGAGCATTTAAATTTTCTTATAGTTTCCAGTTTCTTTAGAGTTTTTACATAATCCCTTTTTAAATATTTTATCTATTCTAAATGATATGGTTGACCAATCATTTGATAAAGGATTGATTATGTTCCTTTCATTATTAATCCCATGTATGTCCTCTTCAAGTCTAAGAATATCATATCCTTATAAATTATCATCATTAATAAAGTTTTTGGAAACTTTCTAATTAGAGCTTATATACTTTATTTTCTTTCCTAGGATGGTAATGAATTGAGCATTCATAGACCTTGATCATCTCTGACCATATTTTTTTCATGTATTCATCTATTTTTGTGTTAATATATACTTGAGGCTTTTGTGATTCATCTATATTTCACACTTCTTCCCAAAGAGATAATAACTACATATTTTTAAAGTGAATATCAATGCAGCCAAATCCAGATCATGCATTAGAAAGTTCGATTCGTGAAATTTCAACTTCTTTGAAGAATAGGATATGAATTTTTCATTCTCTAACAACACATAACCCAATAAATTCTTTGATTCATTGTTGAATAATATAAATAGTTATCCACATGTGTGTAGTGTGAGAACATTGGTAGTGATAGGCCTCATTTTCAGATCCATGAATATCTCTTCACATTCATCATTACAAGAAAACACGACTCCTTTACGTGTTATATTTTTAATATTATTTGAATATCATGGTAAATTTCTCACAAATCGGTAATAATACCCAGCTAATCTAAAAAAATTAACTATATCTATCACATATGTTGGCCTCATCCATCATTCAATTTATTTTCTCTTTCAAGGGTCCACATATATCACATTAATTGTGATGATATTACCCAATAAAGAGACTTCTTTCATCCATAACTCATATTTGTTATAGTTGGCATAAACCGTCTCCTTTCATATTTTATTTATCACATTGATCAGATGATCCTCATACTTCACCATTATTTTAGAGTATATTAAAATATCATCTATAAATACTACCAAAAATTATTCCAAGTAATCCTTGAAGACTCTATTCATAAATTACATGAATATTGATGAAGCATTAGTGATTATGAAAGGAATCACTATGAACTCATAGTCCTCATAACTTGTATGAAATGCAGTTTTGGGGATATCTTCCTTATTCAACCTTACTTGATAGTATCCCAATAAAAGACACACCTTGGAGAAGTATTGTGCTCCATGTAACTGATCGAACAATTCATTAATATAAGGAAGAGGATAACTGTTCTTTATCATGATATTTCTGATCTCATGATAATCAATGTAAATTCTCATTAACCCATCCTCTTTCTTAATAAAGAGGACTGGTGCACCACATAGTAAAGCACTTGGGCGTATAAACCCTTTATATAGATTCTCTTATATTTTTTCTTCATTTCATTAACTTACTCAATATCCATTTTATATGGAGTCTTGGATAATGGTAATACCCCCAAGTATAATCTTAATTTAAAGTTTTACCTCTCGTTAAGGAGGATGACATAGAGGTTTCTCAAGAAACATATCTGAAAATTCTCCCAAAATAGACATGTCTCCAAGGATTTTTCATTCCATAAAATCCATAATTTTTTTCTAGATATTATTTCTTATAGGTAAATAAAATTCATTCTTGAGATTATGGTTCTAAATAAGATTCATCATCCTCCTCACAGTTGTAGAGAATTAGGGGTTGATTAGTAATGAGGATAGTGATTTCTTTCTCATGGAAATTTATGTGGGATCTATATAGGGAAAGATAACACATTACCAGAATTTCATAAATTTACACTAAAGGGAGACTTATATTATTTTAAAGATGAATATTTTCACAAACTATAAAATTTGATTCATAATAATTGATGTTTTTTCTGATGATATAAAATCATTTTTGGTGGTGACTCAATGTTCTCAGAAAACAAACAATATATGATAATAGAGAATAAATTGAAACACAACATGACATACACCACTCTAGATTAAAGATTACACGTACATAAATGATCATGATCCATCTTAGATTAGGAATTTCCTAATTCCATCTTTTATGGGTTTTTTTACGCTCATCATTCTTAGAAGCCTTTAAAATAGGGCATTATCTTAGATAATGATTGATTTCACCACATTTACGACATAGAACTAAATATGGTGCCTTAAATTGAACATTATTTCCATCAATAATAATATACATTTTTTCATGGAAATTGGATACTTTAGTCCCTATCTTTCAACACATGAAACATCTCCCAGTTCCTTCATTACATTTCCCTTGGTGCCTCTTTCCACACTTTTTTCACAAAGGAAATTGGTCTTTCTTTACATTACCGTATTTATTAGATAGTCTTCCTAGAGATGTGATCTACCTATTTATTGACTACTTTAGAAATTCACCAATGTTCCAGTTTTTAATTGTGATTTGGGATAGCTGGTTTGAAATAATCACAAGATATCCTACTTGATCGCCGATCAGGTAAGGCATCTTGTTTGGGAATCCATCACATTTCCCTCCAAATTATTTGTTGACCTGATT
Organism: Viscum album; assembly: GCA_963277665.1. Taxonomy (NCBI): domain Eukaryota; kingdom Viridiplantae; phylum Streptophyta; class Magnoliopsida; order Santalales; family Viscaceae; genus Viscum; species Viscum album. The sequence goes on along the minus strand of OY728139.1, from coordinate 1,144,743,653 downwards.
CCTAATATTTCTGGCCATTGTCTAGGATAAAAGAAAAATTGTGGATGATTATTTTAAAATATTAAACACATGAAGGGGAATCAAATGACATTAAAGGGATAAATTATAAATTTCATTTATTTACTTAACTTATAAACTTGTGGGCTTCAATATATGTTATCCATGATCTATTTCTTAACATATATTCTTATGGACATTTTTTGTTCCCATAAAAATGGTTCATAGTGAGCTTATGAATTTCTCAAATCATATCTCCTAGGAGTTTCGAACTTTTTGTGTAGTAATGCATGTTTTTGTGTAGCTGGTTAAACTCAGTAGGGACAAGCACACCATGTTAGGGTTGTTACCCCAATGTACATCTATTACAGAACCACATACACTTGTAATATACAGACATGGATTTATTTTTTTTATAAACAAATTTTTCCATTGTTACCAAATTTAGTAATTTTTTATTATAAATATCCATGTCCCTAAGGCTTTCACTAAACTTTATTAATCCTATTCATTACAATAACTAATATTTTTCTTAGATTCCAACTATAAAAACTACGATCTTCATATTACATCAATTAATGATTTATTAAATAAAATTATACTAAATACAACCCAAAATATCAAGAAGTATAGTTTCTTTGGGAATTATGTACACAACAGAACATCTTAAACATGGGATAAAACAACATTATTGAAAACTTTCTTAACATGCTTCTATAATTCCATTGATTTTTAGAAATATATGGTAAATCCTGGGAATAAACATAAGAAATAGGTGAGATATAAATCCCAGTATGTGAATAAACAAATCATAACATAAATAAGATAATACATGTCATAAAATAATCATATGAATGGTCATATATTAGTATGAACTATAAACATGAACAATGAGACATGATATAGAATGATATTCATAACATTGGAAATGTAGAAGTAACATAATACATTGCATCATAAACATAGGTCAAGGATAAATCCTCCAAAAATTCATGGTGGAAAAATGTCCCATAAAGGAATAAGGTTTACTCCCTATCCAAACATGATGTTTTATTAAACTAAATACTACCCAATGAATTCGAGTGAAATATAATTTTGGACACATCGGTCACATTTATTTCATTCTCATTCATAGTTGGGGCACATAGATTATACAATATGGATTTATTCATCATACTAATTTATTCCAAGATAAAAGAGTTTGAAAAAAACATGTAAATCCCTAATTAAATTTATATGTTCTTAATAGTGAACACCCTTGATATGAAATAAGAATGGTATCACTACATAATTGGTTAGGCATGAAAAAATGTGGTGATATTTCGGAAACATAACGAAATCACCTAAAGATTAGTAAAAATTGTTTAATGAGAGATAAAGGGGTATATCATAATATATAAACCAAATGGTAAGTAATAGGGACATGGAAAAAATATCCCAACATTATAAATTGTAAATACAAGGAATAAGGTAATGAAGAAACATAAATAATGAAGATAATCCCAACTATATTTTGACAAGGTAATATGTGTACATAAACGATAATGAGAGAATAAATGTGATTTAAGGGGATATCATCATTTAAAAATTATATAGATAGTAAGGGTAATATGGAAGAACATCTCCCAATATAAGAAAATTAAATTTAAGATACATAACATAAAATAAGTTCTTGAATGGAAATGAGAAGAGAAACAACCCTTATTAAATCTTAGCATGGTAACAATTGTACAAAAAGAATCATGAAATCTTTAATGTGAGTAAAAGGAATATCTCATTATTTATACATAAAATGAACATAAAGGGGGATATTTGAGAATATATCCCAACATAAGAAAAATGAAATATAGAAACATTACAAAAAGAAGTTCTTGAAAAAAAGAGGATATTGGAGGATCTCATACAATATTTTAGCATAGTATTGACATAAATAAAGGTTAAAATGAGAAATGATAAATGATATATCATTAAAATAACATCAATTAGATATATAGGGTTTTTTTCAATAAAATTAATTATAAAAAATTTCAATTAGGGAGAAAAATTCGAATGAATCTTCCGGAATTGAAAAGAGGAGAGAAAGGTCTCTTACTTGAGTGTGTGACCCCAAATGATTGGGAGGGGCTTCATGAGAGCTTCAGGTGCCTTGGGAAGAGTCTTGAGAGTTTATTAAAGAGTATGGATGTTCTAAAATGATTTTTATTAAAGATAAATGGGGCATGGTTTTTTTTATAGGAAAATAGTGTGATTTCATTATTACTTAGGTTTTGAACTCTATATAATAAAATAAAAAAATTAAAAAATATCCCATGGGTTTTTACTTAGTTACTAAGAAATGGCAGGGGATATCATTATTTTATAATTTCAAGTTTCTAACTTAAAAAACTAATGTCTATTTTTTATGTGGAGTTGAGTCATACTCTTAAATAAATGAATTTAAAACAATAAAATATATTAATTCTTTTCAAAGATTCATAAAGGCTTTATAAAATTAACCAAATAAACAAAAAAATCAAATTATTTTAAATGAAAAACGTATATTTGTTCATTTATACCCTTTATAATATTTAATACATCACTTTTGGTCTATTATGATGTTATAATACACAAAGTATATTTATATGATATTTAATTTTTACCAAAAAATTCGACTATCACAGAAAATTATAAAAAAATTACCATTGGAAAATTTTAATGTTCTTATTCCAAAAATAATACTCATTTTATCTAAATAATTTTCTAAACAAGGATGTTTTTAATTTTAAAATAAAATATACATTTATTTAAAAATTATGGGGTTTTGATAGTAATAGTTTTTGAACCCTTTTAAAAAAATACATATTTGACTTAATAAAAATTATATGATAATTTATATTTGTTTTAAATTAATTATTAATAATATTTTATTAAAATATAATTTATTTCAAAATTACATTAATTTATAAATTCATTAATTGAGTTTGAATAGAAACCAAAAATACAATTATTGCATTATTGATTAAAAATAAAAATCATTTATGAAGAAACAATAAGAGGATGAAAATATATTAAATATTTCCTAAAAATAATGTACATATTCATATTTATAGGTCCTTGACACATATCCCATTAATACACTAGAAAACTCCCTAATAGTTAGGTTTGTGATGGTGGGACTATCATTGGGTGGTTCGACGAAAATAGTTTGGACCGTGATCTCCATAAGTTTGAACTTCTCTTATAAACGTTTTTTCTCATGATTATGTTATTGGATCTCAACTTGGGCTTGGTTAGGGGAAAATCCTAGAAAATATTTCTCCCTCAGAAGCTCCACTAAATGGTAATCATAGGTTATGATCCAACTAGTTGTGGCCATGACTTCCCTTGTCTCTGTCAATTGGATTTGTTAAAACCCTATAATAAAAATAACCATGTGATCTCTATTCAATGGATATATTATCATCAGTAATGAAAATTAACGATCAATTAAATCTAATTTCATATAATGAAACAAAATTAGTTTACGTTTTTTTTATAACCATAATACATAATAATAATTTTAATTAAATCATAATGGAGATTTTATTTATAATAGTTCAGGCAATTACATTTGATGACCTACATCCTAATGATCATGATCATACAATTGAGAGCTCCATTGATAAGGGTGAAATTCATAGGAGCACTCATATGATTAATTAAGGCCTTGTATACTTCATGAACTTCTATAATTCTAGCAAGTTCAATTAGATCAAGCTCTAATACTTCATCATGATGTAATTTAGAGAGCACCACATAGTCATTGGGGAAAGTCTCTTATAAAAGAGTTGGATCTGTCACAAAATCCTTTTAATCTTGGACTATAACAAATTTATCATGTTCACTCACAAAAGGGGTGGGTTTATACAAATAATCTGTTGGTAGAACTTGCACTTATGTGGATGTGGATGGCTAATGTTCCTTACCTATTCTGATTCTTCTTTGATAGGTCCAGTCCTCATGACCCATTTCATTATAAAATCTAAAAATCATGGATTTGTTGCATTTAGATGAATTATGACCAAAGAATTTGTAACTATTGATTTTTTTTCCTTTCATATAATATGTCTAATTTAATATTATCATCCCTAGTTGTCAAAACCATCACCTCAATGGGGGTAGAGGCCATATCAACCATAACTTTGACCCTAAAAAGGTGTCCAAATCTGGGGTTATCAATTTACCTATCAATCTGGATTGGGTTTCCAAAAGTGGATGAGATGTCATAGATAATATGGGTGTTCAAATTCAACCAATTTAGATAAAAAATAAAAATACATACTTGAGTATGAGTGTTTCTCACATTATCCATATCAATTTTTTCTTCCCACTCATATATCCAGAGAAAACCAAGTTTCAATTAGATAGATCCAAAACTCAACACCTTCCTCTTACACTCATCATATGGGAAGATGATATGATATTATCCTATACACATGGCTATAATTCTCTAATCATAAAATCACTATATCATTTTTATCCTCTTTATGAGATCATTGAACATCCACATCATATCCCCTTTTGGGGTTATGAACCTCACAATGATAGAGTTATTTTAAATATTAACCCTTTATTCAAAGGCATCTTGATTGGAAAATACATGGGAATCTCAGAAACTCTTAATCACTAAACCTGGGGGAAGGATTTTGAAATCAGAGAAGCATATAGTTAAAGATGATATTATTTAAATTGAGAAAGTCCACATGGTAACAAGTTTTCTTATAGGACCATTATTTAGTGAACTAGGGCACAATGATTAAAGAGTTATTTAATCCCAAAAAGCTGCAACTAATTCACCTTAGGATCCAAAATTTGAGAGGAAATGATTAAAACACCATCTTACACTTGATATCTATGATTTCCTTGCTTCTATACTTACTTATCCATCATATAAATTCACATGATATATTTATCATACAATATTTTGTAGTTAACATTAATATATTAAAACTGATATGATGCCCTATTTTAAAAATCCATGGCACAATGAAATCATCAAATAAAACATATCGATGTTGTTTTCCATGACTAATATGAATATAATGGTTTATTATTGAGTCACTAGAAATGATATCTCATATTTTAGGTCATAACTCAATTGATCATAACAAAATTTTCTTTCACATTTAATGATAAGGAATATGATGGGGAATATATGTTCAAAGACATCATTTAGATCATGACTTCACGAATCAAAATTTGTGGTAAGGCTATAATATAACTGGTGGGTTTAGAAGAATATAATCACTTAAAATTTATGTGGGATTCATCTTCTCACTGTGGAATGTTAGTTCCTCACTAGGTAAATGTGGAAGAATAGGAGGGAATATGGATAAGGGAGTTCTATCCACGACTCATGCATACATGACTTTTTCACCATCTTATTGTGAATCCCCCTTTATAAATAACTTGATAAAGCTCCTTGAGTGAATGTGAATTTACTCATGTGTTATAGTGTATGATTAAATTCCACTAAACTAGTTCATGAAACTGTCACCTGAATACATCAAACTCATTCTAGTTTCATCATATGATACATTTCATTTCAGGTATCCAAAATGGAAGACTCTAAAATTATTATTATTATTATTCATATTCTAAGATGATAGGATGTTATTATATATCATAAAATATGATTATACTCATAATATTCCATATGATAAAACCCAATTGCACAATACAATAGATAAGGTAGTATTATGAAATCTATTTTTCATGATTTACAATATAACCAATTTCCACTTAATAAATATCCATAATACACCATATCTGTAATGGATTTAGGGAATATATCCTTCAGTCCCTATAAAGGTCACTCCGTAAAAGGGTAATATTATGTAGAGTCCTTTGTCATAGCCTAATATTATCGATATGTGCTAAGTTATTCTTACATCTTCAAATACGGCGAGTCATAATTAGTGAAAATCATTATCAATAATAAAATAAAATTGATATCACTTAACAGATTTAATCATCGAGGAATCTCAATCATTGATAATGACATAAATTTTATCATTAAATATGTTTTTTTCTTAAAAACTAGAAGAACTATTTTATATTATATTTCCACTATGAATTGAATTCTATATTTTAATAAACATTTATAAATCATAAAAAATGAATTTTGGGATATTTATCAAACTTATAATATGGTTATAATTTGATCAGTTATAAAATGTAATTAATTAATTAATTAAATGTTTCAGAAACATTAATAAAGTAAATATCAAATAATATTAGATTTTAATAATAAAATTCATTTTTCATATTATATAGAATGAATTATGATTTAAATATAAAAATATTAATATGTAAACAATAAGAATAACTTAAAAAGTATTTGTAAATTAAAAAATAAGGTATAATATTAAGAGTTTATATCAATAATTTTTTAAGTGTTCATTGTTATTTAATTTTAATTGTTCAAATTTAAATTTCTTGTTTAATTAATTTACTTAAAACATATAAAAAGCAGTTGTTGAAACTGATATGCTCTTGGTTTAAATAGAAATAAATATGTGACATGTAGGTTATGCAAATTTGTTACATAATAGAATTGGAATATAGAATGTTTACATTTCATTTAACATTAGTAATTTATGTAAAATCCATATAATGATAAACAATTTTAAGGATTTTGTATTATAATACATATAAATTGTTTAAATTTATTCTAATTATGTAATATCTATATCACATGGATGGATTATAAATTTTTTATAATTAATATATTTGTGATTTTTTTATAAATTGATTATCTTGTGTTTGAATATATTATTTCTTCATTTATTTTTATTCCTTTTTTCATTCGTAAATATAAACATTTTATATTATCAATGATAGTATAATTTACGCTTATGTTCTAAAAAACCACTATAAATATTAATAAATCTGTATAAAGAGTTATATGATATGTATGATAATGGATTTATCTTATTACACATTGAAATCAGATTTCACTTGATTATGAGCCTATATTTAATGGCTTTTATGGTTTATATTTATTTGGTGATTGAATTTTGATGGAATTAAATTCTATCTTGAGTAAGTTATCCTTGGGTATATGGACTTTTTTCAAAATATCTATATATCCTAAAGAATTAAGACTTTTCTAGAGAATTGGTGGTTGACTATCAATTTCACCAATCTTATTCATGGTGGAATTATTGTTTTCATATGAATTTATGACTTTACATGGAGGGGTTTCATGTACCTTATACATAAGATGCATTTGGATATGTATGAAGATAGATGGATTTCAATTCAGGTTAGTAATAGAATATATCAATTTTGTAAAGAGTTTCAAATCAATATAGTTTGAAAATATTGATTTAGTGGAAGGAAAAGGATTGAAAACTAAATTATTATAATTTAGAATACATGTAAAAGGAATAACATGAGATAATACAGTGAGGTCAAATCCTATTTTAAATACTAAGTGTTAAATTCCTTGTAATATAAAGAATTTTGAAGACCCCGATCATCCAACCAGACATGACAAGCCATTTTTAGGTGCCCCGATATTATCTTGTTTAAGGAAATAAAGTATTGGGTGAAAATAATAGGATTTATTTGTTATTCATATAATTTACTTTATGTCACACATAAATGGGAGACCCTAATATGATTAGGTTACAATAGGAATAGATTTGATATTATCCAGAAGATGAATTATAAAAAAGTGTTATCTTCTCAACCGTCCAAGATTCATATAAGTTATGATTTAAAAGATAGCCTAAAAAATATATAATTAATCTTTGAAACACTAAAACAATCCAAAACTTAGTGAAATATAGATCTTAAATCATAAATATATATAATTGAATTTAAAAAGGATTCAAAATTACAGTGGGCTAAACGTATATAATATCTTATTAAATTAATGTAAAACATGAAATTTATTGGATAAATGATTATATTTTATATTATATCATTCTTATCATCAGTAAAAATATTGATATCAAACCTTGAAAAGGAGAATAATAATGAAAGAAACTCCTACGATTGGTAACATAGAAAAGTTCTTGATAAAATAAATTATTTGTGTTTGATTAATATATTTTGGAGTAACCAACTGTGAAATGTTTTTAAAAAAATGAATTTATATTCTTATGAGACCCATATAATGATTCAAAAAATATTTCAAAGTCATTTGATTAAAAATTACCTACGGTAATTTAGTTTCCTCATAAAAAACACAATGCAATTCAGTGTACCAATATCTATGAAGGAGTAATGGTTTCTTTGAGGGATCACACAAGCTGTAGAAATCATTTGGGAATCATTGTTTTAAATTTTTGAACAATTCTAATGGAATAATGAAATCTATATTCTATTCTACCAATGTTTTGAGGATAAATGAAATAGTTAATGAGGTTTTTAGGTTTTAGTGTTGCATTGACCGTACAAGTGGGTAAAATTTCAAACCATAAGAACAAAATTTTGCTGGAGAGTCGAAGAATGTTTCTTTGAGTAGCCATACAAGGTTATTGACACCTAAAGGTTGTGTCAGGAAAGAAAAGAAATTTTATAGGATACCTAACGGGGTTTGGGAAACTCCATGAAAAGTCCAAGTTAAGTACAACTATTATAGAAATGAATTATTTGTTTTTGAAGTGTATATGATACCAAATGTTTGATTTGTAAATGTTTTAAATTATAGGAGTTCAAAATCGTGGAAAGAATTTATGTAGCACATATTTTTCTTTCAAATGATGAAACAAAGGGATGTTGAATCATAGTTTGGACTTATGTAGCCTATATTTTTCTTCAAGTCATATGATCTCACCACCATAAATGAAATATTTTGAATAATATTGTCTTATTTTTAGGATAACTCTCCAAAAAAATATTACCATATAATATATGTATAAAAAAATTTATTTTATAATATTTCCACTAAAAGAAAATAAGTGTTATTTCATAAACACAGTGAATTTTTTTGTATCTTGTCATGATATTATGAAGAGTATATAGTGTCTAATAGAATTTTGGGAGTATGTTTCGACTTTGAGAAGTTAAAATATAAAAAAATAATGGATTATAATAGTAAAATTACAAAGTGAATGTCACTTAATAAACTAAAATGGTTTAGGATATTTTTTTAGAAATCATATAAAGTGATACATTTGCTACCATAATAATTTCAAGGAAAATTGTTAATGAATTTTTTCATTAATGATGATTATAATGAATAATATACGTAGTTATGAGTAGAAAAGATAAGTTATTATGTTTTTCATATAGGATTTTGTGAATCTTAGGAGTTTGAATACTATGTTTAACGAGTTGAACATTATGAATTTGATTTCTAACTTCCAGCAATATTCAAACTATATTACATCATATATTTTAATCACTAAAAGAGTTTTGGGGGGGGGGGGTTCTTATATGGTCATATAAAGATGTGGTAGGAATTACATAGAGTTGTAAAGAGTTTAGTAAAAACCCTAAAAGTTTTGTAAGAAAAAGGATAATATAGAAGTCTATCATATATGATATAGTAATAAAAATGATTAAATATAGTTAAAAATATTATAGGAGTTTAAGAATTTAAAATTTAACATTTTATAAAATAGTAAATATCCACTTTAACATATTTTCACTTTTTTTATACACACAGATATATATATATATATATATCATGAAGTGAAATGATAATTGACCCCTCAATGTATTAACTTTGGTTCTCCCTAATGAATTTTTATCAACGAGTATTTTGTTTTGTGATAAAATGTAAAGGTTGGTGTGAGTAGTATTATTGTATTAAGGTGGTGAATATTCTCATGAGGCACAAAAAGATTTTTGGCACTTAATAACCCATAAATTATACCACATGGAGTGTTATATACTGTGAAATTAGTATAATAAGTGTTCATTATTCATATTATGATTCTCCAATAACTAATTTTGTCAATATACCAAGCATGATAACCTTTATAATTTAAAAATATTCTTACAAAAACCTTGATACTTACCTAATTTAGGTGTGGTTGGGTATATTAATGATCAAGTGATCGATTGTATCTTAAAAAATATGTTATTTTTTCCTATAATATAAAAGTATGAAATTTGGGACCATAATTTTGATAGAATCATATAGTTTAAGATCGTTCCTAGATAACACGCATGATTTTCATATTGATCAGTTGTGGGGAATGAGGTTTTCTAATATATAAGGGTGAATTTCATGCTATTTATTCATCAATATCGTTAGTCTATAATAAAATAATCATTAATGAGTGATTTTTTTATATGGGATTGATATATGTTACACCTCACGATCACTCAATGCCTTGGAAAAATATATCATCTAAAAATAAATAGTTTTTTATAGTTTTTTTGGTGGACAAATGTAAATATATACATTTTTTTGATGAACATTACACCAAATACCTTTGTAGATTGATTTGTAATAATTATTTTCTAGATGCCTCTTTTTTTCTAAATTTATCATTTTCGTTATCATATTTATTTTTAATTTTATAAATTCTCATGCTGGTGCACTTTGTGTCTAAATAAATGGGGATTTACTTTGAATCATAGAGTTTCTACAAAAGTATTTTAGAGTTTATCTAAAGATATTTTTTGAGGGATTTCCACAAGGTAATACAAATGATGTGATATAAGGTCAAATTAATGATATATTTCTAAAATTATTTTGGATATGATTTTAAAATTAATTTTATATGATAAAATAAAGGTTAAATTGAAATACATGTGTGGGGATTTAATAAAAGTGTCATATTGTTAGGGATATTCCCTAAGTCCATATATCATATTGAATGATATCAAAATCTCATGTTATATGATATACATGAATATAATGACTATAATATTCCTATCTAAAATGGATATTCTAAGGCATGGATTGTGATATCATTCCATAACCATATGATATATTTAAAAAACAGGACAATTATAGTTGTCACTCAATTATTTATTGACATATGTCCATAATTAAGTTTTATGTTTCATGAGATGAAACAATTGATAGGATAGATGAATTCATATTATGAATATATTGTTAACCAAATAATTAACTTATATATTATAAATTTATGAGTTAATGAATAGGAGAATCCCGATGGATATAAGAAACATAATACCATTGCAATTGTGTAATTTAAGCATTCCTAATATTCTATATATTGTACTTCTCCCTATAGCTCTCTCTCCTTCTCCCTTTTTATTTTTAAGGAAGTAACATTTCTTGGTATCTATATATAATCCCACACAGTCATTAGTGGATTCACTCAACTCGTGTATAAAAAATGGATAAGGGAGTTTGATAGATGCCTTTTGGTGATCCTTATTAGGAATTTTAATGAATATTATCATTTCTTCCTTCTACTATGTACATTACTAAAACATTATATATAATGTGGTTTTAACATCATGCATAGTGGATCTTGGGAATTTAAGTTTTTTTATTTACTCTATATTTACTATGGGTTATTAAATCCCTAGAAAACCATCTATATGGTTCATTGGATTCATGATGAATACAATGATTTTCAAGATATATGTTAAATTTTAAACTTGTTTATTTTTTAACATTTTCAATCTGAGGCTAATTCAAGGAGAAACCACAATCTTTTTCAGAAATTACATTAAAACCTTTAAACACATTAAGGATCTAAGACCTATGCTTTATGAACATAAGGAAAATAATATAAGCGAGTTGATCAATATGAGAAATAAAATAGTTACCTCCATTATTTTATTTCTTCCTTAGAGACACTTAACTATCTAAATGAGTGAGATCTAATTGGAAATACGTTTTAATCTCCTCTTTCTCTTAAAAATATTTAAGTATATCTCCTTTTTGAAATTTAGAAAACAATTATTTTATTTATCTATTAAAAATCAGAATATCTTGAAAAATATTTAATTTGGAATGATTTATCTTATTTTTTTATTCAAGGTGTCAAATATTTTATGCCACTATTAATTATTCTCATTTAAACACAAGTAGATTAATTTTTTATCATCAGAAAGTGGAGAAAAATGGCCCACATTTTTTGTTCTCTTGAAAAAACACATTGATCTTTCAACTACTTGACTAAGAATTCATCCTTTTGAAAATCCAAATCATTAAATTCAATAATTATTTAAGATTAAATTTATAAGTTTTCTTTCAAACCATTTATATATAACGTGTCCTTTAACTTTAAAAAATCCACTTCAATGAATATATAAGCAACTAATCTTATCTTGAGTAACCCATCATTTCTAGAGCTCATTAGTCCTCCCTTTCACTTCCCTGTATCATTTAAGTTATTTAAATCAACTATAATATATGAAGAATATCAATTATTGAATATCCACAGTTGTTCATTTTTAAATTCTTTTAGTTCCACTTCCTTTATCCATTTAATAAAACTTTTATTAAACCTTTAGTCCATAGTTTTTACAGTGTCTATTTTTTAAAAATATATTTTAGTGTGTTGACTCCCCCTGAAACAATTATTTCCACATATTATTGGTTTGTAGTGATATCGTTAATTGTATAAGAATATCTTTTCCATATTCCCAAAGTTTTAATAATAATAGTAATAATCATAAAGAGAATATTTTCCTTTATGAATTTCTTGTTTCTCAATCTATAATACATTATTTCCCTCCATCGCTTTAATATTCATCTACTTTTATATTTATCCAACTTCTTGAATATAATTTCAAATGATGGATTTTAACTTTTTTAATTACTTATCATATTCTAATCTTGAAGATCATTATTCTATTAATTATATTTATTTTTTATGAAAAAATTCAGTTTTGTTTCTTCAGTAATTAACTTCTTTAAGATAACAGTCTAATTTAACAACTTTGATTTCTTCTGAATATATAAGTTGTCTGTGTCACATGATTATTGAAAATAATTAATTATTATTTTCTTGCTTATCCAATTTTAAAATATTTTAATAACATCATTATGTGTGAAATTTATAATATAACCACATTTTAAAAACTTTATTGGAATATTTCATGGATACTCGTATTTTCCCCTTCTTACACTTATCAAAAAAATAACATATTTTTTTCAAATTTTATTTCAATATTTTATTCTTTATCACAATCAAAATATTCTTACAAAAAGTAATTCACACTCTTGAATTATTTCCAATAATCTAAGGATATTTCATAGTCATCATTACTTGAATTGTTAAGATCACTTATTTTCCTTATTTCACAATATATAAATATTCTATTTTGATCATATATTTTAATCTTGTTAGAATATTTTTATTGAAGGTTAATTTATTTTCATCAAATGTATCTGAAAAAATGTGTAGTATCATTTGAAAAAATATACTTTATTATAGTTTTTAAGAAAAACAACTGAAACTTATAACCACTTTATTGACTCTTGTGAATAAATCAACAAAAGATTCATCATCTTAGGTTCAATTTTCTTCATACATACGGAACTAAATATGTAGTTTTGATTATTTCACCTTCACTTTTTCTTCATAAATGTTCTCAAACACCTCCTAAATATATATCTCTCTCATCATCCTTTTATCATTAAAGAATTCATTCTCTTATAAGGATGATATAGTTTCATTATTACATTTTCCATCATTCTCAATATTCTTTGATGAACTTATATCATAAAACGATTTCTATAATGATGGATATATTTCTTTATCTTACATTAAAGTTTGAATAATATAATAGATAATATATATAAAATATATCTATTTTTTAATTTATTAAAGTCCTTAATATCATATATTTAAATTTCCTTAAAATTCACTGTGTTAATGTGCTCCATTATATATATAAAAATACAGAATCAATTAAACATTGAAATTGAGGGACATATTTTCAAAAAACCAAAAACCCATAATTTTTTTTATGTTGACCCATATTAATTATATGATAATCATTGAAATTTATAAAGAATGATATTAATTAATTGGGAAGGTTGAAATAGTGAATACATTTACTTTTTTATATTCCACCTAGAAATAAACATATTCACTTTTTAAAGTGGGGGAGTAGAAGTTTTTCATAATTTTATAAATAATTAAATCAATTAAAAATGGATTAATTAATTTACAAGTATAACCACACAAAATGACTGACCACATTTTTGGTATGATTAGTTGAAACCAATAATCACATAATCCACATGTTTTAACATACTGGATTAAACAAGCATGGTTTATCATTGAACTCATAATACACCTTTTTCCTTCTTGGATTTTATAATTTTCTCCTATACAAACAATTATTGAATAAACTGATGTATAATCAACAATATATTCTTTAACTATAGTATAATTCCTTTAATTTTTTTTAATCTTCAACTTTAATTTTGAAACTCATAAGAAATTTTATTTGATATGTTAAGTAACCTTCTTCTTCTTTAAATTAGTATATACTTTTTCATTGTCATACATTATAATTATAGATACTTGATACGGAATGGACATATTGATTTTGGTATAACTATGTTCTTCATTGCACATCATGTTACACCGTATCGTGATACTGTTGTTATACTCTAACTTCTTGAAAAAATCCAAGAAACTTATAATGTGACCATTAATATTATAGTGTTAACACTAAAACCCAATAAATATAATGAATCAAAAAATTATAATGGCTTCAATATTGTAATGTAACCATTAGGTTTTGTGCATCAAAAAATAACTTAATAGTGATACTATCTTTTGTATATTCCATCTGATTTTCTTCACCGAGAATACATGAGTCATGAAACCCCCACATTTTTCAATGAATATGAGTCATCAAAAAATAATCAACTCCATCATGGTGCAATGAAATTTTTTCACAACATTGTGTGAGCACAAAAATTATGTCTTACCTGTTGTTATTTCAAATTTATTTCATGAAGGGATTCCTCAAACAACATCTTATTTAAGAACAATATCATTTTTTAAACTTATTCCATTTTGGTGTGATGTGTTATAACATCAAAACAAATGATTTTTTATAGAACCATCATAGTGTAAATTAATTAATTATTAAATTATTTCATATTCCGTACTAAAACATATCCAAAACACCATTTTCTCAGATCCAAACTCCTTTCATGCTCTTCCAAGATTCTGATTGAACATCACCTCATATAAAACAACATGATTAAAATGAGTTTTAATTTGATTAAATTTTTCAACAATTTTAAAAATTTATTTAATTAAATACAACCCTAATCACATTCACATCACTTTAATTAAAACTAGGGTTTTCTTCATCATCTCAATTACTCATATTTTGAGCAATATCCCATATCATGTGGGCCTCAATATACATCACTAAGAGATGGTAAGTAACATTTATTGTTAATTTATATATTGTTTTAATGCTAAATATATATATAATTTTTTTATTATATAGTTTATCTTTCTATTTAAAAGTGTATTGTGTATAAGAGGATGTGTATTGATTTTACTAGTAGGAATATTTCATGTTATATAAAACCATAAATCATGCTTAGTACATATTTTTTTATTTTTAAAATTTATATAATATTTTATTACTTTTCAAATTTATAATTACACATTTTTTGTAGGTATATTAAATATTTACTAATATCATGTGATAGATTCATAATTAAATAGCAGGTGGTGGTGATGGGGGGGGGGGGGGGGTTGAGTGAGTCATTCTTTTGCGATTAATCTAATCTATGTGTGTTTACAAATGCTATTTACGAAAATATTTTTCATTCATATTACTTCCTAATAAATATCATAAAACTAAAAATGTTATATAATAATTTCATAGACTTGAACAAAGAGTGCACACATGGGGTCATCATATTTTAATATAGTTGAGTAAAATGAGATCTTGAGAGATAAGGAATAGGTTATATAAACATTGTGAAGAGAGTACAAAGAGATGTGTCAGTTGTAGTAACAACATCTTTAAAAAATAAGGGATTATATATGATGACTCACATTTATCATGGGGATTGATTTTTCTCATCTTTATAGTAATTTAATAGATAATCCCCCATATTGATATGCTTATAAATTTCATTCAATGAAATAATTATATATTAAGTGATTTTAAAAAAAATTATAAAATTTTCATTAATTTTCATTAGTTAATTTTATTTTATATTTATTTCTTTTTAATAGGAATTTTTATGAACTAATTCCTAAAAAAATTATAGAGTTTTTTGGATTGGAAAAATTTTCCATCATTGTTAATTAAATAATAAAATAATGTGTAATTGAATTTCCTTATATCACAAATAATAAAGGGAAAAACTATTAGCTATGGATTTTGGTATATATTTTAAAAACATTTTATCCTTACTCACTTATCATTGGTTTGTTGTAAATAATTCTATTTGTGAAATAATGTTCAACAATGAACTATTTTTGTGAACTCATTTTGAAAATAACCTTTTATATTTAAAAAATTTATTTGTGATAGAATCAGTCCATCAAATATTCCCTAAATTTTTTATTGTGATTTTGGTTAAATACATGGTTTTCAAAAAAAAGGTAATAAAATTGTTGGGGAGCAAAGACTTATGATTTTCTGGCTTTTATACTTCCATTGATTGAACTAAAATATGATTTGGTTTTGAGAACCATTCCATAGTTTGGTATACATGAATTTATATATAAATATGCCTGCCACTTTTCCTCTCATTTGACTTAATATTTCACATGAAAAATTTTGTAGATATAATAACCTTCTTTTTTGATATTTATAAGCTATTTGGAGCATGTTGAGTTCCTTTTAGTGAGATTGAATATAAACCAACAAAGGTATTTTTTTCTTAATTTATCATTTCAAATAATATTTCTTACTCATGGAGTTTCTCTAAAAGTGGGGGATTTATGGTTTTTATAGGGGACACATATAGAGTGATTGATAGTAGATTTGTTAGAAAATATTCATTATATAATAGAATTATAAGAATTAATCTTGTTCAATTTTATGATGTGGTGATCCATGAATTATTTGAGGTAGTAGATTCAAGAACTCCCTCTATTTTTATTTAATATTGATATAAATTTATGAAGCTTTAGTTTTTTTGTGTAGATTAATGGTTTTAATTTATATATATATATATATATATAAACTAAAATTATAAGAGGGATAATAATTTGTGGTGGTATATATGACATGTATATATTTGGGTGTGTGTTTTTTTATTTTTTAAAATTTCTATGAAATATTATTAGTGTATAGATAATGTTTTGTTGAATGAGATATAATATGTATTTTATTTTATTTGGTTTTGATGTTTAAATGGATAAATTGATGGGTTTTATATGGATGATATTAAATAAATAATATAAATTGATTATGGTCTTTAATGTGAATTAATTGAAAAACATTTATGATGTTAATTTTATGTTTCTAAAAATTATATTAGGAATTGGTTATGTGACAAAATAATTTTTGAAATTATATATATTGAGAAATAAATTTCATTCTATAATAGTTCTATTTTATATGGACTTTATGTTATGATGATAGTTATTAATTGATCAAGTAATGAAAATCAAAATATAGTAATTGATAATTTTAACAAGAGAGTTGACATAGAGGACATGTGTGATTTATTTATAGTTATAAAAAAAGTTAAATACTAAAATAATTATTTAATGGGGTGACCATGTATGTGTTAATTAATTAAAGAGGATTTACAAATATAATTGATAAATTATATTAAAATTGTTTGTCTATTATATTCTTAATAATATAGAATATGTATTAGGAAATTAATTGAAAATATGGTTAAGTTAAATTAATGTGGTTAATGTTGAATAATGTGTGTATTTTAATTAATTGTAAAATAAAAATAAAGATATGGATTTTGTTAATTGATATTTTGGTTGTTTTTTTAGTTTTTTCTGTGGTTAGAGGTGGTAGTAGTTTTTTTATGATGATGACTATATAGGTGATGTGAATTTATAAGGGATGAATCATAAGATATGGATCAAATTTTGGGATTTGTGTTCCATTATATCATTATATGTTTTGTTATTTGTTTACACATAACCAGTAAAGTTTTGTAGATTTATCAACACCAATATGTGGTTTTTCATACCAGGTGAACCCCTAATATCTAGGATAATGGTTAATTAAATGGATTACTGCTCCACCACTCCTAACCCCACCATATATCCATGACTATAGTAATGGTTGTAGTATATTGAAGACTTGATTTAGTATGTGTTTATTATATGAATTTATTGTATGTTCCTTTAGAATTGGTTGTGTTAAATAACTATAATATGTAATTTGGTATTATGTTGTGTTATAGAGAATGAGAAGGGATGGCAGTTCCCTGAAGAATTCTATTTGGATGTATACGAGAGTAGAATATGGGGGAAGTGGGTTTAGGTAACCTTATTTTCCATATTTCAATATTTACTATACTTATAATATATATATTCTTGGGGAGTAAATACATGGGGTTATGATTTTCTAGATTACACAAGGTGGGACATGTGTCCGTATTGTTCCTAAATAACTAATCCTTTAGTATTCTTCTTCCATATTAGTATGAGGGTTTCTTAGAAGGAACTTCTTGATTATATGTGTATCCTCACCATTAATTCAATATATTTTTTACATATTTTCTTGATAGATTTGGATATTAATTTGGACCTATAGACTCATTAATTCATTCCTGTTCAGAATTTGAGGATTTTACTTGGTATAAATTTTGATATTTTATGTTTTTTAAATAATATATAAAATAAAATATTATCTATGTTTGATGTATTTTGGGTGGTTTTATACTTGTTTTTAGTATTATTTCGGAATTTTTCTTTACATATTCTAAAATCAAAGAGAGTAATTATTCCCATATTGTGTATTATCACTACTAGAATGTATCTTTTCAATGTTAGTAATGATTTTTTTTAAATGGATAAAAACCAATCTGAATACATCTAATTTTAAAATAATGGTTTTAACATCAGTTATTTAAAACCAATTTCAAAATTACTTTAATTATCAATTACTATTAAATTCAACATGGTAATCCCACAAAATATAGATAAATATGGACTTCCAAAATTGGTTAATATGAAAACCCACATTGAATGAAATTTCAATATGGTTTCATGTCAGTTTTAAATGAATTCTGATATTGAAAATAAAATTAAATACAGGTTTTGATTAATAAAAAATATATAATTCTCTAATAAATATATATTTAGATGTCATTTTAATATCAATATTAAATAAATAATAATGGAAAATGTGTTAATGAGGATCTTCATGTGCACTCTCAAAACATTTGAGACTTTTACTACATGCATCATAGGAGCTTACCTGGGGTTTTATCCTGATTAATTGATATAAATATCCCTTAAATGTTTTGGGGAAAAATTAATGGAATAGAAAATAACAAATAAAATACGGGGGGGGGGGGGGTTGACGGATTTTTTATCAAAATAAACCAAACAAGAAAATAATTTATTTAAAAACACATATTTTATAAGATATAATTTATAAAATATACAACTCCATTAATTATTCATCATTATCCCATATGTTTAAATCCATTCAATTATAACTCCCTAGTTTTTAATCCATGAACCCTATAGATGAAAACCCGACCACAACCCGACCACAAATATTAGAATAAAGAAACACTAATATTACTTTAGGATTTTCAACCATAGAATTGTATTTTGATTATTTTCTTAAATAAACCTTTTGATCAAGAGAAAATTATGGAAGCATATCAACTCTAAAAATTATAATTTTTTTAGTTGGGGTATTTGATTTTAACGCTGAGACATGTTCCCCGATTGATTTTATTTTATGATTAAAGTGTTTCTCTCATAAATCACACAAGCCTAACCTCACATTCTGTGTGTGACTCAATTTAGCGATTTAAACATTATAAAACCATTTAATTAATCCTATTATTATGAATTATAATGATTATATTGAATAAAACAAACTAAAAAAAGTAATAATTAGATATATCAGAAAATAACTACTCTACCATGGGTAGATTTTCCATTGTAGAGACGAATAACATAAGAAATATTTTTAAAGGAAAACCCTAATATCATATCTAATAATAGATTCTAGTATCAAGAAAAAAATGAGTAAAATATAAGTAATGAAATTATTAATGAAAAATACAGATTACAAGAACAAAACAAAAGAAACGAGAACTAGAAGAAGATAATGGAAAGCTTCTCGGTTGAAATCATTACCACAAGACATCCTTTATGAAAATGGTTTGAGAAGTTAAAAGTAACCATTAAATTCATACAAAACCTCCTAAATACACTACCAACCCTCCCCAATTCAAAAAATAAAATAAAATAAAATAAATAGTGTAGGGGGAGGGTCTAGGGGTTAAAATATTCATAAGGGTATATAATTAATTTTTATTACCGAATAAAATCCTTATTGTGTCATATTACCACCCATCTTCCAAAATGTACCATATATGCTTATTATTAAATGAAATTAATAAAATTAATTTCTTTAACATCTATCAAAACTTTGGTCCATTCTAATTATAGATAAAAATTTTGTGGCCCAAATGATGAGGTGAGGTCTAATCTGCCAAATACTATCTAATTTTTATTTCATTTGGACACAATAACTTTAAAATGTGAGAACTAACCAAAATTGTCCAAATAAGGAGTTTATCTTAGTGAGTTTATAATAACTCTATAAAATTTTATGAAAACAATAATCCCATATAAAATTTTATGATATAAAAACTTAAGAAAAATGAAAAGGTAAAAACAAAATTTAGATGAAATTTCAAAGGAAAATATCAAAATAAAAAATTTTATTAAATATTATGATAAATAAAAATTTAGAGAAATTATATCCATTATTATAAAAAAAATCTTCTATAAAAGGATTTTTTTCCAACTTTCCCACACTTAACCTTTTCATTATAAGGAAAAAATTAACTAATATTAATATCAAATTCGTGAAAAAGTATATACTAAAAGAAGGTCCATTATCTTTTCAAAAATATAATTAATTATGTTTCATTTGCAAAGAATAAATTTACACCATTTTATTTTCTCACATTTAAATTTATCTAACCAAAAAAATTGTTTCCATGAACCAATCAAAACATACCTCTCTTATAAATTTAAATCACTCTTCACTCAATATAAATTTAAAATAGATTTTTTATCATACATAAAAAATGAATCTATCACCACATGATTTCGAAATATATTATTTTTCCACACCATGATACATAAAACTATGTTTAATCATCATGACATCTTTAAGCTGATTTGGTGGTTATGGGTTGGTGGGTAGAAACATTTAAAAATTCATGGTCAAAAATAATATATCAAACTCTTATGTACCATTTTATGAATATTCAAGTGAAAATATAGGAAATATAACTCACTAAATTTTCCATTACAATATGTACACTACAATCCATTTTTTTAACATGATCGATGAGTTAGATAATAAATGAAATCAATGATTTCACCCCAATTATCCTTATTTCAAAAAAATTCTTTAATGATGAGATGAAAAATGAATGAAGTGGTTGAATGACATATAATGCCCTCAATTTTTTAGAGGTACATTATTATTACAAGTAATAGTTGTGAATAATTAAATATCTTCTCTATTTTTTAAAATTTTAATAATAAAAAGATTATATTAATATAGTATAGTGTATAAAATTAGCCCAATCGTATTCATCTGAAAAATGAATATAATATTGACACACACCCCATGAAGCTAATAATTAATTTATAACTATTAAATAAACAAAAATTTCTTTTCACCCATAAAACAACATGAGGTTTCCATGAAAAAATATTAATATTTAATTTCAGTAAGGAAAAATTAGTTGTAATGAGGTTTAAACCTATAAAAAATTTATAGATTCTAAGATATGAACTAGGAATGATGTAAACGGTAGGTCTCATGTTGTAAATGTAGCTATATAAATATGTTATTTAATCCTTTCAATCATATTCTACGAACTCCAAAGCATTGAAGGATAAATAATCAAATGTTCGGGTTCTTATAAATAATCAATGTTTCTCCTTATAAAGTGAGGAGATTATTAAGAACATGTAATAGGGTTATAGAATACCTCACATAATTAGAAAAAAAACATTAAATCAGTGTTTCTTGTGAATGTATTTAAAAAGTTGGTCAAGCTCATAAAAATAGTTTGAAAATATTCTTTTAAGAAAATTTTCCACATTGACAATCATTTAAAATATATTTTTTAAAAAATAAATTCAAATATTTCAAAAATCATTTGAAGATTCAAAAATGATAATCAATATTTATTGAATCTAAATTTTTTTCAATAATGAAAAAAAATAAAAAACAAACAAACAATTTTTTACAGGATAACACTACCCCACACCTAAATAAAACTATCCATTTCAATTCAAGCATAAGAATCATGCACAAAATATATTAAGAATGAATAAAAATAAATGTATAAATAAAAATTCAATTTATTTTTTATATTTTTTCCCTGATTTAATAACCTAAATGAAACTCTATACAATGTATAAAAAACAAAATTGATAATTTAGTCAAATAATAGTAAATAGAAAATGAGAAATATGGGTAAAAAAATTATTGGTTTATCCACATAACTGATGTTGTTTTCATACATCAATCAGCAAGGATAGAACGATGTGTTAACATAAATTTGATTATGGATGTGGTTTATATGATACTAATCACCACATGTAACTTTTCCCAATTTTAATGGGTAGACAATGAGATTGCATAACCCCAAAAGAAAATAAAAGTGACTCATCAACAATAATGAGTGTAGAAAAGAGATGTGGAGGGGGAGGGTAAATTATAAATGTCTACTACCTGTTATACATTATGGTCTCATCATATATTTTATTTTATTATTTTTTTATGAGAAGTTAGTCTCAACCCACAATAGACTTAAGATATACTTCTTTTTTTTGAATTTTAACTTCTTAAGAGGTTCTTTATTCGAACAAAAACAACATCCTCTCATATGTGGTGTGTTCAATATCAGCTTTAACACTATTAATATCTAGTATTGGTGTTTATCATATAAAATATAAGAACTAAGAATTATTATGATTTTTTAGTAATAAAAAATTGAAAACACGTGACTATAAATTATGTCCCCTCCGATAAGTAGATAAACTTTGTGTTCAAATTCTTCTTGAATGTCCATTAAGATTAGGTTTGATAGTTATTGCGATAACCCAAGAAATAAAATAAATCAATCAATCTTATTATATAAAAATATTAATTTTAGGGATTCATATACATCATAGTTTTAAAAATATTTTTATATAATTTTTCAATTAGAAAAGAATTAGTTTTGTTTAACAAGAATTGTTCTTCCATATACTGGATGGTTTTATTTAAAAATAGAAATTATTGATTTTAGAATTTTAATTTAATAAATTAATTACATAATTATTTTTATTCAAAATTTTGAATTTAACTTAAGGTGATTTTTAGTAATTTTTCTAAAATGATTTCATTTTAAGTGAACAGTGAAAATATCACTTTTACAAGTACCATAACTTTTACAACATCGACATGATGAAATATTGAATTAAGAATTCACAAAATGTTTTTCTTAACCCATCATGTTTTTAATCAGTAAAATAAATTAGTTAAAACATTATTTTAAATTTTTAACAAATTATTGACTTTTTGGAACTAAAGTTATATTTTATTCTAATTCAAAAATGATTTTTGGTCTTTACCTTTAATAGTAAGGTTATAATATTCTATTTAGTTTTGGAATGTTCCAAATTTCATCCAACAATACCTTTTTTTTTATTATAATCAAATTAAATTCCTCACAGTCAATTATATCTAAAATTTTAGTTTAATATTATATTTATACATAAAATAAGTATTTTTCAAAGAATTGTTCTTTGTGTGTTTTATATAATTATATTAGAAGTAATTTTTTAAACATTAAGAAATTTAAAATAATAAAGTCTTTAAAACATTTGAAATTATAATTTTAAAATTTTGTAATAAGGTCCTTTTCTGGTCATATTAATTAATTACCTAAGTAAAAACATTTTCATATAAGTAAAGGATAAAATGGGTTAAAAGTGTAAAAATAAAGTGTAAGGCTTCAAGATAACACAACAAACATTCTAAAACCTCACATATTGAGTTTATTTCAACTTCCATCAACTTATCATAAAAATTGATTGTTTTAGTGAAATTTTCCATGAGAGGTACATGTATTATATTTAAATGTTTTAATTATTTAATATACTTCCACTCTAATCACTTACAAAAGGGAACATCATATACTCACTTTTACACACAATTTGATCATTATATATTGACCATGGTATACCCAAATCCCTCCAAAACTTACCTACCCATATCTTAGAAGTCTTGGATTTCTGAAAGGATCCACCATAGAAGGATTGTGTTGTAAGACAAAGATCTTATCTAAGGAGAATGTATAAGTCCTAATAGAAATATTTCAAGATTATTTATCATTTTACTCCTTATATATCTATTATTACCATTATAATGTATTTAAATCAACATATTAAATATATTAAAATGTAATTATATTTATTTAATAACTATTTTATAGTTCGTTTTTATCCCATGGAAAATGGAGACTTCACTTGTACAGACGTGTGGACCATAACCTACACAAAGCGATGGTTTCATTCTTCATCAATGCCTCATATGGATAGTTAAAATGATGGAAAATGGATTATATATTTTATATTTATTAAATAATTATTATTTTTTATAGATGATATATTATTTACCATCATTACTTCCCATCCGTTATAAAATGATAATGTCGCTCGTACGTAAGTGTTGACTACAACCTCCATGAAGCGATGTGATTAATTTTTCATTATCAAATCACATGGAAGGTCGTAAGGATGTAATTAATGAATAAATATTACATTTATAACATATTTATACTTCTATAAAATTAAAATATAATCTACTTTAGTTATTTTCCACCGAGTATAATAATGGAATTGTCAGTCTTGTATATGCGCAGACTCCCACCGATATGAAATGATGTGTTTCATTTTTTATAAACCCCTTAAATGGTTTGTTTTAAAAGTTTATTTATTAAATAATTATATTAATTATGAGATTAATGTGATTATTAAACCCAAAAACCTAGACTACGGTCAATTTATAGTGGTCGTCTTAAAAATTAACAAAAAAAAAACATCATAAAATCCGACATAAATTGAACTGATTTAGTAGGTTGTTAAAAAAATTAATAAAATTAATAAAATAAAATAAATAAATAATTATAATTTAATGACCATGAATAATTTTCTTAAGAAATTAAATAACTAATTTAATTTTATTATTTTGAATTTATATTATATACAAAGCTATATGGATCTTAATGTACTGAATTGTTTTTTAAACCCCTGTTTTAAATTATTCCTTTAAAATATTTTTCACACAGGTACATGTTCTTAAAAATATTTAATTAACTTTCCATTAATACTTAAAATATTTTTATAGCCCATTTTAAAATCATTTTTATTTTATTTATAAATGTTTTAATATTAATCATATTTAACTTTTTATATGACCAATTTGACTTTATTTAGAAGTAAAAAAGAATTTTTTTTAATGTTTATTGTATGACCTCATTTTCCCACCCTCATATACATTAATGATTATCATTATTTCTATAAAAGTGTACATAGTTTTTTAAATAATATCATTTTCCCACACTTTTCGGAATTTTACAATTTTAAGAGTCCTTAAAAGGTATATTTCTACTTATTACTATGTGAAAATGTAAGGTTCTAATCTTAGGGATTAAAATGTGTTTTTCAATAGTTTTATAATGAAAATGTGAAATTTTATGAATTTTTCCTATATGATATGAATATTTATAATTATATATTATTATAATATATCCTGATATATCTCATGATGATGAGTGAGGTCGATATAACTCTCTAATGCATTAGGTAAGGCTTAGTCCTTGAAATACAAAATGAGGGAGAAAATAAAGTAGGTTACTCAGATGAAATTAATAGATTATCAATTATTCTGACATAGGATTAAAATGAGTGAACATAGGTTATGTATATGGTGTTCCAAGATACAGATTTTTCTATTTATAATCTTTTTTATAGAAATTTTTTAATTTCATGTGGTAATGTTTTCATTTTGAACTTTTAAGGGCGAATCATTTGTTTTCAAAGAAATTATTTCTTGAGTTATCATGTTCCTCATTATACCATCAATTTTTTCCTATTAATTTTAATAGTTTTCGATGGTTTTATTTTATTAAAGGTTTAATTTCTCATTGAATTATTTTTTATTTACGTGTAAAAAGACGTATTGTGAAAATATAAACAGTTTAATGGGTTTTTATGTTTTTCACTAGAATAATGGGTTTACTTTATTTTTATATCCTTTACAGACCATTTTTTATCATCCCACATTTATATATATTTTTCATAGTACTTAAAGATATATATGGATTTTATAAATTTCATCGATGACATGTCTTAAATGAATAAAAAGTGTCAAGAATGAAACAATAATGTAAAAAATAAAAATGTGTTTTTTGGAGAAATGTGCACTATATGGAAATGACTACTTTATTATTTAAGGTTTTCCGGAATTATATATAGTTGTAAAACAAAAAATTATAGAAATATAATAAAGTGAAATCCTAATTATAAATCATATAATTATTGGTTGACTATGTATGGGTTTCTAAAGTTGTAATCAATGAAAATATGTAAAGAGTGAGTTTTTAGTAGTGGATCTGAGTACAATATAAGGGAAAAGATTTAAAAATTTCTTAATATTGAGTTTTTTTCTAGAATTTAATTTCTTTCATTTAGAGAAACTTTTTAGGTTTATAGATTTATATAATCAGGCCATAACTCTTAAAATAAAAAACCATAAAATATAAAGTGGACACTTCCGATTGGTATCAATTTTTCCAAAAATATATAACTTATATAATGAAAATTGATTTATTTAAAAGAAATTATTAATGACATTAAACTTGAAATATTCAATTCCATTAACCATCCTTAAATACCGTTAAAAACATTTCAAAATGTGGGATTAACAAAAAAATCTCAACAAGGGATAAACAAATAAGGAACACCTTTAGTCTTGTGAAAACATGAATACTCATATAATGTTTAACTTTGCATTTAAATTTATTTGCACTTTTGAAATAAAAAAATTAAATGAAAATACCCTCACTATTTTTCACAAATAAAATATTTAAAACACATAGCAATTAATTAAAAACCATTTTGGGTGTCTTAGAGCATAATATACATAAAAAAAATTTTAAACCCATATAAATGGAATAATCATATCACCTAATTATTATATTATCATTACCCAACGAATTGAAGTTCCATTAGGGAACACCCATCGTTTAAACTATTATAGGATTACCTGAAACAAGGTTCACCACACCAAGTTAAACTGTAATGGACTTACTTAGTTCTATATGGGTCACCCCATGTAATGTTTTAATGGTCTTATTCAGTGTTATCAGGGCCACCCCATGTTAAGCTGTAGTAGGCTTAACTGGTGTTATATGGGCGCACCCACTTCTCATGCATAATTATCATGTACCACATAATGAATAAATCATTTTTATTCTTTTAATTTTACATTATAAATTATTTGAAAACTATTTAAAACTCATAATCAAAACACTTTTTAATATCAAAATACCCTTTTCTATTAAAGACCTATTTTCAATACAATAATACCCACTTCTTTTGAAAACCCATTTTTAATATCAAAATACCAAAAAAAATTAATTTAATTTTTTTGAAGAAAACATGAAATCTTTAACAGGAATATAGAAATCAAATAAGATACATGGTGGTGGAAAATTCATTTTTTCATGTACGTTGTGAATAAAACAACTCATGTATCATTTGTTAAAGTGTTCCTTATAAAACACTTAAAATATTCCTATTTGAAAACAATTAAAATAAAATAATTATTAATAAAATGTACTTTATAAATATTTTATTTCTATATTAAATATTTAATTTTTAAAAAAAATATGGTTGTGGAAGAAAAATAGTGTTTTAGGGGGAAAATAAAAGAGGATTTTCTTTAAAGGAAAAATCCTATAACACTTGGGAAACATTTAAATAATAACCCCATTAAATATAAACATTCTAAAAAACATTAAATATCATGATAATAGGTAAATTAATGATATAACATGTCAACGGAGATGTATTTACACCCTCTAAGAGAATAATGGTCTATATTATCATGAAACGCCTCAATGAAAGGAAATTAAGACAAAGTTCCTTACCTTGAGTCTAATTTTTCATGTGTATATTTATCTTCCTGAATAATAAAATTATGTAAATTATTTTATTTGACTTAGAATATTTTTATGTCTATTATTACTTTTATTTCACTTATTAATATGTTATATTAAATTAATTGATCAATTAATATCAAGATATATGTTTTGATCATATTCAATTTATGTTTCAAAAATGACTTTTGTAGGTTGACATGATCAATGGGTTCATTTTTTAAACATATACAGAATATTAATAATGACATAACTATAATATTTATAATTATATTCTTAATAGAAATAGTAAAATATGGTTATGAAAAATGAACCAATGTTACAATTTCGGAGATGGTAGGTTTTACCTACACATGAGAAACTTTCCAATTTTTCAATGATCATTATAGAAAGAAGATATGTAAAAATTATGTTGAAATAATAATCATTATATCATAAATAATAAAATATTTAACTATATATACTTACATATATATATCATTATTATTATGGTGTGATGAAAAAAGAATAATCACACTGCTTCAAGGTATTGGTAGTCCACACATCTATGAACGACATTATCAATTTTTCAGTATGTCAAAAGGTAAGAAGAAAATTATATATTATATTACCAGAAATATAATTATGTCATTAATATCATAATTATGTCACATATATCATATATATATTCATTATTGTTACCCTTATTACCATTCATGTCATGCATTTGTGAAAAACGCTTCACATCTCTTCGTGAGGCGGTAGTCTGCCTTACACAAGAGAGATGTGATCATATCCCCTATGGTATGAAATGTAAAAAGGTAGAATATAATATAATGACTAAAAATGTATATCTATTTTATAAATATCATAAGTATAATTCATAAATAGTATGTCTATCATTATGACCCACCATGAGAGGTGTTAATGGAAAAATGAACAACATCGTTTCACGAGGCGGTAGTCCGCCATACCGATGAATGATGATTTCATAAAAAAATTGATGGATGTGTGTGTGGGTGTATGTCAAAAAATTAACATAAAAAATATAATTATATTTTGGATACTTGGTTTATTTTATATTTGTGTAATAATAATAATTTAAGTGGGTGGAGAATGAAATAAAACAAAAAAGAATGCTGATGAAAGTTAACTCTTATATGTGTAACACCTTTTGGTTTGAAGTAGAAGAATTAATTTATTATATTTATTCTATAAGAAATGATTCTAGGATTATAAAATGGAAGTTTATAACTTACTTTGGAATCTATTGAAAAAAATGGATCTACTAGTGTGAAGAGTGGAGGAGAGTGGTGGCCTTTTATAAGTGGGGTGATTAGAAAACTTGTAAATATTTTAAAGAGGGAATTTCACCCACATTTTTCCATGTCAAGAGGATCCAGTAATGCACCACACTAGATACTGTAATGGATAAGGTTTAAATATTACTATCCAATGGGTTCTTGAAATGTTTCTATGTCATTTTTTCCTTAATATTAAACTTTAGTCACATGGTAATTCTTGTTTTTTTCCTCAATCACTGTCTTTAATTTTATTTATTTTCAGTAATAAATTTAGGTAAAAAATCAATTTGAACTTATTATAAATTATAAATTATTATGATTATAAATATGGAATATATTTTTCAAAATTCAATTCACATAATATGAAAAAATAAATATTCTATTAATTTCGTAGATATGGTGAAATAATGGGTCTTTAATAAGATTATTTTTATAGATAAAAGATGATACTATATTAACTCTATAACTAATAATAATCATTATATGAAACTAAATTATTATTTAATGATTTATATTTTAAAAATTATATTTTAAAAAATCCTTATTAAATATTATTTTAATTAATTAAAATGGTAACACGTTATTTATTTTAAAAAGATTTTTAAAAAAACCAACATTAAACCCAAAAACTAACAAATATTTAAAAAGAAATATAAATTTTATTAAAAATTAATTTAGTAGAATAAATATAAAAAAAATAATTATTTCAATTACAAGAATATTCAAAGAATATTTAAAATTTTAAATTACTTAATTTTTTAAAAATAAATGACTTTTTTTTTCAAAAAAATTTGTATTTTTTACTATTTACTAAAAAATCAATATTTTTTTAAAAATAAAATAATTTAACACAAAGTAAATTTTGGTATTATAACATAAAAATGGTTTTAATTTTTAATAATTTAATATCTAAACTTTATAAATTAATTTTTTAAATATAACCTTATTAGAAAAGTGTTTAATTAAACCTTTTCCTATTTCATTAAAAATTACTTAATATATTTATAACTAAAGTAAATATAAAATTTATATTAATATATGTTAAAATGATTTATTCTATAATTAACTAGGTGGTTACATCCTTCCCCCCACATATAAATTGTATCCTTGCAATTTTATTCACTATTAAAAATGTGGTGATATCTTTTCGTTATAGCATTTTCATATTCCCATGTTGCATCCTCAACCATACGGTTTTCCATAAATCCATAACCTGATGAATCATCTTAGTCTAAAACACTTTCTAACTATGTTCAAAAAATTTAATTGTATATTCCTCATAATAAATATTATCTCTCAACTGATCCACTTTTGGGCTTAGAAAATGATACAAATCTGGCATATATTTCCTTAACATTGAAACATGTAATAAGTTTTGAACCTAAGATAAACTCGAATGTAAGCCCACTTAGTAGGAAACTTATCCAACTTTCTATAAAATTTCATATAATCAAATGAACTATGGACTTAAATTCCCCTTCTTACCAAAACCCATCAGAATTTTCAATGGATAAACTTCAATAAATACATGATCATTTTACTCGAAATAAAGACCATTCCCCCTGTTATTCGCATAACGTTTCTACCTTATTTAAGCTTTCCTCATGCTTCATTGAGTAAACTAAATATTCCTTACGAGTTCCTCTATAATGTATGGTCTCATCAAATTCCTTTCTTTATCATAATCCCAAATTTTCTGTGTTTAAAACCACTTTCAATATAATTTGGGAAATGGTTCCATCAATATACTATAATTAAAATAGTTATTATCAGAAAACTGAACCAAATAATGATATTGACCCCCAAAACCCCAATAATCAATTGAGAAATAACAAATTATATCTTCAAAGGTATGAATCAACTTCTTATACTTTCCATCGACTTTAGGAAGAAAAGATATAATAAAATTTAATTCAGTTCCCAATTAATTCTAAATTACTTTCCAAAAGTAAGATGTGATCTTGGGATCATGGTTTGATACAATGGAGAGAGCCACTTTATATAACTCAACTATCTGCTTTAAAAACAATCTAGAAAGATGATATAAAGACATTGTATCTAAAATGGGAATAAAATGTGCATATTCATTTAATCGATCAACAATAAATCAAATCAAATTATTACCTTGATAATTATTTAAAAATCCTACAAATAAATCATTTGATATATTTTTTTATTTCCACTTTAAAATTAGAAAAGGTTGAATCAACCCCTTTAGTAACGGTCATTTTACTTTAACACACTAACATTTAAAACACTTCATGGTAAAGTTTAAAAAATATAGTTTTATTTGATCCCACTAATAATACTATTGAAGGGATCTCTACATGTTTGATCTTCTAGGATGAATATAAAATGGTGAACTATAAGCTTTAGTAAACAACCCTTTCCTCAACTAGGAATCACAAGGGACACATAATCTTTTTAGAAATTATAAAAAACCTTTTCATTAATAATAAAATTAGTAAACTCACCCTTATTAATAAATTATACCATTTTCTATAAATATTTAACCTCCTTCTAAGCTTTCTTAATTATTTCTAACAAATTCTACTTTATTAAAACCTAAATAAAAATAGAGGATGCCCCCACATCCACAAATTCTTTCCAAACTTCGTCGAATCATTAACTAAATTGTCATATTCCAAACATATCATGGTTATTTTATAATTACTTTTTTTTAACTCAAAGAATCATCCAATTTTCTTACTTTTAATGGATTGTATTTAGTCATGCAATAATAATCCTTGATTAGTTCCATCTATAATCATTGTCTTATTTTCTATTATTTCTAAGTGAATATATTCTTCAAACTCTTAAGATTAAATATATTTTACACTTTAATCTATACAAATGAGTCCTCCAATTTTAAAATAAATACTCATAGCGGCTAATGAAAAATCATGTTTGGGTAATTTCACTCATTGGGAGGAATAATAAATTACTTGGTCATTATTAATTAGGATACAACCACATCCTTTCAATAAATAATCAATGTAGATGAAAAATAACTATTAATAGAATGCAAGGCCAGAAATGGTGCATTTATAAATATTCTTTTTAGTTCATGAAAATAATTATCACATTATTTTTTCCAGATGAATTTTACTTTTTTTGAAGTTAAATTATTTAGTATGACAGAAAATAAATAATTTTTTTCAACAAAACTCCCATAGTAACCCACTAATCCAATAAAAATATAACTCTATATGATATTTATAGGTCTTGTCCATTCATCAAGAGCTTGTGTTTCAGAAGGGTAAAATGTTTTTCTATCATTGGAAACAATATAACTACAGAATAAAATTTTTTGTAACCAAAATTCAACTTGATAAATTTATCAAAAAAAAAATTTTCTTTTAAATTTTTTAAAACAGCCCTTAAGTTACATTCATGTTCCTATTGTCATTTAGAATATACCAAAATTTCATCAATAAAGATAACCACAAACATTTCCAATAACTCATGAAAATTCATATCTTAAAGGTCCCTAAATATAGTATGTGAATTAGAAAACCCAAAAAAATAACAAAAAACCCATTCTTCCAATATCTAGTTCAAAATTTAGCCTTTAGAATATCTATTTCTTTTATATTCAACAGAATGTACCCCTTCTTCAGGTCAACCATCGAAAAAAATTGTTCCCTAGAGGAGATCCAAAAAATCATTGATATGAGGAAAAGAATACTTGTTCTTAAAAGTGGTGTTATTCAAGGTTTGTAATCAATAAAAGGTATCATTGAACAATCATTATTTCAATCAAAAAAAATAGTTTCACCTCATGAAATAGTTCTAGGTCATATGAAACCATTATCTAATAACTCCTTCAATTTATTTTTAAATTCTAGAATTTCAAATTGATCCATTCAATAAAGGGAGTTTAGAAATTTTCTTAGAATCAGGTACTAATTCAGCAATAATCTCCATCTCTCGATTAATAATAACACTAGGAAATTATCTAAAAAACATCCATTTTTTCATTTACTACTATTATATTACTAATTTAAATATCCTTTTTGGATAATAGGATCTATGTAACATTCACAATCATCTCTAATCAATTTATTTGCTTCTTTATATGTTATAAATGGTATGAAATCATTGAAAACAATGTTTATGTCACTAAAATCTATACTATAATGAATAACTGAAATCCAATCCATACCAAGGGTGAAATAAAACTCAACTATATCCTGTTCAACAATATTTTCAAGAAAAAACATCCCACTGATATCAATGGGAATTTTCTTATAAATATTTGTTTCTTTAAAACTTCCACCTCGAGTCTTCACAAAAGGATTTATCTTACATTAAATAGGTGATATTATCAATTTTCAGGAAATTTTATCATAAATAAAATAATGTGAATATCTATATTCAAATAGGGTATTCACATATTTAAAATACACATGTAACATACCTAACATTCCAACAGCGACTATAGTGGTAGAAAATGACTTTCTATACCTTTTTGTTTCTGATCATGATGATTTATATCTATTGAAACTAACTTCATAAAAAATCATTATTACCCAACTCCTTTCAACCAAAACAACTCACTGGTGTATGGATATTGGTAACACCATTATTTGGTTGCTCCGGGATATTTTCTATGAAGTCACTAATCCTGTGACCAAACTGACCGAACCAAAAACACTTCCCAAATCCAGTAAAATATTATTTGAATTTTTTTCCATACTTTTGAAATTTTGTGGGATTATATTTAGAATTTTTAGCTTGTTGTTTTTTCTATTTCCAACCACATTTACCTTTTCTTATTGTTTTTATCCGGAGGAACATTAGTGTTATCAAACTCCATCTCAACTTTCATATCAAAATAAACCACCTTCTCATAACTTTTAAATTATCATGAGGTCACTTTTCTTCATAAACATGGTTTCAAATTTTGGAAAAACATATTATTATTTATATATATGTCCCAAATAAAACCAAGAACAAAGAAAGACAATATTTTCAATTTTTTCTCATATTAACCAATAGAATAATTATCATTCTATCTCAATCCTAAGATTTATTTCTCCATCCAGAGTCGAAAAATCATTGGGAAATATTTTTCAATTAAAATATCTTTCAATGATTCCTATTTCATAGAATTAATATCATATTTCTTTCTAGTTTTCTTAACCAATAACAACCATTTATCAACATCATTTTCAAAATGATAAATGGACAGGGTTACCTTTTGATGTTCTGAACATCCAATGACAAAAAATATATTTTCTAGAGCCTTGATCTATTATTCAGCTACCACAAGGTCAGATGACCCACTTAATGGTTATGGATGTTACCTCATGAAATGATCAACAAAATACGTGTTACTTCTTTATAGATTCATTTATTATCAAACATGGAAACTACAAACATTTATTGCCTAAGTCAATAAAGCTATCATTATAAAAAATTATTATTTTCTCATTCCAACCATCTCAATATACTAATTTGTAAGGATACCTTAATCTTTGTTACTTACCATTATAGATTCCATTTTTCCTTTATAGAATTTTTTTTGACCATACATTGTTAAGTAAAGAAATATGGTAATCTTAAAATAATATAACATTTTGACATGACCAGAAGGTAAAATATTTTTCAGGGAATGTTATTGATATTACATGAACCTTTAAGGATATTTTCTAGTTTTGGGTTTTATAGAATTAGTCCATAACTAAAACATTAAAAAACCATATAATACAAAGTGGACACTTTATATTAGTATCCATTTTTCTCAAAATATAAAAAAATTAAAGTAAATCATGATTTATTCCATAGAAAATATTAACAATATCCAACTTGACTTATTTCATTCCCTTAACCAAACATAAATCTAATGAAAAACATTTAAAAATTTGGGATAAACACAAAAAAACTTTATAAGGGATTTGAAAAAAGGAAAATTTTTAGTCTTGTGAAAATAGAAAACCTCATATAACATTTCACATTATCTTAAATGTTTTTAAGCATATGGAAAATAAAATTTTAACCTGAAAAACCCACACACCATTTTTCTCAATGAAAATCATTAAAACCCATAGAAATTAATTAAAAAAGTCTTTTTATTCACTTAGAGAATCATATATGAAAACCCATTCAAATTGATTTTAATTATATTAACCATCTGGTTGACTTCTAATATTATCATTACCCAACTCATTAGAGCTCTATCTTAGAGAACCCATGTTTTAAGGTATTACAAGATTACTTGGTGTTATCTGATCCACTAATAGTTAAGCTATTGTTTCTTATTTCTTTGAAACAGATGTTCTAGTTTAAGAATCACTTCTTCCATGTGGTTTCCATTATATTTATTCATAGAACCAGAAAAATCCAATAGTTCTTTATATAAAAGGGACTAGCTTTCCAAAGGCAAGCATTTTTATGATTGAACTTTATGATACTTAAGAACATGCATTGGTCGCGTGGATGGGAGGGCAGAATCATCACACCCTTTTGGGGTGAATTATATTCTAACATGAAACTCTATTTATAAATTTGATATGTTTTTATGAATCCTTATTAATTAACCAAGTACAAAATAGGTTTCCCGGAAAATTTTCAATCAATTATTAACATGTGTAAAATTTAGAATCATCGATATGTATTCGCGGTTCTTCATTAATGGAAATATCCATATATATTTGAGGTTCTACATCAATGGTATCCCCTCATATACTATTTAGCAATTCTTTTAGTCACTTTTATAATAATACTAGTTTAAATACACTTAGTGGGGCACTCTGGAATTTATTATCATCTAGTGAGATGAAGGTTTTCTTTGATATTGGGATTGTACCCATAAAATGGGCTACCTATGTATCCTTGTGAAATGAATAAAAACCCTCATAGTTCAGTGCCACTTAGTGGGACACATCATAACTTTTAAGGTCATGTGATAAGGACATCTATGGGAAATGTTCTTAGTAAAATTTTAGTGTGGGGATTATGCCTAATCAGCCCATGGAACTTTGAAAGAAGATGGGTTTCAATGTAAGATTACACCATGTTGGGAATATGGAAAAAGAAGAGAAAGGTTGATTTGAATTGTTGGTTTTGAACCTTGAGGGGGTTTCTTATGTATCCCATTTGGATGGGAATCAAACCACACATAGTTCAATGAGTCTCATTGGAGAGTATAGTGTTTTTGAGAGAAATGAGTTTTTCATTACTTCCTAAAAAGTATGCATTGGTGATTTAGGGGTTTAATTTGGGTTTTTTTACTAATGAGTATTCTTAGATTAATATAATTATGTTTGGATTTTAGAATAGGAAATCCAGTGATCTTGGGCCCTGAGAAGGCTTCCTACGTATCCAAATTATGGTGGGAATTATATTTCACATAGTTCATTCATTGTTTTGGGGCTTATAAATAAGAGTTTCCCATTGAAGGAGACATTATTGGTTGAACCCTTTTGAAATTTCACCCTTTTGAGGTCAGTCCTTCAATCATGTTTTCTATGTATCCAAGCTTGAATAGGGATTAGAGTTATCATAGTTCAAGTATCTATGAAAATGTATTTATGATGAAAATAATCTAAGCCCACATGAGTCATACTTAGTGTGAGAAAAAATAGGATGTCAAAGTTTATACAAAGGAACCCACACTTTTCCTCCTCTACTGGTGGAAGAGGGTGCACCTATGATGGAGAGGGTAGATGAGGGAGAGGTGACTGGGGAATAGGTCGAGGTGACAAAGCTTCCCTCTATTCGCTTTACATTGGAAAATAGACTAATGTAAAGAAAGAGTGAAGGTGAAGGAAGTAGAGAGGAGAAAGACTGAAACCTCCTACTTAAAAGGTCAGGGTCTTACACTTGGATGGTTTCCCTTTTGATTCTTGGTAGGGGAGGGAGACATATACTTTGCTTGCATGAAAAAGAAATTATGAACTGTATCTTCCCTACCAGAGACCTAAGGTTCTAGTATTAGAGTCGAAAAGGGGATGACCAAACAGAAACCCTAATCCTCTAAACCAGGAACTTCCTAACACTATTACTAGGAGAAATTTCCATGTGACTATGGATATTTAAACCCAAATAAACTCCATGAGTTTTAACCCCATTTTAAAAAAATGTGGGAACCTCTGACTATGGATATACAAACTCAAATAGGAGACATGTTGATGTGACTTTCCCAAAGGGTTGATTAGTCTGGATGTTCAGGTGAAGGTCTCAACATAATCCCTTTCATACAATGGATTCAATGAGAAGATGCCTCTCCATGAATGGATTTTAATAGGGCTAAATGTCTTGTATACTCAAGAGAGTAACTAAATCAACGAGGGACACCCAAGTAGGTACTAGCATGCAAGTATGGGCACGCAAGTAGGCTTGGGAGACCTGATGATCACTTAAATGATGAACAACATGGATTTTAATACTTTGGTGAGACTTGACTCAAGCCTTAGAGGGTATTCAAAGGTATTCCCAGAATTTGGGCACTCAAGTTTCTATGAGTAGAATATGCGGTGTTCAAGTGTTTCTGATTTAGGAAGATTGGGTGCTTTAGGTACGCAAGTGTTTTGGATTTAAAACACTAAAAGGACTTAATTCCTTTGATCCTCATTCAATTACTCCAATTTAGGCACTAAAAAATACATTGAAAGTTTCTGAAGACTTGTGTGAAGAACTAGTCCGACCAAAGTAGCAATTAGGCATTAGGGAAATTTGTCTGTCAAATGAAGGCCACAAGGGTCTATTTATAGAAAAATAGAACCCTAGGTGAAACAAATTGGGCGCCCAAGTGGCTTGACTTCCAAATTTTGTTTCACTATTACCTTGCATGCCGATGGTGTTTTGGCTAGACTGGAGCAATCCAACATTCAAGCATTTTCAAAGCATGATTTTCTTCATATGTTTTCTCCCCTTTTTTTAAGGTATTTCCCTTTGTAATTTTATTAAATCTGTGGCAGAACAGATTGTCAAAAAATCCCCCCTAAGAATAGGATCTAAAATAATAATAAAATCTAATACTGAAGTAATGTAATGAATAAAAAAGAGGGTAATGTGGCACGCAAGTTGTAGCATGCAAGTTAAATGCGCGCACAAGATAGAAACATGTACGATTATTATGTGAAAGGTGTTGTTCATCACTTATATATATCGGCTTCACATTTGTGAATATTCTCCCAACATCCGAAAATCTATCTCTTGGCATGGAAGATATTTTCCCTCGGATGCTTCTATTCAATCGCACTTTTGCTGTATGGTTTTTATTTGCGCGCTAGAACTAGGGCGCCACACTTTTGCATGGGTTTTATACTTGTGGGACAAGTTGCAGACTTTTAATCCTTAATTCATTTTTTTATTTTTACCAATTATTTTTTCAAAACATCAAAAAATGAACTTACTTTAAATTTGTTTTTTTATATCTTGTGTAGGTTCAATGGCTCCCAAAATAATTGGAACTGCTGATTAATTTTTTAGTAGGAGTATTGAAGACATGATGAAGGTTTTTGTCCATGACTACATTGATGTCTATGACACCACACATTCATACATGGAAAAATATCTAAAAAAATATCATTTCAATTTTCCATGGAGCATTTATTTTCCTTTGTATTGTTATATTCATCTACAGAATTTCAAAATTATAAACCTGAAGAACTATATTCTACTTTACTGGTTTTAAGACTATATGAGCTTCTCATCTACCAATGTTTCTATTTTGGGATCATTTTCTGTTGCTGGGATAGTAGAGAAGTCTCATATCATACATCACGGCATGTGTACTCCAGATTTTAAAGCACACACACCCGAGCTGTCGCCACATTGTTATTCATCCTTCTTTTGAGATTCTTAGATTGATCAATCCAAAGGTTGGAAGAAAAGTTTGGATTTCTGACTAATAGGGGGTGTAAAACCTACATGGGTGTGGGCATATTAGGTGTTGAATAAATGCATGTAATTTATAGGGGACATAAATGGTGTTGGGATTTATGAGGGTGTATGGGTTGGAAAAACCTATGTGTATAAGAATGAAGATTTTATGTCAAAGTTACTAAGCCGATGGAGTCTAGAAACTAAATTTCTCTACTTGAAATATAGAGAAGTAGTCATCAGTTTTTATAATGTCTACAAGATCTATGGAGATAAAATCCTTTTAGATATATACGATGAATTTAATACCCTCAATGTAACATGAAATGACTTAGAGAAGACACCATACTTGGTTCGTGAGTTGATGAAAATATTTTATAAAATCAATAATGAAACCACCATGATGTCCCACACAAGTAAGTATATTCATCCAGAGGATCGGATGGAAATACTCTTGGTAAAGAAGAAAGAAAAAGATCCCACATGGACTAGTCTGATCAGCTGTCCAAAGGTAGAGAAGAGAGGTACACCTGACACTTTTTGGAAAACATTAGAGAAAGGGGAGTTCGACAAGTTGTGATATGAAGTAAATTCAAAAATTCCTATGAAGACATGTCTAGACGGTTTCTTGGACATATGGATCAACATGTATTTATTACCTATACTATATTCTAAAGGAGGCATGAGGCCAGGAACTTTTGTTATCATGTCCAAGTTGGTCGAGAGAATGATAGTAGGGTTAGATACTCATGTTTTGGAAAATATTCATAGGAGATTACTATATATTCATAGAGGGAACTCTTATTTTAGAAAAGTGGGACCATTTTAGTTGTTATGGGGGTGGATATCTACACATTTCGAGACTTATGTTGTGAAAAGTGTTCTACAGGTATTTAGAAGTTCTTCTTGACCGGCTGTCAGGGTTTTTCTAGTGTTTTACTTTTGTCTCTAAATGATTATGATATCAAGGAAAGGTTAAGAATGTATAAGGAATTTCATCACTTACCTTATGGGAATCCACCAATGGGGTGATTTTTTGATGATGGGATAAACATTTTAGAGCTAAGATCATACATGATAGCTTGTAGAGATGGCATATTGGCCACCGGGGCTGATGGAGAAATCATATGTGAGGCCTATGATCCTCATAGATTTGCACGTCAATTCAAATGTCTACAAAAAATACTATATCCCCCCCTATTCATTTCATATTAGAGTAATATTTTATGGTTTCCCAAAAACTATGGTTTCAGACATCTGTGTAGAATACTGGGGAAATATTTAATTTACCTGTTGTTTATGCAATAATCAGATTGACTCTCTAGTATGCTTAAAACCGGGTCGCATTATACCATGAAGAT
Source organism: Viscum album (assembly GCA_963277665.1). NCBI lineage: Eukaryota > Viridiplantae > Streptophyta > Magnoliopsida > Santalales > Viscaceae > Viscum > Viscum album. The sequence continues at coordinate 1,144,702,875 of OY728139.1, read as the reverse complement.
CTATTAAACCATGTTGTCCCTTTATTGGGTATAAATTTAGGTATTGGGAAGGAACACCTTCCATTAGAAGGTAATTATTTGTCAGTAGGGGCTGACACACTAGAGTTAGAGGGTGGAGGTGGCGAGGCTCCAAATTCACCGAAGAGACCTCGTGCAAGATATAATCCACCCATCAGAGTTAAGAGAGACACCCAATCAATCCCTAATAAGGTTGTACCGAGGACATCTAGTTACCACCATTCTAAAGAGTGATAGGTCCCATTTCCTCATACCCAATCTGTGATTGCGGGAATTATGAAGAAACTTAAATCCAATACTGTAGGATCCTCTTCACAAACATATGGAATGTACTCTAAATATATATGATCCGAGGTAATTCAATCATGGGAAAGTTTATATTATGATGCTAAAACTACGTGGATAGATATATGGGGAGGAATACATATTCTAGGAATAGGGGATCTATGGGCCTCTTCTCATATTATATTTAAGATAAATCTTGATGAAGTGAGAACATACATCCGAGAGATGGATATGCTCATATACACAACCGAAAAATAAATTCCCACCATGAAGCAGGTGAAGTAAATGATAGGTCATGGTACTAATGAAGGGATTGATCTTTAATTGGATGAATAATGGTGTGATTTTCTGGATCCTGAAGATGTATGTTTCCTTTTTTATCACATTTTTTCCACTTTTGAATAAGAATTTATTCTAAGCATTGTTACTCAGAGGAAATATAATCTTAACTTGTAGCTAGCTAAAGAAAAATAGACTAATGTTCAATCATCATGATATAGCCCTGACAGTACATGAAGACACTAGATCACTACATGAATCGGGAGAAATATCTCTAGGCCAAGAGGCCATAGAGGAAGAGATAGAAATGGAATTAAAATTTCTAATACCTTTTTTAGATATGATAATTCATGTCCTCCTAAGAAGTCAAAGAAACAAAAGAATCAATGAATGAAGACCATGGTCAAATGATTTCTCAATAGTGGTAAGACTTCCTGATAACATGAATTTTATCCTTATTTATGAAAACATGTTTAAAGTTCTCGGAATTTGAAGATCCCTTTCATGGGTGCTTTCAAATGATGTTCAGTTTCGGGTTACTTAAGTATAGCAGAGTGGCTGACCAAGGTCGTCTCTCAAAGGAGGAAGTAAATTTGAAAACTTATTAAAGTTTTTTTAAAAGTAACATAAAAGGGAATAATAACACTACTTGAAAGGATGTGGGGTTTTTTTACCATTCATAAAACCAGAATAATTTTTCTAGAAGAAGATTTTATAACATTTGTTGTTGTTATTTTTGAAATGATGTTCTATTAAAAAGACAAAACAAGAAGATGTTTTTTTAGAAAATATTTAAAAGACTTAATAGATATAACTCTACTTCTTCATTTACTTATTAATAATTATAATTTAAACTAATATCCTCTTAATTATGATACCTTAATTTTTTAACACATGAACCCTACAAGAATTATCTTTAACACAAATATGAAAAGAATTAAACTGAAGACTATCTTCGGAACATGCAATCACAACACCATACTTTGATTTATGATCTAAGGATAGATTATGGTAAATGGTAAATTAAGTGACATGTCTATTCTATTAAATGAGGATAAATTGATCTTAGGAATTATATTTTAGCTCTAAAAATTTATCATTTGTGGTCTTGTTTTACCGATTAAGTTTTCCCTCCCACAATTTACACAATACTCGACCTCACATGTTTTTGCGTTAATTGTTCAATTGATTTCATAGTTTCTTATAAATTAAAAAAATTCATGGATCATATTAAGTGAATTAAAGTATCTAAATGTTTTAAAATAATTAAATTAAGTGGGTAGAATATAGACCGATCACTAAGAAAACAACTCTTCCATTGGGCGGTGTGGTCATCGTGGAGATGTTTTGCATGAGAAAATGATTGAAAGTGTAGAACCCAATCTCGTGTATACTCTTGAATTCCATACCGAATAGTATGATTAAAATAAGAAGAAAATTTAAAATAACATAATAAAAGGGAAGAAAAAAAGAATAACAAATATGTTTATTACACAAATGAAAACATTACAACCTGAGGAAGAGAAAAAGGCTTCGATGAGGGGATCCTTGCTTCAAGAGATAACCCTATTACAATGGTTGTATAATTATGTTTAAACGAATTATGATATGTATTCAATCTCCTAATTCACGTACCAACCCTCAAAAATGAGAAAAATACATATTTATAGTGTAGAGGGGAGGCTAGTTTAAAAGTGCTTTCAAGTGTGAATGAGAAGATTCTACCAAATATTTTAATCCCACTTGAACCACCTTCTTTACAACCAAAACATGTGAATTAGATTTCATTAAATAGAGATAATAAGTGAGAAATTGTGTTTTTAATCCCCTCTAAATCGTTGGGCTCAACCCATGCACGGATGTAGAAGATATGGCTCATACACTAAAGTGACGTCCAATCTCGTGTGTCCTACACACCATTGACTTCATGTCCCATTTACTCCATCCAAATGCAATCGCTATCTATAGTGTCCTAAATAAAAGTTGTATATAAATAAGTTATAAACACTTTTAAAAATATATAAGTTCAAATAAGTCATATTGAAATATTTATGTGTGAAATACTACAGTGCATTTTAAAAGGGTAAAATTAGAATTTTCATCAAATTTTCAAATGAATGATCTAATACCAAATATTTAATAAATGAACATATTTATAACAATGTAAGAAAAAAAATTTCATTTATTATCAATAAAATATTCAAAAAAAACAATGTTTTATATACTCACCCACACTTACCCTTTTGCACTCCTAAAAAAACCTTATATTAAGTAAACATCAATATAAAATCAAAACAAATTTTAAAAAACATATCCTTGAGATCCAACAATTCCACACCAAGAAAAAAAAATATAACTCCTCATAAAACCATTATTTCAAATTCTCTATCTATATCATTCAATATATTTCGACTTAATTTATCCTCCCATGAACAAAACACTTACCTCACTTGAATTTTCTCTAATCACAAAAATGTCAATTTTTTTGCAATGTATTTCACATCCAAACTCATACAAGGGTCACCATAAGATTGATAAATTCCTAAATCACCACCTGATGTGAGTCAATGACATATTTTTATCATGAGTTCTTTCTAAGGTGGTTTTGTGGCTTTCAGTTGGTAGGATTTGGATGTGAAAAATTATGAGGCTGAATGAGGGGGGATTGAATCTTTTTGAAGAAAAATTGCTTTAATATAACTTTTACATAAATATGGTATTTTTCTACATCCCCATAGAATCAATTAGTCTTCATAATCATAAAAAATAAAGGAATGTTCACACCATTCAACATTTCTGCAGAAAAAACATCAATCTTCTCAAACCAGATTTTCTTGAAAGTTCTAGATAGGAAAAACTTTCTTCATTTATTATAAGCTCCATAAAGGCACAACTTCACATATCATGAAAGCTCTAGAAAAGGAATAGCTTCTAACATAATGATTTTTTTCAGCAGTAAACACATCCTTTTAAAATTTAATTTTCTACCCAAAGAATCACAGAATCTGGTAGCACAACACAAGACAGCTCCCGCCCACACACAATTAATTTAAACTAGATTAAGAAAATTCCCTTAAAGAGTTGGTTGGATAGGGAAAATTGGCTTGTAATGTGGCTAACATAATAGGATGTTCATGGATTCTAAGGGATGAAATGATTAAATATTCAAGTTAATCCATTATAAAAAGGATTCTTTGAAATATGGGCATTAATACCAAAAACATGCCTCAATCATTTAAATATAAGTACCTAAAACCCTCATGTTTTTACAAGAGTAAATCAAATTAAGGTTAAATCAAGCATGAGTTGGTTCCCTCAAGAAATGAGGTAAATGTAATTAATATGAAAATAATGGTTCAGAATCCTTATAGGAAAGTGATTTCAAATATAAAGATTGTGAGATGTGGCATGAGATTCAAAATTCGGTGTACTGTTAATGAAATTACTAAAGATTTAAACATGAAACAAAGTTATTTTCAGTATTCATTTAAGCTCAGTTTCATGGGATAAATTGTTTCACTTATTGATATGAATTTCAAAATGGTTATGAGAATCATTTTAGCTCAAAATTTTCAAAAACAAATAAAAAATTTAAAAATAAACACAAAAAATTTGAAAAACATAGATTTTTTTTTAAATAATTAAAAAATAGGAAAACAATTGAAATTACTAAACTAAAAGGTTACCCCCCCCACACATAAAATATTTCATCATCCTCAATGTGAAGCCATGAGATGATATATGAACATGAAATGTATAAATTTATATAGGACAAAGAATAAAGAAGTGAAAGCGTAAGGATCAACCTGATATACTTAAGTGATGATGGGGTCATGCAGTGTGATGAAATCCACTACATCTGTAGGAATTCCCTCAATGTATTTATTAAAAAATTTCCCATTTACTATAAAGCTCCTTCGCGTGTCCTCTTGTGTGATCTGCACTACACCATAAGGAAAGACATTAATCACAACATAAATACCTAACCATCTGTAATACAACTTACCAGGCATCAGCTTTAGTTGTGAACTGTAGAGAAATACATTATCTTCAACATGAAACTCCATTTGATGGATTATTCTATCATGAGCTGCTTTTGATCTTTCCTTGTAGAGCCTCGAGTTCTCTTATCAAGAAAATCTAATCTCTTCAAAATCTTTAATTTGCAACTTCCTTTTGATTCCATCTTGTGCCGAATCCATGTTACATTTATTTATATCCCAATAAGATCGATGCTCAAATTTCACAAGGAGATGAAACACTTTCCCAAAAACAATTTGAAATCGGAACATACCAGTGGGTGTCTTGTATACTATCCTATTAGCCCAAAGAACATCATCCAAGCACTTTTTATAATCCTCTATATTCAGTCGCTTGGTTTCCTCAAAAAAAATTTCAACTACCTATTTGAAACCTCAGCCAGACCATTTCTTTGAGGGTGGTATGGTGTTGTTGTTTTTTGTGTCACCCCATACTTTTGAAGAAGGGAAACACGATTTTTATTGTATTAGTGTGTCCATTGGTCACTAATGATGGCCTTCGGTACCCCAAACCTGAAAAAAAAATTGGCACTTCAACAAAGTCCAGAACAACTTGAGAATCATCAGTCCTGGTGGCCTTATCCTCCACCCGTTTTCTCACATAATCACCGAAAACCAAAATATACAGGAAACCAAATGAACTAAGAAAAGGACCCATAAAATCAATTCCCCATACATCAAAAATGTCACAGAATAATATGTGTTATTGGGGAATCTCGTGTCTCCTAGAAATATTACCAGTTTATTAGAAACATTACCACAACTTACAAAACACATGAGCATCATGGAATAAAATAGGCTAATATAATCCAGAGTCCAAAATATTCCTCGCTATCTGTTAGGGTCCAAAGTGTCCACCATAAGTAAGTGTATGACGAAATTTCATAACAAAATCAAACTCATGATTAGGAACACACCTACTAATAACATGGTCACTACACATGCGCCATAATTTGGGATCATCCCACACATAAAACCTAGACTCACTCTTTAATTTTTGGACTTGATGTTTCTTTAAATTTTAAGAAATTTCAGAGCCACAAGGTAGTTAACTAAATCATCATACCAAGGATGTGTACCTAATATAGAATAATGATTATCATTGGGGAAAGTATCTGAAAGTGGTACTAGGTTTATGTTTTCATCCTCTAGTGTGTGAGTAAGCCTACTCATGTGGCCTGCCACTAGGTTTTCTGACCCCTTCTTGTCTTTTATCTCAATATCAAATTCTTTAAGAAGGAGAATCCATCGGAAAAGTATGGGCTTTGCATCTGGCTTCTTCGAAAGGTACCTCAGAGTTTCATGGTTAGAAAAAAACAACTACTTTACAGCATAATAAATATGAATGGAATTTATCTAAATAAAATATGATGGCAAGATACTCCTTTTTCGAGTTTGTGTAGTTTTATTGGGATAAATCCAATTTCCTCAAAGCATATGCAATCACATGTGAATATCCCTCTACCCACTTTGAGAAGACAACTCAAACTGTAAAGTTAGATGCATCACACATAAGCTCAAAAATAATGTCCCATTGTGGGGGTTTTATGATCAGTGGAGTGGTTAGACACTTCTTTAGCTCATCAAATGATACCCTGCATGAATCATCAAACACAAAATTCGTATCCTTTTGAAGTAATTGTGATAATGGAAGAGAAATATTACTAAAATCTTTGATGAACTACCTATAAAATCTTTCATTACCTTGTAAATATTTAACATCAAACACACATGAAGGATAGTGTAGGGATTAAATAATATCAACCTTAGATCTATCAACCTCTATCCCATGTTTTGACACTACATGCCCAAAGACAATGCCATGCTCAACCATAAAATGACACTTTTAAAATTTCAAGACCAGATTATTCTCAATACAATGATTCAAAACATTTACAAAACAAGATATAAAATAATTAAATGAAGACCCATACATAGTAAAATCATCCATGAATACCTCCATGAAGGTCTCAATAAAATCAAAAAAATACTCACCATGCATCTCTGGAAGGTACCTAGGGTGTTGTGATGTCCAAATGGAATCCTCCAGTAGGAAAATGTGTCAAAGGGATAGGTGAATGTTGTCTTCTCTTGATCCTACAGAGCAATAGGAACCTGAAAATACCCATAAAATCTATCCAAGAAACAATAGTGTATTTTCCCAGCTAGTCTCTCAAGCATCTGATCAATAAATGGGAGGGGAAAATGGTCCCTGCAAGTGGACTTATATAGTTTACTAGAATTAATAAACACAATCCAAATTTATTTAACCCCCATCAGAACATACTAATATTTATAATTTTTAACAACAGTAACACCACTTTTCTTAGGCCCAAACTGAATAGGGCTTACCCACTGAGAATCTGAAATGGAATAGATTACACCTACCTTGAGCAATTTTTCAACATCTTTTTTAACAACCTCTAAAAGTGTTAGATTAAGTCTTCTTTGTGGATCCCTCACCGGTTTATCCCTATCCTCCAAAAGAATCATATGCACGAAAATGGATGGGCTAATACCTGGTATGTCACCCAAGGTCCACCCAATTTCCATGATGTTCTCCCTTAAAATGATCAAAAGTTTTTCTTCATTTTCAAAAATAGATTGTTATCAATGATAACAAGTAATTTCTCACAACTTAACATGTATGAGTATTTTAGATTTGGTGGAAATGAATTGAGTTCTAGTGTATGGGGTGATGTATGGATGGAGAAATTTAAGTATCTGAAATATGTTCCCAATGAAAATTAGTATTAGAATATACATCATCAAAATCAGAGAATAAATCATCAAATCCATCAGCATACTCAACAACCATGTCATAATTAGAGTTCACATGATCAAAATCCGAATATGATTCCATTTCAAAATCAATTCTAAGAAAGTCTTGTGCATTATAAATAGGTGTGGAAGTACTCTTAGACAGCAAACTAGAACCAATGCTCATAATCTCTCTAAGAATATGATAAATAAAATCTGTGGGGTTATTACTTGGTGGTTCAAAATGGGAGATAAAAAAAGAATAATGGACTTCTGAGGTATACTTCTTGGATTCCATGACATTAAATATCAAATATTCATCTTCAAACTCCATGTATAGTGTACCCTCATTGAAATTTATGATAGTATTTTTAGTTTTTTGGAAGGTTCTACCTAAGATAATGGGAGCATGTGAACTTACTTGATCATCCTCCATGTTAAGCATGTAGAAATCTACTGGAAAGATTATATCTCTTACCTATAAAAGTACATCTTCAAGGACTCCCATTGGATATTATGTATCTCTATTTTCTAACTACACCACTACTCTCGTCAGTTTCAACTCACCAACCTATAAAGAAAAGAATACAGAGTGAGGAATTACATTTATATAAGCTCCTAAATCACATAATGCATCAGAAAAGTGTAACTCCCCTATGGTGCATGGGATGGTGAATGTCCTTGGATCCTTGTACTTAGTTGGCATTGCTTGGGTTGGTGTAATTAGTGCATACACACTCCTTCCACGATTTGTCCTCTCATTCCCCTTGAGAGTTCTTTGATTAGTACAAAGTACTTTTAGGAATATGGCATACCTTGGGATTTACTTAATGGCCTTAATAAGGGGGATTTTTATCTCCACATACTTGAATGTGTCCAAAACATTTTTTTTAATTGCCTCCTCAACCATCTTCTTAGTTAGAACAACCCTACTTGGAAAGGGAAGGGGTTTAGGAGGAACGCCATCAATCTTTTTCTTACCTTTATCTTTCTCATTTGGTTTCTCTTCAGCTGGTCTTGAATAGAGCTTCTCTGGAGTTGAGGTGAATTATGGTCGAATGGTGGGTGAAGAAGTATCATTAATTTTCTTCTCACATCTCAATGTGATGTCAATGACATTCCCCTTGGGATTTGGAGTAGTTTGGGAAATTGGATTTCTTGAATTATAACTTACAAGTTCATGGAGGGTAGTAGCAATCTAGCTCATTTGAGTCTTCAACTCCCACATCTTCGAACCTTGACCCTTCATCTCATTCTATTATTTAAGAAAATTTTGTTTCAAAAGATCAGAAGTGTTATAATTTACCTTTGATTTAGAAACCCCTTCTTGTTGTCTTATTGATGTTTGACCTTCAAATCACCGTTGGGTTGTTGGAAACCCTGTTGGTAAGGTGGAGGCTACTTGATGTTTTGTTGAAAAGGGGGACTTTTTTGTTGTGCAGATGCATAATTCATGTCTGATTGATCCTTCCACCCATGGTTGTATGGTGGTGAAAAGGAATCAAACTTATTTTGGGGATGTGGTTGTTGCTACTGCTGATATGGTCTCCCAGGGAATACCGATGTGAAATCCTCTGTCTCTTGTATTTTCAGGTAATAGTCAGTTGGGTGACTTGTCTCAGTGTAAATTCCACAGTGCCTTGAAGGAGTGAGTAGGGATGTATTTTGAGCCAAATAAATATTCCTCACCATAGTTGTAAATTCTTCCAAATTAGTATCAATCAAATAACTTCAATAGAAGGACTTACTGAATATACTCCTCAAACATGTGGTGTACCTTGATCTCCAAATTGTTTAGAGTTTTATCCCATCTTATCGATCAATGCACGTGCATCTACTAGTTTCTTGTCCACTAATTCTCCTCTAGTTGCAATATCCACCATGCTTTTCTCCATAGGTGTGAGTCTTTTGTAGAAGTAATGGATAAGGAGTTGATCACTGATTTCATGATGTGGGAAGCTTGCGCACAACTTCTTGAATCTCTCCCAGTACTCATACATTGACTCTCCTTGGGAATTCTTGATCCACGAGATTTCCTTACGAATGGAAGTGGTCCTTGATGCCGGAAAAAACTTTCTTCATGAAAAGACATTTCAAATCATTCCAAAAAGTTGCATATTCAGGATGTAAATAATACATCCAATCCTTTGCAGCTCCATAAAGTGAGAATGAGGATGCTCTTAGTTTTATTTGTTCTTCAGAAACATTTCTTTGTATTAAGGTTGAGAAAAACACATTAAATTCTTTCAAATATTTATTTATATCCTCACCAGATAATCCATGAAATTTTGGAAGAATGTGAATTAATCCAGATTTCAATTCAAAGTCTGATTCAAGATTTGGGTATGCATTGCAATTTGGTTGATAATTAATATCTAGTGCAGGCAATTCTCAAATGGTTTTATTAAGTTCATTGTTATTTTTTTCATCCATTGGTTCTTGTTTTAAGATCGACATAGAAGTGTTTCCAATTTCATTGTTCTTGGAGTGGATTAATTCTCTAACTGGTTGAATGTTTAAACTTCCCTTAGAATGAAAATGACTGATTCGAGCTTGAAGACTACGTTGAATCTCAAGGTCAAGATCTAAAAGATCCTCAGGATTAGTTCGTGTCATAAATAAAATAAAAATGAAAAGAAGGAAATTGGTCTATAGTAAAATAAAAATGATAAGTTTGAGTTAATGGTCTAGAAAAAATAGAAGAAAATAAAAGAATAAGAATAAAATCAGATTGGGTATAGAAGAATGAAAAAAATGAGGAAGAGAATAAAATGTAAAATAAAATAAATAACTCTAATTAATTGAATTAATTACTTGCCTCCCCAGAAATGGAGTCAATTTTAAGAGTGTTATCATGGGTAATTTCAAACGATGTTCGGTTTTGGGTTACTTAGGTGCAGTAGAGTGGCTGACCAAGGTCATCTCTCAAAGGAGGAAGTAAATTTGAAAAATTATTAAAGGTATTTAAAAAATAAAATAAAAGGGAATAATTACACTAGTTGAAAGGATGTGGGGGGTTTACCTTTAATAAAATTGGATGATGTTTGCTGGAAGAAGATTGTATAATATTTTTTATTTTTATTTTTTAAATGAAGTTCGATTAAAAAGACACAACAAGAAGATGTTATTTTAAGATAATATTTAAAAGATGTAATCGCTATAACTATACATAATAATTTACTTATAAATAATTTTCATTTAAATTATTATCCCCTTAATTATTATCCCCTAATTTGTTAACCCCTAAACCCTATGATAATTATCTTTACCATAAATATGAAGAGAAGTAAACACTAGGTTAGCTTCAGAACATGCAATCACAACACCCTGTTTTGATTGATGTTATAAGAATAACTTGTGGTTAGTGGTAAATTAAGGCACATTTCTATTATGGAAAATGAGGATGAATTGAGCTTAAGGATTATATTTAAACTCTACAAATTTATCCCTTGTGGTCTTGTTTTACCAATTAAGTTTGCACTCTCAAAATTTATACAATACTCGACCTCGAGTGTTTTTGTGTTAATTATTCAATTTATCACATAGTTTATTATAATTAAAAAACTCAATTCATGAATCATATTAATTGAAAAAAATATATCAATTATTCAAAAAAATAAAATTAATAGGGTAAAAGATAGACCGACCACTAAGAAAACTACTCTTCTATGGATGGTGTGGTTATTGTGGAGACATTTTGCATGAGCAAAGGATCGAAAGGGTAAAACCCAATATCGTCTCTACACTTGAATTCTAGACCAAACAGGTTGATTAATAGAAGAATAAAATTGAAAATAATTGATGAAAATATAATAAATAAAATAAGAACAAAGAAGTTTATTACACAAATGAAAACATTACAACTTGAAGAAGAGAAGAAGCTTTCGATGAGGGGATCCTTGCTTCAAGAGCTACCCCTCTTAACATGGTTAGAGAATTTTGATGAAACCAATTATCCTCTACCTCTAATATCATAATTAAAGTATCAAACCTTAAAAATGAGAAAAATACATATTTATATAGTGTAGGGGAGGCTAGAGTAAAAGTTGTTTTAAGTGTGAATGATAATATTCTGCCAAATATTTTAATCCCACATGCACCACCGTTTTTCCCACCAAAACACATGAATTGTCTATCCTTTCAGCATGTTAATATGTTTCAAATTGGGTTTTCAATCCCGTCTCTTGTTTTTGGATCCATCCATGCACGGATGTAGATGATATGTCCCAAACACTAAAGTTAAGTCCAGCCTCTCGTTTCCATCCCACCATTAAATTAATGGCCCATTTATACCATACAAATTCACTCTTTAGCTATAATGTTCTGAATAAAAGTTGTAGAAACTTAAGTGGGGAACACTGTTACAAACTTTTATGTTCAAATAAGTCATATTAAAATATTTATTTGTGAAATACTAAAGTGTATTTTAATAGGGTAAAACTAGAATTTTCATCAAATTTTTAAATGAATGATCTAATCCCATATATTTCATAAATGAACATATATAGTATAATGTGAGGAAATTATGTCATTTTTTATCAATAAAATATTCAAAAAAATAGTGTTTTATCAGAATTTCAGGAGCTTCATTTGTTCTTATCTAAACGAAAATGCTGATAAGATTTGAGGAACAATGGAGGGTGCTTCTAAACAGGCACAAATCCATGAAAACTCAGTGGTTCCAAAAGAGGAATTTAGGCCAAAGGAACCAAAATCTATTCCCATATTTTCTCATGTTCCTGTTATCAAAAGAGGGGAGGCATCTAGTAAATAAACAATGCTTTACAAGAAATCTAATGTGACAACAAAAGACATCCATCTTGTGATAATTTAGGTTTATCACATGCACCATAACATCCTACAACTACTACTTTTGAACCAAAAATTGTTTCTAAGGAAGTTGTTTGGGGTAAAAGGTTGTTGGAGGAAGGTTGCGAAAAAGACATGATGAATGTCCCCACAAGTGAGAGTAACCTAGGATCTTGGATATCATTGGATGTGATGATAAACAATGGCATGTCTTTTGAAGAAGTATTAGAACATGTTAATACACCAAATGATTCAGAATATTTTTAAGTTACTTGTATAGAATCAACTGGATGTGAGTTTTCATTATTATTCCTATTAATATTTTTATGATTATATTTTTAACCATTATTGGTTGAAATTTGCTGCTCCATCTAAAAAATTACTACCATGAAGCTACCTGAAGGAATACATGACATTAATGTCAATCCTACCATTGAAGAGACATTGGCTCAGGTGAATCTTGAGATATAAGGTCTTCTGGAGATTTATTCTGAATATCCTGAGAAATTTAAAGAGAACATTTCCCACCCACAGACATCAAAAAAAACTGTTGAAATTGAGAATGGTAGGGAGGATTAATTTCAATTCATCGACCTATTGTTATGTGTGAAATATTGATATTGTGATTATGATAAATTTTTTTAACCCTTGAAACATACCATAACCATTATTTAATTCACCCTATAGGGATATCAACTTAAACATCTATGTTTGGAGGTGAATACTCTACATTATCTCAAATAATAATTGATGGTGAATCAACCGCTGTTAAGGATAAATTAGAACATCGAACCTCTTTAAGTTTATTAATATCATAATATGTCCCTCTTTATGATAGTGATTCTGAATCAGAACTAGAATTGAAAAATGCCCTTTGTCCTGCACATCGTATGTCATGGAAAAATATATGGAAAATAATATCTGAAATTCCCCTTGAGGAACTACCTTCAATAATACCGCGACTTTTATCTATTTTTATCATGATGGGATTTGGTGGTTTTGAATACTGTGAAATTCATACCATAGTTAAAGAGATTATCTGAAGGAGGGAGCAAGAGAATTAGCTTTGGAAATATCTGAAAAAAAACTAAACTGTTGATCAACACTGATGAATTCCAAGCAGTGTTGTCCAGAGCTAAGTCCAATCAAAATACAATGTTAAAAGAACTAAAGTAGAGGATTAAAGAGAAGACTATTCAACAACGGCGTCTTCAAATGGAATTAGATATTATCATAGGGGAGATTGACCATCTTCAAGATTCCATCAGAAAAGTTTATAAGGATGGTTCAAAATCCATTGCAGATGCTAAGGAAGCACTTTTCCATACTCAAGATAATAAAGCTAGTCAGCTAAATGAACTTAAACAGGCCGCTGATGGGGCTCAAGATGTTATTATCCAAATGAAATGTTATGTAGAGAACTCATTGTCATTTATGATAGAATATAGACTCTAGTTTGTGGATGCACCTTTGTGAAAATTTTGCACAACTAAAAATCATTTTATCTTTAATCATCCGTGTTTTCATTCTTCCTAGATTTTTTACCTAAACCAATGTGCTTAGTAAGAATAGTTTTATTTTTACAATGGTTATATATATTACCCACAAAAATTGTATCTTATGACTTTTGATTTCTCAATATTACCTAAAATCATAAAAAATGTATGTTAAGTGATATTGAACTCAAATTCTTTCTAGAGTAACCTTTTCAGGTTCTCAATCTAGTGAGTATCATGTCTCTTGTTGTTAGAAGTTTAGAGTCATGCATATTGGACAATCAAGTGATAGTGTTTAATGTTGAAACATATTTGACCATAAATCTTGAAATTAGATCCCAAACAAGACTCATTAGCTATAAATTTCTCTAATATTCCATAAATATTTCCATGGGGAATCATAATTCATGATTTTTAAGGTCACAAAATCTAAAAATTGTATAAAAATAAATGAATTATTTTCAAATAATGAGGTTACCATTATTTGAGAAACCCATTATGGGGGTTGTTTTATGTATGGTTGACTAGAACATACTCTGCATAGCCAAATAATGGCATCTTTGGATTGACAGACCTGTTATGTAGTAAACTATAAGCAATGCCACCTAAGGGAACATACTGCATAATCAAGAAAAAGAGCACTTAGGAATTTAATATTTTACTATTGATAAAAAAATGAAAATAAGATTTGGGTGACTTAAGACCATAGTGGGTGGTTTTTACAAGGAACGGGGTTTTATGAATAAAGGGCTATCTATGTCAAAATATATCATGAATAGGAAAACTAATTCTACACAAATTTGGTGTATGAGAAATGGTTAAAATTTTTAGAAAACGGAATTTCTGATATCATACTATGCATTTTAAGTCATGTAGTGAGAACATTATACAGTGTAGTTTTAAGTCATGTTGTGAGGACATTGTGTTTTGCTATTTTAAGTCATGTAGTGAGGAAATTTTGTGGCTTTAATTTATGGTCATTAGCTTTGACCAATGGTATGAGACTCTACCAATTTCCTGATAATTTTTTTGGATACATACTATCATATTCAGGTATGGAAGGGAAGAATTGTAAACTATGATTCAATAATTTCTAAATTCGAAGAATGATATGGGAATAAAAGGACTAAATGAATTAGAGGAAGTCTTTTCCAGGAACAAAGTTACCATTATTTGAAAAATCTATTATGGGGGCTTTATTATGTAGGGCCAACTAGGGCATATGTTGCATAGCCAAATAGTGGCATCTTTTGACTGAAAGACCATTTTTGTGGGAAAATATTATGCAGAGACACCTAAAAAAATGTGCTTCATAGTCAGGAAAAAGAAATGTCAAAAGTTTGATATTCTGTTGCTAATAGCTGAAGAAATTTTATAGAGATTCAAATTTTTTAAAGCATAGTGTTTGGTTTTTAAAGAAAGTTACCTGAATATGGAGAGGGTATTTCCAATCATGATTTCCAAAGAATCCTAGGAGTAATATTTCTACGTAGGTCTAACCCAAACATAGTATGTATGGTGTCTATAGTTTTTAGGTCATACCAATAGGACCAGAAATGGAAACAATATATGATATGTGGCCAAGTGATATAAGGTTATTAAATATTTCATTTAACACATGTAGATGGAAATGTGTAAGCCATGGTCTTAAAGACTTTAATATTGAGAGAAAGGTAATGGGAAAATATATATGAATGACTGCATTAGAATAAAGATTCTTGTACATTGTTATCAAAGTTTTAAGGAAACAAAAGACACTTTAACGAAGATAAAATTTCCATTATTTGACAAACCTGTTATGGGGGTTCTATTATGTTGGGCCAATTGGGGTATGTGTTTCATAGACAAATAGTTTTATATTTTTACTGACAAGCCCGTTATGTGGGTAACTTATGCAAGGTCACCTACAGGAATGTATTGTGTAGTCTGGAAAAAGAGTTCTTAGATATCAGATACTCTATGACCAGAAATCGTAAGAAATATTATGAAGATATGAAAATATTCTATATTAAGAGTGTGAAATATAGAAGGGGTTGACTCTCAATAGACATGAGAAATATTTGAATCAATATTGGACATGAATTTTATGCCCTTTACATAGATCTGACTCACATGTAAAATGGATAATTTCAATGTTTCCTTTGAATCAATATTATGTTTTGCAGTTTAGAGTCACGCAGTGAGGAAATGAAGTGATTCTGACATAAAAATAGAATATTGTGGTTGGACCAAGGAGTTAAACCAAGGTGTCACTACATATCTCATATGGATAAGAATCAAGCCATATGTAGTTATTTAAACATTCCCTATGTAGGTTTGATTCATACATAGGGAATAAATGGAGTTTTCTTATCATTGTTGGGCCAATGATAGGAGATCGAGGCATCTCTATGTATCTCATATGGATGATAATCATGAAAAATTTAGGACTTGAAAAATAATTTCCCAAACAAATTGAGTTTAATGTGGGGGACGAGGATTTTAACACATTTAAGAAGAATGATTAAATTTAAGACACAAGATGGTATAAAAATAAAACCAGGTATCTTAAAAGAGAACTTTGTTTAGATCTGTTTCATATAGAGGAGGAGTAAAAGTGAAATGGAAAATTTGACTTCTTGAGGCTGGGCCCGAGATTGGAGATCTATGTATCTCATATGGATAAGAATCAAGAAACATGATGTTCTTAAAATGAGACCCCTATACAGATCTGACTCAATAATAAAGAGGAATGGAACTCATGTGCCACTAAAGAGTAGCAATGATAGCAATGATTCTTGCATATGGAAGCTCTTAACATCAAATAGAGAATATGTTAAACATATAATTTAATATCGTGTAATGAGATTGAATGATGTCATGTATTTTAACGTCATGTGATAATGAAAAAGATTATATGCATTTTATTGTCATGGATTATGGATGCTTATAGCCATTATGTAGCTTAATGTCTTACAGCTAGTACTTTGTGTTGTGCATTTTAGAGTCATGGAATGAGGAAAATGTGTGTATTTACAAAAAGTATTTCTTAAATAATCTTGAATTGGTTGGATGTTTGATAATTCTTCCATCCATTGAGATCAAGTCATAAGATCCATTTGACTACACCTAATGTAAGGAATAAGGTCCTTCCCACTTTGGCTCAAAGTTTAGAGGTTTCTTTCCTGGTATCATTGGAGTCCTAATGACCAATACCAATTCTCCCTAGACAAATGAATTTAAGTGAACTTTCTTGTTAATGGCTCGCACTATTCTATTCTGATAGACTTCTAAATGATGCCATGTATGCAATCTTTTTTTATCTAATCATTCCAACTCATCAAATTGTTTCTGAGACTTTTCATCTATACAAAACTGATCACAGATTGCAACTCAGAGTGAATGGAATTTAATTTCAATTGAAAACACTACTTCTGTGACATACACTAATGATTGTGGAGTTTCATGAGTAGTAGTACCGGTAGAAGTATAATATGACCACAAAGCATGAAAAAGTTTATCACACCACAATTTTTTATCTTTATACACCATCTTCTAGACTATGTTTGATAGGGTTTTATCGAAATCATCTATCTGTCCATTGGTCGCCACATGATAGTGAGAAGAATGGTTAGATTTGATATAATGCTCCTGATATAACTTCTTTACCTCAACAGAACATAAATTGGTTCTATTGTCCATAAATATAGGGTGAGGGGCACTAAATCTGGTGATGATGTTAGTTTTGAAAAAACTGAAAATGATTTTGGCTTCAATTTCATTAAAAGGTATTGCCTCAGCCCATTTAGAGAAGAATTTAGTTGTAGTAATAATATACCCGAACTACATAGCCGTATAAATAAGATAAGGCCCTACTACATCCATTCCTCATATGGAAATGGCTAAGAGTATTTATCTTTATGTAGAAACTTTAGGGGTTTATGAATGAAGTTGTCATCCA
Organism: Viscum album; assembly: GCA_963277665.1. Lineage (NCBI taxonomy): Eukaryota > Viridiplantae > Streptophyta > Magnoliopsida > Santalales > Viscaceae > Viscum > Viscum album. The sequence continues at coordinate 1,144,685,248 of OY728139.1, read as the reverse complement.
CTTGGAAGTAATGACTTTTTTTAGCAAAATATGTGCAATCCTGCGTAATTGATGGCCAAAAGTATCCAAGCCTTCAGATTTGATCAGAATGCCTACGCCTAGACTAGTGAGAAACACAATCTCTTGCATGCACTTCTTTCATGATTGCTATAGTTTATTCTCTATAAATACACCTGAAGAGGATTCCATCAAAGCCTCATTTGTAGAAGAGCTTCTGGTGATCTCGACTATTATAAAGAGTAAAATTGGCCACTTGTCGTCAGATCTAAAATTTTTCAGCTCTATCTATTAAAAGTACTCCATTTTGAAGGTATATCATTATAGGTGTCATCCATCCCATGGTATGACCATATAGTTCAAAAATAGGGCTAATTTCATTAATTTCCTCCATTTTAATTTGAATGAAAGGTGAGACCACATAACAATGGGAAATACTGATGATTGTATCATCCCGATTAGGATCTGTCTGGGTTATAGATTTATTATCCAGTGCGTAATCTTGGGCATTTTGTGATCATGGGACATAAGAAAATGTTGGCTCTGAGGGAAATTCATCCATTAACTCTCTGACATTATCCCACAAAGGAATTAACTCTTCTTTTTTGACAGCACAGTCCATATTGATTTGTTTGATTAATAAATTTGAATCACCTTTCACTTTCAGGTGGTTCACTTGTACCTATAGTTCCAATTCCATGCTTGCTATGAGAGATTTGTGCTCCACTTCATTGTTGGTACCACCTTTTGAAAATAGGAAGGAATAAGGCAACACTGCCTTTTATAGGGAGATAAGTACAATTACTAAGAAAACCTTTTTGATTTAAGGGTTTTCCCTTCTATTCTCTATTGGAATTTTGGAGGGACCATCAAATTACATTTCCCATGTTTGGGGATTATCTTGAATAGATAATACCTATTATTCAAGAAATTCAGTATTCAATGATGTATCTTCCGTAGATGGATGTTCAACAAGGAAATATTCCAAATCATGGCCTTTTATTGCCTTGTGAGGCACAAACTAGATATCCCACTATTATAAAATAACTTCCCACCATTCTAAACACCCTTTAAGAAAAAGAGGACTGAGGATAAATCTAGGAAGATTATTATGAGACACCAATTGGACCTCATGATGTTATAGGTAGTGCCTTAATTTATAAACTGCAAATATTAATGTCAAGCATCACTTCTCAATTCTTGAATATCGAGTCTCTATGTCAATCATAGTTTAAATGAGATAGTAAAGGCTATTTTTATTCCCAAAATCATTCTTTTGGGAAATAAAAACACCTAATGATTGATCTAAAGAGGTCAAATAGAGAATAAATGGTCTTCCTTCAATAGGTGGAATTAATACCAGTGGGCTCATGAGATATTTCTTGAGGGTATCAAATGCCTCTTAGCATTCTTTATTCCATTGATAGGTGACTCCCTTATTCATTAATTTAGTGAGGGAAAACACTTTCCTTCCAAATTCATGATGAATCCCTGAATATAGGCCATGTTTTCTTAGATTTCTCTTAATTATTTAAAATTTTGAGGAGGTGAAATCCAAGGATTGGTTTTTTCTCTCAGGATCAATTTAGATTCCATGATGGCGTACAATGAAGCTGATGAATTTTCATGAGTTTACCATGAAATCACATTTCAGGGGGTTCACCTTCAAATTGTGTTGTCAAAGTTTATTGAATATATTCTTGAGATCATCCAAGTTATTAGAAAATTGTCTGGATTTAACTAAAAAAATCATCCACATAACATTTGACAAATTTTCTATGAATGGTTTGAAGATATGGTGCATGAATTTTAACACGTTGCACATGCATTCTTTAAGAAAAATTGTATTACCTGATAGAAAAAAACACCATGAGGGGCTCTAAAGGCTATAGAATCTTCATCCTCTAGGGCCATTTGTATTTGATTGTACCAAGAGTAACCATCCATGAAAGAAAGAGCTTCATAGCCAACTATTGCATTAATTAAAAGCTCTATTATCAGAACATGATATTCATATTTAGGAAAATTCCAGTTAAGATCTTTGAAATCAATTCAAACACTGATTTTCCAATTATTCTTTTTCACTGGGACAATGTTGGAAAACAATTTAGGATATTAAAACTCCCTGACAAAGTTAACCTTTATAATATGATCAACTTCATCTTCAATTTTAGAGGCATGAGTCGGGTTTTCTCTTCTTACTGCCTTCTTGAATCCTTGATGTTCTTCTAGAAAACCCAAATGATGAGTGGATACATAGGAATTTAGACCTATAATTTCTATATAATTCCATGAAAATATAACTCGATGTTTCTTTAGAAATTAAGTATACATTTCTTATTGTTTAGAAGTCATGGACACACTTATTAGAGTGGGGCATGGATCTTTTTATATACCTGGTTTTATTTCTTTGAGATCATCCATAGTGGTAGATACACCTTCCTCAAATACCGGAGGATCATCCCTAAGATCTTCTTCTTCTTCATCTTTACATGTCACTTCTTCTTCTTCTACGTTCATAGTAGGCAATGAATTAAAACTTTCAAAGCTAGGGGATAAGTTAGTATTTGAACATCCTGAAGAAGAGTCCACCATTTCTAACCCTACTAATGATGGAGGGTCTTTCTGGAGCATTAAATAGGATATAATGGGTTGGGAATCAACATTCTTTTCTTTTTTTAGTATTTCTACTACTTATTCTAGTTTAATTATTGAAGTAGAGACTTTGTGAAGTTTAGTGGTTGAAATGAAGAAATCTCCATTTAATATTTCACCACTTCTTAGTGAATCAACAATTTCTCCTATGTTTTTAGGAACGATTTCCGCAATTGAAATTATGGGAATCATCGGATAAGTATTCAAATTTGGGTATATCCTTTCAATTTGTTTGATAGGAAACAATTAATCTATACTCATATGCTTGAATGGGTTTTATGGGATCTTTTCCAGAAATTTTGGAGCATTGATTATGGTTACCTCCTTTATCAAGGACCACGTTCCCTTCGTGTGATAAAATTATTCCTCAATGTATTATGATTCACATATTTTTAATGGAGCCTTATCACCATACAATGTTCCAATTTCACCATTGAAATAGTTCTTGAGACATTGCTGGTATAACAAAGGTATGGTTGCATGTTGATGCAACCAAGGCCTACCAAGCATAATGTTAAAATTTGTTTCCTGACAGACAACCATTAAATCTAAATTAAACACATGATCTTCAAACTAAGTTCTGAGTGTAATCTCTCCTAGATTTTCTTGATCATTTTTATTATAACCATGCAACATTAAAGTGTAAGGATATAAGTCATATTTAGTGAGGCCAAATCGATGATGTGTATGAATAAAAATGAGGTTGACTCCTAAGAAATTATCAATAAAGGCTCATCAGATTGCTATGTCATTGACCCTAATAGATAGATACAAGGGCATGATATGTCTATTTACAAAATCATCTTCATCTTCATCTGTAAAAGATACAACCTCATGACATTATTTATGATCATTCCCTATATGGTAAACCTCAGTAGTAACAACTTCAGTTTCAAACTCTTGAGGACTTGACAAAGCCTCAATAAGTGCTTCTCAAAGATCTTTTGACAAATTCACGGCATCCAAAATTAACAACTTGGCCTGTACATGGGCCACCTATTTCAAAACATCATAATTTTGGTACAATGGTCTACGTTTCCCAAAATGGAGATGCAGTTTTGTAGGTGCCTTAGAAGTTGATGCTCCTGACGTATATGTACCCAGTGTTGGAGCAGAAGCTGGAAATACTCTTGGATTTCGTAGATTAGACTGACTAGGTATATCTTACTACTGATAGAAAGATGGTGTAACCTATAATCAGTCCTCCAAAATAATCATGTTATGACTGCACCTATCATGCATGGAAGAATCTCTTTTTTCTTGTTGAGCTCGCTGAAAGGCTCTCCCATGTGTTTTCTCCACATATACGGTTCATGTGAGGGTAGAGTTAAAATAGTGGCTTCTAGAATACCAACATGTTCCCCTATATACATGACCATAAATTATTCCTTTAGTTCCTTGGTTAGGTATAGGGTTGTCTTCCTCATTATAACAAGAATCACCTTCGGTAGAGGGATCCATTAAATCGATAACGTTGATAAAACCAAAGATCAATTCTTCATCTGATGAAGATTTTTCCTGAGAGATTAGTTATGTTTGTTTCATTTGGTCGGGTGGTTCCCATTATTTTGAAACAGATGGAATGAAATCTTCCATAATCAAATATAATGTTGTATTTGACCCAATCCCATCTTCTTCTGACTTCTCTTTGTTTGGAGGGATGATCTTTTGATAAAGGTGGTTTTGTTAGTATGGGAGTGTCAGAAGACAAAATCAGTTGTTTCAACTATTTTTGTAGAATGGCATGAGTTCAGCTGATCATTTTCTTGATCATCCAATCATCATATTTCTGTGTATTTTTACCTTTGACTTCCTACCTTTCACCTGATTCCTCTAGATCAGTAGTAGTAACACATGAAACTTGGGCTGATGAATGTTTCAACATAACTTATCCAGAGTCTACCATTTTTATGAGGTCTTTGAAAACAAAACACTCCTTAATGGGATTTCTCAACATCTTGTGAAATGTACAATAGTTAAACAGATCTTTATCTCCTTCTTTATTTGGTTTCTTCGACCCTAGAAACTGAACCAAATTATTCTCCAAAGATGAGATGAAGTAACAGAGAACATTTTCATTCCATAAATTATAAACATTTTTCTTTAACTCCTCAAATTATCCCTCCTTTGATCTCTCTGAGAATATTGATGAGGTGGTTATTTCTGATGATGCTTAATAGTTGGAGCCCTTCAATATGATGAAGGTTTTGAAGTGGATATAGGTATAGGTTCTTTCTTGAGTGTGACTATAGAAACCTATACTTTCCCCATTCTCCTTCCTAAAGCTTATGGAATTACATGAGTTTTAGCTTTAGTTTCCATAATGGAATCCTTCACATGTTGGGAAATTGAAGCAAGGTCTTGAAACCATCCTATGTATTTCACAGGGATTAGAGGTGTGCATAACTCATCACCCATATTTTCCACGCAAATTGGCTTCAACTCTTCCTGTGGGAGTTCCAAATTTAAGGATTATGTTAATCCTTTCCATCGAGAAATGAAATATGAAACACTTAATTTTTCCCTTTGATTTCAATTTTTAAGATAAAAAACTATTGTCTTCAGTAGCATTGGGATGAATTGAAGAAGGAATTTCTAATGGAGATCTTACCATTTAGTAATTTATTGATATTGCAGACTTGTATACCATACAAAAGTGGGTCACAAAAATGACTGCAAAAAAACACCTAAGCTTTACTACTTCTTGTTGTTGAGGAGTCCCCATCATGGGATCAAAATGATACATGAATTGTGTTTAGTGTTGTTCTAGATCTCCCGGAACATTAAATATATGGAATTTAGTATTCAAAAAATTTGATGGGGGAGGGATCAGATCCACCCATTTAGGGTAAGATCCCTTTTCCAGCTGAACCGGTGCACGTCGTTCTTACATAACTTCCAATCAAGTTGTTAATACCTCAATTTTGTTTATAAGAATTTGGGTAATATCGAGATGATATGGGACCTATACATTTATATTATATGGAGCTTGAACTGGTGTAATGATCGGCAAAACCACTAGTGGTGGTGGTGGTATTTGTCCTGGATAACCCATTGGGAGAGTCCTATAAAGATGTGTTTGAGACTTCCCTAGTTGTGTACCTAATAGAGGTAATTCGTTATCCAAATATGTACTTACAAAAAATACTCTTTGCTGAGGAGATCTTAAAAGATGTGAAAGTGGAAAATCTATTTGGGGAGCATGTCTAGTAGAAATGATGCTTCGAAGTAACTTTGTATTGAGTCTTTTCAACTATTTCATCTCCTCTTCATTCTGTAAAAATATTTCTTCCAGAAAAATAGATTGACCTTATCCAGAGGAAAAGTGATATGTGATATGACTTTTTCCTTTTCCCTTTTTATATACCTTTAGAAGGGGTGGGAGTTGATTATTTTAGGTTATACCTTGATTCTGGTTAATCCTCTTATTTTGGGTATGCACACCTCCTTCATTTGCTTCAGTATATACCATATTATAGATAAGAACTTCATCTTCTGATTCCCCTATACTAGACCCATTTTATGGAGGATCTTCTGAAATGGTGTTAATGAAATTTACTAATGCATTATCCATTGATGGTATTCTGTTAGTATCTTTGAATTATCGTCACATTTTGTATCTTTTGTGAGACTCTACTCTCCTATATGATCAATTCCTGGGAACCGTTTGATGGACAGTTACCTAAAGGTAATCCTTTGATAGTTCAGTTGTGCACTCTCATTGTGTCTTCTTCCTTAATCGGCATAAAACTGACTTCCATTGAGCAGGGGATATTAGATGTTAAAAATCCCCCAGCCTTGTAGGCTGGGGAAATTTCAGTTCGTCTTATTCAAATATTTTAACATTGATTATTGAATTCAAAGATTTAATTAAACAATACCCCAAACCCTGTAGGATGGGGTGTCTCATGAACTGTTATATATGAGATTCATGTAGCTACTCTTCTGATTTTGCAAATTTTGGTTTGGACATTAGTTGTGTGCATTATCTGACAACCTGTCAAATTACCTATTTTGGAAGATCATTGTGCTATTTCAAACATTTGCACCATTTTCCGACTGACAACCTTTAATTAGGAGGCCTGTTGAAGATTCTCAGATTCTTGGTGAAATAGTTTCTAAACAGCTTGCTTTCATTGTGAATGGATCTGATGAGAGCTAATTGAGGTCTATTCTTGAGCATAGACTTGATTACATACAAAATCTGTTGATTGTAGAAGGTCATGGGAAATAAAATTTAAGGACACAACTTTTGGTTGGATTCTCTGATTCTGGAGTAAAGTGAAATGAAATTCTCAATGTTCACCCCATCCTTTGATGTGAACACCATATGGGGTATCGGAAATTAATTGGTGTATCCTATTTTAAGCATTGGGGCATGCATGCTGATGGGTTCTCTGCTGCTTTCAATCCTTTAGATATCAGGAAACTAGGAGAGATTCCATGCCAATTTGGAATTTCAACCCTTTTATTACTTTTACATGATTTTGATATTCATCATATGGTAATACTTTGGTTTTAAAATTTTGAAGAGTCTTCAATAATTTGATGCAGACATAATGAATGCAATCATCTTCCATGTATTCTGGAATGTTGTATTGAGAATTTTCCAAAGGTTAGAACATGATTGGTACTTCTCCTTTAGCCATTTTTTCTCATGTTTAACATATCTTCAACAACTTTCGCTAAAGGTTTCTCCACTTGGTCTGAAAAAATTGGACGCTTTTTGATTTTTTATTAAAAACAAAGGAATCAGTCACTTTTTCCTCTACTTTATTGGAAGAAAAATGTCCCAAGGGAGGTTTTTATATTGGTTCTTCCCTTAATATCTCTTATGTTTGAGAAAGTATTTTACCCATTAATGACCAGTAATCATACATGATTGACCTTATGTTAGAAAGTACCTCGAGATGAGAGGGATTTCTCATTACTACATTATCAATTATAGAATTATCTTGATTATGTGAAGCACTACTGTGGAGAGAAATTTTGTAGAAAATTCCATCATGGGGATAACCACCATGGTAGATTACTGTAAGGTATAAATCCTCTTTCTCCTTAGTCTTCTGGCCACATAGAGGGTTGTCATGGCTCTCATATAAAGATAGACTCTCTGGATTGACCGAATTTTCATGAAGAAAATCATTACGATGAAGTGTCTGATAGGGAAATTCAGAATTACTACTACAACTCCCATAATTTGGTAATTATAGGGAAGGATCTTGAGCTATAATAGATTAATGTATAAGGGCTTTAAGAACTCTTGTATTAAGAGGATCCAGATCACATAATGGATCTTGATTTTACAACTATGTTTTGTGAGACTTATTATTGGATACTCTCTTACAATTATTTGGGGACACTTATTGGTAGAAGTGGTTATCATAGGTAGGTATATGTGCCTTCCAAGGAGTGGTTATCAGAATGGTCTGATTACCTCCACTTGGAAAGGGTGTATGTTCTTGATCCTGTTGTCTGTATGATATGGGAGAGTATTCCCCATAACCTTTCTAGACTAGTGCAGAGGTATGTATCTACTCTGGAAAGGAATGTTGATGTGTCATCCTAGGTGTGGGGAAAAATTTATGTGTAGGTTTCCCTGGTACTGCTGAAATTGTTGTTATGATATTCTAGTATTCTTTCAGAATATGGGCTTGAATTTTCATCTTCTATTTCACCATTTCTAAGATGTGTTTTGTGACTTTAGTGGCCAGAACAAGAATATACCTCCATTTTGTATCCGGAGTTGGTGTATGTTCATGTTCCTATCTTCCCTTTCCTACAATTGGATACCATAAGTATTAATGAATTTGGGGTAAAGAGTTGAGTATGTCCCAGATTTTTCATCCGGGCTTTTTGAATGACTTATCTTGGTGCTACCAAACAAGAATATTAGCAGGCCTGATAAATACTGGCTGGTGTATGTACATGCTGGATTTTTTCCATAAAACATGGTTGGAAAACGTCTTCCAATACTAGTAGATGAGGTTGCTAGAAGAATTGGTGAGTGTAACCAGGTGTATGTTCCTGTTTACCAATTTCCACCAAATTTGATTGAAGGGATTCCTTTAATGTTTTCAGACGAGCCTACTTAATAGCTGATAATTTGTAAAAATGTGTATGTGCATATTCATGATACTCCACTAGATTTTTCGGAAGATATTGGTGGGTTGCTGCTAGGAAGGTCTGCTGGGCAGTGGAATTAGGATGGACGAGTGTATGTGCCCTCTCATTATTTTCCATCATGTTAGGTTGATAGTCATTTCTAGATGGGGAAAAGGTAAGAACCTACTACCTATTGACCAGAAGTTGTCCCTGACAGTTCGCCTTGCACACCCGGGAATAAGAGACCTGGGCCGAACATCCATAGGCAACACCCCTATCATGTTGGGGATTCAATGTTGTGTGATTCTGCTGGTAGTGATTGTTGGTGGGATTCCTCAAGAAAAACCCCTGCATATTTGAATTGAGGCTGTTAGTGACCTCTCGATATACCTCCCTATAGTATAGGAGGGAGTAGTTGTTGTGTTTTGGGGATGAGGACCCAAAATAGTTGAAGATGGTGGTCGGCACCATCTTCTTCTCAACCATCGGTCATCATTGACTGGACGATTGAGGGTTATTATTAACCTAGAGAGCCTTTTAGAAACCTACAAGGTTGGGATAATACCATGCTGATGATACTCCTTTATCAGTGCATTGGAGACCCAGTGTTGAAGATACTGAGTGGGTGATGACATCATTTCCAGGGATAAGGATCTATCTTGAGCAGTGGGTGGGAAGTTCATAGGTGTCATCTTGAAGAAATCCGTTTTGGAGTGAAGGGAGTTCTGAGAAAAAACTGAGAACAACCATAAACTCCATTAAAGAAACATTTTTTAGATAGATACATGTGTGATTGATTCATTTTTCTAGACTTCATTTATCAATTTATAGTTCACTGACAGGTGAGTAACATTAATATCTTGGTTATGGAGACACATCGGGTTCACCATTTTTGTTTTGTAGTTCCTTGAAACGTGTTTTCTAGTTTAAGAATCACTGATTCCAAGTATTTTCCATTAGATTTATTCATGAAACCAAAAAAATACAAAAATTTATTATCCAAAAGGGACCTTCTTTACAAAGGCAGGTGTTCATTAAGTTTTAAATTTACTATACTTAAGAACATGCATTGGTTGAAAGGATGGGAGGTCAGACTCATCATACCCTTTTGGGGGGTATTATTGTCTACTCTAATACTCTCTTTATAAATTAACAATATTTTCATGAATATTTAGTAATTCACCAAGTATAACATAGTTTTCCCTTGTAATTTGAAATCACTTATTAACATGTGTGAAATTTAGAATCATATGTTTGTATTAAAGGATCTTCATTAATGGATATATCTGTATGTATTTTAGTTTCTCCATCAATGGTTTCCTCTCATATACTATTTAGAGATTAATTTAATTGTTTTTATGATAATATAGTTTTTAAGACACTCAGTGGGGCACTATATAATTTATTTTCATCCAGGGATATGAAGGTTTGGTTTGACATTGGGATTGTACCCATAAAATGGGCTAACTACATATTCTTGTAAAAGGAATCCAAACCCTTGTAGTTTGGTTCCACTTAATGGGACACATCATATCTTTCAAAGTCATGTGATAATGGCCTCTATGTGGAATGTTCTTAGTCAAGGTTGGGTGTGGGAATTTTGCCTAAGAAGCCTAAGTAACTTGGAAAGAATATTTTTTTCTAAGTAATATAAGACCATGTAGGGAATATGTCCCAAGGAGAACAAGGTTGATTTGAAGTTTTGGGTTTCAACCTCAAGGAGGCTTCTTACATATTCCATTTGGATGGTAATCAAAGCCCACTAAGTTCTATGAGTCTCATAGAAGAGTATAGTCCTTTGAGAGAAATGATTTTGGGATTACTTCATGAAAAGGATGTCTTGGTGATTTGGGGGGTTTAATTTGGGAGTTATTCTAAGGAGGATGCCCAGATTAGGGGAATTAAAGTTGGATTTCTGAAGAGGAAATCTAGTGATCTCGGTCCCTGTGAAGCATTCTTACATATCTAAATTATGGTGGGAATTAGTGTTCTCATATTTCATTCATTGTGTTGGGGATTATGAAAAAGAGCATCACATTGGAGGGGACATAATTGGGAGAACCCTTTTAAAAGGGGACTCTTTTGGGCTTAGGTCTTCAAGAAGGCGTCCTACATATCCTAGTTTGAATAGGAATCAGATTTCTCATAGTTTAAGTTCTTATGAAAACATTGTGATCATGGAAAATCTCTAATCCAACGTGATTCTTGCTTAGTGTGATAAAAAAAAGGATTTCAAAGATTTGACAAAGGCACCCACACTTTTCCTCCTCTAATGGTGAATAGGGTGCACCTACAACAACAAGGGTGGATGAGGGAGAGGTGAACAGGGAAGAGGGAAAAGTGATGATCCTTTCCCTTTATTCACTTTACATTAGAAAATGGTATAATGTAAGGTAGGAGTGATGGTGAAGTAGAGATGATCAATACTAAAACCTTCTACTTGAATGGTTTGGGGATTACACCAGGATGGTGTCCCTTTTGGATCTTGATAAAGTATGAAGACTTCTCATTTTCTTTCATGGAAAAGAAAGTGTGAACCATAACTTCCCTACCAGAGACCTAAGGCTCTAGGTATTAGAGACAAAAAGGGGAGGACCAAACCCAAACCCTGGTCCTCCAAACTGGGAACTTCTGAACACAGTTCCTCGGGGAATGGTCCATGTGACTACAAATATAAAAACCCACAGACACTCTATGAATCCTAACCCCATTATGAAACAAATGTGGGAAACCTATGACTAGAGATATACAAACACCAATATGAGACACACTGATGTTCCTTTCCCAAAGTTTTGATAATTAAGATTATTTTGTTGAATGTTTAAACAAAATCCCTTTCAGATAAGGGAGACAATGTGAATAATCCTTTCCATGAATGACTTTAAAGAGGGATTAATGGCTTATTGACTCAAATAGAGTATGTGAATCAAAGAGGGGAGCCCAATTAGGTAATGGAGTGAAAGTATGGGCATTAAATTAGGCTTGGGTGACTTTATGTTCACTTAAGTAACGAACATCCTAGATGTTAATACTTGGGCGAGACCTGACTAAAGCATTCAAGAGTATTCACAGGTGCTCCCAAAAGTGGGGCGCTCATGTTCTTATGAGAGTAATTGGTGGAGTGAAAGTGTTTCTAATTTAGGAAGGTTGGGTGCTTTAGGCACGCAAGTGTTATGGATTTCAAACACTAAAATGACATAAGTAATGTGACCCTCCTTCAATTCCCCCATTTTAGGTTTTAAATAACTATGTTGAATGTTTCAAAAGACTTAGGCAAATTACTAGGGTGACCAAAGAAGCAATTCGGCTTCAGGGAAATCCATCCATAAAAATGAAGGCCCCAAGGGTCTATTTATAAGAAAAAATAGGACCATGGGTGAAAGGATATTGGGAACACAAGTGGCTTGTGAGCTAAATTGTGGCTCACAAGTACCTTGCGTGCCGAAGGTGTTCTTTCTAGACTGGATCGATCCAACATTCAAGAATTTTCCAACCTTGATTTTATTCACGTGTTTTCTCCTCTTTTTTCTAAGGTATTTCACTTTGTTATTTTTTAGACTCTGTGAGGAAACAGAGTGTAAAAAGCTTCATTATTATTACTTAGAACTATTTGGGCCGCCCCATGTTAAGCTATAATGGTCTTAACTGGATATATCTATGTCACACCATGTTAAGTTGTAACAGTCTTACCCGGTGCTATCTGAATACACCCATTTCTCATGTATAATCAGCATGCACCATATAATGAATAAAACAAATTTATTCTTGAAATTTTTCATCATAAAACATTTCTAAAACTCTTTTAAACTCATAATTAAATCACTTTTCATATCAAAGTACCTGTTTTATTTTAAAACCCCTTTTTAATACCATAATACCCTTCAATTTTAAAAAAATATTTTCAATTCCAAAATATCCAAAAAATGAAAGGGATTTTATTTGAATAAAATAACAAATATTTCAAAATAAGGTAGGTATAATTTTAATGGTGGTGGAAAATTAATTTTTTCAATCTATGTTAAGAATATAACATCCCTTTTATCATATGTTATAATGTTCTGTATAAAACACATAAAAATATTCCTTTTTTAAAACCATTATAAGAAAGTTAAGAGGAATAAAATATAGTTTATAAATATTTTACACCCATTTAAAAAAAATTAATAAATTAATTTTTGAAAAAAAATAATGGGTGATAAGTATAGTTTTAGGGGAATACTTCAAAAGATTATTTTTTTAGAGGAAAAGTACATTGATTCTTTAGAAACACAAGAATAAAAAATCCTTGAAAATTTAGCTTTTTTTAAAAAATAAATTAAATATTATGTGAATAGAGAAATTCATGATATAAAATTTCAATGCAAATATATGTATTCCTTCTAAATTAATAAAGGCGCATATCATTATGAAATACCCCAATGAACAGAAATTGAGATAAAGTCTCTTACCTAAATTCTGATTCTTCATGTGTGTCTTTATCTTATTGAATAATAAAGTTATTTTAATTATTTAATATATTTAGAACCTTTATAAGGTTTCTTATAAATTTTATTTTTATTATTAACATGTTATATACAATTGCTTAATCAATTAATATCAAGTTAGACGTCTTTGACCATATTTGGTTTATGTGTCAAAAACATCTTTCCAATGTTGACTATGGTCAAAGGGGTATTTATTTTAAAATATACATAATATAAATCATGAAATAGTTATCATATTAATACATAAATTATACTCTTAAAATCAATCATGAAATATGGTTATCAAATAATAAATCAATGTTACGATCATAGAGAATTTAGGTCGTACATATGCATGATTAACGTTCCCATTTTTCAGTAATCATTATATAAACAAGGTAATTAAAAATTATATTTATATAATGATAATTATATCATAATTAACATATTATATAATTATATATACTAATTAATATATAATTATTATGATTTTTTGATGAAAAATTAAAAATAACCTCACTTTGATGAGGTTGTAGTCCGCACATCCACGAATAATGTTATTAGTTTTTCATTTGTCAAAATGTAAGAATAAAATAATATGTTATATTTACATAATTATTATTATGTAATTAATATCATAATAATATCATGAATATCATATATAGTCATTATATTTACTCATATTACCATTCATGGAATGCATTAGTGAAAAACACATCACATCGCTTCGTGATGTGGTAGTTCAACATACAGAAAACTGATGTTATCATATAACATAAGGTATGAAATATAAAAATGTTGAATATGATATAATTACACAAGAGGTATAATTATGTTATAAATATATTAAATATAATATATAAATAGTATGTAGATCATTATGACTAACCATGATATGTTTTAATGGAAGACAAAAGACATCATTTTACGAGGCGGTAGACTGTTGCACACACGAATAATGATTTTGTAACCCATTTGATGGAAGTGTGTGTGTAGTTTTTGGTCATACCCATAACATAAAAACATATAATTATATTTAGTATTTTTATTTAATTATATAATCATGTTATAATAATAATTTAAGTGGTGGAGTAGGAAATAAAACAAAAACACATACTAATGAACATTTCCTCTTCTTCAGGTAACCCCTTTTGGTTTGCACCAAAGAGAAAAATCGATTAGTTTTATGCCCAAATTAAGGATTATAGGATTAGATTAGATAAATTTAGAAGTTATTTTAGTAGTATTTATTCAGTCCAAATTTCTCTATATATGTGAATATAAAAGGAAATGGGGAGGCCTTACATAAATGGGGTGAGTGGGAAACCTATAAATTTATGAATTAAGGAATTCCACCCACAGTTTTTCCATTTAATGTGGCCCCAATAATCCAAAAAACTCTATAATTGTAGGTATAAGGTCCAAATATGGATATCTAATGGGTTCTTGGAATTGTTCTAGTTCATTTCCCCCCTATGTTTAAAGTTTAGTCAATTGGTTATTCTCATTTTTACCATAATTGGTGTGATTGATTTTATTTTTTTCACTAATAACATTAGGGAAAATTTAAGTTAGTCTTATTAGAAATTAGAAATTATTATGATTCAAAATTTTGAATCCATTTTTCCAAATTAAACTCATAGAAGTGGAAAAAGGTAATTTAATATTAACCCTGTAGATGTAGTGATACAACAAGTCTATAATAAGATTATTTATTTAGAAAAAGTTGATTCAATATTAACTCTATAACAAAAAAATAATGATTGTATGAAAGTAAATTAAAATTTACTAATATATAGTCTATATATGTCATTTAAAACATCCCATATAATGTTTTATTTTAATTAATTAAAAATGTGAAACATTATTCATTTTAAAACAACTATTAGAAAATACATGAATTTAAACCCAAAAATAACATATATTTAAAACAATATAAATTTGATTCAAAAGAAATTATGTGGAAACAATATAAATAAATAAAACTAATGTTACATAAAATCATATTCAAAACATATTTATAATTTTAAATTACACAACTTATTAAAACAAAAT
Source organism: Viscum album (assembly GCA_963277665.1). Taxonomy (NCBI): domain Eukaryota; kingdom Viridiplantae; phylum Streptophyta; class Magnoliopsida; order Santalales; family Viscaceae; genus Viscum; species Viscum album. Next base: position 1,144,669,973 of record OY728139.1, on the reverse strand, counting down.
GATTTTTTTACAAAAATCTGTATTTTCACTATTCACTATTAAATTAATATTTTTCAAAAAATCCCAAAATTTCACCCAAAGTAAATTTTTATATTATGATTTCAAAAATATATTAATTTTATCAAATTAAATATATTATATTTTTTAAATTTTCTTTTCAATAAAACATTATAAAGAAAGAGTTTAATTAAACTATTTCCTTTTTGATTAAGAATTACTTAATATTTTTAAACCTAAAGTAACTATCTAATAGTTATTAATAAATATGAAAATGATTTATTCAATCATTACCTAGGATGTAAAATGTATGGTTTAAAGGAAATATATTTATTATTAGAGTAAATTCATAGATATCTTTTTATTTTATGGTTATATTGAAATTCAATTTAAATATATTCTAATTTATGATTATATTATCATGAGAAGGATTTTGAATATTTCAATGTCACTTTATCTAATCCTTGTTAGTTTATAAAGGTTTTTAATAGCATAAACATGAAAGATAAAGTAGGAAGGAATAAAGGGGATAATAACTTTCCCAATTAGTAAACTAGAATAATTGGAACATACTGGTTTATATTAGTTTTATCTCATTTTATGTAGGGTATTACCTATAGTACCCTAATAAGAAAGTGATCAAATTCCTTACAAAGGAACATGTCTATAGTGGGTAATTTAATTAAATAGTTTCTACTTAATTTAAGTTGGTATTTATATGATGTAAAGGATAAAGTATGCATTAACTAATTAGAGAATATATTTTATGTTTTAATATTTATAGAACATCAACAGGTGACTCTTATTATTCATTGTATTGAAGATAATGTTTATTGATGGGGGTATATAATTAAGAATACTAAATAAATGGATTATATTGATTCCTTTATGTTTATATTCTTTAAATATATTTTTCTTAAAAGTATTTTCCTAAATTATTATACTTTTATTAGAAATAAAATTTCTATATTTGATGTAAAATGAAGAAGACTTAGTGGATGGTTATGAAGAAAACTTTACTAGACTATTCATGTATGTACTAAATATCATTCTATATAATGAATTTAAAATTAATATATTTTAAATAGGTTGGAAACTGATGTTAAAAATAAAATTGGACTCTTGTTAATTAAAAAAATTAGAACTTTTTTCAATGTGATAAGAAATTTTAGAATATAATTTCCAACAGATGTGTACTACGTGCGGTCTAGGTGGTAAAATTTAGAGAATAGTTCAACTAATATATCTGGTAGTAAACCTACCAGATGTTCTAAATGAGGTAAAATAAAATTTAAAGATTGTTTTATTAGATCATTAATGTTTTACCATTGTTGTAAGCTTGGTTATTTAGAATATGAATTTAAGGAAAAGAGTTCTGATCAGAAAAATAATGAGAAAACATAAAGACATCCAATATTGGGATGTTTTAATTGTAAAGGGTTATGTCATTATTTTAACACATTACTAAAGTTAGTTACACAGGGTCAGAATCATAATGAACAGAAGAAAAAATGTGTTGAAAATTCTTTTTTAACTACTACAACATAAGTTAGACCCTCAAACGAAGTGGTAATAGGTACATTAATTGTTCATTCAGATTACAAAAATTTATTATTTGATCCAAGATCCATGAATTAATTAATTTAATGGATAATTTCATGTAAAATTAAAATACCATATCAAGAAACAAAGTTATTAATTTTGGTAAAAACTCTTAGGGTTATAATTGAGCAACAAGAATTTATAAGAATATTCATGTTATAATTTGTGGAATGGTTTTTCCTAAATACCTTTTTATATTTACCATTATATAAGGTTGTGTTATTCTAATTATGTATTAGATTTTATTTTATCAAGATAAGATAGATTTTATATCTAAAAATTTTATTTTATAGAATAAGATTTAGTTTGTATATAATAATGAATCATACTTTTGATAACATATCAAGAGGAGAAGAAACTGATTAAATATTAGAGTGAAAGTTATCTTTGAAATATTATTGAAATAAATGGAAGTGTTTAAATTAGTTATGTTATATTTGTAAATGAATATATGGATTTATTTACTAATGATTTTATTGGTGGTATTCTTTATCAATAGATTGAATTTATTATTAACTTGTTACTTGATTATAATCCAATTTAAAAATACCCTTATCGAATGGATAATTAAAAATATTTTTAATTGAAAAATTAGTTACAATATTTTTTATATAAGGGTTCCATACACATTAACACGTCAAAATAGGAAGCTTCTATTTTTTTTATTGAAAATAATGGTGGGTCTATGAGCCCTTCAGTTGACTATAATGCACTAAATAACATCAATATTAAGAACAAGTATATATTTCCTTACATTGATGAGTTGTTTAACTATCTCCAAGTTGCATAGTATTTTTAAATTTTTATCTTAGGTCTAGGTATCACTAGATTAATGTAAAGGACAAATTAGTTTTTAGTATGATATTTTATAAATTGTATAATCTTAATAATATTTTGGTTATGTCATTTCCGTTGAAAAGTACAGCAATTGAATTTTTGAATTTTATGAATATATATTTCAATGAGTATTTGGATAAATTTTTGGTTTCTTTCATTGACTAAAGTTTGGTTTTTTCTAATAGTTACAAGAAACATGAGAAATATTTATAGATTATTCTGTAAAAATTAAAATAAAATAATATTTATGGAAATTTTAAAAAATGTGAATTTTATTTACATAAGATTTAATTCCTTGGATATATTATATATAAATATTTCATTACTATTGATCCTACTAAATATTAAGTGGTGTAATAGTGGACAAGACCTACAATTGTCATAAATATTTGAATATATCTTATATTAAAGGGTTACTACCAATGGTTTGTTAAACAAATTACTTTATTATCTGTCATACTATATAATTTATCCCAAAATAGACTTCAATTAAATTAAAGAAATTAATGTGATGAATATTTCCATGAATAAAGAATAATCTTATTTAATGCTCTAGTATTATCCTTGCTAACAATAAATAGGGAATTTTTTATTTATAGTCATCCTACTTTAAAGGGACCTTGTTTTTTCTTGATTCAAGATGATTATGCAATTGTATTCTCCTCACTATAATTAAAACTCCTTGAGAAGAATTACCCTACTCATGATCTTGAAATTATTTTGATGGCTTTTTCTTTAAACATTTATATGAATCTTTTATATGTTTTAAAATGAAAATTATACCTGGACTACAAAAATTTAAAGTAAATATACATTCAAAAGGATTTAACATTATGAATATAAAGTTGTTAAAAATGATAAAGGATTATTAATTCATGATACACTATCATATTGGTAAATTAAACAAATTAGTTTATTTCTTGATTCCAAAAAATAATGTGTCATTGACAATGCTATGTTCAGAACATGATTATTTGGATAAAGATTTCAAGAATACTTCCTTATAAATACGCATGTGGAAACTACTTATATTCTAGTTTAGGTATTTTTTAATTCATATTTTTTAGAAATAATTAAACATTCTAAAATTTAAGATCGTTATTTTCATGAAATAGTAGAATTGGTCAAGAAGGGTATGTTGTCTAAATTTAACATTCATGAAGAAGGTGTTATGAGATTTGGAAAGAGGTTTTCTGTACTAGATGATTATAAATTGATGAAATAATTCTAAAATACTAGGAAATAATAAATAAATTCCATTAATTATAAATTTTAATTAATTACGTTTTATAGAGTAACATTCATTATAAAAATCCTAAGTAGTTTTCAATCAAAAAGAAAATAATTTTATTCTTACTAAGTTCATTTCCCAAAATTATATGGTTTAATTTAAAAGATTAAAATTTAATTTTTATAATTTTAATTTCTAAATTTTTTATTATTTTTGAAATCATCCTATAAAAATTAAGTTCGGCTGAAATTTGTGGTCTTATCTAAAAAGTTAGATCTTTATTGAATAGTAAAAAATTACGATTTTTATAAAAATATCATTTTTTATTTGAAAATAATCCTTATGAATTTAAATTGTTATTAAATTAAAATAATTCACCTTTAATTATAAATTATATAATTAATTACAATAGAATATACATTATACCTGATTTTGGAAAAAGTTCATTTTAGGGCTTAAAAAACATTTTCTTTAAACTATTTTCATTATGTTTTACACATTTATGTTAAATATTTTTTCAACCAAATTTTTTTATTTAATATCACTAAATTTATTATATATTTGTAATCATGATGTTAATTAATTTTAAATATATCCATTTTATGTTTTCTCATTATGAATAATAACTGTGGTGAATACTTGTCACCTCGGTAAGGGTAAAACAGGTAAAACAAGATTAAAACAATGGGATAAGACCAATAAATTTCCTTAACAATTTTATTTATTTTATAGGATATGCCTTTTTCCACAATAATGATAATTTTTTTAAAAGATTTTAAATATCATATAACATTCATTTGATTATAACATTTATAATATATTAAGTAAAGCATAAATTTAAAATGTCACTCTCTTAGTTTTAATATCTAGATTATTATTTCATAACGATAAATACTAGTTATGTCCATTTATAAATTGATATTTAAAATATTAATAAATTTATTTATCATGGTGATTTTATTTCAATTTTTAGTGACTGAATAATTACTTTAAATTCTTATATAATGCCGACATAGTGTTTATTCAAGTAATAGAAAAATCAAGTAAATGGTTTTAAAAAAATTAAATGAAATATAATTTGGATGCATTATTATATCCTATGAATTTTTTAGATAAATATAAAAAATTATTTTTGTTTTGAAATTTTATATTCAAATTCCATTACTACCATAATATCGTAAATGTCAAACAATTAGAATATTAACAGAACTGACTTTAAAGGTATATTATATTAAATAATATATTATATAATCATTGAGTATTTGTAAATGTATTATACCTAGAAACGTTTAAGCGATACTTTTTAGTGTATCAATCATGGTTAAATTATGGGTCACTTATCCTTTTATAGTAACTTTCTAGACTCATATAGGATAAATAACTTACATATCACAGTAATAACCAAAAGGATTAATAGGGGTTAGCCCTAAAAGAGAAGGGTAAAAATATCACCGAAACATATTCAAATTTAGTTTTTTAATATTTTTTAACTCATAATCATCCTAGATTCTAAATATTTCAATTTTATGCAACTTTAAAATTAAAATTAATTTATATTAATTTAATATATTAAGTAATTCCAAGGGTTCCACTCACCTTACTTATAAAAGGGCTAATCACTCTTATATTTATCACAAATTTTTAGTAGTATAGATCAAAAAATACCTACCAAATAATATCTAAAACGTTACTCATCACATTCTAGAGGTCTTGGCATCACAAAAAAGATCAAACATTGAAGGGTTAAGGTTTCATCCAAATTGGTTATTTGAGAAGAATCTATAATTCCAAACAATCCTATTTCAAGTCTATTTCTTATTCTACCTAGTTCAGATATTATTTAAAAATAATGAAATAATAAAATAATTTTCTTAAATACACTTAAATTTTATAATGATTATGTTGTAACCCTTTTTAATCTCAGTTTCCATACTATGGGAAAATAATACATCTCTCATGCGTACGTGTGGATTACCACCTCCAGGAAGTGTTGTGTTTCGTTTTCCCCACCACCTCTAAATGATGGTTTTTATTGATGATTTAATTAATAAAAAAAATTATTGAAATAATTATAATTACATAAATATTATAGATCATTTATTTAATTACATTTCCATCCATTAAAAAATAATGTTGATGTTTATGTGTACGTGTGGACTAACACCCCCACAAAGCGATGTGATTCATTTTTTAAGTATTACTTAATTATATTGTTATAAAAATTTATTTAATTTTTAAAAATGATAATAATTTTATGATTAAAATTTTTGATATTTGGGAATAAGTATTTCGTTTAACACATTCCTCATATGAAAGTATTTTTGGGATTATGAAATGAACATTCTCAAAACGTCCAACATAAACTTAACTAATAAAGTAATTACATAAAAAATCATCATAAATACTATATATGGGATAATTATAATGTAATTAAAATGAAATATTTTATTAATAAAGTAACCAACTAATATAATATAGTTATTTATGAGTTAAATAATGTACAGAGTGAGGAAAAATTTATGGTAAAAGAATTTAAAAAAAATACTCTTTTAATGTTTTCCTTCTGACTCTTTTACTTATGAGTCTGTGTTCTTAAAAATGATTTTATAAAATTAATATTTATGATTCAATGGTTTATAATGGTCATTTTCAAAAATATTTTACTTTATTTACAATGATTTTAAAAGGTATCTTTTTAATGTTTTCTATATGGGCCACTTTTGAATGTTTTATCCAAATTGTAAAAGAATGTCTTTCTTTAACATATATGGGCATAACAAAAAACATTATATCACATGTTTCTATGGTTATTTTAAAGTAAAATAATTTCTAAGATATTTTATAAATTTTTCATTTTAAATATTTTTTTAAAGAGATATTTCTCTCTATTTTTATGTAAAAATAGATAGTTATTTGTTTATGGGTTCAAAAAAGTTTTCAAGGGATTTATAATGAAAACATGAAATATTAGTAGTGATTTATTAATTTTAAATTAATAACTATATATGATTATGGGTGATCCTAATAAAAATTAAATGATGGGTGAGCCTCATATTTCTCTTCAATGAATTGGGTAATATTACATATCTTCAATGTTAAGGAGAGAGTTAAGTATAGAGGTTTCCACTATAGATTTAATGAGAATATAGTTATTTCTAGAATGTGATAACATGGTTTATGAATATAATTTTCTAAGATTCGAAAATGAGTTAATATTTTCCTGTTATGGGTTTTAATGTATTTATTTTATTATTAAGTACATTTTCCATGTGAATGTTCTTCATTTTATACGACTATAGAATAATATGAAAAAGGTAAAATTTTTATGGAATTTCAGGATTTTCACCAAAACAAATAATTTTCATAGTTTATACCCCTTAATTATTTTTTTTCTAATCCCATGCCTTTAAAATAATTCATTTTATTTAAGGATATGTCTAAAAAAAGAATAAGTTATGATGATTTATAGTTAAAATAAAACATGTTTCTTTTTAAATGTTTAATATTATTGAAAAAATGGATAATGAGTAGAAGTGTCCAAATTATAATATTTGGGGTTTAATTTAATATTTATAACATAATTCTATAAAACAATAAATGGTAAAGACCCTAAAAATGTAAAAAAGTGATTTCTTCTCTAAAAACTCATGAATATGTAATTTTTTAAGGAAGGGTCCCTGCAGTTGGTATCAAATGAAATATTTACATAACTTTATAGGTTTGGATGATATTAATATAATACCCTTATGACATTATAACTTATGGTTATGATATATCATTTAAATATTACCAAGTTTCTTCATCTAATCTTGGATTATTCAGAATGGTTTTCTATAGTGGGAATTGGGAAGATTAACTATTAAGGTATCAAGTGAGAATTATCCATCAAAATCATCATCATGGAATATTTATTATTAAAACTAAGTAGTTAGTTATAGTGATAGATTGGTTAATATATAGCATAAATTGTGGTGGAATCCATGTTAGAGATAAACCAAATTCTCTATTGAGGAATATGTTAATAGTTGATCATTTTATGAAATTGAACCCACAAAATATTTTTCGAACCTCATATCCAATAGTAGTAAAATGATGGATCAATGCTCTATAAAGTATATCTAAAGTTGTGGGATGTTTTGAACATCAAAAGTAAACTCTTACCATTTATTATTCTAAAGTGTAAGTCAATAAATAATGGTTATTGGTTAAGAATACCAGAGAGAGATAAAATATTAATTACATGGAATGATATAAATTTAAGAATATTTTCTTAGACAAATAAATCATTATGGTTGTTAGACATGGAATAGAGAAATATTTCATGGAATTAATTAAATAGGATATGGATTTAGTAGACACATATGAAGAAAAGTTCAAAATATGGGCTAGTTATAAACCAAATTTTATTCGGGACCATGATAGTAATATTAATAGTGTTTACATAAGATTAAAACCATGTTTTAAAAAAACTTTGGCCTCCTAAGAATTAAAATGAAATGAAAAAAAATAATTGTGATTATACTTTTCTTCCTCATAATAAAAATAGTAAGAACCAGTTATGGTGGAATGTAATGGGGAAGTAGTTATGAAAGGAATCTAGAGGGAATCCCCCAACATGTTCTGTGTTTGGTAAAATAAACTAGAGAATTTTTTTAAGGATTCAAAAAAATTTATCGATGTAGTAATTTTGTTTATATGGATTTTGACAATAAATAAAAGTGTTTAGATCAATCCAGGAATCGGATAATAGATATTTATCCGATGATGAGATGTTTTAATTGCAATAATTTGGGGATTTATTCAAACATAAGTCGGAATTTAGTTACTCTAGGAGGAAATAATCTAGATCGAATGAAAAACAGTGTGTAAAATCCTTTTATATTACTATTATAGATTTTGGTCTATCTAATTATGTGGTGACATGTATGTTACTTCTTAATTCGAATTATGTTGATGTGTTATTTAACTCTAGAACATCTCGTTCCTTAATTTCTGAGAATTGTTCAAGTAAAATTGGAATATCTCCTTATAAAAAGAATAAAAAACTTTTGGTGAAAACTCCTCATAGAAGTATTAAATAAATTAATATTCATAAGAATCCTCCTCTTATTTTTAGTGGGATAGTTCCGCCTACAAATCATAATGAACTACTCATAATAGAGTTTTATTTTATTAATGGTATGGGTTGTCTTTTAGGTTATCATGATATAATAGATTATAGACAGAATAAATTCATATTCAATGATTTCCTACCATTGATAATATATCTAGAAGTTGATAAATTCATTAAATATGGAAAGAAACATTTCCTAAGATATGTTGTTGAGAAAAAAGAAATTATTCACATTAGTGATGTGCTAATTGTAAATGAATATATAAATGTATTTTTTGATGATTTTCCTATTACTATTCTTAATCAAGAGGTTTATTTTACCATTAAATTAGTTCCATATTCTAAGACACTTCCAAAACCCCATTATCAAATGGGTCATGTATAACTTTTGGAATTGGGAAATATATTGTACGAGTTACTTGATATTGGTTTCATTTATCTCGGAACATCACCATAGGGTTCTCATGTTTTAGTTATTAAAAAATTATTTTTCAATTAGGCCTTAAATTTATTATGGATATTTTAAAAGCATAAATATTTATAAAATGATTCCTTTACCATATATCGATAATTTTTTTGATTATCTTCAGAGAGCACAATTATTTTGAAGATTTATCATAGGTTAGTATACCTTCAAAATAAAGGTAAAAGAGAAATGTATTTTAAATATAGAATTTCAGATTAGATATAAACATTATGAATTTTTTGTTATGCCCTATTTGTTATCTAATGCACCAACTATATACATGGATCATATTAATAGATTATCCCATGACTCTTTGGATAATTTTTAGGTTGTTCTTACTGATGATATTTTGGTATATTCTAAATTTCTTGGGATCATGAAAGAATCCTAAGGTTTGTTTTAAAAAAATTGAAAGGAAATAATATATATTAAAAAATTAGTAAATGTGAATTTTTATTGTAAGAAATTTATTCCCATTGGATTAGTGTTTTTAACTATGGATTAACTATTGAATCCATAAATATTAAAGTGTATGGATAATGGAAAAGACCAAAAATATCAAAGAAACTAAATTTTTTTATTATAATAGTGGTTTATTAATGATAGTTTACTAAAAAAATCAATTATCTCACCCACTGACTAATTTAATTTGAAAATAAGTGGATTTTTCCTAGATGAAAGAATGGTGTGATTGTTTCAAGGAACTGAAAATAATATTGGTGAATGATCTTGTTTTGGAACTACCCTCTAGAATTGGTAAATTTTTTATCTTCAGTGATTCTTATTTAAAGGGACTTGGTCCTGTTCCGATACAAAATGATCTTTAGTTTATTATAATCCAAATCAATTGAAACCTGATGAGATAAATTTTCCTACACATGATAATGAACTAGAAATTGTGGTTTTTTATTTAAATTTATAGAGAAATTATTTTTATATATAAAATTGTAAAATATTTACTGATCAAAGTTTTGAAGTATATATTCACTCATAAATTACTAAACATGAGCCTGAGAAGATGGTTGGAGCATATAAAGGATTATGATTCCATGATTTATTACTATCTATGAAAATGAAACAAAGTAGTTGATTATTTGAGTTTAAAATATAATGAATCCTTAAACATCCTATATTTGGAAAATATCCTTTCATAAATAATTAAATGAATGATGTCCTTGAAATTTTGTATATGAAATATTGTTCTATTTTTTAATGTTTTAGTGAACTCATCACTGTCATAAAGAATTAAGAAATCTCAAAATAGAGACTATGATTTTTAAAAAAAGGTAGTACTGGTAAATAAAGACAAATTATCAAAATTTAACCTAAACAAGGAAAGTGGTTTGATATTTTGAAAATTTTTTTGTGGGTCGGATATCTCCTTGTTTAAAAAGTAATTGTTTAGTGCATCTTATAGATATCCCTTTGCTATTTCTCCCAAAAGTAATAAGATATACATATACCATCAAGAGTATTATTAGTGGTATAAAATAAATAATGATATTGCATATTTTTTCATGAAGTATTTGAATTTTAAATAGGTTTATGCCAAATAGAAATTAAAAAAAGTGTTCATCTATTTTCAGTGTTGGAGTGGAAAATGTTAAAAAAATATCCATGGATTTCATGGTGGGATTTCTAAAGACATCTTGAGGTAATAAGGTGATTTGGGTTATTATTTATCAATTAAATAAATTTTTACATATTTATCTAATATGATGTACTATGTATTTAGATCAACTTTGTCGAATTTATCTCAAAAAGTTGGTTAGGTTATATAGAGTTTCACTCTCTATTGTATCAGACCATGATCCTAGGTTTACATCTTATTCTTTTAAAGGCCTTTAGAATTTATTTGGTAATTTAATAAATTTTCATATAGGTTTTCATCTTCAACTCATTAGATACTCTAATAGAACTATTCAAACATTGGAAGACATGATTCGAGCTTGTTCAATGAATTTAATTGATTTACATATAAAAATATTTAATTAGTTGGGTTTTTTTATAATAATATTTCTCAATCTAGTATATAGATGAAACCATTAGATGTATTACATAAAAATAAGTGTTGGATTGAATCATGTTGGTAAGAAGTATGTGAATAAAGTATTTGGGACCAAAGTTGGTAGAAGAGATGGCTAAAAACAAAAATACAATTTAATGGAATTTGGGGGTGGCTTGGAGAATAGAATCAAGTTATACAGTTGACTAGAGAAAAGATATTTCATTTGAGGTTCAAAATCATGTTTTTATTAATCATTCCCCAAAGAAAAGTGTTATTAAAGTGGTAAAAAGTTAATTTTAAGTACACGGTTCATTGGAACATGATGTGTTTCATGTATTATTTTTAATGAAATATGCATTAGATGCATCTCATGCCATGATCCCTCAAGTAGTATAGTTAGAAGAGAATATTTTGTATGATGAACAAATTATTTAGATTATTGTTCCCAGAGAAAATTTTATGTTGTGTAAGGTGATTTTTCAAGTTATGATTTTATAGATAAATCATATAATTTAATTAGTAACATGGGTATCAGATAATGCTATGAAGTAAAAATATCCCCACTTGTTTATGAAATGAATAAAATTATGAGAACACAACTTCCAAATGGGTGGAAGAATATAACTACACAGGTAATAATAGATCAGTTTCTTTCATTATATGCATTTATAAATTATATTTTATATTTTGATATTAATTATAAGAATATTAAGTAATTTTTCAATCAAAAAGGAAATAGTTTTAATTATACAATGTATTTATTCAGGTATTATATAGTTTTATTTAAGTGATTAATATTTAAATGTTATAATTTTAATTTTACAAAATAAAATTAATTTTTGAAATAATTATATAAATTTTTTCTTTCGGTGATTTATTATGAATTTTATAAAATGATTGATTTTTAGTGAATAGTGAAAAAAATTATTAAAACTATCATTTATTTAAATTTAAAAGTTTCATTATATTTTGAATTTGATCTAAATTTAACATAAGTATCATTTAATTATAATTAATCTAATTTATTACATAGAAATCATGATTATACCAAGTTTTTAAATAAGTTTATTTTTGGGATTAAAAACACATTTTTCTAAAAACAGTTTTTCATTTTGTTTTAAAAATTTCTATTAAAGATGATTTCTTGAAATTTTATAAATTAAATCTTGAAAAATTTATTCCATATTTTAAATTATGAAGTTCAAATTTGGAAAATAGTTCCATTTTATTTTTTTATTTTTAACAGTAACTGTAGTAAATATTTGTTATCTTGGTTGGGATAAAACTGGTAAATTTTTTTTATAACTATGATATAAGGGCAAACAATCATCCAAATGATGTCGTTATTTTATTAGATACGTATTTTTAAACAATAAATTATATAGTTTAGAAATTTTTTAAAAAAAATCCACCTTCCTTTGATTATAACATTTATAATATTTTTTATTAAATGATATATTCAATATGTCAGTATTTTTCTTCTAATATCTATAAAATTTTGTAATAGGGTTAAAAAAATTATGTTCAATTGTAAATGGTTACTTAAAATATTTTTTTATGGTAATTTATTTTTTATTTTTCATGATGTACATATTACCTTATATTCGTACACAATGTCGACATAGTTCTTTTTGAAGTGATGGAAAAATCAAGTAAATTATTTAAAAAAATTAAAAGTAACATAATTTAGATTAATTAATATTTAGAATGATTCTTTTTGATAAATATCACATATTAGTTTTGTTTTAAAAGTTTATATTGTATTTTTACTACCTTAATGTATTTACAGTTAAACTCTATGAGTAGTTTCGAATATGACTTTAGTTGTATATTATGCTAAATAATATTTCATTTAATGATTTAAAATTTATAAAAACCTTATATTTGGAAACATTAATGGAATATGGTTGATTATACCACACATGGTCCACATATTGGTCAATTTTCATTTTATATTAACTTTCTTGACTTCTATAGAGTAAAAATATGTTAATATCCTATTAATGATCAAAATGATTAAAAAGGGTCCAAAAATATGAGATAAGGGTGAAAAAATAACCTAAAGATGTTAAAGATTAATTGGATGATATTACATAGACTCATAATCATCTTATATTTAAATTATGACAATTTTTTGGCACATAAACCTGAAATTTAATTTATCTTAATTTAATACATTATGTAATTCCATAGGTGCCTCTCCCCTCACTTATTAATGGGAACATACTCTCATATATAAAAAAACTTTTGTATAACTCTAGTTTTTCCAAAACCTATTCTATTATCTCTAAAAAATCACTCCCTATGTCATAGGGTTCATATTCTTACCAAAATATATAACCTAGAAGGCTTAATATGTGAGCCAAAGAGGTTTTCTGAGGAGAATGTATAATACCTTATCGATCTATTTGAAGTATAATTATTCTTCTACCTCCTTAAAATATTATTTAACTATCATAAAATAATTAAATTAACAAATTAAATAAAAATAAATTCTATTATGATTTTTGTAAAACCCCATTTCATCTCATTTTCTATCCTTTAGGAAATAAAAAGATCAATCCAACATATATATGTTTTACCACCTCCACAAGGCGATGTGTTTCATTTTCCATTACTACCTCATAAGGATGGGTTTTTAAGGGATTAAATCAATATATATGGTATTAATAACATAATTATAATTATGTAAAGATAATATATCTTATATTTTCTTACCTTCCTATACATTGAAAAATGATAATGTCGTTTGTGCGTACGTGTGGACTACCACATCCCTAAAGGGATGTGCTTCATTTTTCCGGTATTAATTTCAGGGAATGTTATAAAATTACAATTAATGTATAAAAAAGATAATTATTTCACTATTAATATTATAGAGATGATGAAATAATGAATCCTTTAACCAAGGTCTTCCTACCAAAGCAGTTTTGGGATTATAAACTAAAAAACCCACAAAATACCTAATGTAAACATAACAGATAAAGTAACTACATAAAAATGGTAATAAAGTTTATAAATGATACAATAATAATGGAATTAAAATTAAAAATGTTATTAATCAAATAAAAAACTAATATTTTTTTTATATTTTATTTAAATAATGTATGATGCTAGATAACATTTAAGGTATAGTTATTTATTTTAAAAATCATCTTTTAAAGATTCCCTGACAATAATTTTTCTTGAATGTACATGTTATTTATAATGTTTCATGTATATTATAATTTATGATTAAATGTATAATAAAGGTCATTTTTTACCATATTTTATTTTCTTTATAATGTTTTAATAAGGAAAAATTTTAACATTTTATGCACTGGTCAATTTTGACACTTTTAACCAAACTGTAAAATAATTTTTTTCTTTAACATATACGGTGTGAATATAATTCCATTATATCATGTATTTTCATGACTTTAAATCTTACACTACATTTTAACATTATTATTTTCAAATAAAATCCTTTACATAGTATTTTGGAAAATTTTCATTTTAATGAATTTTTAAATGAAATAGATATTTCTTCCTATTTATTTATGAAAATGGAAATAGAATGTCTTATATATTAAAAATATTTTTCAAGTGATTTATGATGAAAATTTGAAAGATAAAAAATTTTGTGTCCATATAGTAGTTTAGAATTTATATGATGAAGGGTCTGCTTGATATAACTTATATGACGGGTGATCCCGATATAGATTATATGATGAGTGGGGCCAACAAAGCTCTCTAATTGATTGGGTAATTTTAACACTAATAAAATTTAAATTAAAACTATGTTCTATAGTGTACATGGTACGCAATAATGGTCCCAAGTAAAGCTTGAAACATTATTATTTAAATATGGTTATTTTAATCTAGTCATTAAATTGATGGGTATGAATAAGATTAACTTATTTAGAATATTTATATAATTTTAATACTCATTATTAATATCTAAAAAAAATTAGAAAATAATCAGTCAATTATTATTAAATCTATTTTCTTTTAAAAAACCATTTTCTTCAAAAAAACAACATTTATTTTTTTTATTGTGAAAATTTTATAATTAATTTATTAAACTTATATAAAGTATATTTTAAAAAAAGTATATAACTTTTTAGTTATTCATTCCAAAATTACATTAGTATGAGTTTTTTATAATTTTATGAAAAGTGTGGGTTTTCAATAAATTATAAAAAAATAATAATTTTGGCTGAGCAATGTATTTTTATTTCAAGAATGTAGAAATTTAGATTTTGTTTTAAAATGTTTTAAAATTAAAATTAGTTCTATTATTTATTTAATAATCTAATTAAATTAATTGGAATCAATTTAATGGTCGAATTTTGGTATGAAAACAATTTTATATTGAAAATGCGTTTTTTTGGAAAAACTGGTTTTATGCAAGAAATTTATTATTATATTAATAAAAAATATAATCACTATTCATGAGTTAAATTATTTAAATATATATATTAAATATTAAATCATATTTTTGTAACATTCATTCAATATTTTTTTATAAATAAGAGAAGAATAAACCAGGTTTTAGGCATAAAATTCACTTTCCAAAAAAGTGGTCATCATCAGGTTTTGCGGGCTTATTTTTCAAATTAATTTATAAATATTATATGTAATTAATTCAAAAAAATTAATTCCATATTTTGAATTAGGAGGATAAAAGATTATAAATATGATTTTTTTTTAAATTTTTCTAAATGCGAATAGTAATTTTGGTAAGAGATAGAATATCGATAAAGGGTAATTCAAGTTAAGCTAGGTTAAAACTAACTCATAAGGTCATAATATTTCCTCCTAATAATTATTGGTGGAATTTAATTCTACGCTTATCACCATTATATTAAAATATTGATTTTTTAATGGACCCATTTCCCAAAAAATGACCTATATAATATTTAAATCAATAAAAGTTTCCAAATATCACTCTCTTAGTTTGAAATGTCTATTATGTGTCTATGTATGCCAAAATATACTAATAAATGAATATAAGTATATATTTCAAGATTAATAAAATTATTTTCATGATATAAAATTATTTTTAATTTTTAATAATTATATAATGACCTTAAATAGGTATGTAACACTCAGGCTGTATTAATTTAACTGATAAAAAATAAAATAAATGGTTTGAAAAAATTAAAATTAATATAATTTTATTTATTTCAATTTGTAACAAAAAACATTTATATGAATATGACATATTATTTTCATCTTAAAAGATTATATTCTATTTAAAACATTTAATTTATGTCTTTTAATTCAAATTGAATTAAAACTATATAAATTTGAAATAATGATATTTTATAAAAATTAAATTTTAGTAATTTAATTAATAAACATATAAATATTAAAAGAGGATATGGGTGAAAATATATTGTAAAAAGTTTAATACCGTTACAATTTATAGTCCATTTAGAACCATTTTTCCTGATTATTAATTTAATATATATTAATATATTATGAATTTTCAAGACTTCCCCTCCCCTCAATTATAAAAGAGAACCCCTCCTTTTTATTCTTCACATCACTTTTGAGCCTTTTATATCTACCAAAATCTTTCAATTTCTCTTATCCATTATGCTATAAAAATTATAAATATTTTTTTCTTATAAAGTGTCAAGACCTAGAACTATTAAGAAGAGATCTAATGGAGTTATTTCAAAGTAGAGGCAATCGCCTTAACCGATAACTTTAATTTTAATTCGTATTTTACCTCCTATAAATCTATTATATTATTAATAAAAAATAACATAAATATACTTATTATATTAAAATTTTATTATGATTATGATACCACCTTAATTCTCCCAATTTCCATCAAATGGGAATGGAAGTATTTATTTTTCATACATATGGTTAAGCTTCTTAATTTAGCGATGAAATTAATTTCTCAAAACCATATTTTATTGATGACTATTTTGATGGTTTTAGTGTTTATATATGAAAATTATGGATTAATTATACTGTATTAATGATAATATTATGTCTACCTTATTGCCTTATAAACTGTAGGAAAATGATAATAGTGCTCACGCGTACGTGGGGACCACCACCACCACCACAAAGCAATGTGATTCGTTTTCGCATTATTTGTTTAACATGGATGAAAATAAAAAAAATATTTAATGAATATATATATTTTAATTCATATAATAATTGTTATTTTAATTTTAATTATTATTTATCTTTCTTTCATTCCATCTGTCAAAAAATAAAAACACCATTCATGCATACATACCTCCTACCGTCTCCATGAATAGTGTTATAAATTTTTCTATATCTACTTTTATTAATGAATAAAAAAATTTATATAATGAATATATATATATATAAATGATATTTATATCATTATTAAAATTATTTAGATTATATAACCAAGGACAAAGTAAAAGGAAAAACTGCTGAACAAAAACATTTGTGAAAAACGAAGCATATATCACCCAAAATAATGACTTTAATGAAAAATTATTATCAAAAGTGTCATAAAATGTTATAAGTAAATCATATATGGTATTATATTTATGATAATGGTTATGTAATATAACTATAATAAATATATATTTATTATAAAGGAGGTTTAAATGTATACAAAGGAAGTCGGACCTAATGAAAGGGATTTTAGTCTCACTTTTGTTCCTATTAGACACATGCCATATTAAAAACTTGTTTCTTTTATGTGGAATATATACTAACTGTTAATGTATTTAATTATGGTTATTTTGAAATTAATTTTAATTTCTTATCTATATAATGTTATTTCTTTTATGGGACTTACAATTCAAATGTTACCAAAGAGGTCAGGGTTTCATGTCACAATCTCATGTTTTATAGGGACTATTTATGATTAAGTATCTGATGATGAAATAGTAAAATCTACCTCTTAATAAACTCATGCATTGATTTATCCACTAGTTATTTATTGAAAATACCTATTTTCCATTAACTATACTCACCTTAATTATTTATTATATTGAAAATATGATTTAATAATATTTCACTTCATTTCTCTAATCAGTCAAAAAAACATTTTCTTAAATATCCATGTTTTCAAAAAATAAATGTTTTAAATAAAATTTTTACTATTATACTATGATTTTTAATGTCATTTTTATTAATTTTTTAATTTTAAAAAATGTTTTAACAATATTATTCGTGTTTTTTCTAAATGGTGTACTTTTTTACTTTTTACCAAAAATGTGAATGGAATGTTTTAGTTTTAACTTATATGGAATGGGAAAGGTTTAACACCATCATGGCCACTAAATGTTTTGAATATTACTTTAGAATCATCCAATAATCCTTTAAATAAATGTTTTTCATACAATTTTAGAAATATTCATATTTTTAATGTGATTTTCAAATTGGAAATATTATTTTCTGCAAGAAATGTTATCTGGACTTTTAAAGGTATTTTTTTATGTGATTACATCTTTTTATAATTATTATTTAATGGGGATACAAACCATTGATGCCATTATTGACCTTTATGTATGTGGTCAATGTTTATATTTATGATATGTTTATAAAACCAATTTATTTTTCATGTGTTATGCTGTGATGAATGGATGAAATGGTTATGAAACTTATTATCTTATTATAGATTATAATTTGAGGATATGATGAATGTTTTATGATCATATGTAACACATATGTTTTATTTTAATTATATTAAGGTGGTTAAATTATAACCAAGGATGGGGGTTACATTATAACCAAGGCAGGTGGTCATGTTACAACCAAGGTTAGGTGGGGATAGAATTTTATATCGCACAAATGCATTGGGTAATGATTGATATCTCAATAGATAACATAGGACTATAATTGGGAGTGAACCAATTTCATTAAGTGACCTTCTACACTATGATATTACTGGGAGTGAAAAATAACTACTTTGATATTTTGGGGAGTGAACCCATTCCACTATGACATCCTCGTCAGTGATCCTTAATAATTATAGAAATAATTTTCTATGATTATTCATATGACATGATTCCATGTCTTATAAAAATTTAATTCTCTTAGTGATCATGTTATTTGATTCTTTTAGGATTAATATATTATAAAATATAGATATTTATTCCATAAATCATTATTATGATATTTCATTTGCATGGTATGGTTTAAAAATGTTATTCTCAAGTTCTCATACCCTTATTCTCATATTATGTTAATGTTATAATTGATCTTTCCCTTATTTACCCCTACTGAGCATCTGAGCTCACCCTTCCATTTGTTTCTAATTCCATAGTTCAAGAAACTCTTTATTTTAATTCTCATAAATTATTTCTATAATGTTTTCAATGAATTGAATGTTTTATGATAGTAAAATATTTTTATGGATAAACTGTGAAAGTTATCTATGTCTGGTTCTACTATCACCATCTACAACTATTTTTAATGAGACACAATTAGTTGAACTATTATATCACTTTAGGATACTGTTAGATAAATATTCTTCCACGAGTTCAACTATGTGACAGTCTGAATATCCCATACGATTATTCTAACATCGAGTGGAGATACTACCACTATTAAATAAATCTATCATCAGTAACTTCTAGGAATTCACTATACGTCTTTTAGTTTAATGGTACTACCTTTAATATGAAGCTAACACCCAGAAAATCTAACTCAACTATTATATGGATCTACTGGCGATAGAAAATACCATTTCATGGTGATATTATTCGATGAAGATCTACTATCAAAGAAATCAATAGCCAAAACTGCTACTAATAATGGATCTAGTATTAGTAAATATACCACCAAAGAGATAATATATCTATCTAGAATTTATTTCATAAGATAAATTATTTTTAAGTCTATTTTAATTGAGATGTGATCAATATTTGAAGAATATTTTCAAAATATAAATTTATATAAATCTAATATTTTTGTTAACTGGGTTCTTTATTTATTTGGGTGATACATTTTTTAAAATTTTCATTAAATAGATATTTTGTTAGAATCTAAATGAACCCCCTCTTGAGTTGTCTACTCGGACTAAAATTGGTATCATAGTGGATTTAAAAAATTAATTTTTAAGGTTATCTAGTTTTACTGAATGATATTAGTTTTTTTTATCAAAATTTTTATCATTCTGGATAATACTAAGTTTTAAAGTGAGGCCACTAATCAGACTCATTATTTCAATGGAAGTAACTATGCTCAATGGAAATTAAAATAGAGAGCATGGGTTTTGATCTTTGTATAGTTATTGAGGATAATTAAGAAATACCTAAGCTCTTAAGAAATACCAGAGTGATTCTAGTAAGGCTACCTATGTTTAGAAATATAATGTTATGAATTCCTTTTAATGTGAATTATGAGATGTTGAATTTAATAGTATATCCTCTTGCAGTATATATTTTTAAATATGGGATACTATTGCTATATATCATGAATTAAAAAACAATTTAAAATAAATGAATTTGAACACCTATACTATTGAATATAATACTTTTTACATAAATCATTATGTGTCTATTTCTGATATGTATCTCAAGTTTAATTAAATAGTCCAAATGAATCATGCACATAGAAATAAAATTTCTAAAAAAGCTCAAGTAATTAAAAAATTTATATGTCTTTTAGATAGTTGGAGAGTACCATCTATTTATATATGTGAATCATGTGACCTTAGTATTTTACTAGGGAATGAAATAATTGGAAAATTCATGATGTTTGAAGAGAAATTGTAAGTGAAAAAAGGAAGAAGATATTAAACCCAAAAGAAAGTTAGTATCCTTTAAGAATTTTTACTCATAACTAAAATAGAAGATCAAAGTTAAGAGTTTAAGTGATGAAGAATCATTGTCTGATGGTGATGAAGAAATGAATCGTTTAGCCTGAGTTTTTAAGAATTTCTTAATGAATAATATGATCTTCAAGAAATTTAACAATGGGGGTAAGTATGATGAAAAAAGTAACATGATAAAAGAATATAAAAACAACAGATTAATTGAATAAAATAACATTATATGAGTACAGAAATAATGTAAACATAAATATAGAATATCCCAAGATAAAATATAAGAAAAAGTATGAGGAAAAATTCAAATGATATAAAATGGCTTTGAAATCCATGTGAATACCTCTAATTATAGTTCAAGTGATACATACTCTAGAGGAAAATATATAAATAATAAAACTAATATGTGTTTCTTAAAAAATTCATATTACTAATTTATTATTTCAGATTCTCTTATAAATACATCTATTTCTTCTCAAAAAGAAAAAAATAATGTGGAAAATATGACCAGTGATGATCTACTAGAATATTTTATTATTATGGATGAGTTTTTTAATGAACTAAAATATAAATATAAATGTATAAATAAACAACATGCTATGTTTGTTCACATTAAAACTAATATTACTATATAAAATGATTAGAATATTTAGCTATTAAAATAGAATAATGAGTTGAAATTGTATAATTAGAAACTAAAGAAAGATCTTGAGAGATTCACTAATGGAATAAAAACTCTAACCAATATTATTAATAAAAAACAACTTCTATTTATACAAATGGAATTGGATACCAACCTCAAAAAAAGAAAATATATAAGAACATATTTTTAACTAGTTATAGTTAGCTAGTTTTATCAATATATCTTATTCTATTGGACCTAATAAACTATTTTTTTATGAAAGTATAATGTATTATTATAAGAAACTAGTAAATCAATTATGGACTACTAAAGGAATTATCACTAATATTTCTTTACCTAAGAAACTATGGGTACAAAAATCGTTTTTGGTTTAAATCTATTTTGTAGGAAACCACCATAAAAATTTCCAATAAGAAAATATCGTATACGGATAGTGGATGATCCAGAAATATCACAAGAGACTACTAGATATTTAAGAGCCTATTGAAAGTGAAAGGTGTATATCTCACTTTTTGTGATAATGACAATGGAAGAATAAGTACACTTGGTCAAATTAGTAACTCTAATACTATTTTTATTTCTAAAGTACTCTTTGTTGATGTATTAAAGTATAATATTCTAACTATTTTACAATTATGGGGTGATGGTTACCATGTTATCATTGAAAAAAATTATTGTAATTTTTTTATGCCAAACATGATTTAGATTTTATAGTTATGAGAAATGATAATTTATATATTTTTTATTTGAATTACTTATTTTATCATAATGTTTCATGTAAAAAAATACATTTCACAAAGGTTATCGGATTTGGAATAAAATGCTAAGACATTAAAATATACACTCTCTTATAAATCTTACTAGAAAGGGATTAGTCAAGAATAAAATTAAACTATAATTTCTAATAGATAAATTATGTAATCCCTATAAAAAGGGAAAGAAACACAAAATATCTTTCAAAACAAAAAAGTAAGTTTTAACTAGTAAACCTTTAGAGTTGGTTCACATAGATTTATTTAAAACACAGAGTTTCTATTTTAGTATGAAAACATTATTCTTATGTTATAGTGGATTATTATTTAAGATATTCATGATGTTTTTTACTATCTCAAAAAAGTGAGGATCTTTACTATTTTTAAAAATATTTTAAATCTGTATAAAATGTTAGTGGATAATGAATTAAGACCTCAATAAGTGATCCTAGTCCATATTTTAAAAATCAACAGTTTATGCTTCCAACATAGTTATAGTCATCCCTTTTCTTATCATGGAACCCCACAATAGAATGTGTAGTATAAATGAGAAATAACCCCCATTAAGAAATTACATGAACCATACTCAATGACTATGATTTAGATATTTTTTTGGGGAAGAATCTATGAACACATATTTTTATATAATTAATAAAATTATTCTTAAACCACTTTTAAAGAAGACACCATATGATTTATGGAAAATAAGAAAACCAAAAGTCAATCAATTTGGAGTTTTTAGTTGGAAAACCTTTATTTTTGATACAAAGTATAATTTAATTACTTTTTCATCCAAAAGTGAAGAAGTAAATTTTATCAGATTTTCTATAACAAGTAAATCATATAGGGTATTTAATAATAGGACTAATAATGTGAATGAATATGTTTATTTGGTATTTGGTGAGAAAGATCCACATAAGACAAATAATTATTTAAAAAACATGAATATGATCATTCCAATCTAGAAATTAATATTAGACCTAATGAAAATTATACCAAACCTCTTATATGGAAATCTACTAGTTATGATGAATAATATGAAATGAAACCTGTAGATCAAGAAGAAGTTACAAAAACTTCTATTCCAAGATCTATTATGACTCATAGATATCATCTATTATATGATTTTTTAGCTCGCCTATATAAAGGAACTCGAACTAGATTCTCCCTTAGAAATGAATTTGATCATCAATATATCTTGTCATTGCTTGAACCTAATAACATCGAGGAGGCTATTAATGATGAATTATAGGAAACAAGAATGCAGGATGAGTTAAACTAGTTTTAAATAAATATACTTCAAGAACTTGTTGAAAGACCCAAGGACTACCTTACTATTGGAACTAAATTGTTGTTTATAAATAAGGTTGATAATTGTAGAAAAATAATTAGAAGTAAAGCAAATACCTATTTTTTAAGGATATAGTTAATAAAAAGGTACTGAATATAATGAAATCTTCTCTTCAGTATCTTTACTTGAAGCCGTCCTAACAATTATTGTATGTGTAGAAAATATGAATTTCAAATTATATTAAATGGATTTCAAGAGGGAATTATTAAATGGTTATATAGTTCAAGAAATTTTTATTGAATAACCCCTAGATTTCAAAACCCTCACATTCCAAATAATTTCTTAAATTAACAAAATGTTTTAATGGTTTAAAACAAGCCCCTATAGCTTTGTACGATAAAATCATAACATTTCTATTTCAAAATTTTTTCTAAAGGAATAGATAAACCTACATTATTTAGTAAAATAATTTCTAAATATTTTTTATTTTTATAAATCTTTATTTTTAAAATTTTTTTGGATCTTCAAGAAATTATTTTCATATTAAATTTTCCAAAATTATGAAAAATGAATTAAGAGTGAGTATGATGGATGAAATAAAATTATTTCTTGGTTTTTAGTTTTTTCAATAGAATAAAGGAATTATATTAAATAAAATAAAGTGGATTGATTATATTTTAATGTGTTTTGGTATGGATAGTACTAAAGATAATGACACTTCTATTAGTTCAATTTATAATTTATATCTTGATAATATTGAGAAATTAGTTGATCAATCGACTTATAGAGGTATGATATGAATATTACTATACATAAATTCTATCTAGCATAATATAATGTTTAGTGGGTTTATGTGTGCCTATTTTCAACAAAACTCAAGAGTCACATATACTTCTGGTAAAAATAATTTTCAAATATCTCAAATATTTAACCAATTTTGGATTGTTCTAGTATAGAGGAAAATAATTTTATCTAATTAGTTATTTGGATGCTGAATATGTTGGTAGTGAGTTAGATATAATAAACTACTATGGAACAAGTCACTTTTTGGGAAAGTCTCTAGTTTCCTAGTGATGTATGAAATAGAAAATTGTTGCATTCTCCGCATCTGAAACTAAATACATACCTATAGGCAGTTTGTGTTCACATATTCTTTGGATGAAGCACACTTTAATAAAATATGGATATTAATTAGGGAATGTACCTAAAAGTTTGATTACACAAGTTCTATAAACATTTCGAATAATCCTATGTCTCATTCTAAGGAAGCACACATTAATATAAGGCGCCACTTTTTGAGTGATCACTTTCAAAAGGGTGATATAACTCTTATGTTAATTGTAATTAACATTAGCTTATTGGTATATTCATAAATCCTTTGAATTTTTAGAGAATAAGTGATAAGTTTTAGTAAATATTTATTTCATAAATTTATATTAGTTTTGGTAGAGAGAAATAACATGACTAGTACTATCATGGATGATTTTCCATTGGTATATACCTTCGATATGTATCAAGGCTTGTCTACCAATGGTTTCAACCTTAATGATCTAATGTTGGTATCAACTATTATTCATGTTACCATGGCGATATATCACTATATACTACCATTTTATAGTGTCATTTCAGGTTACTGGTTCATGGTATTGTAATGTGCTACTGTTTTATGCTACTATGAGTTTGTACTATTAAGACCTACTATTCTTAGTGCTACCATTCCTATTATCTATAATTAAAATTTTTATTGAGTTTTTTTAAAAAAACTATTAATATTATGATTATTTTATTTTTTTTATTTTAAATACCTAAATGAAAAAATCAGTTTATAAACAGATTATGAATACTCACTCTCTCTCACACACCGCATTTGAACACTTTCACTATTTCTCTCTCAACCTATGACCTTCCACCTTCCTCCTTCATCCCACAATCCAATGTAGATATGGTGTGATTGAATCACCCTACTATGTCACCAGATGATTCAAATAACATGAAGAAATATATAGGTTAATCAAGTTGACCTATTTTCATACTGAAGAATCCCCATCTCACATCTTTAGATATTGTTTCTAAAAAGGAAATATATGATTTGTGGATGGTTTTGATGAATTTGATCATGTGGAATGTGATTCAAGATCAAGGATGTGTTGAATGATTCTCAAGGACAAATTGACCATTGAACCCTATGTTGTTTTATGAGTTCCATCAATTTATATATAATGAGTTTGGAGAAAAAAAGGATGTTATCAAGACTGTATTATAAATAAATTAGATTACCCTTTCATTTAAGTAGTGGTTAAGATGCTCAAATGATCCTCACAAATGTATAAATGAGGGATATAAACATTATATCCCTATAAACCAATAGAATACTATGTTTGAAGATACCTTGTTGGAATTAACATGGAATTCTACTATGTTAATGCCTACAATGGCAGAGTTTAATAGAGAATGAATATTTTTTGCTGAGTTCATATAACATATGTTATGTCCTAAGAAGGGTGGATTTAGCATTATGAGGTATCAATATATATTTTTATTATTTATAATGAAAGTATAAGATTATATAAATTTGTATAGATATTTGATGGTTAATATGTTGGAGTTGAGAAATCCTTCTTTTAGATCAGCCTCTTCAGCTTACCCAAAGTTTATATCTTTTATTCTAGAATATATAGGACTTTTACCGACTATTAAATAAAATGTAACTAAGTTTGGATGTTTTTTTATGATCCATGTGACCTGTTAGAGAATTTACGTAAATTGGAATACTTGGTTGAAGAAGGGGGAAGTTGATAATGGTAATATTTATTGGAATATTAATCCATCGTAACACCCTATAAGACCAAGAGACATAGATAACTCTGGATTGGATCCAAATGAGTTTGTAGTGTGTTTTTTGTGGGAATACATTGATGAAGAAGTAGAGGAAGTTGTTGCTGAGAAACAATAATTAGTGGTTGTTTCAATAGAATGGGTTAGTGAACCTCTATGGATTAGATCCCCATTAATTCTTATGGATCTTCTAGTCCTCAACTTCCTCTTCATACTAGGGAGAGTTTATTGAGAGATGATAATGATTCAGAAGATATTAAAGTCTCTAATGGTGATCGAGTTGAGAGATATTCTTCTGAGAATCCTGAGGAGGTAGTGGTTCTTTTAGATGATTCTGAGTATGATATCGATAGAGTTGAAAAGGATTAGTAGTATCTCCTTTAATAGACTGTAATTAAGTCCATAAGATAGTCCATTAGTGAGAGGTAGGGTATATATTCTTCTACCTTAGAAAACCAAGACTCTAGTGATAGAGATGATCCAGAAACATTAGGAGATCTGGAATCTGTAAGCCATATTGCCTCAGATAAAGATGAAAATGGATCACTATCTATGGGGTAGAAATCAGTAAGTTGTGTTATACATGGTTTTGAGTCTTTAGAGTTATATATTGATGATGATTATTAGGTAAGTACAACATAACATGGTAGACCTACCATTTCAATTGAGAAATACGATCCTAAGGGATCCCTAGTAGAGAGGATTGATGAGGTGGAGTTATTGGAAGCTTTTCATTCTAAAAGTCTTTCTTTGAAAACTAGGCAAGAGGATTTTAGTGTTCCAAATTTGGACAGGAAACCTCATAATATTTCTTCTTCTACTATTCCTTCTAATTATTTAAATAAATATGATCTTAATTACTTAATGAAGATTTTTTATTTGATCTTACTGATATTATTAGTCCCTCATCAGTTCAGATGACTAAGCTTAGTAAAGATGATATAAAGATGATAGTCTCTTTACTAATTTCACATATTCATCCAAAAATATTATTAAAGATGGGAATTCATGGGATAAATAATGATAGGTTGGTGGAGTATATGGATGTAATCTATAAAACTATAAAGGATATAAGTCTCATCTCTATGAGGAGGGAGTTGCCTCTTTTGGAGAGGCTGGAGAGTTTCTCTACTTTGGAGATTCATCTTCAAGCGCTCCTCCTCCATATTCTACTACTTTATAAGATTCTGATCAGATTTGTTATATATATAAATAATAGCTTCAAGCCATTATGGATGGTCTATATTTTTCTCATCACGATGGGCCTTTCTAGGTAAAATCGCATGGCGTAAATATATATAAAATGATTAGTGAATTAATGAATGATGTTTAGAGTGGTAGATATACTATCACTAAATCCATTGAGTATTATATCCAAAGGATTTACATAAATAATGAGATCAATTCACAATTTATGTTCTTGAATGGTAATTTGATAATGCCTCATTTTACTTGGACCTTCACGGAGAAAGTAACCATCTCAATACATTGGATTCACTACCAAATTATTCATGGATGTGAATTTTGAATTATTAAAATAAATTGAGTATGTTGGTCAGGTTATTATACAATATTTTTACATGATGAACCAATTTCATTACACGTGTGGGAATACATTTATATCACATGAATCCATTCCCTTGCAAGCCTTCACTTCTTCACATTCTACAACACCTCTTCATGACACTTCCCTTTCCCTTAATCATTTTATGTTAATTCATATTGATCAAATCATGCATCTATGGCTAGTAGTGTTTAAAGAACCTACACCTCCAACTCCTCCTACTTCATCTCATATTCCTCCTATTGAGTTAAAAGGAAAAAATCTATTGAATCCTATTTCTAGTCAGGCTACCTCAGAATATTCTTAGCATTTAGATTGGGATTTTGTATTTTTATGGATTTTAATATCTTTTTGACACAATATTTTGAAACTAATATCTAATGAAAAAAATATTTTTATTCATTATTATGTATTTTATTTAATTTTTCTATTATTTATAACTTTTCAAAAATCTCAATAGGTGAGTACTGAATTGAATTTAATATAGGTACATTTATGTCATGAATAACTACATCAAATATGGAGTTGGATTGTTAAGAAAAAATATTTTTTCTATTCATATGTTATTCATATTTTAATGTTTTTCTATATGGATATAAATATCATGATTTATGATCATAAATAGGGGAGATTGTTGGCATAGTACAAGCACTTTATTATTTTAATTATCACAAATAATGTTTATAACATTTTTAATGAACTTAATGATTTATGAATGTAAACAATTTTATTGAAAAATTATGAAAACTGGGTATGTCTAGATTTACCATTACTATCTACCACTAGTAAAAATGAGCTACTCTTAGTTGAATTGTGTTTATAATTAAATCTACCATTAGTTCAAAAATATACTTGTAGTTTAACTATGTGATCATAGGGATATACCATCTCATTGTGTAACCATAAAATGGATCTATATCAATTTTTATGTAGATTTACCATCAGTATCTCCCACCTTAACATAATACTACCTCTAGTTCAATGGTTATATCATTCATATGAATGTACTATTGGGAAAATCTACCACTATTGTTATATATATATACCACCAAGTTAATCTACCATCTCTTGGGGCCACAGTTTGATGAAGAGATACAATTAGTGAAATATACCACTGGAAGAGCGACCACCAGTGGATCAACTTTCAGTAAAGCTACCACCGAAGAGCTACCATAGAAGTCCAAAATTAATTTAAAATGTGATTATTTTATGGATATATTATAAATTTTAATTATGGAAATAATCATGTGGATTTAAAAATGATTATTCTTAAACAACTCCATGGCTATCTTAAAGATAAATTATGACCTTTTCTAGATATTATTCTTGGTATGAGGGTACAAAATCTTCTATTGTTATCCTACAACAGATAATTAGACTTGAATCACTATAAATTTAGTGAATCTCCCTTTTAAGTGTGTAATACAATAGAGAAATGTGGAATACAAATTATCATATAATAAAAGACCCTTATATGTTGGAACAAATAAAATTTTTGAGGCACATGTTATTATAATAATATCAATAATTGAAAATTTAAAATATAATCCTTTTAGAGAAATCTATGACCCCATAGTATTCCTGAATTTCTATGAAACTTTTTCAATATTATTCCAAAGACAAATTAATGGGTTCCATAACAACTCAAACTATTCAGATTGAGAAACATTTCATATTCTCATATTTAAAATCTTTCTCTTTATATTTAAGATTTATATTAAAGCAATTTTTTGATCTTATAACACATGGTATATTATACTATAATGGGAGTTCTTGAAAATATTTCTCATTTCATCAAATTTGTATTCCCATGAACCATTGAGGAAGAGGTCGTATGTCACTTGTGCTTGTTTAGTCTCATGCATAACTGTGGAATATTCTTTGTTCCTAGAAAACATTTCGTGTTAGTTTTAAAAAAATATGATCTCATTTGTGGATCAGTTTATTTAATAATAAAATTCTTTGAAGTATCTAATTTTCAATTATAGGGTATTAAGTCTTAGCTTGCGACTTAACCACTTTTTAAATTATGTTATTCTTTATTTATGATAAGTTAGTTACTTATTTACTTTCTCTTGTTTAAAATTAGACTAATTTCAGTTATCTAAACTTCTAAACAGAAACTTTCTATGATAGTGAACTAAAATTAGTTTTTGATAAGAGAAGATTAGTTTAAAAATATAATTTAATTTAAAGAGTATCATAAATTATCTATGAATTATATTTAGAGAATCTTTTAGAAATATCAAATTATATAAAACTTATTTTTTGTTAACAAGAAATTTTATTACTTTTGGGGATAAAATTTTTAAAATTGTCTTTAAATATAAATAGTTTTAGAAAATCATTTCACCCCCCACACTCTATAGTTTTCAATAGCCACAAACCATTTCCTTACCCTTAGTGATGATGAAAGGTTTTAGGAATGATATGTCTAATAAGGCTAAGAAGATGAAGGAATAAAGAGGATAATCTTATGAACTAATTTTTATGTGTCAAAGTTACCAAAAAAATATACCTATATGATTATGGAATGGATAGTTTTGATATATAATTAATATTAATATAATAATATTTAATATCTATGTATGTAATTTATTGGTTGCTATTGTTGGTATTAGAGAAAGGTTTATTTATCCTTTGGATACTAGGATGAGAAACGTTTACTATGAACTATGGGGATATGTCTAATTATATAATATCATATTAATGTTTAGGTAATGATCATGGATAACCTATGATGAACCTAATGTTCCATAGATTTAAAAGTTGGGGTAATGATTAATAAATACCCAAAATGATCATGATTCCTCACTATAAATATTTTTTCTCTCACAATGATGTTTTTTAGAAAATGGATTGAACCAGGAGAATTTGTTTTAACACTAATGGAAAATGGAATAATTATACTCATGAGTAGTGAAATGAAACAAAATATAGTGTATACAATATTTTTATTATGAATAGTTAATAATCATCATATATAACTACCAATATTCACCTTATAAAACACTCATACTCAGTAAAGAAGAGAAAGATAGACTTTGCAGAGATCTCGAATGTTTGAGACTATGAAGGAATAAATATTCAACATCCTATATATAGAGAACTTTTAAATAAGAACATAATTTAATGCCTTATGGGAATAAAAATATATTTTTATATGGAAATTAAGGGAATTGATAAATTAATTGCTACATAAAATAAAGAGTTTGATAGAGTGAAATAATGATCATCTTAATGTACCATTTATAGTATAATGTCTTATATTTGTGTTATATGGGAATTATCTGAGCCAATATTATAACAAAAGAGTAAAATCATAGACAATGTAAAGACATATAAAGTAAATGATTAAATTGTTTATATATTATGATATGAGAAATATGTTTTTTATTTTTTATATCAGTGATATTTTTTACAGAAGGATAATAAAACATCTAAAGATTATTCCATAGATAATTTTGAAAGCATGTTTTTAGTTGGTATTAAGAGATTATTCATATTTTTAAGATATTATTAATGTACTTGAAATTGACTGGTTGATGAAAATGTGATTTAGGTAATCTTTTGTGATGTTTATATCATTTTTTGATTTAGGGAATATATTTAATAGTTATTGAACATATTTGAGGAATAAGGATGTTTTTATTTTCTGGTGCATATACGATTTCATGTTAATATAACATAAAAATTATAGATAAAATCATGGGTTTTTAAGTTTATGGTTGATCAAAAGTTCAAAAGAATCAAAAACCACTTTTTAAAGATTTAAGTGATGAAATTTTTAAGTGATTTGAAACTTCTATTGGGTATTAGGAAGAATAATTTATTGAATTTTAAATAAACTCTTTTGGTTGGTATATGATATTATGTTTATTTTTTTATGGTCTACATTATTATGGGATATAGATAATATTGATGTTTTAAAATTGATTTCTTAAGAGGGTGATATTTTATAGGTGTTTATTTCAATTTAAGGATAACTATTTAAGGTTAAATCTAAATTTGAATCATGATATTTTTATAATGTTAAAAATATTAAAGGATTATATTATTAATTATCACATTTTTTTATGTTATTTGGGATAGGTTTCATTGATTTAGTATTAATATAACCCTTTGGTTTTACAAGCGATTTAATATGAAAGATTATTTGGGAATAAAGACCCTAAATTTTTAACGATGTAAGATGAAAGGTATGATATGACCTTTGAGATTAAAACATTCATAATGTTGATGTTATTAACATAATTTTGGAATTGGATATTAATTTTTGACATGATTGTACAATGGTTTATTAATTTTTACTATTATATTTTACTACTAATTATTTTTTTAGTTAATGCCCAATTATATGCGTAATATCTTGATATAATTTTTTGATCCACTAGAGATTTATTTGTGTGCTTATGGAATGAAAAATTCAACTTGATTACTCATCATTTAGAGATCTAGATTAGATTGTGGTGGAAATTAATTAAATGATAAAATTATTATTTTTAAGTAACTATATTTCCATTTTTTATTTTTCTATGTTGAAAAATAATTCCTAAACTCTATTAAAAGGTTCTTAAGATAAAAATTATATCCTATAAACTTAAATTATGATGAATATTCGGTCATCTAAAATATCACTAATTTAAGGTTTTGTGGTTGTTAACTTTATTCTTATCATCTTCTATATCATACTCTATTAGTCTATGGGTGTTATTTTTATCTTCCATCTCTATATTTTTACATCCCATTAATGTTCTCCTATTTGTAAACCTAGTTTTTTGGTGATCATTGTACATCCCTTTCCCACTTTTTAAGAAAATGTTTTATTAACCTTTTTTATAAAGTGGGTTTTCAATAGAAGAATTTTCAAATATCAATCAACTGATTATTGATAAAAATTTAAAATTTCATGTATAAAATTTATTAAATTGGGAATGCTACACACTATATTTTTAAAATAACGTGCGTACAATATGCACAAAAAATGAGCCTAAATGTACCACAAAATATTATTATTTAAATAATACATTAATAACTTAGCTCTTAAATTGCATTGTATGAATAGGATTAACAAATTTATAAAATATATTTAATTTTTCTAATAAATATTAATGTGTAGATAAATTTTTAATAAATTACCACCCAATTTTTAGTAAATCAATTTTATTTTAAAAATTATTGTTTTTTCAAGAAATAGTTTTTATTTTTTTTTTGTGAGAAAATATTATAATTAATTTCATGAATTTATATAAATAAGAGTTGGTAAAAAAGATATAATTTTTTAACTAATCATGTAAAAATTATCGTAGGAATAATTTTAGAGAATTTTATGAAAAGAGAGCTTTTTAATAAATACTAAAAAAATAATGATTTTTCTTGAAAGTTGTATTTTAATATCAAGAATGTAAAAAAGATACATTTGGAAAATAAATGGTTTAAAATTAAAATTATTTCAATTAAATATTTAATAATTCACTTAATTTCATTGGAATCAACTTTATTATTGATTTTTTATGAAATAATTTTAATTTGTAAAAGGCATTTGTTTGAAAACTTTTTTTAGGAACACAATATATGTTTATATTAATAAATTAAATCAATAAATATTAGTGAATTATTTTTATGAAATTTATATATTATATATTCAGTAAAAAAATTTAACAATCATTTAATAATTTTCTAAGCATGAGATTAGAATAGAATAATTTTTATTGTTAATAATTTATTTTCCTAAAAATCATTTTCATTGAATTTTTGCACATATTTTTTAACATAGTTTATACAAATTATAAGTCATTAATTTGACAATTTTGATTACATATTTTTAATTTTGGGGGTTTAAATTTTTTAGGTAGGGTCCTTTAATTTTTTCCAATGTCAATAGTAACTGTGGTAAGATTTATCACCATAGTAAAGGGTAAGTCGGGTAAATCTCGGTGAAAAATAATTGAAAAGTCATAATTTTTTATTCTAATAATTATTTGAAGAAGAAAGTTTGACCTATATCACTTTAGTTAAGAAATTTATTTTTTAATGGACACCTGTCTATAAAAATGACCAATATAATAATTAAATCAAATAAAGTTACCAAATGTTACTCTCTTAGTTTTAAATATCTCTTATGTACCACATAGGGAAAAAATAAATTCATGAACGAATAAGAGTGTCTATTTTGAGAGTAATGAGATTATTTTTATGATATAAATTTATTTCTAATTTTTAGAAATTATATAATGACCTACAAATATTAGAAATACCGATGTAACATTTCTTCAATTAATAAAAAATATAATAAATGAATTAAAATATTTTAAAAGTTATATAATTTTAGTGATTTAATATATGACACTGATTTTTTATATGAATATGAAATATTATTGTAATGTTATATTATTAAAATCTATTTCTAACTTTTTATTTATTTGTTTTTGGTCAAATAAAATTGATGGGTTCTAAATTTTCAATAATGATTGTTTATTAAAATAATATTTTACTAAGTTAGATAAAATTTATAAAAATGTAAAATTAGGATAAGGGGTAATAAATGTCCATATATTTCATCAATTTCTAATTTATAGGTCATTTTGAACCATTTTTATTGATATTTTTTATAATATATTTTAATATTTTAGGAAATATCAAGAGTGCTCATCCCCTTAATTATAAAAGGGAAACACTGCTTTATAATCTTCACAACACATTGATCCTTCTAGATCAACATAAATATACCTATTTCACTTCAATACTAACCTAAAAACATTCTATATGTATTTTTATTCCAAAACTACTTAACCTAGATCCCTTAATAGGATATCTAAAGGAGTTCTTTCAAAGAAGATGTAATCTCCTTAACCAATCACTTTTTTAACTCTTCTTTCCCTCCTATAAATATATTATATTCTATGTAAAAAAATTAATTAATTTTTCCAAATATACCTAAATTTAATTATAATTATTTATCTCCCATTATTCCCCCTCTTCCATTAAATTGGTAGTGAAAGTATCGGTTGTGCGTATGTACGACTTATTGTCTCCATGTAGTGAGACAGTTTATTTCTCATCAACATATTTTATGGATGGATAATTTGACGAGTTTAATGTTTAAATATTATACATAATACATAATTATACTTATGAACTTTTAAAATAATATCTACCTTCTTACCATCAAAACCATTGTAAAATGATAATGTTTCCTGTGCGTTTGTGTGGACTTCCACCTCTATGAAGCGATGTGAATTGTTTTTTCATTTACCTTTAATTGGATGGTAATAAATATTTATTTGTTGAATATATATGATTTATATGTTATAATAATTATTATATTAATTTTAATTATTATTTACATTTATTTCATTCCATTGTTTGAAAAATGAAAACATCTTTCATGTGTACGTATGTCCTACAATCTCAATGAATGATATAATTCATTTCTCTATATCTAATTTTATGAATCACATAAAAAAGGTATATAATGCATATATATTTTATTTATACCATTAATATTATTATTTATATTATGGAACTATGATCAAATTACATGGACCCAAACTATAGAACAAAAACATACATTTACAATGAAGTAGATATGACCCAGAATGGGGATTTTAATAAAGAATTGTTAACAAA
This sequence comes from Viscum album, assembly GCA_963277665.1. Lineage (NCBI taxonomy): Eukaryota > Viridiplantae > Streptophyta > Magnoliopsida > Santalales > Viscaceae > Viscum > Viscum album. The sequence continues at coordinate 1,144,634,248 of OY728139.1, read as the reverse complement.
AGGGTGTTAAAAGTTATAATCAAATCAAATTTTTTTTGATATATATATTATTATGGTTCTTTAATATATTTATAATAAATTTATATGTATTATAAATGAGTTTCTAATGCATACGAAGGAATTCAGACCAAAGGTTATGGATTTTCATCTCACTTTAATTTCTCAGAGAAGAATGTCATATCATCCACTTACTTTTTTTATATGTTATATATACTACCCAACAATTTTTATTATTATTATTATTATAAATTTTATTATATTTAAATATATATATATATCTAAGGATCTTTTTTTCTTGGAACATGTTATTCAAATTTTACCAAAGAGGTGAGGGTTTTAAGTCATAATATCATTTTTTATTATGCTTTTTTATGATTAAGTTAACAATGATGAAATATTCTGATATACATCTCAATAAATTCATAAGTTTCCATATAATATTATTATTTCATGAATATATATTTCTTATATTCATTGATCTCACCTTAATTAATCAAGAGACTGGAAATATGTTTTAGGGAAATTCGACTTTATTTCTCTCTTCAGTCAAAAAACTTTTTTCTTTGATGTCCATGTTTTCTAAAAATGTTTCAAATATGGTTTCTTCTATTATCCTATGATTAATTAAATAATTTTTTATCCATTTAAAAAATTTAAAAGTAAAATTAAATATAATATACTTATCTTTATCCAAATGAGCCAATTTTTATATTTTACCAAAAATGTGAAGGGAATGGTTTTGTTTAACTTATATAGAATGAATATAATCTCCCACCATCATGAAAACTCAATGTTTTGAATCATAATTTATTATTTTCCTAGTTTATTCTCAATAATAATTTTTTCTATAATTTATTGAAATATATAAATTTTATAACTTACTTTGTAAAAGGAACAATTATTTTCCTAAATAAATATTTCTGTGATATTTTATAGGAAATTTCTTATATGATAACATCCTTTGATGTTAATTATGATTTTATAGTGATATAATCCATTAAAAACATTATAACACATTATCTAAATGTTTAATGTTTATGTTGATGAGATTTTTATGAAACCCCTTTATTTCCAATGGGTTGTGCTATGATAAATGGATGAAATGTTTATGAAAACCATTTTCTTTGCATGGGAAATTATTTAATGATATGTTGAATGGATTATGATCATGTGGAAAAAATATGTATAGTTTAATTATTTGATGTCGGTAATGTTATAATTAAGGATAGTGGTTACTTTATAACCAATGATGGTAGTCACATTAAAACTAAGGATATATGGGCCTGAAATTATACATCCCTCTAATGAATTGGGTAATGATTGATATCTCATGAGATGATTAGGACTAGAATGGGGAGTGAACCAAGTTCAATAAGGTACTTTTCCAAATATGATAGTCTTGGGAGTGAACCTAGACTACTACAATAGTTTTTAGATTGAAGCTATTTCTCTATGATATCCTAGGAAATAATACTTTCCTACCATAGAAATGATTACCTATGTTTATATATATGTTAAAACTTTATGTCTTATGCCAATTTTATTCTCTTATATCACATGTTAGTTGATTTATTTATGATTTATATCTTATGAAATACTAATATTTATTCCATGAAAAAAGATTATGATCTTTGATATATATCCTATTGTTTTCAAATGTTATTCTCATGTTATCATACCCTTATGGTCTTGTTATGAATAAGTGATCATTGATATCTCAGTTATTTACCCTTACCAAACATTTGAGATCACCCTTTCTTATGTTTCCTTTCCCTAATTTATGAACAAAGGTTTTAGGAATGATATGTCTAAGAAGGGTGATATTTATGAAGAAGATAATGGAATACACTTCTGAACAAGTTGTTTTTGTGTTTATCTTTCCAAAGATACTAGAACTATATGATTTTATAGTGGATCATTAGGATATTTAATAAATATTCATATAATAAGATGTGATATCTATGTATGATAATTATGTGTCACTATAATAATGTTCCTTTTCTTCAAAAGTAATGTTTGTGTTATCCAAGAAGGTTTATCCTATAGATTTAACTATACTCTAGTTATTTCTAACACAAGGAAACACATGTTATTAATATAATTCCCTAAGTTTCCTATAAGGTATTCTATTTTATTTTCATTGTCTTAAATTTTTTTTCTTTTAGTAAACATGATTTTTTTATCGATAATATTTATTTTTTACACTCAAATAATAATGTGAAATTAGAAACAATTTTATGGGTGTTCTTGTATTTCACTCGACTAATAGATTTTTAATTTATACCCCTTACAAAAAATTTTGTGATCATCCCCCATTTTAAAATGATTTAAATAGGGTTTAAGGAAGATTAATTATAAAGAATAAGTTAATTTGAAATTTATGATGATTTTTTATGATATGAAAATATGTTTCATTTTAGAAATATTATATTTTGGGAAAATTTATACTGAGTTAATGTGTCCATTTTGTAATATATGTGTTTTTATATAAGATTTACAACCCAATTATCTAAAACTAATAATTGTAAAGATCTATAAAATGTAAGAAAGTAATTTTTTTTATTAAAACTCAACATTATGTAATGTTTCAAAAATGGTTACATATAGAACTTATTGGGTTAATCCCATATCTCATTATTTATATTCATACCAAAACCACTAAAATGTCTAAACACCATTAGGAATATTATTTTTATGGGGGAATATAGAATGATATTTATGATTTTACCGTAAAATGATTGAATTTTCAAAAAGTTAAAGATAAGTGAAAACTAATGAATGGTATGATTCATCCTTTTCTAGTGCCTAAATGGAAATAGAAGAATATATCCATGGATTTAATGGTGTAGTTATCCTATATACCTCAAGTTAATAATGTGATTAGGGTTACTATTGATTGATTGAGTGTATTTTATGAATTTTATTTCTATTTTTCATACTATGTATTTGGATCATCTTGATAGACTTTATCATACTAAGATAATTAGTTTAAAAGTAGTTCATCTCTCTATTATATCCAATAATGATCCCAGAGCTACATTTAGTTTTTTGAAATTTGTTTAGAATTTTTGGGCATTAAATTCAATTTTATCATTGAATTTTATCTACAATTTGATGCATAATTAGAGTGAACGATTCAGATTTTTGATGATATGATTTGGTTTTTCTCATTATATTACTAGATAATATGGTATCAGTATCATTAAGTAGTTTAATTTTCATATTATAATAGTTTTTATTCTAGTATAAAGACGGACCCTTTGAATGAATTAAATAGAAAGTGGTGTCAGACTCCATCATGTTGGGATGTAGTCTATGAAATGAAGTTATTGGGACTATAACTGGTGTAAGAAATTATTGAAAAGGAAAATATGACTTAGAAAAACATGAGGAAATATTTTATAAGTCCTAATAGTTATGTATATAACCTTCATAAATATATTTCATTTACAGTAGGTGATCAATTATCTCTTAAAATATCTCCTTGGTAAAGCGGTTTGTGTTTTTTTAAATGCAAATCTAAGCTTTGGTTTAATTTGATCGTATGAAATTTTAAAAAAAGTGGGATCATTCTAATACCAAGAATATTTTCCTCTATGTTTATCACTTTTCCATGATGTGTTACATGTTTCAATGTTATGGAGATATTTACTTGATGCCTTTAATGTTTCAAACCCCGAGGTAGTATGATTGGAAGGGAATATTTCTAATAAAAAACAACTAGTTTAGATTTTGGATAATATATTATAGGTAGTGTGAAATAATTTGATTCATTGGGTAAAATCTTTTTTTGGAATAATCGCATGATTAAGGAAGAAACATGGGAATTAGAAAAATATATGTGTGAAAAATACACTCATTTATTTATGAAATGAATGAGATTGCGAGGAAAAACATCATAAGGGGGGATAATGTGAAATACTAGGTAATCATATAAATTAAAAATCTTATGATTTATATGTATTAATTTTATGGATTCATATTCATCATTGTTTTATAATTAATTTTATATAAATTTTCAATCGAAAAAGGAATAGTTTTATTTAACCAATTTTTTTCCATATATTATATTTTATTTTTTAAAAGTTAAATTTCTCAGTTTAATAATCATAATTTTATTAAATAACTATTTTTATATATTCATAAAATCAAAAAATAGGGTTATTTTTTGTTTTTTTGTGAAATAGTTAATTTTTGAGTGAATAGAGAAATATACTGCTTTTACAGGTATTGTAACATTTATGGAATTTTCATGATATAAGATCCAATAAAAATTTATTAAAACATTTTTATCAACAAAATATCAGTTTAGGGAGTAAATTAAATTATTTTGGAAAATTATGGTTAATTTGGGAACCAATGAGGGACTTTTTGGAACTTAAGTTATTTTTATTCTAATTAAAAAACTATTTTATGTTCTTCGCATTTAATAGCATTATTGGAGGATTCCATTAATTTTTTTCATAGTTTAAATGTAATATTACTTTTCATTACATAATTATAATATAATTAAATTCATGATAATCAATTGAATGGACAATTTTAAAGAAATTTCATTTTTACTCTTAAAACTTGTGTTTTTCAAAAAAAATCATACATTTTTTATACTTATATTAAAAGTAATTTGTTCCACCATTATAAATTTGAGATGATCAGGTTGGTTCAATATTTTAAACTATAATGTCCAAATTTGACAATAAGGTCCTTTTATTATATAAATTAATTAGCTAATTAAAAAAATTAGTTCAATTAATGATAAAATGGGTTAAAATGGATAAAATAATGGGATAAGACTTCCAAATAACTCAAAAAACATTAAAAGATCTAATCAGTTGAGTGAATTATGAGTAACCAAAGATTATATTGGAAAATTGATTGATTTTATACCATTTTCATTTTGAAATACACATATTATAATTCAAAAATCTAAGTATTTACTAGAGTGTTACTCACATCACTTATAAAATTTAACCTACTATCCTCACTTATCCACACAATTTGAGCACTATAGATCAACAAATGTCCACCTAAACACCTACTAAACTCTCCTCTCTTCATCCTAGAGGTCCTAGTCTCTACAAAATAAACATCCTATAAGTATTAAATATTAATCCCATGATGTTATCCCAGGATGAAGTATAATCCCTAATAGAACTATTTAAGTTTACTTCATATTATACCTCCTTCTAAATATATTATAACTAATATAATTATTCTAATATAATGAAATGATTATATTCACTAAACTTAAATATTGTTATGTTTATAGAACTTTTAATAGTTCCTATACATATTCATTTTGTTAAACCACTAAAATTAGTCAATTCAGATTCACCTAGTGGGAATAGATTCTTGAAGAAACTCTTTGAATCTTAGTGTTCTAGAACATGGAAGAAGAAATTTTCACCCAAATTGCCTCACTAATTTGGAAAAAGCTTCATCCATTTTCACTCTAGAAGATAAAAAACACTCATGTAATAAAAGTAAATATAAGAAATGATTAACAATTTAGCTTTACCTGATTTGAACTGAAAACCCTATTTCCATGGGAGAAACATTAAAACATTTCATTTCTATGAAAAGAAAAGATTAAAACTTTTGAATAAAGAGTCACATTTATTACTATAACAAGTAATCTACTACATCATCCCCGCAAAAAATAAAGGTTACAAACCCTTAATAATAGTGAGAGCCATTAGGTCGTCCAAAAGCACTAATCTTTAAGAATTGTTGGATTCCATTCATTCCAATGTTCTCACTCTTGACCTCTTATAGTAATATTCAGTGTGGCTTCCACCTTTAATAAAATAGAAACGACCATAGAAAACTAAACATCTTCCATATTTTGAAAGTGAAATTCTAACTTATAGAATAAGATCACCTGGTAGTAAAAAACATTATAATAAACCCCTTTTAAACCATCCTTCTTCTAGAAATACATCAAAAATGATGAAGGAAAAAATGGACACTACTTGTAATTAAATAAACTAAAAATCTTCTAGAACCAATCTTTCTTATAAACTGACATTATTAAACTGAAGTATACTTCACACACATTCCTATAAATATCTTAATTTAATACTAATTTTGAGAAAACCATGCTTCCACCATTAACCTCTATTGCATATAATGATTCTGCACCTCCTTCTATTAACCCAAGACTAAAAACGGTATTTTGTTTCTCTGTTATCTTCATACCCAAAATCATGGTAACCATGTCCAATGGATTATATTTTCTAGATATCTTCTATGAATCAAAGTCACCATATTCCATCATCTTTCAAATTTAATGGTATATCAGATAAAAATATTTAGTTTTTGAATAAAATACTAGATTAGTTTTTTAATGAATTTCAAATTTAATATAATAGTAAGAAATTTTTCCCCATATCACATTCAATTTATTTAATCAAATGCCTCAACCACATGATCTCCTCGGTATCTTACACAATATCTTCACACTCTCCTTCCATTTTATAAAGAGAAATGACTATTTCTATAATGGGAATTCAAATAATCATGGGTCCTCCAAAATTATAACCATATCCAGATATTATCTTCTACAAATTAGAATCACCCCCAAATTCTACATTTAAAAACCCACATAACATGTCATTAACATCAAAAAAATTATAATTATACCTAAATTTCCTTTATGATATAGAATAATCCACTTTACATATTCCCAATTCCCTTTCCCGGTATCTTATATGAACATATTGACCACTCCCACCACATGAGAAATATCTGGATGTGCACACACCATATCATATATCAAACATTTGACTACTTAAGAATACAAAAATTTCCCCATGTATTTTTCTTCTTCTTCTATTTATTTTCTATCAACTTTTAAATAATAAGTGGTCAGTAAGAGGAATTAAATCCATATTATATCCTTTCATTCCAAAATATCTCAATGACCTTCCGGATGTAATCCATCAATGATAAAACCAAACTTTCAATTTTCCTATCATGTAAAATCCTCACACCTAATATATTATTTACATTACCAAGATCATTCATCTCAAATTTCCTAGAAAATTACTCTTTTATTTTATAAATTAACTAAATGTACACACCCAATAACAACATATCATCCATATACATGAAAAAGATTATGAATTTATTTCCACTAAACACATTCTGGTAGTATAAATGTTAAGAGTTATTTCATGTAAAACTTTTCCCTTCCATGAATTAATCAATTTTTTGATTCCAACGCCTTTGTCTAAGTTTTAAATTGTGAAGAATAGTTTTTAGTGTTTTCACTAATATTAGATTCTAACTTTCCTAGAGACCAACTGGTTGCATCATATAAATTTATTCCCCCTAATCCACTTAATGAAAATTCTCCATCACATTTTTTTTCAAGGTAGAGATTTTCAGAAGCAACCGAGATTAAAATAGTTTTGATAGAAGTATATTTAACTACCAAATAAAATATTTCAAAAAAATAAATAAATTCATTATTCTGAAATATCTTCAAAAATAGCCTTTCTTTTTATCATTTCCTTTCATCATATTTTACTTTCATCTAGAATACCAACTTATTCAAGTTATTTCTTCCAGAATAGTAATTTTGTTAGATCTTAGGTATTATTAACTCAAAATTAATCAAACTCATCATTCATTACTAACTTTCATTTTTAGAATCACCTAGTTTAGCTACTTAATCTGGGATTTTTTGTTCTCTAACATCCATTAAAAGTATGAAACTAAGATTATCCCCGAACCTCTGTATCAGTTGTGTGACCCTTAATGATATTCAAAAAATGACCTACAATTCTGATTCTTTAGTAATTATAACTTCCAAAACATATCATAATATAACTCTATATTAAGATTCATTAGTTAATAAGATTTAATATACACCTTACAATAGATGAACTTCTAATTATTTTTGAAACACATAAAAAATTCTATCTAAAAAAAATATTTTTCAGAAATAGTTAGGGAAATCTATACACTTTATAAATTGTGATATTCCAAAACCACTATTTTAGAGAACTTGAATTAAAGTTTAGTTTTTTTTCAACCTTATATGAATTATATTTACAAAATTTTAATTATATTTTCTCTTTAATTATCACTTTTTGGCTATTAATAACTTTCTTCATTTAATTATCCCAAATTTGTAAACTGAAGTATTAATTTCTAAAGCCTATGTAAAAAAATTCCAGACATTTTTCTTCAATATTATCCTATTATTTTTATCCACGTGACTGTTGGATAAAATTACAAAGACACTGAGGTGAGTAAATTTCAAGAAAATTCTACGACATAGTTCATTAGGTAACTATTGTCTATCTTTGCCAATGAACTGTTAATTATTATGTAAGTGATTGGGGACATTTCTTCTTCCCAAAACACCTTCGACATTCTAGAATATAGTAGTATACTTCTAGTTCACTGCATGATTATATGATTTATTATTTTGGAAACACCATTTTTTTAGGTGTTCCTAGAATTGTTTTATTATGCTAGATTCCTCTAGGACTACAGTAATTCTAAAAAATCTTTCTTGTAAAATCACCCCTATTGTCTTATCTCAATAAATTTAGATTTCTTCCACTTTATATTTCCATCATAAGATTCCACTGAATTAAGATTCCAAACTCTTTAATTTTTTATTTCAGAAATTATACTCGTACATTTCTTGAAGAATCATCAATGAAGGTAACAAATTACTTTGATCTTCCAAGAGAAAAAAATAGGGTAGGTCCCTGAACATCTATATGAACAAATTATAGATTAGACAATTTTTGTGTTCTTACCAACATATTGAAAGACACCTTTTGTTTTATCTCAAGTATACAACTCTTGTATCTTTTGAAGTTTAAATGACCCCTCATCAATATGCTTATATCTTTATAAATATTTAGACATTGCTCATTGAGGTTCCAACTAATAGAAATATAGGTATTTTTTATGGGTCATTTATGATGGGGTTCTATTCCAAATAAACTATTAAAGAAAACTGGTATTGAAAATAGTGTTTTGTGACAGTCCTTTGAAAATAGTTTTCCCGAGGATTTTTAAAAATCTTATTGCCACGGCCTATCGTAAATAGTTTTCCCAATTTTTTTTAAAAAACCCTATTATGAAACCCCATTGAAAATACTATTTTCGATGGGATCCCCATAAAAAAAGGTCTTATCATAAATAGATTAAAAAAATAAACCTTAAATAAAATTGAATAAACTAATGATAATAAAATATAATATTAATATTAATGAAATTATAGTATTAAAATTAGTAAAATTATAAAATATTATTATTAATAATATTTATTATATTATAATAATAATATATTTTTATTTTTATTATTCATGAAATAATAATATTAATATTAGTGAAATAAATAAATTACAAAATAATAAAAACCTCAAAATTCTCAAAAATATAAAAAAACAAAATAATAATAAATAATTAAATATAATAAATAATTAAGTAAAGTGATAAAATAAAATAAAAATAATAAAAAATGAAATATTTTCAACAACATAAAAATGCACTATATGAAAATTTAAATAGTTAATATTATAAAAAATTGTATTCAAACGTTTTATCATAAAAATAAATACATCATTGAGGGGGGTCTTCTAGAAAAGATAGAGAAGATGGTGGAAGGAACTTCATCCCTAAACCATGAGTCATACATCTCATGTACTTCATCTTCTCATGGTGTTTGTGTTGTTGTTGTTTCCATCGTTAGAGCTCTTCTTACTATTGATACTGCTACCATTGATGTATCTCCTCATAATCCCTACAAATACTCTCTATAATCTCACTCTAAGCTCTTAGCTGCTCCTGCTACTATGCAACATATGATGATGACTCTAGATGATCTCCTCTCGATCTGGACACTGATATCACAACAATACCATAATAACTCTCAAGCATCAATCAAGATTCAATACCAAAAACTCAGTCTTTCTCAAAGGCATACTGGGTCACCTGTATCCATGATGCCTCATCAAATATCTAGGAACTGGTATGATCATCGGTCACAGCCTAACACTCAGTATGTGTCTGAGACATATTTACTTCATATGAATCCTTTAATTTTAATTTCAAATCAAAATAATTAAAATATTATTTAAAATTAATTTTAGAACTAAAAAAAATTATACTGGCTCCAATTTGAGACATATTTCATATCTCTATCTTTGACAATAGAACCCTATGTAATCTTCTATACACCTTCCACAATAATCATTCTAAAACCTACATTGTCCTACTAACCAATTAAATTAGGCTCTTCCAAAGACCTGAAACATTTCATACATCCTTGTGAATAAGAAAAAACTATTATTCAACTAAATGTTCAATTCTCACTTCCCCGCAATTTCAATAAATTATTTATCAATAAGATACACTAAAAAATCAGATTCATAATTTGTTAGAAATCCTTTTTCTATTTTGGAATGGAATGAAGATCTAAAATCTATAATACATGATTCCAATGGAGTACAATCACTCAAAATTATATTTACACTACTCCCAAATGAAACAATTAGTTATATGGATGCATTAATTCCATAGGTTCTCTTCCTATGAAGACAATCTCTCTAAATATGACTTCACTTTCTACAATTCTATCAAAAAACTCTAGTTTTGGAAGACTTTCCTCTTCTCATTTCAATTTATTAAATCATTTACTTCTTTTTGTTGTTCTAATGTGTTGATAATCCTCTTCCTTATATGTTCAATAAATCACTAGAAAAATCTAATCTCTCTCTTCTTAGGAGATCCTCATTAGAAATCAAGTTATAAACATCAGTGAATAAGAAATAATTATTTCCACTTGAACAAATAAAAGTTATCACTATAACTTCCCAAGATTCTAGTAAGTATGATCATATTAGAATCATCCAAACATCACATGTGAATATATCCTTTGTAGACTCAAGCAATATCTAGATTAATTTCAAATAATTCTACAAATCAGATGTAGATCAACCTTCTAATAACCTTATACTGAATAACCTCTAAATCAAGAACAATATATTTAGTGATGTAGGTTTCCTATATATATCTAAAAGTGTTTCCATAAACATCATTATGTGATTCTTATTATAAATTTTCAAATCCTCATTATGTACTAAAGACATTTTAATCACACTGAGTGACTTTTAATCCATCTTTTCCCATTCAATTTCCCCATTGCTTCTAGTTTGACACCATTTAACTTAAGTACTAGATATTTTTCAATAATATATTCTTATATCTATATTTTCTAGAAACTAATATATGTTCCATAAATTTTTTCAATCAAAACCTTTTCGTATTATGATTCTATCCTTCCAGAAAGATAATGAATACCATTGAAATTTGAAAAATGTCAAAGCAAGATAATATTTCCTCGTCTATCAAGATGACAGTTGAGTCTCCTAAGAAATGATTCTTTAGATGTCACTTTTTGAGAGTATTCAATATTTCAATGTATTTTCTAATATAGTATAAACTGGAGTAAAGTCCACATACATTTTTATTTTTTATAAGAAATTTTAATTTATAGATTAGGAAAGACAAATTAAAAAATATGTTTATTTTTTAGAATGTATATAGATTCTATGAAGACTATTGTTACATTCTATAGTTGTCTCTATAGTTTTTTATTTCAAAATCAAATGTCAAATGTGGGAATATAACTTTTTTTATATTATTTTTTGAAGATGATATCTTCAATCATGATACCTTCTAGATCTGATCTTCAAAGTATTATTCTTTATCATTAATAACATCTCATATTTTACTATTTTTATCATGAAACTATGATCTTAATCTGTATCTATTTTGTACACCTTTTTCTTCCATGAAGATTGTGGACATGTATTATAAAAATGGGTATCCCTATAAAATCTCTTGGAAGCTTTTTGTGAAAAGTTGTAGTTTCTCTGACTTGGCTTTTGAGGTCCATAGGAAAAGGAACCACATAGTGAAAATCACTAAGATCATGGAAAGGTCATTGGTGGATGAAAATAGGGGATTATTATTCCCCAAAAATAATATAAATACATTTTTATATGTTATTATCTTTTCTATATTTATTTACGTTGTCTTTTGATAAAATAACTAAGAGCTATATGAGGGATTAATTTATTTATGGTCAAAATTTCTAAAATATCAGTTAACCTCCACCCCTCTTGAGTTATTTTATAACTCCCTGCATATTGAAAATTGGTATAAAAGGTTGAGAATATTGATTTATTAACTCTAAAAGGATAAATTTTTTAATATCATTTTCAAATGGCCATAATGGATGAAAATATATAAGAAATGTCTATAATAATGGATTCCTATTTAAATAGAGAAACCCATGGGTGATCAACGAATCAGAAGATTATTATTTATGAAAATATTAGTCTAAAGGTTTATTTGAAATTTATTTCTCCCTATAAAATTCATGAAGGATATCCACAGAAATGGGATACTATTGATAAAGCTGAATATGATCTAAAATCCAAAGTCATGACTATTATCAAATGTGGAAATGGCCGAGATGAATTTAGTAATGTTTCAAAAATGTGATACAAAACATAAAATGTCTAAAACTAAATCAATAGAATATAAATGTACTAACAAAATAAGAAAACTCTGATAAAACACTATGAAGCAAATGTTTGATACATTAAGAATTGTTAATGGTGAGAGTGCCGCTTAGATGAACAGTGTTATAATAGCGGGTTCCTTAGACCCAACATAAGAAGTACTTTTCAATTACTATATCATTTTTATAGTGAGTTATGAATGATATAAATGTACCATAATAGTAATTATATTTCTTTATCCACTATTTAAATAGTAATATCCATATATTATTATTCATATAAAAAGGTAATAGAAGCTCCAATACTATTATGAGAACCTTGATATACAATGATAGTAATCTTAAACATATATCATATAATCTAGATACATCATATAGAATGCAAAAAAATGATTTCTTACTATCAAGTGTTTAGGGATCATATTCAAAGAGACATTAAGTTTTCACTTTTTGGTCTTAAGTCGCTGATATCGTGACCATTGACCTGAATATATTTAGACCACATGTTCAAAGTGTCATTGGTTTTTTCTATCTATGAACATTTCTATTGGTATCTTAACTTGATATCATTATCAATGTGTTCTAATTTTTCTCATACACTGATGTAGGGAAAATCCATGACATTGAATTAGTAGTGAGGTAGATTTATTGGGTAAATATTTGGTCGTATGACATTGGTCGAGTGATCAAGATAGAAATTTTTTTCTTCTAAGTAGAGGAAGTTGTATATCGGGACTAGTTGATCAAGATATTAGTAACTTCACTAAATACATGTCCATAGTTGGATTGGGTATGTCCATTAAGTAAGGTCAACAAATAAAAATGTAATATAGGATTGTGGAATGAAGTGTGAGTCTTACTTTATGAGATATCGTGAGATAAAGAGATTATATTATGTGACATGTGTTTATAGGAAGGTTTTCATTATCATGTCTATTCCTACTCTCTTTAGGGGCCTTATTTAAGTTCAAGACTCAACTTCAAGTCTATTAATAGTCTCCCTACTATCTAGATAAGGGACTAGAGGGTCACACATTAAGTGTATTCAAAATTCAAGACTATTCTAATGGATAAGATTTTAGGACATGGAGAGACCCACCATGGGGTTTGTGATATGTCCAAAAGTATATGGTCACCAAGGATTAAATAAAATCATATTATTCAATTTTATAACAATTAGTATTGAATTTATTTATTAAATTTATTTACATGTATTAAAGAAAATACATGAAATAATTTATATGAACAAAAATTATTTTTATATTCAAGGATCATTTATTATTTGAGGGAATGATGAGTCGATTTAATAAATTTATTTTATCAACTAATAGATTTTAATATATATTACAAGTATGTGATAAAAATATAAATGATATTTATGACTTATTAAAGAAGCCATAATATTCCTTTTATAGTGAGTCATTAATATTCGGGTGTCGGGGGAACTTTTCGAGTGATTTTATTAAGTCACTATATAAGTGAGGAGAGGTTCACATGTGATGAAGTATTCACTACAGGTTCGGTAAAAGAATCTCACTCCTCTCCCATATCTAAGAAATCAAAATGCATTATCCCGGCCTTTTATTAGAGTTTAGCTTCTTGGATTTATGGATTGATGTAGTGTTGATCATCAGGACATCAAAGGCATCATCGAATCACTGTGCTAGCACCTAGAATTTGACAATAGATGTTCCCATGGAATTTTGTAGTGTGTGTGGATGATTTAGAGGTGTTCATATTCAGATCCTTTAAACAATGATCTTTAGTGATGAACATATGTCAATCATGGATTCATTTGAACAATGTATTCTATATTTTATTTCTTTCTTGTAAAATTAATCCCATGGGATCCTCAAGCCATTATCAGGGATTTGATTTTCTAGTGATGATATAGTTACATTGATCTCTAGTGAAATATTTAAAATCCCTAGTGCATCTAATTCCACTATATGTCCCATTACATTCAATTAATATTAATGCGATGTGTCAAAATTTTAACTTAAGAAGTGAAATTAAATTTACATCAAATTTTGAAGAGGTTGTCGTTATGGTCCCAATGTAGAAGATGGAATTGTTATCTAATATCATAATACCAAGTTTTCATCATCAAATATTTTTAACATTGGTTGAATCAAAGTTTCATGTTTTAATTTTGAAGAACATTTATTTGTAATTATATTAATGTTTACCTAAAGAAAAACATCCTGTGGTCATTTTTTGGGTTCTTGAATTCTTGCCAAATTTTTTAGGCCGAAATAAATTTTTTTAGTCATAGAAGTTTTCTTTCAGAAAGGAGTTTATTCATAAAATGTGAAAATTAGAAAAATATCAGAGCCTATATATCAATATACATTTGAAAAACTATAATAATAAAACATTAATAAAAGTGTTTTTAGGGGTGGATACAGATGGTTAAATAAAAATTGGGTGTTTAAAGGTCAACATTAGTTGAAAAAGATATAAAAATGAGGTTTTATTATGGCACTAAAGTTAATAGTCTAATAAAACAATATCCTTTGAGATAATTTTTCTTCCATATGTTTCTCTTGCCTTCACTCGCCACAAAATACTCCCCCTAAACACCATTTGTTACACCAGATTCTAGTGAGGCTAAACCATGCACCATCATGTATCATTGATCAGTCACTTCCCTTACATCATTATTGGGCACTGAAGCCGCACCCATTACTAGTGATATCTAGTCGGCATGTTGTTCATTTCTTATAGTAAGGCCATCATCATATATCCCACCGGTGAGGCAAACCGCTATCCCTGAGTCATGTTGGTTATACTAGCCCTGCCCCACAACCATAAATGGCACACAAACCCCCTCCTAATCAACCAAATCCAAGCATCTAGGCCTAGAATGGGTTAGGGTGGGTTCAACAAGACCAATAATTGGATGTGGCGGGTCCTTCCCAAACTGCTCGATCCTTTTATGGGCTGCCCAGGGCCTGAGAACAAAATTATATATATATATATATATTAAGTATAATTTTGAAATATAACTAAGTTATTTAATGGTGTTGAACGGTATAATTTTTTTAATTAAAAGGGAGTGAATTATTTTAAATCATTAAAATCATCCTCCTAATGAATTAATTGGAAGTTTATTTATTTTTGAGAAATTAATTATTTTAGGAATGTTACGGCATAACGATTAATCATGATCTACAGACCAACCAATGCATGTCTGTTATTTGTTTATTTATTTTATTAATTATTGAAATTCATGATTTGTAATAGTTATACAATAAATGATGATTTATGTGTCTTATTTTCATCAGTATATATATAAGGGTCTCCACACCTAGAAAAAATTATTTACCTATAGTTTACATTCTAAGGATTCCCTCACATATGTGAGAGTATTGTTTTATAATTATGAATATGAAATTGATATAGTTCATGCTAATATTTGGAGAAGTTCCAAATATGAGTTTGAAACATTGGATGGATGAGTGTTGTAACATGAGGCACAAGAGATGCAAGTTACAGAGTAACCCTAGGGCCTATGTTAATCCATTATTCACATAATGGATCAACCATTAGGATCATCTCATGATAAAAGCATTTAATTTTTTAATACATGGTTTATTTTTTTTTTGTAAGTGTAGTTTTTATACACAATAAAAAAATAAGAAAACATGAAAAGATAAAAAGAAAATGTGACCAGGTGAATGTTATTCTATTTATTACACAGTCAATTGTGAGTGAGATCATAGAGTATGATCATATCAGATATAAAATTATTTTGTGCCTCAGGATATAATAATAAAACCCTTCAAAGAAAAATTAATTTGAAATCACCTTTCATCAATCGAATTTGAACACAACCAGGTGTATGGGATGATCGTCAACCCTCATCGAGGGTGTATCTTACTAGTGGGGAGTTATAATGAGAGTAATGGGTTGAATTAACTAAAGGCATCCACAAATAAGTATTCATATCTAGTTTTTTTCATACATAGAGGATAATCATTGAGTAAATCATGCTTTTGATTTTAGTAGTTGGGACTTCACTCAACAGATCAAGGATCTGTGAGTCAATGTGGTTAGTTATTATAGTTCCTACCCTGGAACTATTCAATTAGTGGAATATACATAGACTATAGAATAGGAAAATAGGTTTCAATAATCTGGTCCACTAGAATAGGAAAATACGTTGTCTTTTGATAAAATAACTAGGATTTGATAAAATAGTTGGCGACATTTATTTATTTAATTAATATATAATATCTAATATATAATGATGATAAAATTACTAAACATATTTTATTCAATTTTATAAGAAAATTAAAATTAATATCAAAAGTGAAATGTGATTTATATTAGATAAATTCAATGCCCTCATCGATATGAGCTTCCAAGAGTGGTACAGGTGTTTGTGCACAATACTATGATTAGGGAAATTAAAGGTCATGGATTCCCTATACCAATTGATCCACCTAAATAAGTGAGGTTGTAAAATATTAATAATAGAGACTCATGTATGATGTAATTTATGTTTACATAATAATTCTATTAACAAGTTCTAATGATAGTTGTGAATACAACCTCAAGACTTGGATGATTTCTCATGTTGTCTCATCTTTTAGAATCTTGTGAGGAAAAAGTGAATAACGATATGAATAAGGTGATGTTTACAATGAATATGTGTAAATAGAAATATGAATCATGATATTTCAATACACCCATTTCCTATATCATCTTCAACCAAATACTCCATTTTAATTTAATATTATAAAATTAAATTTATGAAGAAATTTATTTATTAACTTTGGAATAATGTCTTTAAATATTGGTATGATCTCAAATAATGATTAATCATTAGTTCTTATGGTGAAAAAGATAGTAGACAAGGAACAAAGTATAATGGAAAGTGTCATTCCAAAGGCACATTCACACCAACCTTCTAATACAATAGGTTGGTCCTTATGTAGTAATTTATTTTACTTCCATGTCAAGAGATAAGACTATGGAAGTTTAAATGAAATGATATGAATTAAAGAAGAAATTAGTCACTTATTCTTTAGTTATATTCATGTATTACAAGTAGTGTTCCTATCATAATTATTAGGTAATAAATAAAATATTCCTATCACATTTTTTATTGAAAAATATATACATGTGAGTATAAAAACATTAAAATAAGTAAGGTTTTTTTCTACAAGTGGTTGATAAAGGGTGATTCCTAAGTCAGTAGTGAGAAGTACACATATTCTATATTTACATGTTTATTAATTCCCGTTGAACATTTTTTATTTATCACCAAAATATTTATCTCTTGTGATTAACACAAGGAGTCATTATTCCATTTTGGAATTCATTTTTCTATAGTTTCTTATACTCAAATAAAGGGTTATTAATGCTTGAATCAATGGAAATAACTGATGAATATAAAATATAAGACTCAATTATACCTAGTTGTGGATAGAAAATTCTTATTCAAGAAAAAATATCCAATTTTCAAGGATATACCACTTATAGTTTTAGAATATTTAGATTTAATGACCATATGTATTATTAAAACTTTTAATTATTTAGATATGGAAAAAAACCACTAGATATAAAGGTAATCCATAATGATTTTGGAATTAGTTCAGCTCAAGTATGTGAACTACTCCAAGGAGGAGATAGAAGTAAATTAATATACTTTTTATGATTTCATTAAGTGATTATGGAATGTTAATGTTAAGTATGGTATATTCAAAGTCAGAAGATATGAGTTTCCTTAGGATGATGTGCTGACGAATAGCTTAGCCAAGAATTCATTGATCATTCTATTGTAGTATGGATTAATTATCAAACACACATTTTATTACACCCATCAGAGTCATGATCTTACTAAGGAGGATCGATGATTAATATTACATGAAACAAATGAAAATTTAAATGAATCATGGAGAAATTACTAAAGGTATATTTTTTTACAAACAAAAAATTCATGATGTAAGTAAAAGGGGAATCAATGTTAAACCCAATATGCATTAGAGTAACTTTCATTAATTTTATGGCATACATCGCAAATAACAATTTTGTCCTATAATAATATACCAACATTAATGGAAAATGGATATCTTATGATTTTTAGTATGATAAAATTCTATTACGTCATAATAATATGTTTTTGGATGCCTCGTGTTTGTTTAAAATGAATCAAAACAAACATCAACAAAATCCCAAAGTCAATCTATATTAATATTCCTAAAGTTTATATAGATTTTATAGAAATATATATGATAGAAAAGTTAAATTCAAATGATAAACTATATTTCTATAAAAAGGTGCACATATCTATTCAAGATATTGGGATCAAGATTGAATTAGAACTAGTCAATTGTAAAGATGACCAAATATTTGGAATAAGAACAAGTTTCACAAGTGTTTTTTGAAAAGCACTGTTCTAGAGACACATACTGTGTAGGAAGGTTAAAACCATGGTAATGGTTTTACATTCATCATAACTAGTGATACATTATTCATTGAGTGTAATTAATCCTAATAATAATAAATAAATGGAAATATCTATGATTGAAAATATCAATTAAAATTTAGTATTGGATTCTATGTATTAATGGAAAAGGGATTATTATTTTGAATATTATTGTGGGTATTCAAGTGAAACTATACATGGATGGTACAAGTTTGATTATAATAAGTCATTATTGATAATAATTATTTATTATGCCTAAATCCGTTATAATTTTACTTGTCATAACAACTTTATTTGATTATTATATTGATAATTAGATGGCATGACCATCAATCATGGATGGTGTCTATATAACGCTGCCCGAAAGGGATGGGGACATCATTGAATGAAAATAAGTGGTGAAAGTCACTGAAATATAGATTTTGATATAAGTAAACAATATGATCATAAGAAATACATTTTTAATGAATTTTATTATATGTCTACTTGGTGTTAATATGATAGACATGGTTTTCCATATAAGATATGTTTGATAACATATAAAAAATAACTATTGGTCTTACAGATAGTTAAGACCATAATGAAAATAATTATCCATAAATTGACTTTAATTTGAACAATATGTTCTAAATAATACGATCTTTTATGGTATCTAATTGTTTCATTAAAATAAAAAATAGTACATATACTTACAAGGTATTGCTAAAATAAAAGTTGGAACCATTGAATAAAACATTGTTACTAGTGTCACATAGAATAAATCTCTCCAAGAATACTTTAAGAGGAATTAGAGGATATTAATGTGATGAGTTGAATTCCATTTGCGTCTATGATGTATTTATCACATATTTAATGATATATACAATATTTTTTACTTCCAACATATAATTTTTGTAAGAATATTTTAGAAATATCAAGGATAAATACATGGGAAGTAGTCAAAAACATCCAATTGTACTTGAGGAAGTATAAGGGTTATGTGCCTAGTATATGGAGTGAAAGGGACACATGTTTTAAAGGGGATGAAAACTATACTACCTTTAGGTCAATGTGATCAAATATCATTTTTAGTCTAAGTTAATGATAAAAAATAGACCATTCAAGCTATTGGAATCCATATCTACATATACCAACTGTGTTGTAGATTCTAATGAATCTAAAGAAGCAATGCAAAATAGAAATAAATTTGTTTATGTTATAGTAATCAAACATAGTTTGTAACGTTTTATCATAATTTATATTATGATATCTCTATTACTAGTACTTGCTGATTTGTCAAATTTTGATAGTGGAAAAAATAAATACACTCTAGGATATCATCTCTTGAGAAGTATTTCTTAAGGAAGTAAAATCAAAGAGAGTAGAATAGGCAATTAATTGATATGTGGTAGGACCATGACTAAATCCACAACTAAGTAGAAACATGAATTTATTATGTGATATCTGAAAGAGATGGTTAGAAAGTTGGATCTAGTGGAAGTATTGTAATAGGGGGTTCCCTAGACCCATCTTAGGAAAAAAAATTCAATTACCAAATCATGTGTAAAATGAGTTATACATGATGTACACTTACCATAAGAGTGTTGATATATCTATTTCCACTTTTTAAATGGTAATGACCATAGATTATTAATTATATAAAGACGTTATAGCAGTTACTAGGCTATAATGAAAACCTCATGATACTATTACATTAAACCTAAATATATTTTTGTGTCTCTTTTTTTCCTTTTATTAATTTTGAAAATATTAGGAATATTTATAGAGTCAGGGGATGAGACAATGTGAGATTATTAGGCCCAACAATATCATTATTGATATTTTAAAAATGTTAAATATATATTAATATAATGTATATATAGTTTTACTAATATAGTAGAATAACTCCCAAATAGATTCTTGGATAAGAAATTTGATACTAAAGTTGATTCTAAAATGTATGTTTTACTCTAGGCGTGATCTACAGCTGGTTAGCGTAGTGTGTCTAGTTGAGGAAGATATTAACAGAGATTTTAATTAAAATAAATATATTGATTTATTTATTTTCATTAAATAACCTAACCAAGTGACACATCTATATGTACCCCATTATAATAATTCTCTAGGGTTATATGCATAAACCCTTGGAGAATTGAAAATGTCTCGTAATATTATTCACTGGTGGATTATGTTGGAGGACAATGGGTGATCAGATCGAGGTGGATTGAGTGTCAACATATATAGAGGTACTTCTCCATTTTTGGAGAATGAATTCTTCACCTAATAGAAATCCAGGTCTAATTAGAACTCATAAAATTTGATTTTCCCCATTGATTAAACTTTTAAATCTTAGATTATTAACTAATTTTGATCTACAATTATTTGATCCTTCGTAAGACCCTGATATACTAATTAAATTGTTTGTTGAAATTTTTTCTCAATATTCTTGGTTATAACCCTGGATATAGTATTTGGGTGATCTTTGGATGAGACCACTTGTCCAAATATGGTTACACCTTTGTTTATTTTTTCCCTTTCTCCCACTCATTCTTCATGTTCATCATCGTTGGACAATGAGGTCACAATACGACATTGTTGGGGTTGGTTTGAGCAATATTGAACCCTTAGATTCAAGGTGGTTATGTGAATGATGAATAGATTGGTGGTTTTTTAGAAATATCAAGATGTATTGTGGGTGATGCTTTCTAAATTCGTGATTATGAGAAGTAACATGTGATGGGAGCTATATGGGATATGTTTTAAGCTTCAAGCGGGTATTTTGATTCCATTTTCCAGCCACCTGAGACCCAGAAACAATTGACATAGGTTTTTTATTTGATTTTGGTTCGTCAACATGTGATATTCATAGGGATGAGAGAATATAAGAAAATGGAATGAAATTTATTTTATTTCATCAAAAACCATCAATACATAATTTGTTGTTCGAAGGAACACATTTTGTGTAGTTCTTTGTTCTGTGTCAGTTGGAGTTTCTATCTCAGTTAAGGATCTCATGCAATGTTGTTAGGCCCAGACATCATGTGAACCTCCTTGAGTTTCCAATCAGTGTTCCTGATAGCTTATTCCCAAGGCCCCATGTTGTGGAAAATGACATGTACTCTGGGAGTACACATGCAGAGGCGGGTACCCAAGTATGGCTAGGTACATGGGCATGGCTCGAAGCACCCAAGCATGACCAGCTATACATGGGAAGGCCCTGAGTTGATGAGACACGTCATGTAAGACCTATACACACCTTTTAATATGAAATATATTCCAAAGACATGTTCATAAGAGAAGATAACCAAGAAATGTGGCTTGGTTACATGTCGTGTTGACCTCCATACACACCGTGTACTTCTACATGAAACCTATTCCTCTCTTATATAATTTGTTTGGAATCATATTATGTCCCACGAGTAGAATATCCCAAGTATTCTTCCACATAGAATATAGTGCAGGAATTCATTATGGTATATGAGATATGATAAGAGGTGTTCTAAGCATGACACTTATTTGGGTGACACTTGGTGATGTAAGTAATCATAGTAGACTCATCATAGAGTTTTCAGTGTTGGTACTCCCATATTTCAAAAGGGAGGGGTTTCCCCAAAAAAATTATATAGGTAGAGACTGTACTCCCTTACTCAGGGTTTGGGTCCTCTATTTATAGAGTAATACTCCCTCATCATTGAGCTCTGGTGGGGTTTGGGCACTTCACTAAAGTGAGTTTTCCCTTGTCTATATAGGGTAACAGTGGTGGGACCCTCCACACAGATTCTAGTGATGTTTTGTTGGATAATTGGTAGAAGAGATAGACTTTTATAGATGCAGGTAGACTCATTGAATTTATCTAGGTCATGAGATAGAGACCCCATTTATCTATCATCTGGTTTTCTTTATGTATATATATCTGTGATGGGTTACATTTCCCACTTGTTATTGATTGAGATGACCTTTTATTGTATCTATCTATCGATCTATTTATGTTTTTTGGGGTATCCAACTAGGTATGTATATAATCACCCCCACAAGGTATTTTCCCACACATGTTGTGTCTTATGAATATGATGGGAAAATTGTAGTGAATTTGGTGGAGCATAGGGATACATGGGTGCATTGATTGGGTATAGTGATCTAGAATTGGATATCAGTAGTTGGGGCCTCTCATTTTCCATTTATCCTACTTATTTTTTTAATTTTGGGACTTCATTTCTAGTTTGGTGTGTATTTCTTCCCATTCATTCTATTTTATATTTTCGTACTCTATTGGTTTTCCCTAGTGGTTATTTTATGCATGTTTACACTCCTGATGTAATATATTTTATTATTCCTATGCACTTTTTTCTAGAAATAGTTGGGTTTGTACATATTGGAACACTAGTTAAATTAATCTAATTTTATATTATTCCTTCTTGGTTCTTTTCTTCTACCACTAGACTATTTTATGTGGGCTTGGGGTTATGTAGGAATATCCTTCCACAAGCCAATAGGTTTCTATTGGGTTAGGTTGTTACATAGTATTATTAGATTAGTTCATTCCTTAGGATGGTGTTTGGAGTTGTCCACTTATGATGATTTTTTTACTTTGGGAAATAGTGTCAAGGTGTCTTGAGTATGGATTTTTTTTCTATGGATCCCTGTAATGGTGTGTCAACCAATGCATCTATTCACCAGGATACACACTACATGTTTGTCAACTAAGAATATCGAGACATCAGTTTTAGGGAACAATGGTATATGAATCATAAAGTATTAAGTCATTTTACTATATATATTGAGTCAACTACCCATATATATTCCCATATAACCATGATACATATTGATCACTTTTAGTATTCCCCCATGAAGATAGCCATCCAAGATATTGATTCAAGATCATGATGCTGATCTGATGAGGGATTATGCCTTAGTTCATGGGCCATATAAGGAGGTGTTTCTACCAGAAAGGTAGGGAGAAAACCCCCCACAAATCAAGTATTAGATAGTTCAATCATTTTAGGCTAATGATACACACATTCTTAGTGAACTACATGAGTTATAGTGTTGGGAACCCTTGAGGTTCCACGTTGAGTTAGATCCCCAGGCGATGGAGGATTAGATTAAGTCAGTGGTTTTAGTCTGAAGGATGGTTAAAACCCCCAATTATTTTATGTTTTCATTGGAATATATTCTTTTTTATGGAGAAGTAGGGCGCTAGTTAATTCTAGTCACGCAAAATCGTAATGAGATGATTCTCCCATGGTCTGACATCCAGTAGTTGTTTCGTGAGGAGTATTAGTCATCATTCTTATTCTTGGTTTAGATCCAAGAAATTTTTGGGATATAATAGGGTGATATGATAGTATCTGAGTACACTATGATGTTCACTATCCTTACATGATTATCCCTTAACATGGTGCTGGATGGTTTCTTCCGAGTGAAGAAGTTTGAGTAGGGCCTCCGTATAGACATCAATGCCAGCATAGATTCCTTGTTTCTCCCCACCTATGAAGGAGTACTGAATCAAGATATATTTATGGATATATTCTTGGGAGATATTCTTTGGTTGGTAAATGTCAGTAGTGGATGTCAAATGGATGATTCATTTGTGGTAACTATCAGGTGGTAGACATCAAGGTCTCCGTGCAGGTTCTATACTCATGCTCAGACTCAGACACATCAGTATGTAGTTCTAGGATCACAGAGAGGATTCAGTTAGATCGAAGAGGGGAGATGTTATTCTTGCAATGAGAGAGGTCACTTGGCTCTTGATTTCTCAACCCTAAATTACTATCAGTATAGGAATAATGTGGGTAGACCCCGATAGTATAGGCAACACCATGATTATTGATCTCCTAGACTTTTCCAAGGTGACCCTCAAAGAGGCAGTACTAGAAGAGGAGAAAGAGGTTCTCTAGAGGGAGGAGAAGTTAGTGTAGGATGATAGTATAAGATACTAACAACATCACCACCATGTGGCCCACATCAGGGCCAAGTAGTTGTTAGTAAGGGTCACAGACAGCTATAGGCCATGGAGGGATATGACCAACATGCACATGAGATGATCTGAGGTATGATATGTGTTTATTCTACTCTATCCTCAGTACTAGTAAACATAGTTCTGTGTCATTACTTCATCTACTTATTCCATTTATAAGATATAGATATTTAATTTTATACTTTTACCTAGAAGTTATGGCTAGAGGTACTTATGGGGAATACCTCTTCATTATCGTATATTTTCTGTAAGTCAAACCTATCTCTTGGTTGAGATAGCTTCATGTGGGACCTCTTGGTTGTCACGATTAGGTATGGACTATTTTTAATCATTCTCAGATGAAATTAAATATCATCATGGATGAGTTATATTTCTTTTTACTGCTGGGATTAGATTCTACTTTGTGGTTGAGAGGGATATCATGGCTGAGCAAGTGGGCCCTATGAGTAAGAAGTTGTAACCCATCAGCAATCAGTTGGCATTTTTTTACCTTAGTGTAGTTATTTCATCATTCATATGGATTTATTGAGTAGTGGAGGAATTTATACACATATTCCCTAAGTATGTTCTAAGAATACATCAAAGGAAAAAGATAAACTTCTACATCGACTTGCTCCTAGGGAAAACCCTGATATCTTTTGTATAATATTGAATGTCCCTTATAGAGAACCATGAACTGAGGGAGTGTTCATAAGACCTTACAGATAAGGTATTTAACAGATCTAGTCTGTCCCATGGGTATCCCAAGATTTTTTTAATGGTGGATGGTATCTTGAGTCTTTGTGTTGACTATCATTTCCTGAATCAGGTAATGTTAAAGAACAATTACCCCTTACCAAGGATTGATAAACTCTTTGACCAGCTACATGATGCGAGTTGGATCTCAATGGTTGATATCTGGTATTGTTACCATCCATTGATGTTCTATGAGGATGATATTAAAAATATGATAATATGATGTCTCTACAGACACAATTATTTCTTATTGAGGCCTTTCTATGTGAAGAATCCCCATGATGTGTTTATATATTTGATGAACTTGATTTTCCATCCATACTTGTACCGATTTTTTCTTGTCTACATTGATGACATACTCATAAACTATGAGTCATAGGAGGAGAACATAGAGAACTTTTTAATGGTATTAGACTTACTCTAGGAGCACCATATTTATGGTAATCATTTGAAGTGCCATTTTTGGAGATCTGCAAGGTTCACATTCTTGGGAATATCATTTTGTATCATGGTTTTGTTATAGACCATGTGAACATTGATGTAGAGATTTATTAGGAGACACCCAAGATCATGATATAGGTACAAATAATTATTATCTTTTAAGGGTACTACAAGAGTTTCATACCTGAATTTTCCAATGTAGAAGCCCATTTAACAACCCTGATGTGAAAATGAAATCAATTCACCTTGACCAAGTATTTCCAGAGAGCCTTTGAGAATTTGAGGATGATTTTTTCAGTTATCGTGTGTTGAGACTACATGCGGATTTCATGGAGTATGTAGTGTTTTTGTATTCCTTTAGAGTTAGGCTTATCAACATGTTGATTCATAGGTAGGAAGGTATCACATATGGTTTGTGGAAATTGAGACCACATGAGCATAACTATTCTAATCATAACCTATAATTTATAGTAGTAGTCTTCTTTCTTAATATGTGGAGGAACTATGTTTTGGGATAAGACTTTTTTTTATACTCATACCACTAGAGTCTCAGCTATATATTCACATAGATAGATCTAAAATAAAGATAATGGAATTAAATGGAGTTCATATAGGACTTTGACTTTGAGAGAGTATATACTCATAGATAGGGAAAAATGGTGGGATATGACCTTAGTAGAAACTCTCATTCTCAATTGGTGGAGGTGGTATTTTAATAGTTGGATTCCTTGCATCTATCCCTAATGGTGGATAAGGATCAGTTTTTCTTTAATTAGTGATGTTGAATCCTCTACTCCTTCAACATGTGAGGGAGTCTCAGTTAGGAGACATTAACTGTGAACTTATACCTGACTGGATGTCCTTAGGGGATACACCATATGTATTCCATGTATTAGGGGATAATTTCATCCTTCTACAAGTATGTATAGTGATTTTGGTCACAATGAGAGAGGAGATGATGAGGGAGTTTCATAATTTTTGTCTGGTTGTACATACCAAAGTGGTGAAGATGTACAAGGACCATTAGAAGAACATTTGGAGGGATGGAATGAGGAAAATTATTTCAAACTTCATCTCTCAATGTCTCATATGTCATTAGGTGAAGTTTGAGCATCAAGTTCTAGTAGGTCTGACCAACCCTCTTAATATCAAAAAGTGGAAATGGGATGATATTTATATGGAATTTGTGATAGGTCCTCTAAGGATCATGAGATACCATAATTCTAAGTGGTTAATAATTGACCAATATACTATGTCGGGACAGTTACTCACTATCAATGAGTATATTTTTGTGGATATTTTAGAGCAGTTGTATGTAAGAGAGATCATCTAACTCCATGGGTTACCCTCAATGATTATCTCCAACCATGATGTGTGGTTAATTTAATGTGTGGGAAGAGGAATAAATGAGATATTTAGGACCCATTTTAGGATTAGTACAATGTTCCACCCATATAAGGATGGTCAGAGTAAGAATACTATCCATGTGTTAGAGGATATGTTGAGATCTGTTATTTTGGACATCATAAAAATATAGAAGAATAAATTTCCATTATCATATTTTTCTTATAATAATATATATCACTCTATGATATGCAAGTAACTATTTTAGGTCATATATATAAGACCCTATAGGTCATCCTTTTTTTGGAATTAGATTGAAGATACATCTCATTCTAGGCCAAAGATGGTGGAAGAAACAATATAAAATGTTTAGGTGATCTTTGAGAGTATACAGATAGCACAAAGTGGATAGAAATATTATTCAGATTGATTTTGTAGGCCATTGAAGATTGAGTATAGAGACCACGTTTTCCTGATAGTCTCCCCATGATTAGGATTATATATATTTTTTTGAAGGAAATTTATCCCTATGTTTCATCAAGCCATTCAATATATTTTGGAAGGTTGGGATGTTTTCTTACCAACTAGATTCACCCCATAAATGGATCGACTTTAGGAAGTCTTCTATGCATCACAACTGAGGATATACCTACATGATCCTATGCACATTATTGAGATGGACATGAAATAAATTGAGGATGGATCCACCTTCATCAAATGCCTAGAGATGATTGAGAATTAGAAGGATAATATACTACTTGGATAAACTATTGTATTGGGTTTTTTATTTTGGAAGTACATGATCCTGTTAGAGAAATATTGGGATCGAAAAAGATGTATGTGAGCCTAGTATCCCCACCTTTTTTTACTTTTTCCATTTTAGGATGAAAATACTTAAAGGTGGGGAGAATTTTGTAAATCAATTTTTTCCTTATAAGTCTTTGTAATGTATTAAGGAATATTTTAAAATCTAGGAACTAAGACAATCATGAGATTATGAGGTTCGATAAGCCCATTATTTATGTTATAAAAATATTAAAAATAATAAAATCACATGTGCATAGTTTTCCTAAAAAAAGTAGAATAACCATGAAATAGTGTCTCAGATCATAAATATGATACCATAGTTGATTCTAAAATGTGGGTTTTACCTTAGGAAAAACTATAGGTTGGTCGGCATCAGATGTCTGATGATGATTCCATTATCAGAGCGTTAAATTAAAATAAATATATTTATTTATTTATTTAAAATTACCTAAAGTACAGAAATTTCTATAATTAACCCATTATAATAATTCCCCAGGGTTATCCACATAAACCCTGGTATAATTGAGAAGATCTCTTAGAGTTCTTGGTTTGAGAATCACATCGTAGGACGATATGTGATTGGATCAAGGTGGTTATAGAGGCAATAGACACAGTTGAACTTCTCCTACAGTGGAAAATTCATTATTCACAAAATATCATTACAAATCAAGTTATTACCCTTCAATTTTGGGGTCCTCCCTCTTGATTAAATTATTAAATCATTAATTAATATATTCTTTTAATCAATGACTATTTGATCCATCACATGATCTGGATATATAAATTTATTTTTTAAATTCAATTTATTTTTTTATAAAAAGTTATCACCATGGATATTTCATTTGCATGATTTTTTTTTGATGAGATCAGTTTTCCAACAATGGTTACACCATTATTCTTTTTTCCCCCACCCATTCTTCCTATAATTAATAGTTTGACCATGGGGTCATGATTTGACATTGTCTAGGTGGGTTCGAGCAAGTAATACCACTAAATTCATAGTGGTTGTGTGAATGATGAAAATATATTTTCTTTTTAGATGGATCAGGATGAATTGATGGTTAGTTTTCATAGATTCGGGATTCAGAGCAGCAACAGGAAGTATAAGGGGTATGGGATGCACTTTAGGCTTCAAGCAGGGATTAAGGTTCCATTTTCCTGCCACTGAAGGCTGGGAGATAATGGCTAGAGGAATTTTACTTCAATCTTGGGTTGTTAATGGGAAATATTCCACATGATGAGAATGGATCTATAAAAAACCTGAAGTTTGTGTACATCTCTAAAAATTCATATTACATACCCAGTAGCTTAGAAGAACACACGTCATGTACATCATTTTTCAATGTTGTCTAGGGTTTTCCGTTGAGTTAAAGATCATACACTTCGTGTTCTGGCACACTCACCATGTTACCCCACTTAGGTGGCCATGCGATGTTTTATCTAGCACATTCCTAGGACTTTGTGTGGGAGGACACGTCATGTACTCCAGAATTACATGGGCATAGGCCTATTCTGAAACATGACCAGGTACACATTCATGGCTTGATGTACATGGGAATGAACAGCTATAAATGAGAAGGGACTGGGTGGATGAGAAACATCATGTATGGCATTTATATTTCATGTATTATTACATTTATTCTCAATCCATTTCTATAGGAAAACACATCCAGGCAACAAGGTGGGGTCACATGCCTTCTGGACCCCCATACATGTCGTTTACTTCTCCAAGAAACTTATTCCTCTGGTATATCCTTCATTTGAACTCATATTTTATCCTATGAGTAGAATATCTAGACTATTCTTTCTCTTAAAACAAAATAGTGTCCTTTTTGTGTCATAGGAGATAAAATGTAAGGTTTTCTAAGAATGCTTCTTCTTTAAAAGATTTGTGATCATGGAAGTGATCATAACAAGATCATCAGGGAGTTTCTGGGATTGGTAATCCCCTATCACACTAGGGAGAGCGTTCCTCATACTATTTATATAGGTAGAGATAATACTCTCCTACTCAGGGTGTGGGTCCTCTATCAATGAAGTGGTAATCCACTACCATCGATCTATGGTGGGGTGTGGAACCTCTATGAGAGTTAGTGATCCCTTGAATATGGATTGAGGTAGAAAGGATTGGGATTCTCCACATAGATTTTGGTAAGGTTCCATTAGATGTTGGGCATCATTGATGAAGTTTTGGGATGTGTGATAACTCGTCGACTTCAGATGGGCTATGAGATAGAGATCCCCTTTATCTTTTTATGGGATAATTTATGATAATATGCTTATTTTTGGTTTCATTTACCTCTTATTTTGGGTCAATATTACATTTTGTATATCTCTATACCACTCCCTATATGGTTCTGGTAGCATTTTACTGGGTATGTATATGCTCACCCCATAATGGGATTTCCCCACACAAGACATGTCTTATACACACAATAGATAGATCGATGGAGACTTTGGTGAAGCTTATGGATACATGGGTTAATTGACTATGTATGGTGGTCCGTACTTGGAGACTAAGAGTTGGGATCTCTCAGTTTTCATTTATTCTAGTTGTTTTTAGTTTGGGGCTTATTTTTTATTTTTTTCTATTTTGCACTTTTAATTTTGGTTTATACTATTATAATCTATTTTTTCACTTGAGTTTATTGTAGTAATATTTACACTATATATGTACTGTCTTTAATTATTCCTATGAACTATTGTATGGAGATGGTTGGGTGTGTGTACATGTATACTATAAAAGACCTCTCACTTTCAATTATTCATTCTCTTCACTAATCCCTAGCCCATAGCCTATTGGAGGAAGACTTGGGGTTGTGATAGCTCATCCTTCCTCCATCTAGGCAGGCCTCGATGTGTTGGGTAGTTAAACATATATTTGATGTTCTAAATAAATCATACTAACTATAAATAGATGATGTATAACTATCAGGTGAGAGGGGTTCATAATCATTGAGACTTATTTTCATGATGTTCTCACTTGGTTATCTCATATAGAGAATATCATGAAGACTCACCCTCCAATTGGAACAATACATGTTTTAGGTTCTATTGGTTATACGTATCTATGAACATGTTTATTGGTCTCCTCATTTGAGAGTATTATCAATGTGTTCCATTTTACTACATAATTACATTCAAAGAAAACCCATGAAAGTAAATTTAGGGAGAAGTATCTTTCGATAGGTGTGACTTTCATATTTTTATATTGCTTGAAAGATCATGATAGATTTTTTTTTGAGTTGAGGAAGATCTCAGGCCTAGTCAATCAGGATGGTATTAAATTCACTAAGTCCATCTCCATGGAAGAATAATGTAAGTACATCTAGTAAGGTAAACAAATAATAAAGTAATAAATGATGATGACATGGTGTGTATATCCTTGTTTATAATTTATCATGAGGCAAAGAGATTATATTACTTGAACAGTATTCATATGATGTTTTTCATTTATTTGATTATTACTTATCTCCTTTGGGGCTTTAATGGGTTGTCAGACTCTACTCTTGTTTCTTTAAATAGTATTCACTACAATTGAGATAATGTCCTAGGGGGTCACACACTTAGAAAATTCAAAGGTCTGGCCTATTATGATGAATACGAGTTTAGAAAATACTTTCCCCACCATGGGGTCCAGGATATGTCTTTGAATATATGATCTCCAAGGAATAAATTAGTTAATATTTTTCAAGTTTAGAATAACAATTATTTAATTTATTTAACAAATTTCTTTATAAGTATTAATATAAATACATAGAAAATGTTATACAAAAAAATAATATTTTAATATTCAAGGATTGTTTAATATTAAAAGGAATGATGATTTTAGTGAATGACTCTATTTAATCACACAATAAATATTAATATATTACAAGTAAGTGATAAAAATATAAATTATATTTATGGATTGATAAGCAGTCATAAAAATTATTTTATAGTGAGTAATAAATATTTGGAAATTGGGGACCCTTTCTATGTGATTTTACTAACTCACTATATAATTGAGGAGAGGCTCTCATGCACTGAACAATTCATCATATTTTGGATGATATCCAATCTCCACACTCCCACATTCTAGAAAGAGAAATTCATGATCCAAGCCTTTGATTGATGATCAGTTTCATGAATCGATGGATCAATGAATTGATGATCATTGAGACATCGAATGTGTCATCAAACCTCAGCGCTAGAACACAAAATTCAGCAATTGATGTTCCCATAGACTTTATAATCATCTGTGGATGACCTGGAGGGTTATGAATTCATATCCTTCAATAATTGATCATCGGTGATGATAATATATTGAGAAAGACATCACATTGAATGTGGTATTCTTCATATTATTTTATTTTTGTTTAAAATTAATCATGTGGGATCCTCATGCCTTTATTGGATCTGTGTTTCACTAGAAATAAAAAGTTACATCGATCATTGGTAAAGAAATTTAAATAACTATCCCATATACTTCCATTTTGAACCCTGATACCATCAAATAAAAGGTTGACTAAAATCATAAACAATTTTTCTTCATTATGAACTCTTATTCCAGAACCTGATAATACTCTTAATGTTTTTAGAGTTCTTCCATTCAAATGGTGTAGAATTAAAGCTACCAAAAAGAAATTTACTAAAATGAAATATTTCAAAACAAAATATATTATTTTAACAAATATGATGTATGAAACTAAAATTTAATTATAGGATGGAGGTTATATGATGATAAAAATATAGAATGTGTCTTAAAAGTAATCTAATTCAAGATTTGAGAATATTTAGATATAAACAAATATCTTACTAATATGATGAAGATACTTCAAGAAGTTTATAATCAAATGATGATAATTATCACTTTCCAAAGATGTTAAAATTTATATATATATTAAGTGAATATGATTCAAAATAAATCCTTTAACAAGTACAAAATTTATGATAGAAATAATAGAGAAATAAGATGTTATGACTACAAGAATATTAGGCATATTATTCCTAACTTATCTTATAATAAGGAGAAGAAGAATTATTAAAGTAAGTATAAAAATGAAAGCTAAATATTATAAGGAGATTATATTTATAAAGGATACATGGAGTGCCTCTTAGAAACATAGTGATGACTCTAATTATGATTCTAAAGCTAAATTATCTAATCAAAATGAAAATATGTGTTTCATGTCATAATCTAATGAGGTACATTTTACTTATTATTATTTTTTAAATATGAATCTAAACATTTATCTTATGAAAAAATAAATTTTTATTTTTCTATGTTGTAATACAACTAGGTGTATCTGAATAAAGGAAAGATGACTCTAAAAAAACCATATATTGTTGATGTCATTGAAAAGGAAGTTATAAGTAAATATATTTCTGGACTAAATGTTATACTAGATAAATATGCTTCTAGTTTTGTTGTCCTTCATAGTAAGATAAGATATTTAATGATTGAAGTTAAAATTATGAAATATGATGCTAGTGTTTTTACTAATGTGGGGAAATATAAATAAAATCATTTTAAATAAAAAATAAATAAAAATATGGAATAATAAGTAAGGGGGAAAACTCAAGCTATATAAAAAACATTTATACCTAGTTCTAAAAATAGAAACATTTATTATATCACTTCTTCACTATAGAAAAATTTTAATTTTACAAATTTTTGTTTCCTGATAAATCCTTAGAAATTTGGGAAAAGAAAAAATTTATTTCTTAAATTTTATCTAATTATAATTATGAAAAATTGAGAATGAATAGGTAGATTTTGGTTCCTGAATATTTTGTAGATAATTCTATTAGACCTAATAATATTTGGGTACCAAAGCATCCTTTTTCTTAATTTATTTCAATAGTTAATATTTCACATCAACAAAAATAAAAAATGGGTGATGAGAAGTGGATATTCAAGGCATATTAGTGGATACTTTTTCCATCTTTCACTCTCTATATAAAATCAATGGATACTTGTAAGATTTGGAGACAATGCCAAATGGAAAATTTTGGTTTTAGATATGTTAGAGACCCTTATTCAATCCTATTGTATTGTATCACCACCTTTTTATTTTAATTATCGAAAACCATGTTTATAATGTTATTAATGGATTCCATGTTTTCTATTAGTGAATGGTTTTTTGGAAAAAATGCCAAAATGGTTATGTCTGGAATGTATTATGACAACATGAAACATGATTAATGTCTTCACCATGTGAAGACATTAAACTAACTATGAATCTCAAGTTACCATTTTGAACCAACTAAATGTTGTACTCCCACTAAATACATGACCAATAAAACTACCATGTGTCATATGGGAAAATTGTGTGTAAGTAAAAATTTTAATGTTCATTGAAGTTGAGCCTATTATGCATTGTAGAACCTATCATTCATTGAGAATAAACTAACGACATGAAGAACTGCCTATTTCATGAAGAGATAAACCTATCATGAGTAAAATTGAAGTGATCATGTGAAGAAATGAAGCTATCAAGCGACATAGTCAAGTGACCGCATGAAGAATTGAGGTTACCACACAAATTAATGAACCTACCACATGAAAAAAATATGTGACTATGATAAGTTTTTCTACCAACTGACCATGAGCCCAGGTAACTTTGTTTTAAGTGAATACAACCTACAATGTCTAACTTAGTTGTGTATCTTTTACAGACCTCCAATAACAATAATTTTTAGCATTAATTTCAGATACATTATAATTAAGGCTACGATATATAATCTTTAACATCTACTTTTGGAATGAGTTATTTTTAAGACAAAGAGGTTTTTTTGGGCGAGGTGTTATTGTTAAGAGTTATTGTGCATACAAAAAAATAGAAGCATATATGTTACACCTTTTCTATATAGTGGAATCTATCAAAACACGTTTTGATGCTTATTTTTTCTACAATTCCTATGAAAACTCATTTGAATGTTTTTTAAGATAATTTCAAAGACTTTTTAATAACCAAAAAATATCATATTGAGTTTTACATGATTTTAAAACCTCTTATCCCTTACAATTTTTTTTTTGTTTTTTCTATCTATGTTTTATTATACCTTGTTCATCTATAATCATGGTCTCTTGTAGTAAACTAGAGAGTGAATTACAATATTTTGAAAAAAAATCTTTTATAAGACCATGTATAAATATTGAAAAGTTCTTGTGTGACCAATAAACATATTTTCCAACATATAACTATGGTAAAGGCTTTAGGTTTAGACTATCTTAGTATAGTTATTAATAAAAATCTGATCCAAGTTTCAGATTAGTTTTTTAAAATATAAAATACTTTACATCAAGTGATTTTCAAGTGTAAGGAATTAGGTATTGGCTTATGATTGAACCCCTTGTTTAATTTTCATTATGTGAGTTCTAGTTTGGTTTTCACTATTTTAAATAATAAATTAGTATATATGTTAAATTTAACGAAAAACCACTATATTGATTTTTGTATTTAACTATTGTTTTATATAAGGAATTTATTACTAAAATATTAGTTTCAAAATTTAATGTGTTTCAAAAATTACTTTAACTAAATTTTGGTCAAACTATTGAGAAAATTTTTTAAATAAAAAGTTATATAATTTTAAAATTTTAGTTAACTGTGAATTTTTTTTTAAAATTGGATTTATGTATTTAGTAATTTTAATAAAAGTATATAATTGGAAACCCAATTCACTAACTTATTGTGTATTCCACTCCAAAAAACATTTGGTATTAGAGGAATGTTTCAACTACATTTGTCTATGTTCAAGTTGTATTTATAGATATTAATTTCTATTATTTCAAAATTAAAATATTTATGGATAATAATAACAATCTTGAAGGATTTTTAACTAACTGGCCTCCTAATTTTAATGGAAAAAATTATAGTCAATAGAATATTAATATAAAAATATATTTAGAAAGCAAGGGACTTGATATTAGGACTGTAATTATAGAAAACTCTGAAATAACCAAAAGTGATAAAAACACATGGGATTATTCTGTAAAAGCTACAAATTATTAAAAATATAAAAAAATAAATTAATTATATTTTTAATTAGGGGAAGAAGGGATAATATAGTATCATCATGTTCATATACTTTTGAAATATGGGATACACTGGTTGTTTTTCATTAAGTCATTTCCATTGTTAAATAAATGAATTTATTTACTAATTCTTTTAAATATGATACAATTATGATGAAGCCTAATGAATCTGTTTCTAGAATGTATCTCAAGTCTAATGATATATTAAAAACTATGAATTTACATAGAATGATAATTGATGGAAAAATCAATTGATGTGATTGTTAAGATGTGTACCTGAAAGATTGAGAGGGATATCATTTTTTATAAAATAATATGAAGACATTATTAAACTACTAGTAAAATAACTGATTTTTAATTATTGGAATCCACTCATTTTAATGATAAAAAATCATGTTTATATCTTGTAAATCATGTTAAATATTGTTCTGTAGTATTTCATTATTCTCATGTTTAATCATAATCCTTTCTATGATTATTACTTCTTAAGACAGATTGTAGATATTTGGTAAAATATGAGTCACCGTTATGGTGAACTCACAGTCACCATTGATGTGACCAAATAGTCTCAACCTTTAGTATGAAAATTGGTAAGGTATGATTCACTGTTACAGTGAAACCATTGTATCATGCTACTGGTTCTAGAAATAAAAAAGTAATATACACTATTGTATCATGTAATCGGTTTTTGAATTTTCACAAAGAACTATACACTGTTTCAATGATACTATTTCCAATGACAACATTTCTCACAAAGGACCATGAATTATTTCAATGACACAATTACTTTTGACAATGTTTCTCACAAATAACCCGAAAACATTTTCCCAAAACTATTTCATTATAAAAATAATTCAAAAAAAATATGTGTATGAGACACCGATCTGGAGGCACCGTTTAGAAGTAAAGGACGAGTCACGGCTGACTTTGGAACCACTCCTGACTCACTATTCCTATGAAAACATTCATATTTCACTGCTAACTAGGACACTGTTCCATACTTATTCATTTGTTTCTTATTTCAATTAAATTAAAAATTATTTCTAACAGTCATATTTGAGCTATTTAAGACACAAATATTATTAAGGATTCTTGAATACATGTCAACCAATAGTGTGAATTATGAGGTGTGGAAATCATGCTTATTTTTTCCAAAAAACCAACACCTAAGGATAAATATATTATGTCGCATGAGCTGAAGAAGATGAGAGTGTGACATAAATCAAAACATGGAGAATAACCATGATAATCTCCTGTATATAATTCTTAATATTTTAAAGATGAATCTAATTCTGAGAATATGTCTAATGGGGAATTTTTTGAATACTGCAACATGATTGAAGATACATGCAATGAGTTAAAAGATAAATATAATTTCTTAAATAAACAACATTTTCTTACCTCTATTGTTAAATCCTAACTTACTAAGGAAAAAGAAAAGAATTCTTAATTGGTTAAAGTGAATAATGAACTTAAACTATCTGATGAGAAATGAAAAAGGTACTTTGAAAATATTACCAATGGGAAGAATACTATCACAAATATTCATGGTAAAAAGGTTGCAATAAAATATACTACTTGTGTAGGATATCAACCAGGGAAAAGGAATCTGGCCAAAAAATTGTGTCAAAATCTAGAAAATCTGTTTTCATGCCCAGAATTGAAAATTTTGTTGCAATTTCCACCAGTGGATAGTCATTTACTTCATCTAGTTTTCTATACCAAATAGATTTTATTTTTACAATAATTTACAAAATCTTTATAGGAAACCCCTGAAACAAATGTGGGTTCCCAAAGCTTTTAATACTTATATTACGAGACCCATGAAATTTTGGGTACCAAAGTCTTTTCATGGTTAAATTACATTTGTAGGTAATCTTCTTGAAGAGTTCGTGTAACAACCTATGGTACTTGGAAAATGGATGTTCATGACACATGATATGGGACTACTGAAGTTTTAGAAATATTTTCAATATTGATGGTGGGAATTTCACCTTTGGTGACAATGAAAAAGGAAAAATAATTAGCCTTAGCCAAATTGGTAGCTCCAATTTAGTTTTAATTTCCAAAGTTCTTTTTGTTGATGGATTAAAATATTATTTACTTATAATCTCTCACTTATGTGATGGTGGTTTCAATGTTAAATGTTAAAATTATTCTTTTAAGTTTTTTAATTCTAAACATGAGTTCTTATTTACTAATTTTAGGAATGAGATTGTACATGCTCTTAATTTAGATTCATTAATTTCTAAAATTGTTTCTTGTTTGACTGATTTTCAAAAAGAGTCTTGGATATGGAATAGAAGACTACGAAATTATAATATTCACTCACTTAGGATGTTTAAAAAGAATGGTTTAGGTTTAGTCAAGGATCTACCCAAACTAGAATTTACAAATAATAAAGTCAGTAATCCTTATCAAAAAGGAATGATGCACAAAATCTCTTTCAAACTAATGAAAGAAGTCTAAAATTCTCAACCTCTTGAGTTGTTTCACATGTATTTGTTTGGACCATCTATAGTTTTAAGTCTTAATGGGAATCAATATGTCTATGTTCTTGTAGATGACTTCTCTAGATATACTTGGGCTTTCTTTTTTTCTCAAAAAAGTGAAGCCTACTCCCATTTCACTCAGTATTCTAGAATTGTAGAAAACCTAAGTGGTATTAGGATTAAAACCACAATAAGTGACCATGTTCGTGAGTTTGAAAATCAATAGTTTGAATCTTTTTTCTCGAAAAATGGATATAGTCATAACTTCTGTGCTCTCAGAATACCCCATCAGAATGGAGTTATAGAAAGAATAAAAATAACCATATAAAAAATAGCCCAAATTATGCTTAATAAATATGATTTAACTATTTATTTTTGGGATAAAGCAGTCAATATGGATTTTTATATAATTAATAGAGTCTTAATCCACCCTATTCTTAAGAAAACCCCTAATGATTTATGGATAAATAGAAAACCAAAAGTTATCTACTTTAAAGTTTTTAGTTGAAATGTTTATATTCTTAACACTAAAGATAATATTGATATTTTGCCTCCAAAGGTGATGAAGGAATCTTTCAAGCTACTAAATCTCTATAAATTCCTATAGAGTCTATAATAAAAGAACCTAATGTGTGAAAAAATATATACATGTAAAATTTGATGAAATAGATCCACATGAACTGAATACCTTCCTAAAAAATATTAAGGATGATTGGTTCAATCTGGAAATTACTACCAAAAATTTGGATCATGCTATTAAGTAGTCTATTAATTCATCCAATTCTAAAACTTCTCCAAACACTAGTCACGATGAACCTAAACCTCTTGAAAAAGATGTAATTACCTTGCCTTCTTTTTCTAGACCTATAAGAACTCTTAAAAATCATCTTTTAGATA
Source organism: Viscum album (assembly GCA_963277665.1). Taxonomy (NCBI): domain Eukaryota; kingdom Viridiplantae; phylum Streptophyta; class Magnoliopsida; order Santalales; family Viscaceae; genus Viscum; species Viscum album. Next base: position 1,144,594,558 of record OY728139.1, on the reverse strand, counting down.
CTATAGTTAGAGAATTAGAAAAAGGAACTCAAACTAGAGATTCTATTAGAAACCAAGTTGAACATAAAGACTTTTACCCTGAACCTAAAAACATAAAATATGCAATCAGTGATGAATTTTGGGTAATAGATATGCAAAAAGAACTAAATCAGTTTGAAATAAATAATGTCTGGAAACTAGTGGATAGACCTAAATACACCTTGAATATAGGCCCTAAGTGGGTGTTTAGAAATAAAGTAGATTAATCTAGTACTACTATGAGAAATAAAGCAAGATTAGTTTCATAAGGATATAGTCAAGAAGAAGGAATTAAATATAATGAAACATTTTTCACCAGTTTCTGGACTTGGAGCCATTATAATTCTACTAGAATTTGTTGCACACATAAATTTAAATCCATATCAAATAAATGTCAATAGTGCATACTTAAATTGGTATATAGTTTAGGTTGTTTTTGTTGAATAACCACTAGTTTTACAAACTCCCTTTTTCCAAAGAATGTTTTTAAGTTAACAAAGGCTTTATATGGTTAAAAATAGGCTCCAAGATCTTGGTATGATAGACTATGTAGTTTTCTTATTTCTATAGGTTTTACAAAACATATAATTGATCGAACTCTTTTTATAATTATAATTTATAAATATGTTTTGGTAGTAAAAATCTTTGTTGATGATATTATTTTTGGTTCTTCAAAAAATTATTTATGTATTGATGTTTTAGAAATGATGAAAAATGAGTTTAATGGGTGAACTCAAATTCCTTCTTGGATTTATAATCATTAAAAATAAATAATGTATTATTTTAAATTCAAGTAAATATACTAAAGATATTATAAAATGTTATGGTTTTTATAGCTCTAAAAAGAGTGATACTTCTACGAGTAACACCTGTAAATTAGAACTTGAAGAAAATTCAAAACTTGTTGATCAAACCAATTGCAGAAGAATGATTGGAAGTATGCTCTACTTGACTACTATTTAGCATGATATTTTGTTTAGTGTGTGTATGCGTGCTCATTTTAAAGAAAACTATAAATTATATCATTTAACTACTTTTAAAAGAATTTTCAAATATTTCAAACATACTACCAACTTATGACTCTTCTATCATAGAGGAAAATCATTTGACGTAGTTAGTTGTTCTAATTTTGATTTTGGTGGTAGCAATTTAGATAGAAAAGGAACCTATATAACATGTCACTTTTTGGGAAATTCACTACTATCATGGTGTAGTCAAAATAAAAATTATGTTACATTATCTACTATTTAATATTAATACATTACTGCTGGTAGTTTTTGTGCTTAGATTTTGTGGATGAAACACAATTTTCAAGATAAGGGATATCAATTTAAACATGTCCCTATAAACTATGATAACAAAAGTTATATTAACATCTCTAAGAATATATTTTCTCATTGAAGAATAAAACATATTGATGTAAGACATCACTTCTTGAGAGATCAATATCAAAAAGTTGATATTACTTTAGAAGACATTGGTATAGAACATTGGCTTGCTGATATTTTTACCAGACTATTAAATTCTGAAAGAATTAGATACATCATGTAGGAATTGGGAATGATCATTTTAATTAACCATTTACTGTCTCATAGTTTACTATATCACTATTTATCTTTCTCACCATTTGTTGTCTTAATAATTGTTGTCTCACTGATCAGAGTCATACCGTTGTGATTCCATCATAACTCCATATTCTGGTCTCACCGTTATGACTCAGCTTTCTATATTTAGTAATATTTTTATGAATCTCTAATTTAATTATGTTATTTTACTTTTAAATTACATTTTTTTAATTTTTTACGTTTTAAATCCCTAAATTATAAAAAATCCATCACTCCACTTCTCACCTCAATTGTGATCAAAACTCCCAAAACTAAAACCCTTCTCTCTCAAACTCCATGATCTCCTTAAAACCCTCTATGCATGTAAGATATTCCTAGGATGAATCATCCATCATCTATGACTCTATAAAAGTGAATGTATTCAAATAAAGTGAAATGATCTCTGATCACAAATCCTGAGGAACCATTGAACCCTGATCATGCAGATCATTTAGTTGTTCCAGAAAAGGAAGTGTGTAAAAAATGGATTTTATTGAGTAAGTCTATTTTTATTAGAGTATTGTAAGGAAAGGGATAGTTAGAATGTTTTTCCAAAGACAAGTGACCCACATACCCCAAACATTTTTTTGAGTTCCATCTATATGTCTAGTTTGTGCTCAATTTTAAAGATGACTTTGGGGTTAAAAGTAGGGTAAATGGACAAAGGTTTTCTTTTTATTCAAGGTTGTGGGATATTTTTTTAAAACTAACTCCTAAAGGTATCTTTTAGGATCTTCAAATAAACCCTCCACCTCCATGTGAAATATTTATCCGAGTAGAGGATTTGGGTGACATGACTAGAGGTGGAAAAAGGAGAATGCCTATAACTGCTGAATTAGATGGAGAGACTAGATTTTTGTTAAAAAAAATTCAATACCTGATATATAAAAGTAATGGTTATCTTTCTACTCTAACATATCAAGATATATTCTTTTTTCATATCTTAAATAATGGTAACATAATAAATTTATGCAAGTACCTTGTCCTTCACACGTGTGATATGATCAAGAAAACTTCAAAGTGAACCACATTATTATATTCAAGATTCATTTCTACTATGCTTCAAGCCAATGGTTTGGTGGGGAAATATGAAGAAGTTGTTGAGGATTATGATTTTTTTCTATCTAAGGATATATGTTGGTGAATGAAAATTAATTGGAATCCATGGAAGATGTTATGGGTTGAATAAAATGAAAGGATGTATGAGGATTTCAATACTATTGATCACCCTTCAAGACCTAAGGATATCACTGATCCTGGTTTGGAACTAGATGAGTTAGTTGAATATTCAAATGAAGAAATTGAATTTTATGTTCCTAGAGTTAATCTAGAGTTTTTTATGAAAGCAGTGATTCAAATGTTTCTAAAAGAACTTATAATCCTCCTCATGTATTTCCTGAATCATCTCAGGTTGTTCCCTATAGAGATTCTCTTCACTCAAAAGGTGTTGAAGGTGAAAGTGATGAAAATGAATCTAAGGATAAAGATGTTGATAAATCTAAAGAAAATATTTAAGCACATACTACTAATTAACAACAGACATAAGAAGAATCTGCAGAAACAAAACACATTTTACCTGCTAAAGTAAGGATGGAACAAGCATTTTAGTTAGAAACAAGTCTGGATGGTTCTGTTAGAACAATATATATAGAAAGAGTTCATGAAATTGAGTCTCTTATCTTTCATGGGGTATCATTGTTTTTGGGGGAGTAAAACCCCCTGTTTGAATGGATTCAAGTACATAATCCTAGGGATTCATGTTCTGTGCATGCTTGGTAAAAGTTTCCTAGCTACTTTTGTGATGATGATTTTAGGAAGTCCATAGTGAATGAAATTGACCTCTCAAATTAGTTTCAACTCTAATTAATCATAGATAAAGAATTTATATCTTCTAAATAGCCAATATATGTCTCCATTCCTGAACCTATTCAAGAAACAACCAATTATGTAATTCATAAGGATCTGAAAGTTTTTGGAGAAAATTTATTGTCTGGATTTGGAAAGCTTATGAATTCAAATCCTACTCCGTTGACTAACCTCAGTGAAATAGATGTTCTAATTCTTCTATAAAAGTTGATTTGGAAAACTCAACCCACAATACTTCATGATATTTAGGAATAAATGATTAAGAATAAACATCTGAATGATGAGTTCAAGTCCTTAAAATATTTGGTTGAGGAGATGAGGAAGGATATGAAAGATGCTCCTACACTAGTTTAGGTTTCTATCCTAAGTGAGGCTAATTCTATCAAGCTATTAGAAAAAGTTGAATCTCATATTCAACCTAATTTTATTTCAATGGTTGAATAAGTGGTCAAGAAAAACACCAAAGTAGAAAATGAAATGTGTGGGATTGTGGCTGCAATCAATCGACTGACAGATGAGTATATAGGATCTTTTGAAAATGTTCTTAAAAGGTTTAATGCTCTCTCCTCAGCTACTCTATCTCCATATGATTCTACATAAAACTCTCAACCCTGGGAAAATGACATGATCTGATCAGTGATTAGAGAAGAGCTTTAGACTTTGGTTGGTGTTCCATGTCAGGAAAGCCTGAGTAAGATTGAAAAGTACAATGATCATGTGCATGATATACTCGGATTTTACTCTAATACTTTCACTTATTATCAATAAGGTATTTCGAAGAAGATGGATTACTATTTTAAAAACAATTATACCAAGATCCAACTAAAAATTCATTTCAAATATCTTGTGGATAATTTGAAGCTACCTCTATTAACTCAAGATTTCAAGGAGAGAGTTAGGTATTTGAAGGATTTTACTCTTTCTCATGATAAGTTTATGATAAATAATGATGATTATGAGAAGGATATCAAGTTTTGTGGTGATATCATCAATTATTTCATAAATCTATTGAAGCCTTATCTACATCATCACACCATAGCCATAATTTTTCCTACAGCTGCTCCTCTCAAACCTAGAATGCTTTCTTCTACCACTCCTTCCTCTACCTCCTTTACTCCAGTTACCATGACCCTTGCTTAGGCTATGATGTAGATCAGAACTATCATCACTGAGTAACCCTTCCCATATTTTTCATCTAGACTAATCCATGCCCTTTATATTATTGAAGGATTGACTCTATCTTCTATCTCTAGGCCAACCACCTCTACTACTTCTACACTTGAGGATCCTCCTCCTCCTATCTCAAACAAGGATAAAGGGAAGTCTACCAAATCTAAATAGAAGTGAAGGATTTTTTGGAAGGGCTATGATGTAATTTGTTTTTTTATTGTATTGTACTCTATCATTATATTCAATAAATTGTGATATCTATTTAATTCAATTGTTGATTTCATTTAGTGTATGTTTTTATTTTTCTTAATTTATTTCTAATAATCCCAAAATGGAGAGAAGAATTGGAATTTATGTTAATTTTACATATATTCTCTAATACTATAATGGATTGTGTTTATTTTATGTATTAATCTCATATAATCTATTTTACTTGTTAAGAAAACTATTTATTCCTTTCTGAAGTGTATGGATTATAAATTCCATTATTTTTTATCATCTGAAAGGGGGAGATTGTTGGATTTATCTTGTTTTAATCCTTAAAAATATGTTTAACACTTATAAATCATGTCTTATCTTGTTCTATAATGATTCATTATGTTCTTGTTTAATCTTAATCGATTCTGTGAGTATTATATCTTAATATAGATTGTAAGTATTTGGTAAAGTATGATTCAATGTTAAAGTGAACTCATTTTCACCATTTTTATAACCAGACGGTCTCACCATTTAGTCTGAAAATTGGTAAAGTATGATTCACCCTTAAAGTTAAATTATGGTATCATGATACCAATTCCAGAACTCATAAAGTACCAGACACCATTGTATCAAGTAACCAGTTCAAAATTTACACAAAGGAATAGACACTGTTTCAATGACACACTTTCTAGTGACACAATTTCTCACAAAGTACCATACACCATTTCAATGACATTGTTTTTAGTGAAATTTTTTTTTACAAAGTACCTAACAACATTGTCGTAACACCGTTGAATCTCTTAACTGATTCAAATTTTTTGTAAAGTATGACACACCAGTTTGGAGGAACTTTTTAGAAGCAAATTAAGACTCACAACTAATTGTGGTACCGCTATTGACTCACTATTCCTATGACACCGTTCCTATATCACCGATGGATCTTACACCATTCCATACTTATAAATTTCTCCATTATTTCCATTAAATTATAAATTATTTATAACAGACATATTTTGAACTATTTTATTATAATGATATTATTATTGATTATAGAAGATGTGTTAGCAGACAGTATGTGGTACAAGGTGTGGAAATCATGCTTCTTGTTATCCAAAACACAAATACCTAAGGATTAATATATTATGGCACCCAAGATGAAAAATATGGTAGGGAGAAACACATTAGACCACATATAAGATCCAAGATAATCCATCTTTCTTACTGTGATCTAAAGAAGAACTCATTGTGAACTATCCTACGAACATCCTCGAAACAACAAAAACTCAAAGAAGAAGAAGAGCTATGAAGAGCATATCATTAAATTGGAATCCAGACCACAGAACTCACATCACACTATTTCTTAGTCTATTTCCGAAAGAGGGCCCGAGATTAAAATATGCTACGTTCAAAAATTTCATAACATCATAGAACAACACTCAGAGCATTTCTTATCACTTTTTATTGTATTCCTCTCTGTTTTGTACTATTTTATAATTCCTTTTATCAGTATTTGTACCTATATTAAAAACATATATTTTATTCTATGATAAACTATAGGATACAAGATATCCTCTCACTACTAATCTCTTACACCATTTTACTCCAACATATAACAATGAAAGAGGTCTATGTGTAACCTGGTTATATTTTATTCTCATATAAAACTATGGTAGAGGTCCAGTTAGACCTGGATATATTTTTATGTTGTTGTAAACCCTGATCCAGGTTGTGGCACAAGTTTATTAATATAAACTACTTTGTGGCAGGTGATCACCTAGTGTAGAGGACTAAGTCTCTACTTGAGACAAGACGTCTTCTTTTATCTGTTGAGTTCAAGAATCTATTTTCTTTCTAATATTTGTTTATTCAATTCATAAAACATTATTTTTCTTTGATAGTTAATCATACATAGTGTTTTTATTATAATTTATTTCAGAAGGATGATTTCAAAATTTAAATTAATATCATAAATTGCTTTAACATAGAATTAATAAATCATTGATAAATATTTCAAATAAGAAAATATTTTACAAGTCTGCTACTTTGATTAACTGGCCTATTTTGTTTTAAAATTGAGGGATTTTAAAACATGTTTTTGAACTGAAATTTTTATAAAAATCCAATTCACCCTCCTCTTTATTGTACTACTCTGACCAATTGTAACACCCCAAGCTTCCACGGTACGTTTCCCTTTGAATAATGCAATGGCGTGCATTGTACGCAACTTCGAGATTTTAACACACCACAACCAATCAAACTAGCCATTATGAATAGTAATACCTAATTTTTGAAATTTTATAAATTTTATCTCTCAAAATGGAATTCATTTTTGGATTCAGAATATCGAAATTAGCCTAGGGTGAAATTTTGGTACTTTTCAGATAACTTTCATATTTTGATGAATAGTGAAAATTACTAAATTTTAATTAAAAACAACTTTTTTAATCAAAATAATTAATGTTGATAAATTATGAATTTGAGTGGTTTTAAAGTATATTCAGAATATAATTTTACCATGTAATACAATGTGGGTCATTGAACATAATTTCACATTTAAACCAGACATAAACAAGTGCCAATCTTTAGATAGTTATTATCTCTTAAAAACACGCTTTTTGTTTTAACAACGGGAATTAATTTTAAATTAATTTCTGCCACTTCTGTGTTTTGAATTTGGAAAAATGGATTCCATATTTGGAATCAGGATGTTCAAATTGTGTAAATAGGTAACTTTTATTTTTAGACATTTTGGATAATTACTTCGGTAAATATTTTATTTACCATGGTTAAAGGGTAAATCCGGTAAACAAGGGTTAAACAAAATAATATTATAATAACACTAAATTACCCTAAAACATGTCTTAACCCTATTTTTTAATAAATGGTCGACCATGGACATCTTTGGGTAGATTTTGGGACCCCATGGATCCACTTGTAAGTGATAATGACACTTTATTTTAATTAAGTTAAAATAAATACAAAAATGACACAAGCATATATCTAGGGTTGGGGCATTACAGTTGGTATCAGAGGAAGTTTAGTACAAACCTTGGAAGCTAGATTTAGATAAGCTCTGATTAGAGTACGTAGACCTAAGATAAACTTTGAGGATTAGTATAGAAGAACATCCTAGAATTTTGGTATTGTGGAGATTTTGTGAGTTTTCCAAGCAATACATCCCTGTCTAGATACGAGAAGGTAGAGGCGGCTCCGGCACAGATGTACCTAGGAGTAAAACCCGAAAACAATGCTTTGAGCTAGAATCAAATGGTAACTGGTGCACAACAATGGGCCTTGCTGCACTCTTGGTCACGACACTCCTGGGGGATATGCTTAGGATAATTTACATTTTCTTTACAAACCGATTTAAGTAATATATATATATAATATGAGATTAAATGAACATGGTTAATCCTAATATGTTTCAAATTGAGAATATGGTGACATGTTAATCTCTAAATGTTTTTATGACTACTATTACTCACACAATGCTTTCTGGTTTTAGTCAATGGCTGGATTACAAGGAAGTCATAGTGACTTTGAGAATGGTGTACAAGGTGGTAACAGTTGTGGCAATGAGCAACAAAATGGAATGTTGATAGTCGTAAAAGATATCATCTTTATGCCAAATCAGTTTTCCAAAAATATGATCAACAACATATATATTAACCAACTCCCAGACTCAACGAGGAAGAGAAAGGTGATGAATAATAAAAGATCCAGCAACAGAGACCATAGAGAAAAGAACCCTCAATTTTCATCATGTAGAAAATGTGGAAGGAGACACCCAGGAAAGTGTCTCAATGGGACAATGAAATGCTTTACGTGCGGGAAGGAAGGACATAAAGTGAAGAATTGCTGAAGAAAAATGAATATTACTATGGAAGAAGATAAAAATGGTCCCAAGATTCCATTTACAGTCATTTTCCGTAAATATAGGGGACATGGCCATTACCTGAGTGAATGTCCTATTCTATAGCATATTTTCTTGGTCAAAGAAGAATCTATGTGGAAATAAATGGTTAGAGAAATGTTTAAAAAGTATTAGCGCTCCTTGTTGATGGGTTTACTTTGGAATAATTTTCTCTTGTATTTGTAACCCCGTAGTTTTCCATGTGAGAATGATATTTGAGGAAGAATTGTCTCTTCTCTTGTGGATATATGTATAAATAACCATTTGGTTTTATATGATCATTGGGGATTGAGATAATTATAAGTTATTATAATTTGGGATGAAAATGCAATGTATGATATACAATTTGTGGTTAAATTATGTTATTTTTAGGAATTTATCTCATTTTGGTAATATTATAAAATATAGTTTTTGAAAAAGGACAACACGTAGACCGTGTGACAACCTGTCGCGTCGGACAAAGCTGTGGGAATCGAAACCACAACCAAAGTGCGATTGGGATTTATCACCTACCACTGGACTACGTGAAGTCCCTAGTTAGTGTGACTTTTATTTTTAGTTAAATGATTTTATTGATCAATAATAAGTTGATTTGGGATCTTATGACTTATCAAATGAATACCCTTAGTTTAGGAAAATGATTTGGTGATTAAGTGATAAATGTTATTTTGGAAGTTGTTCGCTTTGTTGAGAACACTATATGCCAAAGGAAAATAGTGTAGTATGGGATTTCATTTGAGGAGTAATGGTGGATTTTTATATATGTTTTTATTGTGTATCTATAGTGATTTGGGTTCTTTATGGAAATTATTAACCTATAATAAAGATTATGTGATTAGGTTAATTACTTTTAAGTATGTGACTTTAAGAGTAGATGATGTCATTTGGAGATACAATTTAACTTGGAAGAATACATTATTATAAGATTTGGGTTTCAATATTAGTTTGGATTATATTTAAGGATTTTAAGGAAAATTTATTATTGAATGGTATTTATTTAACTTTGGGGCATTGTTGGTTTAATTTTAGAAATTAAGATTAGTATTTCTTTCTTGTCTAACGGAATATACATTTGGGGGATCATCAGATCTTATACTAACCATTTTGGTTTTGATTAATCTCAAAAGACAAGTTAAATATATAGTTTATCCTACATGGATCATGTATTTCAATAGAAGTTTATTCTAGCTCTTTTATTGTGACCAAGTCTTCTTGAATACTCATTGTTCAAAAAAAATAATTTAGTGGTAAAAGGTTATTAAATAATGAAACTCTACTTAAAAAGTAAGTATATCTCTTTATGTTCTTAGTCAATATCATAAATGAATTCCTCATCCTTATGTAATGTAACTTAAAACAAAAAAAATGTTGTCGGTTTACATTTCCTACTGGGAGACTAATGGCTATTTGTCCCAACACAAGTTTGTGGTTTTCTTATTGTTAACTTTCTCTTGATCATGATTTCTATCCCTATCCATCAGAACTTGACACTTAGTTTATCATCCATATCCATGTTTTCTTACATGGAATCCGAGTATGGGTTATCATGGTTGACCTTTATACCTCTCTTTCTTTCTCTTAAAGTGATAGTTTTATTGACTCTTTTTTCGATGTGGGACTTTCCATTATATTCCCAAGCACAATTTTAAAAATTACGAGGATGCAATTTATTAAAGGAGTGAAGAATGTAACACCCCAAGCTTCCACAGTACGTTTCCCTTTGAATAATGCAATGGCGTGCATTGTACGCAACTTCAAGATTTTAACACACCACAACTAATCAAACTAGCCGTTATGAATAGTAATACCTAATTTTTGAAATTTTATAAAATCTATCTCTCAAAATGGACATCATTATTGGATTCGGAATATCGAAATTATCCTAGGGTAAAATTTTGGTACTTTTCAGATAATTTTCATATTTTGATGAATAGTGAAAATTACTAAATTTTAATTAAAAACAACTTTTTTAATCAAAATAATTAATATTGATAAATTATGAATTTGAGTGGTTTTAAAGTATATTTAGAATATATTTTTACCATGTAATACAATTTGGTTCATTGATCATAATTTCACATTTAAACCAGACATAAACAAGTGCCAATCTTTAGATAGTTATTATCTCTTAAAAACACGCTTTTTGTTTTAACAACGGGAATTAATTTTAAATTAATTTCTGCCACTTCTATGTTTTGAATTTGGAAAAATGGATTACATATTTGGAATCAGGATGTTCAAATTGTGTAAATAGGTAACTTTTATTTTTAGACATTTTGGATAATTACTTCGGTAAATATTTTATTTACCATGGTTAAAGGGTAAATCCGGTAAACAAGGGTTAAAACAAATATTATAATAATACTAAATTACCCTAAAAAGTGTCTTAAACATATTGGTTAATACATGGACGACCATGGGAATCTTTGGGTTGATTTTGGGACCCCATGGATCCACTTGTAAGTGATAATGACACTTTATTTTAATTAAGTTAAAATAAATACAAAAATGACACAAGCATATATCTTTTAGAAAAAAAATTGTAACATAGGGTTATATATATTGGATGTTAGAGTATAAATATTCATTAGAAAGATAAAAATCTTTCCTACATAATGATATTTTATTTAAAATTTTTAGACGTTAAATAAGTTAATTTATTTATGACACAATGGTGACGCAGTAATTACCATAATAGTGAAAAATTAGAATAAGTGATATTATAAATACCCAAATAAATATAATTTGAGGATTTTATTGAATTAAAATAATTTTATAGGTTAATATTAAATATTAGGATTGATTTAATTAACTTTTTTCGAAGTAATCATTCTGTTAGCTGTTTCACAAAAATCAACTATTGAATAGTGTCAAAATTAACATAAAAGAGTTTTTAAAACAAATATTATATTATTAATTGATATTAAATTCCTAAAAATCTAAGGTTAGACCAAGAGACTTATATCATTATAGGTGTATCATTAATGAACCACTTGGGGTTCACTTGGATGTATATGGTAAGTTTATTAACCATATAATATAAAAATACAAAGAGACATTGTAAAAGTGAAACTAATTAACTAAGAGTTACTACTTAAAGATAAGGTTAATATAATGACCTAAACCTGTCTAAATTCTATTGGTTGAGTGGTTTTATACCTATACCCAGCTTAACCGTTTAATAATCAACTTTGGAGCCATTATAAACCGAATATGAATTTATTATAAATTAATATTTCTAGCTTTTCAAAGGTGCCCCTCACCCCACTTATAAAAGGGCACTCCTCCTTCTCATTTCTTCACACCTTCAAAGCCTTTTGGTTCATCCAAACCCTACCCAAATACTCTCTGAACTTCTATCACTACAACCTAGAGGCCTTAGTTGTATCATAAAGCCATCCTAAGGAGCCCTTTTGATCAAATCAAAAGGAAGAACCCGAAGAAGAGGTAATGTTTTCACCACCCCTTTTCAAGTTCCTTTCTTCTTCCACATATTCTTTCTTTGTTATTACCATTATAAAATAATAACTCTTGTATCATATATATACTGTGATGTTATTATAAATATGGTACAACCATATTCAGTATTCTATCCATCCTTTGAATAACATGTCACCATACGTGCGTACGTACGACTTACCGTCTCCACGTCGTGGTGTAATTGTTATTCAATATATTATTATTTGGATGGGTATAATAATGATGTTTAACTCATGTAAATAATAAATATAACATGATAATGATTCTGTATATATGATATACCATCCAATTATATATTATTTTAATATCAAAAGAATGATATTGTCACTCGTGCGTACGTACGGACTACCGTCTCCACGAACGCAATGAGATTCATTCTCCATCATATCCATTCAAGTATAATTATAATTTGATGACTTAAAAATATTATCTAAGTACTTTATTTCATTATGGATATTAATAATATACATCCCATTAATAACGAATATGGCTCACATAACAAAGAATATAAAGTAAAATGAACCCGTTAATACCCAAAATGACGATAATTCTAAGCTATTATTAACAAATCAATGTTAAAAGATCATATATGATATCATATTAAAGTAAATTATTCTTGTATAATTAAATAACAATTATTTCACCATTATACAGGAGGTTAACCTACCTTCGACCAAGGAAAAAGTACAAAGTAAGGGGTTTCTTATCTCACTCTTAATTTCGTGAGAATTCCATTGTTCACCACTTATTTATTGCATGTGGTGTATGTATACTACCCATGATTGTATTCATTGTGTAATATACTTTAATTTATGGTCATTTACATCATCATTGTATGATCCTTCTTTCATGGGTGAATGTTTCATAAGTTACCAAATCGATAAGGGAATTTGAAATTTCAATTTCCACTCATTTGGATTTACGCATATTTCATTGATTATATTACCCCAAGATTATGTTTGGAATCACTATTCATTTGATTATGTCATAATTTCCACTACCCTTCCTGTGGATATTCTTTTGATACACATAATCACTCCATTGATAATTCTAAAGTCATCGATATGAATTTGATAAGAGTAATTTTAACTCATTCTCCATTTGTTGAGTTAAACATCCAATTTATTGGTGTTGTTTTTACAAGATTATGTGTGAATGTCCTTTGATTGTTTTACACTAAATATCCAATAATATTTAGTGTATTTATATTTTTCACACATAACTATGTCGTTGATTTATCCTTAACCTAAGGATACAACCTTTATGAGATATTTTATCTCAATTTACATTCCATTGAGACTTCTTCGTTGTTATACACCAAATCACTTTTATATGGTGTATATAATGTACTTTGACATAGTATATCATGAATTAATTTATTCTCATGATATTACAATGTTTTTATTACATCAATTATTTGTATTCAAGTGTCTCTATTTTAGTTAGAGACTCTAACCAAAATACCATTTTAAAATGTTTTAAAGACTTATTCTTCTAAATCTTTCTCATTAATGTCCATATTATAAAAATGGTTTTAAGGATTTATTTATATGGACATTAAAGTTTTAAAATTAAAACTCTTTTTAAATGTTTCAAAGTGGTATGGGACACTTTGATTCAAAAATCTATTATTAAACGGCTTCTTGACATATAGTGTGACTTTTAAATGTTTTCAAGAAAAAGGGGGATATTTCTCTCAAATAGTTTTGATGATTATTTTTCGTATATATCAACATCCTTCATTATTCTAAATTGAGGTTAATGTGATACAATACAATATTCCATATTGTATCGAATGAGTTATGTTTGACTGTGGATGTGCTATTTTTATACTATTCATAGTTTGTGGTTAAAGTATTGACATTTCGTATGCTAGTTTTAATACGAATGTTTATGTTATGTTTAAACCTGTTCATATGAGGAATGCATTGGACTTAGTATGTGACGGGTGGAGCCCGCTATAGCTCCTCGATGCATCCGTAGGTCTCATGAGACAAACTAGTGTCTTGGAACAAGGCCTTGGAAAAATCTTATTTGTAGTCTTGGCACGTGGCCTTGGCTATGTGGTTATGATAGTCTGGCATTATGCATTCCATCATTATAAAAGTGGTTATTGATATTGCATGTGATTTTTCGACTAGTAGAATATCCATGTGAATAAGTAAATGGAATTATTTCATTTTATCTTTGCCATTTTATGCTGAAGTTCAAGTTTAAAATACTTTCGTTTTAGTTATAAACTGCCTTAAGTGTTTATGTTTATCTATGAAAGCTTCTACTATAATGTTATCCTTTCTGAGCATCTTAGCTCACCCCTTTCAATGTTTTATTTTTTTCCGAGGATTATGAAGAAGTAATTTATGAAAGACCTGCAGGGATAGTATGAGGGGATATGAATACAAGATGTTGTTTTAGTTTTTTTTACCTTATGATGTAATGTAAGACTTATGAATATATCTAGTGTTTCCAAGACTACTAAACAAATCGGTCTTTCGAGACTTGATTCTTTGTGATCATGCCAATGTTATGTAATAATGCACCGACTCTGGGTATCTAGGGTCGGGGCGTTACACCAATAGTAATATTATGATGTATAGGAGTAATTAAAACTAAATATTGAAGTGGGAGGTGAATTAAAGAGGAATTTATTAGCCTTCAATAATTACATAAAAAATCTAAAATAGAAGATCAAAGATAATAGATCGAGTGGAGAGGAGTCACCTGCTGATAGTGGTGAGGAAATGATTCACCAATCTAGAAAATTCAAATGGTTCTATAGAAAGAATAAATTATTCAAAAATATTAAACATTCAAGTGAGTGTGATAGAAAATGAAATTAAAGATAAGAGTAGAAAGATGATGATTCCTTTAATGATGTAATTTGCTATGAGAGTAAAATAAAAGAACATTTAAAATTAGACTATACCAAGTGAAAGTATAATAAAAAGTATGTAAATAAATGTAAAAACTATAATAGGGACTTTAAAATCACTTAGAGCACCTAAAATGAAATTTTAAGTGATTATTATTCAAGTATAAGTGATAAAAATGATATTAAACATTTCTGTTTCATGAAAAACCCATCTGAGGCATCAAATATTTTTCCAATACCTTAGGAAAAAATTTCTAATCTTTCTGATGATGAAATTAATGATGAACATTTTTCCATTGATGATTTTTTTAATATTATAATATGTTAGAAGATACAAATAATGAAGATAATGATAAATACATTATTTTAAAGAATGTTCCTGCATTGGTTGCCCACTTTAAAACTAAATTTTCTAAAGAAAATAACAAAATTTCTAAATGGTTAAAAGAAAATAATGAGCTTAAAATATAAAATGATTAATTAAATGAATAGATTAATAGATTAACTAGTGGTATAAAGACTCTAATATGGATTCTTGGTAAACAAACCACTCCTAGAATATACTACTTGAATTGTCTACCAACCTGAAAAAAAAAGATATATAAAAACAAATGTGTTCATACTTCTATTTCAACAAATTATTTTAATAATTATAATTCTTATAGACAAAAATAGTTATTATTCTAAAAAATTGAATCTATTTTTTGGAATCAAATCAGAAAAATTTTGATTCCCAAATCTCTTATTGCTAACATTTCTAGACCCCTAAAAATATGGGTACCACACTAATTTATTATCTAAGAATTTTTTGTTGCGATCCTTCTTGAAGAGTACCATTAAGAACATATGATATCATGATAATGGATGTTACATAAACACAACTATGGAATACTCAAGCATCAAGAACATTTTAAAAGTTGATGGAGGACTTGTTAATTTTACTGAAAATTCCAAATGTAAAATAATCATACTCAATCAAAACAGTAACTCTGGTATTATTTTAATTTCTAAAGATTTATTCTTTGATGGATTAAAATATAATATATTTGTGATCTCATATTTATTTTATGATAGTTAACATGTTATTTTTTAGAATAATTACATAAAATAATATTATTGTAAACATTTTTTAGTTTTTTCTACTTTTTGATATGATAATGTCTATACTGTTAATATAAATTCATTTTTTAAAAACAATTATTTTTAAGTTATTTTAATAAAGATTCATGGACTTTTCATAAGATTCTATGCCATTGAACCTAAACTCTCTTAGTAATTTAACTAGGAAAGGATTAGTTAATGGTATTCCTAGAATAGAATTCCTAACAAAAAAAGTATGTAACCCATGTCAAAAATAGAAACAAAAAAAACATTACTTCAAACCAAATAAATAAGTGTTAAATTAAATTTAGACATTCATGTGTTTATAAATTAAATGGGATGAAATATTCTTATGTTCATGTTTATTACTTTTATAGATATACTTGGTTATTCTTTCTAGATCTAAAAAATGAAGTTTGATATTGTTTTTTCAAGTATGAAAAAAATATAGAGAATTAAAGTGGACATAGAAAAATATTCATAATAATTTTTCACATAAATGAGTTTGAAAATAAATATTTTAGAATCATTATGCTCACAACATAGATATAATCATAAATTTTACACTATTAGGACCTCACGGTAGAATGGTGTAGAAGAAAGAAGAAATGGAACCCTTGAAGAAGTTACTAAAACTATGATAAATGAGTATGGTTTGCCTATTTATTTTTGGGAAGAAGTTGTGAATATATCTTTATATATTAAAAATATAGATCCGATTAGAATACTATTAGAGAAACCCCATATCATTTATGGAATGGAAAAAAACAAAAGTTAATTAATTTAGAGTTTTTGGTTCTAAAGTATTTATATTAAATACAAAGTAGAATTTAGAAATGTTTTCATACAAAAGTGATAAAGGAATTTTTATTGGATATTCAACATCTCTTCACTCATATAGGGTATTAAATAAAAGAACAAAAATTGTTGAAGAATTTGTACATATCAAATTTTTTGAGATAGACCAATATTAAACAAAGACTTATTTATAGAATCTTGAGGATGATCTTTCTAATTTTGATATAACTGTGAAAACAAGTAATAATTATATCAATCAAATTATTGAAAATCACACATTTCTAAGGAACTTCTTAAACCAAAACTTGTAGATGATAATTAAGTATCAAATTCTCCTATTCCTTAAGCCATTAGCACTCATAGAAACCAACCCTTTGATTTAGTTGTAGGGGACCTAAATATAGGAACCCAAACTATAGATTTTCTAAGAAATCAGGTTGAACATTAATTTTTCTTATTGTGTATAAGAACTAATGACATAGAAAAATAATCAAATGATAGTTTTTTGGTAATAAATATGAAATAAGAGCTAAATAAATTTGATATAAAGAGAGTTTTGGAACTAGTTGAAAGATCCTAGGGACTACCTGACCAGTGACACCAAATGGGTGTTTAAGAACAATTTATATGATTTAGGAAATAAAATTAGAAATAAAGAAATAATATTTTCACATGTATATATTTAAGAGGAATGTATTGATTATGAGTAAATAATTACACCAATAGCTATACTTGAACCTATTATAATATTTTTTTCCTATACATTAGATTTGGAATTAAAATTATACCAAATGGATTCCAATATTTAATTATTAAAAGGTTATATAGTTGAGAATATTGTTGTGGGAAAACCTCCTATAATTGAAAACTCAAACTTTTCAAATCATGTTTATAAATTAAAAAATGTTTATATAGTGTAAATTATGCTCTTAGAGCATGGTATGATAGGCTTAAATCAATTTTTTTTCCAAATTATTTACTAAGAGAACAATATACCATATTATTTTATTTAAAGGATTTAGAAATATGTTTAAATATTAAAAATTTATGTGAATTATATTATCCGTCTACCTTCAAGAAATTATTTTTATACTAAATTTTCAGAAAATATGAAAATTGAATTTTAAATGAGTTTGATGGATGAGCAAATATTATTTCCTAGTTTTAGATTTTTTAGAATAAAGAAATAATAATTTAAATAAAATAAAGTATATTAAATCTATTTTAAAACATTTTTTAATGATAACATTAAAGCTTGTGATACTCCCATGAGTACAAGTTGTAAATATGATCTTGATGAAACTGGGAAAACAGTTGATCAAACCACTTTTAGAGTTATGATTAGAATATTATTATACTTTACTTTTATCATATCAGATATTATTTTTATTGTATTTTTGTGTGCTCATTTTCAATAAAATCCAAAATAATCACATTTCCTTATTGTGAAAAAGAATTTTAAATACCTCAAATTACAATCAACATAGGATTGTTTTATTCTAGAGGATAATCATTTTACTTATTTTTTTATTTAGATATAGATTTTTGTGATTGTATGTCAGATAGAAAAACAATAACCACTAGAATATGTTACATTTTTTGAATGTATTTAGTTTTTTGGTGTAATAAAAGTTTCATATCAGTTTCATTCCCCACTACTAAAGCTAAATACATAACTATAGGAAGTTTTTGTGCATAGATTCTCTTGATGAGACTCACTTTACTAGACAATGGATATAAATTTTTAAATGTTACTATATATTGTGTTGATAAAATTGTGATAACTATTTCTAATAATCTAGTGTCACATTTTAGAACAAAACACATTGATGTAAAACAACATGTTTTGAGAGATAATTTTCAAAAAGGTGATATAACTCTTAAATTAGTTGATATTGAACATAATCTTTATAACATTTTAATAAGTCCTTTTAATGTTGAGGGAATTAACTATATCAAACATGAATTGGTGTGATTAATTATTTATAGATCTTAAAATTAGTTTACAATTCTAGTAATAGATTTATTATTTTTTTAATTGCTTAGATTTTGTATATAAAATTTTTCAAAAAATAATTATGATGTATATTTCACATTGTCAATATAATAACCAGGATTATATTTCATAGAGTCAGTATACATACAATGAATAGTTAGTCATGCACTCAATACACCTATCGTAAAAACTCACTCATGCAGTCAATATACTTACCATGAGTTTCTACTCACACTCTTAGTACTTACTTGCAATGAGTGTTTTATTCATGTGGTAAGTATACCTACCATGAGGTCATAGTCAGAATACTTACCATACCATTGATATCATAGATCCATTATTAGTATACCTAGTGTGTTTGGTATATACATAGAATGTTATGTGAAAATGTTTTTCAAGGATTTTTCTTAAAATTAATACTATTTTAATCCCTAAATTATTGAAATGAAATTCAAATTATAATTTGAATCAATTATTTATTTTCTCTAAAATCTCTTCCTTTATTTTGAAATAATTCATGAAAATAAAAAAAATACACTTTTCACAAACCCATTCTATAATAAAACTAAGCCTTTGGAGAAACTTAATCGAAGTCAAGATTCTGAGGATGAAGTGTGATATAGATGACACACATCTTCATGATTGAATGATTATAATGAAATAAAATAAAATAAAATCCAATTCAATTTCAACAGTGAAGATAAGGAAAATGCATTTAGTCAATCATCTAGTTTTTCATAAAAATATGTTGATACACAATGTATTAAATAAAAAATGGTATTTTTAAAAAGAAACTTTAGAATCATGATTCATCAGGATGGTTTTTTAATATTTTTAATGAAAAATTTAATTTATATTAGTTTATGGAGATATGTCATGATATATAAGTATGAGTTGTGTAAACCTTGTTTGATGTTAAGTTTATTACATTAACCAAAGATTATGTCATCTCTATTGGATCATAAAGGCATAGTTCCTCATGTGGATGAAAGAATAACATCAACTGATGGTATTTTCCTTAATCAAAAAATTTATGTAAATGAAATTCATCTTAAACCCATGGAAAAGGGATGGGTGGAAGTCCATGAAAATTTGTATGAGAAGCTTTATCCAATGAGGTATCCTATTAGACCAATGGATATTATTGATCAAGATATTGAAACTAATTAGGTTGATCAATATTCTAGTGATAAAGTGGTTGTTGGTGATAAAGAAGTTGAATAAGTGGAATTTGGGAGAACTCAAAACAAAGAAGAAGAAGAAGAAGAAGAAGAAGAAGAATTAATATTAGAAGAAGAAGAAGTAGATGATGATGACGATGATGATGATGATGACGATGATGATGATGATGATGATGATGATGATTATGATGATGATGATCATGATGATGATGATGATGATGATGATAATGATCATGATCATGACGAGGAGGAGGAGGAGGAGGAGGATGATGATGATGATGACGATGATGATGATGATGATGATGATGATGATGATGATGATGATGATGATGATGATGATGATGATGATGATGATGATGATGATGATGATAACGATGATGATGGTGGTGTTCTTGGTGATAAGATAGTGGATTTTAAACGGAAGATAGGGTGAGTCTTGAGGATGGTACGAAAATCACTCATGTCAAGTTTAATGGAACACCCATCTCTCTTTTACCATTACCATAACATGAAGAAGAGCTTCAGTTTGAGGACCAGATTGAGAAAAAGGTATCAATTATTGGCTATTTTCTAGATAAATATAATACAAGGATAGTGATGTTGGTGAATTATCATATTTAATTCAAATTACAACATGGTAAGAATTTAATTATTAATGAGGTTGGGAATTTAAAATCACATATAGGTGGTTCGTAAGCAAATCTATCTGATATGGTGTTATAGTTAGATCATAGATTCATGGATTTAGTTCTTTAGGCTGATTCTATTCTTATTCCTCCTCCTAATCCTCATGTTTATCTAGTTTTTAATAAAGATAAGATCATAAAACTCCTAAGGAATTATTTGAAGGTGGTGTTTTATGCATTCAAGAATACCAAATTAGTTGTTTTATGGTTTTCAAACACATGAGGCTAAAACATTTTCCTTAGTTAGAGAAGTTTTCATGAAAGCTGAGAAAGAGAGATAAACAATAAAGAAATATATTGATTATTACCAAATACAAATATTTACCAAGTCATATTTAATGGGTATGTTCAGAAATTTTGCTTTAAATTTTAAGATTCCACCTTTGACATAAGATTTTAAATAACATTTGAGAAGTTCAAGGTGTTGACCTAAATGTTTAAAGACTTTATGGAAAATAGGGATTATTTCCTTTAGGCTTTATAACATGGATATAGGGAAGTATCTGATTTTACTAGGGTGATGAAACCCTACCACTACACTACTCATAATAATTTTTTATATCATCCACCCTTTCATGTATCCCTAGATCCTACCACTACCTCCTTTTCTATTAACCTATTTGTCTTGTCTCCTAGATAGTCTCTTAAGCATCTAAGACCTTTCCATAGTCTCGTATTCATCGGTGATCCTTCTTCTCACTTCATACCACCTCTTCTACCCATTCCTCTACATCAAATATAAAGGATCAAATCCTTCAATCTATTTTAAGGGATATTCAAAAATCAAATTCTCAGTAGAATTCATTATATGCCATTCATGTCAAACTTTTTTTAATATCTTTTAAATTTTTAATGGAATGCCCCTGTATTTTATCTCATTTTTATTTCTTTGTTATCTATTCACTGTTTTGATCCCAAAAGGGGGAGTATATATAATTAATTGAATAAATTTAATTTTTATAACTCAATATATAATTCTGATAATTATTTCTATTCTCTATATATATATTTTTGAGGTTTTTAATTCATTCCATTTTAAGTGTCATGACTTGTGATCTCCAAAAATGGGAAGATTTTCATCTTAGATTAGAACCTCCCTATTTTAATGAACCTAAATCATGGTTATTATGTTATAAATGGATTTTATGTTCTCTATTAGTGAATGGTTTTCCATCCAAACATGAAAGAATGGATAGATCTATAACATAGCATGACGACCAACTACATTTTTAATGTAATTACTATGTAATGGATTTGAACTAACCATGAAGGTCAAGTTTCTGTGTGGATCTTACCACACATTGTAATCTAACAGGATTCATGATCAAATAACCTAAGGTGCATCATATAACCAAATTATACCCAAGTTATATGTTGGATCTTAATTTCATATACACCTATCATACATTATATAACCAATCGTGTGTTGAAAATCAACTGACTACATAATCCATAAACTTACTGTGTGGCAAGTAGGATGAATTATTTAAGTCTTTTACTAACTGTGTTTATCTGTATCTATTAGAACCAAGGATTATGAAAATTTGAAACAGTGTATATCTTTTGTTTTTTTAATCCACACTAGGTTAACCAAGGAGTTTGTAAGCAATGGGTTATAATGATACTTGTGGATTAAATGTTTAATGTGGAGGAATTTTTTAGTGGTTGTAAAATTTTTGGAACTCAATGTCTGAAGGACGGGGTAATCATCATGAAACATGGATTCTCAAAAATAGACCCTACAAATATATAGGCAAGGAATGGGTTTCAAGAATATTGGAGTTTCATGGAGATGTGTAGATTCAGGAAGGAATCGACTATCATGAAAGATTGAATGATCATTAAGGAGGCTTCTCATATATGGCTATGTCATGATGGGGTGACGGTAATGTATGTGACTATAACAATGTTTTGAAAATAGAATTATTTCCTTGATTTGGTGTGAATTTAAGGATCATCACGAGCTTGAATAAAGAGATTCATGACAATGACACTAGGAGATTGGGATCTTCACAAAGTTCTAAGTCTATAAATAAGAATCCACACACTTCATTTGATACATAGATAATTTTTAGAAAGGGTTAAATACTCGGATTTCATGAAGTCTCTTCATGAATTAATTCCATTTGAAAATTTATAACTCTATGTAAAATCATTTTTCATGAAAATTGTAGTTTAGAAATAATTGAAATTAAGACAATTTAGTGAAGGGGGTTTTGCAAAGACTAGGAGCTTCATGATTTTTTGATGCTTTGTAAAGGCTATGATCTTTGAAAAAGATAGAAGCTTCATAAAATTTTCTGGGTTCACAAAGGCTTAATTATGTTTGAAATAAGAAGGGGGTATGTAAAGGATATAATCATCAAAAACAGTAGCACAGAACATATAGTTTAGTAAATAGTGATTCTAAGTACATTAATTCATGACTTTACTGAAAGTAGATTCTTATGTTAATTTGAGAAAAATAATTAAATTCCAAATATATTGAAGCAACATTCAAGTTGATAAATTGATTATGACTTTACCCAATTTAGTGTGTAGGGGGGGGGAGTTAATAAAAGTGATCTGGGGGAGGTAGTGTGTTACCCTTAAAAGTATTCTAAAGGTAGTGTGCCTAGTATGAAATGATTATTATCGAACATTTTTTATTCAAAAAACCTTGTAAGACCTCGTAGATTTAGATATTACTGATGCACTATCAACATATCATCCCAAGACTATCCCTTATTGGTAAACCAAGTAAAACTATAGCATTGTGTTTCTTTTTCTTCATCTGGGTGTTTGATAACTGCTAGATTGTATTAGAAAGGTTTGATAAGTTCTTACCAACATGGAAACAAGATCTATATCATTTCATGAATAATTTGATACCCTAATTCAACCCACCCCTCTTAGGGTTTTCTAGGGTCATATATTATTTTTAGTAACCAAAAGAACAACTACCTACTTCATAAAGAGATGTACCTACCATGAGTAAAAATGAATTGTATATGTGATGTAATGAAGTTGATTTTCAATAATGTCATTTGACCACCTGAATAAAAGATTATACCACAATAATTAATGAACCTACCACATGAAGAAATAAATTGATTAGGACAAGTTGTATACCAAACAACCATGATCTCAAGTAACCATGATTTATGTTTAGATAACAAATGGTGTATAACTTTGTAGTGGTGATTTTTCAAATCTCAAATGGCTATGTTTTGGAGCATTATTTGTAGGACTAGCACAATTAATGCTACATTGAATGATATCCACTGACTACTTCTCGATGGAGTTCTTTTTAAGATAAAGAGGTTGTTGTGGTAAAGTTATTACTGTAAATAGTTTTTTCACATTCTAAACAACATAGGAACATACATGTGAACCTATTATACAAGAAGGACTTATTGAAAACACTTTATGACACGCCTTTTTTCTTCAATTCTTATGAAAACATTGTTTTATATTTTCAAGGAGAAATTAAAAGAATCCTAAATAACTGAAGCTGATAAGATTGATCTACCCAAACTTTTCTCATTTATTATCCTTTTCTCTTTATATTTTAGTTATTATTTTGAGTTGTGTTTTATTATACTCTGTTTATCTATAAAGTCATTCTCCTATACAAAACTGGAGAGTGATTGACAATCTCTTACAAATATGTTCTTCTATAATCCCATGTATAATTATGGAATTGTTCGTGTGTGACTCAAGATCTTTTCTCCCACATAAAACTGTGGAAGAGGCTTTGAGCATGTACTATCTTCATAATGTTGTTTTTAAAAATCAGATAGTTGTTAGGGATTAGTTTATTTAATAATGAACTACTTGAGAGAAAGTGATTTCTAAGTGAATGGGATTAGTTTTTATTATAATATTGAACCCCTTTTATAATTTCAATTGAGTTGTTCCCAGTTATTTTCTTCATTTAAATTAATAAAATTCTATCTATATTAAATTTAATAATAAAACATTAGTTTTATAGCTAGATTCATATTTTGTTTTATATAAGGTGTTATTTAGTATTTTATTATTTTAAAACATTAATGTTTTTAAAAATTAATTTAAATGAGTTGTAAAAAAAATTTGAGAACCTTTTTGAAAAAACAAATTATATAATTCTACATTTATTGTTTATTGGGAATTTTTATCAAATTATGGGATTTAGGTTTTAAATATTTTTAATAGAAATTTATAATTGGGGACTTAATTCACCCCCACTTCAATTCACATTAAAAAACTAATTTATGTTAATGTATTAAATCCCAACCTAAAAAGTATTTATCAACTTTGTGATTATAGATATTTAGTTGATTTTTCTAATAATTCATTTTCTATTTTTAATAATAGGTTTCTTATATTTAGTTCTCTAAGTTCTGAAAATGTTTACACACTTGATATTCTTTATTTTTTATAAAAAAATATTAACTATTTGAATGCTAAAATTAAAGAATCTTTTATATTTCATAGGAATATTAAATATTATAACATTTATTCGTTAAAAATTTGAATATAAAAAACTAATTTGTGATTTTCCACAATAAACATTGGACATAAATAAATTATGTAATGTGTGTCAAATGGGAAAGAAATAATATCTTATTTGAAACAAATCAAAGAATTTTATTCATCTAGAACACTTTATCTTATTTATATGGATTTATTTTGACCTTCTAGAAATTCAATCCTAAATGGTAAATGTTTGTTTTATGTTTTAATTGATTATTTTTCAATATAGATGTGTTTTTATTCATTATGACTTAAAAGTGATTCTTGAGATATATTTATTAATTTTTTTAGTATTTTATATAATTAAAATGGATATAAAATTTTTATCTTTAGAATAGTTCAAAAGGAAAAATTTGGGAGTCATGAATTTAATTTATTTTTCTCAAAACATAGCACTAAATATGCATTTTCTATCCCGAAAATATATCAACAAAATTTTTTTGATGGAAGAAGAAATATTACCGTGTAAGATATTTCTAGATCAATATTATGTGAATATAGCATACCAACAAATTTTTTAGCTAAATCTATTAATACAACATTTTATATCATCAATATAAAAATAATGATTGGATACTTTAATGTTTTTTGATGCAAAGTTTATATCTTGAACACCAATGATAATATTGGTAAATTTCAATCATATGAGGATGAAGGAATATTACTAGTATATTCTAATACTTAGAACCTCCATAGTGTTTCCTTAAAAAATCAAGGATTGTTTAATAATCTACCCATTTAACAAATTTATGAATGTGATCCTTTTGATCACAAAAAATAAAGGTGGCGACTTGAGAGATTCAATCGATATAATGGATGTGAGTCTCTCATCAATAATAAAAATATTGATAAGTTGGTACATGATCATGAAAAGTCCATTCCTAAAAGTGAGTAGACTGATAACCCTAAAAGTGTGTTGCCTAGAAAACCTATAACCCTTAAAATCGTCCTTGAGAAATTGTTATATGAAACTTAGATGAAATATTTAGGACTAGAAGAAGTGTATAAACAATTTCTATTTTTTTACCCCTTATCCCAACTAAAATTTATAACCATAGAATAATCCTTAAATGCTCGTAGTTGGTTGGGTACTATGTAATAAAACTTCAGCCACTTCAAAAGGAACACAGTATAAGAATTAATTGATAGACCAATTTATTATCTAGTTATTCGAACTAAATGGGTATTTGGAAAAAGGTAGGATGAACAGGGTGTGATCACTTGGAATAATCTTAGTTTAGATATCAAAATTTTTAATCAGGATTAAGGGATAAATCATGGAGAAATATATTTCCCCAATATCTAGTTTCCAATAAATTATAATTTTTTTATCCTATGCATCATATACTTATTTTAAAATATATTATATAGATGTTAAATAAGATTTTATAATTGGATTTTTAGTGGAGGACGTATATGTTGAACAACCTCTATTTTTTAATGACCTTAATTTTTAAAAAATATTTTTTTAACTTACTAAAGCTTTGTATGGATTTAAAAAAGCATGTGGAGCATTGTATGAAAGACTAGGTTCATTCATCTTATAAAATGGTTTTATTATAGTATTTTGAAACCCCAATTTATTTATGAATCTGTCTTTAAAAGATATTTTACATTTGCAAATATATATTTTTGTTTTGGTTCCATAAATCAAAAGAATTATAATGAATTTTTAAAAGTTTTGAAAAAATAATTTGAACTGAGTATGATGGGTGAGTTAAAGTGTTTCCTTTAATTCAAAATTCAACAAAAATATTTTGGGAATTTTTTAAACCATAGTATATGTGTGTGTGTGTGTGTGTTTGTTTGTGTGATTTATTAAAATGATTTGGACTTGACATTAGTGAGACATATTCAACTCTTATGAGTTCCAATATATAGTATGAATTAGATGAATTTGAAACAACAAGTGATAAGAATATTTTCACGACCCATACCCTAGGTCATGTGCCATGACTACCCTAGTCCCGCTTTCAATAGGCCAGGGGTTGGCGACTAGAGCCGAGTAGGTATATTCCAGAAATGGGAGGAATTTTCTTTAGAACATATACACGCACACCCAAATCCAAACCACAGGGCTGGAGAGTGATAACATTAAGTAAAGAAAATGCATACATAACACTAAAACACAATAACAGAGTATGAAAGAAAGTAAAGTAGTAAAGTACAACTGGGCAAGAATACAAGCCTATTAAAAGAAATACAACCAAAAAGTCCAAAATGTAAACATGAGTACTGAAGTTGTTGTAGGAAGCTTCCAGAAACACATTAACTTGACTGATCTCACAAGGAACCATTTAGTCTTAGTACTGGTCCAGCTCTGCTTAATACTCCACCAATGTGTCGATCGACTACAAAAAAATGACACGTGCGGCCAAATCCCATGAAGGTGTGAGTAAAACAAAACCTAGTAGTGGACCTCGAAAATCACAAAGTAAAATACTACAAAGGAAACACCACCAAAATGGTACAACCATATTAACATATGTATATATCAAGAACAAATATAATAAGAACATTTTGGTATACTCATAATAGATTCCAGGACAATGTATCTCATCCACTGCTAGACATACGGTTCCAGTCGTAGCATTCTTGATTCTGGGATATCCCATTCATTGATATATCTAATAGTAACCATGCAGAACAAGTCTACCAAAATTATTCAAGAGAACATATGGTCTCGATACATCATGAAGTTTCCCTACAATTAATGGTCTTACTAAGAAAAAAATTATCGATATCATAGTCAATCCATGGTCACAGGAATCTTCTCGAGGAACGCTCATTCTGAGAAAGCTCTCTCCTTGGGCTATAATGTCATTACAGACCCTCGCAAAGAGGTCCCTCTTCTTTGGTCCCCACCCAAATATAACTCACTGAGAACTACCCGAAGTACACTAATTAGTTTAAGTCATGAAGGAAGGAATGATCTCGATAAACATATAGGGTGTCCTGCACCTAGGGCTCATTGGGGCACATCTTGGACCTACTGGAATTATCATCATAGATAAGGGACGTGTGCCTGTGTAAGTATTGGTCACACCCATGCCAAAAACCCTATCTAAGGTACCATGAAAAGAAGTGAGGATTGACCAGGCCTCTCGGTGTGATACATGCTCTATCCCACTGAGTCACTATCGAAGCTGGGTTGAGATAACAAAATTCATAATATGGGTCGTCTTTTATGATAGGGAATGGATCTATAATTGAGCCTTCATGTAGAATCCCAAGGGTATTGTCTCAAACTCTACTCTCACCCCCTATGATGGGATCAGGGTCCTGCATCAATCCTTCGTAGGAAAGAGAAACAGAATGCTAACATTCCCTATTGGACCAACTAAAATTCCATTAATCCATTTCAAAAGGACTACCTCGTCACAAGGGTCCCAATGCCACAAGAGGATCATCAATCATACATATGGTTTGAAAGATATAGGTGTATTAGTGAAAAAGAATAGTTGGGTCTGGGTCCGGTCTAACTCGGCCCACTAGGCCTGGACCAGACTAGCTGGGTCTGTCCATGTCTTCTGTGATGGCCCGCCTATCCAACCTGATACATTGGATTGGGAGGATCTTCTTCACCCAAGATGTGGTGGGTGTCGTGTCCCTCCCTGATCAACAAGACTAGTAGATGGTCAGATTCTTCCTCCACACGTGGTCACGCTGACCATGTGCCCGCGCACACCCATGGCAAAGTTTTGGGTTCCTCAGTTGCTTTGCACCGCCGTGGTCATTGAGTCGTGGCCACCCACGCACTGCCTGTATCCTCCTTTCATGGACCTCATCTATGTTACATGATCGGATCGGAAGAACGCTTCTCCACTCGCACACAACTTGAGTCGTGGGTCCAGCTCACCCCACCATGACCTAAGTTGTGTCCTTCTCCCACTCGGGTAGCTGAATAGGTGTGGATGCCTCTACTGCATGCCTACATCGATGGGCTAGTGGAATCATCTACGGGCCACCGACATCACTTCGATGGACTAATTTTCACCCCTTAAGAAGATTTAGAAACCTTGAATCATGCTCTTCATCGCCAGGGGTTCTAATTTGTGCCATGATCCCTTATGGTGTAATGTTGCTCAAACAATGATATCTCTTATGTCGGCATGATCCATTCACCACCATCATTATCACATCTCCATCATGATGAGTCCATCCTAGACCTATAATACCAGATCATTATGCCAAGGATCGATTTCCCAATGATCGATCGATCACCATAAGTCGAGTCGTGGGCCGAATGAAGAACACCTATGATGAACGAAGAATAGAGGGAGAAAATAATGAATTAACAAATATGAATGGACCTCGATCGATGTTCATGTCCATCGGGTTTCATTTACATTAGAAAAATTAACCAAAAATCACCAATATAATCTCACATTAAAACCTTCAAGAGTAATCCCATCCCTGGGCATAAATAGTGAGTGTAATACTCCATGAAAAATAATGTTTTCTGGATAAAAACAATTTTATGTGGTTTTGAAAAATATTTTTCTATATTTTATTACCTCAAAATGATTAGTTTGGATTTTTAATCATATTTTCACCTTGTGCACAAGTAAAGGGAATTTACTGCACACTTAGAATGGTACTCCTAAGGAATCTGCTATAGTTAATTGAAAAATAATTTTCTTAACCTTAATGATTGATTAGTTTTCAAATATTTTTTTAAATATTTTTATTTGATTTGGTTTCTTTATTATATCCATATATTTTTAATTCATTATTTTAGAGGATACGATATCTTTAATACTGAAATTATTCAAGAAGAGTCACACTCTTTTGAACTTATTTATTTTTTCTAACAAATATTTTACTCTTGATGTTTTTTTGAAAAAAAATCAATGTTTTATTTTTCTCTTGATCTATATTTAAAAAAAATTATTCTATATTGAAATTTATTACAAAAGTCTCTTTATATATTTTTATTTTTATAAAAAAAATTAAAAAAATTGTCACTCTCAAAATATTGTAAACTATGATAAACATAGTTTTAAATATAATTTATTTATTTACTCTAACCTTGTCTGGGAATCATTTCTAATAATATCAAAGGGGTATAAGTTTTTTTTCTGAGGGGGGTGAATCTTGGTTATTATATAAATATCCTTTACTATTTATTTTTATTATTTTTTTAATTATGGAAAGTAAATTGAAAAAATATTATGGAAATAATTATGTAAATCATAAAGTAAATCTTATCATGCTTATCATGTGATACTTGTAATATAATTAATTTATTCACTTATTATTCGAGTGTTTTTTATCATAAAAAGGCATATATTATTTAACTTCTAAAAATATTTTTTGTTAAATATATCAAACACTCATTAAAATGATTTCTGATTTCATTTTAGTGATGGGAAGTTGAAAACCTTATTACATCAAGTTAGTATATTGAAAGATCCATAATGGATCCTAATAGATGTATTAATATTATTTTTTAACTCTTGGATTAAAATTCACATACCTTTATAATGAAATTACGAAACCTAAAAGGCCCGGAGGGTGATTGGAAACCAACAGGAAGCACTAGTTAGCCTATGTATAAACATGGGTGAGATAGTAGTGAAGATAGTAGATTCCCTTTACTATAGAGCTCCACCAGCCAGCTAGTGCAGATGGAAAGTTGAAACCATTAGAATAAAAGATCAATAGACACATATTGGGTAATCACCATCCATATAGTGGGTTCGTTATAATTTTGGAGAATTACAGTAGCCACACTATCTACCTAGAGGATTATACTGGGTATCTAGTGGAATCAGGATAGCAGCTTCGATCCAGAATTTAATGATGGTAAAAATGAAAAAAAAAAAATTATTTTTCAACTATAAATACCCAAAAAAAATTCCATATTGTTCCAAAATATTTTTTAGGCTACAAATATAGTTTTTGGGTTCCATAGAAACTTACATTATTACCGTCACAACAATTCTATAATGATAATGTGCTTTATCACTAAATTTCTTTCCTTTTTTAGGTTCTCCCTTTCTCCAGTCTAGATCATGAACTTATTATAATATTATTATCACACTATTCTATATTTCTCACTCTCTCTTAGTAGTTCTTATTATTCTTTTAATTGAGTCAAGACCCTCTAAAAACATGATTACTTCAAGCAATCCTCTCTTCTTCCAATTTCTTCTATTATCGATTCTCACTAACGTTAAAGTGTGGGACTCGCATTCTCTTTCAATAATGAATAAAATTCAAGTGACTAATTCTCTTTTATTTTTCTATCTACACCTATTAAAAATCTATTGTCGATTATAATTTTATTTTCTCATTGTAACCCAAAAAGTAAAAAAGGATTTTGTATCTTGGATGTTGTTAAAGCCAAGGGATACACTAAATCCTCTTGGAATTATTATGGTAGTTTCGAGGGATATTCTTAATTTTTTGTTGAAATTCTTGTCTAAATTTTGGGCCAAATTTACAGTTTTCATTTTTATATATTAATTTCTTTCAATAATTTAATTAATCAATTTTTTAATCAAAAATACACTTAATTATTTAATTTATGACTTAAGATTTATTTTATTCTTTAACTTTTATAAACATATATAGTTATATATTTCTACTATATACTTTTTATATTTATTAATTATTATTTTCTAAATCATAAAAATGTTTTAATTTTTTTTATATTTCAAAAAAAAGTTTTTAGTCATTTAAACTTGTTTTATTTTGTTGGTTTTTTAAGGATAATTTCACCACAAAATCATTCTATTTTCTCTAATTTAACCTACACTTATAACATTGAACCAGTATCTAAAATTGATGGAGGATAGGTCAAATCTGGTGACAATGAAAAAGGGGGAAATAGAAATAGATCAACTTGAGATCCTCATTCAATCCTCATCAGAAAGTAATTCATTTTGAAGGATTAAAACATAACGTGATAAGTATTTCACAACATTTTAATGATGGATATTCTATTTTTTAAAAGAAGAATATTATATTTTTAAGAATATGTTTCTTAAATTTGGTCCACCAATAACAGAAAATGTTGACACAATAGATCTTCATTTTTTTGTGAAAATAAAATGTGGAATATTTGAAGGATGAATTTATTGAATCTTGTAATTTTTATAAGAGTATTAGAAATTAAATAATTTTTTTACTGAATAAATTATCTAAGAAAAATATTATTTTTTATTTAACTCAACTTAATTTAGATAAAAATAAATTAGGTGATGTATACAAATAAGAAAGAAATAAAAATAAAATTTTAGACCAAATAAAGAAATAGATTCATATAGGCCACTGAAACCTATTTATATAAATCTTTTTGGAATATATATAATTAAAATCCAAGATAGTAAATATTTTTTCATGTTTTGGGTGATTATTTTTCAAGATTTACATGGGATTATTTCATGGGATATAAAAACGAATCATGTAATATCATTAATATTTTTTATAATATTATTTAAAATAAAAAAGTCTCTAAAATTGTTTCCTTGAGAAGTGATCATGGGGAGAATTAGAGAACCACAAACTTAATCCATTTTTTCTCAAAATATGGAATTAAACATACCTTCTCATCCAAAATAACACTTCAATAAAATGGTTCTTTTAAAACAATAAATAAGAACTTATAATGTATTTCAAGAAAAATGTGGTGTGAATATAGAATACCTTCTCATTATTGGGATGAAGCTGTTATCACAACATGATATTTCATTAATAATGTTATAATAAATCTTATTTTAAGTAAAACACCTTATGGGATACGTAATTATAGAAAAATAATGTTTGGAAACTTTAAATTTCTGGGTAAAATGTATCTATTTTTAACCATAAGGATAATCTTTGTAAATTCGATCCAAAGGATGGTGATGTAATATTCCTAGGATATTTTGATACTTACAATACTAAAAATGTTTTAAATGAAAAATTAAGTTACTTGATGAATCTACTCATGTAAAATTAGATGAAGGTTATACTTTTTACCACAAAAAAATCAAGTCAAAGACTTGAGATATTCAATTGATAACTTGATATTTGGGCCTTTATTTTATAATAAAAAGGATGATGAGTTGGTACATCATGAGGAATAATTCTATCATAGAAGGGAAGGGACTAATGAATCTAAAAGTGTGTTTCATAGATAGACTATAATAATTATAACCCATCCTATAGAAACTATTATGAGAGACCAAGATAAAGGATTTATGAATATAATAAGTGTTTTAAATCTTGATGTGTTTTATTCCTTTTTACCAAAATGGGTTCTAAAACCATAGAATAGTCATTAGATTATCATAGTTTGGTTGTTGATATTCAAGAAGAATTTATAAAATTCAAAGGGATCAAGGTGTGGTAATTGGTTGATAGACCCTTTGATTATGTTTTTATTAAAACTAAAGAGATATTTTGAAATAAGTAGGATGCACATGGTTTTATCACTAGGAATAATTCTATATTTGTTTCCAAAGGTTATAATCAAGAAGAATAAATTGACTGTGAAGAAACATTTACCCAAGTTTCTAGGTTAAAACATATTATAATTAATTTAGCCCATACATCATATATTTATTTTAAATTACATTATATTGAAATTAAATCTTTTTGATAAATGTATGTTTAATGTAGGAAGTATATGCTTACCAACCTCAAGGTTTTGGAGACCCTAATTTTTTAAATTCCATTTTTAAACTTAACAAAGTAAATACATATATTGTTGAGTCAAAATATAGCTTGAAACTCTTACTCTTGAAAATTGTAATTCACTCCTACAATGTTTTAGTTTCTAATATTTTTTTCTTCCCAAGTTCATAGTCTTATAGGAACTCTTAAAATTAATTTTTTTACTAGATGGGGGAAATCCATTCTATTATTTAGAGATTTATAGAGTATATCATAATTATATATACAATGTACATCGGATTGACATGTACATATCATATCATACAGACCTCATATTTTTTTGAGTGTAAAATTTCAAGTTAATGCAAAGGAATCTCATTTAATATCCTAAAAAATAATTTTATAATTCTAAAAAATAATAATTTATTTATCTTTATATTTTACAAAAACTTTTGATTTTCATTTTTATTTATTTTATGATTCTAAATATTTTGGTTATAGACTAGATACAAAATGTACTTTTGGAACCTGTCACTTTTTAGTAAAGTATTCAGTTTATTTGCTAGGTAAAAAAATAATCTATTACATTATAAATTGATGAATGACATACATATTGGATAGTAGTTGTTGTTCTTAATTTTTTAGATAAAACATTCCATAATGTAATTTATATTTAATTTTAATGATATACCAATAAAATGTTATAACACTAGTGCTATCATTATTTATAAAAAATTATTTTCTTTAAGGATATATAAAATTGATATGATACATCATTTCTTAAGACATAATTCTCAAAATTGAGATACTTCTCTTGAATTTATTTTTATATAAAATCAACTATCATATATATTAACCAAAATATTTACTCTTTGCTAATTTTATTTTAAAAAAATTATTTAAGATTAATTTATTTTAAATTATTTCATTTTATTTTAGTTTTAATTATTCATTTTGTTTCATATATTATGAGATATGCTCAATTTCCAATTTTATGCTTAATGTGACTAATTAATCTGTTAAGTAATAAAGTGACAGATGCCCCATGTTATTTTATATTTTATTTTATTTTATTACATAACCATTTTAGGGTGACTCTATGTATTCCAATAAGAGATATTAAGTTGCTCGAAACCACTAAACCTTCAAAAAACCTATGAACATTTATCTTTCCAAAATTAAAACCCTTCCAAAACTAAAAAAATCCTTCAAACCTCATGTTATTTTGTTATTTTTTATAATTAAAAAAATCTAATAGATATGTATACAGTGGTTTAGAAATACTAAAAAGGATGATAGGATTGTATAATGTTCTTAGGGGAATGTATATCAAATTTTATTTACTAGAACACATATATTTCTTGTTTAACAAAGAGTTTAATTTACAGGGATGGTGGTTTTTTATTTTTGAAAGGATAATTGAGTTATTTTATGACAGTTAAGTATGAGAGTTTTATGAAAAAGTTGAGTTTAGCATTAATGATTCTAAATATTTTTTTATTTACAATGTTAATGGTAAGAAATTATAAATATCATCTATATAATTTTCTAAAGTAATTCATTATCCACATGAAATAATTTTTTATTATAGTTTACCTCAGATTAAATTATATGTTATATGGCCAGATGATGTAATGAAATCTATTTTTTTCCTAATTATAAAAAAAATTTAGTGCAGTTGTGAGTTTTGAATTTTTTTCAACCAGATATTCAACATTTATAAATTTATTTCTTGATAATAAATTCAATCTTTAATGTTTAAATCTATGATATTTGTACATTTCCTTCTAAAAATCTTGTATGTTTTATCCTTATAGGGGGTTCTTACCCAGCTATTCAAGAAAGATATAGTTGAGTTTAGTGTGGTTATGAAAATTATGTATCATGTAATAAAAAAAATTTAAGCTGTGTTAGACAATAATATTGGAATGTTTTTTGAGTTAATTCTTAATAATTTTATTAATTATTTCTACCAGACAAATAGAAGAAATTTATGCTCTATTTATGGGGGAGATTGCTGTTTTTGCTTCTATTTTTAAAGAATAATTGGAGGAATCTTTTCATGAAGAGTATCTATATGTGATAAATATATTAAAAATAATTTCATATAAATAAATTATTTCTCATATTATTTCTAAAGTTAGGAATGAGGAACAATATGATGTGGATGAGAGAGATTTTGAGGAAGATATAACTACATAAGAAAGTGAAGATATTTTTCTCAAGATGAGGGTCAAGAACAACTTTTGGGGTTACTCCACCATATGATAATGGGAATAAAGCATTGATTGATGAATTTGAGCTATAGAGAACCCAATCTAATGAACCTAATGGGGATTCTCAAATAATTTTGATGTATCTAAAATTTGGAGAGTCGTGTAATATTTCATTTTATAATGAATTTTATTCAAACCCTAACCATATTGATTTTGAGAAAATGAGATATAATAATAAACTACTAAAAAAATAGTATCCTCATGCTATCAACGATGAAAATGGAGGGAGACTGAATATTTCAAAACATGTTGGGTTAGAAGAAGTATTTGGTGAGTAACCTTCCTAGTTTATAAATGTTAGAAGAAGGGTACCACCAAATGATGTTGGTTCTCTTGTGTTATATAAAAGAATAAAAGAATATCATGTTGTAGAATATAATAAAATATCTTAGGATAGTGAACATATGTGGACTTTTTTTGTGATTATTTAATAGTTTAACTTGACTAGAAATAATGTTTATGGGATAAATATTCACATGAAAAATA
Organism: Viscum album; assembly: GCA_963277665.1. NCBI lineage: Eukaryota > Viridiplantae > Streptophyta > Magnoliopsida > Santalales > Viscaceae > Viscum > Viscum album. The sequence continues at coordinate 1,144,557,812 of OY728139.1, read as the reverse complement.
TGATAGCTGATTACATTTAAAAAATATATTTTAATGTGCTAAAGGATTAGTTAAAAACACAAATAGAGATGATGAGGAATCTTTTTGTTGTTTAATCAGACCTCTTTGATTCAATTTAAGATAAAATCAAGTCCATCAAAATAGGAATTTATTATTTAAATACTTTTTTTATTTTTTTGTTTGGGTTTTTTAAGAAAATTCCCTATGTTGTTTCCTCTTCCACATCTAAAAAAGATTCAAGTTTTTCTTTTGATCAGTTAAAGGATTTGTCCCTAAAATTGATGATTCCATATGAGAGTTTTTAAGACGTGAAATGTTACTTGGTATCCTTGGAAACTGTTTAAAATTTAAGAAGATATATCATTTCTAAAATAAATATAGTCAAAGATGATTCTTAAATATGAATACAAGGCATGAACATGATTATGGATGGATTAGTTTAATTTATTAATGTTGTTTTCCTCTGTAAATGAACTATATTAGAGACATTGGATTTGACTAGGAATATTTTCAATTTTATTTCCTAGTGCACATATTCTATGAATAATAATCAACCAACCCTGAAATACTCACTATAGAAAATCATGAAAAGATACTTGGTTTGATAAAGCATATGAACTCATTGACATATCTACTTGGACCAAAAATGTTGATACAATATCTAAAATAACAATAAATTTACTTATAATCCAATTATTTATAATTATGGAATTCAATTTCTTTATAATTTGGTTGAGATATTGGTGTTTTCCTGAAAGGGAATTGATGTTATTAATGAAAAAGTGAAAGAAATTAATAGAGTATACAAATATAGTCATTATATTAAATAATATTATTTTTGGTATTAGTAATAAAACACAATATAATTGAATATTTTGTCGATAATAAATGACATAATTTCCTCACAGTGTGTTAAATATTTTATTTATGAAATATTTTGGATTATATTATTTATTTGAAAATTTGATGAAAATTCCATTTTTTTCCTTTAAAATTTACTCTAGTATTTCAGATATAAATATTTTTTCTTTTAATTATGTGAACATAATATTTTTTGTAATTGTGTTATTGACTTAATGAAATAATACTTTTATTCAGGACATATGATCAAAATCGTGCATTAGATTGGAGGAATAGAAACATTAAGTCAAAGATCAGATGGAATCTATATATTGAAAAACACTTCAGTATTTGGTCCATAAATTCTTAATTCTTTATTGGATTAGGCCCAAATACAAAGAGAAGATAGAAAACCCAATTTCTCATGAATCATACTTCTGTAAGGATGGCATGTTCACATGTTTTAGAGGAAAAACATTTCGTTCAATTTATATTAAAATATTTGGCATAATTTCCCCGTTTACACTCGGAACCACTTATAACCTAGCCTCACATCCACTATATAAATTGAATTTTTATCAATTGGATGAATTGATACGTGAATTATAAATTTTAAGAAATTGGATAAGTGGTTTTAATCCAATTATCCAAGCATTCCAATAAGGGTATCCCTTCAAGTGAGGATCCCTTCATTGATGCCTTCTTCTTCTTCTTCACGTTGTGATATATGTGTTTGTGTAATAAATATCTTAGTTACTCATCAATTTATTCAATTTTCTTCTATTTTATTAAATTTTATTATTCTTTAATATTCCAATTTTGTTCTGGAAATTAAGTGTAGAAACTTTACAGGGGTAAACCCTTTCCACAACCTTTGTGAATACAAAATGTTTCTATGATGACTACACCACCCATAGAAGAGTAATTCTTCTTAGTAATCAATCTACCACTCATATTATTAACTGAATTATTTTTAATCAATGATATTACATAATTTACATATTATTATTTATGAATTAAGTTTCTAAATTAAAATAAACTAAGAAATAAATTGAACAATTCATGCAAAAACACGTCAGGTCAATTAAAGTTTGAATTGTGAGAGCGTAACCTTAATCGATGAAACAAAACAAAACAGGATAAATTTTTAGAGTTACAATATAGTACTTAAAGTTAATTAATAATCACATTTATCATGGATATGATCCCTAATTCACCACTTATAATAATAAATAATTGGAATGAAAATCAATGCAAGGTGATATGATTGCATTTTTCAAAACTAACCTAGGGTTTAATTCATTTCACCTTGGTGGTTAAGTTAATTATAGTAGGGTTTGGGAGTTAAAATATTAAAGAAGAATAATTATGAGGATATTAATTTCAATAATAATGATAAATAATAGTTGAATAGGAAGAGTAACATCAATTACTCTTTCATAAATTATTTTTCTAGAAAAATATCTTCTCATTGCGTTTTCTCAATTTCATTTAAGAAAAACAATCTTATTCCAGCATAATTATTCCACTTATTTAAAAAACATCAAAAAAAAAACAAATGATTTTATGTAATATTTTATTTTAATTTTATTTTATTTTAAAAATACCATTAATATGTTGCATTAATTACTTCCTATGTTGGGAGACGACCTTGGTCGGCTACTCTGATGCACCTAATTAACCAAATTTAAACATTATTTGAGAACTCCCATGAAAGAAACTTTCAAATTCGAACTATTTCTGGGAAGGAAAGTATTTTTTCCACAATTAGAGGTATTTATTTTATTTTTAATTATATTATTTTCTTCTATTCTTCTTTCTTTTTCCCCTTTTATCAAGTTTTCTTATCTTCTTTTCTTTTTATTTGACCATAAACTCAATATTGTTTTATTTATATTATGGTCCACTTTTATTAATTTAATTTTTATTTTTATTTGATTAATAACATGAACTAATCTCAAGGATCTCTTTGATCTAGACCTTGAGATTGAACGTTTCCTTCGATCTCGAATTACACAATCTCCACCTATGGGAAGTTTTGATATTCAACTAGTTGAAGAGTTCCTCCTTTCTACTAATACTAACATTTGAAATACTTATGAATCAAGAAAAAGAGAAACGAATATCTAAAAATACAAAATATAAACATAATATACCCATTTGATAATTTTATGCTCTGAAAATTAACTATCAACAAAATTAAATTGCATATCCAAACCATGAATCGGTATTTGAATTAAAATATAGATTGATACACCTACTTCCAAAATTTCATGGAATATCTAGAGAGGGTCCCAATAAAAATCTAAAAGAATTTTTTGTGGTTTTATTAACCATAAACCCAAGATATTTTTTAGAAGATCAAATTAAATTGAGGGCATTAAAATTATCACTTTATGGAACTACAAAACATTGGATGTATTATTTACAACCTGAAGAAGATAATTTTTGGAATGATTTGAAATGAATTTTCCTACAGAGATTCTTTATAGCATTAATGACCACATCCATTTAAAAATAGATATTATGAATCCAGCAAGCCCAAGTGGAGTCAATATATGAGTACTGGGAGTGATTAAAGTAGTTGTGTGAAAGATTCCCACATCACAAAATTAGTGAGAAACTCCTCATTAAATAATTCAACAAAATCCTCACACCTATGGATAAGATCTTGGTGGAAACCATGGGTAGAGGGTAATTTTTTGGAAAGACACTAGTAGTTGCATGTCCATTGATTGAAAAGATGGCACCAAATTCTCAAAAATTTAGTGATCGAGGTACGCCACATGTTATAGGAGTAGCTCAGGTAATTTTATCTTCTCTTTAAATTCATTTAATTGATACCAAGTAGGAAGAATTGACCACTATGGTGAGGAAAATATTTTGGATCAAAATACATCCCAACCCACTCTTATGATTCCATGTAGAATTTTTACTGAAACAGATCACCCAATATACTTTTGCACCCAATTCCAAGAGATCGAGGATTTCACATTAGTATTCCATTGGAGAACATATCAATAGAAAAAACAATAACATCCCCAAAATAATTATGATTAATTTTCTCCAATATATGAAAAAGGGTGGAAGAATCAATTAAACATGAGTTATAGCTCTATAAAACAATAAAGGGCCCCCTTAAAAATAAAATTCCCTATAACCCCTTCCTTACCAACAAGGTTCCCAACAACTCCAAAGGATAGTGGAAGCTCAAGAATCAACAAGACAACAACAGAGTAATTCTCAACCAAAGGTGTATTCTAATATTGATGATATTTTAGAACAAATTTTTCTTAATCAATAGAATGAGATGAAGAGTCAAGGTTCAAATTTGAAGGAATTGAAGGCACAAATAGGTCATATTTCCACCTCCCTCCATGAACTGGTAAGTAAGAACTCCATAGATCATCCTTCCCAACCTACTTAAAATACCAAGGGGAATGTTAGTTCCATAACATAGAGAAGTGGGAAGAAAACAACTGATACATTATCACCTATCATTCCATCTAGATTCACCACAACTATTAAAAATCCTCATTCAAGACCAACAGATGACAAGCCTAGTGAGAAAGGAAAAGGTAGTAAAAATATTGATGATGGTCCACTTAAAACCCTTACTTTTACAAATAGAGTTGTTCAAAAAAAGAATATGACTGTAGATGAAATGAAAAAAGAGGGTTAGGATACATTCAAGGGGTTTGAGATCAATATCCCTCAACTTGAGGCCATTAAGAAAATCCCACAGTATGCCAGATTCTTAAAAGAACATTGTAGCAATTGAATATGGATCAGGGGAAATGAGAGGATCAATATTAGATAGAATGTGTCAACACTCATTACACATACTCAAGAAATGTGAACAAAGTTTCAAGATTCGAGGAAATTTACCATACCATGTGCCATAACAGAGTTACACTTTTCTAATTCTTTATGTGATTTGGGAGATTCCATAAATGTGATGAATCACTCTGTATTATCTTATTTATAGGTTAGTGAGTTGAAGCCTATGAGGGTATTTGTGCAGTTAAAAACTAGAGCTACAACATATCCAGTGGGATTCCTTGAGGATGTACTTGTTTGGGTAAGAGAAATGATATTTTCAGCTGATTTCTACATGCTTAACATGGAGTATAGTCAGGTAAATTCTCATGAACACATTATCTTAGGTAGGAACATCCTCAAAACATTAAAAATGATCATAAATGACAATGAGGTTACACATTCCATGGAGTTTGGGGATGAATTAGTGATATTTAATGTTATATAATCCATTAATTACCCCTCATAGAACCATTATTCAGTTGTTATCTCCCATTTTGAACCTTCGGTTAAAAACCCCAAGGATTTTTATTGTTCTCTTCTTAGGGAGATTATGGTCGTTGGTTCTAGTTTGATATCTAATATCACTTCCACACCTATTTCTAATGCACATACATATCTTGGATTTGATTTTTATATTGATTCTTATTATGTTTTTTATCATGTTCACTATGATTAAAACATGGTTGTTGAGTATGCTAACGGATTTGATGAATTATTATTTGATTTTGATGATTTATATTCTAGTAATTATTATCATTTTTTACATATTTCATTTCCACTAATGTCTTCATCCAATCATAACCCCCTTCATTGTATCTCAAGACATTATCACTAAATATAAAATTCTCATACTTGTTGATAGGTGATACATTACCTATGATAAATGATAATAATCTTCTTTTTGAACCTGAAGAAAAACATTTGAATCTTTTGAGAGAGAACATTATAGAAATCAGGTGGACCTTGGTTGGCATATCAGGTATTAACCCCTCTATTTTCATGCATAGGATTCTATTGGAGAATGGGAAAAATAGTTAGGCTACCACAAAGGATATTGAATCCAACTCTTCTAGAAGTTTTTAAAAAAAATTTGGAAAATTTGCTCGAGGAATGTATAATTCAGCCTATTTTAGATTCTTAGTGGGTAAGTCATATCCCGGTGTTTCGTAGTTCCTTGAAACTTGTGTTCTAGAATTAAGAGTCATTGTTTCTAGGCGTTTTCCATTGGATTTATTTATGGAACCAAAAACATCCAAAATATCTTTATCCAAAAGAGGACATAATTTCCAAACGAATGTGTTCATTAAGTTTTGAACTTTATGAAACTTAATAATGTGCATTGGTTGAGAGGATGGTAGGTTGGACTCATCACACCCTTTTGGGGGGGAATTATTGTCTACTCTGGGACTCTCTTTGTAAAATTAAAATATTTTCTTGAATCCTTATTAATTCAATAAGTATATCACAATTATCCCTTAGAATTTTCAATCACTTATTAACATGTCAAAAATTTTTGAATCATTATTATGTATTCAAGGTTCTTCATTAATGGAAATATCTGTATGTATTCGAGGTTTTCCATCAATGGTATCCTCTAATATACTGATTAGAGATTATTTTAATCATTATTGTGATGATATTGGTTTTTAATCCACTCAATGGGGAAATCTGGAATTTATTTTCATCAAGGGAGACAAAGGTTTGGTTTAATTTTGGGATCATGCCCATAAAATAGGAAACCTATGTATCCTTGTGAATGGAATCAGAACCATGGTAGTTTAGTCCCACTGATTGGGACACATCCTACCTTTTAAAGTCATGTGATAAGGACCTCTAAGCGGAAGGTGCTTAGCTGAAACATAGTGTGTGACTTATGCTAAATCAGCCTAAGGAACATGGAAAGGATATGAGTTTCCAAGTAGGGTCAGACCCTATTTAGAATATGGCCCATGGAGAATAGGGTTGATTTAAAGTGATGGGTTTTACCCTCAAGGAGGATTCCTACGTATCCCATATGTATGGGAATAAAATCCCATGTAGTTCGATGAAGTTTGGTCTTACTTCCTAAAAAGGATGCCTCAATGATTTTAGGATTGAATATGAGGCTTATTTCTTAAAGAGGATACCCGAATTGGGGGAATTGGGGTTAGATTTTTTAGGAGTACATACAATGAGCTCGGGCTCTAAAAGAGCTTCCTACATATCCTTATTTGAATAGGAATCAATGTTCTTGTAGTTCCTTCAATTAGTGTTTGTGTACATATTTTAATCATCAGATATCTCTATGCTCATGTGAGTCATGCTCGGTGTGAGAAAAAAGAGAATGTGAATGCTTCAACAATGACACTTCAAACATTCCCTTCTCTGCTGATGGAATAGGGCACATAGACCATGGAAGAGGGAAAGGTGATGATCCTTCCCTCTGTTATATTTATATTGGACAAGGGTCAAATGTAATGAATAGGGGGTGAAGGTGAAGGGTTTATACCAAGATGGCTACCCTGTTGAGATTGGTTGGGTCTTAATCCTAATTAGGATTCCCATTTGAGATTGGTTGGGGCATACTCCTCAGGAGGATGCCCATTTGAGATTGGTTGGGGCTTACTCTTAAATAGGATCCCCATTTGAGATTGGTTTGGGCTTACTCCTAAATAGGATGAACATTTGAGATTTTTTGGGGCTTACTCTTAAAGAGGATGCCCATTTAGAATTGGTTGGGTATTACTCTTAAGAAGGGTGTCCATTTGAGATTGGTTGGGGATTACTTTTAAGGAGGATTCCCATTTGGAATTGTTTGGGGCTTACTCCTAATAAGGATTCCCATTTGAGATTGGTTGGGGCTTACTCCTAAGAAAGATTCCCATTTTAGGTTTAACCTAGAAAAGAAGTCAGGTGATGAGGTTTTAGTTGTTTCTTGATAATTGTATCGACTCAAGGTACTCAATGAATCTATAAGGAGAGTCCAAACTCATAACATGTGAAAGTAACCAAAAGGAGTAAGTCGACTCAAGGAACTTCATTGAGTGTGATGGAGTGTATCATATCATGGTATTACAAGGATGGATGGATAGACGCATGGCACAACCCCTGTAGTATGGACCAGTGGGGTCATGCAGATGCTTTTCCAAGGTTCCTTGTGGAGGTGCTCTGCACAGGTGCTCCACGCAGGTGCCTCATGTGGGTGCTTCGTGCAGGTGCCCCGCGAAGGTTCTCTATGCAAGTGCTCTGCGCAGGTTCTCCGCTAAGGTGTGGCACATGTGCTCCACACATCTCCATTTGTTGTAGACCCGAATGGGACTTTGAGAAATGTTTCCCCATTTAATTATCTCTTCTCTAATGTTTTAAAGAGCTTTCTGAGAACAATTGGAGGATCTTGGAAAAAGGGATACTGAATTAGAGCTTTGTGATGTCTTCCAACTTTTTCATCTCTGAAATGGGAGCCCAAGATTCTTATTTATAGGCAAGAAGAGGACCTGAACAAAGGTATTTTCTCCATGCAAGTCATCCTCATAGGTCCTTTGTGTAAGTCTATTGTGTATGGGCGTATAAATTATTCTTCCGCATAGGTCCTACATGCAGGTCCTCCGCGTAGGTCCCTCATAAAGTTCCCTTTGTGAAATTTTATCCATCTTCCAAGTGCCATAACTTCTGATCTGAAAACCTGTTTGGGCTCTGCGACCAGTCAAATCAAAGGTCCTGAAGAGATATACACTTATTTATCTAGTAAAAACACCATGTCTTCTCGAATGAAACTCTAAAATTGAATTTAATGTGTCGAGACCTTTTTATCATTGTTCTAGGAAATGCATTTTCTACTCCTAGATGGGGGAATCAGTCCACTTATCCATTGGTATGGAGTAGTATTTTGGCACATAGAAATTCATCCCGCATCTTCATATTTTCTAGTGAAAACATTACTCATACTTGACATTTTTTGTCTAAGTGAGAATCGTATCTTCACTCTATGGAAACATGCATTGAACACATTTTATGGTGTCTATACCAGGTTATACCTAAGAAAAATGGTGTTACAATTATCATAAATGAGATAGAGGAGTTAGTTTCAATGAGGTTACAAAATAGATTTTGTGTGTGTTTTAATTATATAAAACTAAATCAATATAGTTGCAAGGACTATTTCCCCAACTAATTTATTGATCCAATTCTTGAGAAACTAGATAGAAAGATACATTATTATTTCTTGGAAGGATTTTCTAGATATTTTCATGTTCCTATAGCTCCATATAATTAAAAGAAAACAATGTTCACTTGTCCATTTGGTACATTTTTCTATAGAGGGATTCCATTTAGACTATATAATTCACTAGGAACCTTCCAGAGATTCATGGTGAGTATTTTATTATTCATTGATAGTATTATAGATATATTTATGGATGATTTTATACTTTATGTATCTTTATTTGATGAATGTATATTTATTTTGGGAAAGGTTTTGAATCTTTGTATCGAGAAGAATATGTTATTGAACTTTGAAAAATATAATTTTATGCTAGATCCTAGAATTGTCTTAGGGAATGAAGTTTTAAAACATAGAATAGTGGTTGATATATAAATGGTTGATATTATTTAATCCTTACCCTATCCTTCATGTGTGTGTGAGTTCATATCTTTCTTAGGGCATGAAAGATTTTATCAATGCTTTATGAAATATTTCAATAAGTTTTCTCTTAATTTGTTGTGATTACATAAAATGGATTCTGATTTGGTGTTTGATTACTGTTGTAATATTTCCTTTAACGATATAATGAATCATCTGAAAAATCTATCAATCATACAACCCTCACAATGGGAGCTACCTTTCGAGCTTATGTGTGACGCATCCAACTTCGCCATTAGAGCAATCTCATCTCAGGGGTGGAAGGGAAATACCATGTGATTTTATTTGTATTGAGGATATTGTATTGAGACCAATAAAACTAAAAACCCATGGAAAAGGATTTTCTTTCTGACATATTTTATTTGATAAATTCCATTCATATTTATTGGGCTTTAATGTAATTTTTTTACAATGTTGTTATGAGAGACCTCTTAAAGAATCTAGATGTGAAGCCCTAGCTTATCATATGGATCCAACTTCTTCAAGAATTTGATATTGAGAAAAAGGAAAATAATATGATAGAAAACATAATGTTAGACCACATGAGTTGTATTAGTAACGCACTAGAATATGGCACCTTGGACCAGGTTCCACTCTGGGACACTTTCCCCGATGAGAATTATTATGCACCCTTTGTTGAGATCACACAAGAGGACACTAAAAGGAGATCTACAGTCAACGAGAAATATTTGAATAAATATATTAAGGTAATTCTTACCAATGTAGTTAATTTCATCACACTTCATGTCCCCATCATCACTTGAGAGTATCAAGCTATTCCTAACCCTTTCACTTTTATATTATTTTTCCTATTTAAAATTCTACATTTCATGTGCACATTTCATCTCATAGGTTTACATTTAAAACCATTCAATATTTTATGTTTGGGGGGTGGGGATAAAATTTTTGTGTAGATATTTAGGATTTTCAATTGTTTGTTTTGTCTGTGTTTTATATTAATGTTTTGGTAAAAATATTCAAAAGGAACAAAAAAATAAATAAAATAAATTAAAAAACAATAAAAAAACATATCATGTAACATTATTATTTACATGTTCAAGTTATAGAAAGATCAAGTTTTCAAAATTTATTGGGTTCATGATAAATAATGAACAAGTTTTCATTATTAAGGGTTGATTTTTATAAAAATGGAATTCACCGATGATATAATTGGTAGTGTCATTATAAAAAAATTATTTTAAAACCATTAATTGTGATATTTGTTCACAATAAATTGTTTTATTAATTTCTCCACATAAATTTTCATGAAACCATAAATTGTAAAATTTTTCATACTCAATTGAAGGTATATATAGGTTTGGTAAAAAAATTAATCTTATATCAAAGATTGATCCATATGTACAATTATCTTTCAATAAGTTTCACTATAGTACCAAATTGACCTATGTGTGTGTACCTGATATTAGATAGTTTTATTCCCTCAAAAAAATCAAAAAAAAAATTAAAAAAAATATCATCTTACTAAGGAGGGTAGCGATGAAATGTACACCACAGGAGGATATCTTGGTCGGCATCTTATGGATCGAATTTTAGGATCTCTTAAGTGAATGGGTCTTGAAATTTGAATACAAAGGAATATAAAATAGATATATTTAATTAAACTAGGTAAGAAAAATTATTTTACTTGAAATGAATATACTGAATAAGGAGTGGAGATATGAACTTGAAATGGATGGCACACACACACATGGGGAATTTGTGGCATAATATACCCATAACCTGTTTCTCTATGATTAGTGTCATTAATCTGACTGGATTTTATTTTGATACAATGTACGGGACAATGAATTTAGAATTCTCTAAGACTGACTATTGATAGGAATCTTACTTTTCCAATATTTTCACAATGGATTGAGGAATATGAACATGCATATATTGTAACATTTTTCTAGATTATATGATATAAGGTTTTTCTCAGGAGGGAAAAAAGGTAAGTGTGGGGGAGTGGATAAAACAAAATTTTATTGAATATTTTATTGATCATAAATGAGATGATTTCATCACATTGTGTTAAATATGTTTATTTATAAAATATTGGTATTATATAATTCATTTTAAATTTTGATGAAAATTTTCGTTTTTCCCTTTACAATTCACTGTGGTATTTTTAAAATAAATATATTTATGTGAATTATTTCAAATTAAACTTTTGTAACTAGGTTTCTAACTTACTGGGATACAAATTTTATTTAGTGCATCTAAGATAAATTATATATACCCAAGATATACATGGATATTACAACATTTTAGATGAATATTATATACATTACAAAAATACATGTCTGCGGACCATAATAGTTAAGTGTCTTAGGAAACATGGAAGAAAAATATTATATCCTAGTGAAAGATCTTCAAAATATCCCATAAAAATCTCCACCTTTAGTACTCCTACATAAAACCTTTTTTTGTAACCTGGAGAAAGGAAACATAATAAAGGGGTGAGCTCAAATACTCAGTAAGGGTAAATAAGGGAGATATGTAAGAATAATTATGAGCATAAGGGTATGAGAACATGATCATGAAAATAGAATATAATACCCTACATATCAAAGATCATATAAATGAATCATGGAATAAAGCATGGTAGTTCATAAGACATGAATCATAACGAAATAAAAACATAATCCATGAAATCATAACATTGGAATAAAACATGGGATTATAGAAAACACATAAGCATATAATATGATTTCCATAGTATCCCAGGAATTTCTTCCAAAACCATCTTGGTAGTATGGGCTCACTCCACATACCATATTGGTAGTCATGGTTCACACCCATGGCCATCATAGTATAATGAGTTCACTCCCCATACCATCTTGGTAATCATGGTTCACTCACATGGCCTTCTTAGTTGTCAAGGTTTACTCCCAAGACCACCTTAGTATATCTCATGAGATATAAATATTTACCCAATGAATTGGAGGGAGATATAGGTCCCTACCACCCATATCATAGTGAAATCATATAAACACATTCCAAAAGATCATAAATAATCATATCGTAACACATGAAATGAAAAGGGTATTATGAAAAGGTAATCATATCATAACCTGTGAAAAAAGATATAGGTTTCTTAATCAATTCATCAAAAGAATCACTTGTGAAAGGGAAATGGATTTCATAAACATATAACCCATGAAAGAGAAAAAAATTCTTAAAGAAAAATCCCTTGAAAGAAAAATGTATTTCATTAACATAAAACTTATGAAAGATAAACGAGTTTTACAAAGACCATGAAATTAAGAATAACTCATTCATATATAGAATCCATTTTTTTGTATTTTCAAAATAAAATTTTAAAGGATAAGTGTGAACCCTCACAATTTCACCCAATAAAAACCATTAAAAGAAAAAAATATCAGATAAAGACTATAAGAAACAGACCTCCTCGGCGATTACATCATTATGTCAAGCATCCACCATCACATGAATGCTCAGCTAGCTGTTCCGTGCAGGGTTGTATGGGCCTGATACCGGTGGAAAAATTCATACACAATTATTCTTTCAAATCCGTATGGAAAACTTTGATGAATTATCCCTACTCTAGAACCTCATATGAAATGAATCCTTATATCTCATCTAGAGGCTTTCACATTCCAGAATCACAAAATCACCAAAGACCAATCTTGTTGATGCAAACCATAAAGATCCATGAAAAGGCATACTTATAATTATAAATTAAAAATTAAAAATCAGGACCACCATGGTTTCCCTCGATACACGCAGCATCCTCATAAAAAACATCAAGCTATCGAATAACCTCATTGAGATTCAACAGAGACAGAGTCACCACAAGATACTTGTAGTTCCTCGCTCTCACATCCCAAAGCACCTTGAAGATCAACACTTGAATCTACCACTGATAGAGTGGAAAAATCCTAAATAAAGGGCAGAGGAATGCATAGCCTAAGCCCTCCACAGAGCTCATCTCCACAACCCCCAAAAATTTGAAATTTAAAATTACAAAACACAAGGAGAAGTCCACATCATGTCATACCTCGTGGAACACCCCTCCACTCACACAAGCACATCCCAAAACCACTTTAGAAACCATCTCATGCAATTGACCTAGAAAGAAGAAATGGACCTGAATGTTAGGGTGCCATAAGAGTGGAAATGACCTCCATAATGAGCCATGAAAAATCCAAACAATCAACCCTTCAAACACACCGACATAAATCTATCCACAAATTCATTCGAATATCATCAGACAAAAACACACCAACAATAGTTGTTTCCAGTGAGGAAATGGACAACCCAAAATGTAGAATCCAAAAACACCACGAATCAAACACCATTAATGAGATCTATCTTCTTCTCTTTGATGCCCCATGTGAGTCCCCTCTCTTTATATCCAAGCCCTATACTAATTCATAATTTTACCTAAACAAAATTAGTAGTTCATTTTAATCAAACCTTGCTCAAAAATTCATTCAAAAGTAGCACAACAACACCATCTCAGCTTCGATGGGAAGATCTATGCTAAATATGATTTGGGATACTCCTAAATAATTATCCATATTAGATTCTGGTCTTCCATAGGTTCATCTCAAGCTCAAAAAAATTATATCCTAGTGTGATGTTGTTTCCAGACGACCAGTGTCGAAACAAGGCACTATGTGAAGACAAGCCTCTGGTCGTGATGCATTAGATCTTTCACTCTGTGAGAATCCTTGCCACTACATATGAATCACAGAGACTAAAAATCCCTCATAGAAATAGCCTCACAAAGCAGAGCTAATTCCAGGAACACATCGCTGCTAAAAAAGTCGAAGGGCCGATGACCAAAAAAGGGTCCAGCTGCCGAAAAGATCATAAGTGTCATTGAAGAGGGGATGAAACCCTAATCATTCTTGGGAGATCTCGGCCAAAGATGAGAGCCCAATTAAGAATAACTCATTCATGGAAAAGATATAAATGTATCCTTTTAGATCATTTCCTAGAAGGGCATGAGTAACATCAACGAACATCATCTTAGATGAAAAATAATTTTAAAATATCTTTCAAAAACATTTTTTGAGGAAAATATGTTATTTCTTTTATGAAAAATTATTTCTAATACATAAAACAATTTAATAATTTTTTTCATATAAAATACTTTTAAAATTTATAAATAATACTTGAAATAATTTAAAAACCATTTTCCTTGAAAACTTATAAAATAAGCTTCAAAACATTTTAAAACCCATTTTTTCAGAAAATAATTTGAAAACTCATAAGGAAATTTTGAAATTTTTTTGAAAATAATTTCATTAAAAATGATTTTAAAACATTAAAATATTTCATTAAAACGTTTTGAAAACTATTTTCCATGAAAATAATTTGAAAAAGTATAAATAAATCTTGATAATGTTTTGAAAAACATTTTCCTAAAAAATAATTTGAAAGCTTATAAAAAATATTGAAAATGTTTTGAAAAACATTTTACATGAAAATAAGATTAAAATTATAAATAAATCTTGAAAAAGGTTTTAAATACATTTTCTTTTAAAACTTATAAAATAATCTTGAAAACATTTTTAAAAACATTTTCTTTGAAAACTTATAAATGATGTTTGAAAACCTTTTTCCTTGAAAACTTATAGAAGAAGTTTTAAAATTTTAAATACCATTTTCCTTTAAAATATTTTTTAGAAAACATTTTCTTAAAAAAATAACCTTTAAACATTAAAATAAAACATTAAGGGATTGATGGAGGATAAATCTATATAGGTTATATAAGAGAAAAAGAGCATTCCTCTTGTATGGTAAAAAGGATAGAAAAATTCCTTATTTGGAAAGTGAAGAGAAGATTCCCTTGAAAACATTATAAAATGACAAAAAGGGTGAAAATTTATATTAATGATTATCAGAGGTTACTATAATATTCTTGGAAACCCTTTTTAGAAAACATGGTTTTGAAGAAACATAGATTTCTGAAAGAAGAGAGGGTAAAGTCATGATTTCTTAAAATAACTTTCTTAACTATATTTTGTACCAAATCGTAGAAAATGGTAACACTGTAGGAATATATCATGAATAACTAGAGGAATATAATATTCAGGAATTCCATGAGATATAGAACATTATAATTCATCAAAGAAATAATTAATGTAAATAATCACAAAAAGCAATGTGATTCTCTTAATAAACTCTTATACCTTGGTAACATGGGATCATATTATATATGTAATAAAAATAAATTAAATGAAGCATAAAATATCAATAAACTAATTATATTCAGGATAGAACATGTAAAATTAAAGTATATACACCTCAAAAATAGTTTAGGTGCATAAAAATTGATTCTTAAAGAATGAAAATTTAGACAAAATATTTTTACTGATTTTGTAACTTTTGAAACTTAAACCCCATGAATTAAATCTTATAAAAATAATATGTTAATACCCATAAAATTAGGTAAAATATACATATAATAGAATAATTTTTAGTACTTACGCCACACAAAAGGAAAGAGTGGCGAACATAGCATGTATCTCACAAGAATACAAAGTGAGATGAAATCCCTTTAACTTGTGTCTTAACACTCATTGTATGAATTAAAACCACCTATAAAATAAATAAAAATATGTTATAAATCTTTTAAAATATATATTATTATATCTAATACCATATATTTTTTTATTATGACATTATATAACCTTCTTTTTAATAATCCTATGTTAAGGTTTCACTTCGGGATATTTTCGCTTTATTATTTGCATGTGTATTAATTTGTTATTTCTTTGGTATTTAGAAATTATATCATGATTTAGAGAATTTAAAACATGATATAAATATAATTTATATACATTATGTGTGTATTATAATAATATATATAATAAATAAGTATGAAATAGAATACATTGTTTAAAGAGATGGTAGGTTGTACGTACACATGAATCATATTTCTATTTAACTATCGTGTTGAAAGAATGAAAATAAAATACATATATATATATATATACATGTATATATAATTATATAATTATTATAGTAGATTTATTATATCATATATTTCATATATATTCACTAAAAACATCTTTAATACAATTTATGTCGTGTTTGAAGGAATCAGATCTCTTTGAGAGGGCAGTAGACCACACTTCCCCAAACAAAGTTATCGTATTAAGAAAAAATAGAAAGTAAAAAAAGATATGTGTTGTAAATAAAAAAAATAAGCTTAAATAAATAATAAATCTAATATATGAAATATAAAAATATAGTTTCTATTATAATGGTCTTCATGGTATGTGGTAATGGGAAAATTAACAATCATCATTTCGTGAGGAAGTAGTTCGTTGTACACAGAAACAATGTATTCATTACCCATTAGATGGATGTGTGGTATGTGTGGGTCAAACAATTTACATAACAAAATAATAGTATATTTTGGATACTATTTTTTTATATGATCATAGAATAAAGATATTTATCGGGGGTGGATAAGGAAAATAAAATAAAGAACTTGAGAGAAGACATTACCTCTAAATCAGGTAACTCCTTTTAGTTTCTACCAAAAGGCTTCCTTGGATTTCATTCCTACCAAGGGAATTATTATAGTAGTAAGTGAGGATTCTTGATAAGTATATTATTTTGGGATTGGCCAAACATAATAGGTTTTAGATATGTAAAGAAGAGGGAGAGGTGGTGGCCTTTTATAGGGATGGAAAAGGACTCATTTGGAATGTTTGAAAACAAGTTAGGTGTAAACTTGTGCTTACCTAAAAAAAGTCATAAAACCAACCTAAACTTTTAATTAAAGGTTTTTATCCAAAAAATGTACAAAAAATGGGTGTTGGACAAGTTTCTAGGTCATTTGTGCCCTTAATTTTAAGGTTCAGTTCTTGATTAAGCTTAATTTCTCCTTAATCACGACGACTAATTTTATTCACTTTTACTAATATTTTTTTGTCAAAAATTAAGTTTATATTATTAGACTATAAATATTATACTTATTGTGATGTATCATATAATTGTTTCAAAATTTAATTCATAGAATCAGAAAAATTAAGATTAATACTAATCCTGCAGACGGTATTAAATTAAGGGTTTTTAAAGTAGAAAAATGATCAAAAGTTTTTTATGTTTTCATATTAAATTTCAAAGTAAAATTGGTTATAATGAAATAAATTGTATTAATATATATATAATTAATTAAATTTTACCTTAAAACAAATATAATGTATAATTTATGATTAATATTTATTTAAACAAAAAGGCATTTTTTAACTAAAACGTAGTAGTTTTCATTTTTCATTAAAAATGAAATTACTTTGAAAAGGTAAGAAAATTACCCTAGGATAATTTCAATATAAGGAATTCAAAAAAATCGTCTAATTCAATTAATAAAAGTTTATAAAATTAATTTTATTGTTTTTCACAAATAGACATGAAAAGTAGTTTATTTTATAAAATAATATTTTTTGAAACATATAAAGGCTTTACTAAAAATTATATTTTTCATTATAAATATGATTTAATTATATAAATCCATTATAAAAATATTGGATTAGTAGTTATTACTATTCTTATTAATAATTTTTAACATCTAGGTTATAACTAACTCTTTTAAATAATTATAATAATAAAATAAGGTTTCGTAGAAACTCGGTATTGCATGTAATGTATGCCAAGGTGGTATTCCATGTGAAAGTAATGTTTGAATTAGTTCATTGTTAGATATAAATGAAAATTTAACTTATTTAGGTAAAATAACTTTGGGACAATAATAATATTTCCTTTTATATTCAATCGGTTTTCATATTCCTTTATAATTAATTGGTAACCTATGAATTCATTTTATATTGTTTAAACCATATATTTTCATAAATTTTTAATACTTTTAAAAAACATTAATTTAATGTAACGTTTTTATCTTATTATATTAAATAATAAGATTTTAATAATAAATTATTTTTTGGTAATACTTGGTCTTGCATGTTATTCAAGTCATCGAGGAAAGTCATTATTTCACATAACACAAGCTAACCTCAGTGTTCCGTATAGAGTATTCTGAAGTTTATGATGCATGTTGTGCATGATTATCTTGGTGTTTCATATAATGCAATACAAACATATTTATTGAATATAAAATAAACTATCTTTAGTGTTTCTTGAAATGAAAATATCAAAAATGTTAAATTAATTCCAAAAAACTCACAAAATTTCAGGGTGTTACATTCTACCTCCTTTAAATTAATTTCACCCTCGAAATTTTTTTGGGTTATCAATGTTTTAATAATTTAATGTTTCATTCATTGAAACCCGCATCGTAAAAATGAATACTAACTCTTCCTTTAAAAAGGACAATTTGGAACCATTATGATTACCCAATGAACATTTAACTAGATTTCCACATATGAGAACATAGGTTGGGAGTGAAGATTTGAAATAGAGGAAAAGTGAAAATATTTATAGGGAGTTATTGAGTTCAATAATCATAAGTAAGTGGATGATTAGAGAAAATTTGAGGGCCTCAAATTAATAAATCTAGGATGATTTAAAAGTCAATAGTTTCAATAAAAATTAAGTTATTAGTACAAGACATTTTCCTTTTTAATTATTATCCCATCATTGAGTAATTCTTGTATTAACCCAAAATTCAGAAAATTTCATTCTCTGGTTTTTCTATTATCTATTTCTAATTTATCCATTACTTCAAAAAATGGATGTCCAGAAATTAACTTTACTGCTCGAAGAACTAAAATACACTTTTAGCAGGTATTAAGTCATATAAAATAATTAAAATTATAACTATTTATCGATAACTATTCTTAAAAATCAATATGGTTAATACATTAATCTCAAAACATAAAAAGCAAAACTATTATTTCATCATAAATAATTATTCATCAAAAATAATTATATATAAACCATGACAAAATTTAGCCTAGTGGTAGGCATGAAACCCTTATCATCCTTCGGTCATGGGTTCAAGACCTATATCCTTGCCAAACTTTATTGGTTGTCACCCGATATACATGATGCCCGTTTCTAAAACCACACTAATATAATTTCTAAAATAAATATGATGGAAATCCTTGAAATAAGTTTAATCACAAAATTATCTTTTATCCAAGGTTTCTAATACAAACTCAATACATAAATACCTCCTCTAAAGTTTACCTTAAATTTTTCAGGAATGGTTAACCTTATAATCCTTCTAAAATATGGAAGTCTAAATCTTGAGAAAGAAATTCATAAAATCATATTAACATTAATTCCCCATATATCCCAAAGTACCACCTGTTTCTCGCATTCAAAACATGTTAATACCCTTATCATATATTCCCTTGAAACATGGTAATAACCTTACTTACCACAAATCCTTTCGTAAAACATGAAATCTTCCTTATTCTAATGTATACTGGATATATTCCATAAATCAAAAAATATCATAAAATTCATCAATGATATAATAACCCACCTATTAACAAGTCTTTACATAGTTCCACAAAAATCTGTACCATCCAATTTACATATTCATAACAGCATTATCTTAACATAATGAACATATTAATACATTCCCTTAGTCAAAATATCATCTTGTCATTAAATTACCCAACCAGTCCATTGGTAAATTTTAATATAAACTTTTAAATATTAAGTGAAAACATAAATATAACATGAAATTTTATATTTAATCATTCATATAACATAATTTTCTAAATCCAAATATATATAAACCTTTATTATTCCACTTCATCCTTATTACATTAAAACGGCTACCCCATCCTATTACACAATATCTCTTTTTTTTACTTTTCATATGTAATCTCGTCATCATCAACAATGTAACCATTACTCACACCACCTTGTTGATCCTCTTAAGGATCTTTCCTCTTGATACATTTATTTGTTTAATGAGAATTTATTCCACCATTAAGAAACTTAGCATTCAATTATGTATTAGGGAGGAAAATATTCCCATCCATTTCATTAACTGAACTCTTAATTTTTCTCTTATAATAACTTTCTTTATTTCCTTATTTTCCACAGTAAAAACATCTTCTTGTTCCTCTAAAACATTCACTTAGGTGATTATTTCCAAATTCTTGACACAAATGAAACTGAATTTTCTTTCCTCTAAGGTCTTTGTTACCTGAACTCTCAGTGAACGCCTTATTTCTCTTCATTGGTGAGTCTGAGAGTTGGTTGAGGTACACATTGTTAATAATGTTCCTGGAAAACTGATTAGGAATGATCATAACATCATTCACTCTAGTGATCATCCTACTTGACTCATTATCAGCAAATTTTCCATCACATTCAATATTAATCTAGTTCCTTTTTATTCCCTCCATTAACTGAAACTAGAGGCATGGTGTGATCATTAATTATCATAGTTGAAAACCATATAGTAATGAAAATATTTACTTATGGGATTTCTAAATCATGACACCTTATTTAATATATGACACCCTTGGTTCATATAAGGTTATTCATACTAACTTATATATAAACCCTTCATGATGGTACATGAAGATTTTGTAAATTTCCAAAGCATGTCCCCCCGAAGTGTCAAACTAGGTGTGTAGTAAGTCCCATTTTTGTATACCGGATTACCCCGAATCAGGTCAGGAACATCTTGTCAGAGTTGTTAGCGCTAGGTAAATCTATTATAGACCCACATCCACTTGTAGTATCTTGACAGAGATTTATTTCTATGAAACCACTCACTCTACACTTTACAAAAATTCCCAGACACTTTCCCAAACATTGACTCATCCTTATACATACCCTTAGAGACATCCCTGGACATGTCCTTTGAAATATACCTAAGTATCTCAATAAAGTTTTCTCATATTAGTTTAAAAAGGTTGACTAAAAATTTCCTTTGATACCAACTATAAGAATACATGATTAAAATACAGTGATATTACACCATTTTTTATGTAACACCCCAAGCTTCCACGGTACGTTTCCCTTCGAATAATGCGATAGCGTGTGTTGTACGCAACCTCGAGTTCTAACACACACCACAACTAATTAAACTAGCCATTGTGAATAGTAATACCAACTTTTTGAAATCATATATATTTTATATTTCAAAATGGACTTCATTTTTGGATTCGTAATATTGAAATTAGCCTAGGGTGAAATTTTGGTACTTTTCGGATAACTTTTATATTTTGATGAATAGTGAAAATAACTAAATTTTAATTAAAATCAACTTTTTTAATCAAAATAATTAATATTGATAAATTATGAATTTGAGTGGTTTTAAAGTATATTTAGAATATATTTTTACCATTTAATTTAATGTTTGTCATTGGACATAATTTCACAATAAAACCAGACATAAACAAGTGTCAATCTTTTGATAGTTATTATCTCTTAAAAACACGCTTTTTATTTTAACAACGGGAATTAATTTTAAATTAATTTCTGCCACTTATGTGTTTTGAATTTGGAAAAATGGATTACATATTTTGAATCAGGATGTCCAAATTATGTAAATAGGTAACTTTTATTTTTACACATTTTAAATAATTACTGCGGTAAATATTTTATTTACCATGGTTAAAGAGTAAATCCGGTAAATAAGGGTTAAAAAAATAATATTATAATAATACAAAATTACCCTAAAACGTGTCCTAACCTTATTGGTGGACACATACCCGACCATGGGAATCCTTGGGTCTATTTGGAGACACCTTAGAGCCACTTTTATGTGGTAGGGACACATTATATTAATAAAGTTAAAATAAAAATAAAAATGGCATAAGCTTACATCTTTTAGAAGAAAAATTTTTACATAGGGTTATACATGTTGGATTTTCGATTATAAATATTCATTAGAAAGATAAAAATATTTCCTACATAATGATATTTTATTTATAACTTTTAGACATCAAATAATTTAAATTATTAATGACACAATAATGATGCAATGTTTACCTCATTAATAAATCATTTAAAAAAATAAGATTATAATGATTAAAATATTATCTAAAACCTGTCAAATTATTATTGGTTGATGTTATTTGGAAAATTAGTCATCTTAGCGTCGACCTCAATGATTTTTGGACCATTATAAACCGAATATAATTATATTATAAAGTAATACTTTCACTCTTTCCTAAAGAGCCCCTCCTCTCCCTTATAAAAGGAGACCACTTCTACTCATTCCTCACACCTCTCAAGCCACTTGGCTCGGCCAAACTCTGCCCAAATACTCTCCCAACTTCCCTAACTACAACCTAGAGGCCTTAGTTTGATCAGAAAGCCAACCTAAGGAGCCCTTTTGATCAAATCAAAAGGAAGAGCCCGAAGAAGAGGTAATGATTTCACCACCCTTTTCCAAGTTCATTTCTTCTTCCACTTCTTCTTCCTTTATTGTTACCATTCTAAAATAATAACTTCAGTATCATTTATATACTGTGATGTTATTATAAATATGGTACAACCATATTCAGTATTCTATCCACCCTTTTAATAACATGTCACCATACGTGCGTACGTACGGCTTACCGTCTCCACGTCGTGGTGTAATTGTTATTCAATATATTATTATTTGGATCGGTATAATAATGATGTGCAACTCATGTAAATAATAAATATAACATGTTAATTATTCTGTATATATGATATAACATCCATTTATATATTATTTTAATATCAAAAGAATGATATTGTCGCTCGTACGTACGTACGGACTACCGTCTCCACAAACGCGATAAGATTCATTCTCCATCGTATCCATTCAAGTATAATTATCATTTGATGATTTAAAAATGAT
The DNA here is from genome assembly GCA_963277665.1 of Viscum album. Classification (NCBI taxonomy): domain Eukaryota; kingdom Viridiplantae; phylum Streptophyta; class Magnoliopsida; order Santalales; family Viscaceae; genus Viscum; species Viscum album. The sequence goes on along the minus strand of OY728139.1, from coordinate 1,144,534,785 downwards.
GTGTAAAGACTTGATATCATTCTGGATATGAATAATATACAACCTATCCTTTATAAACATGGCTTACGTAACAAAACATATAAAATAAAACAAGTAAGTTAACACACGAAACAACGATAATACTAAGATATTATTATCAAATCAATATTAAAAGATCATATATGATATCATATTAATGTATATGATTCTCTTATAATTTAATAACAATTATTTCACCATTATACAGGAGGTTAACCTACCCCAACCAAGGAAAAGTACAAGGTAAGGGTTTATTTCGCAGTCTCTTCATTATCTGAGGTTGTTTATACATAATTATCTACTGGGACCTTGTTATCATCCACATCCATGTTTCTTCAAAATGTATTTCAAAACATTTTTAATATTTAAAATAATATGGGTTAAAGTCATTTATACCCTTTTTTGACTTTTTATAAGAGGTTTATAAGGGAATCTTTCCGTCATTTTCCAAACAAGGTGCTTTTTAACCTTTTCGACAGAATTAAGATAAGAATGTTTTTTTTAACTTATACGGCGGATGCGGTTATTTTCCACCGTTATAAAATCATCAAAGCTTCCCTTACAATCTTATAAGAGTATTTTCAAAGAAAATGTTTTATTTTATAAATATATGTCTCTTAAATGATTTCAAAATAAAAAGAAATATTTCTTTAAAAAGAGTTTTGATTTCATCTATGTCAACATCCTTTAATGGATTTTACGCTTATTTTAGGATGATATATTATGATACAAAACTTTTATATTGTATTGAAGGTTTTGTGATATGTTTGACTGTGGATGTGCTATTTGTTTATATACCATTCATGGTTTATGGTGAAAGTATTGACATTTCGTATGCTAGTTTTAATACGAATGTTTATGTTATGTTTAAACCTTTTCATATGGGAATGCATTGGACTTAATATGTGATGGGTGGAGCCCGCAATAGCTCCACGATGCATCGGTAGGTCTCATGAGACAAACTAGTGTCTTGGCACAAGGCCTTGGCAAAATCTTATTTGTAGTCTTGGCACGAGGCCTTGGCTATGTGGTTATGATAGTCTGGCATTATGCATTCCATCATTATGAAAGTGGTTATTGATATTGCATGTGATTATTCGATTAGTAGAATATCCATGTGAATAAGTAAATGGTATTATTTCATTTTATTTATGCCATACTATGTTGAAGTTAAAGTTTAAAAGGCTTTTGTTTTAGTTATACATTACCTTAAATGTTTATTCTTATTTATGAAAGTTTCCACTATATTGTTATCCTTACTGGGCATTTGAGCTCACCCCTTTTCTATGTTTTATTTTCCCAGGATGTGAAGAAGTAAATTATGAATGACTTGCAGGGATATTATGAGGGGTTAATAGTATGGACTATGGAGACAATATTTTGTTGTAGTAGTTTTTTTTATTTTGATGATGTAATGTAAAACTTATGAATATATCTAGTGTTTCCAAGGCTACTAAACCAATCGGTCTTTCGAGATTTGATCTTTCTTGTGATCATGCCAATGTTATGTAATAATGCACCGACTCTAGGTAGCTGGGGTCGGGGCATTACAGTTGGTATCAGAGGAAGTTTAGTACAAACCTTGGAAGATAGATTTAGATAAACTCTGATTAGAGCACGTAGACTTAAGATGAACTTTGAGGATTAGTATAGAAGAACTTCCTAGAATTTTGGTATTGTAGAGATTTTGTGGGTTTTCCGAGCAATACATCCCTGTCTGGATACGAACAGGTAGAGGCGGCTCTGGCACAGATGTACCTAGGGGTAAAACCCGAAAACACCGCTATGAGCTAGACTCGAACGGGAACTGGTGCACGACAACGGGTCTTGCTGCACTCTTGGTTACGACACTCCCGGGGGATATGCTTAGGATAACTCTTATTTTCTTTACAAATCATTATGAAGGGTTTATGAGTATATAATTCCTTAAAGAAAACAATTTTATGATTATGGATTATATCCATAAATAGTTCAATTTATGTTGAGTGTTTTATAAGTATGGGATTATGTATTTTGATTCATAAACTGATCTAGTTTATGCCATTATTTAGAAATGGCGCCTAGTGGAAGAAATGGAAACCGTATCAATGCACGCACTCCATGTAGGGATTTCCCTCCTGCTCATGATAATTATAGTGGGGCTGGTGATGCAACTGGTGCCGATCAGCTAATCACCATACTGGGACAACTTACTCAGGTTATGAATAATAACCTTACCCGTATGGAGCACCCTGATCCGCAGCATGGAGGATCAATGTTAGATCGATTCATGAGGCAACAACCACCAACGTTTAATGGGAGTACAAATCCCTTAGTAGCTGAGCAATGGATAAATTCCCTAGAGAAAATATTTCAGGCTTTGGGGAGCAGTGAAAGGGAAAAAGTTATCATGGCAGTTTACCGCCTCACTGGAGATGCTGATCAATGGTGGTCATTGATTCAAAACATGAAGGAAGATGATGAAGTATCAAATATGGAATAGAGGGAGTTCAAAGATCTGTTTTTAGAAAAATACTTCCCTCGCGACCATCGACCAGATATGGAAAGGCAATTTCTAAGTCTGAGACAGAAGGAGGATGAGAATGTCGCAAAGTATGAGGCTAACTTTACAAGGTTAGAAAGGTACGCTGGTGATTATATACGTAACCAAAGAAGTAATATTGATCGTTTCTTTGATGGGTTAAAACCATTTCTCCATCGAGCATTAGTCTCACAATCCTTTTCATCATACGAAGACATTGTCTCATGTGCTATCAAGACCGAAAAGGAATTCTCTAAGTCTTATGACTTTAAAGCAAAGCAAGAGAAGAAGAGACCTGCTGATCAATCTGGGAATGGAAATAAGGGGAAGAAGGGAAAGGTTGAATATCCATCCTGTGGTAAATGCGGGAAGAAACACCCTGGTACTTGCTTGAAGGGAATGGGAGTCTGTTACAAGTGTGGTGAAAAAGGCCACCAAGCTCGTGATTGCAAGGGGAAGAAGGAAGCTACCAACGTTCAGTGCTACAATTTCAGGGAGATGGGGAATTATGAAAATGAATGTCCTAAGAGTCAGGAGAACTTACCTTAGAAAAGGCCAAGGGATCAAGGCCAGGCTTATGTTATCACTACTGCTGAGGTAGAAGCTCTGAAAGACGTGGTGGCAGGTAATTTAATGGTTTCCTCAAGTTTAGCAAATGCATTATTTGATTCTGGATCATCGCATTGTTTCATATCTTCCCAATTTGCTAAGAAAATTAGATATTTCCAATTTGATTTAATAAGGGAGTTGTCAGTTAAAACTCCTAAGGGAAGTATCATTGCAACAAAATTTTGTGAATCAGTCCCCATTAGAGCACATAAATTTTCTTTATCTGCTGATCTCATCGTCATACCTATGATTGAGTTTGATATAATCCTCGGTATGGACTGGCTTTCGGACTATGATGCGAAGATTTATTGTAAGAAGAAAGAGGTTACGATTCTTGATGATAATGATAAGGAACGCCTTATTTTTAGAGAAGAATCGTCACCACCTAATTCTTATTTAGATCCACCCCCAGTAGCTCAACTTAATTCAATTATTGGGGAGGAAGAAAATGAAATAACTGTCGGTGAGGAAAGGAATGTTCAAATAGAGGATGTACCTGTTGTGAAAGAATTTGTAGATGTATTTCCAGAAGATTTACCTGGACATCCTGCAGAACAAGAAGTTGAGTTTTACATTGATTTGATTCCTGGATCAAGGCCTATATCGAAGACCCCTTATAGAATGGACACTATAGAATTAGTCGAACTAAAGAAACAACTAGAGGAATTGAGTAATAAGGGATTTATTCGCCCTAGTGTTTCTCCATGGGGAGCCCATGTTCTTTTTGTTAAAAAGAAAGATGGATCTATGAGGTTATGTATCGACTACAGGGAGATCAATGCTATAACGATAAAGAACAAGTATCCCCTACCTCGTATTGATGATTTATTTGACCAACTACATGGAGCTCAATACTAGATTGAGCTTCGATCTGGATACCATCAGTTGTGTGTGAATAAGGAATACATTACAAAGACAGCATTTCGAACCAGGTACGGGCATTACGAGTTTACTGTAATGCCGTTTGGATTGACTAATGCACCCTCTGTATTCATGGATCTGATGAATAGAGTTTTCAAGGAGTATCTCGATGAATTTGTGGTGGTATTTATTGATGATATCTTGGTATACTCCAAAACCTACGAAGATCATGAAAATCACTTGCGCATTATCTTGAAGACTCTGAGGAGGCATGAATTATATGGGAAGTTTAGCAAGCGTGAATTCTGGCTTCAGGATATTTCTTTTCTTGGCAATATTGTCTCTAAAGATGGAATCTCTGTTGATCCTTCTAAGACCAAGGCAATCCAAGAATGGCCAAAACCTATGAGTATAACTGAGGTACGTAGTTTTATTGGTTTGGAAGGTTATTATCGATGTTTCGTCCAGAATTTTGCCCGATTGGCTAACCCATTAACGAAGCTCACACGTAAAGGGGTTAAATTTGTTTGGACAAAAGAGTGTGAAGAATGTTTCGAAGAACTGAAGAGAATATTAGTCAATGCTCCTATATTGACTCTACCATCGGGGAATGATGGGTTCGTTATTTATAGTGATGCATCAAAGAAAGGACTTGGTTGTGTCCTTATACAGAATGATAGAGTTATTGCCTATGCATCACGACAGTTGAAAATTCATGAACAAAACTATCCTACTCATGATCTTGAGTTAGCAGCTGTGATCTTTACTTTGAAGATATGGAGACACTACCTCTATGGTGAAAAATGTGAGATTTATACTGATCACAAGAGTTTGAAGTATATTTTCTCACAAAAATAACTCAACATGAGGCAAAGGAGATGGCTTGAATTACTCAAGGATTATGATTGCACGATACACTACCACCCGGGAAAAGAAAACAATGTGGCAGATGCTTTGAGAAGAAAAGACCATGGAGTTTTGAACATGATGAGAATTGAAAGGGATCCAATTTTCATGGATCTAGTGAAGATGGACATGGGAATAACCAGGGAAGGTGAAACATCAATGCTTTTTCAAATGGTTGCCAAACCATCTTTACTAGAAAGGATTAAGAGTTCTCAGACCGATGATGAAGAATTTCAGAAGAAGATTAAAGCTGTGAGTGATGGGAGATTGAGAGACTTTGTGTATGAAGATGGAATTTTGAAATTCGGGAAGAGACTTTGTGTTCTCGATTTACCTGATCTGAAAAGGTTATTGCTGTATGATGCTCATAGTTCCAATTTCTCTATACACCCTGGGAGCACCAAAATGTATAGAGATTTGATGGAACATTTTTGGTGGGACAACATGAAGAGGGAGATTGCTGATTTTGTGTCAAGATGTATGGTTTGTCAACAAGTGAAAGCTGGAAGGCAACAGCCTGGAGGAGTCATGCAACCTCTTCCCATACCGGAGTAGAAATGGGACAATATTACGATGGACTTTGTCATGGGGCTACCAAAGACTCCTAGAAGGAACGATACAATATGGGTTATTGTTGATCGTCTTACCAAGTCAGCACATTTTCTTGCTATAAGAGAAGATCTACCCCTGGAACGTCTAGCAAGACTATACATTAATGAAGGTGTGAGACTTCATGGAGTACCCCTATCGATTGTTTCTGATCGTGATCCCCATTTTACTTCAAGATTTTGGAAAAGTCTTCAGAAATCCCTGGATTCTGAACTTCATTTGAGCACTGCTTACCACCCTCAGACAGATGGACAATCATAACGGACTATTCAAACCCTAGAAGACATGTTGAGATCTTGCTCACTTGACTTTCAGGGTATGTGGGATCAATATTTACCACTGGTAGAATTTTCCTATAACAATAGCTTCCATTCGAGTATTCAGATGGCACCATATGAAGCGTTATACGGAAAGAGATGTCGTACACCAACCTGTTGGGATGAGGTTGGTGAAAGAAAACTTGTAGGCCCAGAACTGGTGGAGGAAATGGTGGAAAAGGTGAAGGTAATCCAAAATCACATCAAAGCAGCTCAAAGTAGGTAGAAAAGCTATGCCGATAATCGAAGGAAGGATTTGGAATTTCAAGTCGGTGATCATGTTTTCCTGAAGGTATCTCCATGGAAGGGAGTCATACATTTTGGTAAGAAAGGTAAATTGAGTCCCAGGTACATCGGACCTTTCGAAATTCTAGAACGAATTGGGGCTGTAGCTTACCGATTGGCAATGCCTCCAAGTCTCTCCAAAGTTCATGATGTGTTCCACGTATCTCTGTTGAGAAAATACATGCATGACCCAACGCATGTACTCACCTATGAGGAATTAGAATTGGAACCCGATCTGTCTTATTGTGAAGAGCCTGTCAGGATTCTTGATACAAGAGAACAAGTACTGAGAAACCGGACGACGCGTCTGGTAAAAGTTTTGTGGAGAAATCATAATATGGAAGAGGCAACGTGGGAACCCGAGGAACTTATGATGAAGAACCACCCGAGTCTTTTTATGCAGTAATACCCTAGAAATTGCGAGGATGCAATTATTTGAAGGAGGGGAGGATGTAACACCCCAAGCTTCCACGGTACGTTTCCCTTCGAATAATGTGATAGCGTGTGTTGTACGCAACCTCGAGTTCTAACACACACCACAACTAATTAAACTAGCCGTTGTGAATAGTAATACCTACTTTTTGAAATCATATATATTTTATATTTTAAAATGGACTTCATTTTTGGATTCGGAATATTGAAATTAGCCTAGGGTGAAATTTTGGTACTTTTCGGATAACTTTTATATTTTGATGAATAGTGAAAATTACTAAATTTTAATTCAAATCAACTTTTTTAATCAAAATAATTAATATTGATAAATTATGAATTTGAGTGGTTTTAAAGTATATTTAGAATATATTTTTACCATTTAATTTAATTTTTGTCATTGGACATAATTTAACAATTAAACCAGACATAAACAAGTGTCAATCTTTTGATAGTTATTATCTCTTAAAAACACGCTTTTTATTTTAACAACGGGAATTAATTTTAAATTAATTTCTGCCACTTCTGTGTTTTGAATTTGGAAAAAATGGATTACATATTTGGAATCCGGATGTCCAAATTATGTAAATAGGTAACTTTTATTTTTACACATTTTGAATAATTATTGTGGTAAATATTTTATTTACCATGGTTAAAGGGTAAATCCGGTAAATAAGGGTTACAAAAATAATATTATAATAATACAAAATTACCCTAAAACGTGTCCTAACCTTATTGGTGGACACATACCCGACCATGGGCATCCTTGGGTCTATTTGGGGACCCCTTAGAGCCACTTTTATGTGGTAGGGATGCATTATATTAATAAAGTTAAAATAAAAATAAAAATGGCATAAGCTTACATCTTTTAGAAGAACAATTTTTACATAGGGTTATATATGTTGGATTTTAGATTATAAATATTCATTAGAAAGCTAAAAATATTTACTACATAATGATATTTTATTTAAAATTTTTAGACATCAAATAATTTAAATTATTAATGACACAATAATGATGCAATGTTTACCTCATTAATAAATCATTTAAATAAATAAGATTATAATGATTAAAATATTATCTAAAACCTGTCCAATTCTTATTGGTTGATGTTATTTAGAACGTGAGTCATCTTATCTTCTACCTCAATGATTTTTGGACCATTATAAACCGAATATAATTATATTATAAAGTAATACTTTCACTCTTTCCTAAAGAGCCCCTCCTCTCCCTTATAAAAGGAGACCACTTCTACTCATTCCTCACACCTCTCAAGCCACTTGGCTCGGCCAAACTCTGCCCAAATACTCTCCCAACATCCCTCAATACAACCTAGAGGCCTTATTTTGATCAGAAAGCCAACCTAAGGAGCCCTTTTGATCAAATCAAAAGGAAGAGCCCGAAGAAGAGGTAATGATTTCACCACCCTTTTCCAAGTTCATTTCTTCTTCCACTTCTTCTTCCTTTATTGTTACCATTCTAAAATAATAACTCCAGTATCATTTATATACTGTGATGTTATTATAAATATGGTACAACCATATTCTGTATTCTATCCACCCTTTTAATAACATGTCACCATACGTGCGTACGTACGGCTTACCGTCTCCACGTCGTGGTGTAATTGTTATTCAATATATTATTATTTGGATGGGTATAATAATGATGTGAAACTCATGTAAATAATAAATATAACATGTTAATTATTCTGTATATATGATATAACATCCATTTATATATTATTTTAATATCAAAAGAATGACATTGTCGCTCGTGCGTACGTACGGACTACCGTCTCCACAAACGCGATAAGATTCATTCTCCATCGTATCCATTCAAGTATAATTATCATTTGATGATTTAAAAATGATGTTTAAAGACTTGATATCATTCTGGATATGAATAATATACAACCTATCCTTTACAAACATGGCTTATGTAACAAAAAATATAAAATAAAACAAGTAAGTTAACACCTGAAACAACGATAATACAAAGATATTATTATCAAATCAATATTAAAAGATCATATATGATATCATATTAATGTATATGATTCTTTTATAATTTAATAACAATTATTTCACCATTATACAGGAGGTTAACTTACCCCAACCAAGGAAAAGTACAAGGTAAGGGTTTATTTCGCAATCTCTTCATTATCCGAGGTTGTTTATACATAATTATCTACTGGGACCTTGTTATCATTCACGTCCATGTTTCTTCAAAATGTATTTCAAAACATTTTTAATATTTAAAATAATATTGGTTAAAGTCATTTATACCCTTGTTTGACTTTTTATAAGAGGTTTATAAGGGAATCTTTCCGTCGTTTTCCAAACAAGGTGCTTTTTAACCTTTTCGACAGAATTAAGATAAGAATGTTTTTTTAACTTATACAGCGGATGCAGTTATTTTCCGCCGTTATAAAATCGTCAAAGCTTCCCTTACAAGCTTATAAGAATATTTTCAAAGAAAATGTTTTATTTTATAAATATATGTCTCTTAAATGATTTCAAAATAGAAAGAGATATTTCTTTAAAAAGAGTTTTGATTTCATCTATGTCAACATCCTTTAATGGATTTTATGCTTATTTGAGGATGATATATTATGATACAAAACTTTTATATTGTATTGAAGGTTTTGTGATATTTTTGACTGTGGATGTGCTATTTTTTTATATACCATTCATGGTTTATGGTGAAAGTATTGACATTTCGTATGCTAGTTTTAATACGAATGTTTATGTTATGTTTAAACCTTTTCATATGGGAATGCATTGGACTTAATATGTGACGGGTGGAGCCCGCTATAGCTCCTCGATGCATCGGTAGGTCTCATGAGACAAACTAGTGTCTTGGCACATGGCCTTGGCAAAATATTATTTGTAGTCTTGGCACGAGGCCTTGGCTATGTGGTTATAATAGTCTGGCATTATGCATTCCATCATTATAAAAGTGGTTATTGATATTGCATGTGATTATTCGATTAGTATAATATCCATGTGAATAAGTAAATGGAATTATTTCATTTTATTTATGCCATAATATGTTTAAGTTAAAGTTTAAAAGGCTTTTGTTTTAGTTATACATTGCCTTAAATGTTTATTCTTATTTATGAAAGTTTCCACTATATTGTTATCCTTACTGGGCATTTGAGCTCACCGCTTTTCTATGTTTTATTTTCCCAGGATGTGAAGAAGTAAATTATGAATGACTTGAAGGGATATTATGAGGGGTTAATAGTATGGACTATGGAGACAATATGTTGTTGTAGAAGTTTTTTTTATTTTGATGATGTAATGTAAAACTTATGAATATATCTAGTGTTTCCAAGGCTACTAAACCAATCGGTCTTTCAAGATTTGATCTTTCTTGTGATCATGCCAATGTTATGTAATAATGAACCGACTCTAGGTAGCTGGGGTCGGGGGGTTACATTTTATAAATATTATGTACATTAAAAAAATACATACCCGAGGACAAAAATCGTTTAGTGTCTTTCAAAACGTGGGAAAAAATAGTCTATCATGAATAAAGATATTGAAAATCTCCCATAAATATCTCCACCTTTATTCCCCCTACATTAAACCATTATTCATATCATAGGGAAAGAAAACAAAATAAAGGGGTAAACTCAAATACTCTATAAGGGTAAATAAGGGAGATAGGTAAGAATAATTATGAGCATAAGGGTATGAGAACATGATCATGAAAATAGAAGGTCATGCCCTATATATCAAAGAACATATACATTAATCATGGAATAAATTATGGAAATTCATAAGACATGAATCATAAGAAAATAAAGACCATAATACATGAAAGCATAACATAGGAATAAAACATGGGATTCTGGTATACACATAGGCATATAATATGATTTCATAGTAGCCAAGGCATCTCTACCATGACCATCTTTGTAGTATGGGTTCACTCCCCATAATATATTAGTAAATATGGATCACTCCCATAGCCATATTAGTAGAATGAGTTTACTCCTCTTACCATCTTGGTTGTCATGGTTCACCCCCATGGCCATCTTAGTAGTCAAGGTTTATTCCCAAGACCATATTAGTTTACCTCATGAGATATAAATATTTACCCAATGCATTGTAGGGAGATATAGGTCCCACCCATCTTAGTGTGAAATCATACAAACATTTTCCAAATGATCATAAATAAAAATATCATAACCCATGGAATGAACTGGGTATGATAAGCATGTAATATTTTCATAACCTGTAGAAAAATATACTAGTTTCGTAATCATTTCATCAAAAACATAACTCGTGAAAGAAAAACTGATTTTATAAACATATAACCCATGAAATGGAAATAGATTTCATAAAAATAAAACAAATGAAAGAAAAATTGATTTTATAAAAATAAAACCCTTGAAATAGAAACGTTTTTCATAAATACCATGTCATTAGGCATAACCCATTCCTAGAAATGATATGAATGGAACCTTTAGATCATTTCATAGAAGGGAATGAGTATCATCAACATACATTATCTTATACAGAAAATAAATTTAAAAGATCTTTCAAAAACATTTCTTGAGGAAAATATCCTTTATTCTCTAAAAAATCTTTTTAATACATAAAATTGCAACACCCCAAGCTTCCACAGTATGTTCCTCTTTGAATAATACAATATCTTGTGATGTACGCAACTTTAAGTTCCAGCACACCACGACCATTGATACTAGATTTTATAAATATTAATACCAACTTTTTGAAATTTTATTGTTAAATATAGACTTTATTTTTGGATTCGGAATATCAAAATTATCTTAGGGTCAATTTTTGGTATTTTTCTGAAAACATTCTAGTTTTGAGGATTAGTGAAAAACACTACGTTATTGTTTAAAACAAAATTTTTATTTAAATAATTATTTATTTTATTTTAATTTATTTTAATTCAAAATAGATAAATAATTCCTATATTAGTTCAATGTAATTCATTGGATTCATTTTATAATAAAATTATATGTATAAACTTTTATTGAATTTTTTAACCTCTTTTACCCACCTTCTAGGCATGTTAGCAAATTTGCATAAAATGTAATTTTAACACTTCTATGAATTGAATTTAAAAAATCCTAGATAATTGGTTGACATAACTAAGTAAAATTTGGTTTAATAGGATGAAAATTATTTTTGGTGAATAGTAACTTTTGGATTTTATTTACCACGGTTAAAAGTAAATAGGGTAATTAATGGTAAAAATGATATTATAATTACCCTAACACATGTACTAATTCTATTCGATAAGTTTATTTAGACCAAAATAAAACTTAGGAATAAAATATGATCCTCTTTGATCCACTTGGATTAGATTAGGACATTTATTGTTATTTTATTTAAGGAAGAGCTAAAAGTGTTAAATTCAAATTTTAATTACTAAAAATTTTTAATTTAGGGTTATACATAAGATAAATTCGACTATAAATATTCATTTGAAATATAAAACTATTTCCTACATAATTTTATTTTATTTTTAATTTTTAGACCTTAAATAATTAAATTTATTTATGACACATTGATGATGGAGTAATTACCTTATTAATGAAGGATTAATATAATTAATATTATAAATCTCTAAATAAATGTAAATTTATAATTTTGATGAATTAAACTAATTTTATATGTTAATATCACTTTTTTAGGATTGATTTAATATTTTTTCTAGTTAATAAAGTTCTGATGACTTTCACAAAAAAACCAAATATTAAATAGTGTCAAAATTGACATAAATGAGTTTTTAGAACAAATACTATATTATTAATTGATATAATATTCCTAAAAATATAAGTTTATACCAAAGGACTTATATAAGGTTATATATATATCAATAATGAACCACTTATAGTTCTCTTTTATTTTTATAGTAATTTTATTAACCATTTATTATAACAATACAAGAATACATGGTAAAAGTTAAACTATTTAATTAAGAGTTAAATCTAAAAGATAAGTTTAATATGGTGAAATAAACATGCCTATAACCTATTGGTTGAGTGGTTTTAGACCCATCCCCACCTTAACCTCAACATAAATCCTTTTGGATCCATTATAAATAGAATATGATTGTATAATACAATAATATTTCAATATTTTCCTTAAGTGACCCTCACCTCTCTTATAAAAGGTTACTTCCCCTTCTCTCAAAATAACACCTCCAAAACCATTTGGATTGGCCGAAACCTACTCAAATATCCTCCCAAATACCATCACTTCAACCTATAGGCCTTAATTTGATCTTAAATCTGACCTAAGAAGCCCTTTTGATCAAATCAAAAAGAAGCACCCGAAGAAGAGGTAATAATTTCATCACCTCTTTCAAAGATATTTTCATCTTCCACTTCATATTTCTTTATTGTTTCCATACCAAAATAATAACTCCAGTAACTTCTACATACTATGGTGTTATTATAAATATCGTACAACCATATTCATTATCGTATCCATCATATTAATGAAAAAGTCACCATACGTGCGTACGTACGGCTTACCGTCTCCATGTCATGGTGTAGTTTGACATTCAACACATAATTATTTTGATGGGTATAATAATTATTATAATTGATTTAAATAATAAATATAACAGGTTAATTATTCTTTACATATGATATATCATCCAATTACATACAATTTCGTCATTAATAGAATGGTATTGTCGCTCGTGCGTACGTATGGATTACCGTCTCCACAAACACAATTAGATTCATTCCCAATCATAAAAATTCTAGAATAATTGTCATATTATGATTAAAAATAATTTTTAAGAACTTAATATCATTCTGTATATGAATAAAATACATCATATACATAATAAACATGACTTATATAACAAAACATATAATGGATAATGAATCAGTTAAGACCCGAAACAATGATACGACTGAAATATTATTAACAAAACAATATTATAAGATCATATATAATATCATATTTGTTGTTATGATTCTTTTATAATTTAATAAAAAATGTTTCCCCATTATAAATGATGTTAACCTACCCTCTACTAAGGAAAATGACAAGGTAAGGGTAAATTTTTCAATCTCTTTATTTATCTGAGGTTGTTTATACATAAGTATCTACTATGACTTCTTTTTCATCCAAATCCATATTTCTTAAAAATGTATTTCAAAAAAAAATTACTATTTCCTAGAATATGGGTTAAATTCATTTATAACCTTGTTTTTCTTTTTATAAAAAATTTTGAAATGAAAATTTCCATCATTTTCCAAACAAGGTACTTTATGACCTTTTTAACATATTAAGGTAAGAATGTTTTTTTAACTTATATGGTGTGTGTGACTATTTTCCTCTATTATAAAATCTTTGAAGATTCCCTTAAAATATTATAAGAATATTTTCCAAATAAAAGTTTTATTTTATAATTATGTGACTTTTAAATGATTTCAAAATTGAAAGACATATTTCTCTCAATAGTTTTTATTTCATCTATATCAACATCCTTTGAGGGATTTTTCACTTTTTGAGGTTGATTTATTATGATACAATATTCCATATTATATTGAAGGTTTTGTGATATTTTTTACTATGGATGTTTTATTTTTATACCATTCATGGTTTATGGTTAAAGTATTAACATTTCGTATGCTATTTTAATACGAATTTTTAAGGTATGTTTCAACCTTTTTATATGAGGAATGAATTGGAATTATTAAGTGATGGGTGAAGCCTGCTATATCTCCTCGATGCATCAGTAGGTCTCATGAGACATACTAGAGTCTTCACACAAGGCCTTGAAAAAATATTATTTGTAGTCTTGGAATGAGGCCTTGACTATGTGGTTATAATGTATGGCATTATGCATTCCATCATTATGAAATTGGTTATTGATATTACATGTGATTATTCGACTAGTAGAATACCCATGTGAATATGAAAATGCTATTATTTGATATATCATTGCCATATAATTCTGAATTTTAAGTTTTAAAGGCTTGTGTTTTAGTTGTATACATTTCCTTAAATGATTATACTTATTTGTAAAAGTTTATACTATATTGTTATCTTTATTGATCACCTGATCTCACCCCTTTCAATGTTTTATTTTTCCCATGATGTGAAAAATTATATCATGACTAAACTGAAGGGATTTACTAAGGGAGATTAATTTTTTCAAAGGAGACGCAATTTTATTGTTTTTCATTTCTTAATGTAATTTAAAACTTATATTTGTATCTAGTACTTCTAAAGCTACTAAACCGATCAGTATTTCGGGATTTGATCCCTTGTGATCATTCCAATGTTATGAAATAATTCAAAGACTCTGGGTAACTAGGGTCGGGGTGTTACAAAAACCATTTGATAACAATTTTCATAGAAAATAGATTTAAAATTTATAAAGAAGACTTCAAATCATTTGAAAACCTTTTTCCTTAAAAATCTACAAAATAAGTATCAAAACATTTTAAAAATATTTTTCTTTGAAAACATATTGAAAAAATATAAATAGTGATTCAAAAAGTTTTGAAAATAATTTCTATGAAAATACTTTGAAAATATAAAAATAGTTCTTGAAAACGTTTTGAAATCTATTTTCCTTGAAAATTATTTGAAAACATAAAAATAAAGCTTGAAAACATTTTGAAAACCATTTTCCTTGAATGTACTTAGAATACTTATAAATAAATCTTAAAAAAAGATATTAAAACCAATTTTCTTTAAAATACTTTGAAAACTTATAAATAAATCTTGAAAATATTTTTAAATCCATTTTTCATTAAAACTTATAAAATAAGCTTGAAAATATTTTGAAAATCATTTTCCTTGAAAACATATAAAAAAGTTTTGAAAATGTCTCGAAAACCATTTTCCTTGAAAATATATAGAAGAAGTTTTAAAAATATTTAAAAACCAATTTCCATGAATATATATTTTAAAACAATTCTTAAAAAATAATTTTTAAAAATGAAAAGAAATCATCAAAGTATTGATGATCGATAAATGTGTACTGGTCATATGAGGTAAAAAGAACATTCCTTTTTCATGGTAAAAATGATAGAAAATTGACTTGTTTGGAAAGTGATGAGAATATTCCATTGAAGACATTAGAAAATGACAAAAAGGGTGAAAATTTATTTTAATTATCATTTGAGGTTACTATAATATTCTTCTAACCCCTATTTAGAAAATATGGTTTTGAAGAATAGTAGATTTCCGACTAAAGAGATGGTAAACTTAGGCTTTCTTAAAACCGCTTTCTTAACTATATTATGTAATAAAGAGTATGAAATGGTACCACTAAATTAATATTTCATGAATAACTAGATTAAAATAATATTTGTAAATTTCATGAGATTTGGAACATAATAATTCATAAATAAATAATAAATGTAAACAATCTTGAAAAGCAATGAGATTGTCTAAAAAACACTTATAACTTGGTAACTTGGGATCATACTCTCCATGTAAGAAAATGAAATTACATGAATATTAAAATATCATTAAAACAATTAAACTCATGATATAACATGTAAAATTGAATTATATACACCTTGAAAAAGAGTTTGGGTGCATAACTAAACATGACTCTCAAAGAATGAAAATTAAGACAAAACATTTTTACCGATTTGGTAACTTTTTAAAATTAAACCCCATGAAAAAAGTTCCTAAAAAAGATATGTTAATATCCATAAATTTAGGTATAATATACATAGAACACAATAATGGGCAGTACTTACACCACAAAAAATAAAGAGTGGTGAATATAGCATGTATCTCACTGGAATAAAAAGTGAGATAAAATCTCCTTACCTTGTGTGTTGACTCTCATCATACATGTTCAAAGACCATTTATAATAAATATAAATTTATTATAAATATTTAAAATAACCATATTATTATATCTAATACCATATATTTTTTTATTAATTTCTTATATTACCCTCTTGTAAACAATCTTATGTTATAGTTTCACTTTGAGTAATATTCACTTTATTATTCACATGTGTCTTAATTTGCTATATCTTTGGTATTTATACTTTATATCACGATTTCAAGAATTTATAAACAATATAAATATCATTTATATACATTATATTTTTATTATAATAATCTATATAATATAAATTTATGAAACAAAATACATCGTTCATGGAAATGGTATGTTGTACATACGCATGAATATTATTTTTATTTAATTGTCATGTTGATAGAACGTAAGTAAAAGAAATATATGAATATATTTGTTTGTATATATCATTATTAACTTATATTTATTATAACTTATATTAAATATATATTCACTAAAATCATCCTCAATACAATCCATGTGGTGTATGAATAAATCATATTGCTTTGAGTGGGCGGTAGTCCCCACTTCCACAAACAAAATTATCATATTAACACAAAATGGAAAGTAAAAAAGTTGTGTGTTTTAAAAAGGCATAAAAAATCATAAATACATAATAAATTTAATATATGTAATATATAAATATATATTCCACCATAATGGACACCATGATATGTGGTAATGGAAAAATGAACAATCATCGTTTCGTGAGGCAGTTGTTTGCCATACATAGAAACAGTATGTTCATTACCCATTAGATGGAGGTGTGTGTATGTGTAGGCAAAAAAATTTGAATAAAAAATCCTAGTATATTGGTTATACTAGTTTATTTTATAAAATAATATAATATAGAGATTTATAGGTGGTGGGGAAGGAAAATAAAATAAATGAATTGAGAGAAGATGTTACCACTTAATCGGATAACTCCTTTTGGTTTGTGCCAAAAGGATTTCTTGGATTGCATTATTCACATGTGAAGGGTTCTAGGAGGAATGGATAATTTTTGGGAAGTGTATTGGGTAGGTCTTTGCCGAACCTATGAGGTTATATAGGTTTGAATAAGAGGGCGTATAGCAACCTGAGCCTTTTATATAAAAAATTTCATGATTTTAAGCATAATTAATCATCAAAGTACAAGCCAAGGATCGATAAGTCTAGTGTCTTGGAAGACTGGGAACATATAAAATAAAACATGGGGAAAAATTCTTTATTTAATCTCCATAAAGATCTTTTTACTTCCTTTGAGCCCTTACATCGGCATAGGGACCCCTGGGGAACACATGAACAAAGGGATGAGCTAAAATCCCAATAAGGGAATGAACATAAGGATACATCTCAAGCACATGAGTTAGGAGGCATGACATAATGATATCCAAAGAATGAAACATATAGAACCATTTAATATAAGAATGGGATCATATAAACATGAAATCATATAAATTTGGTAGAATCATAAAACATTTCTTTAGTACGGGTCAAGGCTAACTACCAATCCTGTTTCCCATTTTAGTACGGGTCAAGGCTAACTGCCAATCCCATTTCACATCGCATCTCATGAGACTTAACCTTACCCAATGAATTGTAGTGCTATCTGGGCACACCCATATCAACATTTTAATGAATATTCATTCCACATAAATATTCTTACCACATATACAATCATACATAATCAACCATACACAAACATAAGGGTACCCATGGAAGGAATTGGGTACCAAAATCATGACATTAATCATAACCAATGGGTGTATCATGAAAGTGTCCATGTAAGGAAATAATTCGAAAATACAAGGAAGTTCATAGTGTAGAATAGGAATATAACAAGGTAAGTGGTTTCAAACATAAGTCACAACGTATGAGAAATGTATTTTAGAAACATTATCATTAAAACATTTTTTTTGCAGTTTTAAGGAAAAGACTGTAGAGATTTTAAAATAGTAAAGAATAAATTATGTTATATAAAACCGAAATTGAAGAGATAAAGTTTTAATAATAAAAATAACGAATTTACAAAGACAATGGTGTCTTAAAACATAATATAGATTGAACTTGAAATTGGGTAAAAGTTTGGGATGTTCCTTTCAAACGAGTTTTCTTTACTTTGCTTTATTAATAAAAATGAGGCTTCGGCCCCAACCTTTAAAAAAAAGTATCGAGGATGGATTCACTTAAAATCATGTATATCCCAGAAAGAGAATGAGATATGGGTCATGAAACATGAGTTTGGAGAATATAAACAGAATTATTTATTTCTAAATAAAAATAAAATACAACTACATTTTGGTAAAAAGGAAGATAGAGAAAGCCAAAGGAGTAAAGGAAATTCGGGTAGAATCCATTATGGTTTATCAGCATGGTATTAGGTGTAACTGAGAAGGATTTATGAGAGATATAAGGGGTTTATAATCAATTATAAAACATTAGGAAAGTATGGTGGAGTTGAGAAAACATTCCCCATCACTTGGTATTACACAAAAAGGCATATCATAGAGAACAATCTTGATTAAGAGAGAAAAGGAGAGGATCCATTACCTTAAATATGCTGGTGTTCTCCACATATTATTAATGACCTGAATAAAAAAATTAGGATTTTTAATTAATAATTATAGAACCTATTCTATATTCAATTTATTTATTATAACCCATTTTAGTTCATTCAAATCCTTTTTGATTAGTTACAAGGTTCAATTTCATTGTTCGGGCTCGTTTGTTTACTTGGATTTAAATGATAGGTTCACTTATATTCAAGTTTGGATTATATGAAAGATGAAAGTGGTTGTACAGAATTAAAGTTATATCCCTTATTTAATATCCAGGAGATTACATGGTTTTAATTTTAATGAGGTTACTTAGATTAAATTCTAATTATTATATATATAACCACAGTGATAACTGTTTTTGTTAATCGGTGGATTTCATTACAAAGAATGTGTTTTGATTTATAAATTAATTCCATTTGTACCAAATGATTACAAAACCAAAATAGGATATATTAAATATATAAAAATCTGGTTCAACCATAACACAAATGGTTTCATGACCATAATTAAATATAATAATAGAAATTGATAAACAGTTGTCCTTGATTGTGCTAAATTAGCACATCTCAAACGGTGCTTTCATTTATTTCAAATAAAAGGGTGGGGAAAGAAGAGAAGATAATGAAATATAACACTAGAATGAAGACATTCCCGTACATTTATGTTACTGTATTTATCATACTATTATGGTGAATAGTTGTGAGGAAAGAAATAAAAAAGAAAATAACTTAAAAGAAAAGAAGAAATTGGGAAGAGGAATTTACCTCTTGAGACTTCCTCCTTTGAGAACCACTTAAGGGAAGAGGTTTTGGTATTTTGAGGGGTGTGAGAGCTTTTTTATGTGGGGGAGGACCTTTGGGAGATATTTAGGTAGAATAATGTCAAGTCACAGGGCTTGGAGGAGTGGAGAGAAGAGAGGGTGAAGGGGGGTTTTATAGTGGAGGAGAGGAGGGATTTCATAATATTATAATCATTATTTTAATATTTCTTCCAAAGAAAAGTAATAGTAAGTATTCCATGACCAATAATAGTAATTTTACCATGTGGTCCTGAACAAATTGGGCTTATATCATTATAACATCATCGATGACTCAATTAATCCATTATTTAGCATTTATTGTGAATTATCAGATTCTACTATTCATCAAAAATTCAAGTATTTCAGAAAAATCACAAAATTTAACCCTAACCATTTTCCGATGTGTAGAATCTAAAAATAAAGTCCATTTTTTAAAAATAATTTTATAAACATGATTATTATAATATTTAATTAAAATTATATTTTATTATCAAAACCAATTTTAAAACATTCATTAACTTATTGTAAAATATAGGTATATCGTACTTCCAACTTGAATATTATTTTTATACCACCATAGGAGAGGTTACTATTCATTAGGGTATATCACTATTTATAAGAGTATTTTAATATTCATTAGGGTAGGTTACTATTCACTAAAAATTATGTTTTCTTTATCGGACTCCAAATAATTTACTGATTACAACCGAGTATGCCGGATTTTCGAAATTCCAAACACATAAGTGAAAAACTTGCGTTTAAAGGTAAATTAGCACTAAGTAGTTCATTATATTGTGTTCTCATATGATTTTATTACATACTTATGATAAGGGAATTTCCATTGATAAAAAATGGTTCGTTACATTCTTCTCCCCTTATTAAATTTTTCCCTCAAAATTTCATTTTACATTCTAAGCCAAAAACAGGTGTGGGTACTTTTCATTCATTACTTCCTAAAATTCCCATTTTGCCTCTTCATACTTATGGTTTCTCTATAGTACCTTGATCAGATGAGTAGTCTTGTTTTGTATAACACTATCTCTACGATCCAAGATCTTCACTAGCTACTCCTCATAAGAGAGATCATCCTCCAACTGTACCACCTCTAAAGAGAGTACATGTGAAGGGTCTGGTATGTACTTCCTTAAGATGGATAGATGAAAGACATCATGTACTTTCGAAATGGTATGTGGAAGTGCCAGTCGATAAGCCACAGCTCCGACTCAATCAAGTATCTCGAAGGGGCCGATGTACTTGGGACTTAAATTCCCTTTCTTCCCAAACCTCATGAACTTCCATGGGAATATATGTAGAAATACCATGTCTCTAACTTTGAACTCAATGTCTCATCGACGGTTATCTGCATAACTCTTCTGTCGACTTTGGGCTTCCTCGATATGCTGCTGAATGGTTTTCCTCTTCTCCACTATTTCTTCGACCATTTCAGGTCCTAACATCTTACACTCACCGACTTCATCCCAACATGTCGGTGTTCTGCACCTTTTCCCATAAAGGGATTCATATGGTGCCATTCAGATGATCGAGTGGAAACTATTGTTGTATGACAATTCAACAAGTGGAAGATGTTGGTCCCATACTCCTTTGAATTCCAATGAACACGCTCTCAACATGTCCTCCAATGTATGAATAGTTTGCTCAGATTGGCCATCAGTTTGAGGATGATAGGCCATACTGAAGTTCATTTTGGTTCTCAGAGCATGCTGGATACATTTCCAGAACATCGAGGTGAATATCAAATCATGATCGGATACAATATATAGTGGTACTCCATGCAGCCTTACCACTTATTTGTTGTAAATCCGTGCAATTTGATCCAATTATAAGTCCTCTCAAACCACAATAAAATGAGTTGTCTTCATAATACAATCCACAATAACCCATATAGAATTGTTTTCTCTAGATGTATTTATAAGTCCAATGACAAAGTCTATGGTAATGTTCTCCCACTTCCATGCTGGTATGGGTAGTGGTTGCATATTTTCCTTAGACTTTTGTCTCTCAACCTTCACTTGCTGATATATAAGGCACTTTGATGTATATTTTGCAATCTCCCTTTTCATATTGTCCCACCAAAAGTTTTCTCAGATATCTCGTTACATCTCTGTGCTCCCTATGTGATAGAGAATGTTGAGCTATGTTCATCATTCAATAGCTCCTTCTTTATATCTGGATCAGATGGTATACATAATCGTGTCCCAAATCTTACAACTCCTTCCTCATCAATTTTGAAATCGAAGGATTTCCTATTTTTAACAGCTTCCACCATTTTCTGAATTTCCACATCCTTTCTTTGAGAATACTTTATTTTCTCCAAGAGGGATGGTTGAGAAATAATTTAAGAAAGGATTTATGATGTACCTCCCTTAATGATTCCCATGTCTATCCTTTGTAAATCTAAGAAGATTGGATCCTTTTCAATTCTCATCATTAATAAGGATGCAATATCCATTCTACTTAGAGAATCTACCACCTTGTTTGCCTTACCAGGATGGTAGTGTATTGAGCAGTCATAATCCTTGATGAGCTCTATCCATCTTCACTGGCACATATTAAGCTCTTTCTGTGTGAATATATATTTGAGACTCTTGTGGTCAGTATATATCTCACATTTTTTCCCATATAGATAATGTCGCCAGATTTTCAATGCAAAGATCATAACCGCCAACTCCAAATCATGTGTGGGATAGTTTTGCTCATGGATTTTCAAATGCCTTTAGGCATAGGCTATCAATTTATTATTTTGCATTAGCACACAACCTAAGCCTTTCTTAGAAGCATCACTATACACCACAAAGAGTTCTCCACTTGAAGGAAGTGTGAGTATCAATGCATTGATAAGCCTTTTTTTCAACTCCTTGAAACAGTTTTCACATTACTATGTCTAGACAAACTTTACGCCCTTCCGTGTCAGCTTGGTCATTGGGTTTGACAATCGTGAAAAGTTCTTCATGAATCGTCGATAATACCTAGATAGACATAAAAAGCTGTGGATCTTCGTTACATATTTTATCCTCAGCCACTCTTCAATTGCCTTCATCTTAAAAGGGTCCACATATATCCATTTCCTGGTGATAACATGCCCCATGAATGATACTTCCTAAATTCAGAACTCACATTTACTATACTTTGTATACAACTTTTCCCTTCACAAAGACTCTAATACAGTTTTCAAATGCTCCTCATGGTCCTCCTTTCTCTTGGAGTATGTCAGAATATCATCAATCAAGACCACTACAAATTTGTTGAGGTAATATCTAAAGACTCTATTCATTAAATCCATGAAAATTGCTGGATCATTAGTGAGTTCGAAGGGCATCACTATGAACTCATAGTTTTCATAAATCGTTCGGAAGAAAGTCTTGGGAATATCTTCCTTCCTTACCTTTATTTGGTGATATCCTGACTGAAGGTCCACCTTAGAGAAATAATTGGCCCCACGAAGCTTATTGAACAAGTCATCTATCTGTGAAAAGGTGATACTTGTTCTTTATAGTGATTTCATTGAGCTCACGATAATCAATGCAGAGGCGCATTGATCCATCCTTCTTCTTCATTAAGAGGACTGGAGCACCCCACGGTTAATCACTCAGGCATATAAAACCCTTCTCCATATTATCCTCTAACTTCTTATTCATCTCTTATAGATCTACGATGGCCATTCTGTAACGTGTCTTTGATATTGTCATAGATCCAGGCATAAGTTCAATTGAGAACTCAACCTCTCAGTCAGGAGGAAGACCAGGAAACTCTTCAGGGAATACATCAGTGTAATCCCTCATGATGGGCATGTCTTCAAGAATCATTCTATCATTTGTCCCAATTATTTTAGCTAGATATGCTTTCTCACAAGGAATAAGTATCCAAACATGATACAAAAATTCTAAAGGAGACGCATCTTCCTCCACACACTTGTAAGGAATCATAGGATGCTTCGGGATGTGAAAATGGATATCCCTTTCCTGACAATTGATGTTGTCCCTGTACAAAGATAGACAATCCATTCACAAGATAGCGTTAAACTCCACTAAAGAAAGTATGACAAGATTTGATGGGAGGTTCAGTTCCCAAACATTAACCGGGGAGGAGTTATAAACCATGGGTGCAATAATTTCCCCATTCTCTGTTCTCATAGATAACTTATCTTCCAAATTTTGAAGTGGTGTTTGAATAATTCTACTAAACTTGAAAGATATGAATGAATGTGTAGAACTAGAATCAAATAGTACATTCACTATTCCTAAATGAATAACAAGAATACCTGTCACCACATCATTTTTCGGCTCCACATCAACATTTGTGATAGTATAAGCCCTTCCTTGTTTCCTTGGAGGTTATTGCTGGTTGCCTCTGATAACACTCGGCTTAGGGAAATTGTTCGCATAATTCCCAAGCTCCTTGTTGTTATAACAATGCACTATAGGCTGAGTGTTTATCTGAACCTTCCTTTATTCTTCAACATTAGTGGGATTATTCATATTCCTTTGGTAGTTCTTGGCCAGATGACCAAACTTTCTGCATTGGAAGCAATTCTGGGTTCCCTAGAGATAGTCACCAAGATTCTTCTTCCCACAATTTTTGCAAAGGGGAAAGTGAGGCTACTCTCCATCATGGGATTTTTTTGACGAACCACCCATGTTGTTCTCCATTTTTTTCTTCTTGTCATTAGGCCCACGAAACCACTGAGAGTCTCCAATATCCATTTCAACCTTGAGGTCACAATGGACAATCTCTTCATAGCTATTGAAGTCTCTAATTTCCAACACATTTCGTAAATTCGGCTTTAGTCCACTAAAGAAGCGATCCACCTTACTTTATGTGTTCATGAAAAAGCCAGAGGCATACCTTGCAAGCCTTGTAAAGTACACTTAAAACACCCCGATGGACTCATCTTCCTTCAACTTGAGTCCAAGAAACTCTCTTTCCATCTTGAGATAGAGGGTTCGAGGAAAATATTTTTTGAAAAACATCCTCTTGGATTTCTCCTATTATATGGAATCAATTTCTTCTTGGGACTTTGTATTCTTGATCAGTGTCCACCACCGATTAGCTTCACTATCAAGACGATAGACTGCCAGTACAACTTTCTCTTCTTCCGAGCACTGGAGGACAGAGAAAATCTTTTCAATTGAGTTAATACATTGTTCTACGAGGAGGGGATCAGAAGACTTGCTAAACATGGGAGGCCTTTGCCACATGAATAATTCTAGGACAACTTTCTATTTCCTTGGAGGAGGGGGATGTTCCACCTGATTAAAGTTATTATTCATAACTTGATCCAGCTAAGCAAGTACTACCATGAAGTTTTGAGCGCCCGCTTCCGTCACATCAAGCATGTAATTAGCGAAATCATCACATTGCCTATCATATTGGTTGTTATAACATGTTCTTCTATTTCCCTCCATTAACTATGAAAAAGAACATATAATTAGAGGTCTTGAATACCTATCTTTTGATCATAAAACAATACTTTGAACATAAAAGTATGAACTTATAAAGAAGAAGTATATCTTGCATGGTGATTCTTTAGGTTTATATCTATGTTATCCTTGATGTATTTCTTAAATTATATTCTTATGGGCTTATTTTTTGTCCCTTAATAATGGTTTGTACTAAGCTCATGAATCTACCATAGCACATCCCACAGGAGTGTCATAACCAAGAGTGCAGAAAGTCCCATTATCTTGCACCATTTCCCGTTTGAGTCTAGATCAAAGCGGTGTTTTGGGTTTTACCCCTAGATACATCTGTTCCAGAGCCACCTCTACCTGCTCGTATCCCGACACGGATGTATTTTCTTGATAAAACACTTACTCTATACTCACCAAAATTTAGGACTGTTTTCTTATAATCAGTATCATATGTAAGGTTCTCACTAAGGTTATCTATTCCTAATCTCCAAAAATAACTAGACCTCCCTCTTATACTAACTATAGCAACCCAAGCCTTTTATATAGAACATTTCATGATTTTAAGCATAATTAATCATCATAGTACAAGCCAAGGATCGATAAGTCTAGTGTCTTGGAAGAATAGGTACATATAACATAAAACATGGAAGAAAAACATTTTTATTTAATCTCCATAAAGAGCTTCTAACTTCCTTTGATCCCTTACATCTGTATAGGGTACCCTGGGGAACACATGAACAAAGGGATGGGCTGAAAATCCCTGTAAGGGAATGAAAATAAGGATAAATCTCAAGCACATGAGTTAAGAGGCATGACATAATGATATCCCAAGCATGGAACTTATAAAATAATTTAATATAATAATGTTATCATATAAACATGGAATCATATAAATGTGGAATAATCTTAAAACATTTCTTTAGTACGGGTCAAGGATAACTGCCAATCCCATTTCCCATTTTATTACGGGTCAAGAGTAATTGCCAATCCCATTTCAAGTCGCATCTCATGACTCTTAACCTTACCCAATGCATTGGAGCTCTATCTGGGAACACCCATCTCAAAATTTCCATGTATATTATTTCCACATAAATATTCTTAACACATATAAAATCATACTTAATCAACCATACACAAACATTAGGGTACCCATAGAAAGAATTGGGTACCACAATTATGAAATTAATCATAACCTATGGGCGTATCAAGAAAGTGTCCATGTAAGGAAAGAATTAGAAAATACTTGGAAGTTCATAGGGTAAAATAGGCATATAAAAATGTATGTGGTGTCAAACATAAGTGAAAATCTATGATAAATGTATTTTAGAAACATTAGCATTAAAATATTTTTGTGCAGTTTTAAGGAAAAGACTGTAGAGATTTTAAAATAGTAAAGAAGACATTATTTTATATAAAACTAGAATTGAACCAAGAAGGTTTTCAAAATAAAAATACAGAATTTACAAAGACAATGGTGTCTTAAAACAGACGATATAGTGCACTTGAAATTGGGTAAAAGTTTGGGAAGTTCCTTTAAAATGAGTTTGCTTATTGGGAAGTATCGGGGATGGATTCACTTAAAAGAATGTATATCCCAGAAAGAGAATGAGAGATGGGTCTTGGAACATGAGTTTGGAGTATATAAACATAATTTTGTAGATCTACATAAAAAGAAAATTCAACTACATTTTGGTAAAAAGAAAGATAGAGCAACCTGAAGGAGTAAAGGAAGTTCAGGTATAATCCATTATATTTTATCAGCATGGTGTCGGGTGTAACTAAGAGGGCTTGATGAGAGAGATAAGGGGTTTATCATCACTTATAAAACATTAGGACAGTATGGGGGAGGTGATAAAACATACCCCGTCACTTGTTATTACACAAAAAGTCATATCATATAGAACAATCTTGATTAAGAGTGAAAAGGAGAGGATCTCTTACCTTAAATCTATTGGTGTTCTCCACTTGTTATTAACGACCTGAATAAAAAAATTAGGATTATTAATTTATATGTCCATAACCTCTTATATATTCAATTTATTTATTATAACCGTTTTCAATTCATTCAAAGCCTTTTTGATTAGTTACAAGGTTCAATTTCATTGTTTGGGCTCGTTTGTTTACTTGGCTTTAAAAGATCTGTTCACTAATATTCAAGTTTGGATTATATACAATATGAAAGTGGTTCTCTAGAATTGAAGTTATATTCTTTAGTTAATATCCAGTATATTAAATTGTTTTAATTTTAATTAGGTTACTTATAGTGAAGTTGAAATATTATATATATAACCATAGTGATAACCGTTTTTGTTAATCAGTGGATTTGATTACAAAGAATGTGTTTTGCTTTATAACATAATTCCATTTGTACCAAAGGATTAAAAAACAAAATATTGTATATATTACATATATAATATTCTGGTTCAATCATAACACAAATGGTTTCATGAACATAATTAAAGATAATAATAGAAATTTATAAACTGTTGTCCTTGAATGTGCTAAATTAGCACATCTCCAACGGTGCTTTCATTTCTTTCAAATAAAAGGGTGGGAAAATAAGAGAAGATAATGAAATATAAAACTAGCATGAAGACATTCCAATAAATTTATGTTACTGGATTTATCACACTATTATGGTGAATGGAGGTGAGGAAAGAAATAAAAAAGAAAATAACTTAAAAGAAAAGAATAAATTGGGAAGAGGAATTTACCTCTAGAGACTTCCTCCTTTGAGAACCTCTTAAGGGAAGAGGTTTTGGTATTTTGAGGAGTATGAGAGCTTTTGGACATGGGGGAGGACCATGGGGAAATATTTAAGTAGAATAATGGAAAGGCACAAGGCTTGAGAGGAGTGGAGGGAAGAGGGTGTGAAGGGGGGTTTTATAGTGGAGGAGAGGAGGGATTTCATAAAATTATAATCATTATTTTAATATTTCTTCCCAAGACAAGGAATAGTAAGTATTCCATGACAAATAATAGTGATTTCACCATGTGATCCCGAACCAAGTGGGCTTACATCAGCATAACATCATTGATGACTCAATTAATCCATTATTTAGCATTTATTATGAATTATCAGAATCTACTATTCATCAAAAAATCAAGTATTTCAGAAAAATCCCAAAAAATCACACAAATTAATTTTCGATGTGTAGAATCCAAAAATGAAGTCCATTTTTTAAAAATAATTTTATAAATATTATTATTTTAATATTTAATTAAAATAATAATTTATTATCAAAACCAATTTTAAAACATTCATTAACTTATTCTAAAATAAGGGTATATCATATTCAAACTTTAATATTATTTTTATACCACCATAGGTGAGGTTACTATTCATTAGGGTATATCACTATTCATAATGGTATGTTACTATTTTTTAGGGTAGGTTACTATTTCCAAAAAACGAAGTTTTCCTTATCGGACTCCAAATAACTTACTGATTGCAACCGAGTATGCCGGATTTTCGAAATTCCAAACACAGAAGTGACAAACTTATGTTTAAAGGTCACTGAGCACTTATTAGTTCCTTATTTTGTGCTTTTATATGATTTTATGACATAATTATGAGAAGTTAATTTCAATTAAAAAACATTGGGTCGTTATAGGGAGAGTTGGTTGCCTTTTATAGGGAAATAAAAGTACTCACTCAGAATATTTGAAAACAAGTTTGGTCTTAACATGTAATTACACAAAACAAAGTCATAACAAACCACCCCAAATCAACAATTTAATGTGTCTGGGAAAACCATGAACCTAAAACATATGTTTTAGAAGTGGATAGGTCATTTTTCCCTTAATTTTAAGGTTTATTCCCTAATTAAGATTAATTTGACCTTAATCATAGTGATAAATTGTAAATACTTTTACTAATATTTTTGGTAAAAAAATTAATTTGATCCTATTATACTCTAAATATTATACAAATTTCAATAGATTATTTTAGTTTTTCTAAATTCAATTCACAAAAGTAGGAAAATTAAGATTAATTTTAATCCCGCAGAAGGGATGAAATCACAGGTTTTTAAAGAAGAAAAATGTTCAAAAGATTGTTATGTTTATATATTAAATTTCAAAGTGAATTTATTTTATAATGACATAAATTGTATTAATTGATTTATAAATGAACTAATGTGACCTAAAAAAATTAAATTATAATTTAACATTAATAATTATTTTAACAAAATAGGTGTTTTTAACTGAAACAAAGTAGTTTTCACTATTCATCAAAAAAATGTAGTTTCTCAGAAAAATCCAAAAACATTAACCTAGGGTAATTTCAAAATTATGAATTCAAAAATAATTTTTATTTTATCAAATTAAATTTAAAAAAATTTAAAATTTCATTTCATTTTTTTCACGGATGGACATGAAATGTAGTTCATTTGAGAAAATATTATTTTTTAAAAAACTTATAAAGGCTTTACTAAAAATTATATTTTTCATTATCAATATGTTTTATTTATATAAAATCATCATAAAAATATTTTAGAAGTATTTATTACTATTCATATTACTAATTTTTAACAATTAGGTTATAACTAACCCGTTTAAATAATTATAAAAATAAATTGATGTTTCGTGGAAACTCAATATTCCATGTAACATACTCCAAGTCGATGTTCCGTGTGAAAGGAATGTTTTACTTAGTATATTTCAAGAAATAAATGAAAATTTAATTTACTATTGTAAAATATATTTTTGGATATAATAATATTTCCTTCTATATTCAATTGGTTTTCATTTTCATTTATAATCCATTAGTGACCTATTAATTCATATTATATTATATAATCCATATATTTTCATAAATTAGTTAATACTATTCATAACCTCTAATGTAACATCAATGTTTTATCTTATTATATTAAATAATATTATTTTAATAGTATGTTATTGTTCGTTAATCCTCGTTCTTTCATTTTACGCAATTCATCAACGAAAGTCAGTGTTGTGTATAATGCAAGATAACTTCGGTGTTTCGTGTAGAGTTGGACAAAGTTTATGTTGCATGTAATGTACAATTATCTTGGTGTTACATATAACACAGGACAAATATAATTATTTAATATAAAATTAACTATCCTTAGTTTTTCATGAAATTAAAAACATAAAAAAGGTTAAATTAATTTAAAAAACAACTCACAAAATATCAAGGTGTAATATAAATACTTCATTTTGTTGGATTAAGAGGGCCATTAAGTCAAAGATGGATTGGGATCACCAGATCGGACACCAATTCAGTATTTGGGCCTTAAAATATTAATCCATTTTTTTATTGGGTCCAAATATGGAGATAATATATAGAACCTAATTTTTGATGAATCATCCATCTAGACAGATAGCTGGTTCTTGCATTTTGGAGGTCAAACAGTCAGTGCAATTTGGAAGAATTTCCTCATTTACACTTAAAACCACTTGTAAACGAGCCTTCCCTCCACTCTATAAATATTTATTTTTCACATTTAATGGTTTTGGGATGTTCATTTGGATGTTAATAGAATATTATAAGTGGTTCCACTCTAATTATTCACACATTTTAATAAGGATATCTCTTAAAGAAAGGATCCCTTCATCAAAGCCTTCTTCTTCTTCATCACATTGTGATATTAGTTTTTGTGTAATAAAATTATTAGTTCTCATTCAATTTATTATATTTTATTATATTTTATTCTTCTTTAATATTCTTATTTGTTTTGTAAATAAATATTAGAAACATGATTTTGTTCTACCCCTTCCACGACCTTTGTGAATGTAAAACATTTCTACGATGCCTACACTACCCATCAAAAAGTAATTAATCTTAGTAATCTATCTACCTATAACATTATTCACATAATTATTTTCATTAAATTAGTTAATTTTATTCACATATTATGATTTATGAATTTAGATTTAAATTTAAATGAAACTAAGTAAGTAATTGGACAATTCATGTAAAAACACACGAGGTTGAGTAATGTGTGAATTGTGAGAGTGAAACCATAATCAGTGAAAAACCCCACACAAGATAAATTTTTAGAGTTAAAAAATATTCTCTAAACTCAATTAATCCTCACATATATAGTGGATATGATCCACTTCGGTGGTGGTGCGGTGGTGAAGGTGAGTTTCCAAAACAGGCTGTTCTTTTGGAGGTTTAGGGTTCGAATCCTGGGAGTCCGCTTTCGGGGCGAACCTCTCCCCCAGGATCCACACACCTAGCCAGGTCGCCTGGACTCATCTAGGCTGGAAAAATGTGGTGCGGCCCAAATTATTGATGGATCTCTATGACGAACCATCTCTGCAGGGTCGTTACCCTCCAGGACGCTCTTCCATCTCAGCTGGCAACGACTCCTGCCCCAGCTGGGGAGTTACCTTCGGGTACTACCCCTTCGTGGGGGAGGGGGGTTCCTCTGTGTGGAGAGTTCGAAAAGGCCACACTAGGGAATTCCCTTTAAATAAAACAAATATAGTGGATATGATTCCTAATTCACCAATGACCATAAGCTATCCTTTGAATGATAATCAAATGAGGGTGATATGATTGCATGTTTCAAAGCTAGCCTAGGGTTTACTTCATTTCACTATGGTTGATAAGTTAATTTCGGTAGGTTTTAGGGGTTAAAAATTTAGGAGATCATAAATATGAGGATATTAATTTAAATTATAATGATTAATATGTAAGTGAAAATGTATAGTTACATCAATTACACTTTGTAAAAGCAGTTTTCTAAAAAATATCTTCTCATTGAGTTTTCTCAATCTCATTTAAAAAACAATCTTATTCTAGAATACTTATTATTCTTCTTTTATAAAAATCATACAATCATACTTTCTTTTAATTAGTGTTTTTTTATTTTAAAAAAAATTATTATGTTGTTTTAATTTATTCCTATTTTGAGGGGAGATCTTGGTCATCCACTTAATTCGAACATCATTTGAGAGTACCCATAACAATGCCTTTAAATTAGATTAAAAAAATAGTATTTTATCATCTAGACTTCTACCAAGATTCTCTTATCACCCTATTATAAATGTGTTGGAATTATTTATTTCAAATAAGGTGATGGAGGCCTCTTAGGGATATTTTACCTATATATTTTTGGTATATTAGTGGGAGGATTCATGGTTTATTTACACATCCTACTATAATTTAGATTGAAAATATTATAGTAGAATCCATAATTCAGAGAGAAGCATCCACCTATGGTTCCTTAATTATTTTTTCTATATTCACTATTCTCTTATCTCCTCTTTAGTCTTTTGATAATGAAAGATCCATGAATATCCATTGTGATAGAATATATATGCCTAGGAAACCAGCTGGTGACACTTTTGTTATTGGATTGAATGGGTCCAAACATTCCTTGTCTAACCCTAACTTAGTAAACATTCATCCTAGTTCTACCTCTTTTAAGCCTAACCTAAAGTGGAAATACATATATTTTTTTAGTGTATAATCTTAGTTATCTTATGCTATGATGATGTAATTTTATTCTATAAATTAATGATATTCAGTTCTTTATGGTTTCTTTATTTCCCTTATATTGATTCCATTTTTTACATATTATTTGGTTGTTCTATATTTCTCCAAGTAAATGTCACATTCCATTCACTTTAGTACTCTATATTATTCTAGTGGATACTTTCCTCTGCAATATAGAATTTGTTATCTCACTCTGGTTTTTTTATTTTTTATAACACAAAAATGCGAATATGAGAGTTAACACAAAATCTTACAATTTATCATGTAATATAAAATTTTAAATAATTTTATATTTTTTATGATGTCTTTTTTAAAATTTTCTATTTAATTTATTGTGGGGGTTTTTATCATCTAAAATGGGGATACTATAATACATACTAATTTTTCTCCAACATATATCAATATTTTATATGTTTTGATGCTCTTAAAATCCCCATTCATTTTATTGATAAATTCTTATTATGTTTTTTCAACAAATTATTCATTTTCTTATATAATATTTCATTTAAAAATATTTCGGTTAAACTTAAATTTTTTATGTTTAAATAAATTTTATGATAAATATCACATTTCTAATAAATCATCTTATTAGTTGATACATTATAATATGAGATCTTAATTATCGTGTACTACCAGGAACTCTACTGTTCTATCAAAGGAAATCATTGTATGAATATATTGAAATCATCATGCTGGATTTTCATATTTCTGAAAACGTCATTTATCCGATTAAAGTCTAATATATGAGATTTATTATATGAGGTAGAATAATACTTTAGGATCTATGATTTTGGAAACTTTAATTATTTTATAAATATCAAATAGTTATATGGAGTTCTAATTTTTCCTATGAGCTCAAAATGTTGATATTTGACAATTAAAATCATCATATGAGGACAGAAGTTACCTTAAGTAATAATGTTTCTAGTTTTATTATCCCATTAAGATATTATTATCTAATGAAGATATTAAATATCATACAAAATATAATATGTTAAAAAGTTGAATATTTCTATCAATGTAAAAGAACTCCTTAATGTCTCAATTTAGGAATTTCACTATGTCTTCTTAACTATTCAAGATAGAAATGACCTAAAATAATGATAATTTTTTTTAAATTTGTAGTCATTAAAAGTAAGTCTTTTAAGTGTATTTACTATTTTGAGGTATTTATTACCATTTTTGAAACTCGAGTGAAGTACACAATTAATATTCTTTTTTTAATAAATTATGATGGTTATATAAGAAAGATTGAATTAAAAAAATACATTTCTTTCTAAGAATTTGTATAGTTAAAATGAATATTGTCATTATATTCAACAAAGATCTATATGGTTTCTATTCACAGAATTATTGGTCACGTGCGAGAACAAAGCTTGTCTTTTTGGATTATTCTAATTTCTATTTATCATTGGTGTATATATTTAGTTAAAAATTCAAAATATAATACAATGAAAAATATAGATAAAAATAAAGAAAGAGATAAAAATAAAAAAATATATAATTTTATGAAGTACAAACATGATACCCAGGTTTTCTAGATGTACATGATCTTCTTTGTTTTATACAAACACGAAAAAATTTCATCTGATATTCATTAAAGATAATATCTTAGAAGTTTAGAGACCTTACATAGCTGGTTATTAAAGTACTATTATTTATCTATGATAAACATTCACCTTTTTCCATTTTATATTGTAACTCGGAGATGAATATGTGTTTATTTTTGACACTTTTATCTCATGTGAAGACTATGGACAGGTCTTGTAAAAATGGAGAGCCCTATAAACTCTCTTTAAACATTTTTGTGAAAACTTATTATTTCTTACACTCATATATTGGGGTCTTTGGTAAAATTAAATATAAAGGTAAACCCATCAAATTTATAGAGAGAGCACCAGTAGAGTAGACTTGGGTATTCTTTCTACCCAAACCACTGAAAAACCTTTGTATTCTTCTATTCTATTTTCAGATATTATTTCCACTATATTTTGATAAAAGAACAATGATTGGTTTTATGGATGAATTTATTAGGGGTAAAAAATTCATAAAACCCAATCCCCCTAACTCTTGATTCATTGTGTAACTCCTTATTGATCAATAAAATCTATCTAAATTTTAGTCTTGAAAAACATAAAAGCAAAAATGTTCACCAAAATCACCACACTAAGCTGTAGAAAAATTCATCCATATGGTTTGAACTAAAAGTCATTTTCCCATAAGAGAAACATTGAAACATTTTATTTCTCTAGAAATAAAATATTGTAACTTCTTACTAATGAGTCATGTAGATTACTAAACCAAATAGTCATGTTATATCTACATAACACAAAATAATGATTTTACCACCTCATATTTATAGATATAATAATATAGTCATCTGGTTGCATTGACATTTGAGAAGGGGGAGTCCATCCATTACACTATTCTCACTAACAATCTCCTATAGAAATTCTCATTTTGAATTATGTCTCTGGTAAATCATGAACCTCTATAGTAAAATTAACATATTAAATCTTATATGAATATAATACAAACATACGTAATAAGGTCACATTGCACTGAGGAACATCAGATGAATCCACTTCAAAACCACCCTCCTTCTAAAACTCCTTTTATAATGCTAATGGAAATACATTGTCCCTTATACTACATCAAAAAAGTGAAAATCATCGAGAACGACTCCTTATAGTGTAATAAAATAATTCAATTGGTATAGACATAAACATATTCCCAACAAAGAAAAAATATTTTATACATATTTAAAATATTATGTGAAATAATAACATCACTCATGCATATGTGTGGACTAACACCTCTAGGATATGATTTTTTTTCACTTCCTCATACAAATGATTATAATTATAGATAAAATTATCTTATGAAGTAATACAGGGCCTATGGTAAGGGGTTTTTCCCTTAAAACCATATTTTAAAGTATTCCTTTCAACTATTTTTCCCCTATCTATATATTATTCAAAATATTTAAAGAATTTTATTTTTAAACATAAAACATTTTTAATGTTCATTTTTAACTTCTTTTTACTTTAATTAAAAAAATTAAATGGAATATTCTATATAATTCGCATACAATTCATTTTCACTTTCGTCACAAAATTTCTAGAAGAATTATTTTTTCATTTACAATATAAACTTCCTTTCCTACCATCATAGCTTTTATTCATTATCAAAATCCCATTAAATTTTTAAAAAAAATTAAATAATATCTTATTCCCAATATTCTAATAATTTTTCATTTTTAAGAATTTTTAAAATAAACTGTTTTTTTATTATTCTTATATAAAAATGGTATATGAAATGTTTGGGGGTTAAAATGAGTTTTTCAAGGGTTTATAATGATAAATTTAATGATTATAAGTTTTTACTTTATAATATAGTAATTGAGAATTATTAATTATTAAATGTGAACCTAATATAGCTCATGAAAAAAGTTGATCCTCATATAGTTCTTCATTTCATTGGTTAATAATAAAGTTTTCAAAGGTGAAAATGAGGTACATAATAGGGTATCTTACTCCTATAAAATTAATTAGGAATCATCTATTCTGACATAGGTTAAAACGAGTGAATATAGTTTATGAATATAGTGATCCAAGATAAATTTTTATGAAATGTAATGGTTTCTATGTAAATATTTTGATACCACGAGGTATATAAAGTTTATGAACTTTTAAAACTGAAAGGTTTTTTTCAAGGAAGTATTTTCACGAGTTCTCATGTTTCCCTAGATACCTCTATGGTTATCTTATTCCTTATAATTGGTTTCCAAGGTTTTCTTTAGGAATAGAATTATTTTATCATGAGGATATGTTATATTTATGATATAAAATTTTAATTGTGAAAAATATAAACATTTTCATGAGTTTTATTTTTTTTACTTGACTAACGGGCTTATTTTATTGTAATATCCCTTACTGATATTTATTATCTCATCCCATGTTTAAACAAATAACAGAACTTAATGATGTGTATAGATTTTCTAAAGGTAAATGTTTTCACATATTGAATAAATAAATATTCCTGAATAGAATAGTTGTCTGAACCTAAAAACCTATTTTTTGGAAAAAAATATACATTGTGTAGAAATTTCATGTTTATTAGGGAATGTTTTTTCTAATTATCTAAAACTCTAAACTGAGAAGATACTAGAAATGTAATAAAGTTAAAACCTCATTATACATCATAAAATTAATGGTTTTCATTTTTTAATCAAATATAGTACATAAAGAGTATTTTTTGAACATTGGATCTTGGTTTACAGTTTTGAGGAATTATAGTTGTGGGAGGTAAGGATTTTATAATATAGCCTCCACCTACCTAATGTCTTCATAAATGGTGTAAGGGAATATAGTAGATTTTTTATAATGTAACCGAATGTTGATAGAATTAAAACAAATATCGTGTGTCCTCATTGAGTTCTGTGGCTA
This sequence comes from Viscum album, assembly GCA_963277665.1. Taxonomy (NCBI): domain Eukaryota; kingdom Viridiplantae; phylum Streptophyta; class Magnoliopsida; order Santalales; family Viscaceae; genus Viscum; species Viscum album. The sequence goes on along the minus strand of OY728139.1, from coordinate 1,144,497,706 downwards.
TGTTATTAAGATATTGGTACTTGAGATATTCATTGAGGTCCCACAACATACACTTTAAATTCATTCTCCCAATAAGTATACATGTAAAACCATTTTAATAGTTTTGATAGAAAATAATATTTTTCACTTAAATTTCATGATGTTACAATGATATTGAATTCTAATTTTAATGTTCTGTTCAATGAAACAAATAGATTTAGCTTATCCTAAGAAGGAGAAAAGAAAACACTTACCTCCCAAATTTACAATAATTTGATGATAATTATTTCATGTTCTCCCAAAAAATTAAGATTATTACTAAGTGATGCACATGGGATGGAATAATTTATTTCAATGAGAATGAATTGAATTAGAAATCCCTCTAATTTTTTTTGAAAATAAAAAATGAAATAGAAAAGGGAGAAAATATAGGAGGTATTGTTAAATAATTTCATAAAAAAACAAATAATAAAATAATTTCCTTGAAAACACATATATGACAAGATGTAATTGGTTTAATCTACCACATCCTTAATCAATCAACCTTATTCATTATGTTTGAATCTATTCAATTATGATTCCATAATTTTTAACCCTTAAATCCTATGAAGGAAAACATGACCACAAATATAGGAATATATTGAACATATGCTAAATTAAATATTTTCATCATGTAACCCTGCTTTTATTTTATCAAAAAATCCAAATTTTGATCAATATAATATATAGAAAGCACATTCACTCTATAAATGAGAATTTGTTTGGTTTGGAGATTAGACTTGGACACTATGAATCAATTACAAACTAATTATATTTGATTATTAAAGTGTTTCTCTCACAAATCCCACAAGCCTTACCTCACATTCTATGTATGAATCATCTGAGGGATTTATACACTAAAAAATCATTGATCATAATATTATGAATTATAGTGAGTACATTGACTCAAAAAATTAATTAATTATGTAATAATTAGATCAATCACAAAAGAACGATTCTATAGTGACCCAAGATTTTCATACATAAATATTATATCTTTTTAGATGAATATTCAAAATATCCCAAAAATAAATTCTCTAGTATTGTAAAGTTTTAGTGTATTTAGAGACTAGATAAAAATTATTATTATTTCATGAAATATTTTCAACATATGCCTAAAATATATTCCCATATAGTACTCTTTATCTATATACCATACATAAACCTTTCTTCATAACATAGGGAAGGTCAATATAAGAAATGGTGAGAATGGATGCTCAGTAAGGGTAGAAATCATAGATATCAATCGATGATGAAATGAAATCGTGTGATAAGCCTAATTGAATGAATTCAAGAAAATTAATTGAAATTTTTTAACCAAACTATCATGGATTGTAAGCATGATTCATTGAATTGAACTTTATCATTTCATAATTCATAAATCATAACAGTGAGGAAACATCATGAATCAATCATGAACCATAATTTCATGTCCTAAGAGTGTGGAACCATCATAATTATATAAACCATTTTATATGTTAAGTTTAACTACTAATACCATAAAATCATAATATATCAGCCATCAACATTTGTTTCCCTTATCACAACAGATTAGGAATCATCACATGTATCCCATAGTGGATCAATCACATCGACTTTTTTCCCATATAGGATCAATCACATCATCTTTTTCCCCATAGTTATCTCATTAGATATAAACCTTTACCCAATGCATTAGAGGTAAATATAATTTCATATCCACCTGTTACATAAATAAAACTATAAATATGTGTTCCTTAAGATCATAAAATATTCATCATATCATCATATCATAACTCTTGTATATAAAATGGGTTTTGTAAACATTTTATAATTTCCTTATAGCATAACCCCTGAAAAATAAATGGGTTTTATAAACATCTCATAATTTGAAAAAAATATATCATCAATAAAAAGAATAAGTATGGTATTATTGGATCAAAAACCCAATAAAATAAAATTATTGTTAAAGGATATTATCATATATGAAAATTCAATTAGAATAATCATTATGAAATTTCTTGAGGAAAATAAACATTTTAGTTTGAAATAAATTAATTAAATTATAAAAATATCCAAAATATTAATGAGAGTATTTTCTTTCAAAGGAAGCTTGAAATTTTTTAAATGAATCTTCAAAGAATTTAGTGGTCATGATGGATATAAATTTTGTTCATTACATATATGTTAAAAGAAAAAAATCATTTCACACCTTTATAAAAACTAAAAAGAACATCACTTGGAAAACAACAAGAAGATTCCTTTTAAAGAATTTTATAAATTCATGTGTTAAAATTACAATAAAAATCATAATGGAATATTAAAAACATTATTGCAAATATTTTTAAAAAACATGGATATGGAAGAATAATTATTTTTGATCTAAGATAGAAATAAAGTGGTATTTCTTTAAAATACATTTCAATATATTGAGTAATTAATGTGGGGAAAATGAAATAGAATTGTTTCTTCTCAAAAAATAACAACTGGATAATAAAACTCACAAGTTTCTTGAGAGTTATATCATGATATTTCACCATCAAAAACATAATCATAAATAATCTAGGTAAACAATGAGATTGTATCATAAAACCCTTACTTAGAGTCACACTTTCTTATAAGGAACTATAACCTCCATTATAATAAATTTAAACATATTATATGTCTATACCAAAATCATTTACACATTTATTATAATATATATAAAAATTTTATAATATTTTTACATGTATATATTAAAAACCTTTAATTAGAATCCTCATTTTTATGTTTTAACTATTTCAATTTTTATGAGAATTTCAGTTTGGTAGTTCAATTCTGTATACTATGATCAGGGTTACACCATATTAATAATTTCAATCACAATATTAATATAATATATATTCTTTATAAACATATTTAGAGTCTACTATACATATAGATATAAAAAAATGAATTACATATTTCTTGGAAAATGTAAGCCATACGTACGCATAAAAATTGTTTTCACTTTTTGATGGATGAAACAAAATAATATTAAATAATAATTCTCATTTTAAGAATCATTATTATATAATATAAATCATATATATTCATCATATAAATCCTTATTACTATCCCTATAATGTGGAAATGAAAAACAAATCACATCTCTTTGTACTGGTGGTAGTCTACACGTACGAATGAGCAGTGTTATCATTTTCCAAAAAATTGGAAGTTAAGAGTATATGTAATGCCCATCGATTTTAAGAAGTATTTTTTTCAAATAATTATAATTTATTTAATAAATTTTTTACATTATATAGAAATTTTTAAGGATACTAAGATATACTATTAACATTATTATGTAATTATGACCGTTATATCCTATACATTAATTTTTGTGTTATAAATATGAATAACCCAATTTTGAAAATTATGTATAATTTTTTTAGATAAATAAATTCTAATTATAATTAACAACCAAATTTTTTTAAAGAATTTATATTCATTGATAATAATTTTTCACAAAAAATGATTTTTATTAATTTTGTGAACAAATAATAAAATAAATTGTGACAATTTTGGAAAATTTATTTAAAAAAATTAAATTAATTTTTTGAATAAATATGATAAAATTACCTAAAGGTGAATTTTTGAGAATTTTTTGAAATGATAAATTTTTCTGATATTTATGTTAAATAATGATAATTATATAAAAACATTTATTTTTAAAAAATTTAAAATATCCACAATGTTTAAAAAAATTTAAAAAATATTATTAATTCAATTATTTTATTATAAACTAATTTATGTCATTTTAATCAAATTAATGTTGACTTTTTATATTAAACATTTCTCTCTGGAAACTCACTTTTCTGTCGTGTCTGCGGGTTTAATTTTAAATTAAATTTTAATAATCTTAATTGAATTTATAAAAATGGATTCTAGATTTTGAATCATATTAATTATTATTATATAATAATTTCAACAAAATTTATGGTCAAGATAAATAGTAAAATAATAAAAATTATTTACTGCGATTAAGGTTAAAATGTGTTTACTAGATGTTAAACTAAAAAGACAAGGGTTAAAAAGACATAAATGTTTTTCAAAGTCCCATTTTATAGACATATTTTGACTTTATATCATTTTTTTATATTTATCCATTTTGGATCCTTTTTACATGTTTAAAATGTGGGCACATGTTTGTATTTTCAAAAATTCCAAGTGTGTCCTCTCTCCCACTTATAAAAGATTACCCCCTCTCATCTACTCTATACACACTCAATACACCTTGGTTCAACAAATATATTTTCAAATACATTCTCTACCTACCTCCCCATATCATATAGGCCTTATTTTCAATAGGAAACCATCTTAAGAAGGCTTTTGGTGCTAACCTAAGGAGGTTTTCTGAAGAACATCTGTCATTATTAACTGAGAGTTTTATTTTATTTATTCCTCCACATCCTTAAAATATTATTAAAATATGTTTATATAATAAAATTATTATATAAAATGTATTTATATGTTATTTTTTTAATTTCATAACCTACATCCATCTCCTCTTCCATAACTGGGAAACAACATTGTCGATCTTGTGTACGACGAACTACTGCTTTGTGAACAAATGTAATTCATTTTAGATCATCACCTCTCACTAATTGATATAATGATGGATTTAAATTATATATATTATATTTATAAAATAATTATACTTCTATAATTATAATATCACATCTACCTTCTTACCATCTAATCTCTTGAAAAATGATAAAGACGCTTGTGCATATCTGTGGACTACCACCTCCATGAAACGATGTGATACGTTTTTCATTTATTTTTGAAATAGATTGTAATAAGTATATATTACATTAATATATATATTATATATATTATATAAAAAATATTATTTAATGGTTAGTTAATATTTTCATTTCTTTTTTTTTTTGATCCTTCGAGAAAATTGCAACAACGTTCAAGCATATATACGGCATACTATCTCCATAAATAGTGTAATTAATTTTATCTACCTAACATTAATGGATTAATATAAATACATATAATATTAATATATATGATATTTATATAATGGTTAAAAAAATTTAGATGATGTAACCATGGATGGTATTTCCCCCTACTATGACCACTCAATTATTTAAATGTTTCTCTATAATTTTCAAGGTTATTTTCAAAAAAAATGTTTTCTTTATAATTTTTTTGTTTTTATATTTTAATGAATTTATTTTAGTGATAAGGATATTTTACTCAAGAAATATTCCATATTATATTTCAAAATAATTTTCCATTTAAGATGACATCCTTTTATGTTACTTAAGCATTATTGGGTATATAACCCAAGCATGCCATCCTAATTATTTATCTACATAGTTTATCATTATTATGACAATATGTTTATGAAAACCATTCCTCTTCCACAGGTTATGTTATGATTAAATGATAAAATTATTATTAAACTCATTTCTTTTCCATGGGTTATAATATAATTAAAGTTTTAAGAAATACATTTATTTCCATAGTCTATGATATTATGAATGATTTATGATCTTATACCAAAACTATTTATGAATTATGTGATTGGTGGGACCTATATCTCCCTATAAATCATTATTTTAAGATTTATATATCATGAAATAAATAGAAATGTAATGGGGATGGAACCTAGTTCCGTAAGGGACTTTTCCCACTATGATAGTAATGGGAGTGAACCATAAATACTATGATGTTTTGGGGGAATGAACCCAATCTACTATGATAGTATCGAGAGTGAAATTGGATCACTATGATGGTTTATGGAGTGAACCCAATCCATTATTATAGTGATAAAAATGATCCATGACTACTAAGGAAATTATTGTCTATACTTATGTGTATTGCACAATTCCATTTCTTATACTGATCTTATGTTTACATGTCTTATGGTCTGGAATTATTTTATGATTCATGCCTTCTGAACTACTAATATTTTTTCTATTACTCAATATTATTATCTTTGATTGTTATGGTATAGTTTCAAAATGACAATCACATGTTATTTTACACTTATTCTTATGTTATTCTTATGTGATCATTGATATATCCCTTGTTTACCCTTAATAAGAATCTAAGCTCGCATAATATTCTTTTTACTTTACCCCGGTTATGAAGATAAATTTTATATATGATATGTCTAATAAGGGTTCTTGTTATAAAGAACATAGTGGGTGATTATATTATTCACTTATGAACCAGTTATTAATTTATCCACATTTATGAAGATAATAAACCATTATGGTCCTCATTCTTATTTTTATAATATAAAATGAATATTCATCTATTAAAATTTAATATCTATGTAGGCGTAGTTTTGTAGTTAAATTTGGTGTTAATGGAATGGTTTGGTTTACCTTGGTAAACTATGATGAGAAATATTTAGTAAGAATAATAAGGATAAGTATAAGTATAGTAAAATATCATAAAATTTTGGTGAAGGATAGAGCTTGTGGTTTCTAAGAAATTACATCCCTATCTGGATAGCACAAGTGGATTTATCTCTAATATAGTTGTACTTAGGGGTGATAAATCTAGAAAAGGTGCACTGAGCTAGACTCAATGGACACTTGGTGGAAAACAACAGGCCTTGCTTCACACTTGGTTTGACACTCCTTATTGGTATTATTTTTAAATTAACAAACTCTTTACAAAATATCATAAAGGGTTTGAATAATGACCATGTGTAGACTAGGTTAAGCCTAAGGTGCCATGGGTTGGAAACAATTTGTCATTATTTATGTAACAACTAAAAAAATTAAGAATATAATTTTTTTCCTTCTAATAAAAATGTTATAGGGTATAAAACACATATATAGCATACAGTTCCCAATAAAAAAAGCACTCTCATAAAAGAATAATGAAATATGTGATTTTTAAAGAAATTAAAAAACTTATACTGATAGAGTAGTAACATAACCTCTGGAATAGTAACATAATCATTAGTAATAGTAATCTGGCAAATAGAATTGTAACCCCACCTATGAAAGTATAAAAAAATTTAATAATCTTATAAATTAAAATATGATATAAATATATCCATGTATAAGTAATTAAATGTTTTAAAAATGATAAATTAAGTGTTGGTGTTTTTCTTAAACATAAATGTTATTCACAATTTTTTAATTAATATAATGATTTAAAATAAAATTTATTTTTAAAAAATATATTCGTTAATCAATTTTTTGTTATCTTAATATTATAAAATAATTTTATGATACCTTAGTTAATTTTTTATAGTGTCAAAAATTCAGTTATAATTTTAAATTTAGTATTTTTCAAAAACAATATGATTTTTTTAAATTAAATTTATCATATTTAAAAAATTATTTTCATACAATGGAGTTTATTTTTGAAATCTACACATAAAAAAATAGGGTTAATTTTTTTGTAAAAAAGAATAATTTTTTGTGAATAGTGAAATATGATAATTTATGATATAAGATAATAAAATGAATTATTGAGTCCAAGTTGATGTATGGATGATGTAATCCCATAATCTATAAAAATATTTAATTATTTTATTATATTTAGTTATTGTTTTAAAACTATTCATAGTATTGATCCAAATTAATAAACTTATTAATAAAATAGTCAAAAATAACTCCCCTCCCCTCCGCAATAAATACCACCCCTCACCACCACACCTCCTTACACCTCCAAAGCCTTGAAGCTTGTCTAGATTCAAACTAATCCTCCTACAAACACTCTTCCCCATGTATAAGATCATTTGGTCTCAATAAAAAACCAAAACTAATTTCTTAATTAGGTTCTCAATGAGAAGAATTCAAGGGGTAAAATCCTCTTTCTTTTTCTTTTAATTTATTTACAATTTCTTTTATTTTCTTATTCTCTCCTCACCACCCTATATCCAAGTGGAATAATAAATCTATTACCATATATAAACTATAATTTTATTATGTTAATTTAATAATCCATTATCAAACCTCTTCTCCTCTCCCTTTTATTCTAAAAATGTAAATATCATCTGTGAGGTGTTAATTTATCACCTTCAAGGATGACAAGTTTTCATTTTATTTTACCACCTTCAAGTATGGTCATAAAAACATTATAATGGTTGAAAAATATTTTAAAATATATTTTATAACTTTTTTATGTTTTTGAAGCAATATATAAACATGATATTAAATAAAATGATATGATTTTGTGATGGTCGTAAAATCCACCAAATAAATTAAATCATTGTAAATAACTATTTATCTAATGATTCATACTCATAACACATAACCAAATGATATAAAAATCATTTAATCTTATAATATTTCATTTATAACATATAATCTCAATTATGGATAATTATTCTCATTTTAAATGAACTTCCATACATTTATATTTGAGAATTGATCCTAAAAACCAAGAAAATAAACACTCTCAGAACGAAGGAATTGAACTCTATAACTCATTAAAATGCCCATAAAACATAATAAAAATATAATGAATCAAATAAATGTTAAAGAGGTTCCATATTTACTAATTAATGAATATTATTTTATTATCTATGATATTAATGTAAATAAATCTTTCAGACATAAGGTAAGGGGATTCTCAAAACCAACTCTCTTTCTTTGGGATTTCTCTCTTTCACTCAATTTTTAGTATGGATGTCCCATTAATGTTCATTAAATATCATTTATTTTTCCTTACCATTTATTTTCTAGGATATACATGTTTATAATCTTGTTTTATAACAAATTCAATGATTTTTTCAGAATAAATCTTCTTTCTAAAAGAACATCTTTTACTTGTTTTAAAATTAGTCATTCTTCACTCAACATTGATACCAAGAATTTTATTACCTTTTAATTTTTGGAAGTCCAATGTTTATTCATGAATTTTTTCTTTATGAAATGAAACACATAATGATAGTGTGATTCATCACTTAGTGGAGATATTTCCTAATAGGGAATCTTATTTTAATGAAACCACATGATTCCATATTGGGTATAGAGTGGTTATAATTGGTGTGTGACTAGATAGACAATCATTGAAGGAGAGTTATATTTTTATGGGCTAATCCTATTATATTCTCCTTCAATGGGGAGAAATATATTTTTGTATAAAATTTGGGGCTCGGGAGCAAGACGATGAAACCTATCTCTAAAAAAATTTCAAATTTCGTCCTCAATGTAGTGGCCTCTTTAGACATGTGGCTTATAAGGGTGGTGGATGATTATGTAGGTGTATTCCTTGAAGATATTTTGGAATACCACCAAAATAGTATACTGAATTCTATATTTATTTTCATACAAAGATCGTACTGATATATTATTTAGTGTATTGGATGTCCACTGGTGAGAACTATTAACTGAGGGTGAAAATAGATGAAATTCAATAGAAGGAATTTATCAGACCTAGTGGGTTCCCCTGTATAGATCTGGTTTTATTTGTCAAGAATTATTATAATACTTTGAGTCTATGAGTTGATCCTCACCACAAAAATCAAGTGAATGTAAATAATAAGTACAGCCTTCTGAGGATTAATGGCCTATTTTACCAGCTAAAAGAAACAATATAGTTCTTAGAGATTGATATTAGATATAGATATCACTAGTTTATGGTTTATGAGGATAATATTCCAAATACATAATTCTAACACTTCTATTGGAATTATGAGTTTCTTGTGATTCCCTTTATTATAGTGAATTCCCCCACTATCTTTATGGAAAATTTAAGCTATATATTTTTTCCTTTCTTAGACTACTTCATGGTTTTATTTTTCAATGAAATGCTTATTTTATCTCTATATAAGGAGGAGAACATATAGAAATTGTGTCTGATACTAGGAATACTCTAGGAGAACCATTTATATGGTATTCTTTCAAAGAGATAATTTTGGATTCAAGAGATTCACTTTCTAGGGAATGTCATCTCAAAACATTGTGTAGTGCTGGACTCAGTTAATATTGAGACAACTATTTATTGGGATCCACTCAAGGGAGGGTCATAGGTTTGGATTTTATTTAGGTTTGAGGGAATAATATATGGTTAGTGGTAGAAGTTTTTAGAGTTTTTTCCCCTTTGATTATTCAGACTTGGATTGGAAATCTATTTTCTTCTACTAAGTAGTGCCAAATATCCTTGAAGAAGTTGAGTCATAGGTTTAATTGTGATCTTATATTGAGACTACTAGATGATGGTTTTGATTTTTTTTTTTTTTTAATGACTCTGAACATGGGATCGAAAGTTTGTTGATATATAGGTATATAGTTATTACATGTGGTTCAGGGTAGTTGTTACTCCCAAAGAATAACTATGTAACCCATTGATTGGAATTAGAAGATATATTAACCTTCAAGATGTCAACACATTATATTTTGGGTGAGTGATCTGTAGTATTTTCATATCACTAGAGTTTAAAGTATATATTTATCCAACCTGATATAGAGGCATTTGGTTGAATTCATATAGGGATATGACTTTGACATGTTCTATACTTTCGGGAAAAATAACATTATGGAAGATTCCCTTAGAATAAAATCATATTCTCTCTTAGTAGAGGAGGTGTCAAAGTAGTTCGAATCTTTGCATATAACCATACTAGATGATAGGGGTGAATTATCTTTAGTCTATGGTGGTGACTCCACAGCTTATTCAGCATGTAAAAGAGGCTCTGTTAGGGGACAATTATTGTGAAGTTATGAATGACCATATATCCGCATGATATACTCTGGGTGGACACTATAAAGGTGGGAAGTATATTATCCTTTTCCAAACATAGTTAGAAATTCAAGCCACATTTCCTGAAGAAGGGATGAGGTAATTTCATATATTCCCCTTAGTGGCACATAATAGAATGATAAAGATGTTCTAGGACCTTAAATAGTAGTTTTTTTGGGATAGATTAAGGTGGGGTAGTGTTAATCTTATTTGTCGATGCCACACATGTCAGCAGTTGAAGGCAGAACACCAAGTTTCATTGGGTTTGACCAAACTTCTTGAGATCTTGGAATGGATGTGGGGTAAGATATAAATATATTTTTTGATGGTGTTTTCATGTATATTAAGATGACCATGATTCTATCATAGTGATTTTTAGTTGACTTGCAAAATCCACACAATTCATTTCCATCTGGGAGCAGGGTTCATTTCAAGTTTTGTAAAATTTCTCTATATAAGAAATCATCCATTGTTATGGGGTAAACATTATTATCATCTTAAATGATGATTATAATTAACATCCTAGTTGTGGAGTTTTTTTAGTAGGATGTTGGGACTGAGTTACAGATGATCATGGATTTTCACCTTAGAAAAATGTCCATATTGATTGAACCGTTCATGTTTTAGAGAATATATTAAGAAAATATTGGTAGGTATTCAATCAAATCGTGTAGTATCACCTACCATTAGTTTATTTTTCTTATTATGATAGATATCACTCCACTATTGATGTCACCCAATTCAAATCTCTATACGAGAGGCCCTATAGGTAGCATATGAACTATACTAAGTTTTTTGAGGAATCTCTTGTTGGGCCGAAGAAAGTATAGGTAATGAAGAAAAAGGTATAGGTGATCCATGAGGGAATGAGAACCACTAATATTTGAAATAAATATTATGAAAACTAACACCAATTACCTTTTGAATTTGAGCAGGGGGGCCATGTGTTCTAGAAGGTCTCTCTAAAAGAGGTTCGTATAGGTTTTTTGGGTTATCAAGTTATCCTCAAGGTTTATCTAGTCATTATAGATATAGTTTATAGTTGGCGATTTCACATAAAAATTTTTAATACCCCCACAATTGCACCATGTGTCTTCCATCTTTTACATGTCATGGCCGAGGAGATGTGTGCATGACTTGTCACATGTTTTTTTCTAGGGTGAGATAGACATGGAGGATAGAGACACTATTTCAAAGTACCTAGTTATAATTGAGGATCAGTACGAGAGGATCATTTTTGGGTATATATTACCTCTTTTCAGGGTATTTGGTATAATGGGATCATCCAATAGAGCTCTTTGGAGTGTGGTAGCCAGACACAAGATTAGTACCCTCTCTTTTTCGTGTAGTTTTTACTTTTCAAGAAAAAATTCTTGAAGGTGAGAAGAATGTAACAAAACTAGTTTTCATTTATAGAACCCTTTAATATATATAAATATATATCTAGGTATTTATTTAGATTTTGAATGGTGATACGTGTTCCACAAGGCCCCAAAATTAATATATTAAATATATATATATATTAAACCGTGAATGCACATTATTGCACAATTAGTGGTTTTCCCACTGATGGGAGCCTTATATAGGAAAACCAAGACAGATGTTGGATTTAAAACATGGTATTTACCCTAGGCATAAAATAATATTCATATATATCGGGCTTCTGGATGATGCAGTGTTGTGGATCATATTAAAATAAAACAAATTTAAGTAATTAATTTTATTTTTAAGAATTCATTGACATAACTAATTCCTTATTTAAAAATGGATTTTATAATTCCATAGGTTTAGCTACATAATCTAGGATAATTGAAAGAGTTGGTGAGATATCTCTTAGATGATATTCTTTGATGGCCAAATGAATGAGGATCAAGGATCGATAATCAGATTTATATGGGGTTCATCATCAACAAAAGAGTTCTTGGATCTCACTCTAGAAGAAAATTCTGAGTTTTTCTTCATCAATGATAAATCAAAATAAAAGGATTGTAATTATTTGGTTTCTTTTACTATTATTTTTTCATTCAAGTATGGATATTTTTTCTACCTTAGTTTCATACTTTGTTGTGTTTATAACTTTTCTCAAATAATTAATTTACCTCTTAACCTTGAATTAATATATTGTGCTGAGATTATCCAATTCTATTTTTTGGTGGTTTTTATTAACGGTCAGATCTGTAATGACCAATGATGAACTCATAATATTTATTTTGCCTTTATCCATTCATTATACAAGTTTTCATCATCAGCCTATAGTAGGCCAATGATTTGACCAATGGTATAATTTGAGATGTGATTGAATCATGGAACCATATTGGTTTTAGAATTTTATGATAGAGATTATTATTTTTGATACATGTGGTGATCCATGAATAATTTAAAATGATTGATGAATTGATGAATCCTCATTTGGTGATGGAGGCATGACAGACTACGCATGTGTCTATAGAGATTTTAATTTCCAATGACATAAGGATTGATATAAATGATCATAGATGGTTTCTCTAATATTTGAACCATAGACACAGCACAAGGTTAGGTTTTTGGTTAACTCACTAGATACATGAAGAACTAGAAGACCAAACTTTATTGCATGTGAAAACCAAGACTACATATCATATGCTTTGGATGAACACATGTTGTATAGTCTGCTTATGTGTGGTTGCTAGAGTTTCGATCTGATTTTTAATGTTACACTTTGTGTGGAAGGGACCATAAGTCATATGATTTTACCTGGGTATTTGATCCATGTACAGGGAGTACACGATCAATACCTTGAGTGGAAAAATATGTGGTGTCCCTATATAGAGACACGAATTGGAATTATCCAACTATTTGAGCTATGTTCAGGGAAGAACATATCTAGGAACCCAGGTAACCCATACTCCATGTGACTTATTTAAAATATTTTTCTTCTTTTGGAATGATCTATATTTTTTATATTCTTCTTTAGAGCTCATATTTTGTCCCATTATTAACTCACTCTAGGTATGTGTTTCTGACACTTTCGTTGGGCCGTGCGCATCCGTCTGTGAGGACGCACTGCTTGTTGCCCCGTATTCCTGCTTTCCAAAGGTGGGCGACATCTGTTCCTTATTTAGGGACGTTTGCTCCTTGATTGAAACTGGGATGATGGGATGTCGGTTCCTCCTTCTGTGGATTCCTCCTCAGATCTTGTCACCTAGTCCGTGTCTCCCTCATAGATTTAAGACGTATTCGTGAATATCGTTCCTGGTGCCATATCTTCATGGACACTAGTTAATTACGATGCTTCCGTCAAGATGCTCTAAGGGGTCTGGTTGGGGAAGCAACCTTTGGTTAGGAGAGTGGTCACGATGAGTCATCGTTGGCGTGTCTTGACTCTAGGGGATTGGCATGTCTGTATTCTGTCCCTTATTATAGGGCTTCTCAAGTGCACGGAAGCCCGAGGCATCCCACATCAAACGCGGGGAATTGTATGCCATAGGCATGTATCTGAGGTTTTATTTAACTTCCTATATTTAACACAGGGTATTCCATGAGTTTAACGTCCAGTGGAGATGAATCGGGCTGATCAGAACACTGGCTAGAGTGGATCATATTGAAGAACCCCCAGAAGGGGACACCGATGTTGGGGCCAGCACGTGGGTGACTTCTCGAATACTATGGAGTGGAATGAGGTGGAATGATCCCACTGGGATGTGGAGGCCTGGGTAAGAATCAAGATGGGTGATGAAGTGAAGTGGGGGCCTGAACCTCATAGAGGCTTACTACATATCCCCATGATAGAGAATCAAAGTCTACATAGTTCGATGATACGGTGGGACACCTGAAAAGGAGACCTGTGAGAATGAACACATGGATGGGGCTCAGAGGAAGTACAACCTCTGGGCTATGGCATGAGCTTCCTGAGGCATGTGAGCTCAAGGGAGAGGTTAGTATGGGACATGGGTGATGGGCTTGAAGCTTGTGGAGGCTTCCTACATACCATACCTTAGCACAGATCAAAGTCCACGTAGTTCATAATGTATGGGGCTTATGCTCTGAGTCAGTCCACAATGATGGATGGATGGGGCTTACACTCTAAGGCATCCCACTGTAGTGGAGGGATGGGGCTTATGCTCTGAGACAGCCCAGAGTGATTGGCAAACTGACGTGAAGAGGTCGGAACGACCGGGTGGAGGGTTGGAACCTCGTGGAGGCTTCCTAAGTACCATACCTTAGCACTGATCAAAGTATACATAGTTCGGGTGGATAGTTTAACATCATGTGGGATGGGGGCATTTGGGGATTACTCTCTGAGGCAGCCCATGGTGGCGGTGAACTGACGTGAAGGGGTCGGAACGACTGGGTGGTGGGATTGAGCCTCGTGGAGGCTTTATACGTACCATGCCTTAGCACGGATCAAAGTACCAGAAGTTCTCTAGGAGGAGGTCAGGGTCGGTGCTCAATCTAAGCTCACGTGAGTCATGCTCTGTGTGAGAAACAAGAGGTTATAGGGACCTGATGATCACATTGCAAAGGATGCGTCTGTGGGAAGCGAAGAGGGGCTTACGCATTAGGCGGCCCATGGTGTCGGGACTTACTCTAGGATGGAGGCTCGAGGTGAGACAAAGCGCAGAGGGAGAGGGATTTGGGACTAAAGAAAGGAGGGGCCTCGTTCCCTATCACACCCTCCATTGGCCTTGGCGGTGGGGAAGTACAGAGGTGCATGGGTGCTACCTTCCTTAAGGGGGGCTAGGGGCTTACACCAAGGAGGCTACCCTTCCCCCGTGGACAAATGCCACTTCGAGAAAGAGGATATCAACCCATGTGAGGGGTGATCCCATCCCCGTGGTGACGAGTGGGCGTAAAGAATGCCCGTGCTGGGGGGAACCAGCGTGTGAGGCACGGGGCCGAATCACAGTTTTACATCATGTGTTGAGGACGAGGTGCATGGCTGTTTAACGTCCTATAGCTCGGACGAGGTGGGTTCATTCCACACCCCTATAACTTACATAACATGAACCCTCTACCCCTTGTGAGAGGGAAGGCATCGGTAAGGCCATCATGAAGTGGGGTTGTAGAGCGAACTATCAAGGGGTCCACGTTAGCATGGTTATGTAAAGAAGAAATAGCCGTTAGCGTGCTTATGTGAAGAAGCATGATGCAAAGAAACACAATTGGAAAAACTGCCCAAGGTACCTCGAGGTTACTTCGTACGAGCCTAGAAGGTCGCACGGGAAAATAGCGCATGGTGTGTATGCCCGGTGTGTGCAACCGAGGCATCCATAAATAGGACATCAGGTGCCAACGCAGGGAGGCACCAAGGGAGCATCAAGGTGAGGGGTCCTAGGGATTGCGCACAAAGAAATGGTTTGTGCGTAAAACACCAGGATGACGCGTAATCAGGGAAGAAGATTTTTGTGCGACTAGTAGGATCTCACACAAGGTATGTGAATTGCGTGTGAATTCCAAAGACCGCACTCAAAGGCAAGGCTTCACCCAGTGAAAGGGATTGAGCACAATTGGACCGTTTTGCGCGCAACGGAAGGAATTGCGTGCAAGGGTGGAACCCTGAATGGTTTGTAATTCTGTTTAAGCCAGTGGGATTGCACGCAAAGGCGGATCTTGGGACGAGGTGGAATGAAAAGGATCAGTACCAGAAGGCCATCTTGCATGCACGGAAGTCCAATTTCACACACGAGAGCCGGTTCGAAATCCGCAACCCCAAAATGGAAGGGGTATCCTTCTATTTATAGGCCTCCAGTGGCATGGAATCCTAGTTGTCATGCAAAATTTGTGCGCTAAAGGCAGCAATGCGTAATATGAACTGTGTGGGTAGGGGCATGCAATTATCACGTACCCACACTGGGGACCTTTGGCGAATCCCAGACCCCTTCCACATGGCACTATTTTTTTCATGTGCATTCCCCTTTTTTTCGCGCAACACTTTCGGGCCCTTCAGACCGGGTCTCCGGGTCCGAATATGACTTTGCTTTGTCATTCCGATACTTCCTTCAGTAATTATAAACTTTTCGGTGTCTAAAAATACCCCCTCGGAATTGGATCCACGAGAGGTCGCAATAATTAGATTCCAAGGGAAACGCCGAAATGCTGAAGTGTTGGGCTTCATGGGCCCCCTACACACAAAAAATCTTGTGGCGTACAAAAAGAACTCTGGAAGCCGCGACATCTGTTTTCCTCATGGCATGGAACCCCAGTTTCTTCAATAAAAGGGGCCATAGTTCCCATGATCCATACCCAAGCTTTCTCACGTGATAGGCTCACTGATCTCATGATAGAAATTGCCTCTATGCCTGCGTGTAAAACCCTCTTTGGCAGCGTGTAATTTCTCTGAGTTTTGTCTGTATTTACGCCCAAACCCGGGATTTTCCATGCCGACTTCTCCGATTTCCCACCTAGCTTCTGAATTTCGTGCAACACATCTAGATTTCGTGCAACACTCTTGAAGCATTTGGCTGGAAGGAGATGGCCGCAAACCAAGTAGATGAGTGGGAATTCACCGCTCATAGAGCTGAAATGGTGGTGAACGAGGAGGTTTATGGCACCAAGGTGGTTGTTTCCAACAACCATACTTTTTTCAACCTGCTAACCCCCACCCAGAAGGGGTATCCTTTGTACACCAACCTTCTATTATGGAACTTCATCATTTTGGAGGAGGTTCCACTTCTGGGATTCGAGGTTGATACATCACGATCATGGGTGACCCAGGAGGATGACCTTCCCTGATATAATATCACCAACAATGGTCATCTTTCCAAAGAGACCAGACACATGGATGTATATGTATTGAACCCGGGGACCAGGACCATTGCTAGGGGTGATCCTATTTCAGAGTGTTCCCTAGCCCTCTATGCAATCATATCCCATCAGAGCATCACAGACGATACTAAGGGCTGGCTGCAAGATTGGGATTTTCGGTCTGGAGGAAACTTCACCAGTGAGTGGGCCTGGGCGTACTGGGTATGACATAAGTGCAACCAATTCAGGGATGAGCTATGACACATTGGTTTGTTCGAGGCGGTGTGGACGTCGTAGTTCCACTTTTACCACCATCCTGAGCTTAGGCTGAAGCTGTTCACCCGGTGGTCCCCTGACACCAACACATTCCATCATCACCATGGGGAGTTTAGTATCAGTCTCTGGGATGTCCACTACATCGGAGGTATCCCCTGGAGGGATATCAATATGACGAGTTCCTTCCCTCAATGAAAACCTGAGGGGACAGATCACGAACCCCCATGCTGACATGACATCTGCTGAAGCTAGCCAAAGAGAGGCTAGAGGTCTAGGACTTCTTGAAGGACATCGCCTACAAGGACTAGTTCAGCCTGTTCTTAGAGAAGGATCCAGCGGGCAAGATGCCGAGACAGGTAAAACGGTGTCCAACCGTGGCTCAGAGGAGCAAGGATGGATCGAAATGGAGGATCCTAGAGGCGGGGAAATACCAATCATGGGGCTACCACGTTAATGTGGCCCGAGACCCAAATGTTTGATATTCCATGTTTCTCACCACCCTCCTGAGCGGGTGGCTCCTGCCGGTGCGGGACACAAGGATGGGCATCCTTCCAGCAACCCTAGTGATGGCGGGCACCATGGCTGCCAACAAAAGGTTTAATTTGGGGGTCCCCATAATGTCTAGTTTGTATGCCATTCTAAGATGCATCTCAATAGGGGGTCTCCTCGGAGGGTGTGTGGCCCCTTCAAAATCTTCCACGAATGGGTGGAGGCTCATCGTGGCAGGTACACTTTCCCAAACACCATTTGTCCTCTAGGCAATGGCCTACGACCATATCTTTGGAACATTATTGGGGTCATGCCGATGACGCTCAACGAGGAGGGAGTAAGGATCAGAATTGGTAATCATGCCAACTTCAAAATTATCCCATTCCCCACCCAATCATCCAAATGGTAGACAATGGGAAAGGCTCGCTGGAGCAGCAGGAATACATCCAGAGAATCCGAGGCGGGGAGCTTTCGGCTCAGATTGACAGGAAGATCATCTACAAGCCTTACGTGCCGTCTCGATTCACCAGGAAATTTGGGTGCCTCCAGCAAATGCCGGAGAGGGTACTCATGGACGTCTAGGAAGAGAGGAATCCATGCGTCCTTCGCTATATGTGGTTAATGTTAACCACTTATGGCTCCGGCGACGTCATTACCCTTCCTCCCACTGGGGCTGACGCTGGCCTATCAACCGATTATGCCGAACAATGGTCTATAGCATACCCTGAGGGGATTTTGCGCAAGTGAGTTCGGTAACTCAAGACTACCCACGTGGAACCCGGGCGACGAGAGAGTAGGAAAGGTGCCGCTAGAAGAAGGGAGGGGACTAGGGGTGTGCCAGGAAGTGAGGCCTACGTAGGTCGGGACCTCAGTAGTGGGGACATCGCATGGTGTTGCTACAACCTCATTGCCTGGAGGAGGGTCACACGGGGTAGCCAGAGAACTGCCCGAGAAGAAAATAAGATACCTGCTCGAACCTTCCCATGATGAAATATTCCCAGTATTGTGGTTGGCCTAGATGACACTATGGAAATCGATGAGCATTGAAGCCCTCTGGAAGAAGATAATGAAGGATAGGATCCAGCTGCCAGAAGTTGGGCTCATTTGGGTTACTGACCGGGTAAACTTTCATCCATGGCATGCCAACCTGATGGCAATGGACATGTACGCGTGACAACGGGATTGACGAGCGGAGCCACCTATCTTAGTGAAAGTGATGCTCGGTTAGGGGAATGATCCTGAATAGATGTCGTTAGAGGATGATGACGGTGGTGACGAGTTGGAGGAAGAGGAGGAGACAGTATAAGACGAAGGATCTCAGGGAGGGTCCCTCCAAGGCAGCCTTCAGGGGAGTGGCGAGATTGTCGGCTCTGGCATTGACATAACTGAGCTACTTGAGGTCTGTCTATATCCTTATTTATCCTTCTTTATCCATTCTCTTCTGCAATTTATAATCCATTTCTCTATCTCACTTAGGATCATATAAGCGCTGATCAGGCGTACCCAATAGAGGAAAGGAGAATATGTGTCGGTGGGATAGGGTGGGGCTCCGACGCCCATTATCGAACTGACAAGCGCTGAGGGGTCTCTTACCATGATAGCTCCTGTAGTTGCCAGAACACTGGAGGCGAACACTCTAGGTTCTTTTAATTCCCTTTCTTCGTTAATGGTGCTTACTATTAGAGAACTCAACTAATTAGGATGTTCCCTGTATAGCGACCTCAGCATTGGAGGCTCATTGAGTTATTGAGCTCGGGCCGTCCGTGAGTGAATTAGTGGTGGACGCACCACCTCCTCTAGAAAATACTTCCCAAACTAGGTCGGCCCCAGCAATTAGTGAGCAGGGGGTGGCAGAAACAAGTGGCTCTGTCATTATAAAGAGCCGGAAGATGACGAAGGCACCGCCGTTGTCGAGTTGAGAGAGGATGGTCGCCCAGACGTCAAGGATCGTATTCCTCAGGAAGGCATACCTGAGGCAAATCCTACTACCGACCTACTGGCTATCTTCCCTATATACCGGCCTGCTGATCCAGAAGAAGAAGATGACTTAGATTCAGAAGCAGTCAAGGAGAGACGGATGACATGGTACAAATGGTGGAAGTGCATCCAAAATTTTCTCAGGAAACCTCGGATGGATTGGCTGAGGCAGATGGGATCACTTCAGACCTGGTTGTGTTTCCAGTGTGCTAGAGGGGTTGACGCTCAATGCCTTCATCTGACAGTCTGTGATTACATTGATGAGAAGATACATGAGATCAGTCAGTGCACTGACATTGCCCAGTGTCGGGAAGAATCGGTGAGAACCTGAGTGTTCTTGAGGGCGGAGATGGAAGTCCGACACCTTGAAGAGTATGATAAAGAGAAGGAAGACTTCATTGCAACTTTCTCTGAGCTCATGGAGCAACTGATGGCCCAGTTGGCTGACACCCAAGAACAACTGATTGAGGCGAGTCACCAGATGACCATGCTTCAAACTAAATGGGAACAGTCACAAGCTAGGATTGGTGAACAGCGCTCTACGGCTGCTGATGAAGAGAGAGTCTTCAGGGGGAGGGAAGCAGTCCTGGAGGCCACCAGCCAAAGGGTAGTGGTGTTGGAAAGATCTCTCTAAGAATCTAACCCTTAGGGGGGGTTATTTTGGACATCTCATGAATTTTTTGCTTCCAATGTATGGGAAAATCCATTTATTTGTACCTTTGGTTTAGCCACCACATCCACAATCCTAAAATAAATTACACTTCATCCCTAAGCTTATGTGGGACATACCCAATGTAAGAAACAAAGGATGCTTGTATTATCATTTTGTTCGACCGTGGGGGGAGTCAACCAAGCTTCATGCATCCGAAATTGAGCTTAGATCCCAAAAAAGAGGGAGGCTCATCCAAAGGGGACCTTAGACCTGATTGATGTATCGTCTCCTCAATGTGCTCTAACACACGAATGGGGAAATCAGGGGAATTGGAATCAGTCTGAACATAAGGATATAAAAAAGTTTAATCACGTTACCCAAAATTTGGAATCACTGTGGGAGGGGCGTGGTGATGGAGGATAGCTATTAACCATGGCGGAAACACAGCATCCATATCGCATTAGCCTGAAATGGGGACAAAAAATGAGGGATGACCACTGACCATGTTTGCAACACGAGGCCCAACTCAAATATTGTCGATTAGTCTTCTAGAATGTTGGCCCAAGATAGTAGGCGGACCATAGGTCAAGCATCCATATTATTAAGGGGTCCCACCAAACATGACCAGTCTTCCGAAAATTGGCCCAGGACAACAGGCGGACCATGGGTCGAGCATCCATACTATTAGGGGGTCCCATAAAATGTGAAAGAGGATGAAGATATGAATAAAGGGGCACACAAAGCATGGAAAGTGAAGTGGTGTTTTGTTCAAAAAGAATCCAACACTCCCAAAATTATGCCACTGTGGTGGAGCCACATTAGGCAGATGTATTAATCATGTCACGGATCATCCCTACTTCTAGATAGCACATCTCTGGTGGGGGAACTATCGCTTCCCAACATTACTATGGGGCATCCTGAACTTATTTGGGGCTAATGATGCAGTTAAAAAACTCCCTGAGAAGTCATGGAAAGGGGCTGAAAATGAGGAGAGATGGGATTTGGTAATCCCTTGGGCTGGACCCAAGACGAAATGTATGGGCGTTCCTACAAACCCCATAATAATGGGAATCAAGCCACATGTAGTTCCGGAAAGGATCTTAGTTTAAGGGCTTAGAACTCAGAACAAGGATTGGTAAGGAGGGAGGGAGACACATGGTGAGGTGATAATGAAACCCAACGTGAATGAGGAAGAGGTCCTCCTTACCATGTGTTCCTTGGAAAAGTGTTCTGGTCAAGAGACAAACATGAATGTTAGGCTGGGCCCATGAGGGAAGTTACTGGGAATTCCTAAGTATCTCATGAGGATGAGAATCAAGCTGCATGTAGTTCTTGAAAGGGTGGAATAGCATGGGAAGGTACCTATGTCGAGGATTAACAGGGCGTGCGGGTCTAGCCCTCGCACCAAAAGAAGTGGTATTTGATGTATCTTGTTTGTCCTTGAAGGTGAATGGTTTTTCTTTTGTGGAGCTACCGGCCCATGCTAAAAAATCTTGGTATCACCAAAATAGTAAAGCCATATACGGGCATTTGAAAATTGTATGGTAAATGATCAATACCCAACATGATTCCCTCTATGGAGAGGTCATCACAATGAATTGTCATTTTTCGTCGTCTGGTCGGGATGATATCATCACAGTTTATGGTCATGTGGTAGGACCAACCAACATAGTTTAAGGTCATATGGCTTGGACCCAGGGGAATGCGCACGATGTGATAAAGCATACCCGGTGTGGATGAGGACATAATCCCACACCATCACCGTGTGCGATTTCGGGAGAGGAGCCTCGGGCCAAGGGGTCGGCGAGGGTTTAAAGATCAAGGGGCAGGAGACACTAGCCTCCAGCTGAGTTGGACCCAAAACGCAATGTCTGGGCGACCCCTCATTTCCTGTGGGGATGAGGGTCAAGCTGTGCATTGTTCTTAGAGAAGACCCAAGCCCATATTCTTAGCGCTCAGATCTTGGGAGCCCCGAGAGACGCTGTAATGCATCTTTGTCTGCCTGACGTGTGGAAGTGCACTGAGGGTTAGTACAAGGAGTGTTGAGATTCCACCTTGACACGATGGGGTGGAACAAAATGTTAATCATGAAACCAATAGTCAGGGACTGAAAGAGTCACCATGACAATGGAGGATTACAGCTAACCAGGTTCACAACACAACATCCTGTCGTGTTAGCCTCAAAAGGGGACAAACAAATGAGCATCAACCGCTGACCATGTTCGCAACGTGGTATTTGTATCAATTTTATGTCGAAAACCTCAAGGGCATTGGCCCATAATGGTAGGGGATCCCTTAGGCGTTGTATCCAAGCCGTTCTTGGGGGTCCCTCTGGGTGTGAAAGATAATGGGGGCCCAAATGAAGGGGAGCATAAATCTTGACAAGTGGTCAGAACTTTCCTAAGTTGAATATAACACTCTAGGTCCAAGACCGAAGTACTATGAACACATTAGCATACCACTGAAAAGGGTCTAAGGGCTCAGTTTGAGAGTGTCCAAAAGATGGAGGATTCCTGGGAGAAGGGGGAATGGTGCAAAAAACCCTGTATCACACCTATAAGTCCCACTCATGGAGAGGGACAGGCCAAGAGGCCAAGGTGACCGGGAGATCGTGGGATCTCCTAAGAGATGGGGCTGGACCTAAAACCTAGGTTTTTAGGTGGTCCTACGTATCCCATAAATATGTGAATCAAGACACACATAGTTCTAGAAGGACTATTTAAAGTCATGTAGGAAAATGAGAGGCATTTCATATGGGAATGGGTATGGCATGATGAGTAACCCAACATGAATGAAGACATAGTCCCACACCACACCGTACAATCCCAGAGGAGAGAGCCTAGGCCTGGAGCCCGAGGCTGGGCCTTGGTTAGGGAGGTCTGACCGTCTTATAGTTTAACGTCTTGCAGTGGGGACGGGAAGAGGAGGAGGATGCCTCAAATAAAGGCGGTATACGGTGCGATGACTAACCCGACGTGAATGAGGAAATAATCCCACACCACACTATACTCTCCTGGTAAGAACTTGGGCTAGGTCCCGGAAAGTCCAAGGGGCCTAAGGCTAGGCCTCAGGTAGGAAGGTCGGACCAGCTTAAAATTTAACGTCATGCGGGAAGAACGTGTAGTTTAAAGTCATGCAGGACCGGAGGCAGTTTAGGGTCATGAGGGACCATAAAGTTTAAGGTCATGCAGGACCGAAGGTAGTCTAGGGTCATGCGGGACCATATAGTTTAAGGTAATGCAAGACTATAGGCAGTTTAGGGTCATGCAGGACCATACAGTTTAAGGTCATGTTGGACCAAAGTCAGTTTAGGGTCATGTGGGACCATATAGTTTATGGTCATGTAGGATCATAGGTAGTTTGGTGTCATGGATGACCATATAGTTTAAGGTCATGTAGTACCATGGGTAGTTTATGGTCATGCAGGGTCATACAGTTTAAGGTCATGCAGGACCATGGGCAGTTTAGGGTCATGCAGGACCATACAGTTTATAGTCATGCAGGACCATTGGCAGTTTAGGGTCATGTGGGACCATACAGTTTAAGGTCATGGAGGACCATGGGCAGTTTAGAGTCATGTGGGACAATACAGTTTAAGGTCATGCTGGACCATGGGCAGTTTAGGGTCATGCGGGACCATACAGTTTAAGGTCATGCAGGACCATGCGCAGTTTAGGGTCATGCGGGACCATACAGTTTATAGTCATGTAGGACCAGGGGACATTTAGGGTCATGCGAAACCATACAGTTTAAGGTCATGTAGGACCACAGGCGGTTTAGGGTCATGCGGGACCATACAGTTTAAGTTCATGCAGGACCACAGGCAGTTTAGGGTCATGCCAGACCATAGATTTTAAGGTCATGGTGGACCATAGAGTGCAAGAGAAGTATTGATTGAGGAGCTTGGCGTTAGTGGGAGGATTTATACGCTCTCCATCCATGGTCACTAGGGAGTATGCTCCATTGGGGTACACCTTATTAACAATGAAAGGTCCATCCCATTTCATCTCCAACATGGGTGGTTTCTTGCTGGGGATCATCAGCGCCCTAAGGTCCAAGACCAAATCTCCTTGTAGGAAAGAGCGGAGGCGAACCTTCTTGTTGAAGGCTCGATCTATACTACTTTGATCCCTTTCCAGGTTGTGCAAAGCACGAATCCTATTCTCATCCAGTGCTTCCAATTCAGCTAGACGGATTTCGGCAACTCTATCTGGTGCTTGCTGGTCATATACCGCTGTGCGCAATGAAGGAAATTGAATCTAGATGGGCAGGATGGCCTCTGTTCCATACACCATGGAGTACGGGGTCACCTGGGTGGAATTAAGAGTCATCATCCGATAAGCCCAGAGGGCGTTGGGGATCTTATCCAGCCAACTTTTATTGTTCTGACTGACTATCTTTTGCAGAATGATAGAGAGGGTTTTGTTAAACGCCTCGATCTTTCCATTTTCTTACGCATGATAGCGGGAGGTATGGTTAGAGCGAATGTTGTACTTGGCATACAATTTCTTCATCTCAGCTGCTCAGAAGTTAGTGCCGTTATCAGTGAGGATAGTGTGAGGTACTCTAAATCAATAGATGATGTTGGAACTCACACAGTCGGTGATAGAATGGTCTTTGACTTCCTTGAGCGAAATTACCTCCTCCCACTTGGAAAAGAAATCCGTAGCGGTCATAATGAACCGACATTGGTGAGTCGTTGCCAGTGGGTAAGGTCCTACGACATCCAACCCCCAGACTGAAAAGGGCCAAGAATACTTGGCAGTATGGAGAGGCTCAGGTGGCCAATGCACAAAGTTAGCATGAACTTGGCATGCATGGCACCTCTTGGAGAAATCGATGAAGTCATGGATCATGGAGGGCCAGAAGTATCCTAGTCTCTATATCTGGTGAGACAAATTTGACCCGGTCTGATGGGCGCCACAGGAACCAACATGAACTTCTTGAATGACCTGTGTAATCTCGACTCCTTCAAGGAAACTAAGGAGAACACCATTAAATCCACGTTTATAAAGGATCTGCTCAAGGCTGGGACTGCATTGAAGGGTAAACTATTGTACGCGATGTTGGATTCACTCGCGCTTGGCTCGGTCTGACAGGAGATTACCATATTGGAGGTATTCAACCAAGGGTGTCCTCCAATCAGGAACTATTTCGATCACCACTTCTAAATCACCCGAGGATCCTGACGTAGGGGCCCCAACGGTAAGATGTTTTACCCGCAGACCGTGATCATCCTCCGGGATAATGGGAGAAATGACTCTACGGTGCACCAATGGATAATTAGGTCGTCCTGTTCGGGATTCTCAAGCGACGCGGCCAGGCTGGCCAAAGCATCTTCTTGACCTTTCTCTGACAGAGGGAAGTGAATGACCTCTGGATGAGAAGGGAACTGAGCTACAAGATGGATGGTGCACTCCAACAATGGCACAAGTTATGGCTTTCTAACAATATAGTCTCCATAGACCTTCTAGATGACTAGCTCGGAATCCCCTTTCACATGCAGATAGGGCACGCCGATCTCGAGGGCCAGCTCGAGACCAATAATGAGGGCATGATACTCTGCCTCGTTGTTGGTGCAGCCCTCTGACAACTGGAATGAGTATGGTAGAATGGCTTGCTCTGGGGTGATGAAGAGAATACCCAGGCACACTCTGTTGAGCCTAGGATCATTGAGCCTCTTACCAGTGGGGCTCTGGGAGGCACCATCAAAGTGCATTTTCCAATATGGGACGACATGATTGACTGAAAGGATTGCCTCTTCAGGAAAACTTAGGTCCAGTGGCTGATCCGCGGAAGTTGGGTGGGCAGCTAAAAAGTCTACCAATTCCTATCCTTTGATAGCCCTCTAAGGCACAAACCTTATGTCAAAATTCTGGAGGATCACCGCCCACCATTCTAGTCATCTATTCAACATAGGTTGGTTCAGGATGTACTTCGGTGGGTCTACCCAAGAGACCAGCTATACCTCGTGGTGCTCTAAGTAGTGATGAAATTTTTGTACGGAAAACACAAGCGCAATGCCGCTATTCTCGATGGGAGAATATCTGATTTCTGTATCAAGAAGCAAGAGACTGTGGTAGTAGAGGCTGTTCTTTGTTCCCTCATTGTTCTTCTAGGCAAGAAGTGCGCTGAGGGACCGTTTCAGGGCGGTCACCTAAAGGACCAACGGCTTTCCAGAGATGGGTGGCATCAAGATCGGAGGCTGGAGTAGATACTGATTGATTTCCTCAAAGGTATCCTGACACTCTTCATCCCATTCATAGGTGGTTCTTTTCTTCATGAGCAAGGAAAAAGGCTTACACTTGCCAGACAGATTCGCAATGAATCGACGTATGTAGGCTAAGTGGACTTAGAAATCTCGAAGCTCCCAAATATTGCTTGAGGTAGGCATCTGGCTGATGGCCTTGATCTTTTCAGGGTCGGTCTCAATGCCTCGGTACCTAAAAAAAATCCAAGGAACACTCTGGAGGTGACCCCAAAAGCACACCTCAACAGGTTCATCTTCAGGTGGTGGGAATGGAGGAAGCCGAACACTTTCTCAAGGTCCTTGAGATGGTCCTGGAACTGGCAAGATTTGACCACCAGATCATCCACGTAGCATTCCACTAATGTTCCCAAAATCATCTTGAACATGAGATGCAAGGATCGCTGATAGGTGGCACCCGCATTCTTCAGGCCAAAGGGAATAACCTGATAACAGAAAGTACCATGGGGTGCCCTGAAGGTAGTGGGATCCTCGTCCTCAGGGGCCATCTGGATCTGGTTGTACCTGGAATACCCATCCATGAATGAGAGGGCTTGGAACCTGACTGTGGCATCAATCAACAACTTTGTCCCTAGAAGGGTAAAATCATCCTTCGGACAGTGGCGATTGAGATCACGAAAGTCAATACAGACTCTGATTTGTCTTTTCTTCTTCCTGACTAGAATAATGCTGGCTATCCACTAGGGGGACTGGACTTCCTTAACGAAGTTGGATTTGTTTAGATTATCAACCTTGGCCTCAAATGTGGCACCATGTTAAGGGTGCTTCTTCCTGAGAAGCTTCTTGAACCTGTGATGGTTTGCCGGGAGACCAAGGCGGTGGACAGCTACCTGAGGATCTAGTCCTGGCATCTCTTTGTAACTCCAAGCAAACACATCACGGTGTTGTTTGAGGAACTCAACATACCATTGCTGCTCCTTGTGGGGCATGGCTGTACTGACCAATGTGGGCCTCGGGTCCGCCTCGCTATCGAGGTTCACCTATACCAACTCGTCAACTGTGGTGGATGCCTTCCTCAAAGGCGGGGGGGCATCCTCTAGATCCCCTTATCTACTTGTTGAGGGATCTTCTGTGGGGGGAGTTGCTTCCAAGCAACCATAATCTGAAGGGAGGCTGGTGCCAGCTTGAGTGGCAGTGGTCATCCCATCAGAAGATTCATGCACCCCTGAGACCATAGCGATGAAGGAAGTCGATCCAATCCCATCTGGTCTTTGTCCCATGGGGCCTAACTTGATGACATCAAAGAAGTAGTGGCACGTCGGCTTAAGCCGGTTGATTCCAGCCCAGCGGAAGAGACATGTATGATGTACCGCCATTTCCATGAGGCTGACATCCCAATATCATACAGGGGTATGATGTTTCGGGATCACCTGATCCTAGTTGGTGCAGGAGTATGAGGTGATTTTCTGACGTCACTTAGACCTAGGAATATGCCTTCCTCTTGTACCCAAAGCCACAAAACGCTGCCCCATGTCGGGAGTCGTGGCCTCCAACTGATGGATTGGGAAGACGTAGGCATCATCCAAACCTGCCCTAGGGTTGGTTATAGCGGTGAAGGGTTCAACTTCACTTGCCTGGACTTGTTTATCCTTTCTCCTGTATTAGTCAGCATCTAGATAACGGGATTCACAAGAGGTGAAAGGAGATGCATCTCCTTGGAGCATGCCTACTCGACCATTGAAAGTGTATTTGAGGCATTGGTGATATGATGAGGGGACCGTCACGTGAAGGTGGAGCCATGGAATGCCCATAAATGTGTTGTACGCAGTGTCCTTGGAGACAACCTTGAATTTAGTACTGGTGATTAGGCCACCGAACTGGGTCTTCAAGTGGATCTTGCTAACCGGGGTTTTCTCGGTCCTATAGTATCCTTGGATTCTGAGGTTAGAGGGAGTTAAATCATCCTCAGACAAATCTATCTTCTGCAGTGTCTAAGTCAAGATTAGTTTAATCCCAGAATCCGTGTCAACAAGATAGTGGCGGACTTCCAAGCCATTAAACTGGCCAGTGATGTTCAACGAGTGAATGTTCCACTGTATGGGAGGCTCTTCATCTTCACCGGGGAATGATATAACTGCCTGGCATTCTCCATTCTTAATTACCATGGCGTGGAAGGCTTCTACAGCCACTACCTCCATCTCAAACAGGAGGGGGATCCTTAGAGCCTCGGCAAGCGCCTCACGCATTTCAGATGACAGGAGAAGAGCCTCAAGAATAGAAAGCCTCGCTGGAATTCTGGAAAAGTGCTTTAGAACATCATACTTTTGTTCCAAACATGAGCCTCTGCTTATAGAAGGCCTCTCAGCAATTGGAGGCACGGTGGGCCCTGCCAGTTGGACCGGCGGCTGACTGGTACTAGGAATATCTTGTTGTTCACTAGTTAAATCCTAGAGAGTGGCTATCAGATGAGGACCAGAAGGCTGGGGTTGGCTGGTGGTAGGGCAAAGCTAGTCGCAGTAAGGCAGATGTGGTTCCGTCTGATCTAGCAAAACAAACGGTGGTAGAGGCGGTCCTACCAACACCGGATGAAGGGGCTGCATGTGCTGAGCTCTGAACTGGGCCTGCTATCTAGTCTCAGCGGCATGCACAGACTAGCTAGAGGTTTCAACTATCGTGCCCCAGAAATTCATGTAACCATGGCTCTGGCGACGTTGGCGATGACTGGGGACATTCGGAAGGTCTACCTGGCATTCCCCATTGTTGGGAGTCAAATAGGGATTTACCAACTCTACGGTGTTAACTGAAGTGTACCCCAGATTATCACTTGATGAATCATCCACCACTGGGCGGATTTTGGGAGGGATTCCCATCTTTAGGGGTATGAATTCACCGAGAGTGCGGGACGATGATGACAGTGGTGGAGCGCGTTGCTTCTTCTTGTGTCGTCGTTGTTTTCTCTTCTGGGAAGAGAATGGCTGAGACGACGATGTCGAAGTAGTAACCATAGCTTTTGAGGGCTCTGGTTAATTCAAGCATGCACAGATGATTCCATGGGCATGGGATACCATCTTGCAGGCCATCCGGTCGTTATACTTTTGGGAACCATGGTCAGAAACCTACTGCCATTCACCCTCGTCATCGTTACTGCCATCCGATCTCACAGAAACACCCACCAGTTGTGTCGGGACTGGGCCCAACCTGACTATATTGTTGTCCATCTGGTCTTGGATCCAATCCTTAAACATGTAGCATTTCTTGATGGTGTACCCTAGGATCTGAT
Source organism: Viscum album (assembly GCA_963277665.1). NCBI lineage: Eukaryota > Viridiplantae > Streptophyta > Magnoliopsida > Santalales > Viscaceae > Viscum > Viscum album. The sequence goes on along the minus strand of OY728139.1, from coordinate 1,144,467,415 downwards.
GATAAGGGCAGTAGTTGGGGTGATCAGTGAGATGCGCCTCTTCTGGCTTCTGGAACTCAGCCATCCGCACAATTCTCTATTCCAAAGCACTGTGGAAGTAACTGGGGAACTGAGCCTCATCAAATGAGTAGGTCTGATTACTTCTGTCCGGAAGGGGGGCTCTAGGAGGATGGCCCTAATGGGGGTCCGGAGAAGCATGCCGAGGAGGCAGAACCTAATTATCTCACCTAGGTGGTGGCGGTGCATTACGCAGTGGCGCTTTCAAATTTTGAGGTTGTCGCTGCTGAGCTGGAAGCTGTGCCTGTGGGGGTGAACCCCTATGGGGATACGGAGCTAGCCTCACTGGTAAAAATTCTTGCTGCCTAGGGGCCTCTATCTGGGCCACAGCAGCAGGCTCGGCTCTGGAATCTCTCTTTACTGGGATCACAGGAGGCAACAGGCATGCCTGACTGGCCTGTTGCAGGGCTTCTTCGAGGCGTTGAGCCTTGTCTGTGAAGTCCTGGAACCCTCCAGGGTAATTCTGAGTGATCGGAGAAAGAACCAGCTCTACCTTGATGTTCCCTATGCACATTGCCCTTAATTTCTCTTGAGTTAGAGGTATTTCAAGAGAGTATTTGATCCCCTTCCACCGTGCGATGAAGTTCGTCACTCGCTCATTGGGCCTTTTCTTGCACCTGAAGAGGTTTGTGATGTTCATCTTCATGGTTGTGGAACTGAACTGGTAGAGGAATTTCCTGCGAAGGTCATCCCAGCTAGTCACAGATCTGATAGGGAGCCGGCTGTACCAGACGAACGTCGGCCCCTCTAGTGTCTAAACAAAGAAACGAAGCTTGGAGGCCTCCTGCTCCACTGGAGTCCCTAACATTGGCCCACACCTTTAATTGAATTGGTACAGGTGTTGTGGAGGGTCTCATGTCCCATTAAAGGGGGCGAAAGTGGGGTTCCAAAACCCCGGAGGTGCTTGCATATCATCCACCCATGTTGGGTACGGCTTGCCGTCTGGTGGGATCGCCACCTGTTGAGTTTCCAAAGCCTCTAAGCGGGCGATGAGTACTATAATCGGATCATCTGGATGCGGGTTTATATCCTGAAGGGGATCCCTACCTACAAGCACATTTTTGGGCTCTTAAATGAGGTAGACAAACTCAGCTGCTTGTGGATCGGCTGGTGGAGCGCCCCTTGGGTGGCTGGAGGAACCCAAGTGGGGTCTCTTGGGTGGTCGCGCCGCTCAGGAGGGTTCGGTGAATCATATTGTGACCTTTTGCCATGAGCTTCGGCCTCTCCTCTATCAGTGAACATGGCCTGATCAAGGTTTCCTGGGAGAATCTTGTCAAGGGTCAGTTGTTCCTGCCCCTACTGCCCCGGCCTAGGATCACCGTAGTCAGGTCATCGCTCTTCAATGTGTTCAGCGAGAAGCTCATCGACCAACCTCTTCTGCTCAGCAAGATTTTGGCACAGCGTGTCCTTCTCGGGATCTTCCTCTGCCTTCTACACTGAGGTAGACAGGTCGGAAAGCTTGATAGCCCCAATGTGCTCTTTGCCCTTTCTGATATTCCGGCTCAGTATTAATGCCTTAGTGGGCGTGGGGAGACCTAGGAGGTTCCTCTGTTGATGAGTAATCCTCCCTCCTGATGGGTCCTGTAGCAGATTTTCCTCAAGGGGTAAGTCCCCATCAAGAAGTTCCAAATCATTCCCCTCTCCTGAAATATTAGCCATGTTGACCGCCACTACCCTCAGGGGCATGTTTTCAGAGCCTTCCAGTGAGTCGGGCTGCCTGAGAATCACGCTGAAGAGAAGGGCAGCGTACTGCCCCCATCCACAGACATGCACGTGGGGGGTGGCCTCCCCGATAACTTTACGGAGTACTTGAAAACTATGAACGCATTGTTGTTGGAGGGACCTTCGGTGGCCAAGTGATTCGGGGTGCCGGACCACGGGGAGCGTGTCGAGGTCGACCCGATGAAATTTCTCACCCATATCCATGAGGTGTGCTTGGATCCCGGGATAGGGAAAAAACTGATGGCGAAGATGGGGGTGAGTCGCCCAGAGGGTCTGGCAGAAACATTAAAACTCTCCCAGGGTGAGCGATTCTGGTGTATCAAAATCCAACCCTACCATTGGACAAAACTTCTTAGGGAAGTGGCCCACTGCACGGATGGTCTAGAAGCTCCTTGACTTAGGTTCAGGATCTGTCCCTTGATGGCCACGCTCATCAACTGGGAATGGCTAGGGAACTGGAATCGGTGCCGAAGCAGGCCACTGGGTCGGTGGGCTAGATGATGGAGAATACAGAGAGCATGCCAATTGGTTGTCGAATCCCAGGTTGTCCCCCAAGGGTTGCAGTATCCTAGATGCCATGTCACGATAGGATGGACTGGAAAATGGGCCACCTGTCACAGTTTTGGTACTTGTCGGGGGTGTGCTATGTCGCGGCTTTTCCACTGTCGACCCCCAAAAAAGGTCTTTGTCGTCTCTGGCCGAGGCGGAGGGTTATTCCGGAGAGGCCGATTGTGACAGAATGTTCAATCACTTGGGGTATGACAAGTCCTTATCCTCTTGTATATACCTTCAGAGGGAGGTGGGGATCGTACAGATCTCACATTCGGGGAGTATGAGGATGACGCGCCACATTCTTATCCCAGCCCTTGACTCAAAGGACTGAGGAGAGGGCTCCATCATCTAGTCGTACTTTGCCTCAATGTCTGAGAAATGTACTGAGCTGATTTCCATCCGGCCTTCCTTGGTATTCCTCTTACTTCTATGACATCCTGCCTTCTTGCCCCTGGGTGACTCCTCGGGGCAAGGCTGATTTCCGTCACGGAGTCCTCTGGCCGCACTGGTGCTGGGGCAGAGAGGATTGAAGGCCGGGGTGTGGGGAGCTTCGGGGAAAATGTCAAAATGGACACGGGGAGGAACTCCATGTGGGTGAGTGACTGGATATACAACGGCTCCATACTCACAACATACGGTAGGGGAAGTGACCCCGCACCCATCATAGTGAGCGCTGGAGAGAGCCCCACCCGGAGTGTTGCTGTCAGGGGGAAGCCCCCTACCTGCGACAAGGGCGGCACCAAGAAAACCTCCAAGCTGAGGTTGGAAGCAGGGAAGGCCCATACCTTCCAAGATGGTGGCACAGAGTAGGCCTTCATGCTGGATGGCGTTACCACGAATTGGTCTGCGGCGGCCATTACCTGTGTCGGTGACCGGGAGAGTCGACCAAACCTGCCCATGGGGTGGTCGGGGCCTCGATCCAGATCAAGAATATAATTGCCCCTACTTAACATGTATGGGGGTTTGATGATAGGAGTCAGCAGTGGCTCGGGCCACAGTGGTTGCTGACGTTGATTCCTCGGGGCAGGCATCCTCTTTCACTCATGCCTGATGCTTGCGTCGGGTCAGATGGGTTGGACCTGGTGGTGGGGGCACATGGATTGTCTGCTCCTCGGCTCGGGGAACTATGCAGCGGCGCCGATGGGGCCTGGCGGGGGACCTTTCCATGAACCATTGAAACGGTTCTTTGATTGGGCCAACCCAGGAAGACCCTACCTCATCAGCGTAAAAGAGGGAGGTATTAAAGTGCTTCGGGGATAAGCTGCAAAAACAGTTGAATGTCGGGGTGGGGAGAAGCGGCTCCATGCGTGGCCCTTGGGGGTAGTGTTGGAGGCGAGGTGCAGCTGCCTCGAGGTCCAAACGAGCCATGTCCCTAGTGGGGATGACCCCCTCCTCCTCGTACCTATGCACAAGGTCGTTGATCACACTTTTTTGGATAATCTATGATGGGGAGAGGGGGCGTGAGCACCCAACAGTTTTGGTGGTCGGAGTAGCTGTGGAAGAGGAGGAACCGCACGGGGTAGCCACATCAGTACTGCCCATGCTCCTGCATCGGTGGATAGGTGGCAACCGAGCTCCGGATGCAGTGATCTGATTCCTGAAAGCAGGGAGATGAACCCGTTAACACTGATTGTAAAAGAAATCGACAACCAGTATTCTAATTCCATTCCATCTTCCATGGTCAGTAATATGGATCAACGCTATCAACGTCGCAGAACGGAGTGCTCAATGTCCTGACTGCCCCAATCCCTAGCGGGTTTCACGTCCTGGTGCTGGGTGCTCGGGCCTGGTGACATGCTAAACTTCTGACACCCCAAACACTACCAGTCTCCATATTGAGGAGAAGAGATTCACGTCAGGTTCACCATTTCTATTTCCGATGATTTCGTCGGGGCACGTGCATCTGTCTGTGAGGACGCTCTGCTTGTTGCCCCATATTCCTACTTTCCAAAGGTGGTCGGCATCCATTCCTTATTCAGGGACGTCTCTTCCTTGATCGAAACTGGGATGATGGGATGTATGTTCCTCCTTATGTGGATTCCTCCTCAGAGCTCGTCACCTAGTCTGGGTCTCCCTCATAGATTTAAGATGTATTTGTGAATCTCATTCCCGGTGCTATATCTTTATGGACACCAGTTAATTACGTTGTTTTCATTGATATTCTCCAAGGGGTCTGGTCGGGGCAGCAACCTTCAGTTAGGAGAGTGGTCACACTGAGGCATCGTTGGCATGTCCTGATGTTGGGGGATTGGCATGTCTATCTTCTGTCCCTTATTATAGTGCTTCTCGAGGGCACGGAAGCCTGAGGCATCCCACATCGAACGTGGGGAATTGTATGCCATAGGCATGTATCTGAGGTTTTCCTCAGATTCCCTTGTTTAACATAGGGTATGCCACGAGTTTAATTTCCAGCAGAGATAGATCGGACTGATCATAACACTGGCTAGAGTGGATCAGATTGAAGAACCCCTTGGAGGGAACACCAATGTTGGGGCCAGCACGTGGGCTGCTTCCCATATATTCTGGAGTGGAATGAGATAGCATGATCCCACCGGGATGTGGCTGCCCGGGTAAGAATCAGGATGGGTGGTGAAGTTAAGGGGGGGGATGAACCTCTTGGAGGATTCCTACATATCCCTGTGATAGGGAATTAAAGTCCATGTAGTTCGATGATATGGTGGGACACCTAAAAAGGTGACCTATGAGAATGAACGCATGGATGGGGCCTGGAGGAAGTACAACCTCTGGTCTAGGGTATGAACTTGCTAAGGCACGTGGGCTCGAGGGAGAGGTCAGGATGGGACATGGGTGTTGGGATTGAACCTTGTGGAGGCTTCCAATGTACCATGACTTAGCACGGATCAAATTCCATGTAGTTCATGATGGATGGGGCTTACGCTCTAAGGCGTCCCACAATGATTGATGGATAGGGTTTACACTCTGAGGAGGCCCACATTGGTGGAGGGATGGAGCTTACACTATAAGACGACTCATAGTGATTGGTGAAACAACGTGAAGAGGTCGAAACGACCGAGTGGAGGGCTTGAACCTCATGGAGGCTTCTTATGTAGCATTCCTTAGCACAGATCAAAGTCCACATAGTTCGAGTGGATAGTTTAACGTCATACGGGATGGGGGCATTTGGGGATTACGCTCTGAGGTGGCCCATGGTGGTGGTGGACCAACGTGAAGGGGTCGGAATGACCGAGTGGTGAGTTTGAACCTCGTAGAGGCTTCCTATGTATCATGCCTTAGCACATATCAAAGTCCCCATAGTTCGCTAGGCGGAGGTCAGGGTCGGTGATCACTCTATGCTCATGTGAGTCATGCTCGGTGTGAGAAACAAGAGGTTGAAGGGACTAGACGATCATGTCACAAAGGATACGTCTGTGGGAATCGAAGAAGGGCTTATGCGTTAGGCAGCCCATGGTGTCGGGACTTACTCCAGGATGGAGGCCCGAGGTGTGACAAAGTGCAAAGGGAGAGGGATTTGGGACTAAATAAAGGAGGGGCCTCATTCCCTATCACACCCTCCACTGGCCTTGGTAGTGGGGAAGTACGGAGGAGCATGGGTGTTACCTTCCGCAAGGGGGGATAGGGGCTTACACCAAGGAGGTTGCCCTTCCCTCGTGGATAAACACCACACCGAGAAGGAGGATATCAACCCATGTGAGGGGTGATTCCATCCCCGTGGAGATGAGTGGGCATAAAGAATGCCCGAGTTGGGGGGACCCTGCATGTGAGGCACGAGGCCAAATCACAGTTTAACGTCATGTGTTGAGGAAGAGGTGCTTGCCAGTTTAACATCCTGTAGATCGGACGAGGTGGGTTCACTCTACACCCCTAGGACTTACATAACCAGCACCATCTACCCCTTGTGGGGGGGAAGGAATTGGTAAGGCCATCGTGAAGGGGGTTGTAGAGCAACCAATCGAGGGGTCCACATTGGCATGCCTATGTGAAGAAGCAATAGATGTTAGCGTGCCTATGCAGAGAAGTAAGAGGCAAAGTAATGCAACAGGAAAAACTACCCAAGGGACCTTGAGGTTACTTTGTACGAGACTAGAAGGTCGCACGGGAAAACAACACATGGTGTGTATGCCAGGTGTGTGAACCTGTGGCATCCATAAGGAGGACATCGGGTGCCTACGCAGGGAGGCGCCCGGGGAGCATCAAGGTGAGGGGTCCCGAGGATTGCGCGTAAAGAAATGGTTTGCACGCAAAACACCGGGATGGTTCATAATCGGGGCAGAGGATTTGCGCGTGACTAGTAGGATCGCACACACGGGATGTGAATTTCGCGCGAATGGAAAATACCACACCCAAAAGCAAGGTCTCGCCCAACGAAAGGGATTGCACGCAATTGGACCGTTTTGTGCGCAATGGAAGGAATTGAGCGCAAGGGAGGAACCCTGAAGGGTTTGGAATTCTGTTTAAGCTAGTGGGATTATGTGCAAAGGCGGATCCTAGGGAAAGGTGGAACGAAAAGAATCAGTACCTGAAGGCTATCTTGTGTGTGTGGAAGTTCTATTTCACACACGAGAGCCGGTTTGAAATCTACAACCCCAAAATGGAAGGGGTATCCTTCTATTTATAGGCCTCCGGCGGTGCGGAATCCCGGTTGGCGCGCAAAATTTGCACGCCAGAGGCGGCGGTGTATAATGTGAACCGCATGGGTGCGGGTGCGCTATTATCACGCGCCCGTGCCAGGGACCTTTCTCGAATCCCAAACCCTTTCCGTGCGACACTACTTTTTCACGCACATTATCCTTTTTTTCATGTAACAATTCCTGGCCCTATGGACCGGGTCTCTGAGTCCGAATATGACTTCGCTTCATCATTCTGACACTTCTTTTAGTAATTATGGACTTTTCAGCATCTACAGTATATTTATAAATAGGAAACTATGATGGCCTTTGTTTCATTATCATATATATGAATCATGGTGATTTAAGTGGTATGATTATTCAAGTGATGCTTAAATTATTGTAGTGTTTAGGTGTGATCATCAGAGTGATTCCAGGGTTGGTAATCCCTTAGCTCTCTATGGAATAGGTCCCTCATATCCTATATAAAGGTAAATTTAGTACTCAATCAAATTATAGAGGGTTTGGTTCCTCTATAAAGAGGTTGGTACACCCCATCATCGAGCTCTGGTGAAGACTGAGTCCTCTATTAGAGTCGATTATCTCTCAACTTTAGTATATAGTGGTGAGGTGAAGGTCCTCCATTCTAATTATTTAGATGTTTCATGAGGTGCTTGGAATAAAATATGATACTTTTAGAGCTATAGAAACACGCATCATTCATAGAATTATGTAATGATTGATATCTGTCTCTCTCACTTGGACTAAGGTTTCTTTATGAGCATATCTATTACTTGGTTTCTTTTACCATTTTAATTTATGAGTTGATCTAATTGTTTTATTCTATTTTTTACTTATTAGTTTCTAATGGAATCCTACTAAGTATGTTTATACTCACTCCAATACTAGATTTGACTACATGTGTCACTTATTATGAATATTATAGCTAGATTATCATTCACATTGGTGGACCTGGTATCGATGGATCTTAACCGTACTTAGAGGTTTTGACCAAGTTTGGTAGTTAGACATAGGGATCGTGAGTCATTCTCTCCTTTGTATTTCCATTTTTCAACTATGGCTATGTTAATAATTTCCCTTCTTCATAGTTGGGAATTTATTTTTCTATTTATTTTTTCCTATATATTTTCATATTGTACATTGATTTATTTTCCTAGATTTCATGCATTTTTCACACTTTAGGGGTATCATTTTGTTATCAATCTATACTGATGCATGGAGATGGGTGTGTGTGTGTGTACAAGTATATTCAACTAAGTCCACCCATTTAAATGATACACCTACTTGATGTTGTTTTCTCTCCCCTATCCTATTGGAGGTTATCTTAGGGTGTCACTTTCAGCTAACTGTTGTCCCATGAGGGGCCCCTATGGGCTAGGTCATGATAGTATAAGCTTATGTTGTGTGAGATGAGAGCATAGACTTCAGAATCCCAAAGGCCAAATCCTTAAAAAAATTAGTTGAGGGAAAATTTATATGCCTTAATCTTATGGAAGATGGAATCTACATAATAATTACATGATCTCAGAAATTCGGAGTTACATGAAGCCCCTTTTTATGAACTCATGCAAAACTGATTTTTATGAACATTTATACTCTCCCTTAAGAATATCTTTTAGAATTCCTAGATTGTGTGTAATTTTAAACTTGTGAAATTTTACAAGATATAGGCTCATAGAGCGCTAAGTTTCATGGACTTTAGGTCTTTATTCCATTGTAGAAATATAACTTTTAATGGCCAAAAATTTTGATCTGCAAGCACATTTTAGAGAAAAACATAGTAAAATAAAATCCTATGAAATATATTATGCCACATATTATGGGTTCCCTAATAACTTGTGTCTTCTAAGGCCAAAATGTGGCCATAACACCCTCAAATTTGTTTGACTCTAACCAGAAAATTTTTGAGAATATCATAGTAAAATAAAGTCCTATGAAATATATTATGCCTCATATTATGGGTTCCCTAATAAATTGTGTCTTTAAGGCCAGAAAGTTCCCATAACACCCTTAAAAATTCTTTTTTTACTCTAAAGCCTTTTTTTGTTCTTTTTGGATTCATTTTTCAATGTCAAGAAATGTGGTGCCTCAGTGTCGCCAAATTCATGGAAGTACACTCTTGTAAAATCTCTTGTATATCCTTGGGTGAGAATCATTCCTTTTTTTCAATGTTTTTAAAACATCTTAAACACCTTAAAGTGGTTCCTAAACCACTCTTTTTTTAATGTTTCAAAGAATTCATGATCTTAAAACTGTTTCAGCAAGATTTTCCAACAATAAAACCCTACAGATTTGAAATGTCACCTTTAGTGATTTTTTCTAACAAAAATTTAAAAATTATTACCACCCCTTGGTATAAGATATTATTAAATTTGGATAACTAACTCATAGATTTGTTTCCTATTGATTACTATATATCATTGAAAAATGCTTCTTGAAGGGTGAGAGTTATTATAAGGTGTGTATTTGAGTGTATGGAACTCCATGTCACCCCATGTAGGACCCATGTTTGAGCATCATTGTGTGACCGGTTAGGGTCATGATGTGACACCCGACAGCCAGACTGTAAGGAAATTTTTCCCATTTCACAAACCATAGAGAGTTCTAATATCTTATATCCAACAATATCCCCCTCAACATTACCCATGTACTTAGAACCTATCCTTATGCACTATGCTACTAGCTAACAAGTCCTAGTACCCTCTATACAGGATATTTTCCACTTTCGATCACTACCTCTTGGATTTTTTATTCCCTAGTACTCACTTATCATCACTAGAAAATATATCTTATAGGGGGAGAGTTACCATATGCTATTTATATTAGTGCATTAAAATCCCCCACACCCCATGTGGGAATTATGGTCCAGTGTGATATCATGTCTTGTTCGAGTTATGTAATGACCTGTAGAAACCATAAGAGAGGGAGGTAAAGCCTATGTCATAAACCTTAGTGGTCCCTAACATCCTACATCCAAAAACCATAGGAATATTTTAACCATAAAAAATTATAAACAAAATAAGTTATAAATATAAATAAATATAACCACACAAAAATTTAAAAATAATAATTACCAAAAACAATTTATAATAACAAAAATATTATAACCACAAACAAATTATAACCATGAAAATTTATAACTAAAAAATATGTACATATAAAAAATAAATTACTGATGGAAATTTACAACAAGAAAATATTTAATAAATTATCTAAATATACAAAATACAAAATTAAATCACAAAATATAGAGATTCGGATAGATGATCAACAACCAAGTGAAACAAACCAGTGATAGATAGACTTTAGGTTACATGAAATGAAATAGGATTTTGGCTAATAATATATATCAAAGGAAAATGGTGGTGGAACCCAAATGAGACAAGAGAAATGAACCTAAATATTATTACTAGTAAAATTTTTAAAATCATTTATTTTATTTTTCTATTAGTTGATTAAATATGGTGTGGGCATTTCATAAGAATTTATGGTAATTAAATAATCACTAAAAAATTAGAAATAAATTACCAGGATATTTTTTTTTAATATTTCAAATCATGATTTAAAGATGAAATTATCCTTTATTTATCCTTGTAATAAAAAAACTTGAGTTGTTAAATTCAATAGTGTGATATTTTGAATATATCATTTTCTTTAAATAATATAAAGTCATAATCAAATTAAAATGGCCCTAAGTGGACATATTTTTTATAATTAAATGATAATGGTTGAAATAAATTAATAAAATAAGATAAAGGTATGTTTTAGAGCAATTTCAAAGCCTTGTCCCACAGTTGTACCCTCTTTTACTCGTTTTACCCTTACTAAGGTGACAAAAATTTACCAACGTTATTATTCATAATGACGAAAAATAAAAGTGGACTGTTGAAAAAATTTTAACCTCATTATTCCAAATATAGGATCCATTTTTCAAGGTTCAATTTCTATAAGTTTCAGAAATATATTTTAAAATAAGTGCACAAAATGGGACATAACCTATTTTTTATAAAAAACATTTTTAAGAATAAAATGGTATTTATTTGTATATTGGAACTAGAAAAAATATAATATTTATTTAAAATAATTTTTTAATATAAAATATATAAATTTAATTAAAGTAATTTAAAAATAGTTATTATTTTAAATTATTAAGATAAAAACACATTATGCACATAAAAAATAATTTTTCAGCAAAACATCTATTTTGCTTTAAAATAATTTTTATTTTAATTTATAATCAATTAATTACCAATGTATTCATTTTATACATGTTTAAACCATAAGTTTTTCATGATTTAGTTATACTTATTTAGACCCTCCAATCCTATGGTTAAGTGAAAACTGTCACATTAAATAATGTTATTTTAATAGTTTATTGTAGTTTTCATTAACTCATGTTTCATATAAAGAAAGTTATCATTGAAATTAAATTTACTTAAAGTAAAATATATCATAAATTATCAAGGTGTTTCATTATAACCCCCTTAAAAAGAATTTCACCCTCAAAATATGGTCACTCCGATACAAACATATGAGTATACCTATTTTTCATAACATCCTTGGGTTCCCATATAGTTTCTTCAAATTTCTAATTTCTCCATCAAATTTAAACTAGTTGAGTAGAATTGTTCTTTATCACTTTATCTCTACGATCCATGATTTATACTAATTTTCCTTCATAATAAAGATCATGATCTAGGGTTATAATCTTTTATTTTAGAACATTTAAATGATCATGTATGTACTTCTTAATGATAGATACATGGAACACATCATAAAATTGAGAGAGGTTTGGTGGAAATTCCGAATGATAAATTTTCATCCCTACTCGATGAAGAATCTAGAAGGGGAAAATATACCTATGGATAAACATTACTTTATTTCTAAATCTCATAACCATATTCCATAGATTAATTCATAATAATACTTTCTCACTAACTTTAAATTCTACATTTCACTGATGATTTCGAGTATATCTCTTTTACCTGATTAAGGTATCTTAATGTGTTGTTGAATATATCATAATTTCTCTAACATTTCCTTAGCTAGATTTGGTCCTAATATCTTTATTTATATAACTTATTTCTATAACATCATATTTATACCCTTTTTAAATATATGGATTCATATAGAGATATGTGAATGATTGAGTGAAATATATTGTTCTAATAAAACTCAACCAGAGGAAGGTGTTGATGTCAGCCACCTTTGAAATCCATAGAACAAGACCTCAACAGGTCCTAAAAGTTTTTAACAGTTCTCTCAGAATGACCATATGTATGAGGATGATAAAAAGTACTGAAAAACAACTGTAAATCAATATCTTTGTTGAATACAGTACTATAACCACAAGGTAACCCTCATATCTCGATTAGAAACAATATATTGTGGTCATCCATGCAACCTTACCACTTACTTTAAGGTATATTTTAGAAATCTTATCAACAGATAAATATTATTTGATATAAATTAAGTTTGTTGGTTTTATACAATGATCAACTACAACCCAAATAATATTATATACCTTATACATTTTAAATAGTGTGATGAACAAATTCAGGGTGATGGTTTTCTATTTTCATTCTAGTATGGATAATAGCTATAATATTCCACTAAAATTAATTCCCTCACCCTTAACTTAATAACACACCATTTAAATAGATGCGTAGATGAATGGAATATAATAGATTTCTTCATGTTGTCCCTCCAAAAATACTCTTTCATATCTCTATACATATTCATAATTCCATAATGAAAAGAGAATGATGAATTGTGTTATTTAACCAATAGATCCTTCTCTAAGATTAATATTTCTGGGGCAAAAACATAGTTCACGAACCTTATCATTCCATCACAATCAAGGGTGAAATCAGGAACATTTCTCACCTTATTTTATAGCTCTACATCTTCTATTTACACCTCTTTAATCTTCACCCGGATGGATCGTTTAACACTCATTTGCGCAAGATAATATTTCTCCCCTTACTTTAATATTTGCATATTAATTATTTTTAAATACCAAAAATATGGGTTCCTTTATGATCCTCATCATATATAATATTGTATGATCCATTCAACTCAAAGCAGCATCTACCTTTTCACTTTCCCATGGTGGTAATGTATTGATCAATCATGATCTTTAATCAATTCCAACCATTTTCTCCATCATATATTATGATATTTTTGAGTAAATATATAATTTAAAAATTTATTATTAGTATATATATTACACCATTATCCAAAAATATATTACCTCTATATCATTAATTTAAAAATTATTGTGGCTAACTTCAAATCATGTGTTCAATAATTTTTCTCAAGGACCTCCAATTTTCATTTGGCATAAGTTATCACCAAATCATTATACATGAGGTTTCATCCCATTCACTTATTTGATGCATCACAATAGATCATAAACCCTTATACACATTAGGGTAGTGTAAGAAAATGTGAACTGTCTCACTTTCTATTCATTTAGTTGCCATTTTCTTCATATTTATTTGTCCAAAGGAACATTTAACCCTTCTTAGTTAACTTGCTGATCGTATTAGATAACCATGATAAATTCCTCAAAAGGCATCGATAAATATCATACCAAACCAAGAAAAATATAGATATCAAACATAATTAGGGGTCTAGGATAGTTTTCAATAAATTTCTTCTTTGATTAATCAATTTGTATACCCCTAACTGAGATTATATAACCCAAAAATAAATGTTTTTGTAGAAAAATTCAGAATTTTTAAATTTTTCATATAGATTATCCTTCATTAGGGTCTTTATTCCAATCCTCTAGTGATATTCATGATATTACTTTCTCGTTTAATAAATTTCATCAAATATTAGTATTAGAATAGTTCTTTAAAATTTATAAACACATAAAATCATTATTTAATAATAATATTAAAAATAAATATATAATGGATAAAACTACATATTTTTATAATAAAGCATTTTAATTTATCATTATTTTTTACTCCATTTCATGAAAAAATATTATTATTTAATTCTATTATTTTTAATTTTTTATTGGTAATTAAAAACATAAATACATATATTGGATATATTTATATTCAATGACCATATATCTAATGACTATATATCAAATGATCATATCCCTAATGTCTTTATGTCTAAAGACCATGTGTCTAAGAGCTATATTTACAATGATCATAATGCATTCCTTTATATACCATTACATAAATATGTAAAATCATTCATCCTGTTATCTAATTTATTTTATAATATTTTTATTTCATTTCTAACATGTTGTATTCAGTTTATAGTTTTATCTGTGGCATGATCTTCGTGATGATGAGAATTCTACCCTTGTGGTATTTTTATTTACTTTTAGTTTCATTCCATTAATAATTTTAATAATTTTATTTTATTTAGTTGTGTTGTAATATATTTCACTTTGAATTGTAATGTTCTACCATAATAAAATATAGCGTAGTTTATTTGGTTTATTGTTTCATGTATCAGAGGTTATCAAATAAACATTATTTATTTAAAGGGAAATACATAATAAAATCATCAAGTGTTACATTTACCCATATATATCTTTTAGGGTATTCGGTAACCTTCATATATCATTTTTCCATGGGATAAAATTTATATATCATCTTGGGTAATCTTATATATCATAGGAGTACCTGACACCTCACATGAAATAAAAATTAAAAATTTATTACGTATTAGCTAAGGACTCTTGCGTATCCCAAATGAGAACTCATATTCATTAGTAGGCCCTAGATTTAGTGTTTTATTTTTTTCAATATCATTCAATAGTTTTCTCATTTCACCCTTAAATATCTTCCCAAGACTCTTATGAATCAAGGTGGGCCATACATAAGGCTCACAAATATGAATTTAATTCCATACTGTTTGTCTATGGTTAATTATAATCACAAAGACTACACATTTTCACCAACAGATTTTATAAAACTACCAGATTCAATGTATTCTTCATTTTAAAAAATCAAAATAAACAAATTATATAAAAAAATAATTAATCTACTTTCATATTAGATCCATATTATTTACAAAGTATCAAAAATTTAATAATGTTTCTTAAATTGTGAATTATATTTATATTAACTCATTTAATTACAAAGAAAAAATAAAGAATATATAAACATTGTCATTATACCACATAAATTGATTTATTTCATGAGTTTATGAAACACATGTGGGATCTATTGTTCTTAATGTGATAAAAATGTTTATCTTGGGGTGCTAAGAAAATCACCTTCCTCTAAAAAATAATGCACCACCAAAAGTGGACATTCCATCGCTCATATCTCCTACCAAATCCGTTTTATGGTAACTATAAATCATGAAGTATTTGTTCTTGTCATACCTAAAAATGAAATATGTATCCCATGGGATGTATCATGACATCCATTTCACTGTTGAAAGAAACAAATCCTTAGGATTACATTGGAATTGTGCATATGGAGTAATGGAAAATATGATGTTCGAACCTGGCGTTGTAAAATTTTTTATACTACAAATGATCCTTTGGAACTCTATTTGATCAGTAATCCATACTTTATTGTCTAATGAAAAATGGTCCCAATTATTATAGGAGTATAGAATACATTATATTCTTCTATACAAATTATTATTGACAACCCAAAAACATATTTTTCTTATGATAGAATGATAGAACATGTTGTGTTTTTGACTTACATGACAAAGAAGAATTCCATGTCCCCTATATTTTAAATATAGAAGTTAATATTCCTTTAGGTATTAATTTATTCACAATTATTATCCTTATTTTTGATAAAAATAATTACATTGATATACACATTCATAATGAGAGAGTTTTCTTCATTTCCCTTGACATAGAGATTATAATCAACTTTTTCTTTCTTAAACTACATGCCCCTTAAGTTAATGTCCATATTTCAATACCATACTTCAAAAACGTAATTTATATCCTATAAATACTTATTTAACTTACACACTCTAGAATTAACATAAACCAAGAAAAAACTTTATATTTTTCAAGTGTTGGCCTCTTTCTTAAGTATACCATATATGAATACTGAATTCAAATCCATTTGGAAAACATTATAATTCCTTTGATCACATATTACATTAAATATACATATTGTTTCATACCTTATGACTATAGAAAACATATCATAAATAAATACCCACAATTTCAAAGTATCCAATTCATAAAATATGAGTTTGTTTCATGTTATTTCACCATTCTTATTGACTTTATTTATAAAAAAATATCTTTATCCTAATCATATTTTTGTCTTTTGGACAGGACATAGATTCCTAGGTATAATTATTCTCAATTAGATTCATCTATTCATTCATTTATATTATATAATACTTATGTTTCAAATATTCTTTAGTATTTTGTGTTTAACTTGTGAAAGTAAGATGTTATTATTGTAATTCATTAAAATCCTTTCAGTTTGAACATTGTTTCTGCTATCTCTAAGAATGTTCATTATCTCCAAAAGATTCCTAAGACCTTTAAAATATGTTTCTTATTTAATATTTCTTTCCTAATTATATTTCATAATCATGAAGACTATTATGTAAATATTCTTGTGCATCTAGAATACCCCCATATTATCTAATGTTTTCACTATGGATTTTCTCAGAATCATCCGCAATAGTAAATGATGCTTAAATTTTATTTTCAATTTCTAGAATAGTAACATAAAATATATCAACAATATTATTTGTATTCTTTTTATAACAACATTAAATCCTTTAATTTGTTTGTTTATCTAAGAAATATAACTTCATCATCTCTCTCATCAAACTTTTCCAAATGTTTAACTTGATATTCATGTTACAAAGGCTACTAAATAACTTTAAACTATTCAATTTTTGTTTATTTACTAACCACATATCATCGGGAATGTTTTCCAAATAGTATTATAGTGGACACCAATAGATAATATTTTTATTATTTATTATGTATTATAATTGAAATAGTTTTGAAATACCATTATCTAATAACATGATTCTCCTCATATCCACTAAATTTCAATTCTTCCACTCAACTATAATATTTTTCTAGTGTGTTTATAGATCACTATATTCATTCATTATTTAATGGTTATCTAAAAATTCATAAATTTTTTCATTTTTATATTTAAAACCATTATCAGACCAAAATACTTTTCTAGTATATCGTATTTGGTTGTCATCACTCCTACGAATATAATTGGAAATCATATTAGTTTGATATTTACTCAGCATAAAATAAATATGAGCCATTATAACACCCCAATGTTTTAAAAATAAATTTAAATTCATGAAACATTATTTTAAATAGATAGATATAAATATCCCTTAAACATAATTTTATCGCTTCTATGATTTGAATTTTAAAAAACGGACATACATGGTTGAGATTAGTAAGTTATTTAGAGTCAGATAAGACCAAATTAATTTTTGGTGAATAGTAACATACTATTATGAATAATAATGTTACCCTTATGAATAGTAACATACCCTTATGAATAGTAACCTCACCTATGATAGTAAATTTATAAGATTTAATTGAAGTTATGATATACCCATATCTTGGAATAATTAAATAAATGTTTTAAAATTTTTATTTTTTGAATAAAATAATATTTTATTTAAAAATTATAATAATAATATTTAGAAAATAAGTTTTAAAAAAATGGAGTTCATTTTTGAATTTTACAGGTCAAAAAATGGTTAAGGTGAATTTTTGGTATTTTTCAGAAAAACATTAATTGTTTATGAATAGTGAAATACAGTAAAATTTCGTATATAGAATTATCAGTTAAATACACTATTTATGACACCATGAATGATGTAAGAAAACTAGGTTATAACTAACATTATTTATTTACTATTTTGGGTCACATTAATTAATACTATCCATAGTCTTGAAGTAATAATATTAAACTAATGACTAAAAAAATTTAAAACTCCTCCTCTCCTCCAATATAAATACCACCCACTCCCCACTCTTCCTCTCACACCTCTCAATCCTTGAGACATGTTAAATTTATGAAAATACTCATCTCAAAACCATTCTCCACTTACAATACCTTCTAGTCTAACTAAATTTCCAAAACCAAGTGCCTTAAGAAGGATCTCAATGAGAAGAGATCAAGATGTAAACATCCTCTTTTGTTTTCTTTCTTTTCTTTTCATTTTATTTTCTATTATTATTATTTACTCACCTCCCCTTATCTAATAGGCCTGAATGATATAATATCTTAAAAAATAGTTATTTAATCATTTTTATGGAAGATTCACCATTATACTTCTTCTCCTCTCCCACTTATTCTGGAAATGAGAATATGGTCGGTGATGTGTCGATTTACCGACATCATGTACGATGTGAATTCTGTTTATTTTACTTCCATAAATACAGGTCATGAAATAGTTTTTACGGTCAAACCAGATTATAATTTATGTATTACATATTATTTAATGTTCTGTAATCATTTTTTAAACATGATATTAATTTACAAAACCAAATGAGTTCGTTGTTATCGAAGAACCTCCAAAATGATCTAAGCGATCATTATTAATGTTTTAACTAATAAATAATTTTAATATCATAATTAAAAATGATAAATGTTATAATTTAATTTTAATGAATCATTAAAATATCTTTTCATTTCATTTTTTGAGTTTCCCTTACAACCGACATGAAAATCCACTACAAACTTCTCATGGAAACCATATAATGCAGCCACCCAAAAATAATGGAATTAAAATACTATTATTAATGAATGGGTGGAATGATGTAATAAAATGATCCTGAGAGCTATTATAAAAATGAATATGTTTCTTTAAAATACTAACAACACTTTTTAATGTTCATACATAAGGTTTAAACACGTTTGAGGGAAGTGGAACCCAATGTAAGTGATCCTCTCTATCTCAGTTTTATTCAAGAATCACCTCTATGTTATGCTATTTAATTTTTAATTACTAATAATGGTGTGTGTTTTTTCACATCCCTCATACTTCCCATATGATATTTTAATGATTATATTCCATATTTCTATCACATGTACATCCATTACTATGCCAAAACTTTATAAGGGAATTCTTAACCCGATTTCCATTATTTGGGTTAACCTTCTCCTTTATTCATTATGTTGTATCGAGATTATATTTGTGAGGAATTTTTTTTAATATAATTTATTATGTTTATTTATAGTGTATACACATATCCATTCCATTTTATTAATTCTCACTCCAGTTATAAGGGACTTTCCTTTTAAAATCCTTTTAAAATTCTCTTTAATGAAATTCAAAAAGATTGTTTATATATATATATATATGGGAAGAGTGGTTTCTCTTGATTTCATGATACATTATTACCATGGTATATAACTTGGTCATATTTTATGTTGGCTTGATCCCATTATAGATCAAGATATGATGGGTGATCCCCACTAAATCTCTCTAATTAATTGGGTAATCCAAAGATGGAATTTGACCAAATATTTATTCCATGTGTAAGGGTGATTGTAGGAATTATATAGTAAATAAGTCCCACAAAAACTACATGATGTTTCCATTCATGTTACCGAGTTTTTATGAAATGGGTTTTATTTTTTTTATGTTATCACTTCACTGATGATTTATTTCCTTATATCCCTTACTAAGATTTTTGTGATCATCCCAAGTTTTTAAATTTTTGTCACAGGTTATAAGTATGTGTAAGAGAAAAAAGAAATAAAATTTAAATGTCATGAATATTTTTCAAAGAGATTATGTTTTATTTGAAAAAATTTATATTTAAAAAAATGGATAATGTTTTAATAGTATCCACAAGTATGATTATGAGATTTTATGTCCTAATTACCTAAAAATATAAATGGAAAAGTTCCTAAATATGTAATAATGTATGTTCTTGACTAATATTCAAGATTAAGTAATGTTTTAAGGATGGTTTAGATAACTTTAGGGGTTATGATGATGTTAAAAGAATACCATAAATGATATTTACTCTATGGTTAATATTAAATGTTATATAAATTAAATAATTCCATGTTTATTTTTCTAAGATATGTCTTTTCAGAATAGTTTTCCCCATAAAAATGGTGATGCTGAATTAGGAAGGCACCAAGAGGTCGATGTATGTCCGAATCTGCAGCCTGGAATGGTGGGAATCAGAACCGAGAAAATTGTGATAGAAATAGATCAGTTGAATTAAGAAATAAATAGTGGTTGTATACATTCTATAGAGGAACGTGATAAACCATGAAGAAATATGTCTTTTTGATGCATTTTATGACAGAACATCCCCCAGCATTCAATAAAACCACAGATCCAGTGATAGCTAAAGGATGGATCAATGCTTTAGAAAAGATATTTGATGTCATGGGATATTTCGAACGTCAAATGGTAATACTATCCATTTACCGTTTAGAAGGTTAAGATGATCGACATTGGTCTCTGGTAAAGAATACAAGAGATAGAGATGATCTTGACAGCCTAGAATGGGATGATTTTAAGCATCATTTTATAGAAAAATATTTTCCTAAAACTGTTCGACATAGAATGGAGAAACAATTATTAGAACTAATGAAGTAATATGATGATTCTGTAGCAGCATATAAATCCAATTTTAGAATATTGTCTAGGTACATATGGGATATTACTAGATATTTTGATAGTAAAATTAAAAGATTTTAGTTTGGTTTGAAATCATTTTTTGCGAAGAGCTTTGGCTTCATAAGAGATTAAAAGATGTGAGAAACTTGTTCGTTGTGCTAAAAAAAAGTGTAGATATTGTTTTCTAACATGTATGTGCCTCATGATGACATTAATAAGAATTGGTCAGGTTGATAGGCTTTGGGAAATAATTTTTCAAAGAAATATGGAGGTAAGAAAGTCATTTTCTCTTCTTGTAAAAAGTGTGGTAAAAGGAATCCATGTGAATATCTTGTAAATTCCGGGAAATTCTACCGATATGGAATTTTTGGGAAACATGTATCATGAGTTCAAGGAAAATTATCTGAAAATTAATGAGAATCTAATGGTGAGATGCTTTAACAGTAAGAAATTGGTTCATTTTGATAATGTTTGTCTGAATCTAGTCACTCAGGTAGGGAATTGGAAAGATTAGAAGCATAAGGTTGTGGTAAAATCCTTTACAACCACTTCAGTAGATGTTGAGCCATAAAATGGGGTGGTATCAGGTACATTTATTATTTTTAAATATTTCTCAAATGTTTTGTTTGATTCAGGGTCTACACATTCCTTCGTTTCTAAGAAATTTTTAGAAAAATTGGGAATTCAACCTCATTAAATGAAACTAGAACTCATGGAAAAAAAATATTGAGGAAATATTGTGGAAAAATTATAATAATATATATATATTTGTCTGTGGAAAGATTTTACCATCAAACCTTATTGTTTGGCCTCTAGTAGATTTTGATGTTATTCTGGGTTTGGACAGGCTTTCTTTTTATCATGCTAAGATAGATTGAAGATCCAAAGAAGTTTTTTCAGAAATAATTCTATTTTGTGTACAATAATTAAACCATACCAATGATAACATATTAGGAAGCTAAGAAACTGAAAAAATATGGAAATAAACGTTATCTTGTTCATATTTTTGAGGATAAGGTAAATATCTAGATTAATAATGTACTAGTGGTAAATGAATACATGGATGTTTTTCCTAATAATTTCTTAGTGTTATTCCTGATCAAGAGGTTGATTTAACTATTGACTTAGTTCCTGATGCTCAGCCAATTTCTAAACCCCCTTATTGAATGGCTCAAATGGTACTTCTGGAATTAAAAATTCAGTTACAGGATTTATTAGATAAAGGATTCATCTGAACTAGAACTTCATCACTAGGTGCTCCTATATTGTTTTTTAAGATTAAAGATTTTTCAATGAGACTTTTTATTGATTATATATCCTTGAATAACATTACTATTAAAAACAAGTATTTGTTGCCTCATATCGATGATTTTTTGATCAGCTCCAAAGAGATCTGTATTTTTCAAATGTTGACCTAAGGTCAGGGTACCATCAATTGAAATTAAATGATGTAGAAGTTCCTAAGACTATGTTCCATATAGATATGATCATTATGAATTTGTAGTTATGCCTTTTGGGTTAACTAAGTCACTTGTTTTATCATGAATCTTATGAATAGAATATTTCATGAGTTCTTGGATAAGTTTGTTGTTTTATTTATTTATGACATTCTGGTATATTATATAAGTAAATTGGAGCATGAAAAACATATAAGGGTTGTTTTTCAAACCTTACAAGAAAATAAACATTATGGAAAATTCAGCAAGTGTGATTTTTGGTTGCAATAGATTTATTTTCTTGGTAACATTATAAATAATGATGCAATAACATCTGATCCTACCAAAACCAAAGTGGTTGATAAATTTCCAAGACCAACAAATGTTACAGAGATTCATATTTTTCTTAGATTATTAGGTTATTACAGACAATTTTGTAAAAACGTTTCACGATTATCTATCCTGCTAACTAAGTCAACACTAAAAGGGGTCAAAAAATTTTGGATAGAATAATGTGATGTTTGTTTTCATGTATTGAAAAGAAGATTGGTGAATGCTCCAGTTCTGACTCTACATTCAAGAAACGGTGAAATTTTTATCTATAGTGATGTTTCATTGAAGGGACTTGGTTGTGTTCTAATACATAATGATTAGGTAATTGCTTATGCTTTACTTGAGTGGAAGTCTCATGACCTAAATTACCCTACACATGATTTTTAATTAGATTTTGTGATCTTTGCTTTAAATTTTTTGGAGGAATCATTTATATGGAGCCAAATGTGAAATATATACGGACCATAAAAGTTTGAAGTATATATTCACCCAGAAGGAATTAAACATGATACATAGAAGATGTATGGAACTAATTGAGAATTATGATTACTTGATTCATTACTATCCTGGGAAAGAAAACATATTGGTTGATGCATTGAGTCGAAAAAATAATGCTACATTAACCATGATATATTTGAAATATGGTCATTTGGAAAAATATTTGATGAATTTTGGATTAGAAGTTATTGGTGCAAGAAATACATCTATTTTGTTTTAGGTTTTGGTGCAGTCATCATTGTTAGACAGAATTAAACAAGCATAGAAGAAATACTATGAGCTATAAAGAAAGGTAAAATTCATTAAAATAGGTAAGTTTCCAGAATTTAATCTTGATAAAGATTTTATTTTACGATTTGGTAAAAGGTTGTGTGTTCCTTGAGATTCCTAATTGAATAATGAATTATTATGTGAAGCTCATAGTTCTCCATTTTTAGTTCATCCTGGAAGTACTAAGATGTACAAAGACCTTCAAGAGTATTATTGGTGGGATGGATTGAAAAGGGATATTGCTGATTTTACTATGAAATGTTTGAATTGTCAACAGGTTAAAGTAGAGTAGCAGTTACTGAAGGGGATTATTTATTCTTTTCCTGTGATAGAGTGGAAGTGGGAGAATATATCCATTGACTTCATTGTGGGACTACCAAATACTTCTCAAGGTAACAATGCTATTTGGGTTATTGTTGATTGACTACCTAAATCTACACATTTTCTTTGTATTCAAGATACAACTTCTTTGGATCAGATTTTTCGATTGTACCTTAAACATATTATCAGGTTACATGGAGTTACGCTTTCCATTGTATCTGAATGGGATCATTGGTTCACTTCTAACTTTGGGAAGTGCCTTTATAAGTCGTTGGGAATAGAATTAGATTTAATTACAACTCTTCATCCTTAATCATATGGGAATCTAGAACCAATAATTCAGACCTAGGAGGATATTATTTGAGCTTGTTCAACGGACTACTAGGGAATTTGGCATTAATATCTTTCTTTTATTGATTTTTATTATAATAATAGTTTTAATTCTAGTATACAGATGGCACCTTTTGAAGAATTCTATGCGAAGCTATATAGAACTCCAGCTTTTTGGGACGAATTTGAGGAGAGGAAGTTGATGGGACTAGAATTAGTAGACGAAATGGAAGAGAAAGTGAAGATGATCCAGAAACACATGATGATATCTTAAAGTATGAAGAAAATTTATGCATATGATAGGAGGAAAGACTTTTATTTTAAGGTATGTGATAAGGTTTTTCTTATAATCTCACTATGGAAATGTTTTATGCATTTTGGTAAGAACTGAAAGCTAAGTCAATGGTTCATTAGATCTTATGAAATTCTAGGGAAAGTTGGACCAGTCGCCTATCGAGTAGCTTCTCCTCCAAGTCTATCTTAGGAACATAATGTTTTTCATGTTTTGATGTTGAGAAAGTGTGTTCCCGATTCATCTCATGTTTTGAGCCCAGTAAAAAATCAGCTAGAAGAGAAACTTTCTTATAAAGAGAAACCTATTCAGATTCTTGATCATAGAGAGAAAGTATCGTAGAATAAGGTAATCCACTAGGTAATGGTTTTGTGGAGAAACCACATAGTAGAATAAGAAACATGGGAATCTAAAAATTCTATAAGGTAAAGGTACCCACACTTGTTTAATAAGTAAATAAAATTGCGAGGACACAATTTAATAAAGGTGATGATAATGAAACACCCCAAGGTTTAAAAAAAATTGAAATTCATGAAACACTATTTTAAGTAGATAGTTATTACTAGCCCTTAAATATAATTTTTCCACTTATATGATTTGAATTTTGAAAAACAGACATACACGGTTGAGATCATTAAGTTATTTAGAACTTAATTTTTAGTGAATAATAACATACCCTTATGAATAATAATATTACCATTATGAGTAGTAACGTAGTTTTATGAATTTTAACTTTACCTATTATCGTATACATATAATATTTAATTGAAGTTATGATATACGCATATCTTGGAATATGTAAATAAATGTTTTAAAATTGTTTTTTTTGGAATAAAATTTTATATTGTTTAAATATTTAATTAATTGTATTTATAAAATATTTTTCCAAAAATGGAGTTCATATTTTAATTCTACACGCCGAAAAAATGGTTAGGGTGAATTTTTTTTGATTTTTCTAAAATACCTAAATTTTTTATGAATGGTGAAATATGACAAAATAACGTATATACAAATTATCAGTTAAATAAACTATTTATGACATCATGAATGATATAATCACACTAGGTTCGAACTCACATGTTCTCTTTACAATTTTGGGTCACATGAATTAAGACTATAAATATTATTGAGCAATAATATTTAACTAATATCTAAAATAATGTAAAACTCCTCCTCTCATCCACTATAAATACCACCCACTCCACCATCTTCCTCCCACACCTCTCAAGCCTTGAGCCTTGAAAAAGTTCTACCAAATACTCCTTTCAATCCCCTTACCCACTTTCAAGACCATCTATTCTCACCAAAATTTAAAAAACAAGGGCCTTAAGAAGGATCTCAATGAGAAGAGATCAATACGTAAACATTCTATTTAGTTTTCATTCTTTTCTTTTTATTTTCTTTTCTATTCTTCTTCTTTCCTCACCTTCCCTTATCCAAGATGAATGAGTGATCCAGTGTCCTAAATATTCTGGATTTCATAATTTTTATGGAAGATTCACCATTATACTTCTTCCCTTCTCCCACTTATTCTAGAAATGAAAACATCATCTGGGATGCCTTGATTTACCTACATCATGGATGATGTGATATAAATTTTTTTTACTTACTTCAATACTGGTCATAAAACCATTTTTATTGTTGAACCAGAATAAAATTTATTTATTATATATTATGTAAGGTCCTGTAATTATTTTTTACACATGATATTAATTTACAAAACAAAATGAGTTCTTTATTATCAAAGAACCACCAAAATGATCTAAACAAACATCATTAATGTTTTAACTAATAAATAATCTTCATATAAGAATTAAAAATTATAAATGTATTAATTTAAGGTTATGTAAACATTAAAATACCTTTTCATTACACTTCTGTAGTTTCTTTTATAACTGACATGAAAATCCACTACAAACTGCTCATCGAAACCATGTAATGCACGCACCCGAAAACAATGAAATTAACAAAATATAATTAATAAATAGATAGAATAATGTTATAAAATGATCATGAAATGTGTTATAACCATTAATATGTTTCTGTAAAATAGTAATAACACTATTTTAACCTTTATATATTAGTTTTAAATAAGTTTGATGGAATTGGAACCCGAGCTGAGGGATCCTCTCATTCTCAATTTTATTCAAGAATCACCCCTATGTTATGCTCTTTAATTTTTAATTCCAATTGTTGGTGTATGTTTTCTCACCTACCCAATACTTACATTATGATATATTAATGATGATATACCCCATTCATATCTCATTTAAATCCATTACCATGCCGAAACATTTTAAGGTAATTCTTAACCCAATTTTAATTTTTTTAACCTTCTACCTTATTCATTATGTATTGTTGAGATTATTTGTGTGATGAATTTTTATTTATATTATGTTTTATTATGTGTATTTATAGTTTATACACATATCCATTATATTCTCTTAATTCTCAGTTCAGTTATAAGGGAATTTCCTTTTAGAATTCTTTTAAAATTATATTTGATTAAATTCAAAAAATTGTTTTATATATATATATATGGAATGAGTGGTTTCTCCTAATTTCATGATAATTTATTACCATGGTATGTTCCTCAGACATAGTTAAGGTTGGTTTGATCAAATTATATCTCAATATATGAAGGTTTGAGCCCTATTATAGTTCAATATATGTTGGTTTGAGCCCATTATAGCTCAAGATATGATGGGTGAGCCCCATTATAGCTCTCCAATGCATTGGGTACTCCGAAGAAGGAATTAGGAAAAATGGTCATTCCATGTGTAAGGGTAATTATAAGAGTGATATGGTAAATATTTCCCAAGGCAACTACATGATGTTTCGATGAATTTTAATGAGATTTTATGAAATGGGTTTTATTTGTTTTTATGTTATCACTTGAGTAACAATTTCTTTCCTTATATCCTTTACTGAGCTATTTGTGATCATCCTAAGTTTTTAAATGTTTTTCACAGTTTATTAGGATATTTAAGATAAATAAGTAATGCAATTTAAATTTCATGGATATTTGTCAAAGAGATTATGTTTTATTATAAAAGTTTTATATTTTTAAAAAATGGATATTGTTTTAATAGTATTCACGTTTATGATTATGAGATGGTAGGTATATTTTATGTCTCAATTACATAAAACTCTAAAATAAAAAGATCCTCAATATGTAATAATGTATGTTATTGACTAATATTATAGATTAATTAATGTTTTAATTCTGGTTCCTTATATCTATATTATTAAAATCAATAATAAATTCAATAAATGATTCTTTACATTGGTTGAATATGACATCATTAGACCACATAGATATAAGGGTATTAACTCAAGAGGTTTATTTATTTTGGTCTCCACCGCCTTGTAGATCATGGTCATTATTTTACCATTGTGACATGTTCCTCAAGTATTGATACATTGACAATTTAATTGTCATAGAATAAAGTTTGATAAGACGATTCATGTTATTTTTATTAAAATGGAAAAGTCTTTTATGCCAAATTTGATATTCCTTATTCATTAGCATGAATCATGTTCCATAATCATTATAAATTTAGAATGGATTATTTCATATTCAATATCCCTTAATTAACATTATTTTATCCTTTATACTTCAAAATACATATCTATTAATAATGAAATTCACTTCATTCCCATGATCATAAATCTAAGATACACTCAAGAGACTGTTAATGAACTCATTAATGAAGAGAACGTCATTATATTTCTTTTCAGCAATCATGGTATCTCTAAATCATTTCACATTGAGTGATTCATAATTTATAAAATTGATATCTCATTCATGATACATTTGGATTTCTTTAAATATATTTTTATTATTGATCATGTGTGATGTGAAACTAATATCAAGTACCTAAGATTTCCCAACTTTTCCATATTTTCAAGCCATATCTTCCATTATTACATGCTCTTATCTCCAATATAATTTTCTTTTATTTTAAATAATTACACCTTTACATTAAATGGAAACAAATTATAATTCAATAATTAATATTTATCTCAAAACTATGAACTAAAACAACCAACCAGAAAACCAATTCTAAATTTAAATTCCAAAACCAAAAAACATGAAAATATGAGGATAAAAACTATGTCAACATATGTGCCTTGATTCAAGTGCTAGGAATTTTTTTGGATTAAGATTTAGGTCTCATAATCATTTCAAATCTTTATCTTCATCGCACTATTGGAAGACCATACATCACTAAACCTTATCCAAACCATATATTAACCATTTATTTGAACTAAAATAAATACTAGAAAACCATCACTAGAGAACCATCCACTATAAGCATTCACCAATGTCATTAAACAAACACCAAGGAACATTCCAAAAAAAACTATAAAATCCATAGAAATTATTAAAGAAAAATAACATAACTAGATCACCATGATGAAGCTGATATCAAAATATCTTGAGAAAATACACCATATAAATCCACCTCCAAATGAAACTAGAGAACCTGAAACATAACAACCATCATTAAATTACACCTTGTATCCCAACCAAAAACCCATCGTATTACATTAATTCTTTTAAGGTTTAAAGTTTTTCAAAATTAGTCTTTTTTGAAAAAACACCCTTGGTTGAGCCTAACACATGACCAACCTAAGAGTAGTTCATAATTCCATAAGTGAATAACTACATATGGAAGACAATCGAAAGCATAGGGGAACCACCGGTTGAATAATCTAGTATGAGGTTTATCCTAACACATAGCCACTACTGATTACACTTCTTATCAATATATTTAGATTTGTAATTCTTGTTGAGTTTTTTTGGTAATGGGGTAAGACATGTGTTAGTGATGTGATTAGATTAATAATATATCCCATAAGTTTCCTATAGAGGATCATAACTATTTTACAATTTTACTTTCTACATTGAATGTTTTCTCCTCTGGGATATATTCACTTCAACATGACTCCCTCTAGATTTATATCAACCTTAAAATTGAAGGAGTGACAAATTTCACTAGGTCTCATAATATTTTTCACAACACACAACACAACAAAAACATGTTCTTTTGAATATAAATATACTTGGGTAGAAAATAGATTCTTAAAATTATTCTAATTCAAATTCCTTATGATTAAAAATGCATTCCTTTTGATCAAAATTCTCATGATTAGAAAATTATTTATTTACCTTAGATTTAACCTTAGTTTTATACTTTGTATTATTCTTCTTCCACACCTTATTACTATTATAATTTTCAAAATAATAACTTTTTGTAGAAATGGGTGTATTCACTTCATGGGTGATGTAATCATCATTCTGCCTTTATTATTACCATCACTATTTAGATTGAAATCCATGGTTTCCAACACAATTTTTTATTGGTACCATGGGATGTTATCTTTGTTACTTAGTAAAATCAAATAACTTCATTACTATTTTGAAACATTAACCTACATCATTCATAAAAAATTTAAAATTCAAAGGTTAAATGTTTCTTAATGAATTTTTAACTTCCACTATGTTCAAGTCAATATATCTACCCCCACCCCCACCCCCATTGTGATCAAATTCACTATGGAAATATCAAGAATATTATCCCAAGATTCATGATTTCATTAAATCTTTCATTTTTTGTGTGAACTCTATTTCCATCTTGGTGGTGTCCTTGGATTTTGATTCATCAAAATTATTC
This sequence comes from Viscum album, assembly GCA_963277665.1. Taxonomy (NCBI): domain Eukaryota; kingdom Viridiplantae; phylum Streptophyta; class Magnoliopsida; order Santalales; family Viscaceae; genus Viscum; species Viscum album. Next base: position 1,144,437,717 of record OY728139.1, on the reverse strand, counting down.
CTCAAATTAACAATTTCATTCTCCAAATCCTAGATTTATTTGTCAATATTTTTAATTTTATTCAATATTTCCCAAATTTAATCCTTAATTTGAATTCCTTTAGTGTCACATTATCACTGATTTCTTCTTCATTACTCCCCTCTCTACTACTTAGTTTTTCTTAACTAGAGGGTTCCTTGGATTTTTTGTTTTGGTCATAAGATCTTGAAGTCTTTCATTTCCAGAGTCCCCCTAAACACTTTTATTATCCTCATGCAAATATGTGAAATCATGTTTTGAGAGTAATTTTAAATTATTTAAGGTTTTCTCATTCCCTTTTCCTTGGAATAATTTTCCTCCATCTTGACCACTTAACACCTTATTTCCCCTTGATGATATTTAAGATTGATAGTCACATTCAACTTCATTATTTCTCAGAGGTACATTGCTAAAAATATGTTCAATACTTCCATAATTGAAGAAATTAAAATAAATTTTTCATTTATACATACCTTTGGCCAATGAGGTAAAATCATTTAAATCCATTTCATCATCCTTAGCACTATTTTCTTAAATATGAGACTACTTTGTTTCAACATGTTTTAAACTTTTTCATTAATTAAATGTGTTCTGTTTTTTATATTTTAATTTTCTTTTTAAGTATACCCCTATAATCATTACATATTCTATAAAGATGTTGACTTTGCCGATTTCTATTTATCTAAGGATTGATTCTCAAGAGAATATATCTTTATATGAAATTTGTTTAGGATGATTCTTATCATATTATTTATAATGATAAGATTTTCAGGAATTTATATATAGTGTCAAATAAGGATTAAAATTTATTCACCAAAACTAGGAACATATTCACTAATTCATATTATCACATTAAAATATCCTTGAATCTATCCAGGAATATTTATATCCACCAAAACTTCACCTTTTTCTATTCTTCAGGTATATTGTGGAGTTTATTTCAAATTATATTCATTATCTTTTCCCCATAACTCATATCCAATAGTTATCTGAGAGGGATAATAGTAATGCATTTCATGATCTCCCATCTACTATTATATTATCATTATTAAGAAAATTTTATGATTTCCCAAAATTAAAAATATTTTTACCATTCTTAGTGATGTTGAAAACATCCAAAAGAAGAGAACAGAGATATGAACCATCTACTCATTCCATAGATAGAATACCTTTCTATCAATCTTGAAAATCATTATTTAATGTATTCATAGACTCTATAGATATAAAAAACCAAAAGATATTATCAATAAAATTATAACTCATATCTAAGTAAAAATACCAAGAACCTTCTCAAAAACACTCTAATACCAACTGATAGACCCATGTGATAGTAAACCACCACTATGAATTGGGTAAATTTTTGCTTTCAAAAACACCAACAGTTGCCTCATTTTTCATTTAATTGTTTCTATGATCATATTTAAAATTATGAAATGAATAATAAATGAAAATAACACACATGGAATAAGGGTTTTTACAAGGTTCACTCACTCTAGTTATCGAGTGGTTAATCCTTGGTTTCTCCCAATTATGATATTGTTATACACATTATTATCTTTTTATGAAGAAGAAAATGTCATTTAGTAGGAATGGATTCTTAAACTCTTGAGTATAAGATAAATCTAGAAAATAATTAACAAGTTGATTGATCTATCATGACCTTCTTAAGTTTCTATGAAATTTGAATCACATGTTAACCCTTATTCTTATCCACTTTCCTAGTCAAAATCTACTTTGAATGGGTTGTCAGGTCTCCTAATTTTTTTCCCTCTCTTCATCTCAATTAATAAAGTAAACTCAAATTTTATATATAGGTATAAAATCACCATGATATAGTTTCATTTTCCATGGTTTGGAAGTGATTACATCATTTAGATCCAAATTATTTTTCCATATGTCCCTTAGACTTCGCCATCTAAAAAATATGTTTCACCATATAAGAGATATATGAATTTTATATATGAAAACATATAAAAGGTAACCATATTATATAGGAAATATACTTAAACTTATAATTCCCACCAAAATACTCATTTTAAACTCAATTTCCAATGATTGTTTTATATCCTTATCTGTTGTTGAGCATAATATAGTCATACTCGACTTTAGTCTAAGACTACTATATTTTGTGGTAATTTTAATTCAAGGCGTAGTATATGAGAATTTTAAAATTCACTACAAGATGTGAAATATACATTTCCAATTTTATTACATGTGGTAATGTATCATATTTTACCTTAATTTTTCTTTGTAAATCTCTATAACTATACCTGAGCTGGGTATGGGAATTTTATTAATTGTCCATGGAATAAGGGACACCTAAAACACCTATTTTGGGAATCTGCATGGCGTATCACAAGACCACCATGAGGCTAGTCCCATTGAAATGGTTTTTTTCTTGGAACCCTTCACAATCTATTTTGGCTCTTACAACACACTCATTTTAATAGATCATGAAATTGTATATATGGATTCCTAATAATTTCCTTCATTCTTTTGCATCAAACTCAGCTATGAATAGCCTCTCAATCATTCATGTGTATGTTTTCAATAAATAAAACACAAAACACATTCAAAACTCTTTAATTAATATTCTCAATAAACAATTCATAGTTTAAATCCAATGTAAATTTTATTCAAATACCACACTATATGTAATGTTTTTTGAGATTTATCAATACCTAAGTGTAATATTAATAATATATTGATCATTTCTCACTTCAGATCAACTCACAGCCCCCCATTTCAATTGAAATTATAAGGGGATTATTCAAATTAATAAACCATCCTAGTAGATCTTCATACTATTTTTCAATATATTCATTACAATTAGAACTTTTCATCTTACCTAGTTTATTTTCACCGAGGTTTTTCTCATCCTTTGTAATTAAATTTTAAAAATCATTCACTTATACATTCCAAAAAGTAAAACCCCAAGATATAAACCTATATATCCCCATATAATTTACATTTCATCACTCCCATGTTTATTATATATAAATATATTTTTGTGATTTTTTTTGGAGGGTGTAAAATAGTAAAATAATAGGTGCACAAACATAGGTAAATCTGGTACCATTATGAAATTGATCAAAAGAGAATAAATTATTGAAATTTTATTATTGTAATAAAATAATAATAATAAACATGATTATACCTTCAATTATGTGTAAAAAATTCATAAGTCATGTTTGTGTGAAAATATGTGTGGAAATATTAAACAACAAAAATTTCTATTAAAGTATTACAAATATTTTCATCAAAGACTCAATGGTTTTATAATCATATCATTGAAAGAAATATATTTTTTAATAAAATCAATCATTAATGAAAATTTCATTCTCATACTTCACAAACTACTAGTGATATTGTAAATATTATGAATGAATTTTTATAGGTTGTATGTATGTAATGAGATTGGGACATGGTTTTTAAATTTATTTTTTATTTGTTTTTTTTATTTTTTTGTTATTTATTTTCTTAAAAATAAAATCCTATGTAAATAATTTTTTCTCCCCCATACTTAAAATTTTCATTTTCTACTATAAAATAATATTAAATAATAATATAGGTAAATAAAGGTAGGGAGATGATAAGCCAAATTTGTATATAAATTTTATTGTCATTCATCTATATTTTTTCTTTAATTTACATGATAATTCATATAGTACGTGTTCAATTTTGTAGGAATAAAATCTTCATAGGATTCCAATGAAGATAGGTAGAAAAGGTGAAAAAATGGATCAGTACACATCATGATGCGTCAGTACACTTCATATAATAGAAGTTCACAGCCAGACCCAAGTCGTGAATCCAAGCCATGAACAAGCCATGAATCCAGCAAGGAAAAATCAGATACACATCATATACACCCCATTCATGACTTGATGCCTATCAAAAAAGATATCAAGAAAGCCGTGAGGAATCCACATAGGAAGAAATCTGATGTGAGTTACATGTCGTGAACACCCACTAAATGATGTGTACCCAGTCAAACATCATAAATTCACAAGAGATGCGAACTACATACTGGAGAACCCAAAAACCACATAAATTAAAGCGGATTAAAGGTACATGTCATGATGAAATATTCCTATATATGAATCAAAGTGGAAAATCATTTAACAAAACTTCCAGATGAGCTCCTTCCACCCTTTTGACTCCATGTGTGTTCCCTCACCCTTTTCCCTTCAAACTCTAAATTTTTTAGTGTTTTACACTTCTTTATTAATCCAAGAGTTGTGGATATTTCATTCTTCAATGCCCTACCATTTCTACCAATTAATTTAGATTTAATTTCATTTCCCTTTCTCAAGTAATTATTTTACTTAGAATTGTGATTTTCTTAGTTCATGTGTTACTCTCTTTATAAACCATGAACCCTTGCCTGGTCTCAGTTCCATTAATTTCAATCAACATATTGAGAATTATTTTGTTAATGTATTTATTTTTATCTTTATCCCTAATTACTAGCTAAATTCCATAGGGGTAGGAATCAAGTCCAATGTATCTACATTCTTAATTAAATCATTAATTCTAAACTCGACAGACCTAATAAAATTAGTAATTAAGATAACACCAAACAGTCTATCCCATTTGATAAAACGTCCCTAACCATGGGACAATCAAGAAAACTAACCTACCCTAAATGGATTATACTAGGCTACTATCACTAGCCTAGGTAACTTTATTCCCTAGAATCTAAACTTAATGCACCTAGGTTAGTGTTATCTTCCTGACATAGAATAGTTACTTCCATGGTAGAACTAGGTGGCTAGAACTAGAAACCTATATTTTCTTCAAAGACTAAACCTTAGGACCCTTGTAGGCTTAGAACTAATGATCACTATTTAATAAGATATACAAGATTGATCTTGGCCCCTTATTTATCTTTTGAAGTCAATTATAGAGTCAAAATTGAGTCAAACTCCCAAACATTATGGTCACTTGAAAGGACTCTTCTATGATTATTAAAACAATTTCTTCTAGTAAAAATAGAGTTCTCCCTGTGGGTTTGACCCTGCACTCCCTCAATGCTACTCTTGTATTTAGTGAAGTTTTGGATATAAAAATTCTATTTTGAATCACACTCAAAGGGATTAATGACACCTCCAAGGCCTCTGTCACGAGATGAGGCAGCCTTATAAACTATCACATATCTTGCATCCATTTAAAAGAGTTAATACACTATATTTTTGAAAAGTAATCATATAAGTTTTTAATCCATTTATAGTTAATGGAAATAATTCATACACTCATATCATGTAATACATGAAATACTCTAAAATGATAAACATGAAAAATAGTATAAGGAATGATTCATTGATAATGAATCTTACTTGGAAAGTGCTTTAACATAAAATTGTACACAAGAACCTTATAATCAATATAGAACATTGATTAATGAATCATATCAACATGGATATCCTTTAACTTCTCTTTATATAATTGATACCTCTATTATTCATTACTATAAATTTCTACCAACTCCTAAATCTATAATTTTTTGTGTTCACTTTAATCTGATAGATTTATTGTTCATTATTTAAAATACCAATATACATGATTCTATAACTCTATAAGGTGATGATTATCTAATCTATTGACAATAGTATAAGGTGTAATTTCAATGGGTGTTTTAAAATCTATATATAATTAACATAGAAAACTATCTAAGATCAAACTATGATCTTTTCTGTTTGGTTGTTCCATTTTTACCAAAAACAATTAACTTCCCAATTTGAAATTTCATCTTATACATTAGTTTCATAATTATATATAGTTAATACCTTATAACCCCCCCTCGAAAATACATATAAACAATGGGTTTTGTATTGTGATGTTAAAAAAATCACGATCTCAAATGATAATTATAGACAATCCAATCATACTAAAAATTTGAGTGCTCAAAAATTCTATAATCACTAGAGAGTCATCGAGCACTATTTTCTTTTCCTTCACCCATATTAAGACATAATCAATAGATAATAATATATACATATATCTAAATTAATTTGGGCAAGTTCACATGATTTTAATACCCTATACATCTAATATATCAAAAAAAATGGGTTGTTGAATAATTTCATTCATCTTAGATATATTCCTTGTAAATTGACATCATGTACATGATTGAAAAACTGATGATTACCCCTATACAATGTAGGATAATAAATTATATACTCAAAGACATATAGAGTTATATTTTGAAATTAAAATTTATGCACATAAGTTAGAGTATAGAATAATATCAAAATATATGTGAACTCAAAGCCACTTACACATCATCAAATAAATGAGTCACTAAAAATGTACTACAAGTATGGGCCATACCAAATATGCCATCATTAATCATGTTTAATAATATAGTGTTATGTAAAACTAAAACCTATATAGAAAATATATATCATTGAACAATTTATAATATTCATATACCAAGGGGTAAGGTATGATACCTCACTAAGGATTTCATTAGGTAGAAACTTTTAATGGGGATGGGTGAGTCAACATTTATGTCTAACAGTGGGGTAATTCAAATTTAGTTCTGTAATATATTTTCTACTAATATCTTATCATGAATCTATATATTAACCTCTTAGATAATTAGAATATACTATATGATTAAAGGCTTAGCCTTAAGCTTCTTAAAGAGAAATTGAAGGGCAACATGATCAAAAACCACAGTCAACTTTAATCTAAAAAGATGTTAATGAAATATTTTCAAAGAAAATGAAACAAAAACATTTTTAGTTTTAGTTTTTTTATAGTTTTATTTGAAATATACAAAATTGAATAAATTATATTCAATTAAATAAGGATAATTATCAAACCACTATGAAAAACCACCCCAACTGAACAGTTAGAGGCATTATACATGACTTTGAAGGGGAGATCCCACATTTTTGGTTGGATGGTTGGTGGTGATATGAAAATCCTTTTTTGTTAATTAAACATTTCTGTTAAATAATAATAAAACAAAAAATCAACATCTTTTTATAATAATTAATAAAAGGGATGTGAAATCATACTTAAGTTTTTAATTAATTGGTGTTGAATGCTAGGGTAACCCAAGAACGATCTTATATCCCAAAAACTTTATGGGTATGGTAATAAAGAAATAACATCAATTTTTTACTTATCAACTTAGATACCCTTCTTATAAAAAACATATCATAAAAAATAAAAACATATTGCATTCATCAAATGACCTTTTTTATAATTTGAAACAAGGTTATTTTCAAAACATTATTAATGTACAGAATTAATAATAGACAAAAAATCATTAAAAGAGGATCCATAAATAGAGAAATCATTTATGAAGACCACCATACAATGCTTTAGGTAATGTAAGAAAATACTAATTATACAATTATAGAATATACCTAAATAATTTCATAGACAAAATGGAATACTAATGTATGTAAATGTATAAAATAATCATGTAAATTTCCACTTTTTCTTATCTTCATAGGCTATATTAATCTAGATACATCATGAAAAGTTATCATGAAAATAGTAATAAGACTTACCTACTGACATTTATAATATTTTTTTCAATCAATGATACTAGAAGAGGGTACATTCACGTGAATTCAGAAATCTTATAGTAGTCTATACAAACTCACTAACTATTTTTCACTTAAGCTAGAACCAATTAGTTATTATCATTATAAAAAACCATAAGGATGATTTTTTTTGGAATAAATTGCATTGTACTAACCCATTTACAATCATATATTGGACATATGATCCCACACATTAATAATTCTATTACTTAAATTTTTAAAATGTCAAGGAGGGAGGGGTTTATACAATATTGTGGTTTTCCTAACAATTTAACTTTATCCTTGTGGATAATTCTATACATACATATGAATGGAATAATACTAGGGAAATCAATAAATGTATATCAAATTTATTTTTCACACTCTCTTAAATGGTTGGAATTTTTTTTCATCCTCTAGAGATGTTATATTATCAAAAAATGAAAGATGATTTCTCAACACCCTAAAAAAATCTATTTTTTAGGTCGTTTAGAAGTGACTTAAATTCAAGAGATAGTAAGTTGAGAATATGTTGAAATGATTTTTTTAATTAATCTCTTGTAAAAAATACATTTACTCAATGTTTATCTCCTTAATGGAATGTTTAATAAAGATGGACATTGTATAATCATCGATAGTTTCAAAAATCCCAAAATGTAATAAATAATCTATATACTTACATGCATGGAATTGTTTAACATTATTATAGATATAAATTTAGGAAACCTAGCGAAAATAAAAAATAGAGAAGAAAATAAAGAAAGAGAGAGAAAAATATTTATTTGAAATGTCACCATATATGGGGTACAAATAAATATTATTAACTTAGAAAGTGTATTTATCCTTTGGTTAGTGTTTAAGTACATCTATAATTTGAAAATTTGTAACATAACTAATAAATTTTCTTTCAAGGCTGCCATTATTTATAGTGATGATTATCTTTACAATTTATAGAAATGGAATACCAAAAATTAGTGGTGTGTGCCCTTTTATTTTATCATCCTTCATTTTTAATATGTATATTTCAACAGCTAAAAACAATTATTAGGTGACCTAGTAATTTCATATATAATTATTATATAATTTTAGATGAATATTTAATATATCAAATAATAATAGAAACCCTAAAACCATAAAGGTTTAGTGTATTTACATACTAGATTCAAAATCAACTTATTTCATAAAATATTTTCAATATCCCTAAAAAATTTCTAGTCAATTAGTACCATTATTAAACATGCACTATTTAAAACTTTTCGTAGTAACCTGGGAAGTTGGAAACATAATAAATTTATATCTCAAATTCACAGTAAGGGTAAATGTGCTAGATATCAAACATTGATCATAAGTGAGCATAAGGTAAGAATAATGGTATGATAACATGACCATAACTTATTAAAGTCATACAAAATCATTTAATTATCAATAATCAGACGTTATGTTATAATACTTTGTCAAAACAAAATAAAAAAGTCAAAATAGTATAAAATCATCAATAATAAATTATGATCCATGGGAACATATCATACACATAATACATAAGTTGGTGGAATACACATAATTATAGAAAATAAATTCTTTATTCAAAGATAACTTCCAAGTCAATCATTGTGGATATATTTCCATAGTGTATTAAGTTTACTACTTATTCCATCATTTCCATTTCATGGCTCACTAGTAAGAAAATAATAGTTGATAGAGTCCCTTACTGAAATGGGTTCACTCCCCATTTCAGTTCATATTATCTCTTGAGATATCAATATTTCCCAATGCATTAGTGGGATATATAATTTTTGGATTTCCTATAACAAACTAAAAACAATAAATATGTTTACTATAATATCATAAAAACACTCTTCATTTTATTATTTCATAACCCATGTAAAATAAATGGGTTTTATAAATATTTTATCATAAATTCATTAACCCATGGGAAAGTCATGTGTTTCAAATAACCATCCTTAATACATAATATTTATTAGAAATCCAGGTAATGAAAGTGAATGGTGTCTAATAATAATATCCCTAGTGATTCATAACAACCCTTAAAGGATGTTGATATAGATAAATAATCAATTTTATAAAACCATTTAAAATATTATTTGAAAGTCAAGAAAATTTATCCTTCTTATTTTCATAACTTTATAAATCAAAATTACTTGATAATTAAGAATTGTATTTTATTTTTAAAAAATTATAAATGTGTAAAGTGGTATTCATTATGAATTAAGGACGTTATTGAGGGAAAATCCATTCATGTCGTATATGTTAAAAGAAAACATTCCTTTTTACCCTTTTGTAAAATGTCAAAAATTAATTATATATATAACTTTTAAAATGATTCATTTTCAACCTTTGTAAATAAATTAAAAATAAGGGAAAATAATCTTTATAATAAAAATCAAGTAAAGGTAAAAGCTTCCATAGAACATTTTTAGGAACATGAATATAGAATATAAGATTCCTGGCCTAACAAAAAAGAAATAAGGTCTTCACAAAAACATTTTCATGATCAATTTAACCACCAATGAGTGGTAATAATAGTTTAAAATTCTAAAAATAAACAAAAGATAATAAAATATAAGGTTTTAAAATGATAAGTATCATACAATTCCCCTTAATAAAAATTCAATATAGACAATTCCAAATATAAATGAGATTATAATATAAACCCTTACCTCAAATCTTATCTTACTTTATACAGATTCAAAAATCCTTTATAATAAATATAGATTTATTAAAAAACTATTAAGGAACCATATTCATAAATAACATACTATATATCATTCTTTTATAATTTCCAATTATTGTTTTATTAATAATTCATCATCAAAATGAACATTCGTGTGAAAATTGATATATTCCCCGTGTATATTTTGGTTCTAAGAATTCGGTCCTTGCACCTTGGTCATTATTAAATAATCTCAAAAATATTTATAATTTTATAAATATAATACATTTTCATTATATACAATTTTATATCCATCTATAAAAGTTAGTGATGAAAATTAATTACATCACATCGTAGAGGCTATAATCCATACATACGCATGAGTGATTTTTCCACTTTTATATGGATTTAATAAGAGAAGGTTTATTGATAATTTAAATTTAATTATTCATAAGTATATCATATATATTTATGAAATTTTTTCTTATGACTATCCTATAAAGTGGAAATGAAAAAAGTATCACATCGCTTTGCGGAGGAGGTAGTCCACACATATGCATGAGCGATATTATCATTTCCCAAATGATTGTAAAGAGATGTAAAATGTATATAAAATTAACATAAAAACATAACAGTATAGTATAGACACTAATTAAAATATTATAATATGGTTATAGAACATTTGGAGTGGATTTATGAAGATTGAAACTTCAAAATGGTCGATAAGAACATATACCTCCTCTTAAAGTATGTTCCCTTGAAAACCACCTTAAGGATTCTTGGATGGGTCTTATGGAAAGAAAATAGCCTCAAGGTCATGTATAATCATGTTGGGGTGTATTTGGGAAGATCATGGTTGAGATAAATGGCTAAAGTAGTGTAGATAATTTAGAATAGTTGGTTCCCTTTTATAATTAAGGTGGGTGGAAAAATTGTAAATACTTCAAACATTATTATATAATATATGTTTTACTCAAGTCAAGAAGATAAAAAATGAAATATATTATAATATAATAATATTATGGTAGAAATAACATCAACCATTAAAATTAAAGGGTGATTTGGGATCATTTAAACCTCATCTCCTAGTATAACCCCCTCATTAACCCTTTTTAACCATTACTGTAGTGATACATTTTTACTATGGTTACTATTCATTACAAAAAACAATCAGGTGGATTTATAAATTAATAGTAATTATATTTATTCCAAACATGGAATTAATTTTACCAGATTAAATTCTTTAAATTATGATAAATTAATTCTAATTTAAACATGTAAAATGCGATGAAACAATTTTTAGGAAAAAAAGTAAAACATATAGTGAATTTCCTTTCATTATATAACTAGTAACCACTATTAAATGAATGTTCATTTATATAATTTAATAAATGAACTAAAAAAATTTATTAAAATCATTCTTCAATAGTGTTTATTTTAATTTCCTAAGATATAAAAAATACATTGTGCACATAAAAACAGTTTTTTGAGGAATAACACTTTTTACCTTAAAATATTTTATCTTAAAATTTAACTAATTGATAATCAATTTAAGAATTATTATTCAATATCTTAAATTAAATACCAATATATTTCAAAAAATAATAGTTTATTAGTGATCTGGTTATATAATATATATAAAAGTACAATACTTAAATAAATTGATCTATTGACATAAAATAATATTATTTTTAACATTTAAAATGGAGTACTTATTTCATATAAATTTGTAAATACAATTTCATTAAATAAAAATTTTGTGTATATTTTTTTATAATTTAGTTAGACCTATTTAGACCTATAAATCCAATGGTAAGGTGAAAACAATCACTGTTAATAATAGTGCATTTCAATTCGTTTAAACTTGGAATTGCCAATATAACAAGCTATCAAATGCATAAAATTTATTTAAATATAAATATATCATAAAATATATGGATGTTAAATTCAACCCCTCCCCCCTCATAAAAATGTTTTCATTGAAATTTTATTACTAAGATTAAAGAAAATGAGGATACTTAAACCTCATTACATCTTTAGGTTCCAAAAGAGAATCCTTAAATTTGTGGATTCTCCACAAAACTATGACTAAATGAGTTGTCTTGTTTTGAAACACTATCTCTCTTAAATCTAGAATATACACCAATTATTCCTCATAATAAAGATCATTCTCCATGGGTACAACCTATGAGTTGAGTACATGTGATGAATTGGGTATATACTTCCTCAAGAGCGATACATAGAACACATCATGAACCTGAGAGAGGTTCAATGAAGGTTTTAAGTTATGAGATACTACTCGATATAATCAAAAATATTAAATGTAATGATATATATTATAAAGATATGGAATTAAAAAATTACATAATAATGATTTTTTAGATAATAATTTCCTTATTTACATTCCCATGATCTTTTATGCTTAATGTTTTATAGAATTAGGAAATCCATTATAATACGTAGGGAAGAATTTCACAAAGTGTCTATATTTTTTCACAAAAATATGATTCTTAATATTACACTCTTGTTTCATTCAAGACCAAATTTATTTATTCTACACAAATTTATTTTATTGAGAACCAGAATTTATCATATTTTATAATAATCTTTAGGTATTGTGAAAAACATTTCAAAACATAGGATAAGAGAAAACATGATCAGTAATTGATATAAATGAAAGAAATTATTCTATCCAATTAAAACATAAAATCCTAAAAATGATGACCTTTTTTAGATTATTTTTTGATCTTATAAATAAATCATATCAACATGGAAAACACACTCTATTCTCAAATAAAATATTTAAACCCCACATCAAGTAAATAAAATCCCATATAGACATCTTAGTGAATTATATTCATAACACATGTTTACTATTGTCAAGAATAAATGATGATCAGTTAAATACCTATTATAAACCTCCCCTATTTACTCCCTCATCTTTTCCATTTAATATAAAGAACATTACCCAATGCATTGAAGATATATATTGGGATCACTCATCCTTTAAGTAGTATCGGACTCACCCATCATATAAGATATATCAGGATCACTCATCATCATCTATAATGATCAAGTGCCATACATGAACAAATGAAATTTAAAATTTAACATTTTCATCATAAATACCATAAAAAGACTCTTTTGAACCAATAATCAAATAACTTTCAATTTCCATATAAAAAAATATGGAGAAATATCCCTTTCTTTTGAAAACTATTTAAAATTGTACATTATAAAAATATTTTAGAAATGATTTCATTTGAACATAACAATGAAAAATTGTTAAATAAGCTTAAAATAATGAAAATACATGATGGTTGGAAAATTCCTTCTTATTCTAAATGTTAAAAAATGATTCCTTTAACACCTTTGGTAAAAGTACCTCATTCAGAAAATGACACGAAGACTCCTTTTTAAACATTATATAGAAATTAAAAGGAAGTGGAAATGAAATTTTATTTCTTTTTCTAAGAAAATAGTAACATTATTGAAACATTTTAATGAACATTTATATGGTATAAAAATATAATAAAAACATTAAAACCTTCAAATTATGATTTTAAAGAATGATACCTTATGAATATAGAACTTTTAAATCAAAAGAACGTTGAATGAGAGAAAATGTAGTGGATTTGTAAAACAATTGAGTTTTAGAAAATTGATGATAAAATAAATACATATTTTAGTATATAAACCAAATAAAATAAAACATGTGTTGAAAATTGAATGAGTCTCAATGAAAGGAAATTAAGATGAGAAATCCCTTACTATAAATGTAATCTAGCATTATACGTTATTTAACTCCTAAATAATATAATTATATTAATTATTTGATTTATTAAAAAAAATCATGTTAATTACATTATCATTATCCATTTTATGTCATTAATGACCATGTTTTATTTATTTACTAAATTAGTTAAGTTTATATCAGACATTTTGATTATTTTCAGTTCATAATCCCAAAATAGCTTTAGTTGGTGAACATGGACAAAGTTTTCATTGTTAAAAAATCTCAAAATCTTAATCATAAAATTATTATAGTAATTATAGATTAAAAACAATTTTATAACAATCCTTGATAAGTTTACATAAAAAAATGAATCACATAACTTTATGAAGTTAGTTGGTCATATGTACACGTGAATGCTGTTATCATTTTTTTAATGGATGTAAAGGTTAGAAAAAAATGATATATTATATTTATAGAATGATAAATATTTCATGAATAGAATACATATTAATTAAATATATCATAATAACTATAATTGTGAGGTGGGGGTGAAAAATGAAACACATCGCTTCGTTGAGGTGGTAATTCACACATACGTATGACTGGAGTTTTCATTTTCAATGGGATGGAAAGGGGTATTAAAAAGGGTTGTAACATAATCATAATAACATTTAATTTTATGAAATATAAAGAGAGAATATTTTATATAGAACAGTGGTAGGGATTTTTGGGTGATAGTTATTAAATATTAGCTAAACTATGATGATTATTAGTATAAATAATCTCATAAAATAAAATTTAGACAATTTTATGTGACTTTTTAACCCTTATCTTTTTATTTTAACCCCTTGTTAACCCTTTTGATGATTATCACAATATAAACATTTTTTACATGATACGAGTCAATAAATATAATATAAATGGAAAATTGAAAAATAAGTGGAAATTTTGTATATTATTTATCATATTCCATTAGCTTGGAACATGATAATATTTTTATGAATTTAAAATAATTAAATAAAAAATTATTTAACATAATATACCATTGAAACCATTTTCAAGACTATTAAAAGGGTTTGAACAAAGTGACATAGATATAGTAATGTAATTTGAATATAAACATTTAACAAATCACTAAAATGTTATATTTTTCTACAAAATTCATGCAACATAATAATTTATCATAATTATATTATTTTTAATATTTTTCAAATCATTTAATTGAATATTCTATTACCTAAACAAGCACAGTGTCGGCATTTTATAATAATTTAAGGTAATTATTCCATAAATTAAAATTAAAAAAATTACCATTCTAAAAATATTCATTAATATTTCAAATAACAATTTATAACCAAACATAACCTCTTTTTATCCCTATGTCAAAATATTAGATATATTAAAATAAAGAGTTATGGTCATTATCAATAAAAATATCCAATCAAATGAATAAAATTTTAAAGATATTTTTATGTTTTATCAAATATTTATAACCTTATTTTACTCATTTTACCCTTATCGAGCATATAAATATTTACTATAGATACTATTCATTACAACCAAAAATAAAAGGAACATATTTACCAAATTTAAAGATCCTTATTCCAAATATGGAATTAATTTTTCAAGATTCAATTTATAGAAGTTCCAAAAATTAATTTTAATATAAATTTGTAAAACACAAGGAAAAATAAATTTTAGAAAAATATGTTTTTAATTATTAAATGAACTAATATGAAAATTATGTATAATCATAATTCCTAGGTAATTGATTATATTATATAAAATTAAATGATACTTATTTTACTTTAATATAAAATTATAATCAAAATGATTCTTTTTAATTAATTTATTTAATGAAATAAAATGACACTTTTACAAAAATCGGCCTTTTCAACTATTCACTGAAAAAAAAGACTTTTTATAAAAAAATTAAAATTTTAACCTAAGATAATTTTAATATAATGATTTAAAAAAATATATTTTTTTTATAAAATAAAATTTATAAAATGGTTGAAATGAATTAAAATATTTTCTCCGAAAAAAAATAAAAACCATTTTTTAAGAAAATGTATTTTTGAAGCATAAAATGACTTTACTAAAAACTGAGTACTTATTTATTATATATTAATAAATTAGTTTTTATTATATAAAACCTTTATACATGTTCTTAAAAATTTGTTTATCTCTAGTTGTACTACTTATTTAATAGCTCGGTTATAAGGATCATATTTAAATATGAATATTTTTTAGTATATCGCAATTTTCTTAATGCTTTGTGATACATGTTAAGAAATATATCAAGCATGGTATTATTTAAAACTAAATTTTTTGGATTTTTACATTCCAACCCCTTAATGAAATTTCATCCTCATAACTTTATATCATTCCTCATAAAAGGGTTAAAATTTTTTATAAAATCAATTTCACGGTCTGAAAGATAAAAACATATAATCATAAAAGTAAAAATATTTTAAATATATAAAGTCACCATTATTAAAAAACCCACATCATAAAAATGGGTAAAAAACATCCTTTTAAAAATTATAAAAGTTAAATAAAAAAATCACTTTGAATAAAACATTATCAGGTTTCTAGATAAAGAGAACATTGGTGGAATGTGAAAATATGGACAGAGGAGAAAAAGAATACCAGGAATATAGTGATAAAGAACAATGTTATAAGAAAGTTAATAACCACAAAACAATAAATCAATAAGAGATAAATAAGACCATAAATTCAACAAAAATTAAAATTATTGGCTAATATTTTAAATTAAATATCATTTTTATAGAGTTATGTTATTATACTATAATTAAGATAGAGAGCACATGAAAATATACTTACTTGATATATTTATATTCCAAATGAACAATTTCATACTTTGGTTTTTCTTTAAGAATTTGTTTGCTTCTATATCATCTCTTACTCTAATAAATTAATACTCATTATGATTTTTTTCATTCCTGAAGCACTAAAATTAACTTTTAATATATTAAAAGATCAAAAAAATGATTAATGATTATTCTTCCTTTTTTGGGAATTAATTAAAATAAAATTTTTAAGATAAGTTAAGATAATATCTAATATTTAAACAACTTTATATGAATAAATATTAATCTCTAATTCATAAAAATAACACCCAAATTTTAACGTTAATCATTATGTAAATATCTAACCATAAAACTATTCAAAATATTTTTTACCAAGATTTAAACCAATATATTAGAATTATTTGATCATATATTCTTCCATGGTAAAATTAAAATTATTTATAAATCACTCATACTTCCATATACCAAAAATCTATATTCTGTAATCATATAATCTCCAAAATATTCTAGTATTTTCATAAATTACCATAAATCTACAATAAAATCCTATACACTTCCAAAATTGTATTCTCAAAAAAGATCCCATATTAGAAAAAAAAATATTTCAATTTAACTTAGTCATATAATGTTACCAAAATATAATGACCTTATTCAAAACAAATCTTTAATCACTTAGTCACCAAATCACATTTCCATCCCATGGTTATCCATATGATAATTCATATGTTCCCAAAATTTAACAACATTTTATCCCTATTAACTAAAACAAAATCAACATAAAATATAATCTTAACTCTAAACACTATCAATATATTTCAACTTATATGCAAAAAATATAAAATCATTCTTCCTCAAATTACATTTTCACTCCAATACAAGTTAAACATAAGTTTTACATATACCATAATAATTTATGGAAACTAGATAACTATCTCCCTAATAAAACCTCAAAAGGTACCAATTCCTTTAAACATATGATCATAATTAAATTTATCCACCCTTCAATAACATACCACTACATCATAACTCCTTAAACCGTATGTTTATACACTTTAAATAATTAAAAATTATTAATTATCCATTATCCAATCTTTTATATCTTATCACTTTATAATTCCTTATTTTGTAATACAGATCACAATTCATTTCAATGATAATTTTAAAGGTGGATGACCCATGATCTACCAGGTTAAGTCCATAAATTTTTAAAATTACTCAAAATTTTTAAAAATTACTCTTTTTCCATTATAAATGTAAAATCATTACAAATTTATTTAGATTTATGTTGTAAAAGATATACATTTTCAAACAATCCCATTTTTGAATATATATCTTTAAGACTTCATCCTGAAATTATTTCTCATAATATATTAGAATATGGTTTGAATTGAATTTTTAAAATAAGTGTTTGTGTTTATAAAAATTAAAAAATATATATAACAAGATAAAAAAATAAGCTACTTGAAGGTCATCATCATTTATATCCAAGTTGAGGGTTTTAAATCCTTCCTCTGAGTCATCCATTCTAAATACTTGATAAAGATACTCACGGTCTTTTCAAAAATGTTTGTGATAAGATATTTTCTTTTCCAGACTTGTCAAAATGTATCCCAATGTCCATCATGATATTGAATTATAACATAGTATTATGATTCATTAGAAAGTGTTTCTAAGATTAGTTGAATACTAAAGGAAGTGTCTAAATCATATGAGAATTATTTACAATTATTATTAAAAGTGAATACATTAGATGATAAAGGTGATTTTTGTTTGATTTCTACCCATCCATCTTGAAGAAGTGCACTTACCCTGATGTAAAACAAATTTATGTCAATAACTGATAATTTCATTAAGGGTGTTAGAGTAAAAAATAAATAAATTTAATTATGAATGTCTTAGTTTATTACACTCTTCTTTTGGTCTATGATACTTTTGATTCGCCATAGGTTTATCCGATGTTTCCTTATGTTATTTTCTATTATATATATTAATATAATCCCAAAATAACCATAATTTATCATAAATTACTAACCTTTATAGTTATATAAGAATTATAACATATGATCCCAAACCAAAATATCAACCCTTAAAGTTTTCAAAACATTTTAGAAATATATAATCCTATAATTCTATACAAACCCTTTCTCTGATAAAAAAATTAGCAACCACCCTAAAAAAATTAAATAATCCTGAGTTTTTATACAAAAATCCACTTTCTTACATTGTCATTATCTTCTAGGTTTAGAGTTTTAGAGAATGAGGAAAAACATAACAATTATTAGAGAAAGATATCATACAGTTTCTATTTTCTTGAAAAATATAATTTTTATATTTATATAACAATTTAATTTAAAAAATACTTTCTTTATTCAATTCCAATTTTTTTTATTCATATCCAAACATTATAATTGTTCATACTCATCTTTAAGTCTTGTGAAAATCATTTGAAAACATGGGATAAGAAAAATAAATCTTTATAAGTGATATAAAGTAAAAATATCCATTCGTCTAGTAGAAAACATAAAATACTACAAAATGGGTACCTTTATCACATTATTCTTTTATAATATAAAATAAAAAATATTATTATTTAAAACACACTTTTTTCTAAATGAAAACATTTAACCCCCATAAAAGGTCAATAAAACAACTTTTAGGTATATTAAAGAATTATATTCAATACCTATATTCACTTACGTTAGAAATAAATCCTCGATTAACTTTCTCATTTTCTTTAAAGGTAAAGAACATTTCTCAATGCATTAGGGATCTACATTGTGCTCACTAATCATATAATCCATATTGGGATCACCCATCGTATTAGTTGTATCAGGATCAACAACCATCATCTATAATACTCAAGTACCATATCATGAACAGAAAACAATTAATCATTCCCCTTTTCATTATAAACCATTTAAAAACTCTTTTAAAACCATAAGCCAAGAACTTTCCATTTTCATATAAAAATAGAGGGAAATATCCTTTCTTTTGAAGACTCTTTAAAATAAAAAATTCACAAAATAGTGTGGAAATAATTTCAATTGAAAATAACAATGTAAACATATAAAGTATGATTCGAGGTTATTAAAAGTAATGGTGGTGGGAGATTTCATTCATGTTGTAGAAGTTTAAATAATGATTCCTTCCAAATATTTAGTAAAATTCATCATTAGGGAAGCAACAAGAAGATTCCTTTTGAAAAAAATTATAGAAGGTCAGAGTTATTGGAAAATGAAATTTTATAGTCTTTTATGTATAGATAATAACATTATTCAAACATGTAAACAAACATGGATATATAGGGAAAATATAATAAAAAACTTTTAAACTTTTAAAATAATGTTTTAAAGAAACTTTACTTATGCCATTAGTAATATTTCAATAAAAAGAAAATTAAAGGTGATAGATTTAAAATGATTTTTAAAAAAATTATTTTTTTAAATTAATTATAAAATAAATATATAAAGAATTCTATATACTACATAAAATAAAACATGTGTTGAAAATGGAATGGGTCTCAATGAAAGGAAATTTATATGAGAAATCCCTTACCTGAAATATCATCTAGTGTCGTACGTTCTTTAAATCATGAATAATAATATTATATTATTTATTTAATTTATTAGTAAAATTTTTAATTATAATTCCATTATCATCATCCCTTTAATGTAATTTATCATCTTGTTTTATTTAGTTACTTAAATAGTTAAGTTTATGTAGGATTTTTTCGGACGTACGTTTAGTTCATAATACCAAAATGGACATGGTCGGTTGACCATAGTAAAAGGGGTAATTATTAAATCATATATAGAATCTTAATAATTAAATTATTAAAAAATTGTAAACCAAATTCAATTTTTGAACTATCCATGAAATGAATGCATGAAAAATGAATCACATCGCTTCATAGAGGTGATAGTCCACATGTACGTAAAAAGGAAATTATCATTTTTCAATGAATGGAAAGGTAAGAAAATATAAGATATGTTATCTTTAAATAATAATAATAATTATTAATATCAAATATATTAATTTAATCCATCATAATGTCCATCCTTGTGAGGTTTTGATGAAAAACACTTCGCTTCATGGAGGTGGTATTACAAACGTACATATGAGTGATGATTTTGTTTCCCATAAGATGGAATAAGAGATGAAAAATGGATTTACCTTAAAAATAATAAAATTTTATTATAATTAATGTACTTATTTTATTATTTTATCATGGTTAAAGAATGTTTTAAGGATCTAGAAATAGAATTAACGTGAAATGGGTCGATTATGACATATTCCATCTCCTGAGATAACCTCATTGGATTATACCTTAATCCTTAATAGTTTAGTATTTTGGTAATACAATTACATCTGGGAACTAATAATAGATGATGGGGAATGATTTGGGTAGGTATTTAATGAAATAGAGTGATCAAAAAGTGTGAGGAAGAAAGACGATGAGGTTCCCTTTTATAAGTGAGGGGAGGGGGTGCCCTTGGAATTACTTAATGTACTAAATTAATATAAATTAATTTTCATTCTCAAGTGGAACTATAATGAAATATTTATTATTTAAGAATATTATTAGTCTAAATCCTCTCATCTAATTAAATTTTGACAAATTGAGGTTATGGTTTTACTCTTATATCTTTGTTTTAACCTCTCGTTAACCCTTTAACAATTAGTGTCATATCATTTGTTTTTAATCAATAGGATTCAATGAATATATTGTCAAAAACATTGATCCATAAGTGGAAAATGTTTAATATTATAGATAATATACCATTTTTAGTAATATTATATTTTTATAAATTTCAAATCATCAAATAAAATATTATTTAATATAATATACCATTAAAGTCATTTTTTGGGGACTATTCAAATAGATTGACTTTAATGACATAAATATATTAATTTAATTAGAATATAAACTATAAAAACATCACTAATATGTTATATTTATCTAAAAAATTGATTTAACATAATAATTCATCCAAATTGTGTTACTTTTAATGTTTTTAAAATCGTTTACTTGATTTTTATAATACTTAAATGATCACTATTTATATGTTGTTTAAGAATTTTTTGTAATTATTCTATATTTAAAAATTAAAAATAAAATATATTTATAAATTAATTTAGTAATATTTTAGTTAAACATCTATGACTGAACAAAACCGCTTTTTATCTCTATGAAAAAATATTATAGGTATTAAAACAGGGAGGGTCACATTTTGTATTTATTCATTACTTAAATCATATTATTGTCAATATTAAAAGAAAGTAGAAATAAAACGACACATATTTGAAAATTGGATGGTTATGGTCTAAAAAACGTATGAAATAAAATAAATACAAGTTTAAGTGAGATTTATAGGTATTTTCTTATAGTTCTAACCTTGTTTTATCCATTTTACACTTAGTGGGGTGACAAATATTTACTATTGTTGGGCAAAAATCCCTCAAGGTAACATTGCAGCATTTTTGGGTTGATTGTGTTTGTTGACAAAACAGGTTTCCATGGAGAATTGTCGAGTTCCCGAGAAGTTGTTGACATTCCATGTTGACAATGAACTTTGACAAAGGAAAGGACGATCTGGAGGCGGTACAAAAGAGCAGTACAAGGTGGCGCCGTTTTCCAGTGTTTGCCAAATTTTTGGGCCTGAAAATCGCCAATGGAAAATGGAGTGATATGTTGTTGTCGAAGGTTGAGGAGAGAGAAATGAAGGAGGTGTGCGGAAAAATCAAGCGTGGCGCGCAAAACTAGAGGGTTGCGCGAAATCTTGAAGTGTGGCGCGCAAAACAGCGGGTTGCGCGAAATTGTATTTCGCGCAAAAGATGTTTTAAGGCCGAAAGCTTGAAAATCGGTAAAGGCATGGGGCGCGCGAAATTATGGAGGCGTGCGCGAAAAATTGAAGTGGCGCGCGAAATAGCGGATGAAGTATTTCGCGCAAGAGGTGTTTCGAGCTCCGAAGCTCGGAAAATGGCAAAGGCATGAGGTGCGCGAAATTATGGAGCAGTGCACGGAAAATGTTTGTGCGCAGAAGATCAAAGCGGATTACGCGCTCAAGGAGGGTTTTTCGCGCGGGGTCGATTTTGCCTATAAATATGAAGTGACCCTCCTCCATTCAGTAGAGCTCAAGACATAGAAAACACCCGAGCTCTGGTGCGCGAAATTGAAGTTAGAAAGGGTGTTGCGCGTAAAATTAATCGTTTGCGCGTAAAGTCAGCAATTGCGCAGAAAGTTTGTGTTGACGCGTAAAAGGAAGGTTGCGCGAAAAGTGGATTTCGCGCAAAGGCAGTGCATTGCGCGCAAGGCAGTTTCCAGGCTGCGCGTAAAATTTGGAGGTTGCGCGAAAAAGGAATTTCGCGCAAAGCATAGAAATTGCGCGCAAGCCACCGTAAGGGTTGCGCGTAAAACTTGAGGTTGCCCGGTACATCCGGTGCAAAGTGAGATTCATCTACGGGTGAAAGTTGGACTTCAATAGGGCATCTACATACAGAGAAAGATGCATTCCTTAATGGAAATGAAGAGACCTACAGGTCTATAAACTGTGAGTGAATCCCTTCCAAGAGCAGTGAGCTTAGGAAGAGGAAGAAGGTGATCCTCTCCACCGGCAGTGAGCCAGAGAGAGAGAAACAGGGAGTGACCCTTGGGAAAGCAGTGAGCTGACCCTAAACATTGTAAAGGCAGTGAGCCTGGGCATAGAAGTGATCTAGCCCGAACCTTGTAATCCACAGCTAGTGAAGATTAGTGGAATTTGGTACGACCGGCAACCTGTCGGCGTATGCTCCTTGGACGTAGCCCTTAGCGGTGAACCAAGTAAAATTGATGTTTCCTGTGCTTGCTTTACTTTCTGTATATATCGTGCAGCAGGAAAAAGAGAGAAGAGTGTTTTGCTTAACAGCGAAACAAGATCAGAACGGGCATTAATTTTTAATTGGCCATACCCTGATTCACCCCCCCTCTCAGGGTATCCAGCCTAGTGGACCTAACAACTATGGTTACTATTCATGATAACCAAATATAAAATGAATAAATTTACCAAATTTAAACCACATAATTTAAAATATGGAATCCATTTTTCAATATTAAATTTCTATAAGTTTCAAAAATCAAATTTAATATAAATGTGTAAAATTAAATGAAAAATAGTCTTTAGAAAATTATGTTTTCAATCATAAAAAAAACTTCTACAAAACTCAAGTATAATTATGATTCTTATGAAAAATTTTAGATTATAAAAAATTAAAAGAGGCTTATATTAATTTAATATAAAATTAAAAACATAATGGTAATTTTAAATTAATTTATTTATAGAAAATAAATAGTAGTTTTATAAAAATTGACATTTTCACTCTTCACTTAAAAATAAATTGTTTTAGAAAAATCATTAAACATTTATCCTAAGATAAATTTTATATTATTATTTGAAAAACGGTATCCTTTTTATCAAATACACTTTATTAAGTGGATTAAATTTATTTAACATTTTCTCAGAATAATTTTAAAAACCCATTTTTGATGAAAATTTATTTTTGATGAATAAAATGACGTTATGGGAAATTGAGTACTTATTTATTATTAATTAATAATACATTATAATTATATATAATCTTTATAAATATATTTTAAAATATGGTAATCCTAATTCATACATCTAATTTAATGGCTAGGTTATAATGATCACATTTAAATATTAATATTTTTATAGTATATCAAAATCCATTTGAAGTTAAATGTTGTGTGTTATGAATTATATAGAGGATTGAATTATTTTAAACTAAATATTTTTTGTGTTATATACCAGGGATCAGATTTCCCTTTTTCCAAAGATCTCTTAAACTTCGTCCACATAAATATCCATAGAAATACCTTGTCACTAAATTTAAACTCTATATGTCATTAATGATTGTTATCATAACTCTTCTATTGAATTTCAGATGTACTAATATATTGATGATTGGATCTAACATTCTCTAAAATTTATTAATCTAAATAAGGTCCCAATATATTTTATTTTCCATATTCATCCTAATACATTAGATTTATATACTTCTATCATATAGGGCTTCATAAGGAGTCAACTGAATACTCAATTGAATGTTATTGTTGTAAAAAAACTAGACCAAAGGAATTTTTTAATCCCAACCAAATTTTAAATCCATAGAAAAAGATCTCAAAATATATTCTATAGTTTTAATGTTCCTCTCAGACCATCTAACTTAGGATGATATGTTGGGATAATGTTCAACTTTGTATTCAAATGTTGTTAAAGACTTCTACAGAAATTTGAGGTAAACCTTATGTCCTCTTAAAATATAATATAATGTAGTAATCCAGGGAAACATACCACTTCTTAAATGTGTATTCAATAAATTTTATAAAGAGATAATTGTTCTTTGAAAGTAATAAAAAAATTACTTTATAAAGTGATCGACTAGAACCTAAATAAAAATATGTCCTTTATATTTTTTGGGGATTCTGATGATGAAATCAGTGGTGATGACTTCCCATTTTCATTATAGTATGGGTAATAGTTGTAAAATTTTCTTAAATTTATATCTATCATCATTATATTTTTTTCATACCAACCAATGAGATTCATACTCTACAATATCCTTTTTTTTCTTTTGTCCAACCAGAAATACTCTTTTAGATATCTATATATATTCATACTTTCAGGATGGAAAGAGAATGATGAACCATGAGCTTCATCTAACAACCCCTTCTTCAAGTCTGGTATTTATGGGACATATGCCCAATTCCCAAATCTTATCATTCCATCACAATCATGGTTAAACATAGGAATATTTCTCACATTCTTCTATAGTTCCTCATATTTCTTTTGTGCTTCTTTAATCATCACATGGATGGGTGGTTAAACATTTATAAGAGAAATATATTATATGTCCCATTTTCTTATGATTTTAAGATCCAACTTCTTTGGGATATTAAGTATCAAATCTCTTTCAATCCAAATCATGTACAAACTTGAATAGTCCTTCTAAATCATATCAGCAACCACCTTTTTCTCTTTCCTAGGGTAGTAATTTATTGAGAACTCTTTATCTTTAATCAACTCCAACTAACTCATTTGGAACATATTCAACTCTTTATGTATTAATATATAATTCAATATTTTATGATTTGTATATATATCATAAATTTCACTATAAATATAATTATTTCATATTTTCAATGTAAAAATTACTACTACCAACTCCAAATCATGGGTTGAGTAATTTTGATCGTGAATTTTCAATTAGACGAAGGAATAATCTATTAGAAAATCATTTTGTATAAGGATTCATCCCTGTAAATTATTTAATGTTTTATTACATATCAAACCCCATATATATTATAATGTGGTGTGATAACAGGTTCACTAACACTCCTTTTCAACTCCTTGAAAATTTTCTGACATTCATACATCCAAAGGAATTTGGATCCCTTCCAATTCAACTGAGTTATTGGATTAGATAGTTATAAGAAATTTTATATAAAGTATCGATAGTGTCCATACAAAATAAGAAAATTGTGGATTTTGGTCACCATGGTGATTCTATTTAGTTTCAAAATAACTTATATTATTTAAGGATCCACCAATATACCCTCTCCTGAGATTATATAACCCAGTAATGAAACTTCTTATATCCAAAATTCACACATGGTAAATTTGGAATAAAAATTCTATTTCCTAAAAGTCTTTAAAATAATAATAAAATTATCTTTATTCTCTTATTATATCTCGAAATATATAAGAATATCATATATAAAGACTAACACAAACTGATCAAGTTAATATCTAAAGAATCTATATATTAAATCAATAAATATAGAAGGGGAATTGGTCATTCAAAATGGAATCTACATAAATTCATAATGTTTATAACTCAGGAAGAAGTTTTTATAGGGTATATCCTACCTTTTAACCTCAACTGATGATATCAAGATTGAATATTGATATCTAAAAAGTATTTATATCTATAACTGATCAAATAGATCATCGATATTGGGTAGATGATACATGTTACTAATATTGATCTTGTTAAGTTCCCGATAATCAATAAAAAGACACATTGAACCATATTTATTCTTAAAAAGTAATAGGTTCATCCAATATTGATGAACTATGTAATAGAAATATCTAATCTAGATTCTCATGGAGTTACTTCATCAATTACTACAACTAAGTGAGGGCCATTTTATATTGAGTCGTTGATATAAGTGTAGCACCACATATGAAATCTATAAAAAACACAATTTCATGATTTGTGGGAAGACTAGGAAAGTATTCAAGAAATAAATTAGAATATTACTTAATGGTATGAATATCCTTAAATTTCTGTTTATCCCTACTAATTTAAGATAAATATCCTTCATAAATAGGTATTATAATTCATACATTGGAAGTAATTTCCATTGGAATTTCCTTACCATACTCACATAGAAAGAGGATCATAGGTTTATTCAGAATATCAAATGCGACTTACTTTCCTTGAAAATTGATATGTGATTTATATAAATATATCCAATCCATTCCCAAAATAATGTCAAATTCAACTAAGTTGATAATAATTTAAATTTGGGGAGAAAATTCTCACAAACGTATATATATAAGATGAGATATAGACCTGAGATTATATCATCATACCATTAAGTGTTTTTACTTCTAACTCAATATCTAATCATTGATGTGGTGATATAATACCCTCATCAAATTATTCATATCTAAAAGAGTGGTTGGATTGAGAATAAAAAAATATATTTTCAGTTTTATTGTACATAGAAGGTGTAACTTTCCCCACTTTAATCTCATTTCCCACTTCTACGGCTGTGATCACAAGAGATTTCCATTTATCTCTTGAATTAAGTAGTTTTTTACACTAACTTTCATCATTAACCCTAATATATAAATAAAATAGTTGGTATAATTTCTATAATTGTTAAAATTATTGTATTGGATTATAGGTGGAAGAATTAGTTGAGATTTCTTTCCATTCATTTCATGAAGTGTCATCTTAACATTACTTTCATATTATTTGGCTAATGAACTTATTTTACACACATAAAAAATTTACCATTCTCTTTAATGTAATTTCCCTCATTCTTACTTACACACTTTATATATAAAGAAATATTAATTTTCTATCCTCCATGGGTCTTATTATTAGTATTTTCAAAAATAATCATCTTTTTCTTGTTATACACAAAATCTTGAGAATAATGAGAGTCTCCATTTTCTATTTCTAAATTTAGAGAAAATCTAATGATTTCTTCTTAACTATAAAAGTCTCTTAAATACAATTCCTTTTTGAGCCTTTATCCTAAACAACTAAACAATTAGTTAAAATTTATTTAAGGTTTCATTATAAAACATGAAGCATAAATTGAAATTTTAGTGAAATTTTTATCATATGTACTAATCTATTTATCATCACTCTATCTAATTTTAATAAATTTTCTCTATATTTTAGTTTAAATTGGTTGAGGGAAATAATTATTTTAAATACCTTACTAAACTCTTTCGATTTCATGGGGTCAATTTCCTCCTCTTTCCTCATATTCTTGATAATATTCCACTATTGATCAAATCCACCTTCTAAATAATACAAAAACAAAATAAAACTCTCATTGTACAAGAATTGAATTTGGAGAATATTTTTTCTATAGAATTGATCCATTGATCAGTAATAAGTAAATCGGAGAAAGCACTAAAGGATGGTAGAATTGTTTTCGTAAAAGGATCAATGTTGAGATTTCCCTTTATCCATTTAGAAGTTAATCATTATTCATATTATCATTCATACTATGAGAGAGTTGGGTGAGAATAGATATAATATTTTACATTGTAACTTTCATTTCATTTAGTTTCTCATAAGGAAAGTAATTTCATTGGTCATCACAGTTTTTATTCACATTATTCCTTTGGGTTATAGCCAATGATTGAAATCAAAAATCATAGTATGAGTATCAAACATTAATAATCCATGTAATAAATCATATGATTATGAAAATAATTCTTATGATGTCTTAAATTATGACACCTATTTATCAACATATGAGACTTTATGTTTTTAATATGTCTCTTGGATATCATCATAGGTTGTGATAGATTATATCTTCTCATTATTTATAATGGGATATAAAGAAAATGTGAATTAACCAAATCATATCCCCTGAGAGTGTCAAACTAGGTGTATATTTGGGCGTATTTCTTATGCTCCTCGTAATGGTAGAGTTAATACCCAACCATACCATTTCGTGGTTATTAAAACTATGTGCATCTATTCCAAAGCCTTAATTCTAGAAAATGATGTTATTTCTAGAAAACCACATAATTTCCACATTTCCAAAATTTGAGGATTTTATCATATACATAGGCTTATCCCTAAGTTTCTCACAAAATATTTTATGATCCTAATATATAAGAACAATTATACACTAATATAATACCATAAAAGGTGGATCAATTATTTCATACATAAATAATAAATCATTTCTAGATGAACTAGTACCCAACCCATGCATTTTCATGGCATGATCATTTAACTACAAATTTTTATAAAAATGCTCAAAAAAAAATTGGTGATGATCTATGGAATCTATGTTAATTTTTGGTATATAGGGAGTAATTTGGAAGAAGAAATGAAGTGAATGGGATGCTCATGAAACATGGGAATCGATTGAAGTTTTGTGGTGACAAGTGTAGCTGTAAGCATTCTATATAACCATATATGTGAATTAATGTGCACATATGTATGTAAATTTAATCAATGCATGCATAAAAAATTCATAAAGGTTTATGTGATTTCAAATGATGTATCCATATTATATGAATAATACTATATGGAATTTGTTAATATAGATGAGCAATGGGAGGAATACTAAACTATAATTTGAATGAATGCATACTATAATCGCATGGAGTATATAATGTATGAATATGTTGATGAAAAAGTGATGAATGTGGGATTTCAATGATATAAAATCAATAGTATATTTAAATATAAATATTGATAAACTGGAAAAGGTGTATTTTTTTTTAATGATGCTTGATTATAATTAATTAATCTTAAATAAATTTACTGTACATATGGAATTAATACCTTTGAATTAATGGAATTTTTATAGGTATTTTATCTTAGTGTTGAATAAGTTTATGAAAATCCCATAATCATGAGGGAAAGAGACTTAAGAGAAACCATATGATCTATTATAAGAGAATCTATAATTTTTAGAGGACCTCATGTAGGGATCTATCTTACAATGGCCCAAAACCCCATGTGTTTACCTACGGTGAGTCTGAAATTGCTAAAGCCTACAATAATTTCTTCAAATCTCTATCTTTTGTCCAAAAAATTTTATGCATGAAACCATATGTGCACATATTTGGGAGAAAATAAACAAATGATTTCTAGCCATCTCGATGTTCATCAAATTCTAAATTTTTAAAAAAAATATATAATTTTAATTATAAGTACTATGATATAGAAAACATATAATTTTTACAAATAGAAATATGTCTAATATAACCCCTAAAAAATGATTGAACAAAAAGTAATAAGTAATTTTTATAGAGTAAACTACCATAGTAAGTCATTATTGATAAATGAAATATTTCTATAAGTATGAGAATGTGAGAAATTTATAGTGGATAACCTAAAGAACATTAGTCAAAATTTCTGGAAGAAGAATCCCAAAAAATTGATAGGCACACCATTTATTTTTTTACTTTGTAAGTAAAAAATAAGATAAGAACAATATAGTTCAGATTGTAATGCAAATTGGGAATTTAGAGCCTGAAAAAACAATTTTTCAATGGTTTTTCTTTAAACTCCAATGGAGTGAGATTCATGTGAATCAACAGAATCATATATATCATGGAAAAACAAACCAATGGAACTTGTTTTTTCCCTGATAAACACTACAAATTCTATTAAATCCATAAATTAGAATGATTTTCTAGAATTTTAAATCATCAGCATTATCATAATATAAATAATAGGAATTATTTTTGAAACCAAAACTGTTATAAATAATAAAATGTGGATAATTAAGAAAATTAAAATAGAATAATAAAGAGGAAAATTTAAATTTTTTTGGTATAATAGCTTAATTAAATTTACTTATAAGATACCCAAACAACCTATTTTTGTACTTACATAAATTTCTCATCATATTTTAATATTTATTAAAGATAATTTATATGTTTTGTAAGAAAAAAATATCATAGTATTGAAAAGTGATGTTTGGTTTTAAAATATGTAAATTACAGAATATTGAAACACATGTAGATTACTTACTTTTTTGGAATCCTTGAAATTGAATTTTCCATTTCATGGTCATAATGGCCTTGGATGTTTCCAACTAAAGAAGAAAACTTTATCTCTTCATCTTGTAGACACAGTGCCTATATGCACATTACAATGAGTAGTGACCCCAATATCAACAAACAGTTAGCTTTCTTCCTTGTATCCATCAGCTCCCTCTTCATACTCCTCATCCGTTATCACATCTTAATACTACAGGTACTCCACCACCAGACCATTAATTTTTCTCTCTTCCTCTTAGTGAATCATAATACATAAAGTAATTAAAATCATGAATAACCCTTGATCATTGGTTTTAAAAAATATCCACATTAATTTCATGTAATTCTCTACAGAAACATAAAAATGATTAAAGGAATCAATATTTAAATAAATAATTTACACTGAAAAATACCTTTATATAACTATAAAAGGTTTTTTATTTCCCTTCCATAACCTTTATGATTATTACATACTATTTAGGAGTCAAAATTGTTTATTTTTTATCATCTAACCAATTTTAGTTCCCTACTTTTGTCCACTTTTAACTGCTCATATAGAATCACGGTCATGCACCATAATTCTCTAGGAAAAAACATATATGAAATATTTCATAAGTTACAATAGTTAATGTTTTAATGTATAATATTATATAAAACCCTTGGTTTTTGTTTCACAACACTTATTAAAATTTTCTTTTCGTATTTTTCATTTAATATGACACATAATTTTTCCCATATTATTTATTGAAAAAGTGTTCTTCTAATAGATATTATAAAGTGAAAATTTTGAAGCATTTTTTTAGTTGTTATCAAGAATAACATTAAATATTTTGATGAATATATATTACACTACAATATATATTATGATGCATCTTCCGGCTGTAAAAAACAAGAATAATGGCAGTAACATATAGTCCACTATAATTATTGAGTAATGCAATTACATAAAGTAATTAGGGAGTGAATATGTAACTAAAAATTATACGGTGAACAATTTAAAAAAAATATTGAAGTAAATGATTGAAATAAAACAAATATATATATATAATATTTAAAGAAACTAATACTAATTGAGAGTAATTTATTAATTTTCCAAACCACATTTTCACTACAATAAATTAAATGCAATGGATAATTAGTATATATATGAATTCAATATATTGTTACACATTTCATTATTTTCATTTTACACACGTGTATTAGATTTCTTAGCCTCATTTTCTAATGTTTTTCATTTGATATCATCATAAAGTTAAAATGTAAGAAAAAAAACAATTATAAAACTAAAAAACATTATATGAAGCTAATATAAAGACAATGTGTAAAAGAAATCAAGGGGATAACCTATAAATCTTGAAATTTGATGATAATTATTGAATTCAAAGGATGTGGGACCTATGCAAAGAGGAGAATAAATATTTTGTAAACATAAACATTTATAGAACAAACATTACAATGTAAATCCATGAGAAATAATAATATGAAGGCTGAGTAGAAGGGAATGAGAAACAAAAATCAAACAATAGTGATAATAAATCAATGTTGAAAATTGATGTTGGTGGAATATTTGAAAGAATTGTACCACAGTTATCTATATTCATTTTCCTCATATGTATTATATTTCTTTACCAAAATTCTTGGTTTTTTCCCTTTGATATCATCCTGACAACCAAACAATGAAGAAAGAGATTATTGATGCATAAGTCTTACGTTTTTTTATGAAACTTATAGAAAATTGGTTGTGACACTTATCAACTGAGTGCTTATATAAAAAATATTCAATATTTATTATTGAAAAGCATTTCTTTCACTAATTTTTTATAAGTATTTCATTCAAGAATTATTTTTTCAAATGTATTTCTCGAAGGTTTTTCCATCAATGATACAAAAACTCCCAAGCTCAGGTGGAGGGTTAGAGCATCCCAAATTCTAAAAAACTACCCATAAAAGAGAAACCAAGTAGACATATAATAATGACCACCAAAACCATAACATGAAGAAAATACCATTTAGTTTCGTTGGTGAGAAATGAATTGTCTAAATAAGTATGATGATATTACCTATTATGGAAGACATAGAGTATTTATAATTTTATACACTAATTTTTTCCATAAAAGGAAATGGTCAAGGAGTTAATGGGTTGTGTGGCTAAGTTTTTTTACCAAAATTTGAATAATATTTTATGAACAAAACACTTATGATGATATAAAAAAATGTAAATTATTATTGTTCTATTTTTTACTAAACACTTAAACTTAGGATATGTTTGATATTAAAGGACATATGATGAGAAAAAAATAACCTAAGTGTAAGTGTTTTATAAATATTATAGTTTTTTACTTCTCCAAATCATTACAGAACAATTACCATTTCCTTTAAACCAAAAATTAAAAAAAATTCCATTAGTGTAAATTGTATAAATAAATCACAAGTTAAAGCAACCATTAGTTTTTTCATTGTCTTATTTTTCATGATGTTAGTATTTGGGGAAGACTAAATAATCTCAAAAATAATTTTTAGTCGAACACTTTATCTTTATAATTACAAGTAAAAAAATATTTATATTTAACATCCCATGTTTTCTAAAAGGAAAATTTTGATACCAACAAAGTTTAATAATAGTGAAATATGTTTTTAGAAGTACGAAGATGAGCCCGTAAGGGGCTCAGCGATGCTTTAGGGTTCGTCTCGTGCTGCCCTCCCCATCCTAGATCTTCTCTCCTTCTTCTCCCAGATTCGGTGGTTCGAGGTGGCGCTCTCTACTATTATGGTCCGTTGTTGGCTCTTATTGCACGCAATGGGGTTTCTTCTTAGCACAGTGTTGATTTTTTGTCTGATCTCCTAGACGACGGTTCAAGTTTGTCACTTCTTCCTTAGATATGGGTGTTGGAGATTGAGTGTTATCTTTCTAGATGTTGCGGTTGGTGGCACCAGGATCCTGATTTGGTTCGATTTGTTTCCTTGGCACTCTCGGTTAGTGCTTGGATCGGTGGTTTTTGGTGATGGCAGGTGATTTTTTTTTGGAATGAACGATGAAGCTTCATTGGTGGCTCATGGCTACTCTTTCCCTACTTTCAAGATCATCTATAGATGCTTCTCGAAGGTCTTGGAAGGTGGGGTTTTGCTAGTGGTGGTGCTCTATGTGAGGTATGGTTTGGTTTATGGTGAAATCTTTTTTGATTTCATGGATCTGCTTGCGACCGCTTCGGATATGGTTTTTCCTCTTCCTTTAATCTCTTTTCTTGGTGAGGTAAAGTGTGGATGTGCTGGTGTTTTGGATATTTGTGATTGTCGAAGGCATTGTGCTTCCTATCGTATGTATTCTGTTATTTCTGATGTTTGCGGTGATGCGATGAATCTTTTGGAGGCGTCATCTTGGAGGATGTCGATGGAGATCTAGTTCTCCTTCGGTGGTTCTCTAATGAAGTTCCCCTTTGTATGTTGTTAATTTTTGTTGATCTTGACTATGGGGCAGATGATGGTCGTCCTCGGAAGCATCCACCTTGATGGATCGATGATAGTTGGTCTCCATGAGACAGTGGTGAATTTGAGGATGACACTGAGGGCGATTCCAGCGGGTTTCTCCGACATACTGTCTTCAGTGACGGTGCTTCTGATGGTCTTGATGATGACCTTCATTGATGGCGATGTGTGATGATGTCCTCTCTACTCGAGGTGTGGCACGTGGAGTTTAATGATCACTGGTCTGGTTTGAATTTGAATTTTGAAATGTGAAATTTGGGGATTGTCTGTATGGGTACCGAGAACCCATAAACCAGCTTTGGAAAATGAAGGAAAAAATGATTTGTAGGCAGGAAATACATTTTTAGTTTTTTAAAAATTAAATTGTAAATACTATTTTAAAAAATATTGTAACAGTTTTAAATACATCTTAAAATTATGATTAAAATAGTTTCATCTACTCATTTTTTAATATAGGTTAAAATTATAGTGCATTGAAAGATGATTCTATTGTTTACAAAATATTTTATTTGTTTAATAAAATTAACATATAAACTATATGAATTGTATGATCTTTAATTATAAAAAACTAAATTTTATACTGAAATAGTTTAATAAAATTGACATATAAATTGTATAAACTGCAACTCTATTGACATTTAAAAATATAAACTATATTATCATATAATATATTGGAACATATAAATAGTATTAACATGTAATCATATAATCATATAATCATATAATCATAGAAACTATGTTAAAATTTAAATACAAAAAGATAGTATTTTAGTAATAAACTATATAGGTTAATAAATGAAATATTTAAATAGAATTTATATATTAATATGCTTGTCTATTAATACTATACATTTTATAATTATAGGTTAAGATAGATTATTTTTAATCATTAACTATTTAAATCATAAATATATTTTATGTTAAATAATATAAATAGTTTATTTGAAATCATAAACTATATATGATACATACTACTAAATATATTTTATAAGAAAACCCCATTTATCATTCAAAAGAATCGGCTGGAATCCATATTTTAGATAGGATAATAGGGTTTATTAACCATAAAAATGATCCTCATATACATAAACTTAACTAAATTTTATAAGTTTTATCTATCCATATGTAGATATAATTTTTTATTCACTATGGAATGTTAGAGATGTTCATGAAACACTTTTTAACACTGATTATTCCCTTACCAGTTATTTTAGTTAAAACTGAAGAAATTTTTTTAACTGCATCTAGTAAACCTAAATCCACTCCAACATAGTTAATTTTCATGATGATATATTCTATATCTAATGATTATTTTATGTCTATTATATCCTTTCTTACAGAAGCACAGGGTGTATCTTCATATCAAGTTGGTCATCTTATTGATCATGAAACTAATGTTGTATGATCTCTAAAAAAATTGATGGTCTAAGTGAATCCAAATTACAGAGAGTGTTCACATAAAGATGAACTAAATAAAATACCATGGATTATTCAGTCACAATATCCTAGTTCCTTTTAATACATGGATTAATAATGAACAACAGTATTCCTTTTGAATTATTTTTTATAAAATGTTTTGAGTTAGTGTGAAATTTTATTATTAATCTAATGGCCATCTAGTGATGAACATGTTAACTCTTTTTAATCAAAAAAAAACCATGAAAATATTATCTCTCTATGTGTGTCCAGTGCCTTTACCCTAGTAAAATTATCTTACGGAAGTACCGCTCTTAAAATATCTTTCTCCACTACAACGGATGGAAGGGAAGATTTCATAATTTTAAAACTCCACAGGAATTGAAATAATAAATCACTATCTTTATTTAAATATACAACTATTGTTATCTCAAATTGATAATGTAAATGATTCTATAATAGGATGGGGTCATGGATTTACCAAATAATTATTTTCCTCTCTCAACTAAATAGGAACAGGATAAGTGAGAACATGATTTTAGATACTTGGATAAAAATTTGGGGCAACCATTCAAATATGAATAGAAAATCATAACCACCATCAATAATAGTGGTTGTAGCCATGAATTTATCCTTTTCAAGGATTCAATTCCTCATATTCTATAAAATTTTTAGATGGTAATGATTTATGTGTAACATCAATATGTTTTTGGGATATTAGAATAAAAATGTTTCGTAGTCCAATCCTCATGTCAACAATGTACCATTCGAGCAATAGATATTGAACACTTTCTTGCACCTTTAAATAAAAATTCAGTGAAACATGAAAACCCCATATCATTATGGGTTAATACATTATTGAATAATCCCCACAACTATAATAGCATAAAAACTATTAAAACACCAAAATTCTAAATTCAGGATTCTTTTTTATTATGATCAAATAGATGGAAGTGATTAAGACCCTCAAAATGCCAAATTTTAATGATTTATTAAAAAAGTTAATAATTAAGGAATTTTTTTTAATTTTTTTTATATGAAAGGATTATAGTATAGTATAGAATGGATTTTTTAGATGATAAGGTGTAATCCTTTTTTAGAATCTACTTCTAGTAGACTTCCACATGAAGAATGGTTTTCTTCATAGCCCCCTAAGTCAAACACATATTATGAAGGCACCTTATAAGAATAAAGAGTGATTATTTAAGGAAAAATTTAATATATAAACTAAATAATAAACCACGGTAGAGGTGATGAACCTGCAAAGGGAATTTAAAACTTGAAATAAACAGTCGTTTTTTCCTGTTTAAAACTACTCCAATGACTACAAATTCATGAAAATCTGAAATGATTATATACATATACAACATATATATAGAGAGAGAGAGTATATAGAACATATATATATATATATATAAACATAAAGAACCCATATTTATGAAAAATATATAGAAGGAGAGAAATAAGACATAACATATATAGAGAGAGAGAGAGAACATAACATATATATACATATATAGAACCCATATATATACAAAACATTTTTATATATAATCAATATATAAAAGACAAATGGATAATAACATCAACATGACTATTTTATAAATTTAAAATTTATGAGGTAAGTCTCGTGACCTATAAAGGCATTCCCAAAACATTAGAATTTCGAAAGCATCTTTTGATTTGAATATAAAAGCTCAAAATTATGTCATATAGAAACTACATCAAATCATTTTTTATTTTAAATTTAGTAATCCAGAATAAAAAATTGTACATAGAAATGGAAAAGAAATTTTATTACCTGGTGTTCATACTATGAATTAACTAACCAATAAAATTTTATTCATAATTCTCTTTTAACCTCTACGGTATAAAACCAACCAACTATGACATGAAATCAATATCTAGAAAATGTAAATTTTGGTAAGGAATTATAAAAACTATAGTGTATTATGCCATAATATTTTATAAGATTTCATAAATTTTCCAGCCCTTACTTTTAAAACACCATCAAACTTTAAACATAGAATAGGTTGATGGATGTAAAAATTTATTCATATAGAATAGGAAAATATAAAGAAATAAGATGGTGTAGTATGTTCTAGACTCACCTATATCGGTATTATAAGGAATCAATTCCAGGGCATGTATAGTCTGCCTGTTGTTGCGGTGTTCCTAGCAATAAAGAAAAATAATGATAATATTAAAATGTTTGATATAATACAAAAATTATACATATACATAAGATACATGATTAAGTATTTCAAAATCAACTTAGAGATATCCAATATGATGACAACAAAATTGAATTGAACAAATTCATATGTAAAATTTTATAGAACAAACATTTTAAGACTATTTAAAGAAGAAGAATGAAACACACATAGACTCTATATTGAGAAAAAATTCATATCAAATAAGATGGTATGAATATGCAATGAATTAAATCACCGTAGTTCACTGAAACCATCTAAGTGAACCTCCATAACCTACATCTCTACATCTTGAATTAATGATATACCAATGACACTACAAACATGATGTGTTTAGGGAAACACATAGAGTTTTGGAAACACCAATAGCTTCTATTACAGTAGTCATTTAAAATAGAGATATACCTTCTATAGAAGGGGAAACATGAACTAACTACCATGACTGAAAAAAATACCTATAATATAGTTACAATATAGAACTCTATGTGTTAAGTGACCAATAAGGGTGTAAAAGAAAAGAAAATATTTAATGGAATATAACTTACAATATTTGTGATAGATTAAAAAATTAATTAGAGATGATTAATAAAATAAAATGAATGGATAAAACTAAAAAAACATGAAGGGTATTGGAACTTGGAATATAGAATCAGCATGTTCATGAAAAGATTTATAGGGAATAATTAAAACTCCATCAAACTGAAAACCTCGAATCCGCTAATTCATGAAAAACTTTCTACAAGTTTAATAGGATGACATCAAGAAATAAGATATTGTGGTAGGATCTACACTAACATGTATCATCCATAGAAGGAGTCACTTCCAAGGGATTAATATTATTTCATGTTCTAGAGGTGGTTCTAGAATTGAAGAAGAAGAATGATAATATTAAAATTTTGGATATGAAGTGAAATTCAGGGTAAAATAATTTACATAGGATATATATATAGCATATAAATTTAGATATAGACATGATTAAATATTTACACATCAACTTAGATAGATTCAATATGGTAAAAACAAAATTGAAGTCAATAAATGCCTATATTAACTTTTATATAATGGGAATTTAGAGACTATTTAAAGAAGAAGAATGAAATACACAACTAAGTGCACCTCCATTACCTGCATCTCTACATCCTAAATTAAGTAAACCAACAATATGGATTAAATTAGCAATAACCTGCATCCTTACAACCAAAATAAAATTATCCATGGGAGCCTCCCCAAACTGAATATAAAACTATCTAACTTCTTAAAAATTCAATAATTTGAAATACACAATCAATTATTCCAACATAGGACAAACAATGAAAATATTCTAGAACAGAAACCAATATTCTAGCACCCCATTAAATATTTGGGTTGAAATTAGAATAATGATAAAGATTCTAGATGTCAATCAACATCACTATATTTTTTAATGAAAACAATAAATATTTTAAATTGAAATCAAGAATCACTTACCATTGAATTTCATTTATGAGACAAGATTTCTAGAAAGAGGTACAATAATGACCTTACACCCCTGCATATTCCACTTTGTCTCCTTTGATAAATGGAATCATTAATATTGGAAAAAAACATCAAAATCTAATAAAAATAAGGATGAATCCATTAATTTTAGCTTACAAAGGCACATATACCTGAGGACATATGAAGAAACGTGAACATTGATACATTAAATTACCTTTATTAGGGAATTTTGATTCAAATATGTTCTATAGTGTATAGTATAATTTTAATATCATAGGGAACAGATCAACTAGAAAGTAATTTTGTCTTTAGAAGATTGAAACTATAAAAGAGTGGATTTATGTACAAGAATAAAAAACCTGATGGAGTATGAAATAATATAGTCTATTATTATTTCATGGGTCTTTTATGGAGGAGACAACATGTAGGCATAGAACTTCAAAATACTAGATCTGTGAATGAGAGATCATATGTGTGAGAAGAATATTCTTTGAGGAATCCTGAAGAACAAGAGCACCTAGGGTTTCATGGGTATGAGTCGAAAGAGAAAGAAATTTCAGATTTTCCTAGGATATACTTTGATCAATGTGGGGAGATGCTGATGGTTTTAAAGTTAGGGTTTGAATGTAGAATAGTGAAAGGGGAATTAGGAAAGCCGAAGCCATAGTGGAGTTGGAGAGGGAGTCAGATATGTAAGAGGATATGAGGTGTAGACAGAGGCATAGTTGGAGACCGAGGTTGGGGCGGATATCGAGGTAGAGTTGGATCTAGACTCAGAGGCGCAGGAACAGGATGAGGCGTTGGCAGGGGTGGAGGTGGAAGTTTAGGTGCAGGCAAAGGCGTAGGTGGAGTAAGAGTCAGAGGAGTGGGAGGAGGAATATGAGTTTGGAAGAGAAGGAATCATGGAGAGGATACTAAAATGGTATCAAGGATGTTAATGAGGTGTTATAAATCACAGAGATAAGAGAATGTTAGGAAAATTCATATAGTTTCAACATTTTTACTAAAAATGAACAGTCTTTAGTATTGATAATAGGTATTCAATGCGTACCATAATAACACACACCCCAAAAACATAAATGTTTAGTTTCTTTAGAGACTAGATACGTAATAAAAAAATCATAGAAGATATTTAACATATCCTAAAAAGTTCTCACTTATTAACATTCTTAGATATACGCTATTTAAATTCTTTCTTCATAATCTGGGTAAAAGGAAACATAAGAAAGGGTGAGATCAGATTCCATGTAAAGGAAAACATAGGATATATAATCAATGATTATAAGTGATCATTAGATAATACTAAGGGTATGATAACTTGCTTATAACTTATTAAATTAATTCCCAATCAATCTAATATATTTAATCATGAGTCATGGTATAAGGATTTTTTATAAAAAATACATAATTCATAAGATTTTGGAATCATCAATAATAAATAATGATCCATGTGAAGATTTCATAAGCATAATACATAAGTTTATGTCACACACATAGGCCTATAAAACGATTTACTTAGTCCAGAATCACTTACAAGACTATCATAGTGTGTATAGTCACATTTTTTATTTGGTTCACTCCCCATTTCATAATTTTCTTAGTCAAGGCTAACTATCAATACAATCATAGTAGATAGTTTCCCTTACTAAACTAAGTTCACTCCCATTTCTAGTTTATATTAGCTCGTTAGATAACATTATTTACTCATTGCATTATTGGGACATAAAATTTTGGGACCCAACATCACATAACTAAAATAATACATTAGTGTTTCACAATATCATAAAAACATTCCTAATTTCATCATATCATAATATGTGTAAAATAAATAGGTTCAATAGAGACTTCATCATAACTTAATTAAACCCTAGGAAAGTAATGGGTTTCAAAGAATTGTCCTCAAAAATAATAATCATATAAAATATAGGAAAATAAATTATATGGAGTCATAATTTCAAAACCCCAATGAATTATAATAATCCTTAAAAGATGATATCATAGATGAAAAACTATTTTAGAAAATCATTTCAAATATGTGTTTAAAATTAAGAGAAAAAATAACTTTTATTTTAGTAAATTTTAAAAATGGAATTTCTAAAGAATTAGGAATATGATTTTATTTTTAAAACCTTGAAAAATTATAAAGTAAACTTCATGATAAAGGAAGTACATGATGGTAGTAAACTTTTTTTCATGTTGTATATGTTAAATGAGAACATTATTTTTATTCCTTTGTAAAAATTCAAACACAACTTGTTCAAAAAAAATAAAAATATTTCATTGAAATTTTTTTAAATAAATTAAAAGGTAGAAAAAATAATATTTTTAATACACTTTAAGCATATTTAAAAACTTCCAGGAAACATTTTGAAAAAACATGGATATAGAAGGCATTATTCCTAACCAAAAAATAAAAAATAAGATCATTGTTTCTTAAAAACATTTTCTCAATCATTTATCAATAAGAGTTAAATGGTAAAATGATGTGATAATTATTGAAATAACTATAGAATAATAAAATATATTGGGTTTAAATTATAAGTATCATATAATGTATCTGAATTTATATTTAACATATAAAATCATGAATAGAAATGAGATTTTAATATAAACCCTTACCTAAAGTCTCTCCTTACTTCATACGCATTAAAAAATCATATATATTAAGTATATATTTATTATAAATCCCTTAAAAACCCATATTCATACATAAATTTATATATATAATTCATTTATAATTTCCAATTATACAATTATTTATAATTCTTCATTAAAATGAATATTCAGGTGAAAACAATTCTGTTTTCCATACATGTTTTGGTTCAACGGTTATGAACCTTGAACCTCAGTCATGGTTTCATAATATACATAATATTAATAATATCATAAATATTACATGTATTCATTATTTACACTTTATATCCATTCATATATTATGGTGATGAAAAATTAATTACATCACATCGTGGAGACGGTAGTTCGTATGTACATAGAAGTGATTTTTCCACTTTTAAATGGATAAAAATAAAGGAATTTAAATAATAATTAACCTTTATAAAATAATAATTATATCATATATATCATACATATTCATTAACTATATCCTTTTGAACGGCCATGTAAATTGTAAATGAAAATTGAATCACATAGCTTCATGGAGGTGGTAGTTCACACATATGCACAACTGAAGTTATAATTTCTCAAAAATGGGAAGGAAATAGAAATTGGTTTTAAAATTAATATATAAAAAAATTGTATAGTAAATATATGAATTCCAAAATTTTAATATTTTTATAGAAAATTTATATATGGTTCAAGAATAAAGAAACATGAAAAAGTCTAGTAAGAACATATACCTCATATTTAGGGATCTTCTTTTGAGAGGCATTTTAAATATTTTTGGATGGGTATTTTAAAATGAAAAAAAAACATAAATTTAATGAATAGGGATATTGTTAGAGTATTTTGGTAGATATTGGTTGATCAAAAGGGATCAATTGAAGCAGAGAAGTAAGAAGATGAGGTTCCCTTTTATAAGTGTGGTGGGTGTAAAACATGTAAATACCTAAAATTTTATTATATAATTAATGTATTACTAAATTAATGTGGCTCCAAATATGAAAAATAATCCAAGATAACAAGGGTATTCTAGAAATACAATTAACCAAAAAATTAAATCAGCGGTTTTGAGATAATTTAAATATTATCTCTTAGATTAACCTCCTCTTTAACACTTTTTTACCCTTAGCATAGTGATAAATTTATACTATGGTTATTATTACTTATGAACACTGATTAAGTTTACCATATAAACTAACATTAATTATTATGATTCAAAATATAGAAAATATTTTACCAGATTAAATTTAAAAAATATGAAGAAATTAGTTCTAAATTAAATGTACATAATGTAATGAAATAATTTTTAGGAAAAATAAATTTTCAATCATAAAGTGAATGTACTTTCATTATAATACAATTAAACACCATTATATGAATGATCATTTATTTAATTGAATAAATTATGTGCACATTACATTAAAATCTACATAAATAGTGATTAATTTTGTTACATCCTAAAAATTTTAATGATATTAAAATCCTATTGTAAATAATTTATTTGTATTTTTATGTGAAAAATATAAATTTTCAATGAAAATAACTTAATAGAGTTTTTAAATACTTTATGCAAAAGAAAAAATTTAGTAAACACTTTAGAGTATTTTATGGAATATTTCTAGAGTTTTATTATGATTTAGTGTGATATTATGAGGCCCATAGAGCCTTAGTGATGATGGAAAAAATATTAAATATATTATATTATGTGCATGTTTTTTTTCCAAAAAAAATGAATTATGGCCAGAACATTTTATCATATAAAAAATCAGATACCACCTTTAGGACTGTGATGTCTGTTTTAACCTAGGCATGACATAAAATGTGTTCCCATCATGTTTTTGTTCAAATTTCATGTGAGGATAAATTATTTAATATTTTTATTATATATTTTTATAAAAATAATTAAATATATCTTAAATGGTTCCTCATATTAGAAATCTAAGACCACCATTAGTTCTGGGATGCTAGGTTTATCCTAAGTGTCACATAATATTTGTACAAGTTGGGAGTTTGGTTACATCACACAGAAGGGTAATAATAATTATATTATTATTAATATTATTTGTGTTGTAGAAAAAAATGGAAATTACATGTGTAATTAAATTAACTTAATTGATAAGAGACATTACACAATGGGTGAATATTTATTGAGAGGTTTGGTAATCATGGTGATATTATCACTTTGTACTAAATAAATTCATATGTGGGGTAAATATTATTTATTAACTATTATGTTCATTTGATGTATGTTTCATTTAAAATAATTATGGTGGTAATGATAAAAGAGTTTTAATAATAAAAATAATAATAATAAATATTATAGTTATTATTATTAGTAATAAATTTTAAAAATACAATTTTTTTTGTGCAACAAATTAAAATGTGTAAATATATATGGATTATATATATATATATATGTTGGTGTATATATATATTCAAGTGTGTTTGTGTGAATATAATGTATGTATATATATTTGGGTTAAATATATGTGTATATGTATGTACATATTCACGGGTGTGTGTGTGTGTGTGTGTGTGTGTGTGTGTGTGCAAGTTTGTGTGTATATATACAATGTATGTATATATATGCAT
Source organism: Viscum album (assembly GCA_963277665.1). NCBI lineage: Eukaryota > Viridiplantae > Streptophyta > Magnoliopsida > Santalales > Viscaceae > Viscum > Viscum album. Next base: position 1,144,392,800 of record OY728139.1, on the reverse strand, counting down.
TAAATATGTGTGTATGTGTGTGGATGAGTTTTAATATATTATTAAAATAATCATTTAACATTTTTAAAGTAGGAAATTAAAAAAAATGTGCAGGAGGGTTTTTGTGAGCTGCATGAAGTTAAGAGAAAATAGAAAAAAAAATTAATAAATTGTGAATGAATTTATGACTGGATAGAAGAAGAAATAAATGATGAATTAAATAAAATGGTGAAAATTTAATGATATAATATGGATTTTGTGGGATTCCTAATGTACATGGGTTTTTTCTCCAATCTCACGACACACTCTATTTGTCACCCCCATCTCTCTCGTATTCTTTTTTTATTTTATTTATTATTTCATGTAAAATTCTTTCTTTAGTATCTCATTCGATATTGAATAGATTGACACATCATCAATGTATTTGGATTCATTTTATGAGTATAATTGTAATTTTAAATTTGTTTATGAAGGCAGGGAGGTAATTTTTTCATATTTAATTTAGTCCTTCATTTTCCACATTTTAAAAAACAATAATGTCAATAATTATAAATCACGTAGAAATAAGAATTATTCTAGGATTTGAGGGTGCAATTATACTCAGTTAAATACCCTTTTCATAAAAACACAGTTGGACATAGGGTATAATGTTCCTTACCTATTAGGGTCTCATTTACACATACTGCCATGTTATATTTTATGTGTGAAATAATTAATATTTATGCTTGATTGTGAGCATGTGTTGTGTGTGTGTGTATCCTATGAGACCTGTTGTGATTCCATGAGTGATATTAGTGTAATTGTTTCAATGTTTAATTGTTTTTTCATGATGTTATGTTTGATATTATATACTCATGATGATCTATTATTTTATTCATGCTTTTATGCTTAACATGTATGTATATTATAATGCATTGGTGGTTGTTAGTGGTATTTTAGATAGGTGTATTGTCGGAAAAATTTTATCCCTTAGTGGGGGATTTCACTTGATTATGATGATAGCGATGAGGGATCAAATAATAGGGTGTAGGTTTGAGTTAGACATGGCTTCATGTTTGGGGTGTTCTCGAGGTAACCTTGATTTTCCAAGTTTCATTGACCATGCGATAGCCTAGTAAATGTGAGTACTAGATATTCTCATCCAGAGGATCTAGGATACATGGTCCTCTTAAAGGATATATAACATTAGTAATCATATCAACAACCTCATGAGGATGCTATATTGGGGATGTTTTGAATCTTACAAATCATTCTATTATCTTCTGGAATGGATCTAAAGCAAGTATAGTCGTGGGTTGAGGTAGCATAGTCAATGAACGGCCGCTCAGTTTTGTATTATACTTTTATGACTATTGTACATTTAAAATTATTGGTGTGAAATTTTTATTCTTGAGAACATCTGGTAAGGATACATTGGCGATGTATTACTGTGTATGGTACTCACACCCTACTTGGGAATTTGGGTATGCTTATAGATTTCATGAGAGACCCATCTAAGGGAAAGGACCTAGTGGTGGATGGCTAGCTAGAGGAGCATGAAGTGGGTAGTGGATGAGGATGAGTTTCAAATGAACCTATATTTTTCTACTACTTATCAATTTTCATTGTACACTGGACATGATTTTCAATTTTGTAGCCACCATTTATTTTAATTCCATTTTTATTTTACTTTCCACATGTACTCTGATTATGTCTATTATACTTTGGTTATTTATTTCTCTTATGCACAATGAAAGAGTGTATAGTATCCCAATGCTTTCACTTAAGACCCTCACTGCTAGTAAACATCCTCTTGCGTACAAGGATCATACATGAGGTCATGTGACATTCCATCTTGGACCCAGTGGTTCAGGTCTGGATGTTATAAAATGGCATCAAATTACTAGGTTTAAAAACTTGCCTTTTCTCTTTCTATAATTTGAGATGGGATAGATAGGAGTTGGGATGATTGGAAATCTGGCAATGGAACTATCATGGTGTCTGGCCAGCACTGTATAATAGACATCCGAGTTACAATAAAATGGGAATATATGTTTTCCTGTTACAGTTAATTAAAAGTCACCTTCAAGGATGCACATGGTGTAAATATGTGATTTATGATATTTCATGTATATTAATGCCTCATGGCATAGTACATAGGTTCAAATTCCATATATAAAATTTTTTTGTGCTGCATAGTAGTTCATTAATTAAATTCCTTTATTTTTTCTATTTATTCTAGATCATTTCTCTTTTGTGATAAATATGTGTTACATTTTTTTTATATATCTTGTTCACATATTTTAATTGAACTGAGCATGTTGTTGTGTTAGTATATATATAATGAATGTAAGTAACATGCAGGGACTAAAACTATAAAATGTATTATTTACGATGAGGCCTCATTACAAATAGTTATTTTCAATAGGGTCCCATCCCAAATACCTTATCATCAAAAATGGAATCACAAAAGATTATTTTCATGGGGGCACATCATGAAAACTATATTTTTTAATTGGAGGGTGTCCCTTCAAAAATATTTTTTTTATTGGAGTAATTACTCAATCATTTGTGGTGTGTCATGTGACCTTTCACAAGAAATTATTTGTGATAAGACTACAACCCGTCACAAGAAAGGATAAAAAATGAAAATATTTAAAAATATTAAAATATATCAAAATATCAAAATAATTTATAAAAATTAATAAATAAAACTATGAACATCTAGAATAAAAAAATACACAAAATATTTTTATTCAAATTTTAAAAAAAATAAATGTATATATAATGTATCAAGAACTATGTAGGGGGAGGGGTAGGGGTTATCTAGAAGAGAAGTGGAAGGAAACTACATCCCTACACCCTAATTTAGTCATCACATGTACTCCATCATATGATTGTGATGCTTCTCCTTTCAACATCACATCTCCTCTAGATACTTATGGTGTCATTGATAGAGTTCTTCATACTCCCTACACACGGCCTTTATGACCTCTCTTTGAGCTCATAGTTTTCCCCCACATTGTGAGACCAATGATGACCTCTCTACATGATCTTCCCTCGATCTGGACTTCTACCATGAATCGGTCCCATAAAACATTTTAGGTGTCAATTGATAACTAATAAAAACCAAAACAATCGTTCTTGAAAGCTTACTGAGTAACCTATATCTACTTTTCATCATCAAATATTCTTGTACTGGTGGTTTAAATATCTGTCTCATCATGAATCTCATCAGGTTTATAAGAAGTTGCAGCCTTATATGACTCATTCAATTGAAAATTAAAATTAAAATATATAAAATATTATTTTTAGTTGATTTTAAAACTTAAAAAAAACTATTGACCACAACCTAATGTTGGTGACCATCTGTAATCTCTTTATTAACAAGATCATTGTTTAGCCTCCTATAATCATCAAACTCTATAATATCAGGATGTTCCAATACCTATATGAGTATAAAATAAAGAATCTACATTAAAAGTTATATAAATTATTAAAAAAAATACTTACCATATGTCATCGATGAATACTGAATGTAAAACTACCATCTCAATTTGTCACCTCCAATCTCCCTCAGTATTTTCTAGCCAAATGATGCTCTACTATGAAGACAAGGTCCTATCCTGTATGACCATAATTCATCCCAAACCTGATATGAGATGTAATCTAGTCAATGGGTGCAACAAGAATGATCATAATCTCTGACTCATGCTTTCTTCATGGTTTTCCTCCTTAGATTGTGCAAAAATTGATGACAACAATCACTTATAAATACCTCCCAAGCCTTTCATATTGACGTCTAGTTTCTATCATTGATAAGATAGCATAAACCATAAAAATAATTAATTAGGTCAAGTAAATATTTAAATATATTTCAAAATAAATATTATTTAATTACGTACCAACCAATGATCAAATATGTGGTTTCTAATTTCAATGGGAATCTGATGCCATGTCTCCCATGCTTCGAAAAAATAGTTCCATGGAATAGAACTCCACTGTCCAACAGCTATATTTGAAAATATGTGAAAAAAAGAACAAACAGTTAAACAAATAGTACATAAATAAATTAATTAAAATAGTGAAAACTAACTAAAATACACAACTGAATAAACATCTGCATATGTGGATCGAACCCAAGACATGGACATCACTTGGGAATAGGGTCAGGAATCATCAATCTCACAAGACCCCAACCCCTCCAAGTTTACAATGAACCATAAACTAACTAAGGGTCATATGATAAATTATCAGGCTCATCACATGTAGTAAAAAATACTCTAGGCTATAGAAGATATCATTATATGTCCTGTTATCCATCTAAAACATAAAAAAAATCAGTAGATAATTCAAGACAAGTACTGTGTATATTTTTATTTTAACTATAACTAACATGTAATTGTGTCATTCTTCATATTCATCCTCATATTCATATATAATGGTGTCAATATCTTAATCTTCCTCCATGGTGTCATTAATTTCCATAAGAATTTTAGCTTTATCATCACTTTTTAATTCAAATTCATCTATTACAATATCAACATCATTATTACCATAAACCCATAATTGTGGGGTTTCATCATAGATATTTATGTCACTTCATTGAAAATGTGTATTTGGGGTTGTATCTTGGAAAATTTCTATTCATTGGACTTAAATAGAACCACATTCACTTTTAATAAACTCATTTTCATGGGAATTCATTTTTATAATGGTCCACCAATCAATTAACTCTCTTTAAGTAGCACAATAATTGGCATAACATATTTTTTGTTCTTGATGAGCCAATAAAAATGGTTCATTTACTTCAAGAATGACTTTATATTTAATATTAATGATTCCATGGTATCGATTAACACTCAATACTCTATCAGTATCAAACCAATGAGATTTAAACATCATTACATAACTCTATCTGAGATAACACATCTCAATTTTTTCATCCAGTATTCCATAAAAGAAAACATCACTTTCTCTATGATGAGATCATCTCAATAAAAAACCACTATTAATTTTTTTATTCACCATATACATGTTTATGAAATCAAAAACCATTCACCACATAGGTATTATAAGATTTATCTATGTTGTATGGTGGTTTAATTAATACACACAATCAATTATCGATTTTATTAACATGTTGTGATACATACAAAATTAAAAAAATAACAATATAACAAAAAATAAATTTATTTCATATATTAAACCATAAACACTATACTTTACTAGTGTTTGATAATAGTAGGAAAAATTATGTTGTCGAAATTCTTCAGGAGAAATTGCTGTATTTTTGGGAAACAGTTTCATAATATGATCATAATATAATCTAAAAATTAAATAATATTAATTTATTTTTAAAAAAATTAATGAATATGTGGTAGTATCACTAATTATAGAAATCGTTCCATTTCTTCACAATTGAGTAAAACATATGTATGATGCCTATGAAATATATTATTTATGAACTTCACCCAAAAAAAATGATGATTAATAACTGATAATTGAATATTCTGTGCAATATCAATATTTCTCTCATTAAATCTCATTTAGTTATGTTTTGAATGAATTTCATGTTGGAAATAATGGTACCATAAAAATAAATCTCATCCTATAAATAATCTTTTTCAATTCACCCATCAATTAATGATTTGTCACATACATTTTTGTTCAGTTTTTTATACATCTCTCATATAGTTACATCCATCAGAAATGTATTGGCCCTCCAAATTTTTCTTTATGTGGAAAATGTAATATAAAATTTTCCATTTAATCAAAAAATGTCGGAGGAAAAGTTTTTTCTAGTTTACATAAAATTAAAATAGCGTATTCTTATATTCTACTAAGTTCATCATAGTCTATTGTCACCACATAGATGTCTTAGAAAAAATATGACATTTTTATTAGAAAATCTGGAATTTAATAATTCAACAAACCTCAAAATCCAATCATTATAAGTATTTACAATATAACATGAAAGTCATGACATTTTAATCTAGTGATATAACTATTTTTGACACATCTATCCAAATTGGAAACATAACCATCTAATAGTCTCAAAACCACAATACACTGATAAAATAATAAAAGGTTTCTTTGAAAAGTGTATAATATTATTTTGGATTCATTTACTTCTGTGATCTATTATTTTTAAACTACTCAAGTTATGGTCGTATGAAAATATGGAAAAGATCTAATCATTCCTTTACATTATCTTTAGTCTTAGTAAGTGTGTACAAAACTGTATAAAATATATTTTCAAAATAGTTCTTCCTAATATTCATGGAAATAAACATGTAACAGACTAATAAATTAGACCAATATGAAACATCCCAAAAAATAATTTGTTTAATCCAATTTTCATCTTTCCAAAATCCATCTACTTTTTATTGGTTTATAGTCCATACAAAGGTAATGTGAGGTAATGAAGAGATAGTAGATTTTAAATCAATACCTGAGATCATTTTTGGAGTTCAATATCTTTCAATTGTACTGTTTCGGAAAAGATTTTTGTTCCTTCAGAAAGGATAATAAATAGGAAGAAATATGTTATGAAAATCGAGAAAATAAGGTTCTCTCCCATTAATGAGCATTAATGATTTGATTTCACTCATATAGTATGAACATGATTTTGGACTATGTGTACTTCAGCCATATAACATTTCATAGCCTAGGAAGTCACTAATTTTCAACATTAATATTTCCTTTGTTAGGAAATTTTATTTCATAAAAACTTCATATATAATAACACCATTACTCCACAATAATTTTAACTCATCAATTAATGGATTCAAATAAACATCAACATTCATTTTTGGGTGTCCTGGAATTATTAAGGGAAAAAATATATATGACTCATTCATAAACATCCTAGGAGGTAAGTTGTTCAGAGTTATAAAGATAGTCCAATAAGAATATTGACTACATAAGAACCAAATTGACATAGATCATTAATAAAATAGACCAATAACATGTGATGGGATTATGAAGCACAAGATAGATTTATCTGGTTAGAATCTTTCCATGAATCACCATCACAAGGATGATTTAAAGTTTTACCAGTGGAAATATATTTTTTGTTCCAATATATCAATGATGTTATGTTATGAGATATAAATTAATGTTGTATTATATGTATAAGTGGAAAATAACCCAACTGTTTAATAGGAATCAATCCATACTTCCCTAGTTGATCCTCTTTATACCCTAATTATCCACATGTAGGAAAACTAACTAACCCCTTTTTTCACCATAATATAATATGAAATAATTTAAACATGTTTGAATCTTCTGATAACCAAGATCCAATTTATGAACCAGTCTCTTTTTATCAAAGAAGATTATAGGAAATACATTTTCTTCACATAGCGATGATTTAACCAAAGAGGATATCAGATTAAAATATCTATTTTACATTCCATTATCTGATTTAATAATGATAAATTTTTCAACCACATCAGATTTTCAAATCTTACAACCTGGATATAAGGAATCCTCAGTAGACTTCAGACACTCATAAAATTGGGATGGTTCTAACTCAGGAGTGAACTCAACATCATCATGAGTTTCAATTTGTTTCAAAAAAATTGACCAAAAACATCATGTGTTAAAGTTTTAAACTGTGATAGATCTAGAACCAAATTATTAATATCTTCTTCAGAACTACATTCACTTTTTTGATACCAAAAAACATAATCATTTCAAAAACAAAAATTTAATAGATAACCCCCAAAGTTTCCAAATGTGTCAAACCTCTATAGATCACATTTCTTACACGGAAACCTAATTATCCATTCTGAAACAAATTTTAGTTTTGATGATGAAAATGATAAAAATGATTCTAAACTCAAAATATATATAGTATTTATACTAAAGACATTTGAATTATTGTGATAATTTATCCAATCGAGATCATATAATAAAGACTATTGTTAGCTTTCTTGTTCCATATTTCTCTAAAAAATATAAAATAAAAAAATTGTTTATAATTTTTTTTATATAATAAAAAGATGATCCAAAAAATATTTTAATGTCAATAAATTATAATTTAATTTTAAAAATTATAAATTTTATCTATTTAACTCTGTTTTTTCTAACTAATGCTGATTTATACTAATTATCATTAATTACCACTAATTACATTTAATATTTACTAATTAAAAATAATTTTTACTAATTACCAATATTTTTTAGTAATCACTAATAATTCCCATAAGTTTGTACTTTTTACCATAAATTATTAATAATTATCATAAATTATTACTAATTACCCCATTTGTTTGCTAATTACCAGTAATTTTTTGTAATTATGGATAAGTTTTTGAAATTAAGGTTAATTTTTAGTATTTATCACCAATTGTTAGTAATTACTACTAATATTTAATAATTACCATTAATTTTTTATAATAATCTCTAATTTTTACTAATTTTCACTAATTTTTACTATGTACCACTAATTTTTACGAATTACAACTAATTTTTAATAATTTCTATTAATTTTTACTAATTACTACTAGTTTTTTCTAATTATAGATAATTATTACTAATTACCACTAATTAATACTAATTACCACAAATATTTCGTAATTACCACTAATTTTTACAATGTTTCTCTAATATTTTCCAAGTACTGCTTATTTTTACTATATACCACTAATAAACACTAATTTCTACTAGGTAATGCTAATTGTTATTAATCACTAATTTTTATTAAGTACCATTTTAATAATTACAGCTTAATTTTTTTAAATACAACAAATTTTTACTAATTACAACTAATATTTACTAAGTACCACTAATTATCATTAATTTTTTCTAGGTACCGCTAATTATCACTAATTTTTAATAATTACAGCTAATTTTTACTAATTACTGCTAATTTTTAATAATTACTGCTAATTATATTAAATTTTTACTAATTACCTCTAATTAATATTATTTACCTCTAATTATTACTAATTATCAATAATTTTTTGTAATTACCACTGATTTTTTCTAATTGCAACTTATTTTTACTACGAACCAATAATTACCACTGATTTTGACTAATTACCGCTTTTTACTGCTAATTTTTACTAGGTAAATCTAATTACCACTATTTTTTACTAATTACCTCTAATTACCAATAATTTTTATTAATTAATTCTAATTTTTACTAAGTACTTCTAATTATAACTAATTTTTACTAAGTACATCTAATTGTCTCTAATTTTTACTAAGTACCTCTAATTATCACTAATTTCTACTAATTACAGTGAATTACAGTAAATTTTTACTAATTATGGCTAATTATTATTAATTACCGCTAATTATTACTAATTACTGCAAATTATTACAAATTACTACTAATTGTTACTAATTACTGCCAATTATTACTAATTAATGTTAATTATTACTAATTAATGTTAATTATTACTAAGTGCAGCTTATTTTTACTAAGTACTGCTAATTTTTACTAAGTTCTAAAAATTACCATTAATCGCTAATTTTAACTAATTACCTTTTTAATGATTACCATTATGTTTTATTAAGTACCACTAATTAACTAATTACCGCTAATTTCTACTAAGTACCTCAAATTATCATTATTTTTTTACTAAGTACTGTAAATTATTGTATTTTTTTGTAATTACCGCTAATTTTTACTAATTACAGCTAATTTTTCGTAATTACTTTAAATTTTTACTAATTATCACTAATTATTACTAATTATTACTAATTATTATTAATTACCGCGAATTATTACTAATTGCGGCTAATTTTTAGTAATTATCGCTAATTTTTACTTAGTGTCTCTTATTTTTACTAAGTGCTGCAAATTACCTTTAATTTTTATTAAATACTTCTAATTGTTGTTATTTTTTACTATATAGATCTAATTACAACAATTTTTTACTAAGTACCACTAATTACCACAAATTTTTAGAAATTGTAGATATTTTTTTAGTAATTATCGCTAATTTTTAGTAATTATTACTAATTTTTACTAAGTATCGCTAATTATCACAAATTTTTACTAAGCACCACTAATTATCGCTAATTTATATTATGTACTATAAATTTTTACTAATTACCTCTAATCATAGTAAATTTTTTCTAGTAACTACTAATTTTCAATAATTACTAATTACTACTAATTGTTACTAATTACTGCTAATTATTATTAATTGCTACTAAATATTAGTAATTACAACTAATTTTCACTAGGTCTTACTAATTTTTACTAAGTACCACTTATTTTTACTAAGTGCTGCTAATTAGCGCTAATTTTTACTAAGTATCGCCAATTACCACTAACCGCTAATTTTTACTAAACACCTTCATACTAATTACCTTTTTTTACTAAGTATTGATAATTATCACAATTTTTTACTATTATCCTAATTATCTCTAATTTTTAATAATTACCACTAATGTTTACTAATTACCACTATTTGCTATAAATTTTAGCTAAATTTCACTAGTTATTACTAATTATCGCTAATTATTACTAATTACAGCTAATTATTGCTAATTACCACTAATTATTAGTAATTAATACTGATTTTTAGTAATTATCATGATTTTTTTACTTAGTGTTGCTTATTTTTACTAAAAACACGTAATTATCGCTATTTTTTACTAAGTACCACTAATTACCCCTAATTTTTACTAACTCTAATTACCATAATGTTTTACTAAGTAAACCTAATTACTACTAATTTTCACTAATTCTTGTTATTGTTTTGTAATTACCACTAATATTTACTAAGTATCATTAATTTTTACAAATTACTGCTAATTGTTGCTAAGTGTCATTAATTACAGGTAATTTTTACTAATTACTACTAATTGCTGCTAATTTTTACTAAGTACCACTAATTACCGTTAATTTTTAGTAATGATTGCTTATTTTTACTAATTAATGATAATTATTAGTAATTACCTTTAATTATCACTAATTTTTACTAATTACCGTTTTTTATTACTAATTACAACTAATATTTACTAATTACCTCTAGTTATAGCTATTTTTTTTTACAAAATACCATTAATTATTAGTAGTTACCACTAATTATTACTCTTTGACACTAATTTTTAGAAAATACCACTAATTTTTACTAGTTATTGCTAATTTTTAGTAATTATCACTCATTCCTAATAATTACTGCGAAATTCTATTAATTATGGCTAATTTCAAAAAAATACAACTGATTTCTAATAATTACATCTGATTTCTAATAATTATCACTGATTTTTACTGATTATCACTAATTTGTACTCATTACTAATACTTTTTACTAATTGTTTTAAAATTATTAATATTTACAGATAATTATTAAAATTTAGTATTAATTACAACAAATTATTAATTTCTAATTAATATTAATTAATACAAACTACTTCAAAATATTTTTATTTGTTACTAAGTTATATATATTATTACTAAGTTCTATTAATTCTCACTCGTTTCCGTTAATGTTTACTAATTTTTGTTTATCACCACTATTTTTTTACAAATAAATGATTTTTTATATTAATTATAGCTAATTACTAATAATTACTGCTAATTTCTAATAATTACTGCTAATTTCTCAAAATTATCATTAATTACTAATAATTACAACTACATACTAAAAATTAAAATTAATTACTCTTAGTTATAACTAATTGCTTCAAATTAAAAATAATTATTAACCATTAAAACTAAATAGTTCTAATTAAAAAAATAATACTACTTAAAGCTAATTACTACAAAAAAACTAAATGATTCTAATTTAAACTCATTACTGACAATTAATAATAATTATTTCTAATATAAAAAAATTAATTAAATATTAAAAACGTTAAATAAATACCTTAGAACTGAATCTTTTATCGGATGCAAAGTTGAAATTTTTCTTCCTTGTAAAATTTAAAACTTTTAAAAGTTTAAGGAGAAAAAGATGAGAGAAGAGGAAGATAGGAGAGTTCAAAGGATGATAGAATGAAAAAAAATCGGGTGGGGGTTTATATAGGTTAGATTATTAGCAACATGACTAATTGCGATAGTTTTCCTGTTGAAAATAGTCTTAGTTGCGACGGGTTCCATCGCAATTAGTACCCACCATTAATAACCCCTTCTGTAATAAAAAGGTTATTTGTGATGAGACCTGTCGCAAATACTCTTCTGACGAAAGTTTATTTGTTATGAGAATTATTTCTCGTCGCAAACAACAATAACGACAGAAGGTATTTGTGATGGGGGAATATACCCATCGCAAATATCTTTCTCGTGGTTTGACATGCAAGATGGGCTTAAGGTATTTCTGACAGGAATGTTTTCCATCGCAAATAATTATTTATTAATGACTATTTGTGAAAAAAATTATTTCCAGTTGCAACTAGTCCCTCAGCAATGACTATTTGTGACAGGCAGTAGGCCCATCATGAAATCCCCTCTTTCTCGTTGTAGATGAATACCAGATTTAGTGATAGAAGAAGTATACCTTGGGTTGGGGTAGACTCATAGGATAATATTATATGATCTCATAGAGTAGATAAGGTCTATTTATGTTCCTAATATCATCTTTGTTTGAGAGATGTCGTCGTAGAGATGTGAGAGCGAGATTTTGATGTTCGAACTCAGTGGTCTGAATTGTTCAAGCAAGGCTGCTAGGGATACTTCTTAGGTACTATAAGTCGATAGTGTGGGAGTTCTATAAGATGCTTCTCATACATGGGAGCATGTAGGATGAATCGATCAACAGGCATATCTGGATCCTTTGGCAGAGGAGGTGCAATGTTGACATGATCCAAGTGGGGGACCAGTTCCTCACCGTGAAGGTAACCCTTGGACTCGTTTTCTTCTATGTCTCCTTTTTGTATGTGAGCTTCAACATCCACATGCGGATATCCTTGTGGGAGGAGATCATGATGTTCGACCCTGGACCTGACCCATGGTTTGTGGGGGGGGGGGTTAATGTTGTGTCTGGCCCGGATGAAAGAAAGGGGAGGGGACCTTTTAATAGGGAAGTTATCCTTGCTTTTTTCTGCTTCATGGCTACAAAGGTACTTTTTGATTTGGGCTTCATGGGAGACAATTTTACATGGTGCAATAACCAACGGGGACCATACCACTCATGGGGACACCTGGACCGATGACTAGCCAACATCCACGTAATATCTGTCTTCTCAAGCACTATGCTGAGCCATCTGGTGCGGGGGATCTCAGACCACTCACCTCTCCTCATCTCTTTGGACTCCTCGCACCAGTTTCATGAGCGATTCAGGTATAACAAGTTATAGCCGGATATGCCTGGGTACCATGATCTGGTCAGTTTGGCTTGGAACGCCCCTCAGCAAGGAAACAAATGGTTATCCTTTCACTGTAAGCATTTCAGACTGAGAATCAAGCTACAATCATTGTCTAGGGACCTCGCTTCCCCAGAAGAGGAGTTAAAAATCATGATGAACGAGGTTGAATGCCTGGAGAAGAGTTTGGAGGTGGCGTGGGATGATCGCGTCTATGAGGAACTCACGGGAAAGATGGGAATCATGTCTGAATTAATTCTAAAGCTGGAATGCATAGCCAGGGAGAGGGATAGAATCAAGTGTTTAAAGGAGGGAGATAGGAACTCAAACTTCTTTCATTCTTGCATTAAGGATAGGGGGAAGTGGGTCAAGTTGAACATCATGTTATAAGATGGTTCCTTCACCAATGACAGGGACAAGGTGGGGGAATGGCTTACTCTTTCTTCCACGACCTCCTAGATGGTCCTAATGAACGCCTTCTAACAAGTTATCCTTCAGAGGCCACATACATCTTTGACGTGATCCCCATCCTTACGTCTGACCAGATCAATGAATGCCTGGAAAGTGCACTGAAGGAGCCTAAGATAAGGTATGCGCTCATGCATTTGAACTTGGATAGCACCGCGTGGCCTAATGGGTTTCCTGTTTCTTTCTATAGGACCTCTTGGGACATGGTTAAAGAAGATCTAATCACTACCATTTAGGATTTCTTTCACGGGGGGTGCCTCCCCAGAGATGCATGCTCCACCTCCCTCATTCTCCTTCCCAAGACTAAGAGTCCTTCCATCTCGCACTACCTCCTGGTGAGTATGTGAAACGTTCCATACATATCCTTGGCTAGTATCATTAACTCCAAGCTGGCGATGCATCTTCCTCAGTGGATATCCCTAGAGCAGCCCGAGGTCATCAAAGGTCGCTCGATTCAAGAAGCCATATCCCTTTCCCAAGAGATGCTTAGTGAAATCAACTTCAAAACCCATGGATCTAACTTGGTCATTAAACTGGATATGAGCAAGGCATATGATTGGGTGGAATTAAGATTTATTAATAAAGCATTGTCAGGTATGGGTCTTAGCTCTTGAAACGTTGATCTTATCTTTCTCTGCTTCAGTTCCTCATGGCTCTCAGTGAACTTCATGGGAATGTCTTATGGTTTCTTCTAGTCTACCAAAGGCATCCGGAAAGGATACCCTATTTCACTATCATTGTTTATCATTATTCAGGATTTCCTGAGCCGGCTCATTCAGAGGTTTTTCAATAATAGAGACATCCCGTCGTATCATCGTCGGTTAAGGGCCTTGAAAATATCTCACCTTATGTTTTCCAATGATACCATCTTATTCTTGAACAGCAAGAGTAGATCAATACGAAACCTTATCAGAGTGCTGGAGGATTATTGTCGTTGGAGTGGCCAATCCATTAATAAAGGTAATAGTGATTTCTTTATTTCCAACAGGTTCCCTGTAGAGAGAGTGTAAACGGTTAGTAGACTACTTGTCTTTCAGAGGGGTGAGTTCCCTATGTTCTATTTAGGCGCACCTGTCTCACCTAGGAAGCTTCGGATCTGTGACTTTGACACACTCTGTACCAGGGTTTCTGATAAAGTTTTTAACTATAAAAATAAATTCTTATCCTTTGGGGGATGTATTTCTTTAGTGAACAACGTTCTGGTGGCATCTCTGATCCATGGTATGTCCTCCATAATTGTCCTGAAGGTGGTTATTAAAAGGATCGACAAGATTCTTGACAATTTCATCTCGGATACACTTTCAAAGAAAAAGAATCACTGGGTTTCTTGGTGGAAAATGGTGCGGTCTGTGAATGAAGGAGGTATCGATGTTCGCAATCTAGAGGATACCCTTTACAACATGCATGATAGGCTTGCATGGAGCATACTAGAATGATGTACCCTTTGGGGAACTACCATGTAGGCGTATGCGACATGCCTCCGTGACTCGGGAGAGGGGAATCATTCTTCCCTTTGGTTAGTGTTAGCTCCTATTGTTTATATGCTATGTCCCTTATCTCGATGGGTGGTGGGGAACGTTGAACTGTCTTTTTGGCGTCTGGATTGGTGTGGTACAATGTTGGGATTCCCCGGATTCCCGGCTATTGATATTTCATTCAAGGAGGATAGCCTCTTCCACAAATTCACCCATTCGGTTTTAGATAAGCAACAACAGGAGTGATTTAAACTCATTGAACTTAATTAATAGGAGGACAAATTTGTGTTCATGACCTCTTCTTCATTCCCATTCACTTCTATGGATTTTTGTTGCATCAGTAACAGATAGATTTAGGCGGAGGGCTGGGATGAGCTTCTTTGGGTGAAAAACATCCCCACTAAGATCAATTTTATCACCAGGAGGATTCATAATATAGCCTTTATGACTGATGAAAATATATGTATATGTGGTATTTATCTTGTGTCCAGGTGCATCTGATGTAGCATTCCTAGTGAGGAGGGAACTTCACATCTATTCTTCAGTAGTGACTGGGCACGAGAGGTGTGGAAGATCCTGAGGGAGTTCTATACGCCCCTTCCCTCAAATGGGTCTACCCTCGCATTTCTTGTTAAATGGTTCCAAGATTCTATGTGAGGAGGCCCAAAGAGGGTGGCCCGAGAGGTAGTGCTACATGTGGGGTGCTGGACCATCTGGAAAGTATGGAATAAATTGAAGCACGAGGGGGTGGGGTTGTCGACTTGTATCATTATTATTTGGGTGAAAAACCTGCTAATGGACCTGAACATGGCAGTGAGGACATGGAAGGCTACTCCTACTCATCGTCGGTTCCAAACAGCCTCCAACATGGATGTGTCACCTAGAAGAAGGGAAGGCAACTGGGTATTCTATCGTCCTCCCTTGGTGGGATTGAAACTCAATACGGATGGATCGTGCTTCCAAGGGAACCTGTATAGAGGAAGAGTTGTACGGGACCACAACAGTTCGGTTTATTTAGCTTTCTCTTCCAGATTGGGCCATGAACCTTCTCTGTAAGTAAAGGCGAAGTAAATTCTCACCGAGCTCAGCCTTTTCATGAAAAAGGACTTAGAAATCTCTAAAATTGATACAGACTCCTTAACTGTGTGTAACTCTTTTAAAGGGTGTGGATAATCCATGTGGTCAATTAGCTATGTCATCAAAAAAATGTTGAAAAATGGTGAGTTCCAATGTGAGTATCCTTTACACCTGGAGAGAGGGGAACAAGGTCATGGACCACTTGGCTTTGGTGGACATTAATAGTATGGTGGAGGTGCTTCTTCAAACTGCGGGTAGTATCCAACCCAATGGGATTGACTGTATCAAAGGGGATGCACTAGGTCTTCATCATTACAGAACGCCCTAGATTCCTTTATGGTCGGGTGGACCTTCCCTCATGTCTTTCCTATTTTTCTCTTTTCCTTTTTATTTGTTTTTCTCTTTGTACTATTTCCTTCATTTAATAAAAAATTACATGATGACTATGTTCATAGTCTGAGATATTTTATGGAATACTTTCAAAGTCCTGTGTGAGTTAGTGCTAGATTTTGAGGCCCATTGAGCCTTGGCATTGATGGAATAAAAATATTAAATATATTAATTTATGAGCATGTGTATTTGCCAAAAAAAATTATATCCCAAATGGTGTATCATATGGGAAATCCAAGACCCCCATTAGGTCTGGGATGTGGGGTTTACCCTAGACGCAACATAACATTTTTACTCATCGAGTGTTTGTTCAGATCACACCTGAGGATAACTTATTTAATATTTTTATTATATATATTTTTGAAAAATATCTCCCAAACAGTGCATCGTATGAGAAATCCAAGACCACTTTTAGGTCTAGGATGCGGGGTTTTACCCTAAGCATGACATAATATTTGTATGTGTTGGGTGTTTGGTTACACCACACGCAATGGTAATTACAATTATATTATTAGTATTATTATTATTATTTGTGTTAAAGAAAAGAATAAAAATTATATTTAAAATTAAATTCTCTTAATTGGTGAGAGGCGTTTCGCCAGGGGTGAATATTTTTTGAGAGGTTAGGTAATAATAGTGACATAATTTCTTTGTACTAAATAAATGAAAATGTGGGGTTAATATTGTTTATTAACTATTATGAGCATTTAATGGATTTTGTGTTTAAAAAAATTATGCTGGTAATGATAATGTAGAGTTAATAATAATGATTAATATTTTTTTTATTAAATTTCCAAAAATAATTTTTTTTCTGTGCCAAATTAAGATGTGTGTATGTATATATGTGGTTTAACAATATATTTTAGTCTATATATATGGGTGTATATATATATTTGGGTGTGTGTATATATATAATGAATGTGTATATATATGGGTTAAATATATATGTATGTATGTTCATATATATATATATATATACATATGCACTAGTGTGTGTATATGTATATATATGTTTTTGTGTGAGTATGTGTGTGTGTGTATAATTTATGTATATATATGTGGGTTAAATATATATTTGTGTGTGTGTGTATATGGAAAAAATATAATATATTTTTTAAAGATTCATTTAATATGTTTAAAGGAGGCAATTAAAAAATATATTTAATATGAGTTTTTTTCAGTTCATGCAGTGAAGGGAAAATAGAAAAAATAAATAAATAAAGTAATAAATTGTGAATGAATTTATGGGCGGAAAGAAGAAGGAATAAATGATAAATTAAATAAAATAATGAAAATAAAATGATATAAGATGGTTTTTGTGGATGCCCAATGTATAGGGTATTTTTCCCCAATCTCATGCCACATTCTATGTCTCTCCCCAATCTCTCTCATATTATTTTTTATTTATTTTATTTTATTAATTCATCCAAAATTCTTTCTTCAATATCTCATGCGATTTTGATCGGATTGACATGTCATTGGTGCCATTGGACTTATATTGAATAGTATAATTGTAATCCTAAATTTGTTTCAGATACAATGAGTTCATTTGTTCAAATTTAATTTAATCCTTCTTTTTCAATATTTAAAATAAAAAAGGCGATGATTCTAAATCATGTCAAAATAGAAATGCTTCTAGGATTCAATTGTACAATGGGACTCTCTTAGAAACCCTTATTGTACATATTTTTATGTAAGGTAGGAAGTTCCATACCTCTTGGGTTATCTTTTACACATGTTTCCATGTTATAATATATGTGTGACATAACTGATATTTTTTCTTGATTTTGATCACATGTGGGTGTGTTTGTAGACCATGTACCCATTGTGATTCTATGAGTGATATTAGTTCAACTTTTTCCATGTTTTATTGTTATTTAATGATGTTATGATTTATTCTATATACTCATGATAATATATTATGTTATGTTTGCTTGTGTACTCACCCTGTATATATGTTACCATTCTATGGTGGTTGTTAGTGGCATTTAAGATAGGTGGACCATCATGACCTACTTATCCCATAGCGAGGGGTGTGATTGATTGTGATAATAGTGATGAGGGACCTGATCATGGGTTGGAGGTATGAGGTAGCCATAGATTCATATCGAGTTTGTGCTTGAGATAACCTATATTTGGTAATTGTCATTCACCATGTGATAACCTGGTCGATGTGAGTACTAGATATTCTCATCTAGAGGATCTGGGTGGCATGGTCCTCTTGAGGGATAAAGGATACTAAGAATCATCACCATAAAACCATGAGGACATTGTATGGGGGATGTTTTGATTATTCTAACTCATTATGTTATCTTACGACATAGATCTGAAGTAGGTATAGTTGGTGGTTGTGGAAGGTTGGTCAGTGCACCACCACTAGATTTTGTATTGTGTGTTTCTGTCTACTTCACATTTAACATTATTGGAATACACTTGTTAAACTTGATCACATCAGGTAAGGTTTTATTGGTGGTGTCCTAGTAATTTTTGTACTCACACCCCACATGGGAATTTTTATATATTTTTATATTTTCTAAGAGACCCAGTTAAGGGAAATGGTTTAGTGGTAGATGAATTAGAAGAGAATCATGAGGAGGGTAGTGTATGAGGATGAGTTTTTGATGGACCTATAGTTTTATATTATTTATCTGCTTCTTTGTACACTAGACATTCTTGACACTTTGGAATCCTTCATTTATTTTAATTCCATGTTTAGTTCACTTTTTCATGTACTCTAATTTTTTTATTATACATTGCTTATTTATTTCCCCTATACACTCTAATAAAGAGTATAGTCTCACCATGATTTCACTTAATACCCATGCTGCTAGTAGAAAACCTCCTTCCCATGGTGAGGCATTTGTGAGGCCATGTGACATTCCGGATCAAACCCGGTGGTTTGGGATGGGATGTTACAAAATGGTATGAAAGGACTAGGTTTACTAAATTTTATTTTATCTTTCCTTATTTTGAGATAGGATATATTGGAGCTATAATGGTTGCGACTCGAGCAGATTAACTATCATAATGTCTATCTAGAATAGTATACTGGACCTCTAAGTTACAATAAAATTGGAATTTATGTTTTTATGTTACAGTTCATTAAAAAACCCCTTGGGTGATTTACATGATGTCGATATTTGATTTATGAGATTTAGTGTATGTTCATGCATCATGAAAGGGCATGTAGGTTCACATTCCATATATATACATGTTTTTGTGATTCATAGTAGTTTATTCATTGAATTTCTTTATTTGTACTATCTTTTCAGGGTAGCTTATCATGTGTAATATATATGTTTTTCATTCTATTGTGATATATCTCATTGTAATTTTTTATTTGAACTGAACATACTATTGTGTTAGAATATATTTGATGAATGTAACTAACGAGCAAAGAAAAAGACAATGGTTAGTGGTAGGAGGGGTATACCTTTGGTTAAGGGTAGACTCATAGGAGATCCTTGTGTGATCTCATAGAGTGAATAAGGTCAATTTATGTTCCTAATATCATCTCTCTTTGAGAGATGCTGCCTCAGATATGTGAGAGAGGGAGTCAAATATTCAAACTCACTGGTCCAAGTTTTTCAAGAAGGACCTCTAGAGATACTTCTCGAGGATTAGAAGTCGATAAAGGGAGATAATAATAAAATCTTTAAATTTTTAAGGATAATAAAACCCCCTTTTTAAATAATTTTTGTGTATTTTTATGTGAAAAATATAAATTTTCAATAAAAATTAATTAATAAATATTTCAAAGGATTTACACAAGTATAAAAACTATGTTAACACTTAGAAATATTTTATGGAATATTTTCTAACTGAGGAACTGAGTTATTGTAAGATTCTAAGGCCCGTATAGGCTCAACACTAATGGAATAAAAATATTAAATATATTATATTATGTGCATGTGTTTTTTTTTCAAAAAATAAATTATCTCCCAAAAAGTGTATCATATTGGAAATTGAATACCATTGTTAATTCTGGGATACAGGTTTTACCCAAGGTGTGATATAACATTTGTGAAAGTATGGAGTTTGGTCAAGATGCATGTGAGGATATATTATTTTATAATTTTATTATATATTTTTTCAAAAATAGTTAATTATCTCCTAAAGGGTGTATTAAATAAGAAATTTTAGACCACCATTAGGTTTAAGATGTGTGGTTTACCCCTAGAGCGATATAAAATTTGTGTGAATCCAGAGTATGGTTACATCGCACTTAAGTTTAATAATAATTATATTATTATTATTATTTGTGTTGAAGAAAAAAATATAAATTATATTTGTAATTAAATTCTATTAATATATGTGTGACATTTATCTAGGTTTGAATATTTATTGAGAAGTTATGTAATAATGGTGATATTATTACATTTTGTAAAATAAATGCACATGTGGGGATAATATTGTGTATAAACAATTATGGGAATTTAATGGATTTTGTACTTAAAATAATTATATTAGTAATGATGAGGTATATTTAATAATAATAATAAATAATATTGTTGTTGTTGTTATTATTAGTATTAAATTTGAAAAAAACAAAAAAAAATTGTGTGGAAAATTAAAAATGTGTGTATATATCTGTGTGTGTGTGTGTGTGCGGTTTAAATATATATGTATATATATATATATGTAGGTACATGTATGTGGGTGTTTATATATATATATATATAATTCAAGTTTATATACATAAGTTATATATATTTATATATATGCATGAGTAGATGCATATATATAGACATGTGTGTGTGTGCAATGAACATATATATATATGTGGGGGGGTTAAACGTATAAATATATGTGTGTGTGTGTGTGGTTGAATTTTAATATATTTTTAAAAGAATAATTTAACATATTTAAAGTGGGAAATTAAAAAAACATGTTGGAGGATTTTGGGTGGGAACATGAACTTAATAGGAAAGATAAAATTATAAAATAATTAATAAATTTGGAATAAATTTATTAATAGATAGAAGAAGGAATAAATTATGAATTAAATAAAATATTAAAAATAAAATGATATAAGATGGATTTTGGGGATTCCCAATGTATAAGATATTTCTCCACAATCTCACGTCGCACTCCATATCTATATCCCATCTCTCTCATTTTTTTATTTATTTCATTTTTTTATTTCATACAAACTTAATTCTTCAATATCTCATTTGATATTGATTGAACTGACACATCGTCAGTGTTGCTGGACTCATATTGATGAGTATAATTTTAATACTAATTTTTTTTCAAAGGTAGTAAGGTAAGTTTTTCAGATTTAATTAAATCATTCATTTTCTAAATTTTAAATAACAAAAATGATGATAATTCTAAATCATGTCAAAAAATGAATGATTCTTGGATTTGGTGATGAAATTGGACTCTGTTAGTAACCCTTGTCAATGAAACACCATTTCACATAATTTAATATGTTCCTTACCTTTTGGGATCTCATTTTCATATGTTTCCATGTTATATTTTATGTGTAGAATAATTGATATTTTTTATTGACTATGATATCATGTGAGTGTGTGTCTGTAGACCTTGTGACCCATTATGATTCCATGATTGATATTAGTGTATCCTTTTATATGTTTGATTATAATCACGTGATGTTATGTTTGTTGTAATATACTCATGATGGTATATTATGTTATGCCTTCTTGTGTGCTCACTCTGTATGTATTTCACCATGCTTTGGTGGTTTTTAGTGGTTTTTGAGACAGGTGGACCATCATGACATATCTATCCTTTAGTGGGGTAGTGTGCTTGATTGCGATGATAACAAAAAGGGACCCGAGAACAGGGTGGAGGTATGAGGTAGACATGAAATCATGTCGAGGGTGTGATTGAGGTATATTTTCTTTTCCAAGTGTCATTCATCATGTGATATCCTGGTCTATGTGAGTACTAGATATTCTTATCTAAAGGATCCAGGTGACATGGTCCTATAGAGGGATAAATGATCCTAGGTATCATCTCCACGACATTGTGAGCACGCCTTATAGGGGCACTTTTGATTATTCCAAATCATTTTGTTATCTTTCGGTATAGAGAAAACTTAGTTACATATAGAGGTTGTGACATCTTTTTCAGTGCATAATGTCTTTGTTTTTTATTGTGCATTAATGAATTTTTCACATTTCACATTCTTAGAATACACCTATTATACTTGAGCACATCATATAAGGATGAATTGGCAGTGTCCTACTGAGTCATGTACTAACACCTTACTTTTTCATTTTTGTGTGCTTTTAGATTTCATGAGAGGCTAAGTAAAGGGAAAGGGGGTAGTGGTGGATACCATAGCATAGGAGCTTGATGTAGGTAGTGTATGAGGATTAGATTTTGATGAAAATTGAGTTTTCTATTTTTTATCTACTACTTTGTAAACTCGACATGTTTTTTAATTTGGGTGTCACCATTTATTTTTATTCCATGTTTAGTTCACTTTATTCATATACTTTGATTATGTTTATTATAAATTTTTTATTTATTTCTCTTGTAAACATTGATAGAGGGTATAGTCTCCCCATAATACAATATGAGACCCTCACTGTAAATCAGAAAACTCTTTCGTACGATGAGGAATGCATGAGGTCATGGGACATTCCATCTTGGACCTAATGGTTCAAATTGGGTGTTAATAAATAAATTTACTAATATAAAATAAATTGTTCACATATAAGTTTTTTTTTGAAAAATAATTTTTCCACCTTTATATAATTTTATCTACACTTATAACCAATTGTTAATCAATATATAAATTATTATTCATTTTTTTACAATAAATTATTATATATTTCATCAACATCGTAGTTAATTAATGATCAAGGTACATAATATATTAATAAATACAATACCTAGAAAAATTTATCTTCTAACAAAAAATGATATTATTTTTAGAATTTAAAATTGAATAATTATTTCATAGGAATTAATCAATAGTTTTTTATTAAGGAAAACTTGTATACATATTTTTTCATAATTTAGTTAGTAATGTTCATACCCACCTATCCAACGACTTGGTGATAATATTAATTTATAATAATATTGTATCAATATTTTTTTAAACTCTTTATTGTGTGTAAATAAACCTACCAAAAACATATAACTTATTTAAAGAGAAATATATCATAAAATTGTAGGGTGTTACATGGTCCTTTACCTTGAACAATGCACCCTTCAATACACTAGTTGAGTGATTTATGATTAAATTTTTTTATTAAACTACTATTTTATAATGGGATTTTATTCTACAACCTATAAATTAATAAAAAATTGAGTAATAACATTAATATAAGATCCAATATCGGGCATATAATCATAGAAATAAAACACCCTATTGTATAACAAATTGGGAGGGTTTTTAAAACCTTTCAATTTTTCAATAATGTTAATTAAATCAATTTTGATATATTTAACCTAATGATTAATCTCTTATCTCATACAAATCATTTATGGTGGGTATAAAGTTCCTTTTTTAAACTATATTAATAATTTTAATGTTAACTTAAAAAATTTTAAATGTGTTAAGAATTTATTTATCAAGTTAATTTTCAATAGATTTATTTTAAGGTTTCATTATTTATGGAAATTGAATATGTATGTTATAATTCATGGGTGAAACCTCAATAATTATTTTCTAATTATATTTTTTTATTCTCACATGAATTTTTTGAATATCAAAAAATAGATTATACAATAATGGGACTTACCTCATGGGTGTATTTATCATGATTATAAAATTTTGGGGGACAAAGATCCTTGCCTCTATAATGTGTAATGTCATATACACTATATTTTTCTTTAGGATTGAAAAGTTTTTTGGAATGAAGTTATCTAGAATATTGTATATTTTTCTCACTAAGGTTAATTTAAAATTTCCCCACATAAGTACATAAGTCTATAATTTTTGATTGAGTCATATATTGGAACTATAGGTATTGTGATTCCATTGTGAATAATCATATCATTCAGACTTGGTATAGATTTTGGATGTGGAAAATTTTTATTCCTTGGAGGTAGTAAATGAGGATTAATACATTAGTTATGGTGGGACTAAGACATATTAAGGTTGTTGGAATTTCCACAAGCTCGATACTTTTGTTTTCCTCGCCACCCATGATTAGCATTAATATTATATTTTTATTTCTTGGATAGGGGTTTCTATTGAATTTGATGCCCAATAAATATTTATGTAAACTAAATGGATGAATCCTAAAGTTGGGTTAATTGATTAAAAAATTGATTTTTATTTGTACAAATATCACCATTCAATGGAATAAAAAGAGATTGTGAATTACCTTGAGAAAAGGTCATTATTGAAAAATATCATTAATTTCATTATGTTTGGCATCTAATTTTTATTTATGTGTGGAAAGTTTTACCTTATAAACATATCTAGTGGGTGATATTACTTGTAACCCAAATTTTTATTCATTTGGATTTATGTTATTTATTAAGTATTGAGTGGATATATGAGTTCATTCCACTTGAGTACCACTAATCACAGCAACAATTATACCACAGTCCATGGGGAAAACTCCCTCATAGATGTATAAAATTAGTTGTTGGAAAATAATTTGGGGATGAGGGAAACTAGAAAAAAGTATTTTAAAATGTTTAGAGTTTTTATGAAGGGTATCTCATTATGATTAACTAATTCCACAAATTTAATTCCTAAGAGATGTGGTGTGAGTTGTAGGGAAAAACTTCTCTAAAATGATTCATTTATGGTTGAAAAAAACCCCAATAGTGGTGGGTAGATTGTATAACCACTCCTTGGTTATACCATTGAGATAGAAAGATAAGGCCCTAAGTTTAATGAGTTACTCGATGACACCCAGAAGTTTCATGATGGAGCACACAATTTTGAATACTTTAAGGTGTTTTTCTTGATCATAACTATGAATACCAATGAATTTATAAAGGATATAAATAAGATCAAACCTAAGATTAATTTTAGTATCCTTATAGGGGTATTGGATGTATGTTGGTTGGAACTCTACATTAGAGGCTATCCAATTATTTTAGTGTCATATTAATCCATTATTAGAAAAATTATTAGGTTTACTATTTTTTATTGAGAGACTGTTGAGTCTCATTTTAAATATATTCATTAGTCGGTTTTAATTTCTCAACTCTAAATTCTTGATTTTGTGTGTGAAGAGTTTTTTCATTCTCAAGATCTATTTCATGTAACTTTTTTTTGATTACATAGTCATGTATGGAATGATATCGATCTAAAGATGAAAATTATTAGCGTATAATGAAAGTGTTAATATAAAAATGCAAATAATAAAAAATGTGAAATAAGGAAAAGGGGAAAATATGAAAAATAGAAAGAATACCCAAAAGGTTAACAAAATGAATAAATTTGACCAAAATCAGGTGAGTATTATTATATAACTCTTGTTTAGATGTTTGTTTAACCATTGTATACCATGTTTCAAACCAATATAAACACGTTAGGTGAAGTTGGTATACTCTGTCCCAATCAAATACATAGTGGGATAAGATATAAGAAAACAAAGAAAATAAAAAATGATATGTAATATTTGGAAATACTTAGAAGGTATCAACTAACTAAAAGTTATATTTTCCTCCACCGAAATTGTGCCAAAATTTTGACCATTTCATCAAAGATATAGAATTTAAATTTAGTTTATTAAGTTTTCAATATAGTATAACCTAGTTCATATTCATAATTAAGTAAAATTCTGATCAATTATGATTAATTAAACCCATTGGAATTTAGAAAATAATTATTGAAATGGTGAGGGGTTAATTTTTAGACACCTATTAGAAAAAAATACTAAAATAAATATGTAATTAAATATATCAGGATCAACCTGTGTAAGTTTCCATTGATGAATAACTACCACCACTATCAATATATATGGGATAGATAATCAATTACTGGATTTATAAATGTTTAAATAAGTATGTTATATGAGTTTCTATTAGAAAAAAATCCCTTTGATTATTTTTAGGTTTTTTTTTTAACAATGTTGGTAAGATTAGACTTCCAAATAAGGATCGAGAAGTTATACCATACAGTTCTAGAAAAAAAATAAGTAGTATTATTAGTTCTTTTTGTAAGAAAAAAACCACTCTATAATATCATAAGTAGAATCAAAATGCATCTCATGTCATATTAAAGTTTTTTTGGAATATGGAATGGTTTTTTTGTCTTGGTGAAGACCACACAATGATGAAGTTATATTAAGTGAAGATTATTATACATGGGAATAACTCATTTATATGGAAGATTAATTTCTTGATGCATCACACATTAAATATTTGTGATATTCTGTTATATATCTATGGTATAATAACACATTCTGATGATGGTTAATACAGAAAATTGTCCACTCCATTGAAGTTAGTGTCATTCCTTGATGGATCATGCATATGATTAAATAATGTCCCTATAAGAATGATTTATAAATTCTAAAATGGTGACCACATTATATCCAGTGTTTTGGGTTTATATGAAGTTTCTTTAATAATTGGAGTAAATTTATCAGAAGGAGGAACTTCAGGAAATGTTTCGACCTTGTCTAAATAGTGGTGGCTGGATTTATCCCAGTCATAGTGAGGTTATTCAATGTTTGTGAACATTCAATGGCTGATCAGCTTGGTGGGTAGTCCACTATAAGATATTCAAGTATTTAATTAACTAAAATAATGTATTGGGTATTTGAATCAATCATGGAATATACATTTTAGGAAAAGAGGGAGTTGATGGAAACATTGTTGACTTACTGGTGAAAGGATGTCAGACTGGGGATAGCTATAGTAAATCAGAAAGTTCACCATGAAATTGATGAGGACCTATAAATATAGGAATTTCGTGTAACCTGATGCCTATGTGTGACATTCTAGAACTAGGGTTTGGAAAAAATTTATAATATGTTTATTTTTTATATTATTCAATGATTTATGTGGTTGTCAATTCATAAGATGTTGTAATATTGAACTTCTAATGAAATTAAGAATTGAAATGTTTCTCCCATTGGATATAGGATGAAATTCTAAACCACATAAAAAATTATTTCGTAATTTTTTATGTTTTTTTTATTTAATTTATTATAATTTTATTATGAGTTGTGGTAAACAAAATAGAGTAATTGTATCTCAAAGCAGTGATTATGTTGAACATTTTTCTTCCTAGTTTTTGTACTTTGATACTGTGAGAATTATTTTTGGAGATTTATCTTCACAGGTGTGATTTTTTATAATGAATCTTTGGTTTCCTTAATTCATATATTATTCTTAATAATTGGTATCAGATATAAGGGAGGATTTATTATAAGGTTGTTGGTTTTATCAGAAAAACTCATATAACATTCTCATCTTAATGAAACATTTTTTAATTTATTATAACTTATTATATCAAAAGGGGTGATGTCAAAAAATAGATGTGTTCATATTTAGGTGTTTAATGGAATGGATTTAAATTATTAGAGGATTTATATAGGAGAATATATCATCCAAATAGATGTTTAAGTTTGTTTGAAATGTGAAAAGATAGAGAAAGTAGAGAAAAATGAATGGGAAAAGAAAGATAAAATGGTTTTATGTGTTTTCAGGATAGATATATCCAAAAATGAAGTACATAACATCTATTAAAAGAAGATTATGGTGGACATAGTTACAACCCTAGAAGATATGAATTATAATCCTATAACACTCAAAAATGTGTTCTTAATGTGAGGATTATTCAGCATAAGGATGTTAGAAGGAATATCTAAAGTAGATCATACAAATGATTTCAATATGATTTGGAGAAAACCTGTGTATATTAAGGTAAAATTTATAAATGATTTTTAGGTAATATTATTTTTTTAATCATTATCGAAATCATTAAAGGTAATGATAATAATAGTAAGTAAATCTAGTGGAAAAGGATACTTACGAATATGTCCAGAACATGACTCTAAATAGAGATCTCCAAAGGAGGGATATTAAAAAAATTAGAAATGAATTTATCATATAAGGAAGAGTATTTTTCCTCATCAAATAATTCAAAGATGATTGTAAGATAATTCAAGTGAGAGTAGTAGAGGTAAATCAGTTAGACTCGGCCTAGTGTACTAGCACTGTGGTAAAAGGGATAATATCAAGAAGTATTTTTGTGAATGTAATTTTAATTATTAAAGGCTAAATTTATAAGGTTTTTGTTCCATGGTATCAACTAGATTAATTAGAGAAAATCTACTTGTGAGTGTCAACACATCAATTGATACTTGGATTATTTATTTTGGACTGTCTTACCACTCCACTGGTTAAAATGGATGCATAAATAATTATGTATCTTTAATCCTTATATGAGTGAATATAGAGGATTATGAATCTCATAATATCACAAGGATGTAATTTTTCAATGATTAGTTGAAGAATGACAGTTTTCTTATATTTAAGGAAGTTTATCAAATTTCAAGACCTTGGAAGTAATTAATTCAAGTTAGTTAGTTAGATTAATATGGATATAGAATAAATTTTGATAATGGATTGTGGAAAATATTTTGGGGGTATCTTTTTATAAATAGAGGTGTTAAGTATGGAACTTTTTATTTGAGAAGAAGGGATGGGGGGACTATACTCACTATAACATCAACTTCCATAAGTAGTGACTTATGGCACTATCATCTTGTGAACCTTTGTGAGAAAGGTATGAAGACTATAGTATAAATGGCCATAATAATAATGTATCATTAACACATTAAAATTTATGATAGTTGTATACTTGGTGAGAATAAAATGTGAGTTTTAATTTGACTGGAATAATGTCAAATATCTAGAAGCTTGATCTTGTACATACAGATGTATGGGTCCCGTGAAATCTCCTAGTGATTCACAATACTTTGTGATGTTCATCGATTAATACACATGTAAATTATAGATAAACTTCCTAAAAACCAAATCTAAAGTGTTTGGAGTGTTCATGAAATTAAAATCCATGGTTAAAAGGGAAACAATATACTACAAAAAATGATTAAGATCAAAAAATTGGGGTTAGTATACTAGAATAAGTTTCCAAAACATCTATAGACATAGAGGCATTATGAATGAGAAAAAATCTAACATAATACATTTGAAATATTAAATATATGAATGAATGAATCAAAAATTTATGGAGAGATAATAAATTATGAAGATACATTTTAGAATGTCCAATGTGATTTGGGTGAAAGTAGTAGGTTCCATGGTATACATAATAAATAAAATCCCCTCAATTGTAATGGGATACAATTTAATGGAAACTCTATGGATAGGAAAGTCACTTGTTTTTCCTCACCTAAAAATATTTGTAATTTTATCTTAAACAAAAGTGGATGCTTAATACATATATAAACTAGAATTAAAATATCATGTGTGATTCTTTACAGGTTTTGGAGATAAAGAAAGTAGATTTTTTAACTTTTAGATAATTAAAAAATCATTAGAAGTATAAATCTTTTATTCAGTGGTAAGGTTTGGCATAAGTACCAAAATTTGAATGTGAATGAAGTTAAAGACAAAGAATCATATTCAATTAAAATTTAAATGAATGGGGTTACCAAAAATTCAAATTTTACAAAGAGTTTAGTTGACTCTAATTCATCTATAAATTCATAAATTCCAATTAAAAGATCAGGTGGTGGTACAAAATGTTATATAATGATACTAGTGGAATATAAAGTTTAATGAACAAGAACTTATGAGACTTAGTATATAGTTCCAAATGATGAAATTATGGAGGTTTTAGTTCGATAATGTGAAAACCCATAGCTACAGTTGTGGAAATATATAATGGTTAATTGATATTTAAATATATATGGAGATAACCTAAATTTAATAATTTAATAGATGGGGGAGAACTCAAAATCTTGATGGAAGTTGCTAACCTTGGTGATTATAGTGAGTGGGATTTGTCCATTTAGGAGGGGTTAAATTTTCTTCACAAGAATAACACCTATGAGCTAATGAATTTACTCACTGAAAATAGGGAACTTAAAAAAATTGATTTTATAGCTAAATGATAAAGCTAATAGAAATAAGGGGTATATTAATATGATGGTTATCAAGGTATTTTAGCATAAGGAGA
The DNA here is from genome assembly GCA_963277665.1 of Viscum album. Classification (NCBI taxonomy): domain Eukaryota; kingdom Viridiplantae; phylum Streptophyta; class Magnoliopsida; order Santalales; family Viscaceae; genus Viscum; species Viscum album. The sequence goes on along the minus strand of OY728139.1, from coordinate 1,144,362,062 downwards.
GCATCAAGTTTTATGAAATATTATCTCGGGTAGTAAATCATACTTATATATAGACTATGCTCATATTTTTTTTCTAGAGGATTATATCTAGTGAAAATCGATCTGAAGAAAAATTTTATTCATGGTGATCTAGATGAATAAATATACAATGGTTTTGTGGATAAACATAAGCATAATTTGGAGTATAAACTCAAAAAAAGTATCTATGGGTTAAAAAATGTAGCAAGGTAGTGGAACCAAAAGTTCATATTATTCATGGAGAATAATTGTTTCATGTGGATAAAATCTGACCAATACTTATACTAATAGAAATATAGTGATTTTAATTTCATCATTATACTATTTTACATTTACAACATGATTATGGTGGGTTTATCAACCTAATGGAACTTAGATCTGAAGAAATAAATTTAAGGAAGTTTGAAATGAATAATCTTAATAAAGAAAGAAAAATATTGGTCATGGGGAATGATATAGATAAAATTCCATAATTTTAGTCATACATTAGAAAGAGTATTTTTTAAGATTATAGAAAAGTTATTTATGACTGGATTCAATGTTTTTTTTGACTCCTCTTGTCTAAAACTTTAAACACTTAAAGGAACATGCACCAAGGATACAATAAGATTGAAATCAAATTGTGAGAATTTAATATGAATCCTATGTTATAAGTCTCATATATTTCTTAGTGTGTTCTCAATTGGATGTCACCAATGTAATGGGAGTTGTAATTAGGTTCATGTAAAATATAGGGATAGAACATTGGGAAGTTGTAAAGTGGATTATGATATATCTTAAAGGATACAAATATAAATCTATTTTATTTAATGGTTTTGATAAGTTGGTTGGGTATATTGATGTAGACTTTAGGGGAGACATGGATTCATATTAAATCACAACTATGTATGTCTTTAACTTTGGATGAACTGTGATCAGTTGGATATTGAGGCTGAAACAAGTGATTTCACTCACTATAACTAAAGTTGAATATGTTATGAAAATGAGAGAAATAAAGAAAATAGGGTTGTTTAAATGTATTATTAAGGATATTTTAATCATTTAAAATAATTTATCACCCAATTTCAATAGTCATTTTGAGATACATGTGGCTGAAAATCTGAATTTTCATGCCAAGAAGATACACATTGACCAGAAGTACCATATATCTATAAGTTTCTTAAAGATAGATTTTTGGGGTTATAAAAGATAATTGGATAAAATAATCTAGTTTATATTTTCAAAATTATCTTTGTTTAGGAGAGAATTAAGTATCACTATGCCTCAATTGATCTTGAATGAATGGAAGATAATTAAGGGGGATCATTGCATGTAGTGGAGGTATAAAGGGTGTTATTTAAAAAAGATTTAGAGGATGATGTGGAGCCCTTGAATCAGTATTAAAGTCAGATATTGATGGGTTTGTGTGAATTTAATTCAATAACATGAGTAATGTTTCTTGAAATAGGAACTTTAGGAAACCTTTAATCCTTATTAAATCAGTGGATGTGGTCTTTGGTGTAGTGATATTGAGGTTGTTGAAAGTTCTTGAACTTCTAATGGTTTCTCGGTGTGGTGGTCATTTAATTGGAATATATTAAGTTGCTTCATTAACTGAAATAAGGTAGTGATCACTTGAATAGTTCAAGTCATGTAATATGTGTGAAAAATTAAGGCACTAAAAATTATATTGACTTACCGATGACCAGCAGTCAGACTGAGTAAATATATAAAGATTCATCAGTTTTACAATGAAAAGGACGGGTGCCTTCCAATATAGTAAGTCATTATAACCTGATGACAGGGTGGAAAACCCTATATAGGGGTGGTACCACTTTATTGAGGAGCTAATATTACATATTATTTAATGATCTAAATAGATTCCTAGTCAAAATAGATTGTAAATCTATACTTATGATGAAATAATGAATTTCAATTATTATCCCTATGGATGTCAGATGAAAGTATAAACCATGTAAAACCTTATTGTGTCGTTTTACATGGTTTATATTATTTACATTGGTTTAATTATTCTATGATTAAGAGTAAACATGATTGAGTAAGTCCAAATCAATGTGGTGATTAGGGAGAACATGTTTCTTCCTAGTTCCAGTATTTTAAAATTTTAATGATTCATTTTGGGGAACAATGTTTTCCAATTTTTTCCTTAGGTGATGAAATTTCAGTTTCTGTAACTCATATGGTATTATGAACATAGTTTTGTTATTATATGAATATTGAAAAATATATAGTTCTTTTTTCCATGAGAAGGGTATTGTGGCATGGAATTAGGCATGCTTTATAGTGAAATGGTCCAAATAAAACCATGGGCTTATCACAAAGAATTTTTTTCAGAGTTTGATCCATGATCCTTATAGGTGAATGGATTTACAATGTAAAGAATATGTTTACTCAATGGATATCTAAACATTATTAGTAACATGGTTTTTGAGTTTTCAAGTGAATAATGGAATTATTCCATAATGTTAAGGTTAAAACCCCAGTAAAGTTGAGTCAAGGGATTCCAAAAATTCAAATTTACTATATTTTAAGAATATTATGAGATATTTTCAAAGTGGACTATGAATCTGAAGGCCTAATAAGATATTTTTTACTATCATAATTAAGTTTAATTAATTATCAATAAAAGGGGAAACATGGAAGTTTTTTCATAAATAGAGAGATATCTTTCTCTACAAAAAGGAGAAGGGGTATCTTGAGAAAAGAGACTGATTTCAAATTTTTGATGGAAAGTTAGAGGGAATGAACAAGGAATATATAAGAGTCTATCATGTAGTAGGTTTGTGGATTTCATCACATGGATGAAGGTGGATCTGATTGATACACCATTTATGGTGTAATTTAATTCTTTATTAATGAAATATTGAGATTATTTTACTTGAAGGAAATTTGAGCTTTTTGAGTGTTTAACAGGAGTGGGTTCGTTTCTTTTTTAGGGTTGTAAACTTATAGGATTAGTGGGGCCACTTACAATTGTAAAATAAAATCATTTAATTTAGTGATTATAGTACATCAAAACATCTTCATTGTGTGCTCCTTGGATTATCCCAATTATTTTGATCCAATTATAAATAATTGTGTACACATTTACTTCCTTTTTCAATTCAAATATATCATGAGGGGGAGAGAAGTTCCTACTAATGGTGGAATAAGATTGTTGGTGAGGTTTATTTGAAGAGATCAATATATATTGATTCATTACCCAATATATTTACCTTTCTTGTGAAAAACAAGTGGTATAATAGATTAAGGCTTTCAATGGATTTCTCTCTCTTTGAATACATGATAGAGATCATCAACAAAATGGAAATTATAATTTTCTATGAAAAAAATTAGTTTTAAAGGAATTAGATGCAATGCTAATTTAAAAAATTGGAAATGAATGTATATAAAACTACCATACATGGGATAACTATCATTATGGAAAGAAAATCATTATCATAGAAATATCAAGGGGTGATTGATTTCAATTAAAAAGATTAAACATGTTTAGAGAATATTTTACCAATACAATCTATATAATGGTGATGTCATGTAAATATTTACACACCATGTGGGAAAAGATATCAATAACTATAAATTCAATTATAAGGTATGTGAATTTAATTTTAAAGTTCAATAGAATAAGTACTTAAAGTTGAGGATGAACCCAAATGGTTTGATTGATGTATTTTTCAATCAGTGGATCATGATTGTGTAACAAAATGTATAGAAATAGAGAAAAACTTGATAATATAGAGATCATAAAGAGGGTTATGAGAATATATCCACTTTTTTCAATTTCAATGTCTCAATACTGAAAGATAAAGATATAAATGAGGTGATACTAGATAGTGTTTATAGCATTATCATTGAACACAATATGAAGAATAATGATAAATTGGATATATAGAACACTCAATAAGTGTCATTCAAGGAAATTAAAAAACTCAAATTAGAGGATAACCTTGATGAAATTGAAGTAGATAAGGTGATTTATTTCTTTTCCTTAAATATTAAAAGGGGAAAAGGAAAATCCAATGGTAAGATTCTGAATTCTTTCTTTTGTTGGGGAAAATTTTGGAAACACACTAAAAGAATCCAAAAACTATATGAGATGATGAGTTCATAGTTGAAATTATTCAAGAAACGAACTTTATTCCAAAAGAGTATTTTATTATGGGATAAATAGAAGTGAAAGAAATTAAGGAGTAAAAAGAACTCAATGAGTAAGTACTTATAGTTATTATAGATAAACCACAACTAGAGTATGGTGATGATGAAAACATTAAAGTTTTGGGAAGAGTTGATATCAAGATTAAAATAGAAGCTTCTCTTGAAAAAACTAATTTTTAAAAGGCTAAAACAAAGAAAGATAATAGATTGTATATAATTCCAAAATTTATATGTAGTGGTATTTAAAATAAAACAATGAGTTAAAGGATGAAATTGAATAGCTAAAATGTGGAAATCTAGAAAAATAAGAGAAGTAAGTTCAGTATGAGCACAAATTTGAATATTTTGACCAGATTATTAATGGTATAACCAATTATATAATAGATTAAGTTAAATTAATTGAAAAAATTAAAGGATAAGTTATGAAGATGCGATAAAATATTGAAGATTAAGAGAGACTTTTAAGTCCCAGTATAACATCAGGAAGTTGGATTGTATGAGTTGCTAAAAATATTAATGTGGAACACAAGGAGTCAACTGAAAATTAGAAAGTTGTTGTAAATTAGAGTGTTTAAAAAATAAAGGAAAACTATTTTTGAATTTATTATAATAAAATTAAGAGATTATTGGTGTAAGGCTATAAGTACACACTCTTCAGAAGAAGGTTGACTTGGTTGACTCACAAAAGAACCAAAAGACCACAAGTAGAGCATTAAATACATGAAATAATTCAACATGAATCCAATGATATTTTTTGTAAATATGGGGAACACATAGTATATGTGTTCTATAAAAATAGTTATTTAAAGTAAAAAGTTTAACAAAAACAAATAAGAAGAAATTCCTACAATAAGTATATTTTTAACTACTATTGGTTTTAGTGTAATGGTTATAGACAGAAATTCATGAATTCTGTTAGGTTTATATGAAGGGTGATAAACACTAAGAAGGGAGGGAATCAATGTTTCAATATTTTCTCAAATCCTTTCAAATCTTATGCATATTCAACACTATTATCTTAGGATACTCACTAATATATAAATAAAATAGCACAAATCATTTGTTAAAAAGGTTTTCCTCTTTAAGTGTGGATAAATCCCTAGTTCCTCACTATTATTATACCAGGCACACATATCTCCTCTTATTATCAAGAATAAATATGGCATGGGTATGTCCTTGGACCTATATAGAATGTTATCATAAACAAGGCTTTAAGAACCAGTACAAACAAACAAGAAATATTAATTTAAGGATAGAACACCAGTGAATATTCATAAAATAGATTGGATGGTTTTTGTTTTATCTTTTACTTATTATAATAAAAAACCATACAATTTGTTCCTCATTATCATATGTCTCTTAAAATTGATGTTTTTTTTATCAACCTGAACCAACCTTCTCTTTCAATTTTTGAATTTTCCCTAAACCAAATGAACATTGATTACACAATTATCATAACATGAAATCTTCTTAAGACTCAATCCCAATGACTATATCTCATAATTTCTTTACAATATAAAATATGTCATGACCCCTTTTTATCATTTATTTATTCGATAAAATACATATATGTTTAAACTAATGTTACTTCATGAAACATGGAGAAACACTACATCAACCAGGGTATAGATGTGACTCAATATTTTTTACAGGTAAATGTATCACATGAAATTATCACTAGAATGATTTTGTGTCCATATTCTTCCCATTTTTCACCTACAATATTCACTATGATTATTGAAATAGTTGGCATGTTATTTTAGCACATCTGGGTCTTCATCACTTTTCATTTTTTATCAATTATTACATAGGTCCTCCATGGAAAACAAAATATCTATTCTTGTCTTCCTTGATTCTCATTTGTAAATTATAAATGAGAAACAATAAGCTCTATGATGTTGTGAAAATACTCTAGCTATTTTTCAAACACCATGATCATGTTTCCCTACTCAATGACATGATTGAATTAATCTTCCAAAAATAAATTCCATATCATTTGATGTTAAATAGTTATATGCTATACTTGAATCCCACATCAGAATTCAGCTCAAGATATTCTTACTTTATTACTCAAGGTACTTTAGGGACATTATTTTAACTCTCTTAGTGTCACCCTATATTATGCCCACTACTCAATTATTCCACCCTACATGGTGTCTCTTTACTTACTTATACCAATGTTGATTTTTTCTTGACATATCCTTCTCTTCAAACACCTATTTTATCTTTGGTTGAGTCTGGCCACTACCTCATAGTAGAAGAGTCCAGATTTTGCAACTAATTAGGGCTAGTACATGTTTTATTACTCATTTTATTTCACCTCTTTAATCTCCAATTTTTATTTTTATCATATCCACTATAGTTTTTCAAGTGTCCCTATGGTGTGGTGATCTTATATATTTCCTATATATCCTATTTCCATTGAGAAAAACTAGGTAAAACACACATAATAGCTCTATTCTTGTCATATTCATGTCCATTATGGATAATCCTTAATCAAAACTCCTCAAAAATATAAGGAATTAAAAAATCACCCATTGTAGATGAACCACGACATGGTCTTCTCCATTTTGGTTTCCTAGTATTACAGAACTTTAACTCTAATGCTTTTTATAATGGTTCTATCAATCACATCACTTATCATGTATTAAATTTTAGATAAGTTTTACAATCTTCACGTTTAAACCAGTGTTGAAAAAAATCAACATCATCCATGGGAATGTTTAACAATATCCACCTTTAGATTTGTTTTCAATACCATCAATCTCTAACATCCATCTATTTTCTCTCCTATGACAATAAAACTAAAGATAATACTGAAGGGATAAAAGTATATATCTAAGGAAATGATTTATGAACCAATTAACTCTAGGTCTACATTATCTATCTCAGTGTTAAAAATAAGAGTAATTACTTCTAAAAATGATGTTATCCTTAAAAATCATATTGAAAATAGATCTTGAAAAAAAAAGTTAGGATGTAAAATATTTTTTATCAATTCATGTTATTTTATATACTAACTCAATAAATACATTAAAGAAGATAACAATAAAAAATTCCTCCCCATTCAGATTATGTCACCTCTTTTAAAGAAATTATTATGCATGATAAAATAGAGGATGGAAATCACTAGTATCATTCCTCAATAATGATATGTGGGTTGTACACCCTTTTTAGACTTAGTATCTAAAAGGACTAAATTGTGAGTGGATTAAGTAGGATATCTACAATCTATTCCTTATATGGAACAAATTATGGTTTTAGGATTCCTTTAGACACCTTCTCTTTTAAAAAATGATATTTCATATCAATTTTTTTATACCTAGAGTGTTATGCTATATTTGGGGATAGTTTTATGAAACTCAAACTATCACAAGAAATGGTCAAGGGGTATTTAGATTCAACATTCAAATTAAAAAGTTGTGTCTATATCTATATCATATGTGTTGTGAAATATGTTGCAACCATATATTCATCCTTAGTTTATCTCACTGAAAATGATGTTTTCTTATTTGAATGAAAATAAACAGAGATTATACCAATGAAAACAACTCAATTGTATGTTTATTTCTAATCATCCACAACACCTACCCAATCAATATCAAAAAACCCTTTCAAATACATCTTAACATTCTTCCTATATATAAAACCATAATTGAGTAAAACAAAGATGTGTCCTAGGATCCTCTTTTTTCCAAAATATGTGATTCTTTAGTATTTTAGTAATTTTAGGCCTAAAGAGTGAAAATATATACAATGTTGGGATTAGATGTTTTCAAGTACCTGAGACTCCCAATTAAATTTATGAAATTTTTTCTTAATAAATTTTTTACTTCATTATCCTTGCTCGGTTTTCTGTCCAACTAAATTGGTGTGGACACTCATAATGATTCCTAAATTTCAGAATTATTCAAGTGCTTCTTATCATATTTTTATTATTATATTAAAATAAAATCCACAACTTGTGTAATATGTAAACCCAAAAAAATAATTTCTCTATATATTTAAATTTTAAATATTTTTTTCATGGGCCTAGAGAGTTATTCAAACAACCTATCTTCATTTATAAAAAAATAATGTCATCAATAGACACAGTAAAAAAAGTCATGTGGTGTTGTAATTTCTTTCATATAAGATGTTTTTTACATAAACTTTCGTGAATTTTCTAATACATAGATATTCATAAATTTTAAAATACCATGATTGTGGAGATTTCTTTAACCATTAAAGTCCTTCTTCAGCTTACCCACATTACTTCCTTCTGAGTTTATAATAAATCCCTCAGGTTTCTCCACATACACTTCTTCAACAATATCACCATTTATAAAGGATGACTTAACATCTATTTGAAACACTTTTAATAATGTTTGAGTAGCATTAGCTAGAAATATCCTAATAAACTCAACTTTATAAATTGGATCAAAGGTTTCATAAAAATAAATCCATTCAGTTTTTAAAATCCCTTACATACCAACCAAGTTTTATTTATATTCACTTAACATTTTTTAATCTAAATTGTTCCTCAAAACCCATTTTTTCCAATGATATTTTTCTCTTTGTATTTTGGAACAAGATCCCACATGTCATTATTTTTAGTCTAGAAAAGTTCTTCATCTAGATCCAGAACTGATTAATTATGCTTGAATTATTATTTAATTATTAGAGGCTTATTTTTTATAGAAAATGGGTATGAATAGTTGATATGATCTATATTCTTGTTTGAACTCTTTAACTCTGATATTCAATAATATTATCATCATCAAAATGTTTTTTTTTCAGCTTAAGATTTACTCTTTTAGGATTCTAATATTCATCTTTTTCATTAGAGTAAATAGAATCTTTATCTCCATTCTAAAAATATGATTATTTTTGTTTTTGAATAGTTTTAGAACTAAAAAAATCATCCTCATCACCAATAATAATAGTATTTTTTAATAATTCTTCATTTTAAAATTTTTTTACATCATCACTATCAAGAATTCATTCATATTTATAATTATAACACATGAATGAACTCTTATTTGGTATATAACCAATGAATATTCCATCTTCATCATTTTCATAAATATTTACTTTAATTTTTCCCTTTTTCTTAATCATTATCTAACATTAAAACACCCTAATGTTTTTAACATTTAGCTTTATTTTGAACCATATAATATAAGGATTCATATCTATTTTTAGTTATTTGAGACACCTATTTTTGAATTATTCCAGTAGGAGTGATGGAATATAACCAATAAAACCTTGAGGTTTTAATATTTTTCAGTATAGTTATAATTATATCTAATAGAATTTTCATGAACCAACCCAATGGGGCTCAATCCAAGACTCCCCAAGCCTACCTCTAATAGGCCAAGGGATAGTGACTAGTGTCAAGTAGGCTATCACAAACATGGGAGTCCTTAGCCTATGATAACTGTACACCCAAACCCACATACACCTTCATAAAATAGTGTAAAGATATATAAAAATAGAAAAGAAATTCATTCATAAATATATCCCAAACCAGAGTACAGAAAAATTAAAAAGAGAAAAATACACACCCACTAAAAAATAAAACTGTAAATGCATTCATCCTACTCCGATGGAGGGGATCACTATCAAATGAACCCAATGGAAAGCTCCTCATCCAAGCTTTGGCAAACACCCTAGTCGGTACATCTCATTAACATCCACCTACTCTGAGTCCTCCTGGGACTCCTTCAAAAGGCATATGGTCTTCAATAGACAAAATACATGATGTAAAATACCATGCAAGGGTGAGTATAAAGATACTCAGTAGGAGCCCCAAAACCCAAAAAAAGGATCAACTAAAAGGAAACAATTCACTTGACCCAACTATAGGGAACCCCAATGAGAGAGAAACTCCATCTCAAAAAAAAACCTCAACTAAACAAAACAATTGAGCTCATACCACATGGTGAGTCAACCTATGTAGGTAAAAACACCACAAGAAGAACTAGAAAACACACACAGAAATACTCATCTCACACTCAAGAATTATGAGGTTCCAATCTCATAGCGAGAAACAAGTTACTAATTAAGTCTCTAAGGAAATATTCGATTAAGAGTACATAATACATGATCACAGTCATCCCAGATGATACTCAAATGAGATATATACTCTATTGGGTACAACCCAGCCATCTCCAATTTCACATCCAAGAGATACCACTCAATTGGGTATCATAATTCCAATGGAACAATACCAACATCCCAAGGTAACTCTTATGAGAGATGTCACTCAATCAGAAAAATGAACTAATGCAAAAACTTTTCCAAAAATCATGGTACCTATATGTGAGAGATCACTCAAAGGAAAATTCCATAGAATGATTCATCCAGTGAATAAACCAACTCCAACTCCTCAGGTAGGGGACCACGCCCAAGGTCTTTTGGGGGACACTAAAAACCCTAGATAGAATCAAGAATACATACAGAGGTAATGTGAAATAACCTAGATCTAGAATAACTCACCTACCATATGATCAGTGCCTATGTAAATTTGGTCACACCAATTACACAAACTCTTCTTATGGTTAACGTCATGATAAATCCCAAAAATAAATATTGGATCTTGATATAAAGATAGAGGGTCTATGCCCAGGCCTTACTGGGGGCTTTTTCCCCTACTGGAACAACCTCTTAGGTAGAGAATTGATGATTAGGTAAATATTGGTCACACTGATTCCAATAACTCTTCGATTAAAACATGAAGTGATGTGAGGATCATGCCAGGCCTCTCAAGGTAATACGTGCTCCAAATCTATTGAGTCTGTAGTCGAAGCTAAATTATATGACTTACTCTCTAAAGTGGGAAAACACCCACACTACACGTATTCCAAGAATGTGAATAGGTGTCACAATATAGTGGATAGGATGTGATTCTGAAACCCTTGTAGAGAAAGAACCAAGAAGACCCACTCAACCATGTTGGTCTAAATGTTTCTAACAGAAGGTCCAGGGGGGGCCACTCAACACTACTGGTCAAGGTGTCACTAACCCAATATACCCACACAACATCTCCTTGAAAACACATATCATTGGACCAAACTAGGTCCACCATTTCATTCTATGAAAACAACTACTTAGGATAGAAAACTCGTAGGACTAAATCCAAACTAAAAATGAGGAGATATAGAAGGAAGAATATCTAAAAAAGATCATCAAGGAGTAAATGACGTGCAATGGGGTCCACACGGCATGTGATCCCCCCTAATCACTTGGTCATGTATCATTCCAATATGTTCTTTCAACCCATGTAGGATTACATGACATGTAGTGAAGGTACACATCGTGTCCCACTTCATTGAACTCTTGGCTATGTTTCTCCTTCAAATAGCCTAACTAGATATGTCCCTTACGCACCGTTTATACCACAATATATGCCTTGTTTGGGATAAATTCCCACCTAGACATGTGGTTTTCATGTGCCTGTGTATCAGACCCCATGTCCATGTACTTTGGTCGTATTCATTGACATGGTCGTGTAATCTACATGGTTTCCAGGCTATCTCCCCTAAAAACACAAAATGGTGTCACTATATAGTGTGTGTAACCCATGGTACACAACGTGTACTCCCCAAAACTTCATCTTTCCCAAACGGGAAGAACACATGATGTGTAAGACTAGTGTAGATGCTGTATAGATGGTAAAATCCATCATATATTCCCTAAAAACAACCTGAATCACCACCGTTCACCCCAAAACACATAGATCAAACCCTGAGAGGTCTCTAGCAATTGTATAAGGGATATAAAACCATAAAAATCCATCAAAAGGGGGATTGGGACTTAAAAATCAAACCTCCTACCTCAAGTGAGAAAAACTAAAGATTCATGGTTAGATCTTCCCTCTGATTCTACTATTACATGACCTGGGAGTGATTGTCGTCAAGAGATGAGCCTGATGGTGCTTCTTTTCATCAATTACATCCTTGATTAATCTATTGAAAAAGAAGGGAATATTGGATTAAGATCATAATTCATGTTTTCCAATGGGTGGGAGAGGAGGAATATTGGTTTGATTTTAATAAACCAACATCCCCCATTTAACACCCTACTCACGAACCGCCTCCGACCTGACACCCAGTGCCGATAAAATTTATGTCACACCTAGGGTAAACATGGAATTCTGAATTCAACTATAGTCTTAGAATTTTGATATGAGACTTCACTCAGATGTTATTCCATCTTTACAAAGAAACTGCACACTGGTGACAAAATATATTTAATTTTTTTAATATCACTACGTTGAGGATCTCTGGGCCCCAGAACTATATGTCAGCTCAGCACCTAGATTTGGAAATATTCTTAAAAATACTTGAATGTATTACAAGTGAAAACCTAATTCACTATATCCTCCCCACCTTAAGGCTTTTCATCCTTGAAAAGAGAAATCCTAGGCACATGGGAATGAAACTGAGCTCCCAACTGGGAATCCAATGTGAGTGAGATCACTAAGACCACTGAAAACACCACCAAGGAGTCTTGTGCTTCCAATAAGCATGCACTCAATGTAACCTTAGGTCTCACCACACCCAATTCCAGCTCAACTAGGTCGACATCATCCAATAAAGTAGACACATGTCTTCCCAGCTATGATAGGTGGGAAAACAACAAACATACAATCCATTTGTAATCATAGGGTCTAGTGGTACACCCCTTCACTAACCTGAAACAAATACCAAAAAAACTCTACTTCGAACACACAAGTCAAAGTAAATCATCCACTAAACCTTGATATTATCCTCTTTAGTGGGGAAATCATCCCTCATTCTTATGATCTCTAAGATATTCCAAACCGAACCACGCATTCCTCAAGTGTCTCGCATATAAAGTTGAATACAATCATGTGAGGGTCAAAATGAAAAAAATAGGGCTACCCAAGCATACACATTGGATATTACCAACGCCTTCACATAATCCATCAACACATAACCCTGCCCTAAACACAAAAGTCATAGGGAATCTTCCACCACACCTCGATGCTATCCACTTCTGGATGGAAATGACTCACCCATATAGTTTTAATCAAATCAAAAAAATCATCTTGGTGTGGGATGGATCCATATTACTCATGCATCTGAAGATACATAAAACAACACCAACACGAGGTCTTACCAATTCCCAAAACAAACCTCAAGTAAGAAACACAAAGGAAAAGGTACCTTAGAATAGTGTTTATCAATACTAATTTAGAATGTATAAAAAAACATATCATACCTATATCCATCTTCAATGACTCTAGGTCAAAGGCCTCTATAGCCTATATCTATCCTCGCTTACATCATCCAGCTCCAAGAGCTTGGCGTGGACCACATGGGGTGGTGGTGGAAACTCATACCATCAGCCACCTCCTACTGCTCCACCCAATCCTATGCCATTTCTACCACCCTCTGAACCTCCAAGACTAAGACTCTGCCTCTATCAAGGTGGTATATCAACTGGTTCCCTCTCATTAGCATGACAGGTCATATAATCTTGAGTAAGATTTCCCTGACCGTTAAAAGTGTAGCACCATCTCTCATGTGGCTAACTGAAACCAACCTAGAAGCATTGAGCCTCAGACCCTCTATCTTTGGATCGACTCCTGAAGTGTCGAGAATGCTCGAATCCCTAATCCTACCATTGGATACCAGCTTTTGAACTAGATTCTAAGCTCTTAGCACCCATGTTCCCAACACCAGTGATCAGAGTATGATCAGCCATAAATCTCTCCATAACCAAGGTCGGGTAAAGCACTCTAGCATAGGTGGGAATGCAAATTGGAACCACTAACACCCTGATCTCCCTGCACAATCCCTATTGAAAGGTTGGTGATTTAATAACGAATCTTAAACCATATTCAGGGATTATCATGACCGGTTTTTGAACCTCAAAGAGTACTCTACCATGGTCAAGCTATCCTAGTGAAGCTACAGAAGCTCCTGGATCCACACTGACCTCAACATGGATGGATGGAAATAATCCCTAAAGAGACACTCAAACTCAGCCCAAGTGAGCATTGTCTCATTGTGGGTATTCGTCACTAGACTCCCCCATCTCCCAGCCGAACCATGTAAAAGGTTCACTACTAGGACAACCATCTGATTGGTATGTTTCTTCACAAGGTAGAAAATAAACATGACTACCTCGATCCATTCCTCATATGCCTAGGGATCTAGGTCACCCAGGTACCTCAGAGGTCATTACCACTGGAACTCGTGTAGTGCACTCAGTCTGCCTTCATCCTTATCCTGCACTACAAGAGTAACCTACCATTCAATGGGTGGAGGCCTAACTAGTAGACCACCTAGAGGTCCATCCTCATAACCAGTTCCCTACATTGAATCATCATCATGGGGCGAATCATCACCATAATCATGCCACAAAAAGTTGTCTGGATGTCTTTGTGGAGGTATCTTGAAATAAAATCAAGATGCACCATGATCAAGAGTGTATATTGGGAACAGACTCATAAAGGAAATGAAACACCCAAAACCTAGTCTTATATGATGCATGTACCATTATATTCTCAGCAGCCAGTGTCCTAATGTACAAAGTCAAAAACAGGGTTATCAGAGTCCTGGTGAATGGATACGTCAACCGTTGCACCACAACTAGAGTCCCTACCATAAAATTTGAACTCAAAACATCCTAACATTGTTGTTATGAAACAAAAAAAACTCACGACATTATGATCCCAAATTGAAACCCTCTATGATACCACTCTTTCATGGACAAACACAATGAGGCTCAAGTTGTGACTCCCCAATCCCACCTCCAATTGTCCAAAGGATGAAAAAAATCACTGATTAGGCTATCACACGCATGGGATTACTTAGTCTATGGTACCTGTATGCACACACACACATACACCTCCCTGAGAAATTGTAGAGATATATAAAAATTGAAAATAAATTCATGAATACATTTATCACAAACCAGAGTATAGAATAAGAATAAAAGGTAAAAATAAAAACCCACCAAAAAGGAAAAATGTAGAATCATCCAACCTACTCAGATGGAGGGGATTTCTGTCAATTGTACCCACCAAAATGACCCTCATCCAAGCTCTAGTAAACACACTGGTCAGTCTAACTCACTAAGTTACTCCTGCTCTGGGTCCTCCTAAGACTCTTTCTAAAGGCCTATAGTCTACAAAGGACATAAGACATGCGGGAAAATCCAATTCATGGGTGAGTATAAAGATACTCACTAGATTCCCCAAAAACCAAGAAAATGGAGAAACTGAAAGGAAATAGTTTTCTCGACCTAGCCAAAGGGAACCCCAAAGAGGGAGAAACTCAATATTAAGACCAACCTCGGCTAAACCAAAGTAGTTGGATCATACCACTTGGTGTATTAACCTAGAGAGGTGACAACACCATAAGGAAACCCAAAAAACACACCCAGGTATACTTGTATTAGAAGCAATTATCATGTGGTTCTGACCTCATAGAAAGATATGGGTTCCAACTCAAGGTTATAAGGAAAACTCTACAAGGATAACACACTCCATGAGCCCAGTAATCTCAAATAATACTCATACAAGAGATACAAATCATCAGGTAAAACCCATCTATCTATGATGGAACATCCAAGAGATACCACTCAATCGGGTATCATGAGGCCAATTGCACAACACCATCATCCCAAAGGCATACATCCAAGATATGTCACTCAATCATGAAAATCAACAAAGTCATAACATTGAAACCCTCGTGGTACCTATCCATGAGAGATCACTTAATAGAAAATGCCATGGCAGAAGTCACCCAGTGATTGAACCAACTCCAACTCCTCTGGTAGGGGATCCCACCCAAGGTCCACAGGGGGAACTAAAAACCCCAACTAAAAACACAAACACAGAAATGGGTAACATGCAACAACCTAGATATAGAACAACTTTCCTAGTAGAGGATGAGATCCGAGGTATATTTGGTCAGGTAAATTCCACAGACTCCACTTAGGTATAATTTCATAATAGATCACAAAAATAAATATCATATATCAATACATTGATAGAAGTTATATGACTAGGACTCACTAGGGGATCTTTCATCTACTGGAACAACCTTCTGGGTAGAGGATCGATGCCCGAGTTAATATTGGTCACAACAATTCCAAGAACCCTACTAGGGAAACACAAAGGGACTTGAGTATTGTGTCGGGCCTCTCATGGTGATACGTACTCCAAATCTACTGAGTCTGTAGTTGAAGTAGACTGAGATGACTCACTCTAGAAAGTAAGAATACACCTATGATGCACATACACAAAAGTAGATAAATAGGGATCATAATCTAGTAGATGGAATGTGATTCTAAAAATATCATAGAGAAAGCACCAGGGGTACCCACTGAACCATGTAAGTCTAATCATTGCAAACATAAGGATAGGGGGACCTACTCAAACCTTCCAGTAAAGGTATCGCTAACCCAAGTGACCCACACATCATCGCCTACAATCAACATATATTAGGTCCAAACGGATGACAACATCACATTTTATGTATAAAACTGCTCAGGATAAGATACTCACGGGCCTAAATTCGAGCTCCAAAGGAGGAGATATAGAAGGTAGAAGACATCAAGAAGATTCTCAATAAAAACTAGAAAACACACCCAGATATACTCTTCACAGACTTAAGTGTCATCAGGTTCTGAGCTCATAGTCAGTGATGGGTCCCTACTCAAGGTTCTAAGGAAACACTCGGTTATGAGCACACACTCCAAAAGCCCAGTCATTCTATATAACACTCATCTAAGAGATCCACTCCATCTTATACAACCCAACCATCCCTGATGGAACATTCGAGAGATACCACTCAATTGGGTATATCAAGGTAGATGGACCAACATGGCCATCCCAAGGGCACGCATTTAAGATATATCACTCAATATGGGAAATGAACTAACATACCAACCCTTCCAACCCTTGAGGTACCTATTCGTGAAAGATCTCTCAATGGAAATCACCATGAAAGAAGTCACCCAGTGACTAAACCAACTCCAAATACTCTGGTAGGGGATCCCACCCAGGGTCCCATGGGAGACACTAAAAAGACTACTTGGAAACATGGACATAGAAAGGGGTAGTGCACAACAACCAAGATATGGAACAACTCAACTAGTAGTTGATCAATGCTCGTGTAGAGTTGGTCATGCCAATTCCAAAAACTCTGACTAGGGATAACATCATGATAGATCACAGAAATAAATACCAAATCTCAACACCCCGATAGAGGTTCTATGACCAGGGATCGTTGGGGGCTATGTCCCCTATTAGAACAACCTTTTTGGTAGAGGATAGATTACCAGGTATATATTAGTCACACTTATTCTAAGAACCCTACCAGGGAAACATGAAGGGACATGAGGATTGCATTGGTCCTCTCAAAGAAATATGTGCTCTAAATCCGCTGAGTTTGTAGTCGAAGAAGATTGAGATGGGTTACTCCAGAAATTGGGAACACACCCACAATACATGTACATAAGGAAACCGAAGAGGGGTCACAATCTAGTGGAGATAATGTGATGTTGAAACCCTCATATCGAAAGGACCAGGGTGCCAATCAACCCTATCAGTATAAACTTTGCTAACAAAATAACCATGGGTACCCACTCAAACCTTCTGGTCAAGTCATCACTAACCCATGTGAACCACACAACATTTTCTACAAACTACATATCCTAGGCCCAAACTGAGACCACCATCCTGTTTATGCAGAAACCTACTCCGGATAGGATACTTGTGGACCTAAATTCAAGCTCTGATGGAGGAAATATAAAAGGAAGATCTCAAGAAGATCCTCAATGATTACATGACATGCAAAGGGGTCCATATGGAATTTGAGCCCACCTGAGAACCTGGTCGTGTATCATTCCAACATGTTTTTCTGATTCATGTTGGATTACACGACATTTGGCGAATGTACACGTCATGTACCACTTCACTCGGCCCCTAGAAATGTTTCTCCTTCACACTACATGACCAGTCATGTCCCTTATATTCCTTTAATCCTATACTACATGGTGTGTTTGGGATAAATGACCACCTTTCCATGTGGTTTACTTGTGAACATGTACCGTACCCCGTGTAACTGTACTTTGGTCATGTTCTTTCACATGGTCATGTACTCCATATGGAATGGGGTTACTACATGGAATATAACACATGTTACATGGTGTGTAGTATCCAAAACTTCATCTTCCCCACACGGGAAAACACAAAGCATTTAGAACTGATTTACTAGACATGTAGACAGGAAAATCCATCAAAAATTCCTTCAAAATAGCCAGAATCACCACCATTCACCCTGAAACACAAAGATCGACCATCGAGGTGTCTCTATAAATAATATATGGGCTCTAAAAACATAAAACAATGAATCAAAAGGGGTATTAGGGATTAAAACTAAAAAAATATACCTTACAAGAGAAAAACCAAAACTTCGAGGTCATATATGTTCTTTGAAGCCACTATTGCATGATCCAGGAGAGATCACTGTCAAGAACTGAGGCCGACAACACTTCTTTTCATAGATTGCATCCTCAGGTCATCCATCACCAATGAGGCAGATAAGGGATTTTCCTCCCATATTGTGCGCATAAAGTGGTGGAGGGGGAGGAATATTGGTTTTATTTTATTAAACCAATATCCTCTATTGAACACCTTTCTCATGAAGCACCTCTGACGCGACACCTAGTGCTGAAAAATTTTATGTTGCACCTAGGGTAAACAAGATGTTCTAAACACAACCATGGTCTTATAATTATTATATGAGACTCTTCTCCAGATTTATTCCATGTTTCCAAAAAAAATATGCATGAGTGATAAAATATATTTAATATTTTTAATATCACTATGTCGAGGGTCTCTAGGCCCTATAACTCTATACCGACTCAACTCCTAGATTTAGAAATATTATAAAGAATATTTACAATTCTTATTGGTCAAAACATGAGTAACTTAAAGAATAATATTCTTCCTTCCATACAATCAATTTTTTTATGGGTATATAGACCACTAAACTCATTTATGGTGTCATTTTTATCAAGATATATTGTGAATTATGTATTTTTTTACTTTCTTTCATTATCTGATATCAATATACTCCATTATAGAATTTATTTTATCTACAAGACTACTAAAACTTTTGAATATTTCTTGGTCCTATGATTTGTTTGACATTAAAATAATGAATATAAATATTTTGAATTCATCCAAGAAAGTGACCAATTATCTTTTTATACTTATTGAATTATTTTTCGTAGGTCTACACACATTATATTGGATCATCTTAAGAAGTTTTGAAGTTTTAATTTCTCTTCCCTTGTGAGATTTTTTTTACCATTTTTCTTTTTTATAGGTTTTTCACATAGTGTAAGTATCTTCATTCAAGATCGTAATATATTTATAGTATATTCCCTAATAATTTTCATACTTTTATTTTTAACAAGGTGGTCTTTCTTCTGTTTCATATACTATTTTAATATTTCTAACATAAATAATAGTATGTACTTGCTTCTCTAAATTGAGTCTAATTTCTTATGGTTATCAATAATTTTGTTAAAATAGACCCATATTTCGATATATTGACTATGAATCCAGTTTTCATGAAGATAAATTCATTTCCAGCATCACATATATACTATAGGATCAACAAATTCTGATTTAGTCCATCAAAAAATAAAACATTATCTAGATTAATATGACTTTTTATAATATTGGATTTTCTAGTTCTATTTATCTTTAGAGACTTTTCATTGCCAAATTCTACATATCCTTCTTATTTTTTAACATTATTTAGGTTGTTAAAACAAACTATATTGTGATATAAATAGCTACTCACCATGATCTAAGGCTTTTCAAATTTGTAATCATTAAATTCAACTTCAATTATATTTTCTTATTTCTTGATCTGACATTAGTTTAGATCATTTCCAAAACTTTGATATATATTCAACTACATAGGAATAATGGAAAAAATACATCTAACGTGTTTCCTTGATCACACCTTTCACATGCCTCTTTCAAACTTCAAAACCCCATTTCTCACTTTAAATTTATTCTAAAGATGTTTATGTTTCCTATAGGTTCTTGTATATAGTTATTTTCTACCCATTTATTCATTCTCCCTTCTCAGTTTAAGTGGATACATATTGTACCAATAGTTATAGGACTTATTTCCAAACACACTACAACACCAACATTATCACAAAAACGACATTGTTTGATAGAATAATTATTTCCAATTAGGTTTTTTTCTAGAAATTTATCCAGTTTTATGTTGTGATTTACACATCATATTTCTTTTTATAGTTCTTTCTTGGTACCTTGAAATTAATATATTTTGATCTCTTGAATTTTTCCCTTTCCAAGTATGAGAATATTTAGCCTTTTTTTAGAATTAGTATATGATCTATATTTTAGTTTTAAATGTTATTCATCAATATATATGGGTTTATTTTGACATAGAACTTAAATAAACATTCTCTTTAAATGCCTTACATATTGTTTATAATATCTACTTAATTAAGGGCTTGGAACATTCAATATTTTATTTAATAACTTTATTCCAGTCACATCAATTTTTATAATTCATCTAATTAATTTCAGTTATCTTCTTCTTTAGTTTTTCAACATCTTTATCCAAAAAGACAGTGGTAGAAGTTATGTCTTCAATTATTTTTCCCTTTTCAAAAATCTCAAGATTCATCTTTTCAATTTCATTGACATGAATATATTTTTAAACATGTATTTGACTGTTTTGTCTAAATAACTTTTTATCCAAGTATTATCTTCTCTTAACCTCCCAATTTTATACAGAAACATTTTTATTTCCATTACCAATTTATATTCTTTTATTTTTCCTCATTCTTCCATAGAATAGTCACTATTGATTGGTGCATCATCCTCTGATGATTCCACTTCTTCTTCTTATTTTTATGAAATGAAAACCCTTTAAAAGACATATTAGGGAGTTTACTCATCATTATCACTATATTCACTATTTTATACACCTTCTCCAAAAAATAGAAAATTTCTACTGAATAATCTATTTGAAATTTTCTTATATATATTCTACTGACATTTATTTAGAAAATTTCTCATATTGGTGATCTTCCATGTAGCTTTATCATTTTCATGTTCTCCAATGATTTTTTTGGAATTTTTTTTTTGATAAATGGATAAACTTTCTATAAATAAATCATTTTAAAGGAAGGTTTCTTCTAAACATCATATTCCAAGTGATAACATTCATGAAATTACATATAGTGTTTTATAAAAGTCTTTTATACTTTCATTTTCATCCAAATAGCCATGCATATCTTTAACATTTAGGTATTTCAAGGCTTTGAAAGTAATTTTTTTTTAATTTCCTTAATTTTAATTTATTGTCCTATTATCATCTCATAATTAATAAGAGTTATATTAATTTTATCAATGGATAATTCATCAACATATTTATCTTCAAGATTTGACAAATTGGAATCATATTTATCTAGAAAGATTCTCATCAACTTCATCACCACTATTATATCTTAAATATTTTCACCAAACCCTATAATGTTGATGAAAAATAAAATTAACTTTGGTAATTCATTCATCAATAAATTTATCTTCTTGCATTTTAATTCTAAAAATTGATGCCTACTAATTTTTAGTTTGGAAACTTTTAACATTTTGTTTCCATCATATATGATCTCAATATTCTTACAAATATAATTATAAGTTCTTCACCCGATTAATTATTTCATCTATTTCTCAAATAAATAAAATAATAATGTATCCCTATATTTTATATTTCTTTAAAAAAAATTGTCACCAAAATACCATGTTGAGTCCCTCTTGGCACTACAAAACCATATAGGATAGAATCAAGTACATCAAGCCTAAAAGAGAGAAGGTAGGGTGTTATTTTATATTTTTAAATATGAACTAATTTTACATTGAATGTTGTGATTCCTTTATTATTAAGTGAGTTTTTATCCATATTATATTATTTACAGAAACACCAGAAAGTAGGGTTGTTATGATATAAATTCTTAGGGGCACATGAATGGTGATAATCAATGAGATGGGGTGAATCAGTGTAATATCTCTCTTTCTTCTCACGGGCTTGAGAAGGTGGGAGGATTCTAATAGGCCTTAAGTAGAATCCCCAAGATGTCAAAGGCAAGAGATAAATTCTGAAATGTTTCAATACATGTGGGTGACGATTTAACCTTTAAGAATAAAACAACTAATCTAATAAAACCAAACCTAAAAAACCACTATATGATGCATGATAA
This sequence comes from Viscum album, assembly GCA_963277665.1. Lineage (NCBI taxonomy): Eukaryota > Viridiplantae > Streptophyta > Magnoliopsida > Santalales > Viscaceae > Viscum > Viscum album. The sequence goes on along the minus strand of OY728139.1, from coordinate 1,144,339,607 downwards.
AAATAACAACTCATCCAATTCTTTTATAACAAAACCCACCAAAGTGTACTACAATGGAAGAAAAACTAACATAAAAGTAAACAGTAGAATATAACTAATAAAACTAAAAGAAAAACCACAAGAATAAATGATTCATAATATTTATACTTCAACATCACTAAATAGCCCAAGTATTATGAATTAGTTCTAATGACATGTGATATTTTACCTTTGCCCATGTCCTGATAGATGACATCTGCAAAAGCACCAAAGTTCCAAAGTAGGGGTGAGTACTAAAACTTAGTAGGTTTTTTCCAATTACTTCCCTACTCATTCCACTAGGATATAAATATTATAAACATTTATATAAAAAAATTTATTAGAGAAATTCCCAAAATAGATTATAACAAAATATAAAAAACTTCTTAAAACATTTTATTACTAAATATTAACAATTTCCATGTCACCCAATTTTCTAGAAAAAAGATATTTTTTCATGAAAACAACCAACCAATGGTTGAAATTAATTTCTCAATATCAATTTTGGCATTACCATTCCATTTCACCTATCCACACGTCAAACCATGCATGTTACCTGAACCTCCCTATACTCATGAGTGGTGAGTCATTCATTCACTAAGTCTTCACCAAGTGAACAATTTGAAGAGGTAGAGACCTAAACTATATCCATCCCTCAAATTATGGGGGATACTATTTACCCTTATTCATCCCTAATTCACATGAACACACAAAACCATTATGCCAAAAACCGATTCCATAAACAACCATACTATCCTTTTCAATAAAACCATGTTTTATTGAAAACATTTAAAAAAATTATTTCAAATCAGACATCCCTATTTCATTTCAATAAAATCAAAAAATTTATTGAAAAGATTTTGTTAAATTATTTACCATAATTCTAGGAAAAAATCATCAATTTAAAATCAATATTTTGAAACCAATAACCAAAGAACTTTGTGTATAGACACCCAATTTTCATGTTTCCCAAAACCGTCACTCAAGAGGGTTTTAAACAATAATACATATACAATTCACAATCAATTCCACACAAAATAATCAATTTTAGATCAATACAATCAGTTTCTAGCAAGAGGAGTCTAGAGTGAAGCCACCTACCTTGAGAGTTTTGGTGAAAATGATAAATGACATGAAAAACATTACAAAAACAGGATGAATGTCCACAAACCCACCTTAGATCTCTTCCCATGTCATCATAAAGACCAAATAAAATCATATATAGAATCCATAACCTTATATCTACACACATCAGGTGTAGATATGAGAAACTGAGAAGAGGGATGAAGTAGATCTAAGAAAAATATTTAGAACGATGAAAAATGAATGCTTACCATGAGGAATCATCTTCTAATCACTAAGAGAAGCATTCAGACCTATGGGAGAACCTTCCATGACCATTGGGGAATAAATATCCTAATTTAAGGATTCATATTAGGAAAAAAATACACTTAATGGAAAAACACATTAGATCTACTTTTTTAGGATCTATCTTTGACCCTTTGCACAGTTTAGTCACATGGTTAGGAAAATTGTGTGTTAACAGTGTGTTATCCACTTCCTTAAGGATGAACCTCACATGGTTACCTTGTATGGTCTCTATAACCATGTTTCAACCATGCCAATGACACTACTTCAAAAATTATAACTCTAAATTTTAAATCGCACGGTTTCTCCTATAATATTGCATGGTTTGGACAAACCATGTGCCGCCCATCTGCCTTCCCTTTAGCCCCAAAAACACATTTAAAGTTCCCAAAACTTCAACCCATATACTTTATATAATTAAAATCATAAATAATGGGTTACTTACCAAAAATTGAGAGTTATACATCCTCCCCACCATTGGTCTTTCCATCCCTAGAAAGTAGAAAACCATCATTTCCCTGAAAGAGTTCTATCCATTTCTCTTTCATTTCCTTCTCATGTTCCCAACTGATTATTTTTTAATGCAAGAATTTTTCCAACCTATCCAAAATTCTCACTAGGATATGTACTAATGAAACATTAGGTTCTAGGTCAATGTGATTCTATCATATCACATGGTCAGGATCAGTTTGATACTTCTTCAATTGTGATACATGGAACACATTATGCACCGCACTGAACTATGGTGGCAATTTCAAATGATCTTCCAAATCTCTAACCCATTCTAGTATCTCTAAAGTGACTATTTATCAAGGATATAACTTTTATTGCTTCCCAAAAATTTTATGACCAATGATTGGAGAAATCCTTAAGAAGATATGATCACTCACCGCGAACAACAACGGTATTCGATGATGATCTTCATAAGATTTCAGACAACTCTGATCCGTATCCATTTTTTTCCTATTCAACTTGATCTTCTCCATTATTTATTAGATAATTATTAGTCCAACTGGTCAATTATCATCTATTTCCACCCAACATAGTGGAGAACAATAAGGATTACCATAAAATGCTTCAAAAGGAGCCATATGTATCAAGGCCTCATAACTGTTGTTATATGAGAAATCTACTAAGGGTATGTTCTCTTCGCATGAGCCACCAAAATCCATTACAAAATCCCGAAACATGTCTTCCACCATTAATATCATCTTTTCAAATTTCCCATCCATCTAAGGATGATATGACATACTCATAAATAACTGATTTCCAAAGGATTTCTGTAGGAATTTCCAGAAACAATATGTGAACCTCGGATCCCTATCTAAAACTATAGAAACTAGTATTCCATGTCTCTTTACCACTTATTAGATATATATTTTGGATAGATATTTCACCATATGAGTTTCATAAATAGGGATGAAATGAGCTGACATTATAAGCTGGTCCACTAACACCCATATGGAATTGTTTTTCTGAACCATTCTTGGGAGGCCAACAATAAAATCCATTACTATCTACTCCCATTTCCACACTGTGATACATAAAGACTGAAATATACCTACTGGTTAGCGATGTTATTAATTAACTTGCTAACAAGTTATGAAGTTTGAAACAACCTCAACAACCTTCCTTCTCATACAATTCCACCAAAACTGTGCTTTTAAAAGCCTTATGCATCTTCTGTATTCTTGGATGAATATATCATCTCAAATGGTGGTAAGAATAAATAATTTGATCTTAATAATCCATAGTTACAACCATCTAATTTCTAAAACACAACATAGAACTCCCATCTAGTTTCCATCCCTCAATAGTCTTTGCACCATTGAGTTTTGAACTCATTACCAGGAATTATGCATTAGATGTTTGTTCCTCTTTCTCCATCTTTACCAAATCAGAAACCATAAAAACTGAAAAGAAAACTACAATATAACCTCATTCTTCCCATTTTATATCGGTTAGTACTGACATCAACTTCCACTCGTCTGAAGCTTATTTTGTCTGCTAAGCATATGACTTTCTGTTTAATGAGTCTGCCACCATATTTCCTTTTCCCAATGTATACATCAAGTCAAATTCAAAAATCTGGAGATACTTTATTTATATCATTTTCATTATATTCCAATATCATTGTGAGAAAATATTTTTAAATCTCTTTTGATTTATGAGCACCATAAATTTCTCACCAAATAGATAATAATGCCAAGTATTCAAGGCATGGACAACTGCAGCTAACTCCAAATTTTGTGTTGGGTAATTATTCTCACACACCATTAATTTCCTTGATCTATAAGAAATAATATGTTATACATTCATGATAACACATCCCAACCTAGATCCTGAAGCATCACAATACCCCACATACACCTATCCTGATTCTAGAAATATCAAGATAGTTGATGGTGTAAGACAAACTTTTAACACTTGGAAAAACTTTTAGCATTCCTCAGTCCATTGGAATGGAAAGTTCTTCTTTGTCAAAGAAGTATTATGTGATGATATTCATAAGAAGTCATGAAAATTCATTAATAACAACTAGAGAGACCAATAAAGCTTCATATCTCAAAGACATTCTTTGTCAGTTTCCAAGAGATAATAGCTTCTATCTTCTTTAGATCCATTGAAATTCCTCTTTTAGAAATTACATAGACAATAAAGCATACCTCTTGAATCCAAAAAACATACTTAGATAGTTTTTCATACAAGAAATGATATCTCAAGATTTCCATCACTGTCACTAAGTGTTTCTTGTGCTCAGCCCTTGTCTTGGAATAAACTGATATGTTACCCACAAACACCATAATAAAAAAATCTAGATATCTCTAAAATATCTGATTTATCAATTCCATAAATATTGTTGGTGCATTCGTAAGACTGGAAGGCATTACCACATATTCACAATGGACATACCTTCTTTTGAATGTTGTTTTCAGAAATCCTCCTTCTAAACTCGCAATTGGTGATATCCTGGTCACAAGTCAATTTTAGAGAACCACTGAGCTCTCCTCAATCGAACAAATAGGTCATCGATGCATGGAAGTAGTTTTGGTGGAAAATACATGGCTCAGTTGAAAAGGAATAAAATCAAAAAAGGGTCTTCTTAGAGAAGCTCCATTACAAATTTTTTCATCCCTACGAATGGTGCAAAGATAGCATAATGAAATCACCTACAACCACCATAAAGAAATGACAGAACCATCCACAATCCCACACTACTACAAATATTTATTTTATCAGTGCTAGAAAAGGGAATTAATAGCGCTAAAAAATTATTGTTAATCGAGGTGAAGATAAAGGGGGTCCCTTTTATCAGTTCTCAGAAAAGCGTTGATAAAGGGGTCTTTTATCATCGCTTTTTTCTAGCGCTGAAAAAAGACCACTTTATCAGCACTTTTAAAAATCTCTGATAAAAGTTTAAAAAAATAAGAAAAAGAATATATAATTTAGGGGGGAGCTTTTAATAGTTCTTGACCCCCTTTATCATCGATAGGTAGACCACTCCAGCGGGCTGCCCTTGCCTGTGCATCCAACACATGCCCCCAGCGCGCACCTCCTTCCTTCCACTAGAACTCAAACCCACGACCTCCCCTTGCGCGCCTATACCTTTACCACTAAACCATTTCATTTTTTATATTTAATGATATATTTATTTATTTATATATATAGTTATATTTATTCATTTATTAATATAGATTCATGTTAATATAAACATATTTAGTTATATTAATACATATATATTTATTCATATATTAGTATATATATTTATTTTTATATTAATTTATATTTATATTTATTTATATATATATATTTAGTTATAATTTTTATCCATATATTTATTTTTATAATAATATACATTTATAAGATTAGTTTTAAATACATTTAAAAAATATGTTTTTTATGTGTGTTTATAAATAAATAAATAAATACATATATACATATATACAACACACACACACACATATGTATATATATATTTACAAATAAATACATATAAGTGTGTGTGTGTGTGTGTGTATTTGAAAAGACATAGAATGTTAAAACAACCATAACTTATAATATAGAAGCCCATTTTAACTCCAAAACTAGTAAAAATGAAGAAAATGAAACAATATTTGATATGATATATGGTACAGGCCTAATGAACATCTGGATCAGAAGTTATACTTGTTTGAAAAAAAACAAATCCAGGTATCCTAACTAAAAACTCAGTTATGGAGGCCTTCTAAGTCTTTTTAACCTTGAAAAATGTTATAGGAGGTTCGCTTGGGTTACTAACATGTAGAGCTCATCATAGGCTTCGATTTGATATGTTGTAGAGCTCAAACGGATACCTGGATCAAATGTTATGGTCATTTAAAGTTTGAGTTACATTTTAAACTTATTTTAGATCTTTTATTAATTGTTTTGATTTTTTGTGTCTTCATATTGTTATTAAATAATTTTTAATCAATAATTATTAATTAAAAATATTGTTTTAAATATATTAAAGTCAGTTTTACTAAATTTCTTATATATTAAATGTAATAGTCTATTTATACATATCAAAAACATATTAAAAAATATATATTATATTTATATCAATATAAATATACTTATATAACAATATATTATTTTTCATGAAAATTTATTTTTTTGAAACATAAAATTTATCAGTGTTAGGAAAAAGCGCTGATAAAGGGGGGCCTTTATCAGCACTAAAAAGGTGCTGATAAAGGCCCCTCAACATCACTTTTTCTTAGCACTGATAAAGGCCCCCTTTTATCAGTGCTTTGTTTTAGCACTGATAAAAGGGTAGCACTTCCCTTTCCTGTATTTGTAGTAGTGGCATGGATATGTTTGTGACTGCCGCAAAGAAATGACAGAAGCCAATGAGAGTCCGATGGAGCATCCTCTGATCATGAAGTTCCATTTCATTCATGGTGTGCTATAGGAGCATCACGATGTCTGGTGACTAGAAATATGTAGCTCCCCCCCCCCCTTCTCAATGATTGATACCTTGACCTTCCACCTTCTGCGCTCTTGATTTGGGAAGCACCATTTTCTCTACAAACAAACAAGAAAATACATCACCCAAGGTACCTGAGTACTATGAACCAGGTTTCCATTTGCTTCAATTTTCCTCTACTTCAAATGAGAATTCCCTTGGCAAATCCCTACAACCATCGGAAATGTTGGTGTCCCTTTTGGGTACTTAGGTCTCTATGGAGAAGTTATCCTTTACCAAGCACCCTCCAAGAACATGTTGAATCCATGCCTTGTATAGGTCATCATGCTTCGTGAAGCTCCTCCTTTCATGGAGATCCTTTTCTTTATCCTTCATAAATAATTTTACATTTTGAAGCTCCTTCTCTTCATGAAGCACCTTTCCTTCAAGAATACCCTCTCTTTGAGGCCATCTGATTCGTGAACCCTTCCCTAGTGCATCCCTCTAGGCTTGAACAAAGTGTTTTCATGGTTTCTCAAGTGGTGTTTCATATAGTGTATCCCTACCTTATGCTCCTTCAAATAGGCATGCTAATTGATATTTCTTTTTCACACATCCACGCTAATGTGAGCCCCTCAAGTGGTCATTCCTCCACCACATTATTTTTTATCATTTCTTGTACCTTTATTCCCCCAATTGTGGGTTGGTATAAGTTGTGTATTTCCTATGATTTAGGATTAAGTCCTCATCATCTAAGATGAAAGGAATTAAACTACCAAGAACTCTCATCCCCAACACATGACGTCAAATTATGAGTTTCCACAAAAGTGGAAAGACAGAGTAGACTCGAAGGATAATGAGCATCAGTTCTCTCCCTCTCCTCTCTCCCTTTGAGTTTTTTTACCATGTATGCCTTGGGAAATCTTCACGTAAGCTCTGGAACACTCTGATAGGGTGTTCCCTATGTGATGGTCACTTCCTCATCATATATCTAATCACCCTCCTTGGAATTTCATCTTGGAGTAAGTCCCAATCTCCATCTCCTAGGTTTATTTTCCATGTGTAATCCCTACACTATTCTTTTTCTCCACACCTTTTGTGACATGACTTCCTGGCATGATGTTGCCTCTTTTTTCCCACAGCAAGAATGACTCACTAGGGCTTAGAGTATAAAAGTGACCATAACATCCACCCAGGATTCTGACCATGTGTAAGTCCCATGCCCCTCATCCCGTATGATGTTAAATTGCACCCATATAAACTACACAGACTTCGATCCCTGTCTCCAAAACAGGTTACATAGAAATCCTCCCTGAGGTTAAAGCCATTCATTCCCCAAAATCCATCTATTTTGTTCATTTAAAACTTGTTCACATTCATCCCACATGACGTTAAATTGTATTCCCTTTCAAACTATGTGGGTTTTGATCCCTATATATTACACAGGATATGTAGTAAGCCTCCTTGAGGCATAACCCCAACCAATGGTAAACCCTAGTACTCCCTCCTAGGGATTTACCCTTTTAATGTGGTACTTTCCCTTTTTAGGACACATCTACCAGATCTTCCTATCTGGGGTGTTATGATCCACCTAGGTAGCTAACCATGCATAAGCCCCACACTTCACTATATTCCTCCAATTAAAAGGGCCTCTCTTGTGATGGGTCTCTTACAATGTTTAATCCCCATCATTTCTCCAGTTCACTGTTCTTTGTGTATACCCTGATTCCATGCTCCATCATTGAGTTTCATGGACTTTGATCCCTTCCTTTTAAACTGGGTATGTAGGAAGCGTCCCCAGGGTTCAATCCCACCACCCATTCCCATCTTGGTATCTCCTTCAAGCCTTTATATCTTGGGAAGATCATTCCCCAACATAGAGGTATTACTTCCTTCTAATCATTTTATAAGTGATCTATTTCTCATGAGTCGCCTCCTCAGGTGTCTTGTCACCCCATTAAGAACTATGTGGACTTTGATTCCTAACCACTGGGATATGTATGAAACCTACCTAAGGTTTAATCCCAGCACTGTTGTCTTCATGTTGGTTCCATATAATTCATCCTCACCCTCGGACAACTTCTCCATATCAATCTTGATCCTTATCCGGGACACCACATCCTAGTTATATTAGTCCATCCATCATTGCTTCTGCTTATCAGAACCTGGGAAGCTAACAATGCATAAGCCCCGCACAATCCATATTCATCTAACCAAGAGTTCCCCTCTTGAGATGGGAAAATCCCTATGTGTAATCCCCAAACCACCAATTCAAACTATGTGGGTTTTGATCCCTATATTCTACACAGTGTATATAGGAAGCCTCTCTAAGGTTCAATCCTAGCCAACGATAAACCTTGGAATTTCTCTTTTTGTGTTGCACCTCCTAGATCTTCCTTTAATGGTGTTTGGATTAACCTTTACAGTGTGGAATCTTCCATTTTTGGGACACACCACCTTGGGTCTGTCCTCTTGAACATTTTGACCCATCCAATCGGTAAACTTTCTAGGTTCTCCCTCCTGAGGATATATCCATCTAATCCACTTTTATCAGTGTTCTGATCAGTCTGACCCATCTCCACTAGGCATTAAAATCATGGCATACCTTGTTTCAAACATGTAAAGATGAGAACAAAACTCAAAGACATGCCTCTGTAATAAGATTCCCCGCATTAAATGTGGTATTACTTAGGCTTCCGTTCCCTCAAGAAACCCTCTCATAAGGGAAAAAATCAGGTGTGCCAAGGTTCCAATATCCATACATGACAGAGATTCCCAATGTGACAACTTTCTTGACCGAAGGTTATTTCCCCAACATGACCCTTTGTAATTTCCTAATGGAAGTAGCATAATTAACTAATGTTCTCAAAGAGCTGGCACCGGTAATGAGGTTCACAAACAACGTCTTAATATTTAAGGGTGACTCAAACTAAGAGAAAAATTCTAGTGAGTAATCCATAGAAGGAGAGACCAACATCTCATCATCCCCTTTTTATCAAAGAGAAAATATATTTGAAGAAGTAAAGAATACCTTCAACCTTTGGAAAGTGTGCATGAAGGTCAAAAGACATAACCGCCACTGTCTACAATGACATGAGGTGGCATGGCCTGGTAAAAGCATTAGAAACAATTGGATATTTTATTTTTATCACAAATTGGTTAATCTTATGATAATCAACAAAAATACTTATAGTTACATCTACTTTATTCATGAAAAATATTGGTGCTACCCCCAGAGATGTGCATGTCCAAATGAAACCATTACTTTCTAGCTCTTCCAACTGTACTTTCAACTCCCATAATTCTGTTGATGTCTTCCTATAAGATGGAACAAAAATAAGCCTCATCCTAGGAAGGATATCAATTGTAGAATCCACTTACTTTATAGGTGGTAACCCTGATAAGATCTTGGAAAAAACATCTATAAATTGATCCACGACTATTGGGAAACTTTTACCCATGATCTCTTCTATCGATACTAATGTTAATTCAACCAACTGATAAGAGATCATTCCCACTTCTGGTGCCAAAAAATCTGTTTCACATTTCTTTACAACCATTTCTCCTCTTAAGATATGCTCGGCACCATCCTCATTCACAAAACTAACTTTTATACTATAATAATTGATGTGATCCTTGAAAATTTTAAACCAATCCATACCTAGGATTACATAATAAGAATCCATATCTATCAATGAGAAGTCCCATTTAAGCTAAGATCTATCAACAATTATAGAACATGCTCTACACAGAAAGGCTTGACATTCTCTTTGACTAAGAGGATAATTATGTTTTATCACAAAAGGCATCATCTCAAGTTTTAAAATAAGAAAATCAATAGCATAAGAAGAAATGAAGTATTGTGATGCACTAGTATCAATTAAAATTTGTATAAGGGTATAATTCAAAATAACTATACCTATCACCATATATGGTCCAACTTGACCATCTAAAATCTCCTAATTATCTCCATATACATGCTTCGTCGCTACACTCTACTCCTTGTTTCTAAAATTTCACTTTTTGATAATTCATGGTATTTTTAGAATCACTATGGAAAGTTCTACTTTGCTGACAGACCTAATTCGATTGTCCTTGCCTCATCAAATAATATTATTCTTGTGACACTTGAGGAGTGTCTCAAGCACATAACCTAGGTAATTATGATAATAAGGTGGAATATTCCCCATATTTTTGCATTTATGGGATTCTCAAGGAGGTGTTATACATTTTCACTTTATGTGGTCTAACAAACCACATTGAAAACATCTAGGCTGGTTCTTTGGTTTTGGAGGAAGATTCATTAATCCAGCCATTTGATTCTGATTCCTGCTCCCATATTGGATGTATGTGTCCCTCTTCCACTTGCTCCCAACATTAGAGTTCCCATTGGTTCTCATGGGTACAATGATAATTCCTCTTCCTATAGCTCTTGATATGTCTTTTGTATCCATTGTTTCTCTATTCACTATCCCTATATAATCTGTAATATAGAGCATGGCAATCTTCTAGAATATCTCTTTACGTTACCCCGATTCAAATATGAATTCATTCAAGGATTCACTAGACTAAACATCTAGTGAAAAGTATACTAAACTTATAAAATTAGCTGCATGCTCTATGAATAATGGATTTTACTACTTTAGGATGAAGAAGTCTATCATTATTTGAATATTGAACATATGAGGGTAAAAAAATTTATTGAAAAATTCTTTAAAATCCTACCAAATAAAGCCTTAATCTACTTGATCCAACACTACTAGATCCCCCCACTAGTGTACATGATCCTTGAGCATATACATTATCATCTTGCCTTTTATATCTACTGGTGTGCCAATGAAATCGAAGATAAAATCCATCCTGTTCGGCCACACCTTTACCCTTTCTGGTTCCGAATCACCCCAAAATATGGGTGGATTTTGTTTCTCAAATTGAATGGAATGATCCACTTGTCATGGATCATCCCTATGGTTCTCTGTGTCCACATCCTGAAACACTTGGATGATATACTGAACTAGTTTCTAGTTCACCTATTACTCAGGTATAACCACATTCTCCGCACCTCTTCTGTTTTTTTACAATGCCTACCAGGTGCCATTTTCTAAACAAATAGAAAAATCCATAAGTATCACTCTCTAGGAACTGAAGGATTAAAATTTAAAATTCTAAACCATTTTAAAAATACACCAACTATGCTCTTTTCAAAGTATTTCATTTGAAAAAAAAATGAAACATTTTTCAAAGATCAACACAGTGGATCAAATCATATACCATTACTCAAAATGAAATATACAATCCTAGTGGGAAGTCATTCCTTTAATTCATGTCATGCTTGTCTCATTGGGAAAACCCATGACAATGAGATTCTAATGTCATATATGTTTCTATAAAATATTTATGTACCCAACTCCTTGGTAACATGAAGTTCATCATAAAAAGGTTAGCTAGTTATTTTTATGCTCTACATTTCAAGTCCTGACAATCCTACTCTTTTAAATAGTCCCAACTCAAGGAATAGATAATAATGAATTCAACTCAAGGACCAATAAAAATTATGACTAATTTTTCCACAAGAAAGGGCCAAGCTAATACCACTTGTCTCAAACTAACTTTGGACCAAACAAAACTGATACCATTTGTTACATCCCTGCTTCTCATCATTGGTTTGAGAAGGTGGTAGGATGATACTAGGACTTAAGCGGCATCCACAAGATGCCAAAAGCTTGAAATAAATTCAAAAGGTTTTCAATACTTGTGGGGTGATTTAACCTTTAATAATTAAAAAACTAATCTAATAAACCCAAACCAAAAAAACCACTATATGATGCATTATAAAAAGAATGACAACTTGACCAATTTTTTTATAACAAAACCCACAAAAATATACTAAAATGAAAGTAAAACTAAGATCAAAGTAAATAGTGTAGGATAACTAATAAAACTCCAATAATAATAAAAAGACTCCATGATCCATAATCTCTATGCACCAACATCGCCAAAAAATCCCAAGTATCATGAATTAATGCTAAAGAAATGTGATACTTTACCTTTTCCCATGTCTCGGTAGATAACATTTGCAAAATCACCAGAGTGATAAAGTAGGGATGGGTACTAAAACTCAATAGGTTTTCCCCCATGAATCTCATACTCATGAAACTAGTATAGAAAAGTTATCAACATTTATATAAAACAATTTATATGAGTGATTCCAAAAGCATTTTTCTAAAAAATATAAACAACTTCTTAAAATAGTTTATAACTAAATATAAACAAGTTCCCTATCACCCAATTTTCCAGTAAAATATATTTTCTTGGGAAAACAACTAACCAATTCTTGAAATTAATTTCTCAATATCCATTTTTTCATAACCATTCTATTCCACCTATTCATACATCCAACCATGCAAGTAACATGGAACTCCCTCTACTCACGAGTGGTGAGTCATCCTTTCACTAAGTAATCACCTAGTAAACCATTTGATGGGAGAGATACCTAACCCTTATCCATATTACTAATGATGGGGGAGACTCCTTACCCTTATCTATCCCGAATTCACATGAACATACACAATCATTATACCAAAAACCAATACCAAAAACAACCATTTCATTCATTTCAATAAAATGATTCTTTTATTGAAAACCTTTAAAAAAGATATTTCAAATCAACCATCCCCATTTCATTTCAATAAAATCATCCCTTTTTTTAAAAAAAATTTGTTTAATCCATTTACCATAATTCTAGAAAAATTCTCAATTTAAAATCAACATTTTAAAACCAAGAACCAAAGCACTTTGTGTAAAAACACCCAATTTCCATGTTTACCCAAACCATCACTAAAGAGTGTTTTAAAAAATCATACATAAAAATTTCAAAATAAATTCCACACCAAATAATCAATTTGAAATCAACCTGATCAGTTTTAGAAATAGGGGTCAAGATTGAATCCACCTACCTCGAAATTATTGGTGAAAATGACAAACATCACAAAAAATATCACAAAAATAGGTTGAATCACCATAAAACTACCTTAGATATATTACCCTATCATCTTTAAGACAAAATCCAATAATATTTGACATGCATAACCTTAGATCTACCAATAGTGTGTGTAGATCTATGAAACTTAGAAAAGGGGCGAGGTAGATCTATGAAAAATGTCAAGATCAATGAAGAAAGAACAATTACCATGAGGAATAATATTCTAATAACCAAGTAAATCCTTTATATTGCCTCTAAATTTATGAGAGAACCTTCCTTGACCTTTGGGGAAACTTAATTGAACTTTTGGAAAATGATACACTTAATGTCAAAATGCATTAGATCCACTTTCTTAGGATATAGATTTGACCCTAAGAATGGTTTAGTCATACTGTTAGGTAAACTATGCATTAATCATGCATTAGACACTAACTTAAGGATAATTCTCACATGGTCACCTCACATAGTCTCTATAACTATTCACAACCCATTTTTAATCCACTACCACAAAAAGACCAACTACACTTTTCAAAGTGTGTGGTTTCTCATAGGTTGTCACACAGTTTGGACAAACCGTGCACCACCTGTTTACCTTCCCTTTACACCCAAAAACACAATTAAAGTTCTAAAAACTCTTCTAAAATTCATCCATATACTTTATATACTTAAAATCATAAATAAAGGGTTAATTACCAAAAATCGAGGGTGCCACAGTTAGTGTTTATATATTTTCACAAATCCATTCAACTCTCATGATTATCTGGCACCATTCTCTTAGGATACATACTGATGTAGAATGGAAATAGTCAAATATCATTTTATAATGATCTTTATCTCAATTAATGATGAATTAATTCTCAGTGTGTCATGGTTATTATCCAATGAAAACACCTCTCCTCTTATTATAAAGAAGAACTCATTCAAGGGTTTAGTCTTAGAGCCATAAAAAATGCTATTACCAACCATAATCCAAGAACTAATAAAAATGAACAAAAATATAACTTTAAAGATAGGTCACTAATGGATATTAAAGACATAGATTAGTTGGTTTGAGTTTTAATTTTTTTCTCTTATAGTACAAAAATACTTTTAGGATATTATTTATTCTCTTGTTTCTCTTCAAATCAATGCACCTATTTTTGTCAGTATTTACTAACTTTCTATATTGTTTCTCAAATATTCTCTAAACCACTTGAATATTAATTCTATAATTATTATAAATTATAATATCTTAATAAATTAATCCTAATGACTTGATCTCGTGACTTTTTTTCATACTAGAGATACCATGGACCTTTTTTCACATTTATTTCTTCCACACAATCCGTGTGAATTTAAATTATCATAACTATATGAAACATGCAACAACAAGGCATCAACCACATTATAGATGTGACTTACCATTTTTCATAAGTAAATGTATCATATGAAATTCTCACTTCCATGAAATGGTTTCCATGATTTGACCATTTTCCGAGTATGGTCTCTACCGTGATTAGTGAAATAGTTGAAATTCCATTTTATCACCTTTGAGTATTACTCAAATCTCATCTAACATCAGTTATTACATAAGTCCTACATGTAAAACAAAACACCTATTCTATAATTACTCATTTCTCGTATGGAAATTATCAATATCAAACACTAATATTTATGGTATGGTGAAAAAACAATGGTTGTTTTTCAATAATCATACTCATGTTTCTCTACTCTATACTATAGTTGGATTCATCCTCTAAAAACACATTTCATCTCATTTTTTGTTTAATAGTGTGACACTACTCTTTAATATCACATCATACATCAACATATGATCACACTACTTTATTACTCAAGGTTATCCAGGTATTTCCATTGAACTCGCATGGTATCAGCTTATACCACGACCACTACTCTATCATGATTCCCTAAATGGTGGCCCTCTACTTCCTCCCACCAACATCAAACCATTCTTTATATCTCCTTCACATATATCTCCTAGTATAGATATGGTTGATCCTAGATGTTTACTTATAGTGTTAGATATTAGCTTCTATAGATAAATTAGGTTGTCACTTTTTTTACTCATTTTATTTTAGCTCTTTAATATCCTCTTTTTATTTAAACTATATCTACCATTTCTTGTCTAGGGTTACCATGTCATGGAGATCTTTTCTATTTCCCATATATAGTCTTAACATTTTGTAATAACTTCTTAAATTCCCATAAAATATCCATTATATCCATCTCTATATCTATTATATCCTAGCATTATTCATAGAACCACAATGATTCGAGGACTTCGCAAAACACCCACCATAGATGAATAATTACATAGTCTTTACAATTTTAGTTTCCTAGTTTCTCAAAAAATTAACTCTCATGTTATAAACAATGATTCTATCAATAAAATAAATTTTCATTTATTTCCTTTAATATTTATTTAAGTATCATCACATTTAAACTATTATTAAAAATAAATACAACATCAACTATAGAAGAGTTCAAGAATTTTATCTTTGGGCTTAAATAAATGTGAAAAAGGAGAATTGAAAATGATGATCTCAATAGCTATAAGAATTATCAACTAGGAAGAAAACTAATAATAAATTTTTACCCTTTCAAGATGAGATTTATTTGATAGATCCATAGGTGGAAGAATCTTATTCTCTACTAAAGATACTGAGGTAGTGGACATTGACTAATAAAAAAATCGGACAGGTCCAATGAATCTAAAATTGTTTTGAGTGAAAAGAATAAAGACATGGTGCGAATACTATGGAGTAGATGCAATTACCATATGTTGGTAAAAAAAGATCATGTTTTGGAAATAAAGTGTGATAAATAAGTTCTAGTTTTATTTGGAAATGATTAAGGTTTGAAGATCATTAGATCTATGAAAATCCAAAATAAGAGGAAAAAACTTGAGCTGATTGAATGTATTAGTGGTTGAGAGCCTTGGTCACAATTTTCTTTGTTTATGTTAATTATTTGACTCGTGATATTTTTTCAATTTCTACAAGAAGTATTTAATTGTTAAAGAAATATTTGGTATAATTATGATACAAAGAAATCCCAAAAAGTGGAATCTCAACCTAATTGGTGGAGAAAAAGATATATGTTTTCTAACTAAGGAAGAAGAGAATAAGTTGTAACATATAAGGATATGGAACTTGAGCTAAAATTACTTGGGATATTTGGTGAATAATTAAGGTACTCATGATATCCCAAAAATCTCACTTAGTCACTGTAAAGTCTTGTGTTTTTTAACCGGGTTTAAATTACAAAGGTTTTCGATTTTTTTTCCTTGTATCAATGGGTCATTTTTTAAACCAATCTCTGGAACATTATTCTGAGCATTGGAACACTTGAAGGTGTTGTTTTTGGACTTGGATGAATACCTTATAATTTTTAAAGGTGTCCTGATAAGTCTCGGGAGCACCGGATCCGGAAATGTCCACTTTAATGGATCTGCACGGGCTGCGCACAGTTGCGGTCCAACCCGTGCATCTTACCCAGTTTAATATTTTATTTATTTTAATAAAATAATATTAAATGGGAGATTTGTGTTTAAATAGAAAAATGTGTTAATAATAAATTTTGTTATTATTTTTATGGTTTTATAAATTATTAGGATGTTAAAATATTTTAATTTCATGATTAATGGGGTGTCACATTTATGCGAAATTAATGTAGATTTTGGGTATCTCAAAGAAATGTTTAATTAAATAAGTAACTTAATGAAGAATATTTTTTTAAATAGATTTTTTGGGTTTATAAAAGGTTTAAAAATAATAAAAATAATAATAATAATGAGATTATTATTATTTTAGTTTTATGAATGTAATAATTATTATTAATTATAGTTGTTATTATTATTATGAAGAATAATAATAATTTATTTTGGGATTTCATTTAATTAATTTCAAGGTCAATAAGAATTTAATTAATTGTGCCAAAGAGGATGTTTTATTTAATTAATTTGTGTTGAGAAAATTAAATAAATAACGATCAGTTGGAGTTTTTAATTTAATTAAACTGTGTTGAGAGAATTTAATTAAATAACATGAAGTGGGGAATTTATTTGATTAAATTTTGTGTATGAATTTAATTAGAAAATTTGTTAATGAGGATTTGGCTATTATAAATGAAGGGAAATATTAAAAGACATGTAAACAAGGAGTCGATTTTTAATGAAGAAGTGTAATATTAAATGGTAATATTAAATGAGGAATAAGTGTGGAGTTGGGTATAATTTAATTAAACCATTTTAAGGGTAGATATCGGGTTGTGCACGGTTAGTCAAACCATTCAGGTCAATTGTGCGGTTAGCCTGGTTTTTAAAATGTGTTTTTATTTAATTTAAATAAAATAAATATTTAATAATAATAATAAAGGCATCATTATTATTATGGTATTTATTTAATTAAATAAATTTTATAAGAATTTGATTTGATGATTAATGGTAGTTTTCAGAATTAATTTTGAAATAGTTATTTAATGGTTAATTAATGAAGAAACATTATATTAAATGAGTATGGTAATAATAATATATTTTATTATTATTATTTTTAGATTAATTATTTTTAGTTATTAGGTTTTTATTTTTTTTAAGATGGAAAATGAGAGGGGAGGCGCACAAGGCCAGCTTGCACCCCCTTGGGTTTCTTCCTCCATGTACAATGCACAGGGGTTCCTCACACTTCAACACGAGCTCTCCCAATGGCTGGAGCTTCCTTCCTCAACCACACCTTTCTATGGAACCTCCCTCTTGGCCATAACCAGAATCAAGCGCACACAGCTTCCCAGACGAACCCTTGCTACAGCGCGAAGGTAGAACCTGTAGTGTGCCACCCCCTCTCCCGGACTTCTCTTTATGTGAGACGATTCCTCTGAGACTATTCAAGAATATTTTCCACCTCATCAAGCTGATTCCATCTGCATATATTTCGTGATTCGCATCATCAATTTGACTCCTCTCTCGTCTTGTTTTCTCGGCCGAAACCCTAAGGTTTGGGTTTAATCTAATTGTTTGATTACTTTATTTTTAGGGTATGTGAATGTTGACTCGATATCCATTGGTCCATAATCTGGCATATGCCGCCAAGGGAGAGGTATATGGTCTCCATTCACTCTATTTCTGATGTTTTGAGTAAGGTTTATACCCTGATGTTTTGTTTCGCATCATCCAATTTAGGTTTTTTTATTTACATGAGTCCCCATTACTTTATTTGGGGTGCATTGAGTCTTGTCATTGTATTTTTTTGTGATTATAAGTTATGTTGTAGTGGGTTTTGATTAATTTAGAGGGAGCACATGTATATATATAGACACACACACACACACATAATGGTGTGTGTGTGCTATTGTGGACCAGTTGCGGATTGGTTGTCATCGTTTGTCATGCTGCTGAATATTGATCTGGTTCCACCCTGAGTTAGAGCCCCCTTTCATGTCCTCAACTTCAATAAATGCATTAATAAAATTCTTTCTACACTTTTGTTGGTATTTAAATTATGCAGTGAGGGATTTATATTGAATGTCTTTCAAATGTGAATTTAGTAAATTTGATTAAATTTCTAAATGTGATGTGTGGTGTGTTGATGCACGACTTTAGATGTTATTAAATGATGTTACCCAAATGAGATAAATGAGGATGTGACCATTTATTGGTGTAAAGCATGTATTGCTAAATTGGTTAAAGTGATATGATTAAATAATTAAATAATGTTTTTTTGGCTAAGATAAGATAATTAATTTTGTATATTAATTATGTGCTTTGATACTAGATATAAATAATTAATCAAAGGATTAATTGTAATATATTGATTTAGCTAAATGAGATAATTTATTCGGGGATTAATTATGATATGTTGTTTTGAATAAATCGAGATAATTAATGATGGATTAATTACTACCTATTAATGACATGAAAGGTTATCCAATTATTGAATTGGTTAAAGTGTATGATTAAATTAATTAATTTTTGAATTAATTAATTGGAATGTATTAATTTAATCGATGAATTGTTAATTCTCAAAGTTATGTACCATGATGTGGATTTAAGATTTTTAATGGTGGGTTTGATTAAGAAATGTTGGAATCAGAATGAGATAATTAATTATAGAAAATTTATTATGGGAAGTCATTTGTTTTGTAGACTAATTAATTAATGGATTAATTAATGGTAATGTGTACTTAGTTAATTGTTATGTTAACTAATAGTTTTGGTATATTTAACTAATCGATTGGTTTAGTAAGGGAATAAGTATAATAGATTAGTGAATTAATTATCATGTTTTCAGGTAAAGAAATTTGGATAATTAAATATCGATTTAATTATTTAGTTTACTTTATTGTGGTTAATAATAATTAATTGGTAAATTAATTATTAACTATTGAGATGTTGAATGGTTAATTAATTGTAAAATTATTTGATGGTATATTTATATTGTTAATTAGTTGTTCAATTAAGTAATGGATTTGATTTATTAATTTATGAGTTAATTAATGGATGGTTTTGGGGTGTTAGGAATGGAATTCTACACTAATGATAAATATATATGTATGATTGATAAATGGGTTGTGAGACATAGAATGATGCTCCAAATACTAACAGGGTGCTAGACATGGTATTCTACACCCAGCTTGCATGTAAATATTTTTTTATGGGATAGGGACTGATGGTCCAAATACCCATGGGTTGTGAGACAATGAATGATAATCCAAATACTCACGAGGGTGCTAGACATGACATTCGGCACCCATTAGTTGACATTAGACTATGGGTCCAATCATTCGTACATGAAATGAATTAAATTGTTAATGAAATCTGTTGTGATGTAATGATTTGTGAATCAAATATGGGAAATGGTTCTGACCCCACCATGACCAATGTAGGTTTTGAGATACAGGTGTCTAGGGGAACCCAAGATTTTATGCAGTTAAATAAGAATATCAATTAATGTGATAAATAGTTTATTTAAGAAATTTATAATTCCTATTCATAAATCTTATTTTCCAGCTTCGAGTCGGAGCAGTTATCTCTGTCAGGTGTCCCTTAAGAACCCAGATAGGTTGTAATTTATTTATTCAATTACATGGTTACCTCATTATACATATATCTTATTATTTACATTTCACTATTTAGGTAGGGCTAGACACTGGTGGTGTCGGCCTACTAAAATGTATATATCACACCCTACTTGGGTCGCCATTACACTAGGGTACCTGAGTAGACCTTTCTTTTTCATAGGACTACAAACTTTGGACCTTTCTTTTTGTTGCATTCTAGTATATGGAGTTAGGAAAAAAATGATTGAGCTAGATCTCAGGATGCTCGTGGAGATTTCCATGGGGCTTGCGTCGTTTCTTTGTTTTTATTTTGGAATGTAAATCATTTTGTTTTATTTACTGAAGAACCTTTGTGGTGTTTTGTTTAACAATGTTTTGTATTTTTTGACAACTAATCTTTTTGTTGAAGAATGTTTTTGAGTTACAGAAAGTTAAAGTTGCTGGTTGCTGAAGATTTCATTAAAGAAGATTATGTTGATGAATAAGAAGTCAAAAGTTAAGAAAGTTTCTCAAACTTTCTAAACATAATCAGATGATGCTTTTCTGATCTTAAAGTTCTCACAGATCATGAAAAGTTTCATGATAAAAGCTGTTGAAGAAATGGTGAAGTGGATTGAGGTTTTTCACTAAGTAAAATTCTGAGGAATTTGAGAACTAGTTTTTCCTGAACCATTTATCCTGAACCTGAAATTCAGAGTCTACTTCTAGAACCTGAAATTCAGAGTCTACTTCCTGAACCAAAAAATTGGAGTCTACTTCCTGAGCCATAAATTCAGAGTCTACTTCCTGAACTTGAAATTTGGAGTCTACTTACTAAGATAGAAATTTGGTGTCTACATCCTGAACTAGAAATTTAGAGTCTACTTCTTGAGCAAGAAATTTGGATTCTACTTCCTGATCTATAAATTCAGAGTCCACTTCCTGAGCAGGAAATTCAGAGTCTACTTCCTGATCTAGAAATTCAAAGTCTACTTCCTGGTCCAGAAATTTGGAGTCTACTTCATGAACCTGAAATTCGGAGTCTACTTCCTGAACCTGAAATTAGGAGTCTACTTCCTGAACCAAAAATTCAGAGTCTACTTCCTAAGCCAGAAATTTAGAGTCTACTTCCTGAGCCATAAATTCAGAGTCTACTTCCTGATCCAGTAATTCAGAGTCTACTTCCCGTGCCAGAAATTCAGAGTCTACTTCTTGATCTTGAAATTCAGAGTCTACTTCCTAAGCTAGAAATTTGGAGTCTATTTTCTGAACCTGAAATTCGGAGTTTGGTTCCTTAACCTAAAATTAGAACCAAGATCCAGACTTATCATTCTGAGGAAGATATAAAGAGTTCAAGAAATCCCGAATTTCAAATTTGCTTAAATCTCGGAGAAATTTAAAGAGATTTGAAGAAGTTAAAGATTAAAGATTGAAAGTGAGAGATTTGCGGAGTTTTTGTGATTTGAGGAAGTGGGAAAGTTTTTAAAGATTCTCTCCTTTGGCTTCTCAGTTGCCTATAAATATGTGCTTAGATCATTCATTCATTAAAAATTTTAAGAAACGAGGAAATGTCAGAGCACTAGAGAATTATAAGTGAAAATTCCCTACCATCTTGAAGAATTTTCCTTGAGTGTTTGAGAAGAAGATAATCGGAATTATCTTATCTTTCTGAGAAGACCGGTTTTAGAAAATTGAATTCAAGAAATCGGATTGAAGATTCAAAGTGATCACTTGTGCGGAATCATCTTATCCTGATGAGAAGACCGGTTTTAGAAAATCGGATTCAAGAAATCATATTGAAGATTTGGAGTGAGAACTTGTGCGGAATCATCTTATCTTTCTGAGAAGACCGGTTTCAGAAAATCAGATTCAAGAAATTGGATTGAATATTCGGAGTGAGCATTTGTGGAGCATCTTAACAAAGTTCTTATTCTTCTGTTTGGATCATTTTCTTTTTAGGAAACATTGTGAACTGACAAGATTCAGTATAATCTTTCCTATCGGGAGATAGAAGGTGTCTATCGGAAGTTGACACAAGTTGTATTCACTTTTTTATTATAGTGGATTCCCATAGACCCATGGGAGTGGCTATGGAAAGGATGTATGTTCTCTTATTGAGGCTGAACCTTGTAAATCTTGTGTGCCTTTCTTGATTTAATTTTCTTACATGCTTGAGTTTCTTGATAAAGGTTGATAAGGAAATAAATCTTAACAGGTTGCAAGGGTTAAGTTTCTTAACGTTTTGAAACATATAAAAAGTTAGACAACTGATTCAACCCCCCCCCCCTTCTCAGTTGTTATTTTATCCTTGGAACTTCAAGTGGTATTAGAGGGAGGTTCCCTTGTTTAATCCTTATCAGGGAGAATATAAATTCTATCAACAGTAGAGGAATTCCTACGTTCGATGGAAAGAATTATTATGGATGGAAAAATAGGATGATTCCATATCGCCAATCTTTTGGCCTTGAAGTTGTTGATGCTACTACTATTGGCTTTGTACCTATTGAGAAAATGCCCTATGACATTTGCTGATAAGAGAAAAATCGAAATTGATGGAAAGGCTAGAAATTATATTCTCATGTCCTTATCAGAAAATGTTTATCAGAAGGTGATGGGTCTCACAACATCAAAAAGCATATGGGACAAGCTGGAAAGTGTTTTCGAAGGAAACACAAAAGTCAAGGAGGCCAAGCTACAAATCTGGCATAGTAAGTTTGAAGACATCGGGATGAGAGATAATGAAACAATTGATGAATAATTTACCAGAGTTAATGAAATTGTTTGCAATATCAGAGGATTATGAGAAGACTTGTAAGATTCTAAAATTGTGAAGAAACTTATGAGAAACTTTCTAGACAGGTTTGATTCTAAAATTTCAGCTTTAAAAGATAGGGATGATTTATCTCTTTATGAACTGCATAACTTTATTGTTTTTTATGAAATGAGGAAAGCTCCAATCTTTAAAAAGAAGATAAAATATAAAATGTCTTTTGAAGCTATGAGAAAGATTAAAATCCAAGATAATGATGAACCTGATCCTTGTGAGTCCGTTGATAAGTAAGATGAAGAGTTGAATGAAAAAATCATGTCTCTCAAATCCAATAACTATTTAAGAGGAGGAGGAAAATATGAAGGGAAACTTCCTCTCAAATGTTTTGAGTGTGGTGGAATCGAACACTTTGCTATGAATTGACCTAAGAAGAAAGTTGGAGAATATCAAGATTTTTCTAATGATAATCCTTGATGGAAGGAGTATAATAAGAATTAAAAAGAAGATAAGGATTATAAATAACTCAAGAAGAAGTTTTATGGAATGAAAAGAAGTACGTCGAGAAAGAAGGTTGAATCTGAATCATCTAACAATGATTCCTCAGAAGATGAAAGCAAAGAAAGATTCAGAACCTTCATTGCAAAAGTTGATAAAACAAATGTTTCCTCATAGAGTAAAGAAGACGGTGAATAATCTTATAGAGAATATCAACTAAGAACCGAACTTCTGGCATATCTTGAGAAAAAAAATCTCTCTAGAAAAATATTTTTGTGATGAAAAAAAATCATGAAGAAGTTTATGATGGAAGTAAAGATGTCACCAAGAAGGAAGATGAATACATTCAAGAAATTTTATATCACAAACATAAAATCGTTGAACAATGAAAGATGATTGAAGATCATAGCAAGAAGCTGGAAACTAAATAATAAGAGGTCAACAAGTTGCAATAAAAAGTTATTGAGTCCGAAAATTCCCTAAGGAAGATGAATGAAAACTTCCACAAAGCCACTAGAGTAAAAGCTGAGACTTCCAAGATTGCTGGAAAGGCTTACCATGAGAATCGGGTGAAATCTTCTCCTCTCAAAAACAATGTTTTATCTAATTCTTCTATCATTTTAGATTATGGAAAAATTATTTGTAAATCTTGGGTGGAGAAAGGATGTAAGAAACCTTTCAATTCTACAAAATTTGAAAACTCACTCAAAAGAAGAGATCACCTACATTATTAGTTTTCTAGAGTTGAAATAAGTTATCAACCTCCACAAAATTTCTATAAAGAAAACTCATTCTTTAATAGAAAATCAAGATTTGAGGGCTATTGCTGGTGTTTTGGAATATATGAGCATAGAGATTATAATTTTTGGCACAATTTATCTCTACCCGGAAGAAGGTTTGAGAAAAACGGAAGACATAGTGAAAGAAGAATGAGTAACTCTTCGTACTCACAAAAAATTTGAAAAGGTGAATTCTCAAGATATCAGAAACATTCCAACAAATAATCAATTTGAATGTTTAGAAGATGTTTGTGGATAATGTGATCAGTCTAGTCACTATGCCAAAAAAATGTATGACACTCCTTCCAAAACAAGTTTCTTATGATAAGAAAGAAAAGAGAGTTGAAAATAAGAAGTTTGATGAGAGAGATTTTGTTGTTGAGATAGATTTGAAAGCAAGTAAGAAGAATAAACCATGGATTTTTTATAGTGGTTATTCTTCACACATGATAGGTGATATAAAAATTTTGGAACATATTGAAAGTCATGATGGAGGAGTAATATCTTTTGGCAATGATAGTTCCTTAAAAATTAAGGGAATCGGAACGGCAGATATTGAAGCAGAGAAACTGAAATCTAAGGAAGTCTTACTTGTTGATGGGATAAAACATAACTTACTTAGTGTAAGTAAACTTTGTGATGATGGAAAATAATTTATCTTCAGAAATGATTCTTGTATCCTCAAAAGTGTGGAAAATGGAAAAGTGATTACAAAAGGAGAAAGGACGAGTGGGAACCTCTTTCAAATTGGAGAATCAAATAACTCTTGTTATTTTAGTGCTAAAGATAAAAACAAGTTCTGGCACTGAAGACTATTCCACCTTGGCTAGAAGAACATGAATAAGCTTTCTAAATTTGATGTTGTTCGGAATTTTCCCAAACTGAAAATAAGATATGAAGATGTTTGTATTACTTTCCAGAAAGGAAAGATAACTAATAAAAGTCATAAAAGAGTTTAGATTCAATCCAACAAACCACTTAAGCTTATTCATTCCGATCTATGTGGGTCAATGAGACATCAATAAACAAAAGGAGATTTATAATTTATCACTTTTATTGATGACTTCACTCGAATGACAAACATCATGTTCATGAAGCATAAGTCAGAGGCTATTGAAACGTTTAAATTCTTTAGAAGAGATGTCGAGAAATAATTGGGAGCATCCATAAAGAAGTTGAGAACAGATAATTGTACCGAATTCACAAGTAATGCTTTTGAAACTTATCTAGGGAAGCATGGTATCAAACATCAGTATAGTGCTCCCTATAATCCACAACAAAATGGAGTAGCAAAAAGGAAAAATAGAAGCTTGGTGGAAATGGGAAGAAGTATGTTATCAGAATACAAAATTTCAAAATTATTTTGGAGAGAATCTGTTAACACTACTGTACATGTTCAAAATAGATTCTTGTTGAGACCGAAAACCAACATGACTCCTTACGAGATGTGATATAATAAAAAACATTCTTTTAATTACTTCAATGTTTTTGGAAGTCTGTGCTTGCTCAAAATCAAAAATCTGAAATTAGGAAAGTTTGATGAGAAGGATTAAGAAGGAATATTTATGGGTTATTCACTGAATGGAAGAAGTTTAAAATGTTGGAACAAACATTTACAGAAGTTGTTGGACTCATATGATGTGAAGGTAACTGAAAATCCAAGTTCCTTCACAAAATTTGTTAAGAATATTGAGGAATATAAATCAGAGAATCCCCACCTGAGTGAAAGTGACTTAGATAAGTCACATGGGGAAGAAATTGATGCTTGGAAAGGAAATGTGAGTTTTCCTACCATACAAAAGCATGTTGAATTTGAAAATATTATTGGGGATCAGAAGGATCTAGTTCAAACAAGAAGGAAGTTAAAATTAGAAAATCAGACTTCCCTTATCTCAAAAGTTGAACCAGAATCAGTTTCAGAAGCTATTCAATATAAAGAATGGGTGGATGCTATGAATGAAGAACTATATCAGATTGAGAAAAATGAAACATGGGAACTTGTTCCAAGGCCAGAAAATAAAAATGTTATCAGAACCAAGTGGGTTTACAAAAATAAATTGAATGAGCATGGAGAAGTTACAAGAAACAAAGCAAGGCTTGTGTGTAAAGGATATGCACAGGTGGAAGGTGTTGATTTTGATGAAACTTTTTCCCCTATTGCAAGATTGGAAACTATTCAAATGTTTCTTGCAATAGCTGCTCATCGGAATTACAAGTTTTATCAAATGGATGTAAAGTCAGTGTTCTTAATTGGTGAGATCGAGGAAGAAGTTTACATTGAACAACCTTGTGGGTTTTTAATTGATGAATATGAAAATAAAGTTTTCAAATTTAAGAAAGACTTGTATGGGCTGAAACAACCTCCACGAGCATGGTATTAGAAGCTTGACAATTCTTTGAGAAAGTTGAACTTTTCTAAAGTAAAAATTGATAGCAACTTGTATGTTAAATATGTCAACTCCAGAACTTTAATTGTAATCGTTTATATGGATGACATTTTTTTTGCTGGAGATAAAGAAAAGGTCTGTGAAAAGGTTGCTGAAGAGATGAAGAAAATTTTTGAAATGTCAATGTTGGGAGAATTAACTTTATTCCTTGGAATTCAAGTTCAACAACAAGAAAACTACATTTTATTATCCCAAGAAAATTATGCCAAGGAGTTGTTAAAGAAGTTTGGGATGGAAGAATCAAAATAAGTTTCAACCCCTATCGTAGTGAGCATAAAGTTAAACAAAGATGAGTCAAGGAATAGTGTGATTCAGAAAGACTTTCAAAAGTTGATAGGAATTCTTCTTTATCTTACAGCCTCAAGGTCTGATATTGCTTATGTTGTGACTCTCTGTTCCCGATATCAAAGTAATCCAAAATAATCACATATGTTGTTAGTTAAGAGGATTATGAGATATGTTAAAGGAACAACCACGCATGGGTTTTTATACTACAGAAACAATGAGATGAAGTTTCATTGTTATATTGATGCTGATTGGGATGGTGATTGTAATGATAGAAAATAAACATCAGGAGGAATATTTTTCTTAGGGGAATGTTGTGTGAGTTGGCACAACAAGAAAAAAATTTCAGTAACTTTAAGTACAGCTGAATCTGAATATGTTGCAGCTACTTAGTCTTATACTCAAATTATGTGGATGAAAGTTCTGCTGGAATATTTGAAAGTGAAAGTTTCTAAACCTTTGAAAATACTCTGTGATAATCAAAGTGCAATTTATCTTTCCAAGAATCTTGTTCAACATTCAAAATCAAAGAATATTGATATAAAGTATCATTTTTTAAAATAGAAAGCTACTAATGGAGATGTCTTGATGGAATATATTTCAATAAATTATCAGATTGCTGATGTTTTCACAAAAGCAATATCAAAGGAAAGGTTTGTTGAACTGAGGCTGCAACTCCATGTTCAGCCTCCTCCCAAGACTTCCTAATACTCATATGGAAGATTACCCTCACTGTGCTTTGGATTATGTTGAAAAAGGGGGAGAGTAAGTTTTCTTTTATGAATCTAAAGCTATGGTTATCATATAATGGGAGAGAGAGGAATAAAAATGAGAGAGGAAAATAAAAGTGAGAAAGATAAAGATAAAAGTTGAGGGGAAGTTTTGAGTAAGGTGAAGTTTATCTTTATATGGATAAAAAAATTTCTTGTCACTGAGGTATGGAAATACTTCAAAAACATTACTTTATCTAGTAGTGTGTTGTTAGGATTCTCTTTTTGAGAAAGTCTATGTTTTGGTAAAATTCAAGAACTTGAGATGTAAAATTTTTTTGAGAGGTGAAAAAATGTTAACAAGGGATGCCAACAAATCCAAAGGGTGAGATTGAAGAACCTTTATGGTGTTTTGTTTAACAATGTTTTGTATTTGTTGACAACTAATATATTTTTTTTTTGAAGAATGTTTTTGAGTTACAGAAAGTTGAAGTTGCTTGTTGCTGAAGATTTCCATAAAGAAGATTATGTTGAAGAATAAGAAGTCAGAAGTTAAGAAAGTGTCTCAAACATTATAAACATAATTAGACGATGCTTTGTTGGTTTTAAAGTTCTCACAGATCATGAAAAGTTTCATGATAAAATCTGTTGAAGAAATGGTGAAGTGGATTGAGGTTTTTCACTAAGAAAAATTTTGTGGAATTTCAGAACCGGTTTTTCCTGAACCAGTTTTCCTAAATCAGAAATTCAGAGTCTACTTTCTAAACCTAAAATTCAGAGTCTACTTCTTGAACCTAAAATTCAGAGTCTACTACCTGAACCAAAAATTCGAAGTCTACTTCCAGAGCTAGAAATTCTGAGTCTACTTCCTAAACTTGAAATTTAGAGTCTACTTCCTGAGCTAGAAATTCAGAGTCTACTTCCTAAACCTAAAATTTGGAGTCTACTTCCTGAGAAAGAAATTTCTAGTCTACTTCCTAAGCTAGAAATTTGGAGTCTACTTCTTGAGAAAGAAATTCATAGTCTACTTTTTGAGCTATAAATTCGGAGTCTACTACATGATCCAAAAATTTAGAGTCTACTTCCTGAACCTGAAATTCGGAGTCTACTTCCTAAACCTGGAATTCGGAGTCTACTTCCTAAACCAAAAATTTGAAGTCTACTTCCTGAGCCAGAAATTCAGAGTCTAGTTCATGAGCTAGAAATTCTGAGTTTACTTCTTGAGCCAGTAATTCAGAGTCTACTTCCTGAGCCATAAATTTGGAGTCTACATCCTGAGCTTGAAATTTGGAGTCTACTTCCTGATCTAGAAATTCAGAGTCTACTTCCTGAACCTGAAATTCAGATTCTGTTTCCTGAACCTAAAATCAGAACCAAGATCTAGCCTTATCATTCTGAGGAAGATATGAAGAGTTCAAGAAAGCCTTAATTTCAACTTTGCATAAATCTTGGAAAAATTTAAGGATATTTGAAGAAGTCAACGATTGAAGATTAAATGTGAGAGATTTGTGGAGTTTTTGTGATTTGAGGAAGCGAGAATGTTTTTTAAGATTCTCGCCTTTGTTTTTCTGAGTTTCCTATAAATATGTGCTCAGATCATTCGTTCATTAATAATTTTAAGAAACACGGAAAAGGCGGAGCACTGGAAAATTCTAATTGAAAATTTCCTACCATCTTGAAGAAGTTTCCTTGATTGTTTAATAAGAAGAGAATCCGAATTATCTTATCTTGCTGAGAAGAATGGTTTCAGAAAATCGGATTCAAGAAATTAGATTGAAGATTCTGAGTGAGGACTTGTGCGGAATCATCTTATCTTACTGAGAAGACCAGTTTCAAAAAATAAGATTCAAGAAATCGTATTGAAGATTCGGAGTGAGAACTTGTGTGGAATCATCTTATCTTGCTGAGAATACAGGTTTTAGAAAATCAGATTCAAGAAATCAGATTGAAGATTTGGCGTGAGAATTTTTAGAGCAACTTAACAAAGTTCTTATTCTTTTGTTTGGTTCATTTTCCTTTAAATAAACATTGTGAACTGATGGGAGTCAGTATAATCTTTCCTATCGGGAGATATAAGCTGTCTATGGGGAGTTGAAACAAGTTGTATTCACTTTTTCATTATAATGGATTTTCATAGACCCACGGGAGTGTCTATGTCGAGGACGTAGGTTCTCTTATTAAGGCCGAACCTTGTAAATCTTGTGTGCCTTTATTGATTTACATTTCCTACATGCTTGAGTTTCCTTCTAAAGGTTGATAAGGAAATAAATCCTAACTGGTTGAAAGGGTTAAGTTTTTTATCATTTTGTATCATTAGCATGTCATTCATTTATCAGTTTTATGAAATATAGCTTCTAATTATTTTTAAATTATGTATTATTGCTTCTACTATTGATAGTTATTTACTCTAATATACTGTTTTGCAACACTGATAAGAGGTAATAGTCTTCCCACTATCACCTCCTAATAGCCTTGTTACTAGTTAGAATCCTCTGTCATATGGGGAGACGCATTTTAGGTCATGTGGCGACTGGTCCGGCCACTGGTCCAGGGGTGATCTGGGTCGGGACGTTACAGTCACACTCATAGATTTGATACTTTCTAAAAAGGAAAACCATTTTGAAGATATATAAGGAAAAGGATAAGAAATTTATGAGATTTCTTGACTTGGTAGACATTAATGTGTGTTGACCAACATTCCCCAAATCCATGGATATAAAAATTTACTATATTCTATTCATTGATGATTATAGAAGGTGGAAATTGTTGTGGGTGATTACTCACAAATCTAAAGTGTTTAATTGTTTTACATGTTTTCAAAGATTAGCAGATAATATACTTATGGTGAAAATTTAGAAATTACAAATAGATAATGGCATAGAAATTTCCAACATTCAAGTGGAGGAATATATCAATAAGTATGGAATAATTCACCAAGTCTTAATGCTAAGGATTCTTTAACAAAATGGTTTCATTGAGAAGATGAATAGGATTATTAAAAATATGGAATGGATTATTCTCATTGGGAAATTCCTATTAGATAAATTATAGATTGAGTTATTAGTTTCATTAGTCTATATCTCTAATAAAGATTTATTATTTCTAGAATATAAAGAACCTTATGAGATCTAGAATGGGAAGTAGGTATGAAATCAATGAAGATAATATTTTTTCTGAAAAAATAGATCTAATGAAAATGAAAGGGATGAAGTCTCTACAAAAAACAACATTTATATCTCAAGTAGAGAAAAATAATTTTTTAGAAGATACTAAAGAAGACAATTTGGTTAAATAGATTCATCAATATCTTGAGAAAATTGAAAAGAATAAAACATGTGAAATTTATCCTAGGAAAAGACAAAAAAATATTCATTTGAACCAAGTGAGTATTCCATAACAAACTCAATGAATATGAAATTTTGAATTGAAAAAACATGACTAGAGTGAAAATTATATTCCCAAATCAAAGGAATTAATATTTATGAGATATTTTGTACCATATCTTGATTAAAAACTATTCAAATATTCTTGTCAATAGTGGTGAAAATTGAATTTAATGCATTCTAAATGGTACAAAATCAGTATTTCTCAATGTATTTTTTAAGGAAGAAGTGTATAGTGAGAAACCAAATGGTTTTCTTATAGATGAATATGAGAGAAAAGCATCTTGATTGAAAGAAGGTATTTTGAGGGTTAAATAAATAACCAAGATCATGGTATTCTAGGCTTGAACAATACTTGAGAAATATTATATTCTATTGAGGTAAAATCGATCATAATCTCTACATCAAGAAATATAATGGCCAAATGAATTTTTTTATCATTTATTTGGGTAAAATAATTTTTGAAGGATTAGATGAAGAAAAATCAATTTATTAGTATAATTCATGATGTTTGAATTTGATATATACTTGATTTTTGAGTTAAACTTTCTCTTATTTTAGAGGTGTGTTAAGGAAATAATTTCACATATATTTAACAATCAATATATTCTAAAAAAATACTCAAGAGGTTTGGAATAGATGATTACATGGAGATGAAAACACCTATAGCCACTAGGATGGTATTATTAAGTGAAAATTATGGGAAAAGGTATAATTTGTCATAATATAGGTAAATCCTATAAATTATATTTTACATTAATGCGACATGATCCAACATGGTGTTTCACACTTGTTATGTCACATAATAGAAAATCTATAAAAATGAAATACACTTTCTATTAGTAAAAAGGATTATTTTTATATCAAAATCATGGTGTATTTTAAATTTTTTGTTAAGAAACATCACAGTAAGAATTTTTAGGATTTAGATATGTGGATTCAACTAGTTTAGTGGACGATCACGTATAGATATCAGGCAGTGCAATCTATCTTGGAGGATTGTGTATTAATTAGTTAAGTGAGAAGAAATACTATGTTTCACTAATCACAATGAAAGATAAGTATATTACATATACTAAAGTATTTACTAAATTTTTATAAACGAAGTAATAGATTAATAATGATGGAGTTGATTTGAATTCTCCTATTTTAATAAAGTGTGATAACTAATGTTCTATCTATCTTTGAAACAATCCATTCATTCAATCAAGGAAAAACAAATTTGAGATAAAGTATCATTTCATCAAGGAGAAGGTTGATCAAGATATTTTTATGTTAGAGTATGTTTCAACCTAAAATCTAGTTATAGAAGTCATGAAAAAGGCATGGCCCAAAATTTATTTTGAGAGTCACCAACTGGCTCTTGGAATCCAACCATCTCCATCTAACAAGACAGTTTGAATAATGGATCCCAACTCCCTTATAAAATATTTTATATATAGAAATTTATATT
This sequence comes from Viscum album, assembly GCA_963277665.1. Taxonomy (NCBI): domain Eukaryota; kingdom Viridiplantae; phylum Streptophyta; class Magnoliopsida; order Santalales; family Viscaceae; genus Viscum; species Viscum album. The sequence continues at coordinate 1,144,306,958 of OY728139.1, read as the reverse complement.
GATTATCTTGAATTACTTGTTTATAAAACCACTATTTTTAACTTTTAGATAACTTCTCTTTGGGTTCATTTATAAAGGCGGATAAGTTTTCAGGATTTTATTTAGAGACTGTTTCCCTCTGGAATCGGGGATGACCTCTCTGATTGAAGGTTCAAATGTTCCAATCAGTTTCTAACAGGTTTTTTCGTAGAACCTAAAACATCCAATGATTCCATATCCATTTGGACCTACTTTCCAAAGGTAGGCACTCATTAGTTGTGCACTGATGAGGTTTAGGAATTTGCATTGGTCGAGAGGATGGGAGGTCGGACTCATCACACTTTTTTTATGGGAATTATTGTCTACTCCGGGACTCTCTTTATAGATTTAAGTTATGTTCGTGAATCCTTATTACATTACCAAGTATAAAATGATATTTCCTTTAGATCTGACAATCAATGATTTATATGTATGAAATTTAGAGAATCTTTTATATGTATTCGAGGTTCTTCATCGATAGAGAATCATCTGTATTTGTTTAGAGATTCTTAACCAATGGTATCCCTAAATACATAAAAGTCTCTTGGTCATTATGATGACCATACTGGTTTTAAAGCCACTCATTTGGGCACTTGATGTTTATTGTCATTCAGAAGGACATAGATTGTTTAAAAGTTGGGATCGTACCCACAGATGGGCTACCTACGTATCCTTTGTTTAGGAAAAGGAATCAGAACCCACATAGTTCGAGTAAGGGAGTATGATGATTATGCATGATTGATGGCTCAAAGAAGTCATGATTACTTTTACACTCTAATCTCACGTGAGTCATGATCGGTGTGAGAAACAAGAGGTATTAGAGAAACCAGACAATTGTTCCACGAAAGATGCAATGATGTGGGGCTTATGTGTTTATGACTGCCCAAATAGATGAGGATTAAGATTTACTTCAGGGAAGAAATCCAGGAACAGGGTCCATAAAGGAATATGTGTTTCATATAGATTTGGATACTCTAATCTTGGGGCTTACTCCTAAGGAAGATTCCCAAGTTGGGAGGGGACTTATGATTGGGTTTTTTATTCCTAAGAAATAAGCCTCAAATCAAAAGTAAATTAGGACTGGTTAAGATAAATTAAGACTGGGGCTTACTCCTCAAAAGGAATCCCAGTTTAAGGGACTTAAAAAATTAAGGAACTTGGGGCTTACTCCTAAAGAGGATGCCCATATTTGATACTGGGGATTACTCCTGAAAAAGAGGCCCAGGTTAAGATAATTATGGTTAGGGCTTACTCCTGAGGAGGATGTCCATATTTGAGATTGGGTCTTACTCCTGAAAAGGAGGCCCATGTTAAAAGAGTACTTGGGGCTTACTCTTGAAAAGGATGCCCAAGTTAGGAGAATTTGGACTGGGACTTACTCCTGAAAAGGAGGCCCATGTTAAGGATTATATCATCTTTAAAAGATGAGGTTGAATGAATTAAATCTCAATCTTTAGTGACATAAAGATGTGTAAATCACTAGATTTTGAGAGATGTTCCATGGAGTTCCTTTCAGATAAGGAATCCAAATCAAGAAATCATGTCATCAATGGATTGAGGAGTGTCTTGAAGACTGAATCTTGAATAGGAGAGGTGGAAAAGCATAAGAGGGGTGAGAAATGGGTAGGAAAGGCACCCAAAAAGTTAGGGGCGTGTAAGTCTTGGTAGGAGCGCAGGTACTACGTGGGTGCACAAGTCCTAGTCGCGCAGGTATACATGTGCGACACATGTGTACTTGCATAATTTTCATCCCTTAGGGTAATACATGGGCGAGACTTGGATCAAACCCTTGGTATTATCCTTAGAGGCTTTCCAGAAGATGGCACACAAGTTATGGTGAAGAAGTAAGGCATCGCACAAGTGTGTCCATTTCTTTTAAGGGTAAAAACCATTTAGGCACGCAAGTGTTAGTGAATTCTAACACATAGACCTTACTCCTCTTGTTTAGACCTTCCATTCTAGGTAAAGAATTACCTTAGAAGTGTTCAGAAGACCTAAAGAGGAGACTTAGGCATTCAGAGCTCTGTCTGTGAATTCTGGAAAAACATTCCTCCAAATGGGGGGCCCACAGGGTCTATTTATAGGCTGGAGAAGACCCCGGGCGGTTATCCTTTAGGGTGCTCAAGTCACTTGCGCGGCCATTAGGCGGCGCGCAAGTGTACTTGTGTGGCAGTAAGGGAACTTGTGCAGTGCAAGGTCCTTTGATTCCTTTTTCATTCCTTTGTCGATTTTTAATGTTTTCTTCAAAGGCTAAAACAATTTCTTCTAAGTTATTTCCCTTTCTATTCTTTTAGACAAATGTGACAAAAAAGGATCGTCAACAAAAGTCCCCCCTCAGAGTTGGATCTGGAGAGAAAAGAGGATTTGACTCTGAGGTAAAAAGGAGAAATCATGGGTCTTTGTGGTTATTGGCAGTTTAAAGTCATGCATGTCAGACATAAAGAGGCTTTTGTTTAAGGTCGAAATATCTTTGATCGAATGAATTATAATTGACTAAATTCCTTGAAAACTTATCTGAAAATATTTTACCACACTCAAGTATGGGGGAAAATATGTAAACTAATACTTAAACAAATTTGAATCTGAGGAATGATAAGAAAAAAGAGCTAAAAAGGCATTAGAAGAAGTAGTTCCCAAGAATGAAGTTACAATTATTTAACAAACCCGTTAGGGGGTTTAATTATGCAGGGCCACCTAAGGGAATTGGCTGCATAGTCAAATAAATAGCATCTTTTGGCTAAAAAGTATGTTACGTAGACTGTTTATGCAAGGCCGCCTAAGAGAATGTGCTGTATAGTCAGGAAAAAGAACTCTCAGAAATTTACTTTCCTAGTGCTGAAATCTAGTGAAAGTTTATGGAGATTCAAATTTTCCAAAGTGTAGAGTTTGTTGTATGAAAAGAGGTACTTGAATATAGAGAAGATATTTCCAAACAATATTATCGAAGAACTGGATGGATATCACTTCTATAAAGGTCTTACCTAAACGTAGGGAAGGATAATATAAACCATAGACTTGAATACTTTCAGATCATGAAAAAGGATATGGGACAAATATGTTAAGGATGACTATTTTTTTGGATCCCTATATACTGTCATTTAAGACCAATAAGGACAAAAGAGGATTTCTTCCAAAGAATGAAGTTACTAGTATTCGACAATCCCATTAGGGGGTTGAATTATGTAGGGCCACCTAAGGGCATTGGATGCATAGTCAGATAATAGTATCTTTTGGATGAAAAATCTGTTATAGAGACAGTTTATGCAAGGCTTCCTAAGGGCACGAACTGCATAGTAAGGTAAAATAACTCTCAGAAATTTGACATTTTTGTGACTAAAATTCAAGAAAAGGGTTATGAAGATCTGAAAATATTTAAGGTTAGGATTATGACACATAAATATGGGTATTTTCCAATGTATACAGAGATACATAGATCAATGCTAACCATAATCATGTTGTGGCTGGGTCCTGAATTGAAATGTTGGACTTCACTACGTACCCCATAAGGATGGGAATCAAGCCATACATAGTTCTTAAACTACATATTAACGTTGTGTCTGACAAAAGGATTAGATATCTTAGTTTAGGGTCATAGAGCTTGGACCATTATAAGAAATACACAGTGTGTGTTTTCATGGGGACTTTTCAGCCAGGGGACTGAAAGAGGAATTTGGGATTAGGCCCAAAAGACTTGGGGCTGGATTCGAGGGACACTCGAACGTTCCTACGTATCCCATAAAGATGGGAATCAAGGCCACATAGTTCTAGAACTACCCTCTGTACAAATTTGATTCGTACATGTGAAGGGTGAAAGTGGACTTTAGTGCAATGATGGTTTAACCCCAGATAAAAGGTTCGGGAATTGCCATGTATGTACATAGTATTTGGATTGAAACATGATTGAAAATCCATGTAAATAATGGTTCCCTCTCAGGTGAGGGTATCAAAGAATATTGTAGTTTATTGTCATACTGTACAAAAGCATTGTGTAGTTTAACATCGTATATCAAGGACTAAAGTGAACCAATGTAAAGGTATTAATTATAGGGGTGGTTTCACGAATCAACATCATATGAGATTGAGGTGAACCGATGTGAAGAGATTGATTTTGGGCTTGAACCTTGGGAGGTTGCCTACATACCCAGCCTGGAAGGCAAGGATCAAAGTCCGCATAGTTCAATTAAAGAATGAATTAATGATCAAGATGTTCTTGGGGACAACGACCTAAAAAATGATGTTGTTGGGACTTATACATGGTTAGTATCCCAGAGAGAGTGTTATAGTTGAGGTTTTCTCTAAACTCACATGAGTCATACTCGGTGTGAGAAACAAGAGGTAACAACAACCTTAACGATGCACAGTTTAATGTCATGTACGACATATAAAGGGACTATGCAGTTTAAAGTCTTGCAGTTAGGACTATTGGTGCTGCACAATTTTGATGTCATGTAGTAGGGACAAAGTATAGTTTAATGTCATGTAGGATGTATCAAGGACTTTTTGTACAGTTTAGCATCATGTAGTTAGGACGATGGGGATAATATAGTTTAACATCATGTTGGATGAAAGGAGGATTGTGCAGTTTAATGTCATGCAGTTAGGACAAAAGAGTACACCATTTAATGTCATGTTGGACGAATTAGGGAACTTTTTCACAATTTATCCTCATGTTGGACGAAAGTACAGATAGTTTAAGGTCATATGTATGGACCATTTATGATACAGTTTAACATCTCGTTGGACGTAAGGGACTTCTGTACAGTTTAGCATCATGTAGTTATAACGTCACAGTTTAACATCATGTGAGATGAAAGGAATACAAATAGTTTAAGGTCATATGTATGGACCATTGCTTTATAGTTTAACGTCATGTATGACGTATCAAGGACTTTCTATATAGTTTAGCATCATGTAGTTAGGACGTCACAGTTTAACGTCATGTGAGACGAAAGGAATACAAATAGTTTAAGGTCATATGTATGGACCGTTGCTGTATAGTTTAACATCATATAGCTAGGACGATGAAGGGGACACAGTTTAATGTCATGTTGGACATATGTGAAAATAGTTTAGGGTCATATGCATGGATCGTTGGTTATACAGTTTAATGTCTTGTTGGACGCTTGTGCTGTTTAAGGTCATACCAGACCATTAATGATGTATTTTGTGTTTATACAAAATACTTATTCAAAAATATGGCATTGGTTGGAGTAGTGATGAGTTCTCCATCCATCGAGATTAATAAATAAGCTCCATTAGAGTAGACCTTATATATTGAGTAAGGTCTTTCCCATTTTGGCTCAAGCTTGGGAGGTTTCTTTCCTGGTATCATTGGAGTTCTGAGAACTAATACCAATTTTCCCTGAGTGAATGAATGAAGATGAAATTTTTTGTTAAAATCTCATGCTATTTGATTCTGATAGACTTCCAAGTGGTTCAAAGTGCACAATATTTTCTCATGTAACTATTCCAATTCATTCAATCGCTTTTGAGATTGTTCATCTATAGATGACTGATCACAAATGGAAACTCTGAGTGAGGGTATTTGAACTTCAATTGGCAATACTGCTTCCATTCCATATACCAATGAATATGGATTTAATCGCGTTTTAGTGCGCGTGGTAGTCCGATAAGCCCATAAAGCATGGAAGAGTTTATTAGGACATGATTTCTTTTCTTTATCCACCATATTTTGCAGTATATTTGAAAGAGTCTTATTGAAATCTTCTATCTGGACATTGGCCGCTGCATGATACTGAGATGAATGGTTGGATTTGATGTTGTATTCTTGATACAACATCTTCACCTCGGATGAACAAAAGTTGGTGCCATTGTCCGTTAATATGGTATGAGGGACACCAAATATGGTAATGATGTTAGACTTGATGAAGCTAACAATGCATTTATAACTGACTTCCTTGAGAGTTATTGCCTCTGCCCATTTGGAAAATAAATCAGTAGTAGTAATAATATACTTAAACTGCTTGGCCGTAGCTGAAGGGTAAGGTCCCACAACATCCATTCCCCATGTGGAAAATGGCCACGAGTATTTAGATATATGAAGCAACTCTGGAGATTGATGAATTAATTTGGCATGTACTTGGCATGAATGACACTTCTTTGTGAAATCAACACAATCTTGTATTATTTAACGCCAAAAGTATCCAAGCCTTCGAATCTGATCAGACTGGTCGGAACCACAGACTCCTACATGCACTTCTTTCATGACATCCATTGCCTCTTCACCATCAATGCATATGAAGAGAACTCCATCAAAACCATGTTTGTAGAGAATTTTCTCTAGGTGATCTGGGCTATCATAAAGAGTAAAATTGACCACACATCGTAGGATTTGTTCTTTCTTAGATCTATCAGGTGTAAGTGTTCCATTTTTAAGGTATTCCCTAATAGGTGACATCCATCCTGTAGTATTACTATACGGTTCAGGAATGGGACTAATTTCATTAATTTCCTCTGTTCTGATTCGAACATAAGGTGAAATTGCCCGATGGTGGGCAATACTGATGGTTATCTCGTCCTGATTTGGATCTACCAGATTTGTGGCTATATTAGCCAGTGCATCAGCTTGAGCATTTTGTGATCAAGGGACATAAGAAAATGTTGGTTCCGAAGGGAATTCCACCATTAACTCTCTGACGTAATCATACAAAGGTATTAGTTCTTCTTTTCTGATGGCATAATTTCCATTGACTTGTTTGATTACCAGGTCTGAATCACCTTTCACCTTAAAGTGATTCACTTGTGCTGGAAGCACTAATTCTAAGCCTGTGATGAGAGCTTGGTATTCTGCTTCATTATTAGTACCACCTTCCCACAATAAGAATGAATAAGGTAATATTTCCTTTTCTGGAGAAATGAGTACAATTCCTAATCTAACGTTGTTGAATTTAGGATTTTCCATTTTCCTCCCTGTTGGGCTTCTGGAAGCACCATCAAAATACATTTCCCATGTATGATGACTTTGTTGAATAGAGAAGAATTCCTCATCAGGGAGTTCAATATCTGAAGATGTGTCTTCCACTGAAGGGTGTTCAGCCAGGAAATATGCCAGATCTTGGCCCTTTATTGCCTTTTGAGACACATACTGAATGTCGAATTGCTGCAAAATAACTTTCCACCATGCCAGACGTCCTGTAAGCATTGGACGACTAAGGATGAATTTGAGCGGGTTATTGCGAGATACCAATTGGACCTCGTGATGTTGCAGGTAGTGTCTCAATTTCTGAACTGCAAAGATTAATTCCAGGCAGCACTTCTCAATACTTGAATACTGGGTTTATGCTTCAAGCATAGTTCGACTGAGGTAGTAGAGGTTTTTTTCATTCCCAGCGTCATTCTTCTGAGTAAGAAAGGCCCCCAATGAACACTCTAGAGTTGTCACGTAGAGGATAAGTGGTCTTCCTTCAATAGGTGGCATGAGTATCGGTGGACTCAAGAGGTATTTCTTGAGAATATTGAATGCTTCTTAACATTCTTCAGTCCACTGATAAGTGACTCCCTTCTTCATCAATTTGGTGAAGGGTAAACTTTTTCCTGCCAAATTGGCGATGAAACGCTGAATATAGGATAAGTGTCCTTGAATTCCTCTTAATTATTTGAAATTTAGAGGAGGTGACATACCAAAGATTGACTTTGCCTTCTCAGGATTGACTTCAATTCCACGATGGCGTACAAAAAAGTCGAGAAACATTCCTGAGGTTACCCCAAAAGCACATTTTAAGGGGTTTATCTTCAAATTATGTTGTCTAAGCTTGTGGAATATGACTTCCAAATCATCCAAGTGACTAGAATGTTGTTTGGATTTAACCACCAAATCGTCTACATATCATTCAACAAACTTCCCTAGAAAGGGTTTGAAGATACGATGCATGGCATGCTGATATGTAGCGCTCGCATTCTTTAATCCAAATGGCATTACCCGATAGCAAAACACACCCTGAGGGGCTCTAAAGGCTATGAATTACTCATCTTCTAGGGCCATTCGGATTTGATTATATCCGGAATATCCATCCATGAAGGAAAGTGCTTCATATCCAGTTTTTGCATCAATTAAAAGTTCTATAATTAGAACTGCGAAATCATACTTAGGACAATGCTGATTAAGATCTCTGAAATCGATGCAAACTCTAATTTTTCTGTTCTTCTTCTTTACAGGGACAATATTATCCAACCACTTGGGATATCGAACTTCTCTGAAGAAGTTATCTTTTATAAGCTTATCCACTTCAGCTTCAATTTTGGAAGCATAAGTTGGGTGTGTTCTTCTTACGACTTTCTTAAATCCTCGATGTTCTTCTGGTAAACCCAAATGATGAGTAGAAACATCAGGATCAAGCCCAGGAATCTCTGTATAGTTCCAAGAAAATATGTCTCGATTTTTCTTTAAAAAGAAAATATACATCTCTTGTTCTTAAAGAGTCATGGACACACTGATTAAAGTGGGCGTGTATCTTCTTTTGTACCTAGATTTATTTCTCTAAGTTCATCCATGGTGGTAGAGACACCCTCTTCAAATGTTGGAGGAGCATCTCTGAGATCTTCCTCTTCTTCTTCATCATGTGTTATTTCTTCTATTTCTACTTGCATAGTAGATGATAAAGCATAATTTTCATGATCAGAAGAGATGTCAAAATTTTCACATATTGAAGAAGAAGCTTCCATTTCTGACCCGATTGATGATGAAGGGAGTTCTTTGGGTAATAAAGATGAGATGATGGATTGATAATCGACATCATTGTTCACCTCTGATGTTGCTATAACTTCTTCTGACTTGATTGGAGAAGTACAGAATTGTTGGATTTCAGCAGATGAAATGAAGACGTCACAATTTGGGTTTTCATCACTACTTGGAGGATTACCAATTTCCCCCATGTTGTCTGGCTTGATTGTCGTAATTGACGTTATGGATCTTTCCATAAGAGTATTTTGATTTGGGTATATCTTGTTAATTTGACTGATAGGCAATACATAATCTGTACTCACATGCACAAATAGATTTACTAGAATCTTTTCCAAACCATATAGAGCATTAACTTTGGTAATCTCCTTTGTTGTGGATTTCTCCCTTCCCTTCATGTGATAGAATTCTGCCTGACTAGCCAATTTAGGTTGTTCCATTTGGTGGGGTGGTTCCCATTGCTTCGAAGTAAATGGCATGAAGTCTGCCAGAGTCAAACACAACTTAGGCTTTGAAACATACTCATCTTCTTCTGATTCTTTCTCTTTCTTGGAATTATGTCGCCCTTTTGGGGATTTGCCCTCTAAAGAGGATTTTGCTGTGTTATTCATGGCAGAAGGTACAATTGGTTTCTTCAATTGTGTTCGCAAAATAGCATGAGTTCGGTTGATCGTCTTTCTGACCATCCAATCATCATATTTTTGTGTATTATTTCTTTTGAATTCTTGCCACTTGCCTTCCTCCTATGGAACTGTAGTAGTAACACATGCTACCTGGGTTGAAGAACCCTTCAGTTTGACTTGTCCTGAGTCGACCATATTTTGCAGGAGGTCTTTGAAGACAATACACTCCTGGATGGGATGTCCCAGCATTTGATGAAAGGGTCAATAATTGGGACGGTCTTCATCTCCTTCCTTGTTTAACCTCTTGGGCCATGGTAGCTAAACCAAATTTTTATCCAGAGCTAAAATGAAGTAACCAGGAACTTGTTCATTTTGGAAAGAGTATGTTTTGATCTTCATATACTCAAATTGTTTTCGTTTTTGATCTCTTTGATCGTCTTGATGAAACGACCTTTGTTTTTGACACTTAGGAAGTGGAGCCCTACGAGAAGATGAAGGTTTTGAGGTAGAAGTAGGTACAAGTTCTTGTTTAAGCATAACTGTAGCAGTTTCTGCTTTACCCATTCTCCTTCCTGGAGCTGATGGAATTACACGAGATTTAGCCTTAGTATATATAAGAGAATCTTCAATCTGTTGAGAGATTGAAGTAAGGTCTCGAAACCCTCCTGTGTATTTCACAGGGATCAGCGGCATGCATAATTCATCATGAAAATTTGCCACACAAATTGGAAACAGTTCCTCTTGAGGGAGTGCTAATCTTAGGGAATATGTCAATCCCTTCCAGCGAGTAATGAAATCATAGAATCTTTAATTCTCCCTTTGCTTACAGTTTTTAAGATCAAAAACTATTGACTTCGGCAAAGTTGAGCTTAATTGAAGAAGAAATCATTGACAGAGATCTTCCCATCCGGTAATTGACCAGGATTTCAAGCTAGTATACCAGAAAAAAGCTGGTCCTTGCAAGGTTTTCATGAAGCATCTGAGTTTCACTGCTTCTTGCTGCTCCAGAGTTCCCATTATAGGATCTCAACAAGACACGTAATGTGTCAAATTTTGTTCAGGATCACCTGATCCCTTGAAAATAGGAAATACAGAATTCCCAAAAAAATTTGGGGGAGATATTGAATCTACCCATACAGGGTAAGCTTTCTTTTCTGGTTGAATATGTGCACGCTTTCTCTCCATAGCTTCCAATCGGGTTGTTACTGACTAAATAGTAGTTATTAACTTTTGAGAAATATCTAGTTGAGCTTGAATCTGAACATGTGCAATGACTGGAGCTTGGATAGGTATGTAAGATGGTACTACAACTGATGGTAGAACTACCAATTGTTATTGCACTTGACCCATAGGATTAGACCTGTGAGGGTGTGCTGATAAAAGAGGATATTCTTGATCCATCTCAGTAGCTGCAACAAACTCCCTTGGCTGACTAACTCCATCACACTTAGGAGGAAGACTACCTTGAAGTAGTTCTATGTTCAACCTCCTCAATTACTTCATTTCTTCCTCTTGTTGCGCAAATATTTGCTCTAGTGAGAGCAATTGACCTTCTCCAGAGGAAGGATAAGTAACCTGATTCTTTCCCTTCCCCTTGTTTGATCCCTTTCAGAGAGGGGGAAGTGGGTTATTTGAAGGAACACCTAGATTTTGGGTAAATCTTTGATTTTGTGTATGCACACCTTCTTCATTTGTGTTTATGCGTAAAAATTCTTAAACAAGAACATATTCATCTGATCCCTCTGAGTGAGCTTCATCTGGTAGATCAGCAACAACGGAATTGATGACATTAATTGATGCATAATGCATTTCATCCCTTCTATCAGCATTTCTGTGATATTGTCTTCTTCCATGTCTCTGATGAGACATTGACTTTTTTTGATTTGATCCCTCAGGAACTTCTTGTAGAACCGTAATGTGGAGAGAATCTTCTAATAATTTGGATCTTCATTCCTCTTGGGGCTTCTTTCATAATTGAGAGAATACCGACTTTCTTTGAGGGAGGGATTGAGGATTTGAAAAAGTCCCCAGTTCGGTGGACTGGGGCTATTCCTGCTGTTCCAGCTCAACTCCTCGAATCCTATTTGTTGATTCCGAGGGTTGGTTTAAAAGAGTCCCCAGTCTGGCAAGCTGGGGTGACTCTTGACATGCTATGTCTGAGACTTTCTTAAAATCTCTCCTAATCTTACGGACCTTGGTTCAGAAATTAGCTGGATGCATCAACTTGTATCCACTTTTATCACCCAACTCGAAAGACCTTTGTATGATTTCCGACACTTCTATCACTTGATGATGTGCTTTCTCCATACGAGAGGCATCTTTAATATTCTCGTTTTCTTGATGCAGGAGTAATTCAACAACTTGTTCTCTGTATTCTTGATTTTGTGAAGAACTAGTTGAGGCATGTTCTTGGGAAAGCTTTTGATTACAAACAAAAACCATTTACTGTGGTCGTCCATGGGCAATAACATTGCATGAGACCATTTTCGGTGGGCTTTGCTGACTAGAGAGGACAGTGAAATGTAGTACTCCATGAACACCCCATCCTCTGACATGAATACCAGATGGGTCATTGGCAATTAATTGGTGCAATCTTCTTAGTGCGCCGAGGCATAAATGTCGAAGGGCTCTCTGCTGCTTTTCAGCCTTCGGATATCGAGAGACTAATAGAGATGCCAAATCAATCTGACGTTGTAACCCTTCTATTATCTTAATATTATTTTCATATTCATCATAATATAATACTTTATTTTTCAATTGAAAAAAGAGTTTTCCATATTTTGAGATGAATATCATGAATTCCATCTTCCATCAACATATCTGGAATGTCATATTGAGAGTCATCCAAAAGCCAAAACATGACTAGCACATCACCTTTCACCAATTGTTTTCTCATTTTCAGCATTTCCTCTTTATCATTCAATAAATATTCTTCTACCTAACTTGACCAAAGATGGTGCTTCCTTGTTGCTTCATCGGATTCAACAAGATTGGTAGAGAAATCACTGATCAAACTAAAAGATGCATGACTTAGTGGTGGTTCGGAGAATGACCTACACCTTGGGCTATCTTCTGATTGAGAAAGTATTTCACCTGCTAGCAATGAAGCATCAGACATGACTTGTTTCACATTTTCAAGTGCCTCAAGATAAGAGGGATTTCTCGGCACTACATTGTCCAATAGAGCATTTTCCGGGCAATGTGCATCACTACTATGGAGAGGACTTTCGCAGAGAAATTCATCATCATGGGGAGGACCACCATAGTGGATTACAACAAAAGATGAGATCTCTTGCGCCTTGGTCTTCTGACCACAGAGAGGGTTCCTTTGGCTCTCATCTGAAGATGAAACTTCGAGATCGACCGAATTGTCATGAAGCAAGCCTTCATGAGGAAGTGTCTATTGAAGACCTTCAGAATTAATGTTCCCACTATTGGGAAATGAGGGAGTAGAATCTTGAATTCCAATAGATAACTGTTTGAGGGCTTCAAGAACACCAGCATCGAGCAAGGCCTTGTTACAGATTGTCTCTTGATCTCCTGACTGTGTTGGGTAGGTCTTCTTCTTAGACGCCTTCTTACTCACCTTGGAAACCACTTGTTGACGAAAGTGGCTACTCTGAGCAGGTGTATGTGCCTGATCAGGAAAATGGCCTGGTTAGACTGACGATCTCTACTCAAATCAGGTGTATGTGCCTGACTTGGTTGTTTGTATGATATGGGGGAGTATTCCCCACAACCCTCTTGGACTGGAACAAATGTGTGTGTCTGTTCCGGAGTGAACTATTGATGCGTCACTCCACTGGTAGGTATAGATTTATGTGTCTTTCCCTGAGATGCTTCTAAAGCTGTTATAATATCCTGACAAGCATCCAGAATATGGGCAGGGATTTGCTTCTAGTCATTCACCATTGATAAAATATTCTTGGTGACTTAAATTGCCGGAATGGGGATATACGTCCATTCCGTGCTTGGAGTAGGTGTATGTGCCTGCTCCTGTCCTCTATTTCCTGTCAGTGATTCCTAACAGTACTCAAGTGTGGGGGCAGAGAGTTGAGTCTGCCTCCTGTTTGTCGCTGGAGCTTTCTGACTGACTTCTCCATGTGCTACCAAGCGATACTATTGATAGGCTTGATTAATACTAGAATGTGTATGTTCCTTCTAATTGCACTTCACCGAACATGGTTGACGATCTCCATCATATGTAGTCAGACGAGCCTGCTGACTAGCTAATGATGTATAAAAAGGTGTATGTTCTTGCCTATAGTACTCCGCCGGAATTTCCTGGCGGGATCGGCGTGATGCTGCCAGATGATTCTACTGGACAGTGGAATTAAAACGGGCAGGTGTGTGTGCCCGCCCATTGCTTACCACCAAGTTAGGTTGGTGGACTTCTCCAGAAATGGTAGAGATGAGAACCTGTTCACTGTTAATCGAATTCCACCTCTGGTGATTCGTCTTGCCTGCTCGGGTTCGAGGAACCTCAGCCGAACGCCTGGAGTCGGTACCCTCATCATGTTGAGGGCGTACTTCCGCACGATTCTGGTGGCGATGATTGATGGGAGCCCTCGAGAAGGACTCCTGCTTCTTTGAATTGAGGCCCTGAGGGACCTGCTCATTCACCTCCCCAAAATATGGTAGTGAATGGTGATTGTGTTTCGGGGATAACTACCTGAAACGGTTGGAGACGGTAGTTAGCACCACCTTCTTCTTGATCACAGATCATCACTGTCCAGACGACCAGGGTGAATTGTTCAATTGGAGGGCTTGTCGGATAGCCTCCAGAGTTGTAATAGTACCGTTTTGACAGTACTCCTTAACCAGGGCCTTTGATACTCAGCATTGAAGATGCTGAGTAGGTGATGTCGTCCTCAGAGCAGACGATGGTCCAGTAGGAGTAGCAGTAGTGGAATTTGCAGCAGTAGTATTCACAGGTGTGAACTTGAGAGCAGCCATTTCTTAGAATGCAACAAATCTTGGAAAAGAGTGCATGTTTTATATAACAGATGTAATCAAGATAAATTCAGCCACTACATATTTTGGATGATCACATATTTCAATGATTGTTTTTGTTGGCCCTCTCATTGAGTTTTAAATAGGGACCTAACAAATAAGTAAAACATCATTTTAACTTGGTTAAGGATTCATGTCGGGTTCACCATTTTTTGTTTCCCTCTAGAATTAGGGATGACCTCTCTTATTGAAGGTTCAAACATTCCAATCAGTTTCTAATGGGTTTGTTCATAGAACCAGAAACCTCCAATGATTCCATATCCATTTGGACCTACTTTCCAAAGGTAGGTGCTCCTTAGTTGTGGACTGATGAGGTTTAGGAATTTTCATTAGTCGAGAGGATGGGAGGTCGGACACATCACACCTTTTTTAGGGGAATTATTGTCTAATTTGGGACTCTCTTTATAGATTTAATTTATGTTCATGAATCCTTATTACATTACCAAGTATAAAATGAGCTTTCCTTTAGATTTGACAATCAATGATTTATATGTAGGAAATTTAGAGAATCTTTTATATGTATTCGAGGTTCTTCATCGATAGAGAATCATCTGGATTTGTTTAGATATTCTTAGCCAATGGTATACTTAAATACATAAAAGTCTCTTGGTAATTATGATGACCATACTGGTTTTAAATCCACTTAGTGGGGAACTTGAAGTTTATTATCATTCGGAAGGACATATATTGTTTCAAAGTTGGGATCGTACCTGCAGATGGGCTACCTACGTATCCTTTGTTTAGGAAAAGGAATCAGAACCCACGTAGTTCGAGTAAGGGAGTATGATTATTATGCGTGATTGATGGCTCAAATAAGTCATGATTACTTTTAAACTCTAACTCACGTGAGTAATGCTCGGTGTGAGAAACAAGAGGTATTGGTGAAACCAGACAATTGTGCTATGAAAGATGAAATGATGTGGGGATTATGTGTTTATGACTGCCCAAATAGATGAGGATTAAGATTTACTTTAGGGAAGAAATCCAGGAACATGTTTCATAAAGGTATATGTGTTTCATGGATATTTGGATACTCTAATCTTCGGGCTTACTCCTAAGGAATATGCCCAAGTTGGGAGGGGACTTATGATTGGTTTTTTTACTTCTGATAAAGAAGACTCAAATAAAAAGTAAATTAGGACTGGTTAAGAGAAATTAAGACTGGGGCTTACTCTTGAAAAGGAAGCCCAGGTTAAGGGACTTAAAAAATTAAGGGACTTGGGTCTTACTCCTGAAGAGGATGCCCATATTTGAGACTAGGGATTACTCCTAAAAAGGAGGCCCAGGTTAAGATAATTATGGTTGGGGCTTACTCTGGAGGAGGATTCCCATATTTGAGACTGGGGCTTACTTCTAAAAAGGAGGCCCATGTTAAAAGAGGACTTGGGGCTTACTCCTGAAAAGGATGCCCAAGTTAGGAGAATTTGGACTGGGACTTACTCTTGAAAAGGAGGCACATGTTAAGGATTATCTCATCTTTAAAAGATGAGGTTGAATGAATTAAATCTCAATCTTTAGTGACATAGTGTGTAAATCACTATATTTTGAGAGATGTTCCATGAATTTCCTTTCATATAAGAAATCCAAATCAAGAAATCTTGCCATAAATGGCTTGAAGAGTGTCTTGAAGACTGAATCTTGAATAGGAGAGGTGTAAAAGCATAAGAGGGGTGAAAAATGGGCAGGAAAGGCACCCAAAAAGGTAGGGGCATGAAAGTCATGGAAGGCCCATAGGTACTACGTGGGCGCACAAGTCCTGGTCGTGCAGGTATACCTGCGCGACACATGTGTACTTTTGTAATTTTCATCCCTTAGGGTAATACTTGGGCGAGACTTGGCTCAAACCCTTGGTATTATCCTTAGAGGCTTTCCAGAAGATGGCGCGCAAGTTCTGATAAAGAAGTAAGGCGTCGCACAAGTGTGTCCATTTCCCTTAAGGGTAAAAACCATTTAGGCGCGTAAGTTTTAGTGAATTCTAACACTTAGACCTTACTCCTCTTGTTTAGACCTTCCATTATAGGTAAATAATTACCTTAGAAGTGTTCAGAAGACCTAAAGAGGAGACTTGGGCGTTCAGAGCTCTGTCTGTGAATTCTGAAAAAAAATCCTCCAAATGGGGGGCCCATAGGGTTTATTTATAGGTTGGAGAAGACCTCAGGCGGTTATCCTTTAGGGCACGCAAGTTACTTGCGTGACCATTAGGCGACGCGCAAGTGTACTTGCGCATCAGTAAGGGAACTTGCGCGGTGCAAGGTCCTTTGATTCTTTTTTCATTCCTTTGTCGATTTTTGATGTTTTCTTCAAAGGCTGAAACCATTTGTGCTAAGTCATTTCCCTTTCTATTCCTTTAGAAAAATGTGATGAAAAAGGATCATCAACAGAGACTTTGTCTATGGTTCAAGTCAATGAGAGATTGAATTTTAATATCTTATTGAAAAATGAGAATTTATCCTAGGATTAATCTTTTTAAAGGGAGAGGTTAATTTAATGTTTTTTCAGAGGGAGTATCTTGGTTAAGAATTATTGAATAGCATATAGATCATGGAAGTATTTTCATGAGGAACTTTTCATTTAAATATTTATTCTCTAAATAATATTGAATCATGTGGTCTTAGATTTGATGATTATTAAATCATTGATACACTATTTTAATTCAATAGGTTTCTTACTATGTTGATAATTAGTTCTGATTTTTTTGGATTAAAATTTATTGAACAAGTTTTGAAGGGGTTGTCAACAAACCAAAAGGGGGGGTTGTTATCCAAAAATACTTTTTTGAGTATTTTTAGGATGTGATTTTTGACAATGTTGGAGTAGTGAGACTTCCATAGAATGATATAGAACACATACCATATTGTTCTAGAAGAATTTGGAAACATCTTTATCATTTATATTTACCAAAAAGAAACCATATTTCAATATCTCAAGTCACACCACAGTACATCTTACATTAGATTAATGTTTTGTAGATGGTGGAATGGAAGTGAGGTGTTAGTAGAGAACATGTTGAGATGGTTCAATATCAGGTGAAGATGATTCTATATAGAAATAACTCATTGATGTGGAGAACTATGTTTCTAATCCAACATTCCTAAATACTTAGGTAAGTGTTTTTTTACCATGAAGTAGACGGATTGATTTATGAAGTTCTTCCTAGGATAATAGAATTGATTTATGGAAGGAACAATGATCTATAATGAGATCGTCAAAAAATAACCCCTTATTTTTTTCCATGATGTGTTTTTCAGACTTTGATTCATGATTCAAATAGGTGAAGGGATTATCATGGTGAAGAAGGTGATTGTATCATGGAGGTAACAAAATTGTAAATAGGAGGGATTTAGATTTTTTAAGTGAAAATGGTATTCTTCTATGAAACTAAGGGCCATTCCAAAATATAGTAGAGTTAGAAGATTTCTAATATTCAAAGTTCTTATATTTTATAAATAATATGAGATATTTTCAAGGTGGAGTTTTACAAATATTTATAAGCCTAATTGGATGAATTTTCCCATGTGAATTAATTTGAATTGATGATAAATTAAAGGGTAAACTTGGAGGTTATCTAATTAACAGAGAGATATATTTATTTTCAAAAAGAATAAGGCCTGCTAATCATTTTTTTCATTTTCAAAAGGCCGGTTTTAGGGTTGCCGGTACCCATTACAAAACGAAATTTCCTTCAGTAACCACAACCCAGCAGCCCATACATTCAAATTTCAAATTTCAAAAATCCAAGACAACGAAACAGGTCCTCGAGTGCACCTGCCACTGTACCACCCGTTGTCCGCTCACTTGTCCGCACACCATCCAATGGATCATGCCACGATTCGATAATTCTCAATACACGCTACCCTATCTCCTTGGGATACGGTATCCTTGAACCTCACCCCTAACACCATCATCATCGACGAACTGACGAACGGACACCGCCATCACCGGAATGCCTCTCCGTTGCACACCATCGCTGGCGCCGATAAAGGGGTCTTCCAGCCCAAAAGCCTCCATTAACACCGGTAAAAACATCAACCAGAACAACAAAATCCACAAACATCGAACAAAAACTGAAAATACCAAAGTAACCAACATCCGCAGAGTTCCCTCCTTGAACCACCATTGTCGACATGAATTCCAACCAGCACCAACTCACACGACACCAGATTCACCAGTTGACAGCAAAAAACAACTAGATCTGAGGAATCTCACCAAAGAAAAACCTATAGCCACCACCCAACCTCCGAAGAAGACCACAACGGGCCTCAAAGCACTTACCGCCGCAGAACAGGGGACGACCACCGGACGCTGAGAGAACCACCACAGGAAATCAACGCACACTGAAAGTGAACCCTAGAACGCTCCGAAGAGTGTGCCGAAGAACAACCGGTCTTACGCCCGTGGATCTAGCCAGCAGCGACGAAGAAGCCCAAAGTGCAATGGCTCGGCAAATGGGGAAATCCACTAAACTGCCGCAGAGAACACCCGAGGAACCGTAGAAAATCCACCACCAGAATGAGGTAGAGGTGGGAGAAACCCTAGAACTGCAAACTTCAAGTGCTCCACCAGAGGCCAAAGAGAATCCTTCCATACTGAAAAAAACAAAGAAACAAGAAACAAAACCTCCCCTCCCCGAACTAGACCAGATCTGTCATCAACCTCAGTGGAAAGCCCTCATCCGCACAAGCCAAGCTCATTGACCGATTCGCATACACTACGACATCAGCGCCAAGCCGACCAAGCTCGGGGCAAACCGTAGAGAGGAGACTCGAGATAAGGAGGCCAGAGAGGGAAGGAGCACGGAATCACCGGGAAACCCTAGTCAATACTGACGGGAGAGAAGAAGCCGCTCCGAGGCCCCTCATAGAAAATATGGTTCTTCCCCAAATAGAAAATATGGTTCTTCCCCAAAAAGAATAAGGTAAATCTTGAAAAAAGTAATTGATTACACATATATTCTTCAGATTTAGAGATAATTAATAAGGTTAATCTAGGAGTCTATATTTTTTGGGGATTTGTGGAGTTTATTGCATGGATGAAGGTAGAGAATATTCATACAACATTGATGGTGTAATATCATTCTTGGTTCATGAAATATTGATATGGATTCTCTTATAAGAGCAGTGTTCTTTCTAAGTTATTGATAGAAGTGAGTTCTATAATTTTATGATGGTTGTAAACCAAGAGGTTCAATGTTGTTACTCTAAATTATAAGAGACCAGTAGTGAACTTAGTGATTCAGATACATCAACATGTCACCATTATATACTCCTTAGATTAACCCAGTTAGGTTGATCTAGATAAAAATTTATTTTTACCCTCTTTACTTTCTTTATCACTTCATGTATGTCATGAGGGAGATAGGTGTTCCTATTAATTATGTAATAATATTGTTGTAAAGGTTTATTTGAAGAAATCAACATACCTTGATTCACCCGCCCTTAGGGTATTTACCTTTCTTGGGACCAATGGTACACAATTGGTTAACATATAAAATTTTATTGATCAAATGATATTGACTATTGATGACTTCTAAAAATTCATAAAGTGAAATTTGATGTAAAATTTTTAATCATCAAGGAATCATACCAACAAGGTGATATGATGAAATATTTTTTTTATATTTACAATCTTCCCATTAAAATAATTTTCATATTCATGGGTTATATATTCCTTAATTTTCAACTTACACAGTCTATAATAGCACTCATTGAAGATATAGGCTAAGAGAATAAACAAACACACTCAAATTTTCACATTATCTAAATTATTCATAATAACATGAGGTTTAATGATACATTGACTTTTAGTTGAGCATACAAGTAGAAATATTGTAAAAAAAGAGTAAACTGATGAATAATGGAACATAAACCAAGAAATCCAGTTATATTCTAAATATTACAAAAATAGAGCTAGGGATTACATCAAAGAACCCCAACTAGATTGTTCACTACGGGGGTTTAGAAGTACATGAGGGAGGAGAAGAATAATATAGATAAAGTAATCTCTCAAGATCAACCCAAATCTCCTCCATGATGTTCCAAATATAAAAATGAGGCATGGAATGCCTTTAATGAGAGATTTTAAAAGTTCTATCCAAGAATTTATAATTATCTGTGTATAGGTTAGATTTTCATGATAGATTTTTTCACCCATTTGATCTACTCATATGAATACCTAATACAGGGAACATTTACTAGAAATATTATTTATATTTGTACCTTTGATTTTGATTTACAATGGGAGGAGAATAATCTCAATTAGATTCATTTATCCCATTTTATGGCCTATTTTATATAGGTAGTTCTAAAGTGTCTCACTTATATATTATTTTTATTGTGGTCCTCTATTATGAATCTTGTGGTTATAACCATCTGTTGGTCCAATTAAATAAATTATAACCCAATAACATAAGTAACCTAAAAAATAATTTTTTAATTTGGATTAGTGTAGAAAATCATGTATCAAGAATTTAAAACTACTTCCCTTACATGAAAACATCAAACACGATAAATTTTTCATTCTTTAATGTGTTTTAAAATAATGAAAATAAAATGAAGATAGAATGTGAAAGGATAAATTGATATGATATTATACCCTATAATCATCATAAATCATAGGTGTAAGGTAGGAAATATTGTATAAGTAACTCCATGATCACTTAACTCTCTTCTCCCTTCAATTTTGGACTATTAGTAGCAAAATTAATGGTTCATATTTAGATAAAATGTGTCAAAGGTAGTTTACAATGATATCTACCATTTCTATTTCAAACATTCCTTATGATAGGTGACATAATATTATAAAACTTCATATCTATATATACATTTGAGTCTAAATCTTCATATAAGAAGTGATCCAACATTTTCAAATTATTATCTACTTTTCAAGGATAATTAAACCCATAATTAAGCTAAAATCTGAGTAAATCATTCATATTTTATACTTTTGTGAAATCTATAATTATTTAATAAATATCTCAAAACTTGGATTTTAACTGCTTTATTCTATCTTTAGAATATAATGCAAAATCCGCAACTTTATTCAGTTTTGGATATTAATTTTAAATCCTTTTAATTTTGGTTTTAAAGTTTTGACTAATTTAGATTTTAATCTTTAATATGAAAACATTGAGTTTCAGTTTTCAATAGTATAGTTTGAAGATAAAAAAATATTAAAGGAAATAGATTGAAAGACTCAATAAAAGAGACCATGAGACCATTACTCTACAAACGACAATATTTAATCAACTATAATAATAAGATTCAATCTAGCATGAGACTAAACCTACTATGTGAAGATACTGCAAGAATGAAACTTGATAAAAAAAGTGAATTGACTGGAAGGCATGGATTGATTATGAGACTTCCAACTAAAACAACCAACTGTATAAAAGACTCTGAATGACAACAAGTAACCAAATTGTCATGTGAGTGTGTCACATAAGGGTACCTCTATGTTCCCTCTACCACTTAATCATTAATCATGTGCTATATAAGGGTTTTTTAAAGGAACTCATGTAAAGGTAGAACACTAGATACTTGTATAAGAGTAGTGTGTACATATCCATGGTTTTTCAAGGGTCATTAATACATGCCTCATGACACATAAAGGTCATTGAGTTGTTTAAAATATTTCCTAAGGGTATTTTTTTGTTGTGAAGGCTACATAAGGGTAAAATGACACTATGAAAAGGTCACTAGAACATTCAAAAGTCTATGTAAAGGTCATTAATACTTATATGAAGGTTGATTGATGCATTCCAAAGCTATATCATATAATTTTAGGATTTTAAAAGGTATAATTCTTGTTTCATAGGCCACGTAAGGGTGACACTGAGATTGAGAGGTTGGATCAAGGTGACTCTTATATTCAAAAGGTTATGTATGGTTAAACCAAGATATATAAAGGAAGATGATATGAAATGTAAAGGTCAAAAAAGTGATCAAATCATAGCATAAGGGTCCTTCACATTCAATAAAGGATACATAAGTGTACGTCCATGGATCCATAAACTACATCAAGGTAGGTCCAAATATTTTATGCTATGTAAGGGTTATCATGAGGATTAAAACTAAATCTACCAAATCAAAGAATCCCAACCAAAAATCAAAATCAATTCTCATTTATATGTTGTAGATGAATCATGGAAAAAGGTCTCAAGCTCAACCTGAAGTGATCATCTAAAGGAATGACCTGATAGAGATCATAGGTAGAATATCAAATAATATATAATATTTGAGATACCAAATCATGAACCTCAATATGTACATGTAGTGAAAATCATAGAAAAATGAATTTGGTAATTAATTTGAGGAAATTATCAAATAATTAGGATGAATGGGAGGAAAAGGAGTTTAAGTGACTCACATGGATGGTGAAGATGATACAATAATGGTCTCAAGAATATTTATAAATAGATAACTATTCACTCAAGAGGGGTTGTTGTGAGAAGGAACCATGGCTACCCAATCAATTAGAGTTTTTTGTTTCATGCTTTCTTTTAATTGTGTTACAATGACTCCTTTAATAGAATACTAGGCCATTAGTGGTTGAGCTAAGGATATTTCACTTTCCCCATTAGTAAATGAATTCTGATCATTAATGTTTAGTCTTTTCTGTTAATCTATTTGGATTTATTTTAAAAATATGCATTAGGATATTTCCTTTCATTCTATGCACCTCAAATTATTTTTCCCTCATTTAATAGATTACACACACAAGCCACTTAGGTTCTAACCATTTCCTGAAATCATGATCAGTGGTTTGATTTGAGAGTTAGTATAGATATCCAATCACTATTCTTGGTATATGTAGTGGGTGTGGTGATGGTTTGTTCCTTTTACTTTATTTTAAACTATGAGGATAGGGTAATTAGTGAGGTTTTACTAAATTATAGATATAATTATATGGAAAACAATGGAATAATGATTTAAGGTTTAATTGAAGGGATATACATGGTTAGGTTAATATTTTTTATAATAAATTTAAAAATAATCCAATTCAATCATGTTTTCCATAATGAACCCACCAAACAAAGAAGAACACACCCAACACACTCCCCTTTATAGAGACGACCTAATTACCACTATTTTTTGTATTAAAATTGGGTTCATAAATTTGTTTTCTGAGGGATACACTACACACCAGTCATCAATATACCTCTTCCTTGATCTTCATAGAATTTATTTTTAGCCTTTTATTCTCTCATAGAAATAATATCCTTTCGTCATTTCCTAAACATCCAAAAAATGGTATGGTCATCTTGTCAAGTGATGATAATATATAATTAAACCTTCTCTACATGATATTAAGAAACAAATTGAAATAATTTAATCCTATAGAGTTTATCCTAAACTTTTATTAAGCTCATAATCTCATTTACTATAGTAAATAAATAATATATTAACTCTCCTTGAATTATAAAAATTTCTTCAAATAAGGATCTAGATTTGAAGTTTTTATCCATAACTTTAACATCCCCTATCTATATATATTCCAGTTTCTATAAGATTCTTTTCACTTTATTGATCCAAATAACCATTATGAACTCTTTATATAAAAGTGAGGCTTAGATATTATTCCCATAATTTCCATCAATCTGTATATTCTTTTTATTAAATGAATTCATCATTTCACCTTATGTGATTGGAGTGAAACCTTTAGTTATAATGTCAAGTACTTTCAAACCAAATGAGAGAAAGTATGGAAGATTTAGTTCCTACCAAACACTATAATTTTTCACATAAAATGTTGGAAATCTTTAACTATTGACTAAATTGATGTGATTCATGATGAAAAAAAATCAAAACCAATAAAAATAGGTAGAACTTCAAACAACCTTGATTCCTTTGAATGAAATTTGTTTCTTTGATTCCAATTATTAAATAGACTATTATAAACAGTAGTGATTTACAATATATATATTTAATAAGTGTCACTTCTGCAAAACACACTTTTAACAGTACTAAAATTAGCTTTTATCAGCTCTAGAGAAGCATTGATGACCTCAGTGCAGTTAAAATTCCATGACTTTATCAGTGCTAAAAAAATCACTAATAAATGGGAGATTTAGAAGAGTATATAGAAGAGCTGATAAAGGTACTATTTTTCAGTGCTTTTCAATGCACTGATAAAAGACCACATTTATCAGCGCTTTCATTTAGCGATGATGAAGAGAACCTTTATCAGTGCTTTTCAATGCACTGATATAGATAGACTTTATTGGTGTATTTATAAGCACCAATAAAGGAGTCCTTTATTAACACTTATAAAAGTGCTCATAAATAACAGATTTATTAGTGTAGTTAATAGTGCTAATAAAGGTGAAAACTACAGTGTGATGCAACAGAATTCTACATCACCAGAAACTGGTGTAATGTGTTGCAACAACACACTTCGTCAGCAGAAATAGCAACAAAAATTACCAAAATAAAATAAAAATGCTGAATTTAAATGAAAAAAATTCTAACAAAAATACAATAAAAAACTATTATAGAGTATGTCAATTGTATTTTTTTATTAAAATTAATGTCACTTTTGAATAAAAAAGACGCACCTGGAGTCATATCGGTCACACCATGCATCGGATTGAGATTTGGTTGATCCCTACATGTCACAAATGACATATGGATCATTTTCATAAAGTAACAAAACAAACTGAATGAATTTTCTCAATTTTTAGTATTTTATTTGTTTTTTTATTAACATTAATGTCTTGTTTGAATAAAAAAGATGCACTTGGAGTCATACCAGTCACACCGTGTGTCAGATAGAGGTACGACTAAATTCTACACATCCTAAATGACTCGTGCATAATTTTCCTAAAGTATCAAACCAATCGAAATTTATTTTCTTGGTTTTGAGTTTGTTAGTTGTTTTTTTATTAAAATCAATGTCAGTTTTCAATAAAAAGATGCAGTTGGTGTCATACTGGTCACACTGTTCATAATATTGAGGTTCAGTTGATCCATATATGTCACAAATGAGGAATGGATCATTATACTAATGTAACAAAATAACTTGAATGTGTTATCTCAGTTTTCAGTTTTTCAGTTGATTTTTTATTAACATTAATATTAGTTTTGAATAAAAAAGATACACTTGAAGTCATACTAGCCATAAAGTACGTCGGATTGTGGTTTTGTTTAATTATAAACCTCTCAATTGACTCATGCATCATTGCCTTAAAGTATCAAAACAATCTTATTTGTTTTTTGGGTTTTGAGTCTATCAGTTGTTTTTTTATTAAAATTAATGTCAGTTTTGAATAAAAATACTCACTTGGAGTTATACCGGTCACACTATGAATTGGATTGAGGTGTGGATGATCTCTATATGTAAAAAATTATGTATGGATCATTTTCCTAAAGTTCTAAAACAATATGAAAATGTTTTCTATGTTTTGAGTATGTCAGATGTTTTTTTATTAGCATTAATGTCAGTTTTGAATAAAAAAGATGCACTTGGAGTCATACCGGTCACATAGTACATTGTATTAAGGTGAATATGAGTTATATATGTCTAAAATGACTCATGCATCATTTTACTAAAGTATCAAAATAACTGGAATGCATTTTCTCAGTTTTGAGTATGTTAGTTTTTTTATTAAAATTAATGTCAGTTTTGAATAAAAACATGCACTTGGAGTCATATCGATCACACTGTGAATCATATTGAGCTTCGTATGATCCCTACATGTGAAAAATAACATATGGATTATTTTACTAAAGTACCAAAACAATCTGAAAGCATTATCATCGTTTTTAGTATGTCAGTTTTTTATTTTATTAACATTAATGTCATTTTTTAATAAAAAAGACACACTTAGAGATATATCGGTCACACCGTGCATCGGATTGGGGTTCAGATGAATGATACATATCTCAAATGAATTAGGAATCATTTTACTAAAGTATAAAAATAATAGGAATGTTTTTTCTTAGTTTTTAGTATTTATGTTGTTTTTTTTATTAAAATTAATATCAGTTTTGAATAAAAAGACACACTTGGAGTCATACCGGTCACACCATGCATAAGATTAAGGTGTGTAATATCCATACATATAAAATATTATGTATTTATAGTTTTTCTAAAGTACCAAAAAAATCTGAATGTGTTTTCTCATTTTTGAGTGTGTCGGGTTTTTTTAACATTAATGTTAGTTTTGAATAAAAAAGATGCACTTGGAGTCATATCGGTCACATCGTGCGTCGGATTAAGGTGAGGTTGAATGATACACATCACCAATGACTCGTTCATTATTTTCCTAAATTATTAAAACAATTAAAATTTGTTTTCTTATTTTATAGTATGTTAGTTTTTTTATTAAAATTAATGTCACTTTTGAATAAAAAAGACGCACTTGGAGTCATACCGGTTACACCGTACATCTTATTGAGCTTAACCTGATCGCCACACATCAAAAATAATGTATGGATAATTTTAATAAATTACCAAAACAATCTGAATGAATTTACTCAGTTTTGATAATGTCATTTTGTTTATTAACATTAATGTCTTTTTTGAATAAAAAAAGATGCACTTGGAGACATACCGGTCACACTGTGCGTCAGATTGAGGTGCGACTGAATGATATATATCCCAAATGACTCATTGGTCATTTTACTAAAGTATAAAATCAATTAGAATTTTTTTTATTAGTTTTTAGTATGTCAATTGTGTTTTTGATTAAAATTAATGTCACTTTTGAATAAAAGAGATGCACTTGGAGTCATACTGGTCACACCGTGCATCAGATTGAGGTGTGGCTGAATGCTACACATCCCAAATGACTAAAGGATAATTTTCCTAAAGTTCCAAAATAATCATAATTCATTTTATCAATTTTGAGTACACCACATGTTTTTTTTTACTAAAATTCCATTTTCAACTGGAAAAACGAACATGGATCTTATCTTAAGTGACAGGTGTTGTGTGCACTTTTAAACAATTGTTCTCAAACACAATCATGGTATAATACTAATTATACTTCATTTCCCAACAATTTTATTATTTTCAAGTTAGCACTTCTTATCCTCTTTTATCTCAGTCTCCACCTTGGTCTTTGCCTCTACCTCCTCCTCCACATTGGTCTCTAAATATGACTTTTCCTCCAGATTCGCCTCCACCTCCTCCTCTTATTTTTCCTCCACCTCCACCTTTGACTCCGTGTTTTCCTAAAAAAATTATTGTTTTCAGGTCAGTACGTCTAAACAATTTGATTTCATCCATTAATATTCTCATTGAAAAAGAGATGAAGAATATTATTTAATCATTATGACACTAATTCTCAAAACCCAAAATATTTTTTGATGGTCATAAATTTTAATAAATCACAAAAATATCATTTAATAACTTAAATTTTTTATTGGAATACATTTTGAAAAAAAATTATGATACCCACTCATCTCTAAAAAATGATTTCTTCTTTTGAATAACTCTTTTGTCATAAATCTTGATAGTACAGAGAAAATATAAAAAAAACAAATTAATATGAAATATATTTAATGAAATTTTAATTACCTTCCAAAATTACCTATAGGGGTGCAGGTTTTTTCATGTTGTATGCTTTATCTCAAAAAATTTAAAAGATAATATCCACAATCGATTTCGTTATCTTATTTAGAACACTATAAAAGCATTGAAAAAAATAAGTAAATTTTTTTAAAATGTTTTTAAAGTTAAATATTTCTATATATACCTTCATTTGTTTCCATTTGTAGTAATCCATAGGCTTTATCTTTTCAGATGTTTTCCTCATTCCATGATTTAGCTTGTATTTAGAGACCTCCCTATCATAAGAAAATTATTTTTAAAATATATACTAAACATATATTTCGATGTTTATATATAAAATGTTGATTTTAGTGTATTATATATTCACAATAAACATAATGTGTGGTTGGTTGGTTAGAATTTCATGCATTTAATCCAAAAAATAAATAGTCAAGGTGCCTATATTGACTGCAATCCGCATCCAGTGCTTCCTAAAAAAACAAAAACAATTAAGTAATGAAAAAATTAAAAATATATTTATTATGATTATATCATATAGTTTTACCCTTAAATTATAAGAATTAAAAAGAGTATGTTATCTGATACTTTTTTATTAAATGCTTAGAGTAACTCTTCTTTTTTCTTATCTATTTCTTTCTTATCAAAAGTAATTTTTATTGTAGAAATGATATTGTTATTAATGAATCCAAATCGTGCTTTGTGTGATCTTCTATTTATATAGTTGTAATATAAACTATTGTACAATATATGAATATTTATTAGATTTAATAAACATATTTATCTCACTATTTGGATAGAAGTATTATGAAAATGTACCTTATGTGTGTATTCACAACTGAGTTTCCCATCCATTAATGCTTGAGAATTTCATTTAGAGTATCGAGAACAATTACGTCCATAATAGAAACTCCAAATATTTATTCTTCATAGTGAATGTAAGACATAGTTGTATCTTTAAATGTGGTCTCTACATGAAGTTGTAATGTTAATAAATGTTTCTCTAGAACTGGTATATAGAAGGTACTCTTGAAAGATTCTTTTGTTGTCTTGGACATTTAAATACATTTTCTTGATTCAACCTTTCTTTTATCCACCGCTTTATCCATTTGTAATATCATACCTCACTTCGGACATTTTATCATCAACTGTTATGTGTTTTTCATATGAAAAAATTTGTTAAATATGTACCTCATGTATATTTATATTATTAGATGGCCATGTTATGAAAGCTCTAATAGCATCTTGGACCGTTGTAATATCTGGATCATCAAGTGGAACAGACAACTCAATAGTCATCTCATAAGCTACCTCAATCCCCACTCTCATGTGATCTTTTGGGAGGGTTGATTATGTAGCTGGTCTCCTGGGATATTATACATTATACCCCTCACAACATGGTGGTATGTGGATGTTTATAGAAAAAAATCACATACAACTACACCCTACATAATTTTAGTAATATAAAGTTATTATAAGTTTTTTTATTCGCATTTAGGAGAAAGAGTAATGAAAAATTTGATTACCTCGGGTAAGGTTTGGAGGGAATGACTAGGCTCAAAGCTAGTGGGATCATTTGGATCATGTGCAGATATTTTCTCCACCATCGATTCTCTTTGATCTTTTCTTATACATTGGTCTACCAAACCATACCACAATATAATATCATATAGTGAGTCTATGTTTGTCTACATTCATCTCATTATATTATATGTATCTTTATGTTCTTTTATCTGCTAGAAATATGTCTGAGGATAGAATCCAAAACCTAATCCTCTAACATGACCATATTGTTCAGGCTGTTTCAAAGCTACTAAAAGTCACTTTTCTTCTAGAATGACTACTGTCAATTCTTATGTCTAAACCATATATAAAATATGAACATATTTATTTTATGTAAAGTTTTTATAAATCATAATGAATTACAATTATTTCATACATACACATTCTTCCCATATTTTATTTCTGTTTTCATCAACTAATATACCATCCTTATTTACACAAGCCTCCTTCCATAGCACATGACGTGGGATGGAAGTGGCTTCAGATTTTGATTCATAAATCTTCATATAAACAAAGGAACATTTTTTGTTTCATATCACATAATTAAAATTTTATTTTTTATTTAAACTGCATACTAGTTTTTTCTCTAATGAAGTGTACCCTATCATTCCTTTGCGATATGGGTACGTTGGTTTTGATGCACACTCTTTATTTCCAGCACTATTTTGTTGTTTCATAAATTAATAATTATGAATCAAGTTGGATAAAATAAATAATATAAAATAATATATTATCAACCACAATGCACCTAAAATGGTTTCACATTGCGATGATTACTGAATGAAGTCCATGTTTCCTTCTTTATAATGTGTTTATAACAAAGTGGTGGGTGGGGCTTTATTTTCCCCTCTACATCCCTAAGATGCAACTTCATCAAAAGAGTCTAAAAGCCTCCATGGGATTTTCTAGTGGACATTAGGAAAAATTTATTACTAAAATATTATAAAATAAATGATGTCTATAAAGAATAATGAAAACTAAATCAATGTTTTATTATATAATGTTTTAGTAAAATAGATAAAGTATACTGTAACATTATCATTATATCTTTCCAAAGGATTTCCTTCATTACAGGTTGGATGTTTCACCATGAGTCAATATCAATTGGCACATTCAACATCATTGTTACCCCAAGATAACTGATGAATGTAGACTTGTTGGGATCAATAGTTTGGCATTGTTGATTCTAACCAACTTCAAATTTTACACCCTAACTTCTTGCCTTGATAATGTTATTCAAAACTATGATGTTGCATCATTATTGTTTTTTTCTTTTTTTCATCAACATGTTTTTGATCCCCTAAAAATTTCGTAGTTTCATCATCAATAGTTTTTTCTTGCTCAGTATTAGAAACATCATCTTTTTCATAAGACATTGTTTTCATGAGTAGTCAGACATTTAATTTCTCTTAAATTACAAAAATGCAGTACACTCCATGCATAAAAGTCCACAATTGAATCCATATTGTAGGAAAATTGTTACAATCTTGAAAATATATATAATACTTCAATACTATAGTATAAATAACCTTTAATACCTTTATTTAATATATCCCCAGATACTTGATTGTCTCTTATCTCTTGATAATGGATTTAAGGCTACTCATTCCGTCTTTCAAACAAGCCTTCCTGCCATCACTATTCAGGAGGTATGTTATCAATTAAATTTGGAAGCACAATGATGGGAGGAAATATATTTTAAAAGAGGGAGTCCGATCCATCATCAAGAGATGGAAGAAAATCAAGCATCTAAGGATTAAAGTTTTCTAGGAACATCCACTGATGGAATCACTCAAAAATTCTCCACAATTAAAGAAAAATTTGAATACCTCCACTCTAATGGTCTTACAGAAATTAATATCACCCCACCTACATTGGACATCATTTATGTTTACTCAAGGATTACTCACCTTATAATTTTGGATATGTTTTTAATCATCCATAAGATCCCATCAATAACATTCATCCCTTTAAAGGGTGAATTTTTTCAACTTATGCTCAGTATTGATCCAGAATTTTTTTACTCTTATAAATGAAATGAATCTATTCAATGCAATCCTAATTTTATTATTATGATATATTACCATAAAATCTTATATTGGAACCATAGATACTTCCCATCTTTGAAAATTATACCACATGTCTTCAAGTAGATCTACAATTACCTCTAAGAACATCCTAAATTATGACTGATAAGGATATTATCGGTTGTAAAATGTAATATTGGAGAGAGGTATCCCTACAACTCAATCATATTCTATGATAAAACTTTAATCATACACCATTATTGGTTAAATTTTAATAATAATATTGAATTAATTTTAAAAACTATCAAAACATGCATCACTAAAATAATATTTGGAACGTAACAAATTAATTCAATATTATTTTGAATTCCATAAAAAATTATTCATCAAAATCATAAATATAAATATTCCATTTCACAGTTTAACAATTTACATGAATATCTGAAATCCATAAAATATGTTTTAATGATTTTTACACTACAAAAAAATGAATACTGTAGAAGGGGTAATTTTTGACATTAGAAGGGGTTATAACCCCTTCTAAAGACATTAGCGGCAGTTACGAGGAACCGCCGCTATTGTGCCCGCATACTGTTAGTAGCGGGCATACTGTTAGTAGCGGCGGTTTTGAGAAAGCGCTGGTAAATGTGTGTTGAATTTAGCAGAGGTTATGTTAGAGGGGGTTCAAACCACCACTATTGTTAAAAAAAATTCAGAAACCATTTTCAGTAGAGGCGGTTATGACCCCAACCACCTCTAATTGAGGGATTATGGGTGGTGTAAACCGCCCCTCTAGTGCGTCACCCGTTCTCTGCCCCTACTCCTGTCCGCTGGTACTCCTGTGTCACCCGTTCTCTGCCCCTACTCCTGTCCGCTGGTACTCCTGTGTCGGTCTCATGTCCCCCGGTCCCTCCTATCTGTGCATGTCTCATGTCTGCCCCAGTCTCCTCCTGTCTGTCCCCCGCGATCCCCACTCTGTTGTCCCATCCCTCGTTCCATGTCTGCCTTGGCATGCCCCGTCCCTCCTGTGCATGTCTCTCCCCCGGTCTTCTCCTGTGTGAACCCGCAGTCCCCCTTGTCTGCCCTCTCTATTGTCTCGTCCACCGGTCTGGGCCCCGTACTGGTCCTCCTCCCATCAGTATCTCATCCCCCGGTCCCTGTGTTGCATGTACCAGTCCAGCCCCACCCCGATCTACTCTACGAAGGGTCTCGGTCCAGCACCTGATCTCCGCTCGCTCGCCAAATTCAGAGAGGATTCTAAAATGAAGATCCAGCTAGGATTCGAAACCCACTTCATGACCATATAAATACTACCGCCAAACCACTCCGCCAGGAAACTTTTTGCTTAAATGATACATATATTATTGTATTTATACATATTAATAAGTTTATTAAAATATAAATTATTTGCATAATATATTTAAATACATGTAATAAGTTTTTTGAAATTTTATATATATTAGTAAACATATATATATATTAAAAAATTTGCACATATAATTTATATATTATTGTATTTATACATATTAATAAGTTTATTAAAATATAAATTATTTGCATAATATATTTAAATACATGTAATAAGTTTTTTGAAATTTTATATATATTAGTAAACATATATATATATTAAAAAATTTGCACATATAATTTATATATTATTGTATTTATACATATTAATAAGTTTATTAAAATAAAAATTATTAAAACAATATATTTAAATACATATAATGAGTTTATTAAAATAAGCACATATATATATATATATATATTAATAAACACATATATATATTAACAGATTTACACATATAGTTTATATATTATTGTATTTATATATATTAATAAGTTTATTAAGATAAACATTATTTGAATAATATATTTAAATAAATTAAATAAATAACATGTATCTATATTTATATAAATATATATATATATATATATTTTCTACACACCTCAATAAATTATATATTTACATATATTTAAATAAAATAATGTATGCATGTATTTATAAATACATTTACATCAAACACACACAAACACAAATGTGTATTTATATATTTATTTGTAATTTTTTATATTTATTTGAAGACATGTATATTATATATATATATATATATATATATATTATCCAAATATATTTTTCAAATATATATATACATATTATATATATACATACACAATTAATATATATATTTATATTATATATTTATATTAATATAATATATTGTACATTTTATAAATACATTCATATATGTACACAATATATACTATATATATTATGATTTTTTTAAGAAAATAGTAGGGGTTCACAACCCCTCTAATCTCTCAAATTAGAGGGGGTTGTAAACCCCCTCTAATGTAAGACATTAGTGGGGGTTCAAGAGGGGGTTTTGAACCCCCACTATTTTCTTACATTAGAGGGAGTTTTGAACCCCCACTAATGTCTTACATTATAGGGGGTTGTGAACCCCCACTATTTTCTTAAAAAAACAAATTCTGTATAACGCGCGCACACACACATATATATATATAACACCTCTAAAATCTAACTGAATATATATGTATGTGTGTATGTATATAGTGTCTCTAACCGAATATATAGTACATGTAACTAAATATATATCACCATTAATTATTAAAGTAGTGATAGTTTTAACATAACCGTCTCTAAAATCCAACTACATAATTAAAAAAATGCTAAAAATTTTAGAGGGGGCTGTGAACCCCGTCTAAATTCGATGATTAGAGGGGTTTGTGCAGAACCCCCTCTAATGTTACAGAAAATTAATTTAGAGGGGGTTGGGAATAACCCCCTCTAAATAACCCCCTCTAATGTATTGTTTTTGTACTGTTACACATACCTTGGTCTCTATGTGTTCATCACCAATAAATGATGGCCACAACTTGGTATCCCATAATACTTAAACCTCATAATTAAGCCATTAGAATCTATAATCTAATATATAAGATGAATTAAATTTAAGAAACTTCCTAGATTTTGGAACCCTATATTAATCAAATGAAGAGAAAACTGAGGGGGTATGAGAGGTCTAGTTGTTAAATTCAAGAGTAAAGTAAACCATTATGTATGTCTCTAGGGAAAAATTGGTTATAAACTCAAATACATATAAAAGGAGAATAAGAGATAAAACCACACTCACTATCTTTCAGTACCGATGAGAAGAGATGTAGGGTTTTTCATATTTATGAACAACGCAAAAACACAAAATGCGGAAGCCAAAACATCAAACAATGACAGAGGAAGAGTAGGAAATAACATACAATGGATTCTAGCCTTGATTAATCTGATTGAACGTATAGGAGTCACACTAGAAGTAGAAAATTTCTACAAGAGCTTGAGAATTGTGAGCGACTTAGTCATGGTTAGGGTTTTTTAAAATAGATCATGGAGACTTTTAACAACATTCTCTAAAAAGAACTAATAAATATCCCTTTATTCAATGCTAAATTTATAGGCACTGGTAAAAAGAGTATTTACCAGTGCTTTTTTATCACTGATAAATATCGAACTTTATCAGCACTAAAAAGACCCTGATAAATGACATATTTCTCAGTGCTAACATTTTAGCACTGATAAATATGTTTTTAACAATGCTAGAAAAGCACTGTTAAATGTTTTTTAATTATAGTTATTTAAATAACTTTATTATAATTTTATACTTATTTAAATATATATAATTATTTACTTATAATTATATAAATACTTATTTAAAAATAATATTTATTTATTTATAATAATTATTTATTTATAATAATTATTTATATAGTAAATATACATTTATAGATATATTTATTTCTAAATATTAATTTATAAATATATTTTTAACATTATTATTGGATATATAATCTTAAATACATGCATTTTAAAAATGAGTGAAATTAAATAATTCAAAATGAGAACACTTTAAAAATATTGAAAAATTGGATAAGTTTTATTAATTAAATATAAGTTATTAAAAAAATATGGATATATATATATATATATATTTAAGTGGATGAATACACATTGAAAATACTAAAACATAGTAAATAAATATATAAAAATAAATAATAAATAATGATCAAATTCAAAAATAAAATAAAAAATAAAAAACATTAAAAATGAATACCCTAACTAGTATATTAAAAAAATTGACCAATTAAAAACATAATATATATTAAATGTATCTTTTTATAATTACATTCTAAAATATAAGAAAAATTAGAATAAATTATACAAATATTATGTGTATGTGTTTATATATATTGTGTAACATATTTTTGTGTACGTTTGTGTATACAAATGCATTAACATATATATGTGTGTGTGTGTGTGAAATAAATGCAACACACAACGTTTAATATAGGTTATATTTAAAATCAAACAACATTAAAAATGAATAATACATTGATATGTCTTTATTTAACAGTTTATATATATTATACTTATTCATTTCATATATCTAAATTTAGTATATACTATTTATTAATATTTATAATATATAAATATGTATATGAAATTTATTCATTTTTATCAATAATTATTTAATGAATAAAATGTTTCATATTTTTCTTAATTTACTCTTTTTATTTTTATTTGTTAAATTTTTCATTTTATTCAGGACCTCTATCAGTGCTTTTTTATCCCTAATAACTGGAAACTTTTATCAGCACTAAAGAAGTGATGATAAAGGATACCTTTTATCAATTCCATAAATAAAGTGATGATACATGTTTCCTTTATCAGTGCTAAAAAATCATTGATAAAGGTTACCTTTTATCAGTGCTAAAAATATCTGATAAAGGGTGCATTTTATTAGCACTTTTTTTAGCACTAATAAATGGATTTCTTTATCAGCTCTTATTTTAGCATTGATAAATATGGACTTTATCAACAATTTTTTTGAGAACTATTATAGGTGGGTTTTATAGTAGTTTGAGTGGTTGAATCAATGAATATAATTATTTTACAATTCTGCATTAAATCAAACTCAATCACCAAATTTCTTTGTCGATGCTGAAAACTTTTTTATATTAATCAATTAGTTCAATGATTTAAATTTCACAACCAAAAAACCAAATAAGAAAATAATTATGTAATAATTTCTCTGTTAAAAATTAATATATACATATTTGGAATGATATGGTATCATCCATTACCATATGATCCACTATGATCAAAAATGGATTATAATGAGCAGTTTTATCCTTGAAACTCTTGTGTGAAAAAATATTTCCTACCAAGTATTATATGATCCCATATATAATCAAGGTAACTATTTATAAAAACAACAAAAAGGTTCTTTTATCACCAACTAGAATCTCAATAACCATTATCAACAACGTATAAACTCATATTTATCCCTTGGATCATTGAAACACTTAAATTTAGAAATTGAACGTTGTTTATAGACCACCCTACATCATCCTCTTTTAACTAAAATATCATGATGTATAGATGAACCTAAAATCAAAGAATGATAAGAAAAAACTCAGAAACCCACTATCAAACCACAATAGTAAAGTTTATTCAAATTGATCCTTTGATATTCACTTTTACAAGATTAATTTTTAAGAAAATATAATAATTGGTGGCTATAATTGTTCTTAGGGGTCCTTTATTTTTATCTCAACACTTCCAGAATCTGATATGAAACACACACTTCACACAGTAGCCACTATTTCACACTTTTTTCATTGAGTTTAAAATTAAAAACCTAAAACAAACTTCAACTTCCAGCTTTATATGATTCATTATGAATCATTTTACCAATCCAACCTTCTTTTTCACCCTTAATATACTTTTGGGATATAAAAGTTTAAGTTAGAGTATCCCATGTGTCATACACAAATAAATATTATAAAAAAAACTTGAATGTATATTTTCTTAATGACCACAACATATTTAGGTTTTCCAGGGCATATTGAGCTTCAACCATTATGAAAAATTATGAAAATAATTTTAAATCATAGTCAATAAGGATTATTCATGGCATATAGCCTTCCCCATTATTCTTGTCAGCCAAAGCCTATGAAAAACAGCTCATTTTCACCATTCTGAATCCAAGACCCAACAATTTATACCTTAAAACATGAAACATTCTCACAAACCAAAGATCAATGTAGTCCATATTTTACTTCATTTGTAAAATGACATGACTATAAAACACCGACCATAATGTAATAAAGAATCACAATGATGAACAGTGATTTTTTATAAAACATCTATAAACCAAGACATTTGAAATGACCATTTCAAAGCCTCTCCAAGACTTTTTCCTTTAAGTAATTAAACACAATATGGTTTTTATTTCACCATAGAGTAGTGTTGTCTTATTTCACTATAAAAATACCTAACGACTTTAAACTTTAAACCTATTCCCAATACATCCAAATGACATCAACATCATCTAAAATATTTTAATTTAATTGAGTTTGAATGTGATTTGGGTGTTGAATTTTTTTTTGAAAACAATAGACAACTACAATTTCACGTTTCACTTCTATTTCACTCCACCATTAACTAATAATATTCCCTAAATAAAATAAACAACTCTTGGGTCACTTTAACTCTAAAATTTTTTCTTGGTTACCACGTAATGTTTTTAAAATTATAAATATTTTTTATAGAATATTTTAAATGGAATTACTACTTATATAAATAATAGTATAACATATTTTGGTAATTTTTTCTTATAATGGGTACATAAGAAAATATCATAAATTGTTTGACCATTCATTGAAAATCATTAGGTCTTAATTTCTCATTATAAAATGGAAATTTCTCTATGAAAGCTTACAGGTGAAATAAAGAAACATAAATAAAATATTTTTCACTTATTTTAAATGTATGGTTACCTATTATTATATATATATATAATATTAATTATAAGACATTTTGTCTTATTATAGGTTATGATTAGAGTTGTCACGCACGCTCTCAAAATATTTGTGATTTAACTAAGTGCAGCATAGTGGATGATATGGGTCATTCTCTCAAGGAGGATTTAAATTAACCAGCCTTTAATATTATTTAAGAAAAATAAAGTGAAAACACATGAAAAAACAAGATTGGGTTTTTGGTTTTGTGACTTTCAGACAATAAACTAAACAACAAAAAAGAACAATGAAAGACATAGTTTCTATAAAAACACTTATATGAGAATATGTAGTTGATATAATATAACCATTCATCATTAATTTATCATTATCCTATATGATTATAATTTTTTCAATTATGATCCCCTAACCTTGTCAACTCCCAAACCCTATGGAAGTTAACAAGACCACAAATATTGGGAAAATGAGCCTTAGGTCAACTTTAGGACTTCCAATTGCAGCACCCTTCTTTGATTGTGATCCAAAATCCAAATTATGGTAAATGGTAAATTAGGGAAGAATATCCTCTCTAGATTTGAGAATTAATTTTGTTTTGGGATAAGACTTGAACCCTACAATTCAATCCCAAGTTGAATGGATCTTGTCATTAAAGTTTCACTTAAACGATTTATACAATTCTGACCACGTGGTCAACTGCAAGTCGATCAAGTTACATAGAAATTAAAACTCAATTAATGGATCCCAATTTATGAATTAAAGTATGTTTATGGATTCAAAATAAATAAATTAAGGTTGTAGGGATTAGATCAACTATGAACAAAATTACTCTTCCATGGGTAGAGTTATCATCATGGTGATGTTTTTCGTAAGCAATGGATTGAAAGGGAAAACCCCAATATTATCTACACTCTTATATTCCAAACCAAGAATAAAAATAAAAATATAAAAATATAATAACATAGAAGATTATTTGAATATAAATTAAAAATAAAATCATGAAAACAAAGAAATACAAAGTTAAGGTGGGAAATAAGAGCCTTCTTAAAAGAGATGTTTGCACAAGGCCTTACTTCTTCCAAAAGTTGTAAGGTGTTCCCAAGAGACGCCCTTTTGGAGTCACCTTCCCAATGACTCTACCAACCTTCCCAAAGAGTGAAGATATTCTTTAATAGAGTTTGTTAGGACTATGGTTACAAGACTTTTTTAAGTGTGAAAGGGAAATTCGACAAAATAATTTAATCCCAATTTAACCGCATATTTGACCTCTAAAATGCATAAATTAGCTGGACTTATAGAAGTATGATTTGTGATTAATCATTTCCCCAATATTCCCTCTAAATTTGGGACAAATAAAAGTCTGCATGAAGAAGATACGGCCCAAATGGTGAAGTGATGTTCAATCTCGATAGTTCAGTCCAACTTTGTCTTCATAACCCATTTACTCCACTCAAATGCATGATCCAGCTATAATTCACAAAATGAAAGTTGAATAAAACCTAGTGAGGAACACATTTTAAAATTTTAAAGTTAAAATAATTTACAAAAAAATATTTATTTTTGAAATAATACAATGAATTTTAAAAGGGTAAAACTAGAATTTTCATCAAATTTGTAAATGAATGATCTAATCCCAAATATTACATAATTGAACATATTAAGCACAATTTGAGGAAATAATATCATTTATTATAAATAAAATATTCAATAAAAATGTTTTTTATCAACTCCACCACACTTACCCTTTTTCACTCCTTGGAAAAATTTTATATTATGTATTTATACAAAAATTGTGACAAGATATGCTTGTTCATATTTCTCAATCCACAGTGGAAATATATGAAAAGTAAGAATCCCATAAAGAGTCAATATCAATATATTTTAAAGTATTTTTCTCAAAAATTGTGTCAAAACAAAATCCAATGAGATTAATAACAATAATCATAGACAGAAATCATGGGTCTACCATGTCACTAATTCTCCACATGTGTGTGTGCCAACCATTCCAAGCTCATAAATCCACCCTTTATTCAGTATATTCAGGTCAAATAAAACAATTCTTTTTACCTATTTTAATTTACTAAACATGTTATACATTCCTTTGTAATCTAATTTCAAGACCGACTCACTTAATAATTCCCAAAAGTAAAACCTTAAGCACCCGACCTAGATATCTCTATATGTTGTACATTTCATCAGTCCTCTCATTTATTATTATATTTTTAGTTTCACTTGGAAAAAATCTCACACTCAAATCTCAACCCATATTCGATCTCCTCACGACATTAATTTTAATATTTATAACAAGATCAAAGGTTGATAAATAGTGGTTTTTGGCCTATCCAAGACACAACCCATATTTTTTTAAGGGCGTACAATATTCAAATAACAGATACACACACATAGGTCAATTTGGTACTGTAATGAAACCGATCGGAAGAGAAACAAACGTATGGATAAACCAATGAATTTTTTTACCTAACCTGATTATACCTTAAATTGAGTAAGAAAATTTTCACAACTTCTGGTTGAGT
The DNA here is from genome assembly GCA_963277665.1 of Viscum album. Classification (NCBI taxonomy): domain Eukaryota; kingdom Viridiplantae; phylum Streptophyta; class Magnoliopsida; order Santalales; family Viscaceae; genus Viscum; species Viscum album. The sequence continues at coordinate 1,144,266,139 of OY728139.1, read as the reverse complement.
GAAAATTTGTGTGGAGAAATAAATGACACAATTTACTATGAACAAATATCACAAATAATGATATCAAAATCCAAATGGTTTTATAATGACACAACCATTCATATCATCGATGACTTCAATTTTTATAAAAATAAACCCTTGATGATTAAATCTTACTCATGATTATAATTCTACCAATTAATTTTTTAAAACATGAATTTTTCATATGTTTCACATGAGAGTGTTACATGATATTTTTTAATTGATTTTTTTTTGTTTCTTTGTTTTTTTTATTTTGTTTTTGAAAATGTTAAATAAAAACTTAATAGAAAACACACACAAAACACACAAATGAAAATCCTAAATAACCACCCCAAAATTTTTTCCCCTACCCCACACTTAAAATATTTCATTTTATTCAATGTGAACCCATGAGATGATATGTGAACATGAAATGAATAATTTTAAATAAGAAAAATAATATAAAAGTGAAAGGGTTAGGAATAGCCTAATATTCTCAAGTGATGATGGGGTCATGTAGTGTGATAAATTCACTTCATTAGTAGAAATTACCTCAATTTATTACTTCAAATTTTTCCCATTGACAGTAAAGCTCCTTCTAGTTTCATCTTGTGTGATCTCCACTACACCATAAGGAAAGAAATTAGACAAAACATAAGGATATAACCATCTAGAATGCAACTTACCCAACATCATCTTCATTCATGAAATATAGAGAAGGACTTTCTCTCCAACATAAAACTCCCTTTGTTCGATCATTAAATCATGAGATGATTTTGATCTTTCCTTGTAGAGCCATAAGATATCATATGAAGACAATTGAATCTCATCGATCTCTTGAATTTGTAGCTTCATTTAGATTCCAGTTTGGTCCAAATCTATGTTGCATTTATTTATAGCCTAATTAGCCCAATTCCCAACTTCCATAGGGAGATAAAAATATTTCCCAAAAACAATCTGAAATGGGGACATACTGATGGGAGTTTTGTATGTCATCCTATAAGTCCAAAGAATGTCTTCCAAGAGCTTGTTCCAATCCTTCCTATTTGGCTGCACGGTTTTCTCAAAAATTTGTTTCAACACCTTATTTGAAACCTTATCATGGAAATTTGTTTGGGGGTGGTATGGTGTTGATGTTTTGTGTGTCACCCCATACTTCTGAAGGAGGGAAACCAAATTCCAATTGAAAAAGTGTGTCCCTTGGTAACTGATGATGGACTTTGGTACTCCAAAATTGCAAAAAAAAACTGTGCTTTGACAAAGTCCACCACAACATGAGAATCACCAGTCCTGGTGGCCTTAGCCTTCACCCATTTTCTCAAATAATCAATAGAAACCAAAATATACATAAAACCAAATGAACTAGGAAAAGTACCCCTAAAATAAATGCCCCATACATCAAAAATATCACAAAATAAAATTGGTTTTTGATGCATCTAGGATATTTTTAGAAATATTGCCAGAGTTTTGGACATGAACACGACCTGAAAAACACATGAGCATCATGGAATAATCTAGGATAATATAATCTAGAGTCTAAAACTTTTCTAGTTATCTATTGGGGTCCAAAGTGTCATCCACATGAAATTGTATGGAAGAAATGCAGAACAGACTCAAAATCATGATCAGGAACACACATCCTAACAACTTGATCTCTACATTTGTGCCAGAGGTAGGGATCATCCCACACATGATACTAAGACTCACTTTTTAATTTTTGGACTTGATGTTTCTTCAAATTTGTATGAATTTTATAGGAAACAATGTAGTTCACTAAATCAGCATACCAGGGATGCGTACCTGGGGTGGCATAAAGATGCTCAATGGGGAAAGTTTCTTGAAGTGGTACCTAGTCCATGTTGTCATCCTCTAGTGTGTGAGTAATCCTACTCATGTGGTCCGCCACTATATTTTCTGAACCCTTCATTTCCTTTATCTCAATATCAAATTCTTGAAGAAGGAGTATCCATCAGATAAGTCTAGGCTTTTCGTCTAGTTTCTTCAAGAGGTTACTTAGAGCTGCATGGTCAAAACAAAATTAAAGCCCAATAAATATGAACATAATTTATCTAAAGAAAATATGATGGAAAGAAACTCATTTTTGTGGTTGTGTAGTTTTATTGGGATGAATATAGTGTCCTTGATGTATAGACAATTACATGTAAATGTCCCTCCACCCTCTGAGATACGACAGCTCCAACCGTGAATTTGGGGCCATCACACATAAGCTCAAAAGGAGGCTCCCACTGTGGGGGATATATGATCGGTGGAGTGGTCAGACACTTCTTCAGCTCATCAAATACTACCCTACATGAATCATCAAACACAAAAATTAGAATCATTTTGAAGAAATCGCGACAAAGGAAGAGCAATATTACTTAAATATTTGATGAAGCACTGATAAAATCATACATTCCCTAGGAAATATCTAACATTACGTAGAAACAAAGGATAGGGTAAGTATAAAATAATATCTACCTTTAATCTATAAACCTCTATCCCATGTTTTGATACTACGTTCCCTAAGAAAATTCCATTCCCTACTATGAAATGACACTTTTCAATGTTCAATACTAGATTCTTATTAATAAAACGATTCAGCACCTTTTCCAAACTACTTATACATTCATCAAATGAGGATCCATATACTAAAAAATAATCTATAAATACCTCCATGCAGGTCTTAATAAAATCATAAAAAAATACTCACCATGCATCTCTGGAAGGTAGCTAGGGCATTGCAAAGTCCAAATGGCATCCTCCGGTAGGAAAATGTGAGGAATGGACAAGTTAATGTTGTCTTCTCTTGATCCTAAAAAGTTATAGGAACCTGAAATATCTAGAAAATCCATCCAAGAAACAATAATGTGTCTTCCCAGATAGTCTCTCAAGCATTTGATCAATAAATGGGAGGGGTAAATGGTCCTTGTGAGTAGATTAATTTAGTTTCTTATAATCAATACACACTCATCAACTGTTTTTCACACTCATTTGAACTAACTCCTCTTTATCAATCTTTACAACTATAACACCACTTTTATTAGGCACAACCTGAACAGGACTTACCCCTTGTGAATCTAAAATTGGATAAATTATACCTCCCTCAAGCAATTTTTTAACTTGTTTTTTTTACAAATTCTAGAAGAGTTGGATTCAGTCTCTTTTGTGGATGTCACACTGGTTTAGCCTCATCCTCTAAAAGAATCATATTCCTTAAAATGGAGGGGATAATACCTGATATGTTATCCAAGGTCCACCCAATTTTCCTAATGTTCTTCATCAAAAGATTAAAGAGTTTTTCTTCATGTTTATAATTGAGATTGTTTGCAATTATAATAGGTAATTTCTCACCACTTAAGAAGTATGAGTATTTGAGATTAGTTAGAAATGAATTGAGTCCAATGAAGGGGGGTGCACTATGTATGGAGAAATTGAAGGAACTGAAATATGTGAACAATGAAAATTAGTACCAGAATAATAATCATAAAAATCAGAGAATAATGCATCCAAATCATCAAAATATTCAATATAAAAGTCATAATCAGAGTGAACATGATCAAAATAAGAATATGAATCCATTTCAAAATCATATATAAGATAGTTTTGTGCATTAAAAACAGTTGTGTAGGTGCTCTTAGACATCAAACTAAAACCAATACTCATAATATTCCTAAGAATAAGACAATCAAATTCCTTGGGATTTTTATTTTGTGGTTCAAAATGGGTGATAACAAAAGTAGAATGGTCCTCTGAGGGGTACTTCATAGAATCCATAATATTAAATATCCCAAATTCATCTCCAAAATCCATGGAAAATGTACCCTCATTGACATTTATTATTGTTTTTTTAGTTTTTAGGAAGTTCATACTTAAGATAATTGGAGAACGAGAACATACCAGATCATCCTCCATGTTAAGAATGTAGAAATCTTCTAGAAAGATCATGTCTCTTACCCAAACAAGTACATACTCAAGGACTCCCACTGGATATGATATAGTTGTATTCAACAAATGTACCACTAATCTTGTAGGATTCAACTCACTAACCTATAAAGATGATAATACGGAGTGAGACATCACATTTATATAAGCTCCTAAATCACATAAAGCATTAGAAAAGGGTAACTCCCCTATGGTTCATGGGATGGTGAATGTACCTTGATATTTGCACTTAATTGGAATTTATAGAGTTGGTGTAATGAGTGATAACACATTCCTTCCAAGATTGATCCTCTCATTTAACTTGAGCCATCTTTAATTGGTACAAAGTTATTTTAATAATTTATCATACCTTTTTATTTTCTTGATGGCTTCAAGTTGAGGGATGTTTATCTCCACATGCTTGAATGTGTCCAAAACATCCTTTTGCATTGCCTCTTCATCAATCTTCTTGTTTTGAACCACCTAGTTTGGAAATTGAAGGGGTTTAGAAGTAACATCATTAATATTTGTCTTACCTTTCTCTTTATCTCTGGGATTCTCATTAGTTGTTCTTGAATAGGGCTTATTTTAAGTTGAGGTGAGTCCTAGTGGAATGGTATGTGGAAAATCATTAGTTGTTTTCTTTCCACTTCTCAATGTGATGGCACTGACATTCCACTTTGTATTTATAGTAGGTTGGGAAGGTATATTTCTATAATTCTTACATACCAGTTCATAGAGGGTAGTGGTAATCTAGCTCATTTGAGTCTTCAACTCTCTCAACTCAAAGTTCATCAGTGTTAGAATCTACATTGGTTAGGGGATTCCCTTTTTTGTCCTGTTGATTCTTGGGTTTCAAATATCCCTTGGGGTTGTTGGAAACCATACTAGTAAGGTGTAGGCTGTTAGAAGATTTTTTGAAAAGGGGGCCTTTGTTTTTGTCTAGAGTCATACCTCATGTCTGATTGAATCTTCTACCATTGGTTGTATGTTGGAGAAAAGGAATCAAAATTCTTTTAGGGATATGGTTTTTGTTTCTACTGATATGGTCTCCTAGGAAACACTAAATAACAATCTTCTATTACTTATAGTTGGGGGAAACAGTCAGTTGGGTGGCTTGTCTCAGTGAAAATGTCACAAGGCCTTGAAGGAGGGGGTTGGTATGTCTTTTGTGCCAAATCAATCTATCTCACCATAGTTTTCAATTCTTACAAATTGGTATCAATCAAATGAATTTTAAGAGAAGATGTACTTACCTGATGTGCCCCTCTAATATTTGGGGTACCTCGATCACCAAATTGTTGAGAGTTTTGTGCCATCTTGCCGATCAATGCATGTGTGGATGCTGGTGTTTTGTAAACCAATGGCCCTATAGCTGTGGAATCCACCATGCTTCTCTCCATAGGTTTGAGTCCTTCATATAAGTACTGGGTGAGGAGTTTCTAACTGATTTGGTGATGTGGGAATCTTCCAAAAAACATCTTGAATCTCTCTCGATACTCATACATTGACTCCCCATGTGCTTGCTTGATCCTTGAGATCTCCTTTCAAATGGAAGTGGTCCTTGATGCTGGAAACAATATCTACAAGAAAAGACATTTTAAATCATTCCAACATGTTACATCTTCAGGTTGTAAATAATACATCCAATCCTTAGAAGTTTCATCAGGTGAGAATGGTAATCCTCTATGTTTTATTTGATCTTCATAGACATTTCTTGGTTTCATTGTTGAGCATACCACATTAAATTATTTTAAATTTTTGTTTGGATCATCACTAGATAAGCCATGAATTTTTGGAAGAAGGTGAATTAACCCCAATTTTAGTTCAAAGTTTGACTCGAGAGTTGGATATGCAATTCATATAGATTTATAATTAATATCTGGTACAGCTAACTCTCGAGTAGTCTTATTGAGTTCATTGTTGTTATTTTCAACCACTTTATTTAGTTTAATATTTTTTTATAAGAGTTTCCAATTTCAAAATTCCTAGAATGTAGGAATTTCTTAGTTGGGTAAATGTCGACACTTCTTTTAGACTGAGATTGTATGATTTGAGCCCTAATTCTGCGCTGAATCTCTAAGTCTAGATTAAGGAGATCATCGAGGTGGGATTGTGTCATAAATCATAGAAAATAGTAACCAAATTAGTGGAAAAGAATATCATTAAATGAGGTTTCAATTGATAGTTTGAAAAAGAATAGATGGGGAATAAATAATGGAAAATAAAAGGGAGAATAAGAAAATTAACAAAATAAAAAATAATAATAAATAACTTACCTAAAATTAGTTGAAGAACAAACTTTCCTCCTCAACAACGGGGCCAATTTGATGAGAGTTTTCTCACACGCTCACAAAATATTTTTGGTTTAACTAAGTGAAACATAGTGGCTAACCTAGGTCATTATCTCAAGGAGAAATTGAATTAAGAAACCGTTAATATTCTTTAATAAAAAAAAGAAAAATAAAAGTAAAAACAAATGAAACAGAAGATGGGGGGTCTGGTTTTGTGACTTTTGGAAAATAAACTAAACAAAAAACAAGAACAATCAAAGACAATGTTTCTTTAAAAACACGTATATGAGAATAGGTAGTTGATCTAATCTAACACTTAATTATTTAATTATCATTATCCTATATTATTATAATTATTTCAATTATGATCTAGTAACCTTGTCAACCCTCTAACCCTACAGAAGTTAACACGACCACAAATATTGGAAAAATGAGCCTTAGATCAACTTTAGGAATTCAAATCGTAGCACCCTACTTTGATTGTGATTCAAAATCCAAATTATGGCCAATGGTCAGTTATGGAAGAATATACTCCCTAAATTTGATAATTAAGTGTGTTTTGGGATGAGACTTTAACCCTACAATTCTATCCCATGTTTAATTGATTTTGTGATTAAAGTTTCACTCAAATGATTTACACAAGTCTGAACACGTAGTCAAGTGCAAGTCGATTAAGTTAAATAGAAATTAAAACTCAATTAACATATCACAATTTATGAATTAAGTATATTTATGGATTCAATATAAATAAATGAAGGGATTTTGGAATAGATCAACTAAAAACGAAATCACTCTTCCATGGACGAAGTTGTCATCGTGGAGATGTTTTTCATAAGCAATGGATTGAAAGGGAAAAACCAAATCTCATTTTCAATCTTATATTCCAACCCAATATAAAAAATATAAATATCAAAAGGTAATAACACAGAAGATTATTTGAATAGAAATTCGAAATACAAGCATGAAAACAAATAAATACAAAGTGGAGGTGGGAGAGGAGAGCCTTCTTGGAAGATATGTTTCCACAAGTCCTTACTTCTTCCAAGAGTTTTAAGGTGTTCCCAAGATACACCTTTTCTTGCACACCTTCCCAATGCCTAGAACAAACCTCTAATAGAGCAAAGATTTCCTTTTAAATGTAGTTTTGGATGTCTAAGGTTACAATACTTTTTTAAGTGTGAAAGGTAAATTCGTACAAATTTTTTAATCCCACTTTCATCGCATAGTTTACCACCAAAACGCTCCAATTGGCTGGCCTTATAGCCAGATTATTTTTTTGTAAGAACGTCCCCAATCTTCCCTATAAATTTCGGCCTAATAAAAGTTCATATTAAGAAGATACATCCTAAATGGTGAAGTGATGTCCAATCTGGATAGTTCAGTACAACTTTGTCTTCATGGACCATTTTCACCACTCAAATGCACGATCGATCTCTAATTCACTAAATGAAAGTTTTATCCATTATAGTGAGGAACACAGTTTAAAAATTTAAAGTTAAAATAATTTACAAAAAAAATATTTATGTTCTAAATACTATAATAAATTTTAAAATGGTAACACTAGAAATTTCATCAAATTTGAAAATGAATGAACTAATCCCAAATATTCCATAATTAAACAAATTTAGCACAATTTTAGGAAATTATATCATTTATTATGAATAAAATAGTCAATAAAAATGTTTTTTACCAGGTCATTATAAAAACTTCTAAATATTTTAGTGCTTATTATAAAAATTGTTAGTAACATGGATGTTGACTTTTCATTGTTGATGATAATGAAAATCATTTAAATTTTTTTATAAAAAATAGTATTCACCTCAATAATTACCACACTCTAAATAGATTATAAAACCTTAAATATAATAAATATAACATCACTATGAGAAATAGTAAAAAATTAACTAGTATAAACACAACCCTCGCCAAAAATAATCTCATCAACTTTAATATTAAACTTTGGAGCCTTTAGTCAAGCCATTTCAAAGGAAAATCCAAAAAATACTCCTTCCAATATAATTATTTTTTATTATTCACATCTCTAAAGTTTTTCAATTATGATGGATTCATAATTAATCTATAAGAAACATATGATTCATAAGATATTCATTATATTTTATCCAAATAGCCTATGAAATAATACATGAAAACTAAAAAAATCTTCAATTGAGGTCTTCTTATCATCCATAAGAAGTGAAAAGGTAGAGGGATTTCCAAGATGAATGTATAAAATAATTTTATTATCCCTCTATAAAATATAAGTCTCACTTTCATATTATAAAATATCTTGAATATTTGATTTCCCACCTCTATGAAAAGTCTGAAAAACAGTAGGTTCAATTATGTGCTAATGAAAAAGGTCTCCCATGAGGGTAAAAATATAATAGATTTTACAAAAAAATATATTTCACACACATAGTAAGGTTTTCATTCCATAAAAAATTCCTAAATAAACCCCAAAAAATATTTTTATAGGTCATATCTAAATGATAATCAAAGAATAACTAATGATTTCCATCTCCAGTAAAGAGCTATAATTGATAATTAAGAAGTGAGGATGGACCAAGAGTAATCACCAAAATAGGAGTTTCTTTTAAATTAGGGTTTTACAAAAATATATAATAAGGTTAGGGTAAAAATTATTTATGAATATGCATATTGGCTTATGTGAATCCTATTCAAGAAAGTCAACCTAGGTGCTGTAATGAATAGGGTTTGTGAAAGTTATTGGATTGATAAATATATTATCTGAACATATTTCACACAAAAGTTTTCACCAAGTTTCATGATCAAGGTTCAAACAAGACCATCAACATAGAAGGGGGGCATAAACCACCTTCATGTGTCCAAAAGAGGACCTGGATGGGAGGTGTGAATGTGGGTCATGCCTCCAGTTGCTCCACTTTATAATATTTCCCCGCATTCACTTTATCCATCTATTTTTTTTATTGAAGCTATATTAATTTGGATTCATTCTCAAATTATTATTTTTGGTCCAAAATAAGGTATAATTTCTCTCATTATATTCTTAGTTATCTTATTTTATTGTTAATTTTTTATATTTGTTTTTTATATTTGATTATACAATTACTATAAATTATTTAAATAATAATTCAATTTTAGGATTTAAATATATGGATTAAGTGATATTTTTTTATTATTTAATAAAATTATATATATTATTATATTTAAAATTAATATATATATATATATTACGTTATTAGGGGTATAATTACATTAAACACACACACAGAGGCCGAAAAGGCAATCGATCGCCCCCCAGGGATAACCCACCCATCAAGCCTTATTTATTCAGTACATGACCCAAAGTCATGGTGGTAATGAAGCCCATTAAATGGCTCAAAGGCCCAAAAACTGTCCTGAAGTCCCAATGCAACATCATGCATGTATTATGCATGTGTCACCATCTGTCTGCATCATGCCTGTGTCACCACCTGCCTACATATACCTATGTCACCACCTTCCTATATCACTGACTACCTACATCATACATTTAGAGATATATATTATCTAAAATTATAATAAATTTGTTAATATGATGATTGAATGATCATGATCTTGGACGACCAATGAATGCTTGATTTTTTATTTTGATTTCTAATTTGTAATATTTTTTTGATGATTTGTGTGTCATCCATTTATGTTATATACTAGAGTTATGTGTTTATGATAAATATAATCTATCATAATCACATGGAACCCCTCACTTACATATGAGTAATATTATAAAAATAAGGTTTTCACAATAGTTGATGATGTTAGATTTTAGATCTATACATGGTGTTTGATGTGAAATTATTGATGTTTTTACTCAATCAGGTCAAGTCTTATAAATATTTCCCCCATGGTTATTTTAGTTTTTATTATTTCTTAATAAATTAAATACACACTATATAATATATCATGAAAATTTAAAAAAATTTAATGATAACATTTAATTAATTATTAATGTAAATGTATATAGAAATATCAACTAACCATAAAAAACAATGTAAATAAAGTGGAAAATACTGATCTTGAGATAAATGGTTAATGTATGTTTTAAACTATATATTGTGATTATTTAAAAATTAGATATATAATTTTTAATAATTACATTTAATTCCTTCATGGATGACTTAGGTTCTATACCCATCTATAGGAATGTAAGGATGTTATTATTTATGGTAAATTATTATATATCACAAACCCCTGATTACACCCCCACCTCACTTATATAATAGTAATATTGTAGAAGAAATGGTCTTAATAAGATTTGATGATGTTCTATTCAGGTTCTATACACCATGAATGAAAGGAGATTGATGTTTGTAGAATTTTGAGATAATACAGGGACAATAGTTTTCCTCCCTAACTATGGGTTGGTTTATTTTACAATGAAAAATCAATTCATAGATAAAATTTTATTAATAAATAACACATCTAGTGACAACATTTTAACTCTAATGTCACATTTGTTATATTTTGATTGGTATTTCATTACATCGAGTATTTAATTACCAAGAATCATAGGTAACACATCTTAATCAACTAGTAACACATTACATGTTGAAAGCAAGTTTTAATGTAAAAGTGAACCGAAATATGTAATTAATAAATACCACATTAATAAATATTTTTCATACATGTTTTATGATTAAAAAAAGAAAATGCATTATTAGGTGTAAAAAATATGGGACAAAATATAAATTTTTCTTATCATTAATAATTGATAACTTTTTTGACAAAATATAACTATGTTTGAAGGCCAGCATACTTGTGTTCACCCAATCCTATCATAGGATCACTCTACACTAGATATAGAATTTATATCTTTTGTAATTTTTGATATGATACCAATTTGTGAGGATGTTCATATGTCTCTCATCCAGGAATTTGTTTTTTTTTAAATACAAGATATCTTATGGTAAGGCTTGAATGGCTAAGAAAAAAGACATTTTTAAAGTATATGAGGACTTATATTAATTATATAATGTTTTCTCTCATGTAATTGGATTTTTGACTCTCAAAAATCAAGATCTTTGTCATCTTAACACTGTTGAGTATGTCTCCAGGATTAGTTAGGTCTGTCTATCAAAGGTAAAGTTACATATGATATTCTAGGAAATATGACCAAGTATTATAATATTTATTTATTTAAAATAGTTCATTAAAGTAAATGGAATTTTTCATTATAGAAAAAATAGGTTCTCTACTAATTTTTTCCTTACCAGATGGTAATATTTATCCTTTCACACTTGCATTCCCCATTATTGAGAAGAATAATTTTGAATCTTGGTGTTCGTTCTTGTCATGTATATGAATATATGTTATTCAAAGCCAAAGGGTGTTCCTTATATCTGATTATCATCATGAGATTATAGATTCAATTAAATCTAATATACATTCATGGAAAGAACCAAATGATTATCATTGATATTACATCATACTTACTACTAGTAATGTCCATGGGAATTTTAAAGGTGATTCAATAATAAAGGTTATCATTATGTTGGGTATGTTTCTTTATGATTATTTCATTTAGATTATTTTATATTATCCTTTTAATTACACTACTACCAACTTGTTTTAGTGTATTAGGATAAAAAAATAAAATTCAATGAGTGGATAAAAGGAATTTGAAGGGCCAATATACTCATCAGTGCATACAATAATAGATACCCTTTGGTTGAAATTTCTAAAGAGACATTGATAAACTTTTATGGGATATGTCATATTTTCATGTTTGAATCTTTGATTGAGAATGGATATACTTTGAGGTAATAGAGTGTCAAAATACACTTATAGGAAATAATGTTTAAATTCTACTGGTATTACTATAATATAGGTGTTGTAATTACAGTTATTTAAAGGCACTTAAGTATCTAGGTGCACATGTCATTAGAGATTTTGTATCGATTAATTTATCCTAAGAATACTAAGTAAATCTAGTTTACCACATGATCATTTTGGAAGGTTTTTATAGTTCACTTCTAATGCACGTTGGTGGGTTTTTGAAATTTTACTTTTCCTCTAATCAACTGATTTTAGTCCTTGATATGAACAGGTTTCACCCATGAGGATGACCTTAGTCTACTCATATTAAAAATGAGTTGGAATAACTCTGATAATGAAGTTGGATATATGATACATCATTTTTTATGAAGATAGTCATAATCATAAAAAAAATTTAAATGCGGTAGGAAGGATCTCCAACACTCATTGGTATTGATATTTTCTTATGTATTTTATCACTATTATGTAAGCATGTTACTATATACAATATTGTTTCATATTCTATTATGACTTATGAATAAGTATCTAATTTTTTACTTAAAATTAATAAACGCAATTTTTTATAAAATATATTACATTATGTATTAGTAGTAATGATTATATAATATTTAGATATCGTTGGAGTTTGATTTCTTATGATCTGGGATAATCATGTTTCATGTGTTGTATTAGAGGGTTATCTTGTTCTACCACTAAGAATACTAAGGTCACAACACTTTCATAACATTTTACCTTCTCCTGTAATCATCCCAAATCTTTGATGTGTAGGGTTATATAGTGCAGTAATATTCAATTTTACATTTTCAATCACCATCTCATTGTATCTCTTGTAGAGAGTTCGAGGTTAGGTGCACATAATTTCCATCTACCAAAGGGAGAGATTACTATCACTATGGAGGAAATATTGATTATAAAAGGAAAAACTATTAAGTGTGGGGTTGCAATAGGATATAATGTTTTTAATTGGTATTGTTTGGTATATATACTATTTGGCATAAATTTTTAGGATGATGTCAATCCAATCATCAATAGTTTTCTATGCTTGCTATAGATATAAATTCACTTCACCCATCTCATCGATGATTCTAATGATATTATTATGTTATGAATTTCATATTCATATATTCTATTACTTAATATAGGCATGATATTTATTGATAATTATATTCCATTTGTTGATATGGTATATTTACATTTACTTTAGAACCTAGATTAGGAAGGGATATATAATTGGGAGACATCTTGACTTGTGTATACAAATAGAGAACAATACATCACATGTCACATCAATAATATGAATATTATAGGATATGTCATTATTATTCAGATATTGTTGTGGGACCATATCCCTTACTTTTCTTCTCATATGCATGTTCCATTAACTATGGAGATTATGCAGAACTATATGTGCAAAAAATGGTGTGTTTATCCATCCTTCTTATATAGAAGTCAAATAAAAAAAATTTATATTATAAAACTAAAATTTAAATAATGTTAAATATAAGTGGATATAGGTTCATATGAATCCTAAATCTATGGAACATGATTTCCATATTTTAAAAAAACATCATTTATAACTCACATAAAGTCAAATATTTATTCAAAATCTATTAAATATAACAATTTGGTTAAATATATTCATGAATATCTTGATGAAATTGATAATAATCAAACCTGATAAGTTATTATGAGGACAGAAGATAAATTTTTATTAAAAAAACTAGGTATTCTGTAGTAATCTCAATAAACATGAACATATGACTCAAAAAAATCATGGTTTGTATGAAAAGTATATTTCCAAATCAAAGGGATTGTTGTTGATGGAAAATTTTCCCTCATATCCCGATTGGAAACTATATGACTATTTCAACAAATATTGATGAAAATAAGATTCATGGAAATCCAAATGGATATAAAATCATTATTCTAGAATGGATTCCTTGAGGATGAAGTATACAGTGAGAAACAAAATGGTTTTATAGTAGATAAAGATGAGAGAAAAGTATACTAGTTGAGGAATTCATTGTATGGGCTGAAACAAGAACCAAGATAATGGTATTATAGACTTGATAAAACTACTGAAATATTGTATTCCAGTGAGGTGGATTTGATCACAATCTCATCATCCAGAAATAGAATGTTCAAATGATGTTGGTTCTCATTTATAAGGAAGATATAATTTTTAGAGGATCATGTTAAGAATAATGAAATTTATTTTCAAGATACATGATGTGTGAGTTAAATATATCCTTTATTGATGAATTAAAATTTTTCCATGGTTTAAATGTGACTCAAAAAAGGCATGAAAATTTATTTCACAATAAAAATATACCAAAGGAAAACTCAAGAGGTTTGGAATAGAGGATTACAAGGTTTTAAAAGTTCCTATAGCTACCCAAATTAATTTATCAAGTGGGAGTGATGGAAAAAAGGTCAATATGATAGAATATAGGTAAATCATTAGAAGAATATTTTATTTATTAGTGACATGACTCGATATTATATTTTCCACATGTTAAGCCACATGGTACCAAAGCTATACTAATGAAATCCAATTGCTATAAGTAAATATCATTATTATTTATATCAGAATCATGGTATATTCCATATTATTTTATCATGAAACATCATATTATGAATTATGGGGATTTATATATATATATTGTGTTGGTTTGGTGGATGGTCACAATTCGACATTGGGTGGTGCATTTTATATTAGAGGTTTTTTATATTTCTTAGTTAAGTAAGAAGTAAGACTAAATTTTACTAATCATAATGGAAGATAAGTATATTGTGTCTACTCAAGAATATAAACAATTTCTATAGATTAATTAATAGCTTGAAGATGTTGGTGTTGATATAAACTTTCCCATTTCAATCAAGTGTGATAACTCGAGTGATATCAATATTTTCATAAGTCCTTTCAATCATTGAAGGAAAAATAAAATCAAGATAAAGTATCATCTCGTCAAGAGGAAGGATGAGAAATGATTATTAAATTTAGAGTACATATCAATACAAAATCAGGTTGTAAACATCATTAAAAGGGCATAACCCAAAGCTAATTTTGAGATGCACTAGTTGGATTTTGGAGTCCAACCATATCCATCCAACTAAATGTATTATATATGGGATACACAACCCCTATAGAAATTTATATTTAAGGAAACATATATTGATCATATTGAATTATTTTTTTAGGTTTCTAACCCTCTCTATTGAACTTCCATAGAATTTCCCTTTGGGTTCATTGATAAAGAGGGAAAAGTACTACTTTATTTTATTTAAATAATTTTTCTATGATAAAATTTGGATATGGATGGAACATTTCTATCTTATTTATAAATTTAAAGTTAGACATCCATCCAAATAATATATTTATTCAAATAAAGAAAATAACCAGACAAAAAGACAAACAAGGCAATAAGGAAACCCCAGGATTTAGGGAGGTCTAAAATAATGAAAGCCAAGGGAATACCCTATAATCAAATTAACACCCTCTGGTTTCAAACTATTGATATAGAGGTGACTAGTGTTGTTGGAGCTTTGGACTTCTAAGGAATCTATGTGATCTGTGACCTTATTACCCTCATGCCATGTGTGGATCACTTAGATATTGTTTCCAACAAGGGATTTACTTTTCCAGACAATGTAAGATATAGAACAATGAATGGAGACTTTATCAAGAAGGGAGTCATGAAGAATCAAGGAATCTGTCTCCGCCTAAGTTATATCCAGCTTCTCCTAGATGCAGAGGGTGATCCCGGTTAGTATGGCCTTGGCCTTATCCAATATGGATGTTCTGTTTCCAAATAAATATGTGAAGGCCACCACCACCCCCCCCCCCCAAATCCATGAACCACTCCCCCATATTTCATAACACCCATTGCACATGACCCATCAATGTTTTGTTTGAACTCGATACTAGGGGTTTTTAGAACACCTAATTACCATTTGTTTTTTCTAGGAAGGGTAGAATATAGGGTACATTGACCTGAAGAAGGATGAGATAAGGGAAATACCACCAGTCCTTGATGATCGGATCCAAATCAACCAGGAAAAAATGAGTCCTTCAAATGATGGACCTTAGTGAAGAAATAGATCCTTAAAAAATCACTTGGTTTCTAGCTTTCTAGATGCAATAGCATATTGCACTAAATATAATAGATCGAATCATCCATTAATTCTCAGATCCAAATGTTCCTTGGAACCATCTCTCCAGAAAAGGAACATTAGTCGGCTCATGAGGTGAGAACGTCATGAAAACTCTAAACCAGAACCACATCGTGTGATCCAATTCCCCATCAAAGAATAGGTGATTGGTATTCTATTCCTGCCTTTTGTTATAGTAGTGACACCTTGAGGCCAAGATAATTCCTATATTTTTGATGTTCTCATATGTAGCTAATGAAAATTTTTGGATGTGCCATGTTAGAAAGTTAAACTTTACTGGGATCTTTTGGCACTACATAGTAACATTCTAACCATCATGTTCATCCTACTCTGAACTCATCCTACTAAAATATTTAATGGAAAATTCCCCCAAAGAAAAATGGTTGAACATGCATTTATCCATTTCAGAATTTATTTCAATGACCTCAAGAAGGGCTTGTTGATCATTATCCAGAACTGCCTTGAAGAACATGGGATATTGGTGCGCTTCCTTAACCGTGATCAGCAGGGCTAGGCATCTAGTGAATGTGAGAACAGTTCTAACCCAGTTTTTGTGCTAGAAGAGGAGATCCCATGAGAAAACTATCCATCAATAATTCGATTGAATATTCTAAAACAGATGGAAAATTTTTGACCACAAGGGAGAAACATAACCTTGAGGATCCTCTACACTTCCCCCACATATATTAGAAATGGACTTTCCCTATAAGGTATGTTCCTCTATAATTTTCCATGTGAGCTTAGAATGCATACAATGAACTGTGCTCTAAAGACTCGTTACATTAATCCCACTATCGTGAATAGACCTCACAAAATTTCCCCATGAATCCCAGTGTCTCTTACCTTCAGACATTTTATCCCATAAAAATCTATATAAGACCTTATATAAGTTTCTAATCACTCCTTGAGGAATATTGGATGATTCCAATGCATGAATGGGGATGGAATTCAGAAAACTATTAACAAGATCTATATGACCCCCAAATTAAAGGAATTGGTATTTCTAATTAAGGACACATCTTGTTATCCTACTAAAATGCGATCAAATTCTTGGATTCAAATTCTACCTAAAGAAATAGTCATTCCTAAGTACTCCATCATAAATGAATCATACTGCAAGTCTAGATGGTTGCACATGGAGGAAACTCTTCTTGTAGAGCTCTTATTGGTGATGAATATGTTTCTTTTGGAGTTATTGATGACTTTCCCACTCTAGTATCAATATTCATCAATGATTTTCTTGATCTTGTGCACAAAACCCCTTCCACCATTAGTGAATATTATAGTATCATCAGTGAAAATTAGATGAGAAACCATTGAGAAATAAATCTTCCTCATGAAAGGGAGAATAAAACCTTGAGAAAGACCTCTGTTAATAAGCCTACTGAGGGCATCCTATGCCAGGATGAATATTCTAGGTGAGAGTGGGTCTCCCTGCCAGAGACCTATCTTAGCCTTGAAGAAGCCATGGGCCTTTCCCCTAAATGAAACTACCATCCATGATGAGCAAAAGATACTAAAGATGAGATCCACTACCTTGTCCGATTACACAATACTTGAGAAGACTTTGTTAATAAATCTCCATTAAATTCTATCATATTCCTTGTTCATATCCACTTTGATCACCAAGTTGGATCCATGTGTTTCAATTTTTTTGTCCCTGATCATCTATTTCACTAGAGCTATTGCTCCCTGTATGGACTAGCCTTTTACAAAGCTGTGCTTCTCAATTAAGATCCACCTAGGGATAATTTTTGGGTAGCCACTGATTTAAAACAGTCACAAAAATATTATAAGTAAAGTTTCATAATCTCACTAGTTGATAGTGCATGAGAGATGAGGGATATTTAATCTTAGGCATGAGCACCAGAGTAGTAACACTTGAAACTCTAGGGATTCTCCCACCTCAAAAAGTAGTTTTGGATTTCACTGATTATTCCCTTCTTAACTATATCCCACACCCCTCTGTAAAAAGATCATGGAAAGCTATCAAGTTTGGTTGTGCTCTCTAGGTTGAGCTTCTTCATGGCCGAGAACATTTCTTCCTCACTTGGATTGTCTCTAGGCCCTCATTTTCTAGGTTAGACACCAGAGTAGGAATCTCCTCCCACAGACCTGCATTACCTCTCAGATACCCATTGGGAATCCCCAGGTTTGGGCCAGCAAGAAGATCCTTGAAAAAAGGGTGCGCCATATTCCCTACTGTATCACAGTCATCTATATAGGATCCATCCTCGAGTAAGATGTTGGGAAAGGGTAAACATATTCTTTATTTGTTAATAAATTGGAAGTTAACCAATGATAAATCTTTAGTAAGGGGAAGAGTACTTCAATTTCTATTTATAAAGAGAATCTTGGTTGAGAAGTGTTAAAGAGCATGCAGATCAGGGAAGTGTTTTCATGAGAAACTTTTCATTTAACTATTGTTTCTCACAGCGAGCTTCAATCATATAATATTAGAGTTTATAATTAGAAAATAATTGATAAACTATATAAATTCAATAGGTTTATGATTATGTTGATAGTAAACATAAAATTTTTTGGATGAAGATGTATTAAACTAATTTTTAAGGTTTCTCAACAATCCCAAGAAGGGATATTGTTAGAAAAACCCCATTGGAGTATTTTTAGGTTTTTTATATTGAAAATTTTGGTGTGGTGATACTTCCAAACAAGGATATAGAACACATACCATGGATTTCTATAATAATACAAAAATAGTTGTATCAATTATTTCTATATGATAGATACCACACTATGAAATCCTAAGTCACACTGGAGTGAATCATGTGTTAAATTTATGTTTTGTGGCTGTTATAATAGGTGTCCCATGTTTATAGATACCTTTACAAGATAGATATACATTAGGAGAATATGATTTTACATAGTAATAACTTATCATTGTGGAATATTAAGTTTATGATTCATCACACCATGAAGAGTTAGGTCGTGTTGTAATAGAGCTATAATAAAATAACTTATTATGAGAATGATTATTGTGGGGTAATGGTTTATACCATGGAATCCAATGTCACATAATGGCATATATTCATTAGATTAAATAAAATCCATGTAATAATGATTTAATAATTCTCAAATAGTGATCATACCATAGTCAGTGTAGTTGGTCCATGAAGTAGAGGGTGTGATTTTTCTTTTTCTTCTTAAGAGAATGGGATTTCACTATAGAATGAGGAATTTTCCAGGGACAGATGTTGAAAATAGAACCTGTGAGTTTTTTTCATGACTTTTTTTAAGAAATATAATCCATGATTCTCAAAGTTGAAGGTATTTTCACCATAAAGAAGTTGATCATGTAATATAGGTGTTAAAATTGAAAGTATCAAGATTTTGGAGATTTCTATTGAACAAGGGAATTGTTCTATGAAGATAAGGGCCACACCATAATGAAGTCGAGTTAGAATATTTCAAAAATTCAAATTTCTTATCATTTAAAAATATTATGTGATGTTTTCAAGGTAGATTTTGACTCATATTTGAAGACCTAATTGGATGAATTTTTCCATCTTAATTAAGGTGAATTATTATTCAATAAAAGGAGAATCATAGAGGTTATCTCAAGAATTAAGAGATAAATTTACTTAAAAAATTATAAGTAAGATCTTGAAAAAATTGATATATCCCATATTTATGCTGGAATGTTATAGAGAAAAATAAGTGTGGTCCAGGAGTCTATCTTTATGGAGGTTTGTGGTGTTCATCATATGGATTAATGTAGAGAATAATGATATTTTATTGATGGTTTAATACCATTCTTGGTTCAGGGAATATTGATACATTTTTTCTTGTAAGAAAATTTATATTTTTAAGTAATTAAGTTCATTATTTTCTCTAAAATATAACCACATTTTATAATCTTAAAGATGACATGGTTCTCCCTAAGAAAATATGTCCTCCTCTTGTAGCTTTCCACTATGTCTTTAGTCCTATATTCACTCACATTTGGGTTTCTTCCCCATTATATAAGTTAAAAACTCAGATGAATTTGATATTTATTTTCTCTTTATGGATTTGGGGAATGTCAATTCACACTTAAATCAATCTTAATTTCCCTATTTCTTATCCTGTTTCAGTGGTAAGATAGCAAAGATGATTGTTGTTAAGGGTGGATTAATATGTCATCTATGGTGGTCCCACTAGGTGTTGAATATGGTCCTACCATCCTAGAGTAGTGTTGCTATATCCATATTCATTTGACATGTAAAATAAGATCCATCATTATTATCATTTTTAGTATTGAAGGTTTTCCAAGTTAGTTCTTACTTTTGGTTTACTGCACTCTAGTTTCATGCAATGCATTTGAAAGGGGGATGTGAGTACATTGGTATTTATTTTTGGTTTTCTTATTTGTCTAAAATGTATGTAAAAGGATATGTTTTTTAAAAACTATATTATGGTTTAAGTTTTCAATATTTCCCTAGTTTGGTTTCAATTTGTGTCGAAATTCAAAATTTTAAAATTTTATTTTATATGAATTTATGATGTTGTATGTTCAACCTTTTATTATATCTAGTTAACAAGATTTTGACTCAAAGAATAAATTCACTAATGAATATTGGTGTGATTTGGGATGGTTTTTTATTATTTTTATTAGAGGTAGAAATAAATATCTACATTAAAAATTAGTGTTTTCTTTCAAGGTAATTCTTAGTACTGATCTAGTATGGAATCCATGTTTAGTTTGTGTGGAAATAGGTGTTGATTTAGTGGTGATGTTTTTAATTTTTTTCCCTTTTTTTCTAGATAGCTGAATAATTTATATAGCATTTAGAATATGTGAAGGTTTAGTGTTTGTATAGTTTTTTTGGTGCTGGTGAATTTTGTGAGAGTTCCCACTAAACCCCGAATAGTATTCTTTTATAGAAATAAAAACATTGAATTAGAGAGAGGGAGAGAGAGAGTTATCTACTTTTATAAATATTGTAAACCTATAGGTCCAGTGTGGATACTATAAATTGTAAGAGATGAGTAGTGCTTTTAGTGATTCTGGTATATCAACACACCACCATTATATTCTCCTTTTATTATCCTAGTTTCAATGATCTGAGTAAAAAAAGTATTGTTCCTTTCATTAATTTATTAATCACTTCATGTTTTTTATGAGGGGGAGAGGTATTCCTACTAACAGTTGCAAAGGTTCATTTGAATAAATAAACAGACCCTGATTTACCCCCAATCCTCTCTTAGGAAATTTACCATGCTTGGGAATAATAGTTTATACTAGGTTAATTCCATATATTTAACCAATTAAACTATATTGATTAATGGAGGATGCTTAAAATAAATAAAATATAATATGATCCAAGATCTAAACTCATCAAGTAATTACACCAACAAGGTGATGAGATTAAAAGATTTGTCTTTATATTTATAATGTTCTCATTAAAGTAACATTAATATTCATGGGTCATATATTCTAGAATTTATCAACTGACATAATCCATAATAGCACTCATGGAATAGAAATGGTGAGATAATATGAAAATGTGATCAAATCATCACATGGTGTGAATTATGAATTAAATAATTAGGATTAATGTTCTTTTTATTTTTAAGTGATCATACAAGTAGAAACATATAAAAAATTGTAAAATGAATAAAAATTAAACAAATAAACTAAAAAATATACTATTTTATAATGAATACAAAAATGGAGTTATGGATTACAGTAAATAAAACCTTCTATATTGATCACTATAGGGTTTTATAAGTATATAAAATGGGATAAGAATAAAATGGATAATGGAATATCATAATCTAATAAAAATTCTCCACCTAGATATTATTACCATAAAAATGAGGTATGGGGTATATTTAATGTGAAATTTTGTAAGTATTATTGAAGAAATTAAATTCTCTATTTGTATAGGTGAGTTGTACATGATATATTTCACCACCAATTTTATCTTCTTTTATTACAAACTTATCCATGAAATAATGAATTGAAATTTGGTTTATATATGGGCCTTTGATTTATCTTTACAATTGAAATAGAATAAACCCAATTAGATTCATTTGTCCCAAATTATGGCATGTAATGTATATTTAGTTCCAAAACTACTCACCTAGATTTTCTTTTAATTATAGGCCTATATTTAGATTATTATGGTTGATCCATCCCTTGGTTCTGTTAAGGAAATTCTAACCTAGTAATCCTGATAGACAAAAAAAATTCCAATTTGGATTAGTGTAGGGAATTTTATGTGAATAATTTCAAATATATTTTTATGAATGAAAACAAAAAAGATAGTGAATTTTTCATTTTTTATGTGTTTTTAAATAATGAATAAAAAATTAATGTAGAATGTGAAAAGTTAAAGTGATAAGATACTAGAGTTTATATCCATTTTAATTCATAGTTGAAACTCTACAAATATTGTGTAAGTCATTATGTAATTAATTCACTCTATTTTTCATTCAAATTTAGGAAATTTACTACAAAATGAATAGTACCTATATAGATAAAACACTTTAATGGTAGATTACCATGATATCTATCATTTCCCTTTCAAACACTTATTATGATAAGTGAAAAGAGAATATAAAAATTTATATAAGTATGACCATATGAGTTTAAATATTCGTATACTTCTTCTTTAATCTCATTAGAATACTTATCATTTTTTAGTTATTTGAAAGTGATTTAATTTTAGCCTTTGATTCTCTTCTTAAAATAATTATATTTTATCATTTCAAACATAACCAAAACATTGTGAAAGTCATCTAGTCAAATGATGATACTTTAACATCAAATCTTCTCTATATAATATGAAGTGGTTTTTTGACTATTGTTAAATCCTCTAGAGTTTCTCAAAAACCTTTTATTAAACTCATAATCTCATTTACTCTAGTAAATTAATAATCTAATGAATCTCCCTGAATCAAAACAAATGTCTTCAAATTGAGGATGAAATATTTTTAGTTTTTTCTCCTTCACTCTACCATCTCCTTTATGAATATTTTAAAGTTTCACTAAGTTTCATTTAACTATATTGATCCCAATAACCGTTTGGAAATATTTATATAAAAGTGAGGCTATGATAGTATTCCACTCATGTCTATAAATCATGATATTATTTTTATCATTTTGAGTCATCGCAACACCTTCTATGAATGGATTAGAACCTTAGGCTACAATGTAGAGAACTTATATACCTCAACATAGAATGTATGGATACATTATTTACTACTAATGATTTCAATTTTTCAATGAAAATGTGGTAACTATTTTATCATTGATTGAATTAATGTGATCCATGATGAAAACAAAAATTAAAAAACCAATACAAAGTAGGTATAACTTCAAACAACTTTGATTACTTTGATGTAAATTTGATTCTCTTATACCAATTATATAGGGAACTATTATAAATATTAGTGAGGTCCCATATTAATATTCACTAATAGAGAGGTTGAATCAATGAATATATTTATTTTATGATTCTTTAACCAATAAAACTTCATCGCTGGTTATCTTTATCAACTCTAAACCCTTTTTCTGTTAATCAATTAGATTAGTGATTTCATTCTCACATTCACACAACTGAATAGGAACACAATAATGTATAAGGTTTTCCATTAAAATGTACGTATATATATTTGGAATGATATGGGATCATCCATTATCATATGATCCACTAGAATAACAAAATGGATTATAATGAGTGGTGTTTATTCTTGAATCTTGTGTGTGTGAAAATGTTTCCTCACAAGTATTATATGATCCCATACATAATCAAGATAAATATTTAAAGACATAGAAACAAGAATATTTAATCAATAGCAAGATTCTATAAATCCATTATCAATAGAGTATAAACTCAACCTATTTACTTTGATGATTGAAAATAAGAAATTCCTAAACAAAACATTTCTTTTAGATCAACATACATCATCTACCTTCTCCAACTAAAATTTATTAATGTATAAATTAATCTTTAATCATTAAATGATAATAAAAAACTCCAAAACTGACTAAAAAACCAATACAGTTCATTTTATTCAAATAAATCCTTTATTCTTCATAGTCAAATTTTTCTCTTTAAAAAATTATGATAATTTTTTCTAGAATTTTTTTTGGATCCTCTATTCTTATCTCAACACTTTTAAACTATAATATTTCACACACCATTTTCACTGTAGCCACTAATTCCAACTTTTTTCAATGAATTTGTAATTAAAAATATAAAACCAACATCAAATTACAACTTTATATCATTCATTATAAACCAATGGATCAATCCAACTTTTTTTCACCCTTGATATGATTTAGGGATTTAAAGTTAAAGTTGGAGTAGACCAAGAGTCATACAAAAATCCACATCATCAAAAACACTTGAATCTATATTTTCTAACTAACTACACCATGGTGATTGTTACTACAACATAATGAGATTCAACAATTTCAAACTATTTTGAAACTTCTCATGAACAAAAGATAACCAGGATTGACCATAGTGTAGCACCTTTCCCGTCATACTTCTCAACAAAAATACTATGACCTTCTCCTCATGCACATCACTCTAGAACTAAAATCCTTCTATTTAAACTTTCATACCATGACTGATTCTCAAAAACTAAAATGTAATATAGTCCCTATTTTTATTCATTTGTGAATAGAAAAACCCAAATAATTGTGTACAATAACAGGTATTATTCAATAATGTAGCAGTTAGAACTATTCACCTATTTGGGCCTTTGGGCCACCGGTTTGGTTCTTGGGTCATTCAAGGCCTTCAGGACACCTAAGGCATTTAGGCCAATAAGGCTTTTATTCCACCTCAAGGCCTTTGGGCCACATCATGGCCTTCGACCAACATAAATTATAGATGTTCCAAAATGAGATACAAGGAATAAGGCCCAACATAAGGATTCAGAGCAAGAACATTCACCAAAGCAGAGATAATCATACTTGGAATAATGAGAGGTTATGGATTTTCAATCAGTACTAGGCCTATGTATCCCTGCATAGGACAGCTAAGCGACAAGTCATGTGATGTTGGAGTACTGATCACAATGAAGATGTTAGGGAGGGGCAGTTTTATGTAGTAATTTTTTGGGATGAATTCCTTTAAGACATTCAGGTACTATAATTTCACGAAGCCTACAAGACAAGTATGGGTTCCCCTTAAACCCTTAAAAGGGTTATTATCAAAAATGAATAAAAAATGAAGTCCTTTGAGCCATTCAGGCAAGTGTTGAAAAATGTATTGATAACAACACAACTCCAATCTCACAATTCACTTCTCTTTCACTTCACTATCAACTAATAATATCCCCCTATATAAAATAAACAACTCTTGGGGAACCATAACTCAAAAATATCTTCCCATTAATAATATAATGTTTATGCAATTAAAACTATTTTTTATACAGGATTTTAAATGTAATTCATACTTATAAAAAATCCTATAACATATTTATATAAATGTTAGTTTATAATGCAAACATAAGAAACTATCCTAAAATTATTGTTCAATAATTTAAATTATTAGGCCTTGGTTGTTCATTATAAAATGGAATTGTTTTTTATGGTGGTATGGAGGTGAAAAAGATAAAAAGAAAATATTTTTCAATTATTTGGCATATATGGTTGAATTTATGCTAGCACTAAAAATAGATTTAGTAAGAACATGTTTTTTTATTATATGTGGTTATAACCTTTTATAATTATTTTAGTGGTGATTATAAAAATAATTAGTAACATGTTTTTTGGATTTTCATTAGTGATTTTAAAGAGAATTTTTGTTCAAATTCCATAAAAAATAGTCTTAGTATCCATAATTGGGATGATACAAATAGCAGGTGAAACCTTAAGTCATAAAAATATAACATCACGATGATTAATCCTATAAAAACTAATAAAACATTAAACTCACCCAAAATAGATAGATAAAATTAATATTAAAACATATATCCTCTGGTCTAGACCATTTCAAAGGATGATTACTACTCTTTCCAATATAATTATTAATTTTTCTTTGCATCAATAAATTTCACCAAACACATCAAATTCATAAATAATCCATAAGAAACATATTATTTCTAATCTTTTCATTCTAATTTTTCAAAAATATTATATGAATGAATATAGGAAAACATAAAACATATTTAATTGATAATTTCTTCTAATCCAGAAGAAGTGAAAAGGGAGAGGAATATCTACAGAGAACATATAAAAGAATTTAATGATCTATATACCAAATAAAAGTAACACTATTAAAGTATAAAATATCATGAATATTTTGTTTCTTACCTCTATGAAATGTTTGATAAAAAAAAGATTCAATTATGAACAGATGAAAAAGGACTCCACCTTAAGGGAAACAATATGATAGATTCACCACTAAAAATATTTTACCCTTTAAAGGAAGGCTTATATTCCATAAAAAATTCTAAATAAATCCAAAAATTTTTTTTATAGATTATATACAAATGATAAATAGAGTGTATGTGATAATTTCCATATATAGTAAAGTGATATAATTAAGAATTAAAAAGCAATGATAAACTAAGATAAATCACAAAAATAATATTTAAATTTAAATTAGGTTTTAAAAAAATTATAATAAATGGTAGGGTAAAAATTATTTGGAAATATGGGTCTCAACATATGTGAACCTTATTCACATATATTGACCATGGTTATAGCATGAATATGGTTTAAGAAAAATATTTGATGACTAAATATATTGTGGTAACCCTCTTCATATCAAATTCTCCACAATATTTCATGAAGAGGGTTCACACAAGACTTCTAGCATGATAGATTGATTGAACCACATTTATGCATCCAGATGAGGACCTAGATAAGTGGTTTGAATTCATTTCATGTCTCTAGTTAATCCCTAGTATAAAATGGTCACCCCATTTCATTCAATTTCTCACACTATATTTTCAGTAGATCAATGTTAGTTTGGATTATTTCCCAATTTTTTTTTAAATTATTTAGAAGGTATAATTTTTTTATTCAGTTTTCTTAGTTAGTTTATTTTATTATCAATTTTTTTATTTATTTGACATATTTTTTTAATTATTTTTCTAGATGATTAAAATAATGTTTCAATTGTATGATTTAAATATATAGATGATGTAATGTTTTTAGATGAATATAAATATATATTAGTGACTATATTAAAATATTAATACATTTGAAAATATATTTTATTGATAGTAATTATAAATGTAATAATATGAAGAGTTAATGATCATTATCTAAATAGACCAATGAGTGTTTGGTTTTTTTATTTTCATTTATAATTAGTAATAATTTTTTTAATAGTATTTTGATGATCTATATATCATTACTTCCCTTATATGTAAGACATGTGTGTACTTGGTAAATTTAATGTATCACAATCACATGGTGCCCCTCACTTTCATGTGAGTAATATTGAAAATTTTATGTTCCATAGTAGTTGATGATGTTCGATAATGGATTTTTACATGGTGTTTGAAGTGGAATGATTGATGTTGTTACTCAAGTTTATCAAGCATTATGAATATTTGACCCTTGGATGCAGTTGGATTACCATTTCCTAACAAAACAAACACATATTATATAATATATTAGGATAATTTCACCATTTTAATGATGATTTTTAATTAGTTATTAATTTTAATGTATATAGAAAATATCAATTAATCATAAAAAACATGGAAAATTATGTAATGGTGATTAATCTTGAGATGAATAATAAATTTATGTTTTAAACTATATATTGTAATTATTTTGAAATTTTAAATATAATTTTAAATAATTATATTTAATTTATTCATTGGTGACCTGTGTATAATCCCTCTCTCTAAGAATGTAAGTTCCTTATTATACTTGGTAAATTGTTATATATCACAAACCCCCAGAAGCCCCCCCCCCTCGATTTACATTTAGTGATTTTGTAAAATATTGAGGTTTCACATGAGGTGATGATGTTCTATGATGGATCTACACACCGTGAATGAAAACATATTGTTAGTCATTGTTTTTTGAAACAATACAGGCCAAAGTTGTTTTTCCCAAAATTTTGGATGGTTTATCATATAATACTAAAACAATTACTACATAAAATGTCATGAAGAAATACCACATTTAGTGATAAAATTTTGAATCTGATGTAACATGAGTATCATTTTGATTGGGATTTAATTACACTGAGTATTTAATTCATAGGTATTATAGGTAACACATTTTCATGAATTGATAACACGTGTCATATTGGATGAGCATTTAAAAGTAAAAGTGAGCTTATAATGTGATTATGAAATAACACATCAAGCAAAATTTTTCATAAATGGTTGATGATTCAAAAAAGGGAAAATATATCAATCAGTGTCAAAAATCTGGGTCAAAATATAAATTTCTCTTATGGTAAATATTTGATAAAAAAATTTATGTCAGAAGACAACTAAGTTGAAGTCTTATATACTTGTGTACACCAAATTATGTAATATGATCACTCTACACAAGATGTTGACTTTTTATCTTTTCTAATTATTGAGATGATATAAACATGTTAGGATGTTCTTGTTTTAATCATCTATAAAATAATAAAATAGTTTTTTCAAATACAAGATATCCTATATTAAGTCTTTGATGTTGAGAAAAAGTAAATTGTGAAATTCTATGGTGACTGGGATGAATAATATAAGGTTTTACCTCAATTAATAGATTTTTTGTCTCTAAAAAATCAAGTGATTTGTCATCTTGACATTATTGAGTTTTTCTCCCAGTTTACCTAGGTTTATCAATCAAATGTAAAGTTTCATAAGATATTCTAGACATTTAGAACATGTATTATAGAATTTCTTTATTGCAAAGAGTTTATTCAAGTGAATAGAACTTTCCTTTTTAGAAAGTAAATTGGTGCCTTACTAATTTTTAACTTGTAAGATGGTAATTGTGCTCCTTTATTACTTGCATTCACTATTTTTTAGAAGGATAATTTTGAATCTTATGGTTGGTTCTTGGCATTTTTTTCATGTATGTTATGAAAATACAAATGATGTTCTTTATATCTGATCATCATTATTTGATTATTGAGGTAGTTAACGTTGATGGATATCCATGACAAGAACTTAATGCTTATCATTGATATTACATCAAACATATTACCAAAAATTCCCATGGTTAATTTAATGATGATTCAATAAATAATATTATCCTTAAGTTGGGTATGTTTACTTATACATATTTCTTTTACATTAATTTATATTATAATTTTAATTACACTACTAACAAACTTTTTTTAGTTTAAAAGCCTCAAAAAAAAATTATATTAGTGTTTATAAGGGATTCAAAGGGTTAACCAATAAGTGAATGATTACCTGATAAAAACTTTAAAGTAGAAATGATAATTATCATATGATGGTGGCAGGAGATATAGTCATATGACAACTAATAATGTGTAGTGCGTAAATAGGGTCGTAAAGGGTTTTTATATACAACCAATCACAAACTTAGTAAAGAGTGGATTTTATCAATGTGTAAATTACATTTTCAAACACTCCCAAAAGACTCGTTATGGGGTAAAATAAGAGATGCTCTTTGGTTTAAAATTCCAAATAGATATTTATAATATTTTACAAGATGCATCATAGTTTCATGTTTGAAACTTTGATTATGAAAGGATATGCTTTAAGGTAATCAAGTATCTTAACCCACTTTTAAGAAATAGTGGATGAGTGAAAGTGGTCTTATTAGAACAAAGGTATTATTGTTCTTTTTATTTCTAGGTATTGATGTATGCTTGTGCATATGTTATTGCATCTTGTGCATCAATTAAATTAATATTGGAACACTATGTCGATCAAGTGTACTTTTGAGCACTTTGATGGATTGTTTTTATACATGTTGGATTCCCATTGGATATTTTTATCATTTTACCTTTCTTATTAATTCATTGACCTTGGACCCAGATATGTCTAACTTTCAACCACACTGTAACACCCTGATATTTTAAATTACATTTCCATTTAAAAGATTAATGTGTTTAATAGCTTTCTCCACATGCAACACTAAACCAAAATAACCGTAGAATATTATATAACCATTATAATGCATCTATTAAGTTTGTAGGTATAAATAGATATAACCACTTTATGAAACATATATAAAAATAAAGATCATTATTTTTAGTGTATTTAGATATCTAATAAGATCACCTTATAGTTGAAAACTATTTTTTTCTTAGTATTATATTTTTATGCGCTTAATTTTAAGAAACTAAGAAAGGTATATTTTTTATGTATAATATATATTTTGATATAAATAATATATTAGCACTAATTTTATTATTAATTTATTGAAAATAATAATAAGAATGGTTAATACTTTAAAAAGTTATTTCCTATAAAATTAGGTTTTCATTATATATTTATGTTTTTATTTAAAATTTAAATTATAAGATTATAAAATTTTAATTTGAAAAAATGGAAATCTTTTTTTATTTAATGTATCAATAATATTTTAATAATATTTTCTAAAATTTTACGAAATAATTGGTTTTTAGGTGAATGTTGAAAAAAATACCGGTTTTTTTAAAAACTATAACTTTATGAAATTATTATAATAAAAGAATGACTTAAAAGTGTTTGGAATATTTCTCTATTAAAGATATATATTTTTATGTAAAATAAATCATTTAAAATTTCTAGTTAGTTTTTATAAAACTGATTTATATCATCTTGGAAACATGAGAAATATTTTATTCTAAAAACTATTTTTATTTGTTTATATTAAAAATTAATTATAATCACTTGTATAAATTAATTCTATCAAAATGGATTAGATATTCTATAAATATATAATCATATTATATAATAATTTCAATTTCAATTTTTTTCATAAAATTATGACTAAAAATATTAAAGTTAATGACCATGATAATGGTAAAACAATTATTTTCAAAAATTGTTTTATTAATATTGTGTATTTTTTATCTAATAAATTAAATGAATATATGTTATATGATGACTCTAATATTATATTTAAACACATTTATAATTTTATTAAAACACATATAATTGGTAAAAAATGCTAAAAAATGATTAAGAACACATAATGGTTAAAACACCATTTTTCTACAAAAAAATTATTTTTCTATTTATAAAATGTTTTAATTCAAATGTTATTTTTTTATTATTTATAAATTGAATGATATTAAATGGAGATTAAATTTATGTTAAATACATTAAAAAAAATTAATAGATTTTACCTTATATTTTTAAATAGAATATAAATTGCTTAGTTAAAAACTAGTTAACAACGTTCAAACCAAAATGTTAAAATGTAAAAACATATTGTAAAATACTTGAAACATGTTTAAAACATGTGTATAGAGTATTATATGAGGGTTTCTCAACCCAATATCATGATAAAATCCATTATTATGAACTTTTTGATTTATTAACAATTGAATATTGTAATGATATCATGGAAGGGTAAAGGATATTCTCAAAAGTGTGTTTTCCTTCACTTATTAAAGGTGTTCACTTAACTTCGCGATAGTTAAACATCCTATTTTAATTTACCTTGAAAATATTCCAAAAAAACATAGAAAAATTCTATTTCTCAAAATAAATCACCTTATATCTAGAATAAATCCTAATGCCTTCATTTCCAAGGATATATCTAAGAAAAGATCGAGTCTCCGACATAAGTGTTACCGACTTTTTAATATTTTCTTCTCAAAATAGCACATAAAAACCTCTTATATCCATTCCAATATAATGAAATAAGTATCATTATTATAATTACACATCATTATATGAATGTAACAACCATTATTTATTCCTCTTTATCCACTAATGAAAACAAATGTTCCACTATGGAAAAAATGGATATATGCGACGGGGCAAGGTCTCATCGCAAATAGTTCGTTGGAAGGGATTATTTGCAACGAGGAGATTGTTCACATTGCAAAAAGTTTGGCACGGTTTGGGCGTCAAACCACGGGAATAGTATTTGCGATGGGATTTTATACCTACTACAAATACCCTACAGCGTTTTTTAGTATTTTCAACGGAAGATCAATCTCGTTGCAAATAGTATGTCGACATGTTAAAATTTACGACGAGTCTCGTCGCAAATACCTTTTTAACCACCGCCCATAATTAATAGAGGGGTTACTATTTGCGATGGATCTCATCGCAAATACCACTATTTGCGACGGGAATCCCATCATAAATAATCTAGCCTATATATATCATCATCTGTTTGTTCTATCATTCCACCCCTTTCTGCGCCCATCTCTCTATCTCTACTTAAATTTTGCTGTCATAATTTTTTTAAGTTTAAAGTTTTAAATCAGAGTAATATTCACTGCATATATTTTTCAAAAGATTCATTTTCAAGGTATTTTTATTTTTCTTTTATTTTTTAGTTAATTTATTTCATTTTATAATAGTTATAATTATTGTAAATTAGCTTCATTTAAATTAAATTAGAATTAGATTATTTTATTTTGCATTTTTTTACAAATAATTACATGTGATTAGTATTAATTAGTATTAATTAATAGTTACATTAATTATTATTAATTAGTAATCATTAGTATTAATAAAAAATCATTAATAATTATTAATAATTTGTAATAATTTTTAAGAATTGGTAATAATTAGTAATAATTAGTAAAAATTAGGGTTAATAAGTAGTAAATTGAAATAAATAGTGATAGTTAGTGATAATTAGAGATAATTAGAAATAATTAGTGATAATTAGTAATAATTAGTAAAACTTAGTGAAAAATATTCTTAATTAGTAATAATTAGCAATAATTAGTAATAAATATGATTAATTAGCAATAATTGGTAACAAATATGATTAATTAGTAATAATTTGTAATAATTAGTAATTATTAGTAATTATTAGAAATAACTACTAATAAATAGTAATAATTAGTAATAATTAGTAATAAATATGATTAATTAGAATTAATCAGTAATAATTAAAAATAATTAGTAATAATTACTAACAATTAGTAATAAATACTAATGAGTATTAATAATTAGTAATAATTAGAAATAATTAGTAATAATTAGTAATAATTTGTTATAATTTGTAATAATTAGTACTAATTATTAATAAATATGATTAATTAGTATTAATTACTTATAATTAGTAATAATTAGTAATAATTACTATTAAATAGTAATAATTAGTAATAATTAGTAATAATTAGTAATAATTAGTAATAATTAGTAATAAATAGTACTAAATTGTAGTAAATAGTAATAATTAGTAATAAATAGTTATAAATAGTAATAATTAGTAATAATTTGTAATAATTAGTACTAATTACTAATAATTACTAATAATAAGTAATAATTAGTAATAAATGGTGATAAATATGATTAATTAGTAATAAATATGATTAATTAGTAATAAATATGATTAATTAGTAATAAATAGTAATAATTAGTAATAATTAGTAATAATTAGTAACAATTAGTCATAAATATGATTAATTAGTATTAATTAGTAATGATTAGATATAAATAGTAATAATTAGAAATAATTAGAAATAATTAGTAAAAATTAGTAATAATTAGTAATAAATATGATTAATTAGTAATAATTACTAATAATTAGCAATAATTAGTAATAATTAATAATAAATTTGATTAGTTAGTAATAACTAGTAATAAATATGATTAATTAGTAATAATTACTAAAAATTAGTTATAATTAGTAATAATTAGTAATAATGAGTAATAATTAGTAATAATTAATAATAAATGGTAATAATTAGTAATAATTAGTAATAAATAATAATATATAGTAATAATTAGTAATAATTAGTAATAAATAGTAATAATTGGTAATAAATAGTAATAATTTGTAATAAATATGATTAATTAGTATTAATAAGTAATAATCAGTAATAATAGGTAATGAATTGTAATAATTAGTAATGAATTCTAATAATTTTTAATAATTTTTAATAATTAGTAATAATTATTAATAATTAGTGATAATTAGTAATAATTAGTCATATTTACTAATTATTGGTAATAATTAGTAATAATTAGTAATAATTAGTAAGAATTAGGAATCGATAGTAATAAAATATAATAAATAGTAATAAAGAGTAATAAATATTAATAAATAGTCATAAATAATAATAAATATTAATAAATAGTCATAAATAGAAATAAATTTACACAATTTGTAATTATTAGTAATAAATTGGCACAATTTCTAGTGGATTGGTGGAAGCTATTTTGCCTAATGTCTCATCTACTTACAATTTTCTCCCACTGAAATCACTATGAAAAATCTGCTCTGACGTACGTATATCCATTTTTGTATGCATGATAGTGGAGAGCAGTGCGACGAGGCATCCCTGCTCTCCATTATTGTGCATATGTGAATGAATATTCATACATCGGAGCATATTTTTATACTTATTTCACTCAGATAAACTTGAAAGGAGATGAGTTGTCAGGAAAAATAGGCTCTTTTTCCCGCCGACTCATCTCCTTGCAACATTTTCCTACTGAAATCACTAATAAAAATATACTCTAACGTATGAATATCCATTTTTGTATGAACAAGAATGGAGAGAAGTACGACGCAGCCTCCATACTCTCCATTCTCGTGCATAAAAAATTGATATTCATAGATTTTAGTTAGAAAAAGTTGCAAGGAGATGATCCGTCGGGAAAAAGATCATGCTGCCAATCTAATAGAAATTATGCCACTAATAATTAGAGGTAATTATTATAAATTAGTTGTAATTACTAATAATTAGTGGTAATTAGTATAAATTATTATAAATTAGTGTATATTAGTATAAATTTTAAAATAAATAATTTAAATCACTATCAAATAATATAAATTATTATAAATTTCTAGAAAAGTGAATTTAAATTTCTTCTATTTTTTGGATAGTGTTTTTATTATATCAAATAATTCAAAAAAACTAATTATTTTATATTTTTTTGAGAAAAATGGAACAAGGAAGTCAACAATGGTCATTATTAGATGATTGTACTTGGATAAATCAACACAGGAATCCAAATGATTCTGGTTTAAAACCAATATATATTGAGGGTGTTGAATCTTTATCATTATTTTCATCATCAAACCTGAAATTTGTTTTAGAATGGACAATTAAGTGTCCTTGTAAAAATGTTCTTTAAGAACATTTGACACATTTGACAACATTGGGGTTTATCTGTTTCATTTTTTGTTTTCAACCAGATTATGTATTTTGTGTCAATATGGTGAATACAGTTCCAAAGAAGATACTAATAATTTGCTTCCAAAACCATCACAGTTTTAAAATTTAGTACATGATGCGGTAGGTTCATCTTTTCAATAAAATGAAACTTAGGATGATATTGATTTAACTGAGTTGGAACCATCTCAATTTTATGATTTTTTGAGGCCCACTAAGGATGACTTATATAATGGTTGTAATATAAGAAATTTTGATGTGGTTATAGAATTTAAGGCTATTAAATCAAATAATGGAATTTAAAATATATGTTTTTATCGGATATTCTCTTTGGTTAAAACACAATTACCTAAATGAAATGTGTTGTCTAAAAATTTCTTTGAGGGAAAGAGGTTGGTTTGTAATCTAGGTGTTGGTTATCATAAGATTCATGCATGTTCAAATAATTGCATCTTATATTATGGTGAAAATGAATTGTTGGATAGTTGTCCCACATGTGGACAATCGAGGTCAGGTATTTTCCCCTTACACCCAGATTGAAAAGTTTATTTATGCCTCGAAACATAACAACATTGATGTCATGGCACAAAACAAATATTTAAATTGTTAAAATCTTAAATCATCCCTATGAAAGTGATTCATGGAAACATTTTGACCAATTGCATCCTTTATTTTCTTTAGAATCCCAAAACGCGTGATTGGGTTATTTTACATACGATTTTTGTCCATTTTGTTATTATGGTAGTCAGTATTCATGTTGACCTATCTTTATAACTCCGTATAATTTACATACTTGGATGTTGATGAAGGATACATATATCTTTTTGACCTTATTAATTCCAAGGCGTTATAAAAAGAATATTGATGTTTATTTGAAACCATTGATTGATGAGTTAAATTCATTGTGGAGTAATGGTGTTAGTACATATGATGTTGCTATGAAACCAAATTTCCTATTGAAGGTTACATTGATGTGTAAAATTAATGACTTCTCAGCATACGACATGTTATATGGATGAAGTACACATGGTCTAAAATCATTTCTATATTGTATGAGATACAGTAAAATGTTTATTCTCATCAAAGGAAAAAACCCTTATTTTTTTACTGTCATCATTGATTCTTTCAAACAAATCATCCTTTTTAGATGAACAAATATCATTTCAGGAAGGGCACAATTGAAAGAGATAGACAAAAAAATGTGATCTCATATATAGAGTTAAAATAAATTGTATCTTCATTACCTCCATATAACATTTGGATCAACAATAAACCATAATAAAATTGATGTACTTAGGAAAGAACACAATTGGATAAAACAGAGCATTTTTTGGGATCTACCTTATTAGTCTGATTTTTTGGTCTATCACATGTTGGATATCATTCATATTAAGAAGAACTGTTTTAATAATTTATTTCATACAGTTTTTGATACACTAGGTAAGACCAAAGATAATGTAAAGGCATGATTAGATCTTGCCCAAATTTATAAGTGACCAAAACCTAAACTATTTTAAAATGCCATCTCAAATAATTTAATGAAGACAAAATCAAATCATATATTGTCCAAAGAAAATTTATTATTTTTTTTTAGTGGATTTTAAATTTGATACTTCTAGATGGTTATGCTCCTAATTTGGAAAGATGTTTTAGAAATGGTCATATTATCTGATTAAAAATTCATGACTATCATGTAATAATGGAAAGACTTATGAAAATTGGATTTTTTTTTAAATTATATGATTTGGGATGCGATAATAGAAATATCATATTTTTTCTAATACATTTTTGTGGTGAAAACAAACTATGATGCACTAATCAGACTACAAGAATATATTTTTTTAATTTTATATCAACTAGAAAAAATCATCTCGCTAGATTTCTTAGACTCAATGGAACATTTGATATTACATTTTCCACATGAAGAAAAATGTGGGGGTCTGGTATAGTTCCGATGGATGTACTCATTTGATAGATTTATACAAAAACTGGAGAAAAAAGTATGTAACAAAGCATTGGTTGAAGGTTCAATTTCAGAAGCTTATTTGCAAGAAGAGACTTATTTTTTCTGCTCTTATTATTTTCAATATGAATATCCCTAAAAACAAAATTGCATGGGATATAAAGAGGAAAATGTTGATGATGAAATGAGAAATCAATTATCATTTTTTAATCAGCTTAAAATTGTCTTTGGCGGAGTTCATGAATGATGGATTTTAGATGATGAACATCATAGAGTTTATACATATGTTCTGCTCAACTGTTAAGAAATGACATCATTTATACAGTGAGTTCTCTTATTACTTATTCTATTTTCTTTTTTATTATAAATTAATCTTATTTTATTTATAGGTTATATGATAATCATATCAATAAATAACTTCCACAAATTACAGTAGCTGCTCTTGAAGAACATTGGCAAAAACAATTCTTACTGGTTTCAAAAAATGGTAACATAAATTATTTATGGATCAACATATAAAATTAATTTATTACTTCAAATATAGATAATTGTTTTAAAAATTTATTGTTATCTCAACATGATGATAAAATTGATAATCGATTGTGTGTATTGAGTAAACCACCATCCAAAATGGATAAATCTTATAATGCATATGTGGTGAATGGTTTTCGATTTCATACATGTGTATATGGGGAATAAAAAAATACAATAAATAGTGTTGTTTTCTTTAGAGGATCTCATCATAGAGAAACTGGAGTTGAATTTTATAGCATGATGGAAAAAATTATTGAATTGTATTATCTGGGAAATAATTACATAACGATGTTTAAATGTTAGTGTTTGGATACTGAGAGAGTTTTCATGTTCATCTGACCCATGGAATCATTGATATTAAATAAAAAGTATTCTGGTAGTAAATGAGCCATTTTTATCAGCTCATCAAGCACATCAAATTTATTATGCAAATTACTATTCTACTTCAAGATAGTTGGGTGATTGGTGGATCATAATAAAAATTAATTCTTGGGAAAATAAGTTTACTCAAAGTGAAAGTGGTTCCGCTGAATTGAAAAGAATTTAATTTTTTCAAGAGACTGCTCCAAATCCATCTTTTTCACAAAGAGACACGATATTGATGATGACACCCCATAGTTAAGGTTAGATGGTGATCTTGATGTTAATGATGTTAAAAATAAATTTTAAGTGATAAAAGATGGTGAAACTAAAACTCATATAGAAATTGATCATGATGGGTAAGAATATAAAGACATTGACATCATTAGATATGAAGATGAGGATGAATATAAACATTAACACAGTTAAATGTTGATTATAATCATATGTAATAATCGATATATAATAGTTGATTTCAATTAATTACTAACAATAGTCATTTCATGTTTCAAATGGATGAGGATTTGTTTCATCAATTACCAGAGGTTGATCTACCTTTGGACGAGCAGGATGTTGGATTATCTAACCATCAGATTTTTGGCAGTCCAGAGAGTACTCAAAGGCGGCATGGTCTTGTGTAATTATTGATTCCTAACTCAATCCCCAAGAAACGTCCACATATTTCCTTCGATCCACGCATGCAGAGGTATGTATTACTATGTATTTGAGTTAGTTTTTATCAATTTATTTATATAATAATTGTTTGATTATTTACTATTTTTTCACAGATATTTTCATATAGTTGTTGGATAGGGGAGTGCTATATTGCGCATTTATTGTTTTGAAGCATGGGACACATGGGATGAGATTCTTGTTGATGTTCAACACCACATGTTCTATTATTGGCTGGTTTGTAAATAAATAATATTTATTTTCAAATTTATTTAATTAATAACATGGTATTAAAAATTATTTATAGGTTTTATATTATCCCATCGATGAGAGCATGTGTGATGCTATCTAGAAGTCATGGGATTGGTTTAGGTGTGAGTGTTGTCATCATTTTTTGCACAATTTGAGAAGGAAAGCAATGATGAAAGTAGGAGTGTCAGAGTTTGATGAGTCTTGTCACACCCACCGACCTAATTACATTTCATCTCAGGTTTGGGATGGATTATGTTCACACTGATTGGGTGGTCGTATTCAGAAGTGGTCATTGTTATGTTGAAAAAACTGGGGGAGACAGGAGGTGACACATCGAGTCGGTAGTCATACATTCAGTATGCATAAGAAACATATGGTAAGTAATTTTTTTAAATAATTTATATAAATTTAAATGTAATGGTTTATTTTATATTCAAATAGGTTGTCGAACAACCCACTGTTATAGAGTTCAACGCTTATAGGAGGATGTAAAATGATCTAGTCACTGTAAAGATTAGAGGTAATCGCCAGTGTGAGATTGTGGTTAGTAAAATATCTTTTAATGTTTTAAAATTAACTTTAAATTATATTTTAACTATTTTAATTTTAAATTACAATTGAAGTATTCATATGTGGCTGAAAAGTCTTAGACACAGACTGAGAGTCGAGTCAAGACTGATGATCAGACCAGTTCCCACCGATTTGATGAAGCATTATGGACGTTGGTGACCCAGTAATCCTTCGAGAAAGGCCAATTTGTTGGTATCGGATCTTGATTGATACTTGAGAGTTATTATGGTGCCACTGTGATGTTAGAATCCAGATCGAGAGGATCTCATGGAGAGTTATCATCATCTGCTTCATAGTATCAGGAGTAGCTATGAGCTCAGAGTGAACTTATAGAGAGTATGTGTAGGGAGCGAAAGGAGATGCATCAAAGGAAACAGCAGTAGGAAGAGCTCTAATGATAGGAGGAGGAGGAGGAGGAGGATATGCGTCGATGGAAGCAATTATTGTATGAGCATATGGAGTACATGCGACGTCTGACTCATGGTTTAGAAATGGAGTTTTCTTCACCATCTCCCCCAGCTCCTCCACAGGACCTTCCCCCTCAGGGATATATTTGTTTTTTATGAAACAATAAATTGAATGCAGCTTTTTTATAATATTACCTATTTACATTTCTATATAGTTTTTTTTTTAAATTTTTGTAACACCCCAAGCTTATACGGTACGCTTCTCTTTGAATAATGCAATAGCGTGTGTTGTATGCAACATCGAGTTCTAACACACCACAACCAATCAAACTAGCCATTATGACTAGTAATACCCACTTTTTGAAATTTATAAATTTTATTTTTCAAAATGGACTTCATTTTTGGATTCGGAATATCTAAATTAGCCTAGGGTAAATTTTTGGTATTTTTCTGAAAAACATCATTTTTTGATGAATAGTGAAACTACTAAGTGGTAGTTAAAAAACAGAATTTTTCATAAAACTTAATTTTACCACTTCTGTGAGTGGAATTTCGAAAATCTGAGAGACATGGATAATATCAAGAAGTAAAATGTGGTTCAATGAGATGAAAATAATTTTTAGTGAATAGTAACTTTTTACTTTTATTTACCACGGTTAAAAGTAAATAGGATAATTAAAGGTAAAAATGATATTAATATTACACTAACACATGTCCTAATTATATTGTAAAAGTGTATCTCGACCAAAAACAACCTTAGGAAAAAAATATTATCATTTAGGTCCACTTGGATTAGATTAGGACATTTATTATTATTTAATTCAAAGAAGAGTTAAAAGAGTTAGAATCAAGGTTTAATTACTAAAACATTTTTAATATAGGGTTATAAATAAGATAAATTCGATTGAAAATATTAATTGGAAATATAAAAAGATTTACTACATAATGGTATTTTATATATAATTTTTAGACATTAAATAATTTAATTTATTTATGACACAACGGTGATGCAGTAATTACCTAATTAATGAAATATTAAAATAATTGATATTAT
This sequence comes from Viscum album, assembly GCA_963277665.1. Taxonomy (NCBI): domain Eukaryota; kingdom Viridiplantae; phylum Streptophyta; class Magnoliopsida; order Santalales; family Viscaceae; genus Viscum; species Viscum album. The sequence goes on along the minus strand of OY728139.1, from coordinate 1,144,224,944 downwards.
AAATATCCCAATAAATGTAATTTGATACTTTTTATGAATTCCAATAATTTTATAGGTTAATATGGCATATTATTATTGATTATATGAATCTTGTTTGAAGTAATAATGTTGTTATAAATTTATCAAAAACGAAATACCCAATAGAGTCAAAATTGACATAAAATAGTTTTTAAAATAAATATTATATTATTAATTGATATTCAATTCCTAAAAATCTAAGGTTCGGCCAAGACACTTATATCATGATATTTTTATCATTAATGGCCCACTTGGGGGTCTCTAAAATTCATATAGTATGTTTATTAAATATATAATATAAAAATACAAAGTGACATGGTAAATGTCAAACTAATTAACTAAGAGTTAAAACTAAAATATAAGGTTAATATAGTGACCCAAACCTGTCTAAAACCTATTGTTTGAGTGGTTTGCGACCCATACCCACCTTAACCTTTAAATAATCCACTTTGGATCCATTAGAAATCGAATATGAATTTATTATAAAATAATATTTCTAGCTTTTCCAAAGGTGCCCCTCACCCCTCTTATAAAAGGGCACTCTCCCTTCTCTCAATTTCACACATTAAAAACCTTTTGGATCAGCCAAAACCTTCCAAAATACTCTCTAAACTTCCCTAAATACAACCTAGAGGCCTTAGTTTGATCATAAATCCATCCTAATGAGCCCTTTTGATCAAATCAAAAGGAAGAACCCGAAGAAGAGGTAATGATTTCACCACCCTTTTTCAAGTTCTTTTCTTCTTCAACTTCTTCTTTATTTGTTATTCACATTCTAAAATAATAACTCCAGTATATTCTATATACTAGGATGTTATTATAAATATGGTACAAGCATATTCAGTATTCTATCCATCCTTTGAATGACATGTCATCATACGTGTGTACGTATGGCTTACCGTCTCCACGTCGTGGTGTAATTGTTATTCAAAACATTATTATTTGGATGGGTATAATAATGATGTGTAATTCATCTAAATAATAAATATAACATGATAATGATTCTGTATATATGATATACCATCTAATTATAAATTATTATAATATTAAAAGAATGATATTGTCGCTCGTGCATACGTACAGACTACCGTCTCCCTGAACGCGATGAGATTCATTCTCCAATGTATCCATTCAAATCTAATTCTCATTTTATGATTAAAAATAATTTTTAGATACATGATATAATTTTGGATATGAATAATCTACACCCCATACATAAAAAATATGGCTCACATAACAAATAATATAAATGAAAACGAATCTGATAACACCCGAAACGATGATAATACTAAGATATTATTAAATAATCAATGTTAAAAGATCATATATGATATCATATTAATGTATATGATTCTAGTATAATTTAATAACAATTATTTCACCATTATACAAGAGGTTAACCTACCCCCAACCAAGGAAAAGTACAAGGTAAGGGTTTATTTCGCAATCTCTTTATTATATGAGGTTGTTTATACGTAATAATCTACTGGGACTTCTTTATCATCAACATCCATGTTTCTTAAAAATGTATTCCAAAACATTTTTAAAATTTACTAGAATATGAGTTAAATTCATTTATACCCTTATTTGACTTTTTATAAGAGGTTTATTAATGTATATGATTCTAGAATGTCTTTTTTTAACTTATACGGAGGGTGTAGCTATTTTCTGCCGTTATAAAATCTTCGAAGCTTACCTTATAATCTTATAAGAAAATTTTCAAAGAAAATTATTTATTTTATAATTATGTGACTTTTAAATGATTTCAAAAAAAGAGATATTTCTCTCAAATAGTTTTAATTTCATCTATGTCAACATACTTTGATGAATTTTAATATTATTTGAAGATTATTTATTATGATACAAAACTTCCATATTGTATTGAAGTATTTCTAATATGTTTGACTGTGGATGTGTTATTTTTATACCATTCATGGTTTATGGAGAAAGTATTGACATTTCGTATGCTAGTTTTAATACGAATGTTTATGTTGTGTTTAAACTTGTTCATATAAGGAATGCATTGGACTTAATATGTGATGAGTGGAGCCTGATATAGCTCCTAGATGTATCGGTAGGTATCATGAGACAAACTAGTGTCTTGGAACAAGGCTTTGACAAAATCTTATTTGTAGTCTTGGCACGAGGCCTTGACTATGTGGTTATGATATTATGGCATTATGCATTTCATCATTATGAAAGTGGTTATTGATATTGCATGTGATTATTTGACTAGTAGAATATCCATGTGAATAAGTAAATGGAATTATTTCATTTTATCGTTCCCATATTATGTTGAAGTTCAAGTTTAAAAGGCTTTTGTTTTATTTATACATTGCCTTAAATGTTTATACTTATTTATTTAAGTTTCTGCTATATTGTTATCCTTACTGAGCATCTGAGCTCACCCCATTCAATGTCTTATTTTTTCTAGGATGTGAAGATGTAATTTATGAATGACCTGCAGGGATAGTATGAGGGGATATGAAGACAAGATGTTGTTGTAGTAGTTTTCACTTTATGATGTAATGTAAACTTTATGAATGTATCTAGTTATTCTAAGGCTACTAAATTAATCGGTCTTTCGAGACTTGATCTTTCTTGTGATCATGTCAATGTTATGTAATAATGAACCGACTCTAAGTAACTAGGGTCAGGGCATTACAATTTCTGTGAATATTGTATTTTTTATTATTTATTTAGTTTTTTTATTATTTTATAATTTTTTATTATTTTACTAATATTAATATTATTATTTCATTAATAATAATAATTTTATAATAATTTTATTATTATTATTATTTTATTTTTATTATTATTATATTATTATTATTATTTTATAATTTTATAATTTTTTCTTATTTTACTAATATTAATATTATTATTTCATTAATATTAATATTATTAATATTATTTTTTTATTATTATCATATGAATATTATTTATAATTTATATTATTAATATTAGTATTATTACTTTTATTTTCTAATATTTTTTTATTTTTATTATTCATATTATTTTATTCAATTTTTTTTTTCAAGCTATTTGCACAGGAAGCACCCGTCGCAAATACTTTTTAAAAAAAATCTTGGGAAAACTATTTGTGACGGGTCTACGTCCGGCCGTAAATAGTATTTTTTTGCGACACCCCATCATAAGAAATTCTATTTGTGACGCCCTTTTCTATAATGGGTCAGTTTTTACTGGGTCCCGTTACAAATTCTCCATTATAAATATCCCAATTTCCAATAGTGTGATGTCAGTGTGTGTGTGCGAACTATCGTCTCCATGAAACGACATCTTCCATTTTTCATAACTGCCTCTCATGGTTAGTTAAAATGATGTAACTGATGAATAAAAATTATATATATAATGCAACTATGATTCTTAAATTTCATATTATTGTATAATTTATTTCCTTCTAATTTATTGAGAAATTAAAATAATAATCATGCATATGTGCGGACTACCGCCTCCATGTCCAATGAGTTTCATTTGTCATATCCACCTATCCTGGGTGGATTTAAAAATATAACACTATTAATATTCTGGATACTATGAAACTATTTTATTACACTTTCTATCATGGTTAACATACGTACAGAGTTATGAAAAAATTCACCGAACAACCTCAAGTAACTAACATAGATAAGAAAAATATATAATAGATAAATAAAAAATGATAATAAATGGTACATATTAAATAAATTATATTAGAATAAGTTTTATAAGAAGTTATCTAATAAACTCAATTTTATTATTTGAAAATTTAGGCGCATGCACAGAACAAATCTAGATCATGGTAAGGGTTTTTTCCTCAATCAACCTTTATTGAGGCATGCATTGATATTATGAACCAATCATCATTTGTACAGTGTAAATACTACCCTATTAACATATAATATCTTAAATCATTATTGATCATACAAAATTTACTTTCATTCATGCTCTTCTTTTTTTGGCTAGAATTGATGTCTTCCCTAAACTATAAGGGGTTTTTTATAACTCAATCTATATTCTTGGTTTATAATGTTTCTCCTTGAGTTTCACCTCTCATTTTATATGGTATACCCTATATCTATCTTAAGAGATTTCATTTGATTAAAATATTCCTTATTGATGAAATATATTCCTTCCTAAAAAAGAAACTATGTTAGGAGTAAGTCTCATCCTCTTAAATGATGATTTCCCCTCCTTGTCCATAATTTATCTTCCCACCAATGTTCTCATTTTAATTTGAAAAATAATTATGTTTTATCTCACATGAACTTTATATTAACTATATCCTCTTATCAAAATAAGGTTTTATTATAATTTTTATGATTTGGGATTTCAACAAATGTGTTTTTAAAACGTAAAATGGTAACCTTCTGATTTCTTATTTCATGAAAAGTTCCACCTCTATAAAAAACATCACTATGAATAGATTTTGAAAATAATCATTCTCTTATAGAAAAACATCCTAGTAAAATTTTTATTTTATGGAAAATAATAATCAATTTCTTTCTTTAAAAATATCATTTTATTATTTCATAAAGAATCTCCCAAGTGGTTCATTTTATTTATTGTTCTTCTAGATCCTTCTCATGAATTTTCTACATTTTAAATCTATGTTTAACACCTACATCCCTTTTCAATTATAAAAGTACAAAACAATATAGTTCCTTCTTCTTTTGTTAATCCTTATGGTTTATTGTTCAGTTATGCATTGAATCATAATTATACAACCCAATTCCTTTTCATTAGTTTGATCATGATTATTATTTATGAATGGTTTCTTTTACTCATGTGGATCACATATGTATGATTGTAAATATGTGATGGTGGTCCTAGAATAAGTTATCCCTCTAATGAATTGGGCAAAGATGTATATCTCATGAGAAGTTATGTATGATATTGGGGAGTAAACTCAATCCACCATGGGGATTTATCCACTATGTTTATGGGAATGAGGAGTGAACCCAATCCAAAGTGTGACTTTTTATATTATATTTATGGTAATGGGGAGTGAATCCAATCCACCATGGGGATATATCCACTAATTTTATTGGAATGGGGAGTGATCTCAATCCACAATGGGACTTTTTTCATGAAGTTTATGGGAATGGGGTGTGAACCCAATCTACCATGGGTCTATTTCTAATATGATAGTCTTATAAGTGAGTATAGACTTATTCTTATGATGTCACATTTTATGTTGTTTCCAAATATTTATGATTCCATGATATTATTATATCATTTCTTTATACATTGTCTCCATGCTTTTCTCAAGATCTTATTTTTTGGTACATGTTTGTTCTTTTTAGATTATATGTCCTTATTTTATGATTTATGGACAACACATATTTTTATATTTTCATTTTATAAATAATTTCTCCATTCTCTTATTTTTTTCATATTATTGTGATCTAACCCTTAATGACATGTTAATAATTTTTTTTCCAAATTGGGTGTTTGAGATCACTCATTTCTTATGTTTCCCTTCCCTAGGATATAAATATAATTATAACTTATAAGACATCTAGAATGGTTGTATGGAAGATTTATATTGTGAATAAATGTTCACAATTTTTGTAAAATAAGTTTCCTAACTAACTGGTCCTCAAAGACACTAAACCAAATGGTTATACAAACTATGTGAGATTATTTTGATATGTAATGTTTAAATTATGTAAATGATGTAAAATAAATATATTTTTATCTTGAGTCATTATACATAGGGATGGACCAAGTCTATTTGTGTTAAAAATGATATGAGTGATCCTCAAGAATGGGGGTGGATCTATTTTGCACCATATGTTATGAGGAAGTTCATAGTTATAAAAAAATGTCTAAATGTGGTATGATATAGCATTGTCTCTCATTATTGTTGATAATTTCTTATGTATTTTCCCACTATTATGTAAACATTTTACTGTATTCAATCTTATATCATATTTCATTTTGATTTTTTACTGGGTATCTAATTAGTACACTTATAATTCATAAATAACTTTTTTTATAAAATATATAGTATTAAGTATAAATAGTAATTTTCATATCATATGGTGATATGGTGAGCATTTTTTTACTCAATACACAATACAATTATGTTTCATGTGTTATTTTAGATATTCATCATATTCCACTACTAAGCATATAGAGGTCAAACAACTTCCATCACATTACACCCCCTCCTATGATCGTCCCCCATCCTCTATGTGTAGGGTTCTATCATGTAGTGATATAAAATTTTACCTTTTTCAATCATTATCTCATTACATCCCTTACAAAGAGATAGAGGCCATAGGAACATACATTACATCTATCATAGAGAGATATGAATATCACTATAAAGGACATATTAACTATATTAGGACTAACTACTGATGGTATGAGTGTAATTATGCTATATTGTCAGTGATTAGAATGCTTAGGTTCAAAGAATACTTGGAATAAAGGTTCATGATGATATAGGTTCTTTATCGACAGTTATCTATGCATGACATAGATAGATGATCACTTCACCAATCTGGTTTATGATGCTGATGAGATTATTGTCTTATAATTTTCACATTAATACATTCTACTACTTATTTGAGGATGATCTTTTTCAATCATTATATGAAATTCAACCATTTGATGTATTTACATTTACTTGATAAACTTGACCAAGTAGGGAGATATAGTTGGGGGAAGCTTTTCTTTTATATGTGTATAGATAACTATGTGTCACATGTAACATTATAAAGATACAGATTATAGGATGTTTTATTCTTATTAATATGTGGTTATAGGATAATATCCCTCACTTTTCTCTTTATATGCATACACCATTAACTATGGATATTATACAAGACTACCTCCGCAAATGATGGTATTTTTAGTCACCCTTCTTGTATATAAGTAAACTATAAAAATTTATATTATGAAATAAAAATGGAACTAATATTTTCTATAGGTAGAAATAGGAATATATACATCTTGAGTCTACCGAACATGATGTCCACACCTAAAGACATATTTTTTAAAGTTTTTGATCGGTGATGTACAAGATTTTTAATTATGTATTTGAATTATTATTTTTTGAGAGTAAATTATTTCTTTTAAAATTTGTATATTCATTTTTTGTTATTTTAGGTTTTATGGATTCTATATTTTAGACCTATTCACCATATTTTCCAGCAATGATTCATAGATATTCTGGATGTGATCACTTGTGTGGTGGCTCTTATCCATTTTCAAATGGTTAAGTGATAACATGTTGATAAGGTTATGAGGAAGTTTGGGTTCCTATAGAACATTCTCATGACACCCTGATAGTTGGCATCATTACATTCCGCAATGGTATCAGGGAAGAGATATGTATATTTATAATTATTTCATTCATGTGACATTGATATGTGGGATAGATATGAAAATTATCAAATATAAATGGAATCCATAGTGCACATAACATGTCAAACCAGATATATTATGATACATGGTACAACTTGAGTTTGTTGTCATATCTTACATGACACGAATGAGGATATCATGGATTAGTAATAAATATTTTCCTTATTTAATAAATCTTATATTAACTATAACTAATGAATTATTTTTTTTAAGGATGCTCATATCACAAGATTATTACACATCTCTGATCCTATAAAGGTATTCATATTTGAGTGGGGATATTTTCAAACAACAATGACAGATCTACATCATCTCATGGATGATATTTACCATGTAATTTCATCTAATGTGGCATAGTATGATGATAACTCTTCTCCCTATTGAATAGATCTTTTTTAATTGTAATAAAATAAACTATGTTTTGTAGGATGGTCATATAACAACCCTTTTACTTATCTCATATCCTATAAAGGGATTAATTTTTTACTAGGGATATATTCACACAGTAATGGAAGATCTACATCATCCCATAGATGATATTTACCATTACATTTCCTTTGATGTGACTCAATATGACCAGCCTCGAGTTGATGCACCACAGTCTATTAAGCCTCATGTAGACATGAAACATGATAATGTGGAAAATAAGGAGGATGTCCAACATGATTTTTCAAATTTTGTTTCACTTCCTACTCCAAATAAGACAGAGCCTCACCATAGTCCTCATGTTATATCTTCTACTTGGCATACATATATTCCACTTTTAGTTTCAATGAAAAAAGTTATGAAAATAGTGAGTCATGACGCCTCTACTGGTTTTTCTATTTTTTATTCCTTTACTTTATCATATTACATTGTAGTGATAATAAGTAACTAAACCAATCTAATTCTCTATTTGTTTAGGTAATATTGTGATCTATGCACAACAACCATCTTCTTCCAATGTTGGAGAAGGCTTTTAACTACATCATTCTTCTTCACATATGGGATATATTTTATACCATTTAAATATTCCTTCCATATAGGATAGGGTTTAAGAGAGAGAACTTTGGATTCATTATCTATAATAAAGAATGGTGTAGAGGAATCTATAAAATATGATGCATAGAATAATTATACACCAAATCACAAGAATTTATGGGAATGGTTTGGGTTAATTATCTATACACTAGGATATAGCATGGAGGAGAATCTAGAACAACAATGTGGACACCAATGGTATTATTTCTATTATTCACATTTTTTGGACTCAAATCTATGAAATATATTTTCTACATTTATACTTGTAAATTAATTTGAAAACTAAATTTTATAATTAAGTAATATAATTAATAATAATTATGATCGATGAGAGCGATGGAGAAATTATCTCTCTTAAATGTAGAACTTTTGTCCCCTAATTTCCATAGTGATTAATTTGATGATCATAATCTGACATTTCCCATCCCAGGTGTCACCTTTCATGATGAGATCATTGGACACTACAAGATGTTTACAATGTGTCATTAATAGTTCTCAGACAAATTATTCCTTCTCTTGAATTAGGATTGAATGTGTTCAGAGATATATATGAATCAATCGCAAAAATGGCTGAAAACAAATAAAGTATACTTTTAACTTTTGAAAGCTTTATTATAATCAAGGTATCATGATCTGACATCATGAATTTTAATGGAACCTCAATGGGGGTCCAGGTGACAACTGATGGTCTACACATTGAGTAGAAGATAAAGGATCCCTACCTAAATAGAGGGGTTGGTGATAGAATAATGTGGTGATGATGTGGAGAACCAGAAGATGTTAACTCTCTGTTTCCTCTAGAAATGGGGATGACCTTGTTTTTTTAAGGTTCAAACATTCCAATTCGTTTCTAATGGTTTTATTCATAAAACTGAAAACATCCAATGATTCTATATCCATTTGGACCTACTTTACAAAGGTAGGTGCTCATTAGTTGTGGGCCGATGAGGCTTAAGAATGTTCATTGGTCAAAAGGATGGGAGGTCAGACTCATCGCACCTTTTGGGGGGAATTATTGTCTACTCTGGGACTCTCTTTATAGATTTGACTTATGTTCGTGAATCCTTATTAAATTACCAATTATAAAAATGAGTTCTTCTTTTAGATCTTGCAATCAATGGTTGATATGTATGATATTTAGAGAATCTTTTATATGTATTTGAGGTTCTTCATCGATAGAGTATCATCTGAATTTGTTAGAGATTCTTATTCAATGGTATCCTTCAACAAATTATATATAAATCTCCTGGTTGTTATGATAACCATACTGGTTTTAAATCCTATCAGTGGGGCACTTGAAGTTTATTGTCGTTCAGAAGGACATAGATTATTTCAGAATTGGGATCGTACCCGCAGATAGGCTACCAATGTATCCTTGTTTAGAAAAGGAATGATAACCCACGTAGTTTGAGTGAAGAAATATGAGGTTTATGCATGATTGATGACCGAAAGAAAGATATCATAATTACTTTTACACTCTAAGCTCATGTGAGTCTGATCGGTGTGAGAAATGAGAGGTATCAGTAAAACCGGACGATTATGCCATGAAAGATGCAATCATAAGAAATGATGTGGGGCTTCTATATGTATGACTAACCAGATAGATGAGGATTGGGATTTACTTCAGGGAAGAAATCCATGAACAAGGTCCATAAAGGTATATGTGCTTTATGGAGATTTTTATACTTAACTTAGGGATTACTCCTGAGAAGGATTCCCAAATTAGAGGCGACTTATGATTGGGTTTTATTCTTGAGAAGGAATCCCAGATCAAAATAAATTATGATTGGGGATTACTTCTGAAAAGGAGGCCCAGATTAAGAGGACTTGAGACTTTGGGGCTTACTCCTGAGAAGGAGGCCCATTTTAGAGGAAAATTATGATTGGGGCTTAATCTTAAGGAGGATGACCGTATTAAGGGAACATGGACTGGAACTTACTCTTGAAAAAGAGGACTAGGTCAAAAGAAATTATGACTGGGGATTACTCCTGAAAAGGAGGCCTAGGTTAGGGAACTTGGGGCTTACTCCTAAGGAGGATTCCCATATTAAAGATCTTCTCATCTTAAAGGATGAGGTTGAATGAATGAAATCTATCACCTTAGTGACATGAAGATATGTAAATAAGTAGGTTTTGAGAGATTTTCCATAGAATTCCTTTCAGATAAGGAAACCAACAAAGGAACCATGCCAAAAATGGCTTTGAAGAGGGTTTTGAAGGCTAAATCTTGAAGAGGAGAGGTGGATTTGAAGAAAAGAGTTTAATAGGCAGGAAGGTCACCCAAAAAGAGTCAGGCACGCAAGTACTGGTCATGCAAGTATATTTGTGCGGCACATGTATACTTGCACGACAGCCAACCCATAGGGTAATACTTGGGCGAGACTTGGATCAAGCCCTTATTATTATCTCTAAAGGCTTCCAAAAGGGTGGCGTGCAAGTTTTGCTTAAGGGAGAAGGTGGTGCGCATGTGTGGCCATTTCTCTTAAGGGTTGGACACTTGGGTGTGAAAGTTTTGATGAATTCTAACACTTAGGCATTATTACCCCTCTTTATATCTTCTATTCTAGGTAAGAAATTAACTTATAAGTGATCAGAAGACTTCAAGCAGAGACTAGGGCGCCGAGAGCTTAAATCTGACTTTTAGAATTTTTCATCCTCTTCAAAATGGGGGTCCCACAAGGGGTATTTATAGGCCATTGAAGACCTTGGGAAAAAATAAAATAGGGCATGCAAGTCACCTACACGACTAATATGTGGCACGCAAGTATACTTGCGTGACTATGGTAAAACTTACATGACCCATGCTTTAAGAAATCCTTCTTCATGCCTTTGTCAATTTCGTATGTTTCTTCAAAGGATAAATCTCTTTGTGCTTAAGGTATTACCCTTTTTCATTCATTAGACTCTTTAATGGAAAGGATCATCAAAAAAAGTCCCCCCTTAGAGTTGGATCTAAAAGGAAGGAGGATTTGACTCTGACGAAACGGAGAAAGTTGTCCAGCAGATGCATCTTCAGCAACAGTTAGATGTTGTTACTGGGGAACTTGAACAACTTAACTATTCATTGGAAGGATTTCAAACGAATGGTATGAAATCCATTTTAGATTCCAAGAAATCACTCCATAAAGCTGAAAAGAGGGAAGTTGGTCGAGTGCTTGAACTTCAAGTGGCTGCTGATGAAGCTCGGGATGTCATGAATCAAGTGAAGAGTTACATTGATAGCCTCTTGTAGTTCTTGGAAAAGAGAAGAGACTCCATTCTGTGGATGTCCTTATAACTCTTGTACATTAATGAAAGACACTTTCATCTTCAATCATAATTTGATTTTTGCTAGGATTATTATAAATAACCCTAAAAAAATTGAATCTTTTTATTGCTCAATATTACCTAAATCATACAAAATGTATTTTTAGGGAGATGGGACTTGACTTTTATTCAGAGTTCCTTTGTCTTTTGTGGGCAGTTTAAATTCATGCTTGTTGGAAATAAAAAGGATAATGTTTAAGGTCGAAATAGCTTTGATCGAATGGATTAAAATTGACTCAATTCCTTGATAATTTATCTGAAAACATATTACCATATTCAAGTATGGGGGAAAACATGTAAACTGTGACTTAAGAAAATTTGAATCTGAGGAATGATATGAAAATAGGGTAAAAGGAATTAGAAGAAGTATTTCCCAAGAATGAAGTTACCACTATTTAACAAACCCATTAGGGGGTTGAATTATGCAGGGTCGCTTAAGGGCATTGGCTGCATAGTCAAATAATAGTATCTTTTGGATGACAGGTCTGTTATGTAGACTACATATGCAAGGCTGCCTAAGGGATGTGCTGCATAGTCAGGCAAAAGAACTCTCAGAAATTTTACTTTTCTATTGCTAAAAAGCCAGTGAAAGTTTATAGATATTCAAATTTTCCAAAGCATAGAGTCTTCTGTATGGAGAGAGGTACTTGAATAAAGAGAGGATATTTCCAATTAATATTGTTTAATAATTGGATGAATGTCACTCCTGTGAAGGTCTGAATCAAACGTAGGGAAGGGGAATATAAACCATAGACTTGAATACTTTCAAATCATAAAAAATAGTGTGGGACAAATATATTATGGATGGTTATTTTTGTGGATCCCTGCATATTTTTGTTTAAGAAAAATAAGGACAAAAGTGGTTTTTCTCCCAACAATGAAGTTACCACTATTTGAAAAACCCATTAGGGGGTTGAATTATGCAGGTCCACCTAAGTGGATTGGCTGCATAGTCAAATAATAGCATATTTTGGCTGATAGGTCTGTTATGTAGACTATTTATGCAAGGCCGCCTAAGGGGACGTGCTGCATAGTCAGACAAAAGAACTCTCGGGTTTCAGACATTTTGTGATCATAAGTCAAGAAAAAGGTTATGGAGATATGAAATTATTTAAGGTTGGGAGTATGATACATCAAAATGGGCATTGTACAATGTATGTAGAGATACATAGATCAATGCTAACCATTATCATGTTGTGGCTGGGTTCTGAATTGGGGTGCTGGACTTCACTACGTATCCCATAAATATGGTAATCAAGCCATATATAGTTCTTAAAATATAGTTTAATGTCGTGTGGGATGAGAATGTAGGAGATCTTAGTTTAGGTTCATAGATATCGGACCATTATAATGAATACACAGTGTGTGTTTTTTATAAACCTGATGTGAATGAAGACCAGGGTTTTTATACCACATTCATGTTTTCACAAGAGGAATTTTCATACAAATGACTAAAAGTGGAATTTGGGGTTAGTCCTAAAGACTTTGGGGCTGGATTTGAAGGACTCTCAAACATTCCTATGTATCCCATAAGGATGGGAATCAAGCCAATGTAGTTTTAGAAATACCCTTTGTATAGATTTGGTTCGTACAAGTGATGGGTGAAAGGGGACTTTAGTGAAATGATGGTTTGACCCAAGATAAAAGGTTTGGGCATTTCCTTGTATGCATGTAGTCTTTGGAATATAACGGTATTGGAGATCAATGTAAATAAAGATTCTCTCTTAGGTGAGGGTGTTAAATAATGTTGTAGTTTATTGTCATACAGGAAAAAAAGTGAAAATATTTTAACGTCATATAGCAAGGACGATAGTGAACCAATGTAAAAAATATTGGTTCTAGGGGCGGCTTCATGAATCAACATCGTATGAGATGGAGGTGAACCGATGTGAAGATATTGGTTTTGGGCTTGAACCTTAGGAGGTTGCCTAAATACCCAGCCTAGAAGGGAAGGATCAAATTCTGCATAGTTCAATTAAATAATTAATTGGTGATCAAGTTGTTCTTGAGGACAATGACCTAAAATGGTTTTGGGACATACACATGGCTAGCGGCCCAGAGAAGGTGTTATGGTTGAAGTTTACTCTAATCTCACATGATTCATACTCGATGTGAGAAAAAAGAGGTAGAAACAACCTTAACGATGCACAGTTTAATTTCATATAGGACATATAAGGGACAGGACATAGTTTAATGTCATGTTGGATGTATTAGGGACTTTTTCACAGTTTAACGTCATGTGGGACGAAGAGGTGAATAGTTTAACATCGTGAAGCTAGGACGAAATAGTTTAACGTCATGTTGGACGTGAGGGGGAAAATACAGTTTAACGTCATGTTGGACGACACAGTTTAACGTCATGTTGGATGATATGAAGACAATACAGTTTAACGTCATGTTGGATGATGACATAGTTTAACATCATGTTGGATGAAAGTACGAATAGTTTAAGGTCATATGCATGGACCTTAGTGATGTATTTGTTTTATACAAAATACTTCTTCATAAATCTGGCATTGGTTAGAGTTGTGATGAGTTCTCTAACCATTGATATTAAAGAATAAGCTCCATTGCAGTATACATTATGTATTGAGTAAGGTCCTTCCCATTTTGGCTCAAGCTTAGGAGGTTTCTTTCCTGTTATCATTAGAGTTCTGAAAAAAAATACCAATTCTCCCTGAATGAATGAACGAAGATGATTTTTTTTGTTGAAAGCTCATGTTATTCGATTCTGATAGACTTCCAAGTGGTGCAGGGTGCACAATATTTTTTCATCTAATCATTCCAATTCATCCAATCACTTTTGGGATTGTTCATCTGTAGACGACTAATCAAAAATGGATACTTTGAGGGAGGGTAATTGAACCTCAATGGGAAAGACTGCTTTCGTTCCATATACCAATGCATATGGAGTTGACCGCGTAGTAGTGCGGGTGGTGGTCCGATAATCCCATAAAGAATGAAAAAGTTTATCAGGATCTGACTTCTTATCTTTATCCGCTATCTTTTGTAGTATGTTTGAAAGTGTCTTGTTGGAGGCTTCTATTTGGCCATTGGCCATTGCATGATACCAAGATGAATGGTTGGATTTGATGTTGTATTCTTGATACAACTTCCTTACCTCGGATGAACAGAAGTTGGTGCCATTGTCCATAAATATGGTATGAGGGACACCAAATCTGGTAATGATGTTAGATTTGATGAAGCTAACATTGCTTCTAGAACTAACTTCTTTGATAGGTATTGCCTCTAACCATTTGGAAAAGAAGTTATTAATAGTAAGAATATACTTAAACTGCTTGGATGTAGCTGAAGGGTAAGGTCCTACTACATCTATTCCCCATGTGGTAAATGGCCATGATTATTTAGTTGTATGAAGAAAATCTGGGGGTTGATGAATGAAATTGGCATACACTTGTCAATAATTACACTTCTTAGTGAAATCAACAAAATATTGTATCATTGAAGGCCAAAAGTATCCAAGCCTTCGAATTTGATCAGATAATCTATGTTCGGACTGATGGGCACCACAGACTCCTACATGCACTTCTTTCATGACAGCCATTGTCTCTGCACCATCAATGCATCTGAAGAGAATTCCATCAAAACCTATTTTGTAGAGAATTTTCTCTAGGTGATCTGGGTTATCATAAAGAGTAAAATTGACCACACGTCTCCGGACTTGTTCTTTTCCGAATCTATCAAGTGGGAGTGTTCCATTTTGAAGGTATTCTCTGATAGGTGTCATCCAACCTGTAGTATGACCATATGGTTCAAAAATGGGACTAATTTCATTTATTTCCTCTGTTATGGTTTGAACATAAGGTGAAATTGTACGAAGGTGGCTAATACTGATGATTATCTCATCCTAATTTGGATCTTCCAGAGCTATGGCTATATTAGTCAGTGCATCATCTTAGACATTTTGTGATCGCGGGACATAATAAAATTTTGGTTTCAAAGGAAATTCCACCATTAACTCTCTGACATAATCATACAAAGGGATTAACTCTTCTTTTCTAATGGCATAATCCCCATTGATTTGTTTGATTACCAGTTCTGAATCACCTTTCACCTTTAATTGATTCACTTGTACTTAAAGTGCCAACCCCAATCTTGCAATGAGTGCTTGATATTCGATTTCATTATTGGTACTTCCTTCCCTCAATAATAAGGAATAGGGTAGCACTACCTTTTCTGAGGAAATAAGAACAATTCCTAACCCAACTTTTTTGAATTTAGGATCCTCCATTTTCTTCCCTGTTGGACTTCTGGAAGCACCATCAAAGTACATTTCCCATGCTTGAGGATTATCTTGAATAGAGAAAACTTCCTCATCAGGGAGTTCAGTATCTAAAGATGTATCTTCTACTAAAGGGTGTTCAGCAAGGAAATCAGCCATATCTAGGCCCTTTATTACCTTTTGAGGCACATGCTGGATATCAAATTACTGAAAAATAACTTTCCACTTTCCCAGACATCCTATAAGAATTGGATGACTAAGGATGAATTTTAGAGGGTTATTGCGAGATACCAATTGGACCTCATGATGTTGCAGGTAGTGTCTCAACTTCTAAACTGCAAATATTAATGCTATGCAGCACTTTTCAATGCTTGAATATCTGGTTTCTGCTTCAAGCATAGTCCGACTGAGATAGTAAAGGTTGTTTTCATTCCTAGCATCATTCTTCTAATCAAGTAAGGCACCCAATGATCGATCTAAAGCTGTCACATAAAGAATAAGTGGTATTCCTTCAATGGGTGTCATTAATTATAGTGGACTCAAGAGATACTTCTTGATAATGTTTAATGCTTCTTGACATTCTTCAGTCCACTGGTAAGTGACTCCCTTCTTCATCAATTTGGTGAAGGTTAAACTTTTTCCTACCAAATTGGCGATGTAACACAAAATATAGGCGAAGTTTCCTTATAGTACTCTCAATTCCTTCCAATTTTGAGGAGTTTACATACCAAGGATTGAATTTTTATTCTCAGGATCAACTTTGATACCACTATGGTGTACAACAAAGCCGAGAAAGTTTCCTGAGGTTACCCCAAAAGCACATATTAACAGGTTCATCTTCAAACTGTATTGTCGAAGTTTGCGGAATATGACATCCAAATCAGCCAAGTGATTAGAACATTATTTATATTTAACCACCAAATCATCCAAATATCATTCAACAAATTTCCCTAAAAAATGTTTTAAGATACGATGCATGGCACGCTGATATGTTGTGCCTGCATTCTTCGGGCCAAAGGGCATTACCCGATAGCAAAACACACTCTGAGGGGCTCTAAAGGCTATATATTCTTCATCTTCTGGAGCCATTTGGATTTGATTATACTCGGAATATACATCCATGAAGGAAAGTGATCCATAGCCAGATGTTGCATTAATTAAGAGTTCTATAATCGGAACAGGAAAATCATCCTTAGGATAATGCCGATTAAGATCTCTGAAATCAATGCAAACTCTAATTTTTACATTCTTCTTTTTCACAGGGACAATATTATCCAATGATTTGGGATATTTAACTTCTATGACGAAGTTATCTTTCATAATCTTATCCACTTCAACTTCAATTTTGGAAGCATAAGTTGGGTGTGTTCTTCTTGCGGCTTGCTTAAATCCTCGATGTTCTTCTGGAAAACCCAAACAATGATTAGCAACATCAGAATCAAGACCTTGCATTTCTGTATAGTTCCAAGCAAATATATCTTGATTTTTCTTTAAAAATGAAATATACATTTCTTTCTCTTCAACAGTCATGGCCACACTAATTAAAGTGGGGCGTGGATCTTCTTTTGTACCCAGATTTATTTCTCTGAGTTCATCCACAGTAGTAGAGATACCCTCTTCAAATGTAGGGGGAGCATCCCTGAGATACTCCTCTTCTTCTTAAATATATGTTATTTCTTCTATTTCTAATTGCATAGTAGATGATGAGGCAGAATTTCCATGATCAGGAGAGATGTTAAAATTTGAACATCTTGAAGAAGAGGCTATCATTTCTGACCCTATTGATAATGAAGGGTCCTTCTGAGGTGATAGAGAGGAGATGATGGATTGAGAATCGACATCATCATTCACCTCTGACATTGCTATAACTTCTTCTGGCCTAGTTGGTGAAGTATATAGTTGCTAGATTTCAGCAGATGAAATGAAGACATCTCCATTTGAGCTTTTATCATTTCTTGGTAAATTGCCAATTTCTCCCATGCTGTCTGGCTGGTTGCCATAATTGACATTATGGAAGTTTAAGTAAGAGTATTTGGATTTGGTTCTATCCTATCAATTTGACTGATGGGAAACACATAATCTGTACTCACATGTATAAATGGGTTTACTGGAATCTTTTCCAAACCATATGGAGCATTAACTTTGGTAACCTCTCTTATTGTGGATTTATCCTTACCCTCCATGTGATATAATTCTGCCTCAATGTATTGAGATTAAAATGTTTTAAATGGGGCTTTATCACTATACAATGTCCCAATTTGACCATTGAAACAATATTTGAGACATTGATGGTATGATAAAGGGATGTCCATATGTTGATGTAGCCAAGGTATTCCAAGAAAAATGTTGAAATCTGTGTCATGACGAACAACCATGAAATATGAATTGGATACAAGATCTCCAAACTGAGTTTTGAGTGTGATCTCACCCAGAGGTTCTTGTTCACTTTTATCATATCTTTGCAACATCAAAGTAGAAGGATATAAATGAAATTCAGTGAGTCCCAATTGACAAAGTTTACGAATGGGGATGAGGTTGTCTCATGAACCATTATCAATGAAAGATATTCGGATGTCTATATCATTGAACTTTCCAGATAAGTACAAAGGTCTAATATGTCCATTCACAACATCATCTTCATCTTCATCTGTAAAAGATATTACTGCATGGAATTTTGCAAGACCATTCTCTACATGGTAGACTTCATCCATAGAAATTTCATTTGTGAATTCCTGAGGACTTAACAAAGCCTCAATGAGTACCTCCAAAATATCTTTTGATAGATTCAAAGCATCTAGAATTTATAACTTGGATGGTACTTGGGCCAAATGTTTCAAGACATCATACTTTTGGTCTAAAGGTCTATGTTTCCCAGCAAAAACATGTGGTTTCACAGGTGCCTTAGAAGTTGATGCCTTGGAAGTAGATGCATCTTGTATCGGGGTAAGAGTTGGAAATACTCCTAGCTTTGGAAAATTAGACCGACTAGGTCTATTTACCTACTGAGAGGAAGAAGGTGTAACCTCTAATCGATCATACAAAATAATTGTGCCAGGACTGAATCTGCCATGCATGGAAGAACTATCTTATTCCTATTGAGCCCGCTGAATAGCTCTGCCATGATTTTCCACTGCATATACAGTTCTAACAGGGGTAGGATTGAAAAAGTGGTTTTTGGGATATCCACGTCTTCCTCTGTATCCTAGACCTCTGGAACTCCCTCTAATTATTCTGTTTGATACAGGGAACTCAAGCTCATCAAGATCGAAATTGTGACTAGCATAAGGATCTGTTAAGTGAATCATGTTAATAGAACCAAAGATCAACTCTTCATTTGATGAAGACTCTGCCTGATTAGGCATTTTAGGTTGTGCTGTTTGGTGGGGAGGTGCTCGTGACTTTGAAGTAGACGGAATAAAATCTTCCAGACTCAAAGACAACTTGGGATTTGACACCATCTCATCTTCTTCTGATTGTTCCTATTTCTTTGAACTATATTGTTTCTTTGAGTATTTTTCTTTTGATGAAAGAGTTTTTGTTGTGGCATTAATAGCAGAAGACACAATTGGTTTCTTCCATTACGTTCGTAAAATGGAATGAGTTCAGTTGATCATTTTTCGGACCATCCAATCATTATATTTCTGTGTATTTTTGCTTTTGACTTCTTGCCACTCGCCTTCTTCCTCTAGATTTTTAGCAGTAACACCTACTACCTGGGCTGAAGAACCTTTCATTTTTACCTATCCTGAGTCCACAATATTATGTAGGATGTCTTTGAAGACAAAGCACTCTTAAATTGGATGCCCCAACATCTGATGAAATGGTAAATAGTTAGGACGGTCTTCATCTCCTTCCTTGTTCAGCCTTTTAGGCCTTGGAAACTGAACCAAATTATTTTACAAAGTTGAAATAAAGTATCTAAGAACTTGTTCATTTTAGAGAGAATAAACTTTGATCTTCAGATCCTTAAATTGTTTTTGTCTTTGATCTCTTTGATCATCTTGACAAAACGGCCTCTATTATTGATGCTCAGGAGGTGGAGCCCTTTGGTAAGATGAAGGTTTTGAAGTAGAAGTAGGTACAGGTTCTTGTTTAAGCGTAAGTATAATAGCCTATGCTCTACCCATTATCCTTCCTGGAGCTGATGGAATTACATGAGTTTTATCCTTATTCTTCGTAAGAGAGTCTTCAATCTTATGAGAAATCTAAGTAAGGTCTCGAAACCCTCATGTGTATTTCACAGGGATCAGCGGTGTGTGTAATTCATCACGCAAATTTTCCACACAGATTGACAATAATTACTCTTGAGGGAGTGCTAAGCTTGGGGAATATGTTAATCCCTTCCAGCGAGTAATGAAATCCAAAAATATTTTATTTTCCCTTTTCTTAAAATTTGTAAGATCAAAAACTACTATCTTTGGCAAAGTTGAGCTGAATTGAAGAAGGAATTTTTGACGGAGATCCTCCCACCCGGTAATTGACCGGGATTGAAAGCTTGTATACCAGACAAAAGAAGGTCCTTGTAATGAATGTACAAAACACCTGATCTTAACTTATTCTTGTTGTTGAGGCATTCTGATCATAGGATCACAACGAGAAACAAAATGTGTTAAGTGTTGTTCTAGGTCTCCCAAACCATTAAATATTTGGAAGGTGGTACTTGCAAAATTTGATGGGGGGGAATTGCATCAACCCATTCTGGGTAAGCTCTATTTTATGGTTGAATTTCTGAACATATTCCATCCATAGCTTCAAACCAATATTTTAATGACTTAATGGTAGTTATTAAATTTTTAGAAACATCTGGTTGAGCTTGGACCTGAGAAGGTAAAATAAATGGAGCTTGGAGAGGTATGGTGGCTAGTACTGCAACTAATGGTAGCACTACTGATTTTTGTTGCACATGACCCATAGGATTAGACCTGTGAGGGTATACTGGTAAAGGAGGATATTCTTAATCCATCTCAGTAGCTACAAAAAATTCCCTTGGTTGACTGACTTCATCACGCTAAGGAGGAATACTACCTTGAAGTAGTTTTGCATTCAACCTTCTTAACTCCTTCATTTCTTCCTCCTGTTGTGCAAACTTTTGATCTAGTGAGAGTGATTGGACTTCTCCAGAGGTAAGGTGTAATTTAACCTGACATTTTACTTTCCCCTGTTAGACTCCTTTAGAAGAGGGGGAAGTTGGTTATTTGAAGGTATACCTAAATTCTGGGTAAGCCTTTGATTTCATGTATGCACACCTTCTTCATTTGTGTCTGTGTATAGAACTTATTGGGCAAGAAATTCTTCATCTAATCCCTCTGAGTGAGCCTCATGTTCTAGAGGATCATCAAAAACGACATTGATGACATTTATTGATGCATAATGCATTGCATCCCTTCTATTGGCATTTCTGTGATATTGTCTACTTCCATGTCCTTGATGAGACATTTCCTTTTGTTGAGTTGACCCCTCAAGAACTTCCTGATGAACTGTAATTTGGAGAGAATCTCCTGATAATTCAGCTTTACATTCCTCTTGTGGCTTCTTCCCTAATCTATAGAAGACTGACTTTCACTGAGGAACTGATTGAGGATTTGAAAAAGTCCCCATTCTGGTGGACTGGGGATATTTCTGTTGTTCTTGCTCAACTCCTCAAATATTATTTGTTGATTCTATGGGTTGAGCAAAAAGAGTCCCCAATCTGGCAAGCTGGGGTGGTTCTTGAGCTGCTATATCTGAGACTTTCTTAAAATCTCTCCAGATCTTGTGGACTTTAGTCTGGAAATTGTCTAGATGCATCAACCGACATCCACTCAAATCACCTGGCTCAAAAGACTATTGGATGATTTCTAACACTTCTATCGCTTGCTGATATGCACGATCTAAATGAGAATATTGTTCGATATTCTCATGTTCTTGATGTAAGATTAATTCGACAACTTGTTCCCAGTATGCCTGACTTTGGGAAGAACTAGTTGAGGCTTGTTCCTGAGAAAGCCTTTGATTGAACACAAAACCAATTGGATGTGGTCAGCCATCGGAATAACATCACATGGGACCATTTTTGGCAGGCTTTGTTGATTAGAGAGTACAGTGAAATGCATTTCTCCATGAACACCTCATCCCCTAATATGAATACCAGATGGGGTATTGGCAATTAATTAGCGCAATCTTTTTAGTGCACCAACGCATGAACGCTGAAGGGATCTCTGCTGCTTTTCAACCTTTGGATATCAAAAAACTAAGAGAGATGTCAAATCAATTTGGCATCATAACTCATCTATTATCTTGACATGATATTCATATTCATCATAATATAATATTTTCATTTTCAATTGAAAAAGATTTTTCCACATGTTGAGACGAATATCGTGAATACAATTTTCTGTCAACATTTCTGGAATATCATACTGAGAGTCAGCCAAAGGCCAAAACATGACTGGTACTTCACCTTTTGCCAATTGTTTTCTCATATTCAACACTTACTCTTTATCATTTGATAAAGATTCTTCTATCTGATTAGACCAAAGTCGATGATTCTTTGTTGCTTCATTAGATTCAACAATATTGGTAGAGAATTAATTTGTCAAACTAGAAGATGAATGACCCAAGGGTGGTTCGGAGAATGACTTACACCCTGGGATATCTTCTGATTGAGAAAGTATTTCACCTGGTAGTGGAAAAGCATCAGACATGACTGGATACACATTTTCAAGTGCCTCAAGATAAGAGGGTTTTCTCTTTACTGCATTATCCTTTGACGAATTTTCTCGGTAATGTGAATTACTACTGTGGAGAGGAATTTTGTATCTAAATTCATCATCATAGGGAGGACCACCATGGTGGGTTATAGAAAAAGATGAAACCTCTTAATCCTTAGTCTTCTGGCTACACAGAGGGTTATCGTGGCTCTCATCTGAAGATGATACTTCGAGATCGACTGAACTGTCATGAAGAAATCCTTCATGAGGAAGTGTCTGATGAAGACCTTTAGAATTATTGTTCCCACTATTGGGAAATGAGAGAGTAGAATCTTGAGTTGCAATAGAAAATTTTTTGAGGGCTTTAAGAACTCCAGCATCGAGCAAGTTCTTATTACAGATTGGATCTTGATTTCTTGACTGTGCTAGGCGTGTCTTTTTTTTAGATGCCTTCTTACTCCCTTTGGGAACCACTTGTTGACTAAAGTAGTCATTATGGGAAATTGTATGTGCCTGCTCATGAGAAATAGTCAGATTAGGCTGATTATCTCCATTCAAATCAAGTGTATGTGCTTGACTTGATTGTCTGTATGACATGGGGGAGTATTCCCCACAACCCTCTTAGACTGGAACAGAGGTGTGTTTCTGCTCTGGAGTGACATGTTGATGAGTCACTCCACTGGTAGGGGTAAATTTTGTGTTTCTTTCCCTTAGATGCTGCTGAAGCTGTGATAATATCCTGACAAGCATCTAGGATATGAGAAGGGATTTCCTGCTGCTTTTTCACCATTGAAAAAATCTGCTTGGAAACTTCAGCTTCTGGAATGGGAATATACGTCCATTATGCATCTAGAGTAGGTGTATATGCCTGCTCCTATCCGCCTTTTCCTATCAGTGAATTCTGACAGTACTCATGTGTGGGGGCAGAGAGTTGAGTCTACTCCAAATTTGTCGTCGGAGCTTTCTGACTAACTTCCCTAAGTGCTACCAAACGAGACTATTAGAAGGCTTCAAGAACATTGTAAGGTGTATGTTCCTGCTGTGTATTCTTCATCAAGTATGGTTGACGACTTTCCTTCAATACTGGCAGATGAGACTGCTGATAGAATTGTTGATTGTAAACAGGTGTATGTCCCTGCTTATTAGTTGTCACCATATTAGATTAGCAAGTTTCTTTGGGTGAAGTCAGATGAGCCTGCTGACTGGTTGATGAATTATAAACAGGTGTATATTCCTACCTATAGTACTCCATCAGAATTACCTGACAAGATTAGCGTGTTGCTGCCAGATGATTCTGCTGGGCAGTAACATCAGAACATACTGGTGTATGTGCCCACTCGTTTCTTGCCATCAAGTTGGATTGATGGACTTCTCTGGAGGGGGTAGAAGTAAGAACCTTCTCCCTTTTGACCATATTTCACCTCTGGCAGTTCATCTTGCATTCTCGGGTCTGAGGAACCTGAGATGAACCCCTAAATGTGATACCATCATCATGTTTAGGGTGCACTACCACACGATCCTGGCAGTGATTGTGGATGGTAGGCCTCAGGAAGGACTCCCGAATCCTTGAATTAAGGCCTTGAGTGACCTTTTCATTCACCTCCTCATAATATGGGAGGTACTGCTGATTGAGCTCTTGGGATAACGACCAGAAATGGTTGGAAACAGTGGTTGGCACCACCTGCTTCTTGATCATTGGTCATCACTATCCGGACAACCAGGGTAAATTATTGACTTGGAGGGCTTGTCGAGCGGCCTCTAGAGTCAGAATGGTACTGTGTTGACGTTATTCCTTAATCAGTGCATTTGATATCCAGTGTTGAAGACGCTGAGTAGGTGATGTCGTCCTCAGAGTGGATGAAGATATAGCAAGAGCAGCAGTCGGGGCATTCACAGGTGTGAACTTTAGAGAATCCATTTCTGTAACGTAGAGAGATCTTGCAAACAAGTGCATGTTCTATAAAATAGACATAATTAAGATAATCATGGAAACTACATCCTTTGCATGATCACATATGTTATTTATTTCTTTGTTGGACCTGACATTGAATTAAAATAGGGGCCTAACAAATAAGTAAAACATCATTTTAACTTATTTAAGGATTCACATTGGGTTCACCATTTTTTTTGTTTCCTATAGAAATGGGGATGACCTCGTTTGTTTAAGGTTCAAACATTCCAATCGGTTTATAAGGGGTTTATTCGTAAAACCAGAAACATCCAATGATTCTATATCCATTTGGACCTACTTTCCAAAGGTAGGTGCTCATTATTTTTGGAACGATGAGGCTTAAGAATTTGCATTGGTCAAGAGGATGGGATGTCAGACTCATCATGCCTTTTTGGTGGGAATTATTGTCTACTCTGGGACTCTCTTTATATATTTGAGTTATGTTCATGAATCCTTATTAAATTACCAAGTATGAAAATGATTTATTCCTTTAGATATTGCATATCAATGATTGATATATATGAGATTTAGAGAATCTTTTATATGTATTTGAGGTTCTTCATCAATAGAGAATCATCTGTATTTTTTAGAGATTATTAGTCAATGGTATCCTTCAACACATTATATAGAAATCTCTTGGTCATTATGATAACCATATTGTTTTTAAAGCCACTCAGTGGGGAACTTGAAGTTTATTGTCATTCAGAAGGATATAGATTATTTCATAATTGTGATCGTACCCACAGATGGGCTACCTATGTATCCTTATTTAGAAAAGGAATCATAACCCACATAGTTTGAGTGAAGAAATATGAGGTTTATGCATGATTGATGGCCCAAATAAAGATGTCATAATTACTTTTACACTCTAAGCTCACGTGAGTCATGCTTGGTGTGAGAAACAAGAGGTATCAGTAAAACCTGACGATCGTGCCATGAAAGATGCAATCATAAGAAATGATGTGGGGCTTATGTATGTATGACTACCCAGATAGATGAGGATTGGGATTTACTTCATGGAAGAAATCTGGGAACAAGGTCCATAAAGGTATATATGGTTTATAGAGATTTGGATACATAACTTAGGGCTTACTCCTGAGAAGGATGCCCAAATTAGAGGGGACTTATGATTGGGTTTTATTCCCGAGAAGGAAGCCCAGATCAAAAGAAATTAAGACTAGGGCTTACTTCTGAAAAGGTGGACCAGATTAAGAGGACTTGAGACTTTGGGGATTACTCCTGAGAAGGAGGCCCAGTTTAGAGGAAAATTATGATTTGGGCTTACTTCTAAGTAGGATACCCATATTAAGGGAACTTGGACTAGAGGTTACTCTTGAAAAGAAGGCCCAAGTTAGGGAACTTGGGGCTTACTCCTAAGGAGGATTCCCATATTAAATATCTTCTCATCTTAAAGGATGATGTTGGATGAATGAAATCTCTCACCTTAGTGACATGAAGATATGTAAATCACTAGGTTTTGAGAGATGTTCCACAGAATTACCTTTAGATAAGGAAGCCAACAAAGGAACCATTCCAAAAATGGATTTGAAGAGGGTTTTGAATGATAAATCTTGAAGAGGAGAGGTGGATTTGAAGAAAAGAGTCGAATAGGTGGGAAGGGCACCCAAAAAGAGTCAGGCGTGCAAGTAATATTTGGGCGTGCAAGTCCTGGTCGTGCAAGTATACTTGTGAGACACATGTATACTTACGCGAAGTCCAACCCATAGGGTAATACTTGGGTGATACTGGGCTCAATCCATTAGTATTATCTCTAAAGGATTCCAAAAGGGTGGCGCGCAAGTTTTGTTGAAGGGAGAAGGCGGCGCGCAAGTGTGGCCATTTCCGTTAAGGGTTGGACACTTGAGAGTGCAAGTGTTGATGAATTATAACACTTAGTCCTTATTCCCCCTCTTTAGATCTTCCATTCTAGGTAAGAAATTACCTTAGAAGTGATCGGAAGACTTCAAGTAGAGACTAGGGTGCCAAGAGCTTAAATCTGTCTTTTGGAATTTTTCATCCTCTTCAAAATGGGGGGTCCCCAAGGGGTATTTATAGGCCATTGAAGACCTTCGGTGAAAATAAAATATGGCGCGCAATTATACATGTGCGACCATGGTAAAACTTGCGCGGCCCATGATTAAAGAAATCCTTGTTGATGTCTTTGTCAATTTCTGATGTTTCTTCAAAGGATGAATCTCTTTGTGCGTAACGTATTCCCCTTTTTCATTCATTAGACTCTGTGACAGAAAGAAGCATCAACACTCTCGGTAATGGATGATGATGACAGGGGGCCACTTAATTGTTGGGATTGTAGTTTGGAGAAAGTAGGTGATGTCATAAAGAATAAGTCGGCATCGAACTTGGGTGTTAGATAGTAATGACCACCGGATACTAGGAGCCAGAGAAGATATAAGATAAATTTGGGATGATGACCTCATGAATCATCTTGAGAAAAGGTTAGCACTGGTAGTTAACATCCTTGAGTGCAGCAAAATGATGTGGATGGTTTATGGCAGCAATGAAAAGTCCTCAGGGAAGCATCCAAGAATGGGCGTTGGGCCTTCAGAGCATCAAAAAACCATAGCCTACAGGGCAGTAGTTATTTTGGGTGACCATTGGGTGTGGCTTTATTTGAGTACTTGTATTTTCTATCCATGTATCTCTTGTATGATTTATTTTATAAATATATTTTTGGGCCATGGATTTGGGTCTCCAAATCCATGGATGAGTCATTAGAGTAATATAATTAATAATTAAAACTGTTATTAATAATAATTAATAAATTAATAAAATTAGTAACTGATAATATAATTAATAATTGATTAATTAATTAATTTAGATGATTAATAAATAATAATATATTACATTTATTAAAAATTTAAAAAAAAATAGGTGATATACTTAGTAATTACTTAGTATAATTAATAACTAATTAGAATAATTGATATTTAATAATTATAATTGTTAGTTAATAATTATAATTTATGATTTCATTTATAATGTAATTATAAATTTAATTTATGATTGTGGTTAATAATATAATTAATAATTAATTAAATTATAATTTTTTATTATTAACAAATTTATTATTAGTTAATTTCATTATTAATTATTATAATTATTTAAATAATTAATTATATAATTTATTATTATTTGTTAATTATCGAAGAAAGCTGGGGTCAAACACCTTTATCAGAAAAAGAAACAAATTTTTAATTGGGTTGAGGGAGAATTTATATATGACCTAAAGGCCTAGAGGCACAAAGGTCTTAGATGTAATCCCAAATGCCCAGCATCTCGAAGGCTAAAGTTTAAAGGTATGCACTGTCACCCCCTCATAGCAGCCTTTTTTATGTTGTGGCAACCTTCATGTTGTGCCTCTCGTATCGTGGCCCACCATACTGTGTTTTAGCACCTTGCACATCCCATCCACAATGGTGTGTTGTGTCGTAACCCATCCTCCTACATCGTAGCGCCCGCCCTCCTACACCATGGTCCTCACCCTTGAGTTTTGGTTTCTTTCATATGTTGTGGTCATCGCCCTTGTGTCATTATTCCATCCAGAAATACCCCCAAATTTGGGGCCAGTGGGATTTGAACCCTCGTTGATGCAGTATTATGGGGGAGTCGTTACCACTTGTTTAGGACCCCAAACAACTTTTTCAATTATATTATTAATTGTTATTATGAACTATATACTCAATCGTTACTAATAATATTATTAAATATTAGTTAATCTTTTAATTATTACTAATATTATTATTTGTTAATTATATTAATTATACTACTAATTAATTAATTAATTATATTTTTAGATGTTGATTATTTTTAAATAGTTATATTTTTATTTATTAATTATCTTATTTAATTAATTATATTATTTAATTAATTATATATTAATAACTATATAATTAACTACTTATTATATTAGTTATATTATTACTTGTTATTTATATTAATTATATTTTAGAATTATCCATTTAATTTAATTATATAATATTAGTAATTACTAATTATATTAATTAAAATATATATTAATTAATTTCATTATTAGTCAATAGTTATATTAATTGATTATATGAACTGTTATTAAAAAGAGGGTTGACATTGGAGAGAGTGGCTACTAAGGATCTTGTCATAGAAGAGCAACTTTAATATAAGCCTGATCGAAATCCAACTATTCAGCAAAAAAAAGGTTTGGCTATGGGTCTTATTCTAATGATGGATTGGGGATGGTTCAGAAGGAGGAGTCTTAGACCAGTAAAGATTCTAATAAATATACTGGTGTGGTCCATCCAAGAGGATCTTTTGGGGATTCCATTATGGTTATAAAAGACACCATTAGGATTGTTCCCATTGTACAACATGAGGTTATTCCAAAATAAAATAGTATAAAGGAAATACATCTCATGAAAACTTTGAATAAACATCATGTTGCGTTAGACACTAAAATTCCTTTAGAGGGTGATAATTTTTATCTTTGGAAAACAGTACCCTATAGGTGAGGTCTTCATCTAAGAGGTTGAAACTCAAGAGGTAAGGGCTCTTTTCATAACAAGTGCATGGAATCTAAATGAGACGCATTAACAAGATTGGGTGGCTAATTTTTTTTTGATGATTATGATATTACCTAACTATGGTTAGATTGAATTGGTTTTCTTAGTTTCTTTCTTAGAACTTAAATATAATACTAGAAGTCATCAATAAGGATATATACAATTTAATTTTTATTTTAGTTGGTTGAAGGGATCACCTTTTGTTCTTACTTTACTGTTATGGATGGATTTTGTTCCACTTTCCATGATTGGTGGAATGGGATTCCAGACTATTTGAATACTTGAAGAGGTTTTTTTTGTAATTTTTATTGTAGATTTTTATCTACAACTAAGTTTTGAGGATTATTTTCCTTTATATTTTTCATCATGTTTAAGTTTCATGGTAAATATCTTAATTTTGTATCTCTTGACCTAGGATAGTTGAATGGGATTTTTTTATCTCCATCTTCCTTATACCTATTTTTCTCTTATATAATAAAAGGGGCAGGATCCTAGGGTATTAGGTTTCATGCTTGACCTTTCTCAATTTATTGTTAATTAAATAGTCACTGGTGTGAGCCTCATTCATGCCATCCAAGGGGACTGGCTTGTGTGAATTGGGTTCATTCCAGTATAGACCCTTTTTGTATAATATTTTTTCCCTAATCCCTTTTTAATAATTTTTTGTTTTTGAGGAACCTAAAAAACTAACAAAATAAGTTTTATCTTTCTAACATTAAATAATTAAAGGATTTTATTAGAATTCCAAACATGATCATTTTCCACTACAAGTTATCTATCTCAAATATCTTATAAACCATTTATACATATAGTTAAACAAATAAATGACTATTTATTTATAATTTGCGCATCCAATCACTAATATAGATGAGGAATTTATCAAGGGTATAAATTTCTTTTATTAGCACTAAAATTTCACTGAGGTTTTAAGTGTATTTAAAATTTGGTCACTTTTATTTGTGCTAGAGAAGCATTGATAGAGTCACTATTTGTCATCATCTATTTCTAACAATAGTGAAAACTAAAAAAATATTCTTTGGTTATGAGGGATAATAAAAGTTCCACGGAGTGCCACCAAGATGCTCCTCACCCTATTTTGTTTTTTTAGTGCTAATTCTATGAAATATCATTCCTAATTCCACAACTAAACTACCCAACAACCCTCATCGACCATGCGCACCGGTAAAGATTCAAACCTCTTGCCTCTATGGAAAGTAAATTTCATTACCATTTCTATATATCTTTTTCTCCTGTATTTTTTGATATATCTCTTTAGTTATATAGATTTACATACATCTTTATTATCTATATATTTAAAAATAAATTTTTTATAATGAATTTATAAAATTAATTTTTATTTTAAATTAATTTATATAATATTTTTTTATATTATGTTTAAATACATTTATCTTATGTATGTTGATATATTTATGTATGTGTGTGCATGTGTGTGTGTGTGTGTGTTTCTATATGTGTGTGTGTGTGAGAGAGTCTATATATATTTTAATATATATTTGTTACAAAAATTTTATATATTTTTATCTCTATATATCTATGTGTGTGCATATGTGTATGCACATGCATGTGTGTCTACACACACACACATATTTGTGTAGGAGCGTGTGTGTGTGTGTGTGATTCTATATTTATGAATGTGTATATATATATATATTAATATATATTTTTCAATCTATATATATACATACATACACACACACACACATACACACACACATATATATATATACAAATATATATATATATATACACACACATAGAGAAAGAGAGATAGATACAAGTATACACACACACACAACAAATTTTTCAACAAATATGTATTAAAATATATATTCATATGTGTGTGCCTATACATATATCATTATATAAGGTAATTAAGTATATTTATATTAATATAAATTTGATAATTATTTGTTATATAAATTATGAAAATAGGATTGATAATAAAATATTATTTTAATATTATTCATATTTTGTAATATTAAATTTATATGTAAAAATATTTATATATATATATTATAATATTTTATAATATATACTATTATATATATATAAATATATATAAATACAAAAACAAACATAATTATATATATATGCTATAAATTATATAATATAAATATAAATTCATAAATTTAAATGTTAACTATATTTAATGTATTTATATAGTTCATATTAACAGAGTTACACTGATACAAAAAGGGTAATTCATGACTGCCTAAAGTGGTTGTTATAAGCCCTGCGGATAGTACTTATAGTGACCATGAAATGGTGATCTCTATAGGCCATTCCACTGTAGCCTATAACGACATCCATTTGGTGGTCTATAGCATCTTCTATATGGGGATCACTATAGGTAATCAATTTTAAAAAAATCCAATAATACACTCCATGAATGGTATTTAAGAAAACAACCATAATTCAGAAATTCAGTATGCATCTACAACATATATAATTTCATATGCTCACAACTAACCACATCAAATAAAATTCCTAACTCCACACCCATCAATTTATATAACCAAGAATCAAATAAATTAAATATAAAATTTATTATATTAAAAAAAATAAAAAACAATATAATAATTAGAACTCATTATATTATTTAAATTAAAATCTATTATAATAAATAGTCTTTGGTCATTTGTTTTTTCAATGTATTATTTATTTAAAAACTTTTTTTAATCTAAAGCTGTTTATTTAGTCATTTTGAGCACACCACACATCAGATTGATCTTTCTTCTACTTGCACACATAAAAAACAATTCAAAGATAGTTTTCCTATGATTTGACATCAATTTGAGGTCATTTTCTATTTTTTTTACTGGTACATGTGTGCTTTAGTGTTTTAAAACACTTAAAATGAATTTTTAGTCATCTTAATAAAATAAAAACTCAAATTGATGTGGTGTTATTCCCTATATTTCATAAATCAATCTACAATTATTTCTAATGATTTCATGGAAATCGGTGGTCATTTTCTTGGTTTTATCCCCCTAACACGTGTTTTTAAAGACTTTAAAATCTTTAAAATCAATTTATTTAGTCAATATGATCACACAGAATGTCATATTGATGAGTTTTATCCTCGTAAAAGTCAAAAAAAAATTCAAATGTTTTTATCTATGATTTTACGTCAATCTGAAGTCTTTTACTATGGTTTTCCCCATTACATGAATGTTTTAATATTTCAAAGCACTAAAAAAGTGTTCTTGATCATCCTAAAAAAATAAAAACTCATATTTATGTGGTGTTAGTTCCTACATTTCAAAAATAATTCCATGGTTTCTTCCCTATAATTTAACGGAAAATTACGATCCCTTACTTGGTTTTAACCCCCATAATCTTGTTTTTAAAGACTATCAAATATTAAAAATCGGTTTATTTAGTGACTCCAAGAACATAACACATCAAATTGATGTGTCTTCACCAACTAAACATAAAAAATTATTCAAATACAATTTTAATATGATTTTACATCTATTTGCAGTCGTTTTCTATGGTTTCTAATGTTATTTGAATGTTTTAGTTTTCTAAAACATTATAAATACATTTTCTATTATCTTAGACAACTAAATACTCATATTGATGCATCATTAATTCCTGCAATTCAAAAATCAATCTAAGGATGTTTTCCTATAATTTCATAGTAATTGGATGTTATTTTCTTGATTTTCACCCCATTATGCTTGTTTTTAATGACTTTGGTATCTTTTGAAATTTTGTATTCAATCATTATGAGCACACCACATGTTAGATTGGTGTTAATCCTAGTTTTACCCATCTTAAATAATTCAAAGGTAGTTTTCCTTTTATTTTATTTCAGTTAGAGGTTATTTTTTATGGATTCGACCATTACACATATTTTTTATTGTTTTAAAATACTAAAGAAAATTCACTAATCCTAATAAAATAAAAATTTGGATTGACATAGAGTCAATTCATTTATTTTATAAATTAATTAATCATTATTTTAATATGATTTCATGGAAATATGAGGTAATTTTCATTGTTTTGACCCCCTGACCCATATTTTTAGAGACTCTCAAATCTTTAAAAAAATTATTCTATAATTATGATCACACTACATGTTTTATTGACTTATCATCTACTCATGAACATCAAAAATAATTCAAAAAAAATTCCTATGATTTTATGTCAATATGAGGTTTTTTTCTATGGTTTTGATCATTACATGCATGTTTTATTATTTTAAAAAAATGAATTTTCATAAATATTTAACAATAGATAACTAATATTAACATGGTAAATTTTTTTACATTTTGTAATCATTTTAAAAAAAATCATATGATTTCACAGCAATTAAAGATCGTTTTCTTGGTTTTAACACCCTCATGCATGTTTTTAAAGTCTATAAAGTCATTAAAAACTTTTTATTTAGTCATTTAGAGAACATTACACATTGGATTAGAATGACATATACTCATATACATCAAAAATAATTCAAATATGTTTTTACTATAATTTCATGTCAATATGAGATCATTTACAATAGTTTACACTATTACATGCACATTTTTTTATTTTAAAATGAAAAAAAAAGTCTTTTCTCGTATCAAGATAAATACAACTTAGATTGATATATATTTAGTTCCTATATTTAAAACATCAATCTATGATTGGTTTCCTATAGTTTCATGGAATTTTTAGGTTGTTTTCTTGATTTTTACACTAATGCACATTTTTATAGACTTCTTAATCTTTAAAAACATCTTATTCAAACATTTCTAAAACACAACCTGTTGGATTAAAATTTATTCTACTATTATACATCAAAAATAATTTAAATACAATTTTCTTATGATTTAACATTGATCTGAGGTCATTTATATAGGTTTGACTAGTATACGCATGTTTTAGTGTTTTAAAAAACTAAAAAAATGGTCATCTTTATAAAACAATAACTTATAGGGACAAAGTGAAAGTTACAAAATTTAAAAAATATATCTAAGGTTTTTATTCTATTATTTCATGAAAATTAGAGGTCATTGGTTGGTTTTTGAACCCTTAACCACATTTTTAAAAACTATCAAATCTTTTAAAACTTTTTATTTTGTCATTCTGGGAACAATACATATCTAATAGATGTTTTTTATAAACTTAAACATCAAAAATAATTACAATACAATTTTCCTATTATTTAACATCAACATGAGATTAGTTTTAATGGATTCAATAGTTATATGAATATTTTAGTACTTTAAAACACTAAAAATTCTTTTTTGGTCATCCCAAGTAACAAATAACTTGAATTTATGATGAATAATTTCTAACATTTCATAAATCATTATA
Organism: Viscum album; assembly: GCA_963277665.1. NCBI lineage: Eukaryota > Viridiplantae > Streptophyta > Magnoliopsida > Santalales > Viscaceae > Viscum > Viscum album. The sequence goes on along the minus strand of OY728139.1, from coordinate 1,144,190,456 downwards.
TGTTTGTTTTTATGTGATATAATAGAAATAAAAGGTTTATTTCTTAGTTTTGACCCCTTAATGCACATTTTTAAAGACTGAAAAATCATTAAAAATTGCTTATTCATTCATTCTGAGCACACCACACAATGGATTGACATACTCTCTGCTCATACATGAAAAGAATAATTTAAAAATTGTTTTATTATGATTCCACACAAATTTGGGGATATTTTATATGGTTTTGACGATTACATTTTTGTTTTAGTCTATTAAAAAACTAAAAATATATTTTTTGTTTATCCTGATAAAATGAAAATTTTGATTGACATGGCGTTAATTCCTATATTTCATAAATCAATTTCTAAATTTTTTACTCATTATTTCATGGAAATAATAGGTTTATTTGTTGGTTTTGACACCCCCCCCACACACACACATTTTTAAATACTATCAAATTTTAAAAAACTGTATATTTGGTCATTTTGAGAAAACCATGCATCGTATTGCTGTGTATTTTACTCACACATATAAAAAAAATTCAAAAACAATCCCATAATTATATTCAAATATGTTGTTGTTTCTATGGTTTCAACCATTAAAAGTATTTTCTTGTGTTCTAGAACACTAAAAATGTGTTTTTGGTCATCCTAATAAAATGATAATTCAGATTAACGTGGGATCAGATCCTAATTTTTTTTTAAACTATGAACAATTTTCTAGAATTTCATGGAAATAAAGGTTTTTTCTTGATTTTAACACCCAGATACATGTTTTTAAAGACTTTGATATTTTTAAAACTTCTTATTTTGTCATTCTAAGCACACCATACATAGGATTGACATACCATCTACTTATACACATCATATTAAATTAAAGGACAATTATTATATGATTTAAAATCAATCTGAGGTATTTTACTATGGTTTTGATAATTTAAAACTTATTTTAGTGTTTTAAAATAGTGAAAATGTGTTTTTGATCATCCCAAGAAAACAAAAACTTGGATTGACATGACGTGAGTCCATGAATTTTATGAATAAATTAAAGGTCATTTTCTTTTGATTTCATGAAAATTCAGGATTTTTTGTTAAGTTTTGACTATGACACTACAATGTGAGAATTTTTTTCTCTTTACTATAATCAATTTAGAAATGGAAATTTTATTTTAATTATAAATTTAAAATTAAACATTAAATAATAATAAAAGTAATGGATAATACCTCATACAATTGGTCTATCAACATCTAGATAACATATAAACACATGATGATTCCCACTAGCTACATCTAGAACCAACAATATATATAAATATTATATATTACAAGAATATAAACAAAAATTACTGTGAGTATATTTTTTTTTACCTATGTCACCACCATTTGTGAACTAAAAATAAGATGTTGTGTCATCACCTCAATTATGTGTGCAAACATATATGATAATATATCCTCATATTTTACTCATAGATATTTAAATTGATCATCCATACTACATGGCATAGTCTACACAATAGTGTCTACCTCAACCAATGTGCACATCTTTATATCTCTCCCTGCACCCATCACTTATATTCTAACAACTTCATATTGTGGGATGCATGTTCCATAGGTGAGTAATTAACCATGACCCTAACTCCCTAATACATAATAAAATATCTTATCTTCATGCATAAAACTATGTTTTTAGTCCTCTATAAGCTATACTATCATAGTGTCAAACTAGGCCTATCAAATATACATAATTAATTTATAATAAAATTTGAGTAATTTTTATAAAATAAAAAACATTATTTACTAAATAATTTTCTTAATATATTGTAAACAACATTCAGATAACCCACTCAAAGAGTCCTAATCCATATCTATATTTTATCAGTTGGATCATCCACTAGTGTAACTATAATAAAGGTGACGAATAATTACATATTTATATTCATCTTATACTATAATATTTTAAATATATAAAAGATAAATTAATTATAAACATGGATTATATCTAAGCTGTAACATGTGATGAGTGCTAAGTCTAGAAGGTGTTCCATACTGCACCTAATTATGTAAAGGACTACTAGACTCGGTCTATATTCAATGTATTTAGGTAATAAACACATGAAAATTTATAATTGTTTATATATTAAAAGTAATAAATTTTACCATTATTTCCTCACTCGACCAAAACTGAATTGGATCATATCATTGGGTGGGATGAATGCCTAGAGGGACTCATTGTACAATGTCTAGAACAACCAAAAATAGTTACCAATGATATCTTTTAATATTTCCCTTGTAATATTTCCAAAACATTGGGCATTTGGTAGTGCACACTCTAAGAAACTTGTCTAGATAGGATATCAAATTATCTTATTTTAAAAAAAATCTAGTGGCTACAACACTAGTAGAAATAATATCAAGAAAATTTAAATAGTAATTTTACCTGAACCTGTCTCCATAATCTTTCAATCACATCATGGGGGAAGGAATTCTACTCATGAATCATCAAAAATAATTTTTGGGAATATTATATCAATTTCCATAGCTAACAAATCAGTATCGGTGTTACTTAGAAATTAATATTTAACATATATAATTATATTTTTAATTATTGGTATATAAAAAATAATTATATAAAAAAATTAAACATATTACTATATTAAAAAATAAATAAAAATGAATAACTAAATATACAATTCATATTATGTGTGTATATCTATATACACTAATAAATTTAATATCTTAGTACTAATTAAATCACAGTTTCCAATTTTGTAAATTACTCATTATTTTTAATTGAAATTAATTTTTGTTCCTTTTATGTGTGGTGTGATTGTGTTAGATGCCTAGTGCAAATCATTGATCCTTTAAAAGGATTTTTATTTGAACCTATAATATTTCACACAATGGTAGTGGAGCTATGACATCCTATTTATGAGATCTTCTAGGACATTTTCTTTGATGTAAAAGATAGCATGTCATAAGGTGATATTTCACAGGATGATGTGCCACATGATGATGCACCACATGATTATGTTCCACATGATCATGAAACATATTCCCCACTCACTACTAAAGAAGATCCATAGACAAGAAATAGATGATGTATTAGTTATTGTATTTCACTAGTTCAACCTATAACTACTATAGATCTTCTATTTATGAGTGCTCAAAATGAGCTTTATCATCGATAATTATCATTAATAAAATGGGGTTTCATGAACACGTTTTTTAAGCACAGATAAATACTCAAATTTTATTTTAAATTATTTTGTGGTCTATAAATCTCTCCTTAGGAAATCCAACAAATATTTTTCACCACCAGCTGCACTGCACCACTATAGAACTATTGAAATTTGAAATTAATTTGATGAGGGTGGGATTTCAACACTCACTCGAAACATCATGAACATATAGCCTTACCACTATTATAAGTGATTGTTATTGTCATATAATGATATATATATATGTATGTATGTATGTATGTATTTATACATTTATGTATATAATTTTTAAATATATATTTATATTAATATATATGTTAATTTTTCTATTTGTGTGTGTGTGTATTTATTAAAATATTTGTGTGTGTCTATATATAACCATTATATATTTATATATATTTAAATAAAATTATATATATTTATATAAATTTTTATAATTTTTTTGGATATATATATAAATTAATTAAATAAATTATAAAATATAATTATTGATTATTATAAATATAAAAATAATTTTTTTTGTGAAAAAAAAATAACAAAAAATAAATAAATAAAAAAAGAACACAAAAAGTTACATGGAAAACCTAAATAGAGAAAGACAAAAGGAATTGGAGGAACCAAATTTCAAAAATTGATTGAAGGTTACAAGGTTCTTTATAGTGTTAGATCATAGAAAATAAAGAGAAAAAACATAACCATATCCTAACCCAACTAGTCCATACCGCATGGTCTATTCCCCTACACCCTCAGCCAGGATAAGTGATGGGTTGTAGTCTTGGTATTTCACCCAGATCCCCCTACTTCCATTATTAGTCCCCCCAAAAATTACATGTCACACCACGGGATTTTTGGGAAAGGTCAAATAGGATTCAGGTCACAACACTAACATTATTACATAAATTATGTAAATGAAATAGATGATAACTATTTATTATAATTTTATTAATATGCATTTAAATACACATAATATATGTAAATATTTTTTAATATTTATTTATATATCCTTTATTCATATATATATATATTATAATATAGATAATTATATATATATAAACATGCACACATATAATTATAAATATAAATGTATATTATAAAATATTCAATATGAAAATAAATATATAGTTTTAAATATATAGTGTATTATTTGTATTTTTAAATTTATATGTAAAATTCATATTTATATATTTTATAAATATACATATGTAATTATAATTATATATATAAGTATGAATGAATAAATACATTTTATATAAATATACATATTTATTATAATATAAATCATACTTAATAATATACATATATTATATTATGAAGGGAACCCTTTTTTAATTATAAAAGGAATTTATAAAGGTTTTTATTTATGAATACATTAAAAAAGGTAATGATAAAGGTTACCCTTTATCAATTCATTTAAAAAATAACCAATAAAGAGATCCCTTTGTCAGCATTTTTTTCTTGAAATCACTGATAAATGGTAGTACTATTTTTCATGAATCTATAATAGTATATAGTGGTTCCAATTTTATCGGTTATGAAATATGCTATTGTTACAGAGACTTAGTGTGATTCTGGTGCTGCTTCTACTATACTATTGATGTCTTTATTGGCTTATGAAATAGTGTTAATAAAGGTTCCATATAAAGAAATAAATCCAAGTGGGTCGTAGCCAACTTTGATTTTTATCATAATCAATGAATTGTTTTAGATTCTCACAATAGAGAACATTATGACCAATGAAATTAAAATAAAGATTAATTAAATATTACACTAGAACTAGGAAGGAAGGATCATCACATGTAATTTATAATCAATTTATTTACATAAATTAATACCTTTAGTTCAATTTCTTTCTTCATTAATGAACCAGTCGACCACTTCTTATCATTCATTCATTTAAGTGAGAGGATTTAATGGTATAATACCTCTAGTGGTGATACACATGTCCACTACAAATCTTTAATCATTGCTGTAAAAAATATGGGTTTTAGAATGGAATATTTGGATGCTTGTATCATTGATGATTAAAACTCTTCTTGGTCTCTCTATTCTTGAGAGGTTGGTGGAGGGGGATTTATCTCCATTTTTTATAGAATTATAGGATAATATCCCACTAAGAATTAAAATAATTCCTTCAATAATTTCATTATTCACAACCACAATTGGGTTTAGAAATGACATAATCAGTTTTAAATAGATTTAGGGTTAGACAGATAATAATTACACATGGGACCTTATTATTTTTCATAATCCTAAACAAAAACCATGTATAAATAATAATATTATTGTTATTTTCTTGACATGCACTAAAAACGGGGATAAAATAAATATTGTTTTCATTAAAAAATTAATTAATATTTATTTAAATAATATTTAATATGACATTTCTCATCAAACTATTATGCTCGATCCTCCAATCCAACTCATTATCTATTAGGCCATTAAAATTTACTATTAATTTAATGAATAAGTATCATTTTATTATTCACTATTAAATAAATATTATATTCAAAAAACTAGTGAATAAATATTTGTTAAATATTCACATATGCAAATAAATATATATTTTATACCATGTGAGTGAACCATAATAAATAAATACTATATATTTATTTAATTAATAATTTCCATGTGAACTGAATATTTATTTAATATTATACTTACATAATATTCTATCAAATAATCGATTACAGGATATATATGATCGGTTAAACATGAATAATTATTAAACTTCATATAGGAATAAAATTTATTCAACATGTTAAATTCAAATAGAATTTAATTGTGGTTTCAAATACACTTAATGTGTGACCATCTAGGACCCTTTCTCAGTTAAATTAGGAAAACCCACCAAAAATAAAATTTTAGTATCTAGAAACATGCTAAGGAACCCATAAAGAAAGAAGATAGAATCTTTAACAACAAAAACCACATATGATCTTATTATGTGTAATATAATCCTTTTATCTCGATATCACTAATCATGTAAGTTTTATTCTTGTGTAATCAACCAATATGATAGATGACGCTTTATTTGATATTTGGAAATGGACAGCCAACATAATTACATGCCCATGGTCTTAATAAGTTAGTTTCATTTCCATAAAATGGACTGAGATAAAAACTTCCATTACATAAGGGAAAGGAAAATTCTTTCTTGTATTATTCATTAATTAAATATTACATGTGACTCACCCAATTTATCTAACCTCACCGTGAGCATATTTCATCATGGTTTTCATTAATACAAAAAAGTATGTTACTTTCAACATTTATTAATAATAATCTTAAAGTATAAAGATCATTATAAACATATATTGATAAAAACATCCAATGATACATATAAATGTCTATTTCCTACTTTTTGGTTATGTTATCATAATCAATTTCTATAAATATTACCAATGAAATACACCATGAGAAAATTTCTCAACGTATAATGAGTTTCCACCCCTGATAACTTGTATTATTTTCATCTTGTAAACTGATATCATCTGGATATAGAATATATATTCAATAATACACTCATAGGATTTCTAGGTTCTCATCATAGTGTGGAACTTCTAGGACCAATTAGTGTAACATGAACCCTTTGGATGTTATGAAATAGATGTTATACCAAAGAACTATCATCATGTGGTAAGATATTAATTAACATGGTGAATATTCTAGTAATTTAATGTACATAGAAGTTGGTTCTAGGGAAATAACTCCAAAGGAATCCCACTTGAACTAGATTCAACTTCTAACAAATAAACCGGTTAACCTATCATGATAAATAATATTTTACTAATATATGGTAATAGCTACTGATCCTACCATGCTAAAAATATTTGATCTTCTGACTATTAACTTGTGCCTCTAAAGAAATACCTCAAGAGATGATGTTTTTGAGTATATATCCTCATCATCCCTAACATTTTAATAATACCTTAGTTGAAATCCATCATGATATGGTAAAATTTTACTATCTTGGTACACCACCAAAATCTAGAAGAAATCATTGATAGACTTGTTTCTTAAGATTTATTATAAACAACAACATACTCAGTCAAATATATATATATATAAACTACTATCTAAAACAGGATTTACTATTTTAATTTACCTTAGACTTACTATGATTACACACCAAACTGATCTAAATAATACTAGTTTTATATTCCTTTAAAACTAGCATTCCCATTTCTCTAATTTCCATGGACTTGTCTAGTTATTTATTCTCAACCACCATCAGATAGTTATGAGCATCAACCTATTTAGTTCTCTTGGTCTTGTTTTATATTTTTAATATTTTTATTCATAAGGAAGGTCAAATGTGTGTATATATGATGGAATGTGAGATAGATTTACAAATTAATATTAGGAATTTATAGTCTATGCATCATAATAATTTCATGTGACTCTGAAATAATTTGGGTATATTATTCCATCTTATAATTGTCAATGTCATGTCAATTGCATACTACAACTTAGATTAATAAACCCTTTGATCTATACTAGTAGATCTTATTCCTAATAAGTTAGGTAGTCAATTATTTCAACTTTAGAGAAATTATTTAGTCTTATATAACCATAAGAATACTCACTTGTTTTTATAAGTTATCAAACATACCTCTTGAAAAACTATATCTCTCCCACTAACCATTTTTATAAACCTAATAATATTTTGTTCCAAATTAAAATATTTTGATCATTATAATGGTTTCAACCCATTTATGGATCCATGAAACATACACTCCATATTAGCATTCTATGATGTCTCCAACCTTTTTGGCCATGCCATATGAATCATAAATTTACCTCCATGAGAGTATTCCTTTATATCTAATTCCTAATACAATGATCATAATGGATATGACAAGTATAATTCAAATGGATTTAAGAAATATGGTTTGATTAATGGTTTTTGTCGCAAACTATATCTTAGAAATTAAAACTTTTAATAATCAATTATGATTTATTGATACCAACTTGTACCATCCATATATTTTTTTTCTTGAATACACACTTATAGTATTAGGTCTATAAACATACCAAATATAATACCCATAAATTTTTTAGATATGTATTCCATTATTAAATTTATATGAACATGTCTATCAAAGATGGTTTCAAATTATTACTTCCAATAGGAATTATTATTCATACCAAATAATATATAATATTAACCACTTTGAAATTCATCTAGTATTTTTGTGGTGTTTGAATTGGTTATTTGGAATTGTGTGGTTCCCACTTATCCATAAAGTGGTTTTAAAAAAATACAAAAACAAAGATTTGGAGGAGTTAATTTTTCTTATTCCAACTAGTGCATATGGGACCAAGATTCAATTAAATCCTTTCATTCTCCTACTATCTCAATATAGACATCCTTCCTATATAGAAATTATTTGGAATGATTAATTCCTTTGTATCTTGTGGATGTTAATATTTTCAATAACTATAGGATAATAATCTGAGATTCACCTTGTGTTTCCTTGGCATACACTTGAAGTTAATGCTAACTTAACAAATTATTAAAATCATTACACCTCCACCTATGACATAATCTCATCTCATCATACTGTAACTTATAATATATACATTATTGAATTTATTTGTAATATGGTTAGTTGGTATGATATTATTTAACAAACTAATTGTAGAAAGGAATCGTAAAAGAATTGAAATATTTTTAATACTATTCATTGATCTATATTTTAGTATCATGATCTCTACGATTTGAATAGGGTAATGTGAGTTTAGGAAAACCATTACTCTGTAATTAATTACCAATGAATACTTGATTATGATATTCTCTAAAATATTATCCTAGAGGAACCTATGTATTTTTTCATGTGCATTAATTTCTTTTATCTTTCATTCTTAAAATTTCTTAACTGAATTTAATGAAATATATGAATTAACCTCTAGCTTCTCCTTGGAATTGTTCACTCTATGTAGATAAAAAAATTCCAAATATTTGTTCCATGCCTTTATTTCTAAATTTTTCTTCTTGTAAAAATATATAATTATTTATGTCGATAATACCTAAATGGTTTTTAGTTTCAAATAATTATAAATACTCTTTTGGGTGTATATTTGACCACAAAATTTTATTTTACTTGAGAAATAATTATCTTCCAACTACTTGGTATGAATCATATAATTTATATTCATTATATATTCCAAAAATTATATATCAATGAATCTAGTATTATTGAATATTTAATTATGTATATAATTTCATAAACAAAATTAATTTCAAAATGAATAATGTCTCATTGGGTCCAACAGAACACTGAGATAAATGTATAGGTAACACTTGATACAAAAAACATTTCAACTAGAAAACTTTTATTAGGTATTACAATGATGTGAAATTATAATTGATGAAAAATGAATTTCCTTTTTTCATCCTTTTAGAGAATTCATCTCCACCTCTTGATGTCATGTGATTCTCACAACTGATATAGGAATAACCCATCCTCAACTCCTTTGATAATACACAATACTTATATTAATGTTTCATTATTTTTTTAGTATTTGAATAAAATATAGTATTTAATAACCAAGAAGTAAAATAGATTCATTAAAATCCATGATGAATATATTTTAATTAGATTCAAATACTTGTTTATTTTTCAATTTATTGTAATTATATTTTAAATTACTCTTTATGACCACATGAGAAGAAAATAACCTCATGTTCACCACACTACCTATAAGTCATTTGTCTCATTGAAAGATGTTTTAACGGAACCATTTACTATAAAATATTCATGGTATTTTTAACCCTTTCTTTTCAACTTATTCACCATTAGGGGTGTAGAACCTAGTTCTCTACAACTCTTATTTATCCCGTGAAGTTTTGTCAAAATATTTCTAATCCATTTATCACATAATTCTATATTAATAAGGTGAACCTGGATGGAAAGGATAATAGAATGAGATTAATGGAAAAAAATTTATCCATATGGAAGTTCAAATTCACTAAGTGATCAGTGTAATTTGGTATATTATAGTCAATATGAATAACTAAGTTCCATATTCTAGTTTAAACTACTATAGTGTAGTGACAATCTCATTTATCTAAATCCTATCTTTATCATTATCATGCTTTATGAGGTGGATAAAAAAATATAGGAAATTCTAACATGTAGTAAAAATCTTTCTATAATATTTAGGTGTATAGGAAAGTTATAATACCCATGAAAATATGTGTCAGTGAAGACATGGATTATATCCTACAATATCACAGTGTTATGATGATTTCACTTATCATACCCTAAATTAATTAAAATATTATTTATTTTTTATCATGATTACCAAAGATGTGATGTATTAAAGTTTATTTTTTATACTCCCACAATATTATCTAAATTTAACATCCCTTGTCACTATTTTTAGAATATATTGTCCCATGGATATTTTTGGAGAAAGGATCTATTTTTATATTCTCATAACCTAAACCTATGTTTGAAAAGTTATTTGAAGGGTTTTAGGTAGGCATGTATTTCCAACTATATCGACTCATAGTTCCTTAGTCCTCTGAGTGGACTCCCCAATCCTGAAATCCTAGAATTGGATTTCAAAATCACTTTTCTAATGGTCATACCAAGTCTATATTAGTCTATCAACCCTTGAAGCAAACAGAGTTAATTTGCTCAAAACCCAAGCTAAAATACCTCAATAATTTATAGAATCCCAACCAAAGATGTTCAGGCACTTTGAACTATGGTTCTATATTAACAAAAGTAATGTAAGGCTATATTGAATTAACATTAATTTTAGATATTTTCATAATTATGTATAAATTTCCAAATTTAAATATTAAATCCTTGTTAATGTTAAGTGGATTTTACTTATGTGATTAACCATATCTAAGATAAAAAATTTTAGATAGTCTAATTTTATTTTAATTCCATATTACATGCTTTTTGATTCATTAATATTTGTGATAATGATAGCGCATCTATAAAGAAATTAACCATGAAACTTGATTAAAATGAAATAATAAAATTTGTGTGATCATGAGATTTTATATTTGTTATTTTTATAGAAGATGATAAACTAACCTTAAAACATAGGGGAAAATCACCTTCAACCATAACCATGTTTGTGATATAGAATTCCACAAGTTCATCCATGAACCTCCTACATTGGATTCACCATGGATCTATCTTGAACTACAACTACTCACCTTGGAGCCTCATATATTACATAATTTTGACCCACATGTCAGTGAGGGGAACTTATTGATTATTTTAGGAGGTTTACATAAAAGAAATCATCGTAACATTGTCCCTAACATAATGAGAGGAGGGGATGACATATACACAATCACTTTAATTTAATAATAATAAATTAAAATAAAACCATTCACATACATATGGATGGTATATGTTCATGATCATGCACACACATGCAATAAATTTACATTTTCAATCTAGTTATAAATCACTTCAATTTTTTCATTAATTAATAATAAACATCGTGAATTAATTTGATTAATTATTTGATTAATATATTAATTTAATTTACCTTAATTCAATCAAAACCATCCTTGATAATTTTCATCATCCATAATTTTAAACAAAATAAATTAATTAATTTTATTTTAAATTAATAAACTATACATGAGTACTTTGAGGTAATGAACTGCACCCATCCAAACTACCCATCTTGGTCCTTATTTTGTTTCATCACACAATATACAGCAAATATGGTGTGACATTAAATTACAAGGAATAAATTATCCATAACTAAAACACAATAATATATAAATTATGTGGCAATTAATTCTATTAAATCACATGGAGTACACTATAGGTAAATAACATACATAGCTCATATTTTATAACTTGACATAGAAATTAATTTAATATATAATTAATAATCCTATCACATGGTGTGTATTGTTAATAAGTTATGAATAGACAAATGTTAATTATGTTTAATTATATCACAAACCTTTATTTCCATATCAAATAAGTAAAATTATATATAGTATACTATACAGATTTTACTAGTGTTTCAAGAAGAATAATCTATTTTTCTTGTGTCCTAATAAAAGCCTATGGATGGGGAGCGTTTGTTAGACATATACATGTATGAATTACACATATCTTGTATATTAGATACATGTTTTGTGAATTTGATTCTTTATGGGTTTTATGTCCATTTTTTGGTAATAAATTTGTGACATAGCTTGGACCTATTGTTCTCCACTATAAAAACACATGGATTACGGGTTGTGTAATCTAGTTACACAGTGTGTATTCTAAAAAACCATGTGATTACCAAGACCAGTCAACATGTGGAATGCATTAAATTAATTCCATGTGTATTTAATACATTATGCTTTGAATTAATTCAGGATTCATCTAAGTGAAATGAACATGTGTACATGAAATTTATTAATAGGTTACACATCATGTGGTGTTGTTTTATCCATCCAGAAACCTTGGAACTTCCTAATGGAGTATTCCAATTATGTTCATGTTAAATTGAATTTTACATGGTTTTATAAGCAGGAATTAAGAAAGATAAGTGAATATTTTTATATTATAATTTAAGAATAAATAATCCATAAATTAAAAATAATAGAAAATTCATATCATCAATCAATAATTAATAAATAAATATAAATTAATTATGTGACTGCTCTAATAACACTTGAAGTTTTTGGGAATAGTGGAATCATATATTGTGTTATAACCAACTTTTATGTCTTCAAAATAAATGAATAATATGAGATATACATTAAAAAGAATATCATTAATAACAGAATTAAAATGAATATTAATTGACTGTTTTTTTCAGAACCAGGAAGGAAGAATCATCACATGTATTTTAAAATTACTTTATTTAAATAAAAATTCCTTTAGTTTAATTTCATTCTTCATTGATGAATCGGCATACCAATTCCTATCATTTTTTCATTGTAGTGATAAGATTCAATGATAGAATCAATCTAGTTGTGATCTACACATGCACCAAAAACCTCCAAAAACTTCATTGTAAAAATCATTGTGTTCTAGAATGTAAGAATCTGATGCTTGTGTTATTCATTGATGATCTCTAAAATATTCAATTCAGGTGGAAGGTATCTTCTTGATCTCTCTAGTCTTTAGAGGTTTGTGGAGGAGGATCACTTTACAATATTAATAGCATTTTAGGAGAAAATATTTATAGGTCTTGAGAGAATTCTCTCTAATCATCCATTGTGCACAACCACCATAAGGTTTAGAAATGACATAATTGAGTGTAAATAGAGGTAGAGTTAGAAAAATAATAATTGTACATGTGCCCTTATTGTTTTTATTAATCCATGGAAAACCCCATGTTTAAATTGTTATAATATTATTATTTACATGACATGTGTTAAACATGTGGATAAAATAAATATTATTTCCATGAATAAATTAATTAATATTTATTCAAATAATCTTTAATATTTTCATTCTCACAAGACCATTAAACTCAATCCACCAATCCTCTTAATTATTTATCAGTCCTTGAATAATGAATATTTATTTAATAAATAAATATTACTACATTATTTTCCAGTAAAAAAATATATATTATATTTTAAAAGAAAGTGAATGAATGTTTTTTAAATATTCATGTAACCAAATAAATAAATATTTTTTCCATTTTGAATGAAACATAATAAATAAATATTAAATATTTGTGTGATTAATAATTACCTTGAGAAATGGATATTTATTTAACATTCAACTCCAAAAATATTCAATCAAATAACTAGTGACTAATTATAAGTGATCAAATAAACATGAATACCTATTAAACAACTTGTGATAATAATATTTATTCAACATGTTAAATTAAAATAGAATCTAACTGAGGTATTTTTAGTAAACTTAGTGTGTAACCCTCAATCCCCCTCATTGGAATTAGATAGAACCACCTAAATTTCAAGGTTTTCATCATACAACATTCTAAGTCATTCATGGAGAAAAAAGAAAAATGTCACAATCAAAATAACCATATATGAACATAAATTGTGTAATATAATTCTTTTATCTCTTTATCTCTAAACAATATGGTTTTATATTCATGTCATCAACCTATGTGCTCGATGTGTCTTTGTTTTACATTCAATAAATGAACATACCAATAGAACTCCATGGACTTGGACTTAATAAGGCTATTCCATTTCCATCAAAGGTCTTGAGTTATCAACTTCCATTGAAGAAAAATAGTGGAAAATTTCATTCCTATATTATTCACTAATTCAATATTACTCATGGAACATCCAACATATCATAGCTCACTGTGAGTATATGTCATTTTAGTTTTTGTCCACACATCAAAGTATGTGATTCATAATATACATTAAAAATAATATTAAATTCTAAGGATCATTACACATTCCCATAGATATGGACATATAATAACACATATAATTGTGTATTTTCTTTTGTGAGTTCATATTCTCATAATCTTAGACTCTAAAGATCGCTATGGGCATACACCATGAAAAAGTGTCTAAAATTATTATGTGTATCCACACCAAATATATTTTATCATTTTCTTCTTGTAAAATGATATTATTTCACTATAAAATATATATTTTAGAGCAATATCAAGGCACTTCTAGGTTATTATCATAATGGTGAACTTCTACTACCTTTTAGTGATATAGTTACCCTTAGAATTTTATCACATAGGTGTCATTCAAAACAACAACCATCATATGATAAGGTATTAATTGACATGATGAGTATTCCAGTAATAAAATTTATATAGTATTTGGTTCTATGGAACTAAGTCAAAAAAATACTAATAATACAAACTCAAATGAGTCACCATTTTTTCCTAGTAGTCAGATTCATATGCTCGTGTCACAACAATCAACTTTTTTTCACATGGAAGAGGTTTTTATCCAATATCCATCTTCTTTACATGTGGGAGAATATTTTAAACAATAATAAACTTATTTATATGTGGTATTAGATTCTGGATAGGGGACTTTGTATCCACAACCTATGACACATGAGGATATAGAGGTAACTCTTGAACATGCAGCTACACATGGAGAAAAAAATCAACACATAAACATCAATAGAGTATATATGACTACATTATTCATATGTATGGACACTACCATAGAATATGGATTATTTTTTTTCTAACTTTTCTAATAACTTATAAAAAACATAGAGAATGGACACCCTTTCTTAGGGTTTTGTTCATCCTTTATCAATGCTTTTTTAGTGCTAAAAAGAGTTGTATTTCTAAAAAAAATTAGCACTACGAAAGGGTCCTGAATTATTTACCTATGTTTTTACAGTTGTTTCATTTATCTCACATCAAAAAATAGTTCTTTTATTTATAAAATTTATAAATCATAATACAAAAATCCCATTTGAATAGTGTATTCCTTACCCAACTAAATATTTATCTGAAGTGCTACCACTATCATCGACCACCACCATCTCGAGTTATATCCTCCCTTACTTGGAAAGAATATTGTATATGCTTTAAAAAATTATGATTTGTGGTGTTCCTAGGATTAATAAATTATTTAATAAATATTTTTTAGTCTTTCTCAATGCTAAAAAATGACTGAGAAATCCCCCTACTTTATAATGGATTTCTCAGTGCTAAAAAATTTCTAAGAAATGACTTTTTAAGTGATGATAAATGGGATTTCTAATGTAATTGGATGTCACATAGAGTACACTAAAAGACATAAATGTGAGCTTCATTAATGTTATTTTCATTGATCTTATTTTTTAAAATCATATATATATATATATATATTGAAGGGATTACAAACACAAATTAATACACATCCTAGGTATGCAAGTGGTTTGGGCCTTATATCTCCCTACTAGAATTGGAAATCACCCATGAGAACCTATAACATATATTTTTTGTTCTGAAGTCAAAATTTTATGGTGTCCTAATGCCCCATAATATATATCATAAACACCTAGAATCCGTAAATCCATTTTTTCCCAAAGTCACATGCCATGCTATGTTATCGTTTCCCTACCTCATCCATGCCCTACTGACACTACCGGTGAGAACCCCCACCCAATGCACCTATTCAATATCATTTTAATTACTAAATTTTACTCCAAATTTTTGTTTTTGAAATTATTCTATAAAATTAAATTAATTTTAGATTTTATATACTATACTTTTCCAAAAAGAATAATTTAATTAACTAACATTAATCAAGTTATAATTTAAAAAAATTGATATTATTACAATATTTCTACAACACCCATATAGTTGGTAATTATTATAAATTATTAATATAATTTTTCTCAAATTTTAAAAAATAACAAAATAGTTTTCATGAAGGAGGTTCATGCAAGCATAATATGTATCTTATTTGAATGGAATTCATGTAAACTGATACCCATATTGGTATATTTTGACCATTTCTATAAATAAAATCCTATATAAAACTCATTAATATAAATTAATAGGGTTAATGATTTCTTGAGAAAAACCTTTATTCATTGACCTCAAATATGAATTTCTCTTTATTAGTTCTTCATAGTGGTTAAGAGGCAGTTGATTAACCTCACCTTTAATTCCTTGGTCTAATCCACCTCCCTTTACAGCTATATGTTATTTATTCTCAAGATCTTATTCTCCACCATCAGTAGAACCATGTTGTTATCATAGCTTCCACTAAACATGGATTCCTCAAACTCTATGTACTTCACTAGGGAATCCTTAGGGTATGAGGGGAATACACAAGGCTCACACTACTTCCTATATATCTTGATGAGGAGGTGGAGGTACCCACTCAAAAGCCTCTTATTCTAGAATTACCACCACTTTGTTTCATCCTTTATAAACCTGTTCCCATGGAGATGGATGAAGCCAGGGTATATAAATTCAAATGAAGTAGGGAAGGGGTTAGTTTTGTTAAAAAAATATAAAATAACTTTTTAGAATCTAGGAAGGAGGAATGTTATTCTATTATAATGATAGTGTAATTTTCATAGCTCAGAATATGGTATTTAATGCAAGGAAAAGGCATATTTTCAAAAAATTATACTTCATTATAAAAATTCTAGAGGATAAAGTGTTAGATATTCAGAAGTTAGCTGATAGAAAAAATATAGTATACATGTTCACTAAAACCATAGTATAATAAATTATGTGGTAGAATTATGCCTCAGTGGTTCTTGGGTGAATGTGAGGAGGATGGAGAAAACTTCATGTTATGAATAAGTGGTGGAATGAATATTTGTTCCCATGTTTTTTAGGGTTGATAAAGTTTCCTTATAATAGTATTCAAATGGGATATTTTTAAGGTGTAAATTCATTTTCATTCACTATATTTTGGTTACTATAATTTCATTCATCATAATTACATTCACTAGATGAATGATTAGTACAGTGTGCAGACATAAATAATATAATCTCACCATTATGTTGTGGTGCCATCAGAAGTTTAGACCTTCTGATGGAATCAAGAAGGGTATAGAATGTTAGTAAACTAGAAGAATCTAGAATAATGTATTTGGAATGGTTTACCAAAGCAAGCGACTTAATTTAACATGTTACTAAACATATCATGTCACCTTGAAAATGGATGCATTTCCAATAAATTTGGAAGATTTTGAAACTAGTATAACTAGTTGAGAAATACTATAAAAAATAGAGGGGACATTTTTTAAAGTGTATCTGGATTTTATACTATGTACCATTGATGTGCATAGTAGATTATAATATTCATAGATATTTCAATCACATTTGTGAATTATAGAGTGTAAATATCCTATAATGAAATTTTACTAATGAATTTATTAGTTGTATATAATTCAAGTACTTATGGTAATATAATAAAAGCTACAATTTTTCTCCCAAGATCTCAGGACAAACCATTTGAAGCACATTAATTTATCTTGTTCTTTTTTACATTATATACTTCTATTTTTTGTATTTTTGTTTCCTTGAATGTTTGTTAGTTTTTATTAAGCGTTTTTAAGTTATATTTTTTGTGATGGGTGGGATGATTTAACTTCCTACTTCTGGTACACTTAGTATGGGAGGGAGCCTTTGGAGGATCATTTTTTCTACTATTCTAGACTACATTGAACTCAAATCATGCAATGTTATAACAGATCATGGATCAAATTTTTGGTGTTCACACAGTGGTATCCTTGTCCTCCCAGTAGATGATACCTTCACATATTTTATAAGAACTTTATCATATTATTGATAACATATGTGTCTATAGGGTCCCAAAAATTCTATATTCAAGATGAAGAAAATTCCATCAAACTTAGCAATGGATAGAAATAAAATATTGAAGAAAGATTAAAAAAAATAATTTCGGAGAATCCAAGTTTGGAAGAGGAATATAATCTTTCTACGTACAGAATTTTGGGAATGGTTCGCAGAAGGCATCACCAGTAAACCAGGTAGTACGTAGAATGTAGAATGATGGAACTGGATCCCGTGAATGAGGTTGTTCATTGAAACAAGACAGATAAATCTGTTATGCATACATAAAACCAAGAAGTTTATGGAATGATGAAGATGGTGCCCCTCTCCTGTGAACCGTCTCATTGGAAAAATGAAGGAGGATAATTCTTTCCCCATGTATGACGTCCCTAGTGTACAATATCCCCCATGAACTAAGAAGTTCAAGGGATGAGGTGGTAATGCCAAAGCCCATAGATGAATCACCTAGATGACTAAGTCCACCATGGGTTTCCGTAAGAGGTGCTACATATCCCATTAATCCAGTGCTCAACTCCTCTATAAATAAACCCCAAGGGGGTTGAAAATGAACAATCCTGAGAGTTTTATAAGATCTCTTAGAAGGGTGGAAGATAAACTGAAGATGGGATAAAAGGGGTTAAATCCTTCCCACACCTAAAGAAATTCACAAAACTTCATCCCCCGAACCATATGCGGGCGGCCCAATGTAGAACTCCACCCCTCAAACCATGTGTGGAAGACCCTCCAAAAAATATAATATGTGGAGGTAGTGTCATTCAGGGAATGAAGGCATCATTTTTTGACCCCATGAATGAATAAAAAATAAAAAATAGTAAATATACGACCCTATTAGGGATGAAGTACGTCGACACCCTTTTATGAGAAATAGTTTTTGGCCAGCTCCATCGTGAACAACATCTGTTTGTGGGAAAAAAATTTGTAGCCAACTCCTACGTGACTTCTTGTGGCCAGCTTCTAAGTGGATGCTTCTATGTGTAAAACAGTTCGTCAACCCTATGCATAAAATAGTATGCGTCCAATTCCTATGCAGCCATATCCTCTACGAACTCCCCTATACAGACTACATAGTTCATGGGTAACCCTTTGTGGACGACAGAATGAGGATGATCCTATATAGACGCTCCTATGCGGAAGATCCTACATGTCCAGCCCTATATGGAAAAGAATCTGCACCCAATGTTCTATACTATGGGGATTTTACCTCCACACCCCTTCTTAGGATTAGTGTTGGGAAGCGGTCTTGACCCTCTGGGTCGGTCCCTTTGCCACCATCACTAACCCCCATGAAAAATGGAGTCTCACTGCAAACTTTTCAGGTTGATTCATCGACATTTTCTATTTCTCCCTTATTCCTCCCCAACATCCATACCTTAAATACCATAAGTTGAGCTAGTCCTAATGAGGCTCTTAAATCCCATCACTAGCCTCTTATTCTAGGTTGATCTAGAACTTTGTAGACAATCGGAGTCTAGATGTTTTCTTTACATGCCTGGACACATCCATTTCATCCATCAAACTCTATGTCCTAGGTGATTTCATATCTTCATAAACCTCCACGGCCATCAGAAATTGAAATTAAATGTCCTAAATATAACTTTTCTTGAATATTCACACAATGGTTCAGAGGATTTACAAAATTTTTCTAAAAATATGGTCTATCAACCAGAGAAAAATTCATCCTCATGAGAGGTTTTTCCTACCTCAATACGCACTAAAGGATCCCATGCCTCCTATCATATCTCTAGATCTATAAATCCCTAGAATCATAGTTTAAACTTTCCTTCCCTCTCATGTTCAAGGCATGTCTAAACATGAAAGTCTGATTATCCTCCATTTAATCATAGTTCCTATAACAACCAGTCCAAACCCTATGGCCTTAAATTAAGAGCTATCATTATGATGGCATGATGTTAAACTATATGTTATTATTCCCTGAAACACAATATTAAATTATGCTATCATAGTCCAAGCTATATGAATTTAAACTATAGTTTACTAGGAATAATCGGATCTTCATAAACTTCCCCAGCCATTGAAAATGGAAAGTTAGTTTCCTAAGGACACCTCTTCTTGACTATGATCACAATTCCCCAATAGCTCTGCATATGTTTCCCACAAAAATATCCTATCAAACGGAAAAAAATTCATCCTCAGGAGAGGATTTTCCTACCTTCGTACACCATAATGGCTTCCATGCCTCATATAATTTCTTCTAAATCAAGATCCTCTAGAATCATAGTTTTCACATTCCTTACCTCTCATGATTGAGGCATGCCGGAAAATCCCAACATGATTATCATCCAGTTAATCATAATCTAATCTATATGAATTTAAACTTTAGTATACCCCATATGATGCTCAAAAGGGTACTCCCACTAAGGTAATCCCTTATATTTTCTTGTAGGAGGTTCCATTAGTGCTCCTCTCAACCTCCGCTCTGGGTGTACCTAGATAGGTTGATTTAATTATCCTGGATATCAACACAAGAGAAAAATTTGGAACATTAAAATCCCCTCTCCCCCCCCCTTTGGGATCTAATACCATCTATTAGCTGATGAAGTGGGAACTCTGATCTCCATATCCATTTCCTCCTCTTGTTTCTCACACCGGGCATGACCCACATGGTCTTAGAGGCTGGAAATGGACATGATACCTGCATAATCCAAAAACATGGGCCTCCCCTTAGGTTTTATCCCCAATCAAACCTTCAAATCAACATGAGTCAAGATCCTCCCCATGGTTTCAAAAAACATGGGCAGCTTCTACGTGTAAGCCCCACCCTAATGAACTATGAGAACTCTGATTCCCAACACAACCGAGATACATAGGAAGCCTTTATCTAGGCCCAAGATCCATATCATCTCATCTATTAAATGAGAGATCATGTCTCCTTCAAATGGGAAACTCTCATATGTAATCCCTAATCAAATCAAAAATGGAACCGAACTATGAGGGATTTTATTCCTAATTAACTGGGATATGTAAGAAGATTCCCTGAGGTCCAAACCTAATATCCAAATCACCCTAGCATTCTACGAGCCATATTCTTGGTGGGATCATATTTATCTCAGAGACCATATCTTTCTTGGTAATCTTGAGCTACCTCGTCTTAAGTACTGCATTGGATATTGACTAGGAACCTTTATCCTAAATGTCCTTGTTGCATGAAATTAAACTAAATGGATGGGTCCTTATCGCATGACCTTAAACGGTGATGTGTCTAGTTAAGTGACACCAAACTACATGGGTTCTAATTCATCTGAAGACGATACGTGGGAAACCCATATCATGGGTTCAATCCTGATATTGAAGTAAATTTCTTCCCCCTGGATGATGATAAACACTAGAGAGACTCATCATAAGTATTAACCTATCATTGTCTTAGCAATTCCTGATCTGTTCTTATCCATGATTGATCTTACAACCTAGGGGTAATCTATGGACACACTCTTAGGGAAAGAACCAAGGATTCACAAACATATGAATATTTCTTAAATCTATAAGAGAGTCCCAAAGTAGGTTATAATTCCCTCCAAAAGGGTGTGATGAGCCCGATATCCCATCCACTCAACCAATGGAGTAATGAAGTGTCGTTGGCCAAATCACCACCCGACGAGTGTCTGCCTTTGGAAAGTAGGTCCATGAATCATGGATACTAGAGCCTTTGGTTGTTACTAGCTCCACTAATAAACTTGTAGGAGACCATACAAGGACATTTTAACTTACATAGGCCAATTTCACAAACACATAACCCCATATTGAATCACCCACTGGGATCATGAGAACGAGGAAACTCCTTAATGACATAAAAAGGACACACTGCCCAATCATGGTGGGACCATATCACCCTATCAAAACACCTAGTGCAACATGAATCAAGATGAAACAATGTCTCAGACTTGACCTGAACACGTCAAGGAAATAGTCACCCATATTGGGGGTGAAGCTTATAAAAACCAGATATTCAATGTGTTACTTTATATTTCTATTGAATATTAGTAAGGGTGAGACTTAAATATTGAGGGTATATAGTCTCTCACAAGTCATAAGGGGTTAGATTATTAAAGGAAATTTTAAATAAAATAACAATAATTCAAACCCCCATTTATGTATTACATCATACTGTAAGGCACTTCATTTTTTTATCTTACATGACATGGTAGAGGCATTTAAGGACTTAGTAGAAACACTTTTTTTTCTATTAAACTTCTATAAAAATAGGATTAAAAATACTCCCATTTATTAGTTATTTCTAAAAAATTATTAAGACCCATATTGAATATCCTTTATCAATTCTTTTTAAAAATCTCAGATAAAAGGTACCCTAACGTATTTCCTTTATGAAAACTTCTTAAAAAATAAGGATAAATGGGATAGGTTAGGGTACATTTTATCAGTGATGGTTTTTAGCACTAATAAAAGGTTCCCAAGTGTGGCCTTGTTATCAGTGCTAAAAACAAGTGTTGCTAAAGAAACTCTTCATCAATGCTTCTTTTATCACTAATAAAGGATACCATTCATATAATTCTCTATATATATATGATTATATTTCATATTACATTATATGAATATATTTATATTGATATAAATATAATATATTTACTTAAATTTGATTTATATAACATGAAATATATTTTTACATTAAATATATAATATTTTTACATATATATGATTTTTAAAATAATTAATATTAATTAAAAAATCTAATTATTATTGGGTAAAGTATGTCTAATAATAATATCTTAATATAAAATATTAATTAATTAATTAATATCTTGATAGAAGGTGAAAATAGGATTTAAACTTTAAATGACCAAAACATTTGATCCTTGTGTCTATTTGGGCTCTATGAGTTGTCAAATCAAAGCTTTAGAAGAGATCTATGGTACAAATGGAATATTGTAATATACTTTTTTATTGATTAAAAGAGGCATAGAAGGCCTCTAAAACTGATTTTTAAGTTAATGTACCCTAATTTTAGAACAATTTATGGAATTTTTGTTTCAGTTAAGAGGTCTTCTTGTCCTTTTTAGGTGGAGTTTTAATTTGTTACCTGAGTTTACATTACCATCAATTTGATGTTTATGATATTTAAGTGTTTTTAATTTGGTGGTGTTATTTAGAAATTAATATATAAATATATTTTCATATATTGGAATAAAAAATTAATGATATAAAATTATTTAATTATATAAATATTTAAAAATATTTACTTATATAATGATTAATTAAATATATAATTCAAATTAAATATATATATATATACAAATGTATTTAAATATATATAAACATATATAATGTTTATATATAGATATATGTATATATATATATGTGTGTGTGTGTGTGTGTGTATAAATATATGTAAATATATATACATGCACACATAAATATATTAATTTAATTTATTAAGGGCCTAGATGTTACAAGAAAAGAAAAAAATATTAACAAACATATATGTATTTAAGTATATATATTCTAACATATGTGAATAAATATTAATATATATATATTAAAATAATTATATATTAAAATATATATATATATATATATATATATATCATTATATAATTATAAAAGTCATAAGGGATGATGGTAAAGTTATTTGTTTAGAATGTGTAGTGCAGTAGTTTGAATCTTGCCAACTTTGAATACATTTAGATTTTCAAGGATGAGGTGGCACATGTGTGTTGTTTTGGGGTTGATCGTTTGTTAACTAGCTTGAATGAATGGATCCCATGTGAAATTTTTTTACCCAAATTTTTTTAAAAAAATTGAAGCCTTTATTAGTGATATAAATTAGCACTGATACGGGGAATATTTTATCAGCCGTAAATGCATGTTTTTCATTTGTTTTGATTACAAATTATTTTTAATTAAAATCAATTCTAGTTCCTTTTATGTACAGTGTGATTGTTTCATATACATATTGAACATCATTGAAACTATATAAGGATTTTTTTTTTGATCCAAGAGTATTTCACACATCAGTAGTAGAGCTACAACAACCCATTGAAGAGATATTCCGTGAAATTTTCTTTGTTGTGAAGGATGGTATGTCACATGATGATGTTCCATGGGATGATGTTTTACATGATGATGCACCATATGATGATGTTCTACATGATCAGGTAATAACTCCCCCACTTACTACTAAAGAAGATCCACAACCATGATATAGATATTGTAGTAGTTTGTGTATCCCATTGTTTCAACCTAAAACCACCACATATCCCCCTTTTATGAGTTCTTAAAATGGGCTTTATCACCCTTACGAAAGAATTAATTAAAAGGGATTTTATCAGAACTTTTTTAAGCATAGTTAATGACTCAAAAATAAATTAAATTTTTTCGTGGTCTATAAACCCCTCCTCAGGTGATCCCAGTGATATTGTGCACCACCATCTACACTACACCACCATTCAACTATTGAAATCTAAATCTAATTTTATGAGGGTGGGATTTGAACACTCACCCAACACTTCATGATCATGTAGCCTTACCACTAGTCCAAGTGATTTTTGTTATTATATAATGATAAATTTATATATGTTTATATTTATTAATATATATGTTTATTTATATATTTATTTGTGTGTTTGTGTCTATATATTATCATTATATATTTATATATATTTAAATATAGTATAATATATTTATAAAAAAATTTATAATGTTTTGGGGTATATATATATATATTGTATTTAAATACATTATAGAATATACTTAATTCTTAAAATAAATACAATAAAATAAATTGTTGTGGAAAACAATAACAACATAAAAATAACAAGAACAAAATAATTTACATGGAATATAAGAATCGAGAAAAACCATAGGCATTGGATGAAATGAATTTTACTAAGAGAATTAAGGTTACAAGGTGCCTCAAAGTGCTAAAATATAACACATATATATATAAAGAGAAAAAGTAAAACACTAGCTCATCCCAACTAGTCTATATCATGGGGGATATACCCCCACAACCTCATTTGGGAAAAGTTTTGGGTTGTAGTCTTGGGATTTCACATAGATCCTTCTACTTCCATCATTGAGCCCCAAAAAACTTTACAAGTCATACAACAAGCTTTTATGGTCTAGTCAAATAGAATTCATGTCAAAACACAAACATTTTTACATAAATTATGTAAATAAAATGTATTATAACTTGTTATTATAATTTTATTATATATATTTAAATAAAAAATTTATATCTAAATATATTTTAATATTTATTTATATATACTTAAAACTTATATATTTCATAATATACATAATTATAATTATTTAAATAAATATTTATAAATATACACACATCTAATTATAAATATATACATATGAATATTATAAAATATTTAATATGGAACTAAATATAAAAATATAAATATAGAGTGAATTTTTGGTATTTTTAAATTTATATGTATACTTCAGGTTTCTTTATTTTATAAACATACATATGTATTTATAATTATATATATATATAATTGTGAATAAATAAGTACATTCTATATAAATATAAATATTTATTATAATATAAATCATATTTACAAATATACATATATTGTATTATGAAGGGGATCCTTTTTTCAGTGATAAAAAACACTTGTAAAGTTTTTCATTTATGAATATTTTTAAAAGTCCAACAATAAAGGTTTCCCTTCATCAAATATTTTAAAAAAACTGATAAAGGGTACCTTTTATCAGTGTTTTTGGAAATTGTTGATAAATACTAGTATTATTTTTTATGAATTTGTAGTAGTATGTGGTGGTTCCACATCCATCTGTTATGATGTGGGTTGTGGTTAAAAGGTCTTGGTGCAATTCTAGTGGTGATTATGTTGCACTATAGATGTATATATGGACTTATGAAACAGTGTTGATGAAGGTTCCAGATGCAACAAAAGCATCTTGGGAGTCGTAGTCAACATGAATTTTTATCATAATAAAAGAATAATCCGATATGTGAATGATTAAGAAAATCATGAACTAAAGAATTAAAAATAAGATTATTTAAATATTACACCAGAACCAAGAAGGAAGGATGATCATATTTAAATTATAATTAATTTATTTACATAAATAAATACCATTAGTTGAATTTATTTCTTCATTGATGAATCTACAGACCACTTCAGGTCATTCTGTTATTACAATGATAGGATTAAAGGGTATAATACCTCTAGTAGTGTTTCACATGTGCACCACAATCCTCTGAACATCAATGTAGTAATTTGTGTGTGCTAGTATGGATTATTTTTGATACATGCATCATTCGTTGATGATCGTGATAAGAATCACTTTGGATGGAAGGATTCTTCTTGATATATCTATTATTGAGAGGTTAGTTGAGGTAGATTTCTCACTATTTTCTACAGTATTCTAGGATAATATATCTCTAGGGAGTAAAATAATTCCCTCTGGAATTTTATTATTCACAAACACCATTGGGTTTAGAAATGAAAAAATCTGGTTTAAATATAGGCAGGGTTAGAAAAATAATAATTTTACATGGGGCCTTTTTATTTTTCTTAATCCCCAAAGAACCCCATGTCTAAAAAATAATATTATTATTATTTACTTGACCTGCATTAATCATGGGGATAAAATAAATATTAAATTTATGAATAAATAAATTAATATTTATTCAAATAAAATTTAATATTACATTTCTCAGTAGACCATTAAACTCAATTCTCTGATCCTATTCATTATTCATCAGGAATAAAATAATTAATTTTTATTTAATAAATAAATATCACTGTATTATTAAAAAATAAAAAAATATTATATTCCCAAAAATAATTAATAAATACTTATAAAATATTCGCATAAACAAATAAATAAATATTTTTTACCTTGAAAATAAACCAAAATAAATAAACATTATCTATTCATGTAATTAATAACTACCTTGTGAAATGAATATTTATTTAATATTCAAATCACATAATATTTTTTTGAAATACTAGTGACTTAATATATGTGATCAATTAAACATGAATAATTATTAAATTATATACAAACTTAATATTTATTCAACATGTTAAATTCAAATAGAATTTAACTAAGGTTCTGAATACACTTAGTGTGTGACCTTCTAGGCCCCTTTCTCAGTTGCATTAGTAAGAACCACCTAAAATCTAAGGTTAATATCTAGTCACATGTTAAGGTTCACATAGGGAAAAAATTTAAATTCCTCAAAGACAATAACCACATATGAACATATGTTGTGTAATATAATCTTGTTATCTCACTATCTCTAATCAAATGGGTTTCATAATATTGTGATCAATCTATATGATTGATGTCACTTTATTTGATTTTATATAAATTAACATGCCAATAGAATTCCATGGAGATGGTCTTAAAAAGGTAGTATCATTTCCATAAAAGGGCCTGAGATATAAACTTCTATTATAGAACAGAGGGGAAAATCATTTCTCATATTATTTATTAATGCAGTATTACTTGGGACACACTGAAAGTATCCTACCTCACTACAATCATATTTCACAATTCTTCTCATCAATACAAAAAGTACGTGACTTATAACATGCATTTATAATAATCATAAAGACTAAGGATCATTAAAAACATCCATAATAGGAACACCTAATGAATCGTATAAATGTGTATTTCCTACTTATTTTTCATGTTCTCATAATCTATTTCTTGGAAGATTACCATGGAATACACCATGAGAAATTATCTCAAAGAACTATGAGTGTCTATCCCATAGAACTTATATCAATTTCATCCCATCAAATGATATCATTCAGCTATATAACATATATTTAAGAACACTTTTATCATGAATCTGGGTCCTCATCATAGTGAGGAACTGCCAATACCTTTTAGTGTTACATTTACCCTTAGAATGATATCACATAGATGTTACACAAAATAATGATCATCATGTGATAATATATTAATTAACATGGTCAATATTCCACTAATTAATTGTACATAGTAGTTAGTTATATTATACTAACTCCAATAGACTCCCACTTTCACTTGATTTAGCTTCTAATAATTTAATTGGATATCCACCCATGATATAAATTATTTTGATAAAACAATTTTAGCGATATTGGTCCCACTATACTATATATGGATGATATGACTTCTATTCCATCATGTTTATGAGAAAATCTCTCAAGAGATGATATTTCTTAGTATATATTCTCATTATCCCTAACATATTGGATAATAACATAGTTAAAATTCATCATGATATGGTTTAACTTTAAAATCTTGGTACAACACCAAAATCTTGAACAAATTATTGATAATTTTTTTTTTCTTAATCCATATTAGAAACCACAACATACTCATTAAAATGTATATATGACAACATACTTGGTCCAATTACCATGAACTTATCCATTTTTTCTTTCTTGAAAACTATCGGATAGTTCTCAGTGACAACCTATGTATTTATCCAAGTCTTGTTTTATATTTTCTTCATATTTTTTATACATAAGAAAGATCAAACATGTGTACATATGATGGCATATGAGATGGATTTTCAAAGTAATTTGAGAATATATAGTTTATACATAATAAGAATCCCATATTCACCAAATACATATTTTTTTTATTTTCAAAAATCCATTTTAAGGATAAATGGTAACCATACATTCCAGATGAAAAACCATACTGAAACTAGACATAAAACCAGATTCATAATTCAAAAAATAGTACACCCCAAAGTGCCAAATTCAAATTTTGAAAATACTGCATCCATACCAGCACCATCTAATCACCTAGGACCGTGAGATCCTTGATCCATGCTCTCATGCCAGTCGTTGTCGCTGAACCAAATATCACTGGATACTGGAAAACACTATGCAAAAGACGACATCACCTAAAATCAACCAAAACCATCAAAATCACAATCGTTGGTTGCACTGGTTGAGCCTCTTGAATCACCACCGGCCTCTCGAACAACATATCCCAAAGCCACTTAGAGAAATTCTGAACCAAACCGCACTTGGGGGAGAGCGATGGAACTTCGGATATAGAGCAGAGAGGGAGCGGCCACCAGAGATTGGAAGACCACCACTGAATATCTGAGTACCTCCTGATAATGAAGCACCATAACCAAAAGGAAGACCAACCCGGCAGACCCGAAGACACATAAGAGACCATCACAAGAGACACTCCCTGGGACACCGTCGACCATTCGAACCCACATCCCAAAACACCGTAAAAACAACCGCACATATCTAACTAAGATAAGAGTGGTGGAATCCTGGATCTAGAGTAGAGAAAAGAACATACTCGAGTGTCGAAAGATATCTCGTAACCATGGCCACTCCAACGCCGACAATCGCCACCTCCACCACTAGATATGAGGAAGAAACATCAAAAGAGAACCCATATTCACAGGAGAGAGCCGACTCAAGCTGTGATGGGACACCATCGACCACCAAACATCATAACCCAAAACCCCCATGTGACCACCGCTCCTGATCCACCTCAAAGAGTCGCAGAGGAACAAGGGGTCAGAGTATTGGATTGAGTGTCCAAGGTCCTCAATAGCACACACTTCGACAGGACCACCGACTGCCATCTTGAATATTGTAAATGGTGAAATTCAGAAACACCGAGCACCAAAGAGAAATCAAAATCTGTGAGAGAAAGAGGAAAAGGAGAGGCAGAGGTGAGATGAAAGGAGGGGGTGGAGGGGTAGACACCAGGAAAAAATCCCCACCTCATGATCGCCACCAAAAAAGAAACCCTAGGCTGATTGGGAGAGGGAGAAGATTCAACTAATATATTATGATTTATAATAATCCCATATGACTCTAAACAAATTTGGGTAAATTATTTCATCTTATATTTTTCAATACCTTGTTAATTGTGTACTACAACTTGGATTAAGGAACCCCTTAACTTATACTAGTAGATATTATTACTAATAAATTGGATAGTCATTTATATCATCTTTGGATGAATTATTTATTCATATATATCCACAATACTTTTCACTTATTTTATATATGTTTTCAAACATACCTATCTTGGAAAACTATAGCACTCCCACTGAACTTTTGTAGAAACCTAACAATAGTTTGATCTAAAATTAAAATATAGTGATCTTTATAATTATTTCAACCCATTGATGGATCCATGAATCTAACACTCCATGTAAGTATTATATGATGTCTCCAACCTTTATGGTCATTTAATATGAATTATAAAGTTACCTCCATGAGAGGTTCCCTTTATATATGATTCCTAATATAATAATCATAATAGATATGACAAGTAGAATTCAAATGGATTTAATCATGATAGTTAGAGTAATAATTTCTATCACAAATATGTCTTATAAATTAATCCTTTTATTTATAAATCATAATTGTTTGATACTAACTTGTACAACATATTTACAGTCTCTCTTTAATACTCACTAGTAGAATCAAGTCTAAAAAAATACAAAATATAGTACCCCTGAAGTTTCTTATATGGATTACATTATTTAATTTATAAGAACATATCAATCATAGATGGTTATAACTTACTACTTTCAATTGAAATTATTATTCATACACCTTTGTGAATATAAAACCACTACTATGGTTTTTTTAAATTTCATGAAATATTTGTCTCTGGAATAATTACTCCCAATAAAACTTGTGGGGTTCACTGTTCTTATGCCAAATTTTTTATATGTTTACAAGATTCAATCAAACCCTTGCCTTCTCCCAAAACCTCAATAGAGATGTCCTTCCTAAATAGAAAGTATTTGGTATGATTAATTCCTTATTATCATAGAGATGTTAATATCCTCAATAGATATAGGATAATAAACTTAGATTCACACTGTGTTTCCTTTAACAAACATTTGAACTTAATACTAACTTAACAAATGATTCAAATCATAACTCCTTTGGCTGTGACAAAATGGGATCTAGTTATACTATAACTTATATGATATACATCAATCAATTTAGTCAGAATATGGTTGGTTGTTATGTATCTATTTAGTGAAATATTTCTAGAATGGAATCATGGAAGTCTTGAAATATTTATAAGACTATTCATTATTCTACCTTATTCTATCACTATTTCTATGATGTGAATGAGGTAATGTGATTTTAGAAAAACCTTCACTCTATATTTAATGATTAATGAATACTTCATTAACATATTCTCTAAAATATCATCCTAGAGGATACTATATCTTTTACCAAGTGCATTTAGTACTTTTATCTTTTATTCTTAAACTTTCTTAATTAAGTTTAATGAAGTATATGAATTCACATCTAGTTTCACCATGGAATTGTTCATGTTATTTAGATAAATAAATTCAAATATATTTGAATCATACCTTTATTTATAAAGGTTTATTTGTCTAAAACTCAATAAGTATGTATATAGATAATACTTATAGGTTTTTTAGATGCAAAAATATTAAATACTCTTTTGGGTAAATCTTTTAAAACAACCATTATTTCTATTTAAAAGCGAATTATCTTACCACTACTAGGTATGAATCTTGTAATTTATATTCAATGTATATTCCCAACATTTTATATCAATGATTAATTTATTATTGAACTATTAATTAGGTTTATAATACCATAACAACATTAATTTCAAAAGAAATAATGTATCATTATGTCTAACAAAACACTGAGATAAATGTATAGGTAACACTTAATATAAAAAACATTTCAACTAGAATCATTATACTCAATATTGGGAATATTTAAAATTGTCACTATTAAAAAAGGAATCTCCGCGTTTCAATCTCTGATAGAATTTAGCTTCACCTATTTAAGTCGTGTTATTCTCATGAATAACATAGGAATAAAAAATTCTCATCTCCAATGGGGATACACCATACTTCTCATAATGTTTCATTATTTATTTTATAATGTCAATAAAATATAGTATTTAATACCCAAGAAATAAAATAGATTCATTATAATCCATGATGAATGTATTTGAACTAGATGAAACTGTTTGTTTCTTTTTCAATTTATTATAATTCTCTTTTAAATGACCATTTCTAACAAAATGAGAATAAAATAGACACATGTTCACCACACTCCCTCTAATAATTTTTCATCATTGAAAGATTTTGTAATTTACCATTTACTATAAAATATTCATGTGATTTTTAATCATTTCCTTTCAATTTGTTCATCATTAGGGTTGTAGAACTGAGTTCCCTAAAAATATTATTTACCAAGTGAATCTACTTCAAAATATTCATGAGATGCTTATCCCATAATTATAGATGAATAAAAAGAACCTGAATTAAAATAATTATAAAATGCGATTAATGAAAAAAATATCTGTATATTTTTGAAACTTTAGTAAGTGATAAATTTACTTAATTATATTAAATCCAAGATCAATAGCTCAAAACTCACTTACTAATTACACATTTTTAGTGTAGTGACAAACTCATTTATATAAAGCCTCTCTTTCTCCTTCTCAATATCTATGAAGTGGATTAATAAGTTTATGGAATTCAAATATAGGATACAAATTTTCCTATAGTTGTTCGATGTATAGAACAATTTTACCACCCTAGAATATATGTGTTAGTGATGAAATTGACTATATCCTATAAAATATCATAGTGTTACAATGATTTAATTTTTCATATTATTAATTAATTAAAATTGTATTTATGTTTTATCTTGATTACCAAATGTGTGACATATTAAATTTTATTTTTTAAACACCCATTATATTATAAAAATCCAGTATCTCACACCATTGGTTTAAAAATTTATTGTCTCATGGATATTCTTATGTAAAGGATTAATTTTCCCCTTCACATAACCCAAACTTTTGTCTCATAAGTTATTTGAAGGTTTTTAGGTAGGAATATATTCCCAACAATATTAACTTACATTTCCTTGATCCTTTTAGTTGACTCCCTGATATATAAATCCTATACTTGTATTTCATCATCACTTACCAACTGGTTAAAAAAATTAGGCTACCAACCCTTGATGTGAACTATGTTAAGTTTACAAAAAACTCAAGTTAAATTTACTGATAATTGAAATCACCCTAACTTTGGTCAATTAGGAACTTTGAACTATTGTTTGATCTTACCATAAGTAGTTAAAGGATATACCAACTTTATATTAATTTGATGGATTTTATATTTATGTGTAAATTGACCATTTTGTCTTATTATATCCTTGTTAATATTAAGTGGATTTTACCAAAGTAATAAAAATTGTTTAAGATCAAATTTTCACATAGTCCAATTTTATTTTGAATTCCATCTTGTATTATTGTTAATTCATTAATTTATGTGATCCTGAAAAGGAATCCAGAAAGATATTAACCATTCAACTTGATTGAAATAAAATAATAAAAGTATAAGGCCCCAGCCTTAAACCTTACTTAATCTTCAGTTATTACAAGATTACACAATGAGGATCTTTTCAGGTTTAGAGTTTTAGTGAATTAGATCATAAAACTTTCATTACATTCCAAATTTAAAAAAAGTGGTTACATAAAACATAGTACTCATTTTTCCCATCTACGGAAACATATTTAAAATAAAACATGTATTCTTTCTTGACACTTCCTTGACACTATCATCACATCATGTACCTTTCCCTTGACCAGTGAAAAACATTTCAAAAACTTGGGATGACCATAGAAAGCTCAGTAAGGGATATAAAAGTATGAAATGAAAACATTAGTCCATGCATGAAATCATACTTTACTCATAAAACATAATCACATACCTCATCAAATCATGAATAAATCATAGAAATCATAAGACAAAAAAGGTAACTTGAGGAATTCATAACATTCTTACGTAGGGAGTAACCCTCTTGGTTACGTTTGGAATACCCTTCACAGTATATTCCCTAAATATCTTCAGAGAAACCTTAACGTTTAACTCCTTCATGTTACCCAATGCATTGGAGAGCTGTATCGGGCTCACCCGCCCTTATTTTATCACAGAACCACTAATCTTCATAATAATGACCAAGAACCATAACATAATCATATCACATAAGACAAGCATAAAGGAAACATACCATTTCCACTTTTCAATCACAAGATATCAATACAACACATTGATATAAAAAATTATGAAAACCATTTTCAATACCAGAATAAAAGAAAAGTAAAACATGGTATTTATTTTTCATTAAAAAAAATTTATGGCTTGTAGAGGAAGCTGAAACTCAAATAATGGTCACAGCGATGGAGAAGTCATTGTCACTGCATACGTATAACAAAAAAACATTCCATTTTTTCATTTAGTAAATGATTCATATAAAAATATTCCTTTTGAATAATTGTAGAAGTCAAAGGGGTTTATACACCGTATAAAAGAAAGTTGTCTATAAAACAAAATATGCCTCAATGAAAGGAGATTGAGATGGATTCCCTTACCACTTTGAAGCTTTTAAAGGAATGGAATTTAATCAAAACTTTATAATATCATGAGAATAAATGAATTCATGATATGATATTCCAAAGGACAGTATATACACCATATCAAAGTGAATTGGTGCATAACAATAATGAAGTCTCGATGGAATGTAAATTGATATGAAATCCCTTATAAAGAAGGTATCCTTAAATTAAGGACAACTAAATCACATAATTATGTGTGAAAAATATAAGTACACCCAATATAAGATTATATTAAGTTTAAAACAATCATAGGTCATTCACACATATTCATTGGATTACATATTCAATAACTACAAGTTGAACCCAAAGAAATTGAAATTGGGTTACGAAGTTCCCCTACAAAAATTCGACAGCCTAACGGCGTCACATTAAAATTCAGAAAATGAGTTGATGAGAGATAAAATGGTATCTCATCACTTGGAATTAAAATTTACATCAATAAGGATATAGAAGAACATATCCCAATATAAAAATATGTAAGTTAAAAGACATAACAAAATAAGTCTTTAAAAAAATGAGTGTGAAAGGTTCCCTTACTGATTTGGACAACTTTCGAAGCGTACACCCCATGAAAGAAGGGTCATACAATGAAGATGTAAATACCCATAAATAGGATAATATTATAAAAATATTATAATAATGGGCAGTACATACACCACATAAAAAAATAGTGGCAAATGTATCATGAATCTCACGGGAATAAAAAGTGAGATGAAACTCCCCTTATGAAAATTTGGCAGCCTAACAGCGCGACATAAAACATCCAAAAATTGATTGAGGAGATAAAATAGGTTATCTCATCACATGAACAGAAATATTACAGAAATAGGAATAGAAAATAACATCCTCCAACATAATAACATGGTGCATAAAAGAAATGACATAAAATAGAGTACTTGAAAAGAAAGAGATAGGTAGGATCCCTTACCTCGGGTCTGACTTGACTCGATCTTTATTTAACCTCCTAAATAATAAACTTGAGTTAATTTATACTTTATTAAGAACCTTTTTAAAGTTCATTATTCCTTTTATATCACTTATTACCATGTTATGAACACTATGTAATTATTTAAGTTAATAATGGTCGTTTTGTCGATCATTGCTACTTGAGTCAAAAATAAACTCTTTATAATTACAAGTTTGTTCATGGGGTAAAATTTCCATTATAT
This sequence comes from Viscum album, assembly GCA_963277665.1. NCBI lineage: Eukaryota > Viridiplantae > Streptophyta > Magnoliopsida > Santalales > Viscaceae > Viscum > Viscum album. The sequence continues at coordinate 1,144,154,450 of OY728139.1, read as the reverse complement.
CCAGAATTATATTCATTATGTAGATATCATATATATCATATATATAAATTATATACATGCATTTATAATATTACATAACATTTAGAGGTAAGAAATGAAATGCATCGTTCATGGAGATGGTAAGCCGTACGTACGCATGAACACTACTTCCATTTCTATTTCATATTTAATGGAATTAAAACATAATGATACATAATATTATTATAATTACAGTATGGTATCATATATAATATCATTAAATCTATCCTTTATACATACCACATATGGTAATAACGAATCAAATCACTTTGAGGTGGTGGTAGTCCGCACTTCCTAAAATGAAGATATCGCGTTTACCCATACTGGAAACCATAAAGGTATGACATAAATGAAAAATACAGAAGCTTGAGGAAAACATAAACATATTATATATCATATATAAATATAGTTACATCTTAATGGCCACCTTTGAAGATGTTAAAAGAATATTGAACAATCATCGTTTCGTGAGGCAGAAATTCACCATCTACAGAAACAGTATGTTCTTTAACCATTAGATGTAGGTGTGTGTAAGTGTAGCTCTAATAATTCTTATAAAAAATCCTAGTATATTTAAGATACTGTATTTGTTATAAATTAAATGAATAAAAATATTTTAGGGGGTTGGAGAAGCAAAATAAAACAAAAGAACACAAGTGAAGACATTACCTTAAAATCGGGTAACTCTTCTTGGTTTGAACCAAAAGGGTTTCTTGAAGAGATTTCTGCCTAAGGTAAGGCTTCTAGAATGAGAATAGGGATTTTCAGAGATTAAATGGGCAGGTTTTGGCCAATCCAAAGGCTTAAGAGGTGTGTGTAAGGTGGTAAAGGTGGGGGCCTTTTATAAGAGAAGAGGAGGGGCACTCTTGGAAATTTATAAAATATTACTTTATTATAAAATGATTTTCGGATTTTAAAGGTCCCACATTAATTTATTTCAAGTATAAGGTGATAAGAGTTCTAAATACACACATCCAATAGGTTTTTGACATGTGTAGGTCTTAGATTTTACATTATCATTTCATTTTATTTAAATCGTTAAATAATGAGGTAATTGCTGCATCATCATGATGTCATAAATAATTTAATTTATTTAATGTCTAAAAATTATTAAAAAAATATTATGATGTATGAAATATTTTTATATTTCCAATGACTATTTATAGTCAAAAATATGACTTGTATAACCCCATGTAAAAATTGTTTTAGTAAAACAATACATGTTTGTGTCATTTTTACATTTACTTTAAAAAAAAGGCATTAATGTCATTATCTTACCCAAGTGGCTCCATGGGGTCCCAAAAATCGACCCATGGGTTGTCTTGGTCGTACATGACTCATCCAATAGGGTTAGGACAAGTGCCAGGATATTTTCATTTTATTATAATATCATTTTTACCTTAAATCACACTAATTACCTTTAATCGCGATTAATAAAACTTAAAAGTTACTATTCACCAAAAAATTATTTTAATCACATTAAATAGAATTTTTCTTCCTAATGACAACCATGTATATTGTATTTTTGAAAATCAAATCACAGAAGTGGTAAATATTCATTTAAACTAAAAATCAGTTTCTTTAACTATCACTTAGTGGTTTCACTATTCATCAAAAATTGAAGTTTTTCAGAAAAATACCAAAAATTCACACTAATATATATTTGATATTCCGAATTCAAAAATGATATCTATTTTAAAAAATTAAAAATATATAATTTTCATTAATTAATTTAATAATTCATTCCCGCTGTCAAAACAAATAGCGTATTATTAAGAAACAATATCTATTAAAAGATTGACACTAGTTTAAGTCCAATTTCAAAGTGAAATTAATTCCAATGACCACCATAGGATTAAATGGTAAAAATATATTCTAATTACACTATAAAACAAGTTAAAAATACAATCTAACCATATATTTAAATTATATGAAAAAGCATTTTTGATGTAAAATGCAGTATTTTTTCACTATTCATTAAAAAATGAACAATGTCAGAAACATACCAAAAATTTAAAAAAAGTAAATTTAAATTTCCCAATCAAAAAGAATAAGTTTATTTTGACAAATAGAGATTATAAAATTGTCAAAATTTAGATTTAAAAAAGGTTCTCCATAAAAAGGCTGTAAAACAATCTTTTAAAAATATTAGAGTATTTATTCTTAAAATTGGATTCATTTGGATTTTAAGCCTCTAAAATTTATTGGATAAATGTAAAAATATTTAACAAACATATGTAATCATTTTGTAGTTATTTCTATTTATTCCCTTCATTACAACGGTTAGGCGTTAACTATTATAATATTATTATATTATTAGTGTGCAACGTAAGATTTCAAGGAAACTCACTGTTGCGTATTAGGTACGCCAACGAGCATAACATCCCATTTAAATTAATATTAACATTTTATTCACAAATATTGATAAACATTATAATGTAATATTATTTATTTACCTGGGATGTTACATCCTTCCCCCCTTTTGGGAATTGCGCCCTCGCAATTTCAAAATTGGGCTTGGAAACTCTATTGAAAGTCCCACATCGGAACAAGAGCCAGTAAAACTATCACTTAAAAAGAATGGAGGAGAAGTACAAAGGTCACCTGAGTTAACCCATACTGGGATTACAAGTATGAAAATATGGATATGGAGGAAAAAACAAAGGGCCATGTTCTGATGGAGAGTGATAGTAAACATGTCTAGGAGAAAGTAAACCACAAGAAAATCACAAACTTGTGATGGGTTAAACAGTATTCAATTCCCCAATAGGAAAAGTTAATAGACAACATTTTTGTTTTAAGTCACTCTTTATTGAGGAATTTATTTTTGAGCTTAACTAAATCATAATGAAACATACTTACTTGTCACGTAGACTTTCAACTTTTACTAGATTCCTTAATCAAACTCATATTTTCTCCAAAAGATGAGTATTTAGGAAGACTTGTTCGCATTAAGAGTACTATAATCAACTTCTTGAGAATAACCTAATCCAAAAAAGAGAACTATATATTTCCCATGTCTTTAGATCTCAAACAAAACCAAACCAAAAAGTTTAGTACGAGATCAGATAATACCCAAAAGTTATTTTTTTTTACAAAAAATAAAAAACTACTCCTAATCTCCAAAAATTTTCAAACAAAACCCAAAGTTCAATGAAGACCATTCAATAAACAATTTTTCCATAAAATTATTCAAAGTAAACCCAACTAAGATTTAAACCCAAATATTTGAAGGATTTAATCAAATAGTCTCCTAAGGTACAAATTAACATTTATCTCCAAATAACATCAGTTGCTCTTAAAATATCATATTGAAAAGTAATTAACCTAATCACATATCCTCCATGATAGGTTAATAATTTCCATAGATAACCCAAAATCAACTTACTCTTGATTCATAAAATCATCAAACTAAAAAAATAATTAATCAAACTAACCAGGGACTTCATGTAGTCTAGTGGTAGGTGATAAATATCAGTCGCACTTTGGTTGTGGGTTCGATTCCTACAACTTTGTCCGACGTGACGGGTTGTCACATGGTCTGCATGTTGTCCTTTTTATAAAACTCCAAAAATAATCATAACATGTTTTAACCTCAATATTTTCCTTATACCTCTCATTTTCATCCAAATTCATTACGATCTCAACATCTTAATTCTTTAAGTCCTATTTCACCACCATAAAATAAAACGATTCTCAAAATGAATAACAGCATACCTTGTTCATGGAGTCCACTCGGTTTCATCGTCATCTTGTTCACGTAGGTAGAATTCCTATGCATTACAATAATGGTTTATAGATCCTTTAAAATCATTTGATTCCTCCATCCAAATACACTTGGTATAGCATGGGTCATATGGGTGTTCACAGAAAAACAGTTTTGGAAAATAATCATGTATGACATATAATTCCAAAACATCTGATAAAACATGATTTCTATAAAATAGTCGGACAGAATTTGAGTTGAATCTTTCTATTATTGGTCCTTTTAAAATACCATAAGTATGTGCTGAGAGACTATATTTTAAAAGCAAATATAAATAGGTTGCGCAAGGTTCTCCTTCCTCAGCACCATTTTTAAAATCATAATATGCTTCAAATTCTTGTGATCAGGTAAAATATTTGAAAATACCTTGATAATATTTACCTTTCTTGAAAATATGAGAATATTGTGAAAATAGTATTTGTCTAAATACAACCCATGATCCATGATGATATCGAGGTATAGTGGAGGTTTTTGATATCTCAAACAACTGCTTGTAAGAGATTTGTATGCTAGAAAAAGGTTCACAATCATCCGAACATGACTTTGCAATAATTATTTCAAGAATGTCATCAGGAAGAGATAGGAATGTTGTTTGAGATCCTCCTCCTTCCATTCGTAACTGTCTTTACTTGACCTAAAAAAAGTTATAAAACAAATATTTAACTGAAATAATAGATATAGGGACTAACCATGTGTCTAACAAAAACTCCTAATCCCTAAAGTTGTCTAAACCGACCTCTGATACCAACTATAAGGCCCCAGCCATAAACCTTACTTAATCTTGAGTTATTACAAGATTACACAATGAGGATCTTTTCAGGTTTAGACATTTAGAGAATTAGATCATAAAACTTTCATTACATTCCACATTTAAACAAAGTGGTTACATAAAAGATAGTAATCATTTTTCTCATCTATGGAAACATATTTAAAATAAAACATGGATTATTTCTTGACACTTTCTTAACACTATCATCACATCGTGTACCTTTCCCTTGACCTATGAAAAACATTTCAAAAACTTGGGATGAGCATAAAAATATCAGTAAGGGATATAAAAGTACGAAATTAAAACATTAGTCCATTCATGAAATCATACTTTACTCATAAAACATAATCAAATACCTTATAAAATCATGAATAAATCATAGAAATCATAAGACATAAAAGGTAACTTGAGGCATTCATAACATTATTACGTAGGGAGTAACCCTATTGGTTATGTTTGGAATACCCATCACAGTATATTCCCTAAATCTCTTCAGAGAAACCTTAACATTTAACTCCTTCACGTTACCCAATGCATTGGAGAGCTATATCAGGCTCACCCACCCTTAGTTTATCACGGAACCACCCGTCTTCATAATAATTCCCAAGAACTATAACATAATCATATCACATAAGACATGCATAAAGGAAACATACCATTTCCACTTTTCAATCACAAGATATCAATACAACACATTGATATAAAATATTATGAAAACCATTTTCAATACTAGAATAAAAGAAAATTAAAACATGGTATTTATGTTTCATTAAAAAAAATATATGGCTTGTAGAGGAATCTGAAACTCAAATAATGGTCATGGAGGCGGAGAAGTCGCTGTCGCCGCATACTTATGACAAAAAAACATTCCCTTTTGTCGTTTAGTAAACGCTTCATATAAAAATATTCCTTTTTAATAATCGTAAAATTCAAAGGGGTTTATACACCGTATAAAAGAAAGTTGTGTATAAAACAAAATATGCCTCAATGAAAGGAGATTGAGACGGATTCCCTTACCACTTTGAATCTTTTAAAGGAATGGAATTTAATCAAAACTTTATAATATCATGAGAATAAATGAATTCATGATATAATATTCCAAAGGATAGTATATACACCATATCAAAGTGAATTGGTGCATAACAACAGTGAAGTCTCGATGGAATGTAAATTGAGATGAAATCCCTTATAAAGATGGTATCCTTAAATTAAGGATAAATCAATCACATAATTATGTGTGAAAAATATAAATACAACCAATATAAGTGGATATTAATTTTAAAACAATTAGAGGTCATTCACACATATTCATTGGATGACATATTCAATAACTACAAGTTGTACCCAAAGAAATCGAAATTGGGTTACGAAGTTCCCTTACAAAAATTCGACAGCCTAACGGCGTCACATTAAAATTCAGAAGATGAGTTGATGAGAGATAAAATGGTATATCATCACTTGGGCATAAAATTTACATCAATAAGGATATAGAAGAACATATCCCAACATAAAAAGATGTAAGTTAAAAGACATAACAAAATAAGTCTTTAAAAAAATGAGTGTGAAAGGTTCCCTTACCGATTTGGCAACTTTCGAAGCGCACACCCCATGAAATAAGGGTCATAAAATGAATATGTAAATACCCATAAATGGGATAATATTATACAAATAGTATAATAATGGGCAGTACATACACCACACAAAAGGAAATAGTGGAAAATGTATCATGAATCTCACGGGAATAAAAAGTGATATGAAAGTCCCCTTATGAAAATTCGACAGCCTAACGGCGCCACATAAAACATCCAAAAATAGATTGATGAGATAAAAAAGGGTATCTCATCACATGAACATAAAAATTACAGGCATAGGAATAGAAAATAACATCCTCCAACATAATAACATGTAGCATAAAAGAAATGTCATAAAAGAGAGTACTTTAAAATAAAGAGATAGGTAGGATCCCTTACCTCGGGTCCGACTTGACTCGATCGTTCTTTAACCTCCTGAATAATAAACTTGAGTTAATTTATACTTGCTTAAAAACCTTTTTCAAGTTCATTATTCCTTTTATATCACTTATTACCATGTTATGAACACTATTTAATTCTTTAAGTTAATAATGGTCATTTTGTCGATCATTGCTACTTGAGTCAAAAATAAACTCTTTATAATTACAAGTTTGTTCATGGGGTAAAATATCCATTATATACAGAATTATATTCATTATGTAGATATCATATATATAATATATATCCATTATATACATGAATTAATAATATTACATAACATTAAGAGGTAAGAAATGAAATGCACCGTTCATGGAGACGGTAAGTCGTACATACGCTTGAACGCTACTTCCATTTATATTTCATATTTAATGGAATTAAAACATAATGATACATAATAGTATTATAATTCTAGTATTTTATCATATATAATATCATTAAATATATCATTCATACATACCACATATGGTATTAACGAATCAAATCACTTTGAGGTGGCGGTAGTCCGCACTTCCTAAAATGAAGATATCACATTTACCCATAATGGAAACCATAAAGGTATGCAATAAATGAAAAATACAGAAGCTTAAGGAAAACATAAACATATTATATATCATATATAAATATAGTGACATATTAATGGCCACCTTTTAAGGTGTTAAAAGAATATTGAACAATCATCGTTTTGTGAGGCAGAAATTCACCATCCACAGAAACAGTATGTTATTTAACCATTAGATGTAGGTGTGTATAAGTTTAGCTAGAATAATTCTTATAAAAACATCCTAGTATATTTAAGATATTGGATTTGTTACAAAATAAATGAATAAAAAGAGTTTAGGGGGTTTGAGAAGCAAAATTAAACAAAATAACACAAGTGAAGACATTACCTTAAAATCGGGTAACTCCTCTTGGTTTGAACCAAAAGGGTTTCTTGAAGAGCTTTATGCCTAAGGTAAGGCTTCTAGGATGAGTAGAGGGATTTGGAGAGATGAAATGGGCAGTTTTTGGCTGATCCAAAGGCTTGAGAGGTGTGTTTAAGGTGGTAGAGGTGGGGGCCTTTTATAAGAGAAGAGGAGGGGCACTCTTGGAAAGTTATAAAATATTACTTTATTATAAAATGCTTTTCGGATTTTAAAGGTCCCAAATTGATGTATTTCGAGTATAAGGTGATAAGAGTTCGAAACACACCTATCCAATAGGTTTTTCACATGTGTAGGTCTTAGATTTTACATTATCTTTTCATTTTATTTAAATCGTTAAATAATGAGGTAATCGTTGCATCATCATGATATCATAAATAATTTAATTTATTTAATTTTTAAAAATTATAAAAAAAATAATATGCTGTAATAAATCTTTTTATCTTTCCAAAGACTATTTATAGTCAAAAATCTGACTTGTATAACCCCATGTAAAAATTGTTTTAGTAAAACAATACATGTTTGTGTCATTTTTACTTTTACTTTAAATTAAAGGCATTAATGTCATTATCTTAACCAAGTGGCTCCATGGGGTCCCAAAAATCGACTCATGGGTTGTATTGGTCGGCCATGACTCATCCAATAGGGTCAGGACAAGTTTCATGATATTTTCATTTTATTATAATATCATTTTTACCTTAAATCACATTAATTACCTTTAATCGCGATTAATAAAACTTAAAAGTTACTATTCACCAAAAAATTATTTTAATCTCATTGAACAAAATTTTACTTCCTAATGACAACCATGTATGTTGTATTTTTGAAAATCAAATCACAGAAGTGGTAAAGCTTCATTTAAACAAAAAAACATTTTCTTTAATTATCACTTAGTGGTTTCACTATTCATCAAAAATTGAAGTTTTTTAGAAAAATACCAAAAATTCACCCTAAGATATATTTGATATTCCGAATTCAAAAATGATATCTATTTTACAAAATTGAAAATATATAATTTTCATTAATTAATTTAATAATTCATTCCCGCTGTCAAAACAAATAGCGTGTTTTTAAGAAACAATATCTATTAAAAGATTGACACTAGTTTAAGTCCAATTTCAAAGTGAAATTAATTCAAATGAAAACCATTGGATTAAATGGTAAAAATATATTCCAATTAAACTTTAAAACAAATTAAAAATATAATCTAACCATATATTTAAATTACATGAAAAAGCAGTTTTGATGTAAAATGTAGTATTTTTGCACTATTCATTAAAAAAATGAACAATGTCAGAAACATACCAAAAATTTAACCAAAGTAAATTTCAATGTCCCAATAATAAAGAATAAATTTATTTTGACAAATAGATATTATAAAATTGTCAAAAGTTATATTTAAAAAAGGTTCTCCATCAAAAGGCGGTAAAACAATCTTTTAAAAATATTAGAGTATTTATTCTTAAAATTGGATTCATTTGGATTTTAAGCCTCTAAAATTTATTGGATAAATGTAAAAATATTTAACAAACATATGTAATCATTTTGTAGTTATTTCTATTCATTCCCTCCATTACAACAGTTAGGCGTTAACTATTATAATACTATTATATTATTAGTGTGCAACATAATATTTCAAAGAAACTCGTTGTTGCGTATTGGGTATGCCATAGAGCATAGCATCGAATTTAAATTAATATTAACATTTTATTCATAAATATTGATAAACATTAGAATGTAATATTATTTATTTACCTGGGATGTTACAAAAAGTGGTATGATCAAGATATTTTCAAATGGTTAGTTTTTCTTTAATATAATAAACTATCACTCAAACCTATGGGGGAAATTCCTTGAAATACAACATGGTTTGTGTTACAATATTCCACATGTCTATCCATATACCTTCTATACTGGATTCACCACAAATATATCTTTCACAACCTCCACTCACTTGGGAGATCTATTTATTACATAATTTTTACTCTTAGGTAGGTGAGGGGAACTAAAGGATTGTTTCAGGGGGTTTACATAAAAGAACATGCAGGTGTATAGGACCTTCCATAATGAGAGGGTGGATGATACAAATTTCATTAATTTAATTTAATAATAATAATAATAAATTAAAACGAAAAAAATCACATAAATAGGGATGGTCTAAATTCATGATCATACACACATATGTACCAAATATTAATTTGTAATATAGTTAGAAATCACTTCACTTTTTTCATTAATTATTATAAAACATCATAAACTAATTTGATTAATTATCTTATGAATAGATGTATTATGTTTATCTTAATTCCATCCAAAACCATCCTTGATAATTTCCATCATATTTAATTTAAAAAATAATAATTAATTTTATTTTAAATTAATTAAGTACACATGTGTACTTGGAGGCAATGGTGTGTACCCGTAAAAAATACCTATCTTGGTCCTTATATTGTCTACTCACATAGTATCCAACATATATGGAATGAAACATAATTACAAGGTGTGAATTTTCAATAAATGACACATGATCATATGTAAATTACATGAACTATGATGAAATTAACGTACACAAAGTACACTATAGGTAAAGACCATACACAACTTACAGTTCATAATTTGAAATAGAAATTAATTTCATACAGAATTGATAATCTTGTCACATGGTGTGTACTATCAATAAATGATGTACAAACACATGTAAACTAAGTTTAATTATATCATAAAATTATATTTCCATTTCAAAATAATAAAACTATGTATAGTATATTATATAGAATTTTCTAGGGTAAAAAGATATATAATCTCTTTTTATCATGTCCTAAAAAATGCCTTGGGATGGGACATGTTTGTCGTTCCGAGACATGAATTAAGTACACTATGATGAGTCAATAAGGTTCTCTTATGACTTCTCAATTCCTTATGGTTTTATGTATTGAAAATCACAAACACTTTTTTCTTAATTTCTAATTTTCTCATTTCGTTTACTTATAGAATTATCATTAAGTTTACTTACAGAATTATCATAACATTTACCTACAGAAATCTCGTTCTATTATACTTACAGAATTTTTCATTATGTTTACTTATATATTTTTTATTACGGTATAAATTTCATACTATTTTCATGATACTGATTCCGGTACAAATGTGATACCATTTTCATGATAATGATTCCAATATAAATTTCATACCATTTTCATGATACTAATTCCAGTATAAATGTGATATCATTTTCATGATATTGATTCCGGTGAAAATTTCATACCGATTTTATGGTACCAGTATCCAAAGATAGTGATACTTTTTTCTTAATCCGATTTTTATTTTCTTAAGAATCTATTTTTTTGATATTGATAGAATTGCTTAATGTATCATTCCAATATTATCATATTCTAATTTTTCTTATACTTAACATTTACCTTAAACTTAATATCATTTCTTATATATGAAACGATGTCCTATAATTTGTTACAAACTAATCGTTGTCTGTTTGACACGTGTCCAGGTCCCTTTGAAATTTAAGGAAAATATGACCGTTGGAGTAGATCCCACCATTGAGACGTTTTTCCAATAAATATGAGTTTATTTGAACGAGAAAAGCATTGATTGAACTTTGATAATGAACAATGAATGGAAAAGTAATCAATTTTTGTGAAGTGATTTATATAGAGAGAGGCTCTTACAACTATTAGTTATTTGTGTGGATGTCATGAACAATTTGTTCAGGTATGAACAACTTTTTTAGACTTTCTTTGTGCAGACTCCAATAATGTTGATCATGGGCTTCCGGGTTTGGAAGAGAGAGGTTCTGATTTCCTTGTAAATCGTGGGCTTGTGGGGATAGCAAGACAAATTTTGATCTTTGGATTTAGGGCTTACTTGGGTTTGAGTAAGACAAAATTTCTTGAAATTATAAATCAAGTAACCTTTATCCAAGGTTGTTGGATACCCTTCTCTTTGGGATAAAATAATCTTATTGTTACTTTTTTTCTATTTCAAGTCTTTTTTTCGCTGCTATTTTAACTTTCTTAAAGTTCAAAATTATAACTTTCACATGCTTTATAATTCTGTTACACTGATTATATTAAAGATTCTATATGATTTAAGTCAGAATCTTTCTTTTAAGAAAATATTTATTAAGTTTTTATATTAAGGTTGTAAGTTTAAGAAAAGTTTTCTTTATGAGGGTTTGTGAATTTTTTTTAACTTTGTTAAACTAGGTTTTCTTAAAATTAAAATCTAACTTTAAGAAACTTATTTCCATAAAGTTAAGAAACTTTCCTTAAGAAATTATTATTTCAACTTTAAAGGTTCTAAAAGAATTTTTAAAGTATACAATTCACCCCCCCCCCACTCTTGAATTTGAGCATCTCATTAAACATATTCGATCCTACAATTGGTAGGTATCTAAAATACATATATTCACATATAAGTTTTCTTGTTAAAGATTTCATTGTTATTAACTTCTTCAATTTTTTTTAAAAATCATTATTCATAAACATTTAATTCTAACAAGTTTTTTGGAAAGAAATCTTCTTTTTAAGTATAGTAGGCATTCATGTTGGATCTCTGGACAATATCAATCCTACTAGATGACCGGTTTTTGATGGAAAGGACTATGAGTACTGAAGATACATAATGAAGACCCTTGTGATAAACAAAGGTGTAGACAACTATATTATGTTAATTGGAAGTTATAATATTCTTGATAAGGAACTTAAAACCTTTACTAATCTAGAAAACGTCGAATACTAGCTAAACTTTAAGGTATGAAATACTTTGCTTTGTTCCATGACTAGAAATATATATATCCAAATTCCTCTTGTGAATCTACTAATATTATTTGGAATAAGCTTGAAGTAACTCACTTTGGAACTTCTAAAGTCATTGAAACAAGAAGATCCATGCTCAGAGATGAGTATCATGGTTTCTATTTTTCTTATGGAGAACCTATATGTAAGGTATAACAAATATTCATGACTATCATCAACAGATTACAATCTATGGGTGAGAAAGGTTTGGATGATGAGATTCTTTTAGACAAGATTATATACATCTTTCCAAACGAATGGGAATCCAAGAGGATAGTTATATATGAGAATAAGAAAGTTACTCATATTTCTCTTGTTGAGCTATTTGGAACTCTTCTTCAAAATGAAACCAGAATGAAGTGAGATACTGATAATATTAATAATAATAATGGAAATGGAAGTATTTCATTTACAACTACTTAAAATCATATGAAATACAAGACTCATAAGAGAGTTACAAGATATAAATATAAGAAGGTTGTTATTAAATCAGAATCTATTAAAAATGAAGCTTCAGAAAATGAGTTAGAAAATCTTGCTCGGAGAATGAACAAGATTTTTGGATAGAAGAACATTCAATATAGATATAAGAAGAAGTATGGAAAAGAAAATAAATATAGAGAAGTGACATGTTATGAATGCAGAAGAACTGGTAATATTATACCTGATTTTCCCTTGCTTAAGAAAAGAGAAAAGAATGATAGGAATTCTGAAAGGAATAAGAATAAGTTCTACAGATAAAATCATAAGAAAGTCTTGAAATCCAATGGAATTTGGAGTGCAATTGGTGGAGATTCTTTTGATGATTCTTTGGAATATTAATCTTTTCATCAAAATAATATTGTTCTAATATCCAGAGCTCCATTTCAAAATCATTGTCTTGTGGATAAGGTATGAACTTCTGAATCCTTAACCAATATGTCTTTAAGTGAAAAATTTCCTAATAAAGGTTTTTCTTCATATAAAAAATCCACTTCATCAGACAACAATATTTATTTTCCTTTATATGAGGAAGTTTCTAGATTTTCTAAGTTTCTTAAAATGATAAATTGTAAATTCTCTAAGAAACATGAAAAGGAAAATTCTAGAGAATTTATTTTAACAAAAGAAATTTTGGATCTTACTAAAGATCTTGAAAAGAAAAATGTTGTTTTAAAAAATCTTTCTAAGAAAATTGAGGAAGTTAATTCTGAGAAGAATAAAATTTCTAAGGATCTTAAAAAAAATTAAAAAAAGATTTTTAGGGTATAAAATTAACTCTATAACTATTATTCTAGAGGATAAGAATTTAGTCCTCAGACTAAAATATGAAATATTTTCCTTAATGAAACATCTTAAAAATTTTACTTCTGGTAAAGAAAATTTTGATAAAATCTACTCTTAGATCTGACTACATGATAATAATCAAGGATTAGGTATAGAATCATGCCTTTTTATAACATAACTTTTCATTACATTATACAAAACTGGGGATCTTTAAGGTTTAGTGTCTTGGAAACCAGGAAATTAAAACATGACAACAAAAAAACATTCTTCTTAAACCTTTGAAAGGCTTCTCCTTATGTTCATCCTAGGTTCATTACTACATCTCATAACCTGGGGACATATATCAAAAGAAAGGGGTGAGCAGAAGGCCCAGTAGGGGAAACAAGGGGAAACATTTAACATGTGAACTTAAGATACATCAATAAAGTCATGAAAAAGAACTTTAAGGCATGAGAAAGAAATCATGAGGCATATCATAATAAAAAAATAAAATATTTCATAACTTGAAGATGTGGCTATAACATTTAATATAGACAATCATTTCTGTTTCACTAAGGTCCATTCCCAAGGTTTCATTAAAAATTACCAAGGTTATTCACCAAGGCGTCATTAAAAATGGTCATCTCTAGAGATTAAGTCTTTACCCAATGCATTGGAGCGCTATCAGGGAAAACCCTTAAATTTTCAGTTATTATCAGGTGATCCACATATATCATCATCAATAATTTCATAAACAACCCATATAGCATAAAAGAAATGGGTTTCCTTTCATAATCATAATGTTTTAAAAACTGCTTTAAAGATAAGATCTTTATGTCACTTTAAAACCACGGAAAAGGAAAGCGGGTTTCATGTATGTAAATCCCAGAATTTAAAATAGAATATTTTGATATATATGTGAATACCCCTATAGAAGAAATAGCTTTGAGTATTCACTTAATAACATAAAATAATTTTAGAAAAAGAGAGAGGCATTTTGAGACGAAAATTCTACAGCATAACGGCTATGTTGCAAGGTTTTAGAAAATTTAGAAAAGAGAGGGGACATGGGTCACCCACTCATAAATGATCCATAAAATAGTAGGGGGTAGAATATAAAGGATTTAATAATATATTAAATAAATTTTAATGATATACCATATGAAATGAAAGACATGGAAGGAAGACAAAAATAAGATTTCTCTTATGAAAATTCGGCAGCCTAACGGCGTCACTTAAAACAAAAAAAAATTGAATTGACGAGATAAAATAGGGTCTATCATAATATGAACATATAAGATCAGTATGATAGATATAGAGATCATACCCCAACATAATAAAAGTAACTTTAAATACTTGACATGAAAATAGATCTTGAAAACAAGAAGGGTGAAAGAATCCCTTAAAAATATGGCAGCCTAACGGTGCCACTTAAAACTTCAAAAAACTGAATTGATGAGATTAAATAGGGTCTATCATCGTATGAAAATAAAATATCAGTATGATAGATATAGAGATCATACCCCAACATAATAAAAAGGAACTTGAAAGACTTGACATGAAAATAGAACTTGAAAACGAGAAGGGTGAAAGAATCTCTTAAAAATTCGGCAGCCTAACGGCCCCACTTAAACATTCTTAAAATGAATTGGTGAGAGCAAGAGGGGGTATCTCATTATATGAACATGAAAAGTACAGTAGTATGAATATAAAATAACATCCCCAACATAAGAACATGGAGCATAAAAGATATGACATAAAAGAGAGTACTTGGAAAGAAAGAGAGAGGTAGGATCCCTTACCTTAAAACGTAACTCTTAAAACTCGAAGGTTGGGACCTTGAGGGCTTGGGGGTACCTTGGGAGGAATTATTGGGAGGTAATGAGACTAGAGCTTCGTTGGGTATAGTTGGGAGTGAAAACTAGAGGAGGAAAGGGTGGGTATTTATAGGGAAAGTGAGGGGACAAGGCATTAATGGCTAAGGGACACCTCATTGGTGGTATTGGAAAAACCATGGGCTTGCCCATGGTATTTTCCCATGATATTGGCCACTTGGGATGCCTCATACAATAATTCATCCCCTTTAGTTGACCATCCCTTAAAATATCTCATTACATCATCATGATGCAGTAATGATGTCATTAAACATACCGAAACCCTAAAACTGTATTTTTATTATTCCCTGAAAATTCAACTTTTTCCAAAAACTCCCAAAATTTCACCTTAACAAAATATAAATGCTCTGATTTCAAAAATTAACTCCATTTTATAAAAATAATTTTCTAAATATTTTTAATTTAATTTTTAAATAAATACACTATTCACCGAAAATTCATTTTTTTCAGAAAAATCCCCAAAAATTACCTTAACATAATATCGATGCTCTGAGTTCAAAAATAAAGTCGATTTTATAAAAATATTTTTCTAAATATTTTTTAATTTAATTTTTAATTAACAAACATTATTCACCTGAAAAAACTAATACTTGATTAATAATTTATGAAACCATTCTTTAACCATTTTATTGAATCACATTACTTAATCAAGGTGCCTAAATTATATTAATACTTTCTTTAAGTGATATTACTAATCCATTTAGTCACATTACTAATCCTAAGCATAAAATCACTATTCATAATTTACTATTCATCAAAAATTAAGTTGATCTTATTGGACTCTAAATTTCGTACTGAACATAATTGCAGAATACCATTTTTCGAAAATCATTACACAAAATTTATTATTTAAGGTTTACATAAATATTTTCAAATCTCTTTTTTCTAGAATTCATCAAAAAATATGCATACTATATTTATCAAGACATTTGAAAAATCAAAAACTTCATCATAAGAATAAATCACAATTTTTAGTTAAGTCAAAGGATTACACAAGCCAGTTACGGTCTCCTTACATAGCCCCTTATAACCCCAGCATAGGACCTAAGTGTAAGGTGTGCTAAGGTGAGAGAATCCAAGGGCGGCTCGACCAACATTGCATGAGTATTAATCTCTATTAGTTTGAACTTCTCACAAAGGCGATTCCATTCTAGCTTCACACGATGAAGTTTGGCTTGGTTTTGGTCTAGAGCAAAGCCCAGTGGTTCTACCTCCTTCCCAAGTTCCATTAGATGGGCTTCAATTGGCCTGAGACTGCTGGATGAGGTCATTGAATCTTCTTTCTATATTAATTAACCAAGATCACTTATATTTATAGATAATAATCGAAACTTTTAGTTTCCAATAGTCATATTGACCAACGATCATATAACAGTCGAAATCCAACGGTCTCATTTTGATTATACTCATGTTATCAAATGAAACAGTTTTGTTGAGTATCAAATAAAATAACACACAAAATTAGGAAACAAGATTTATTCAAAATTTCGGGTCGTTACATTCTTCCCCCTTAAGAAATTGCATCCTTGTAATTTTGAAAATTGGGTTTGGAAATTTTATTGAAAGTCCCACATTGGAAAAGGTGTCAGTAAAACTAATACTTTAAAAGAAAGAAAGGGAAGTACAAAGGTCACCCGAGTTAACCCATACTAGGATTCCATGTTGGAAAACATGGATATGGAAGAAAAAAACAAAGGGTCAAGTTCTGAGGGAGAGTGATAGAAAACATGATTAGGAGAAATTTAACCACAAGAAAATCACAAATTTATGATGTGTGTAAACGGTCTTTGATTACCCATTAGGAAACTTAAACTAATAACGTTTTTGTTTAAAGTTCCTTTTCATAATTTTGAGAAATTCATTTACTACATAGAATAAAAACAAAATGAAATATACCTACCTTCAAGTAGAGTTTCATCTTTTAATAAGTTTCTACCAAATCTAATCTTTTCTCCAAATAATGAACATTTAAAAACACTTGGTCTCATCAAAATCACAAGAATCATCTTCTAGAGAATCACATAATCCACAAAAGATTAACTATCTATTTCTTCTATCTTTAAACATTATCCCAAAAACAGAAAGGATAAGATAAAAAAACTCTTCAAAAAGAAAGAACCCCGTAGGAAGGGAAACTACTTTTAATCTTCAAAATTCCACGGTACTACCCAAAGTTCATCATAGACCATTCCATAAATAACATTCCTTAAAATTCCTTGAAATAAAACAAACTAAGATTGAAACCCAAATACAAGAAGGATTTGATAACATAGTCTTCCAAAATAAACTTCATCGTTCATCTCCAAACAACATAAACCACTCCTAACATCTTATAACAAAAGTAACTAACCTAAACATACTTTCCCCAAGATAGGTTAATCATTTCCATAAGTAAACTAAATTACTATAAGTTCACCTTAAATTCATCTATTCTTCAAAATATAGGTCAACCTTTATTCCTCAAAGAAAATATTGTAGTAATCTATTTACCTCGATCGTATAGGGTTCCCAAAATAGTGAACGTCATCCAAAATAATAATCATATTTTAATCCCATAATCAACTTTATCAGATGAACATCCTTGAGACTTCTTCTTCTTCTTCCTTGATGAATTTGGTCATTCAACGAGGTTCAAATTATTAATTGTCATTTTTGATAGCTGGTTTGGAAAAATCACAATATGTTTAACTTGACCTCTCGTCATCTCTGTCATATTAATAGGTTAATCATAACATTTCTTATCACATTGGTTGTTGGGACTTGTTCTTTCATTTCCTGCCATTAACTAAGAAAAGAAATTATAATTAGGGGGCTTAAATACTTAGCCAATAATCATGAAAAGGAAACTTAAAGCATAAAGGGATAAACTTGTAGAAGAAAAGTATACCCTAACTTGTGATCCCCTAGGTTCCAATATAGGTTATCCATGATCATATAGTCTTATGTGAATCTTTATTTTATTTTATCTTTGTTCCTTTAATAATGGTTCATACTAAGCTTATGAATTTACCAAAGCATATCCCCTGGGAGTGTCGTAACCAAGAGTGCAGCAAGGCCCGTTGTCGTTAACTAGTTCACGTTTGAGTCTAAATCAAATCGGTGTTTTCGGGTTTTACCCCTATGTACATCTGTATTAGATCCACCTCTACCTGCTCGTATCCAGACAGGAATGTATTTTCTTGGCAACCCCTTACTTAATACTCACCAAAATACCAGGAAGATTTCCTATATTTAAACTTTTCTATAGGGTTCTTCCTAAAGTTTTCATATCCTAATTTCCACAAATAACTAAACCATCCTTTGATACCAACTATAGAATCCTATCTTTTTATAACATAACTTTTCATTACATTATACAAAACTGAGGATCTTTAAGGTTTAGTGTCTTGGAAACCATGAACTTAAAACATGACAACAAAAAAAAGATTCTTCTTGAATACTTGAAAGGCTTCTCCTTATATTCATCCTAAGATCATTACTGCATCTCATAACCTAGGGACATATATCAAAAGAAAGGGGTGAGCAGAAGGCCCAATAAGGAAAACAAGGGGAAACATTTAACATGTGAACTTGAGATACATCAATAAAGTTATGGAAAAGAACTTTAAGGCATGAGAAAGAAATCATGAGGCATATCATAATAAAAAAATAATGTATTTCATAACCTGAAGATGTGGCTACAAAATTTAACATATACAATCACTTCTGTTTCACCAAGGTTCATCCCCAATGTGTCATTAAAAATTACCAAGGTTATTCACCAAGGCGTCATTAAAAATGGCCATCTCTAGAGATTAAGTCTTTACCCAATGCATTGGAGCGCTATCAGGTCGCACCCTTAAATTTGACTTTATTATCATGTGAGCCACATATATCATCATAAATAATTTCAGAAACAACCCATATAGCATAAAAGAAATGGGTTTCCTTTCATAATCATAACGTTTTAAAAACTGCTTTAAAGACAAGATCTTTATGTCACTTTAAACCCACGGAAAAGGAAAGTGGTTTTCATGTATGAAAATACCAGAATTTAAAATAGAACATTTTTATATATATGTGAATACCCATATAGAATAAAAATATTTGAGTATTCACTTAATAACATAAAATAATTTGAGAAAAAGATAGAGGCATTTTGAGACGAAAATTCTGCAGCATAACGGCTATGTTGCAGGGTTT
Organism: Viscum album; assembly: GCA_963277665.1. Lineage (NCBI taxonomy): Eukaryota > Viridiplantae > Streptophyta > Magnoliopsida > Santalales > Viscaceae > Viscum > Viscum album. Next base: position 1,144,134,832 of record OY728139.1, on the reverse strand, counting down.
TAGAAAATTTCGAAAAAAGAGGGGACATGGGTCACCCACTCATAAATGATCCATAAAACAGTATGGGGAAAGAATATAAAGGATTTAAGAACATGTTAAATAAATTTTAATGATATACCATATGAAATGAAAGACATGTAAGGAAGAAAAAAATAAGATTTCTCTTATGAAAATTTGGCAGCCTAACAGCGACACTTAAAACAAAAAAAAATTGAATTGACGAGATAAAATAGGGTCTATAATCATATGAACATAAAATATCAGTATGATAGATATATAGATCATACCCCAAAATAATAAAAGGAACTTGAAAGACTTGACATGAAAATAGATCTTGAAAATGAGAAGGTGAAAGAATCCCTTAAAAATTCGGCAGCCTAACGGCGCCACTTAAAACTTCAAAAAAATGAATTGACAAGATCAAATAGGGTCTCTCATCATATGAACATAAAATATCAGTATGATAGATATAGAGATAATTCCCCAACATAATAAAAAGAAACTTGAATGACTTGACATGAAAATAGAACTTGAAAACGAGAAGGGTGAATGAATCTCTTAAAAATTCGGCAGCCTAACGGTGCCACTTAAACATTCTTAAAATGAATTGGGGAGAGAAAGAGGGGGTATCTCATCATATGAACATGAAAAGGACATTAGGATGAATATAAAAGAGAATCCCCAACATAATAACATGGAGCATAAAAGATATAACAAAAAAGAGAGTACTTGTAAAGAAAGAGAGAGGTAGGATCCCTTACCTTAAAACGTAACACTTAAAACTCGAAGGTTGGGACCTTGAGGGCTCGGGGGCACCTTGTGAGGACTTATTGGGAGGTAATTAGACCAGATCTTAGTTGTAGGAGAGTTGGGAGTGAAAACTAGAGGAGGAAAGGGTGGGTATTTATAGGGAGAGTGAGGGGACAAGGCATTAATGGTCAAGGGACACCTCATTGGTGGTATTGGAAAAACCATGGGCTTGCCCATGGTATTTGCCCATGGTATTGGACACTTGGGACACCTCATACAATAATCCATCCCGTTTAGTCGACCATCCCTTAAAATATCTTATGACAACATCATGATGAAGTCATGATGTCATTAAACATACCGAAACCCTAAAACTGTATTTTTACTATTCACTGAAAATTCAACTTTTTCCGAAAACTCCCAAAATTTCACCTTAACCAAATATAAATGCTCTTATTTCAAAAAAGAACTCCATTTTATAAAAATAATTTTCTAAATATTTTTAATTTAATTTTTAAATAAATACACTATTCACTGAAAATTCATTTTTTTTCAGAAAAATCCCCAAAAATTACCTTAACATAATATCGATGCTTTGAGTTCAAAAATAAAGTCTATTTTATAAAAAAAAAATTCTAAATATTTTTAATTTAATTTTTAATTAAAAAACATTATTCACCTGAAAAAACTAATACTTGATTAATAATTTATGAAACTGTTCTTTAACCATTTTATTGAGTCACATTACTTAATCAAGGTGCCTAAATTATATTAATACTTTCTTTAAGTGATATTACTAATCCATTTGGTCACATTACTAATCCTAAGCATTAAATCACTATTCATAATTTACTATTCATCAAAAATTAAGTTGATCTTATTGGACTCTAAATTTCGTACTGAACATAATTGCAGAAGACCATTTTTTGAAAATTATTACACAAAATTAATTATTTAAGGTTTACATAAATATTTTCAAATATCCTTTTTCTAGAATTCATCAAAAAAATATGCATACTATACTTATCCAGACATTTGAAAATTCACAAACTTCATCATAAGAAGAAATCAAAATTTTTATTTAAGTCAAAGGATTACACAAGCCAGTTAAGATCTCCTTAGATAGCCCCTTATAACCCCAGCATAGGACCTAAGTGTAAGGTGTGCTAAGGTGAGAAAATCCAAGGGCGGCTCGACCATTGCACGAGTAGTAATCTCTATTAGTTTGAACTTCTCATGAAGACGATTCCATTCTAGCTTCACACGATGAAGTTTGGATTGGGTTTGGTCCAGAGAAAAGCCCAATGGTGCTACCTCCTTCCTAAGTTCTTTTATATGGGCTTCGATTGGCCTGAGACTACTGGATGAGGCCATCAAATCTTCTTTTTATATTAATTAACCAAGATCACTTGTATATAGAGACAATAATCGAAACGTTTAGTTTCCAACGTTCATATAACAGTCGAAACCCAATGGTCTCATTTTGATTATACTCATGTTATCAAATGAAATAGTTTTGTTGAGTATCAAATAAAATAACACACAAAATTAGGAAACAAGATTTATTCAAAATTTTGGGTTGTTACATTAGGTTATTCTCATAAAAAACCAATCTTCAGAAAAAATTATTTTGTTCCTTCAAGAGATCCCTTTTTCACTAAATGTCAAAGTGGTGGGCATTGGAAGAAGAACTGTTCTTTAAATAAATTTCAATCCCTTGGGTTTCATAAAGCCTACTGTTCTAAACAAATGTGGTTACCCAAGATTTTATTATCTAAAAATTTTGGATCCAAGAAATTTTGGATTCCAAAACCCTAACTCTTTATTTTTTAGGATAATGAAGGAAGTACCAACAACATATGGTACATGGATAGTGGATATTCCCGACACATGATTAGTAACAAAGACAATTTAAAAAATATTTTAAAGACTAAAGGTGGAATAGTAACTTTTGGGGATAACTCACAAGAAGAAATTATTGGTATAGGTAACATTATTCTTCTTGGTAAAGCTATTATTTCAAATTTTCTTTTTTTAAAAGGTGTTAAGCACAAACTCATTAGCATGAGTCAATTATGTGATGAAGGTCACCTTGTGAATTTTATAAATGATAAATGTTTAGTTCATAATTCCAAGGATGATTTTATTTTCTCTACCCTTCAGCATTAGAATGTGTACACCTTAAACCTAGAAGTCCTTAGAATTCAAGATCTACCTTGCCTTAGTGCATTTGAAGATCAATCTTGGATTTGGAATAGAATACTAGGACACTGTAACTTAAATAATCTTAGAAAAATTTCTAAGAAAGAACTTTTTGTGGATCTACTGTAACTTAGGTTTGATTCTTAAAAATTCTATGATCCTTGTCAATATTAAAAGAAACATAAATCAATATTTAAATCTATAAGTTAATTTACAACTTCTAATGCCTTACAGTTGGTGCACATGGACTTTTTTGGTCTAACACAAACCAGAAGTATTGGAGGCAAATACTATGTGTTTGTCTTAGTTGATGTCTACACTAGATTAACTTGGGTTTATTTTCTTGAAAATAAATCTGAAGCTTTCTCTTATTTCAAAAAATTTATAGCTCAAGTTAAAAATGATAAAAATATACCATTGATAACTATTCATAGTGATCATGATGGAGAATTTGAAAATTTGGATTTTGAAACTTTTTGTAGTAAGAAAGGTATTACTCACAACTTTTCAGCTCCAAGAACTCCTCAACAAAATGGTTTTGTTGAAAGAAGAAATTGTATTCTTCAAGAGATGACTAGAACCATGTTGAGTGAATATTATATAGCTAAAATTTTTTGGGATTAAGCTGTAAGTACTACTTGTTATACTATAAATCGAGTTTTAATAAGACCATTTCTTAATAAAACACCTTACAAGTTATGGACTGGATGAAAACTAAAATTTATATTACTTTAAAGTTTTTGGTTACAAAGTATTCATCTTTAATTCTAAAGATAACTTACATAAATTTGCACCCAAATCCGATAAATGAATTTTCGTAGGATAATCCACTAACTATAAGGCATATGAATTTTTTAATAAAAACACTTGTACTGTGGAAGAAACAATACATGTCAAATTTGATGAAACTGCTCCTTTTGTTTTCAAACAACCTGAACTTATTTCTGATATATTTTCTAAAAATGATCACCAACCTTTGATAGAATATCATTCAGTTAAGTAAAATGTTCAAGAAGAAATTTCTGAGACATTTGCTTCTAAATATCTTCTACCCTATGTTGATGAATAAGTTTTTCAAAACCCAAGTCAGTTGTTACTTAGGAATCATCTCAGTGATAATATCATTGTTAATATTAATCAACCAATAAGAACTATAAGTTCATTAAGGAATGAAGTTGAACATGTTGATGGTCTTTCTCAATTTGAACCAATGACTTCTGAAAAAACCTTGGGTGATGAAGATTGGATAAAGTCTATGTAAGATGAACTCAACGAATTCATAATGAATCAAGTTTGGAACTTGGTTGAAAACCCTAGGGAAACTTCTGCTATTAGAGTAAAATGGATTTTCATAAATAAATGTGATTAAAATGGAATTAGTTTTAGAAATAAGTCAAGATTAATTGATAAAGTCTATAATCAACAAGAAGGCATAGACTATGAAGAAACCTATGCTCCTGTAGCAAGACTACAATCTATCAGTGTTCTTTTATCATTTTTAGTATTATTTAACTTTAAACTTTATCATATGGATGTAAAGTGTGATTTCCTCAATGGTTATGTATAGGAGGAGGTCTATGTAGATCAACCCCTTGGTTTTAAAGATACAAAATATCATAATCATGTTTACAAACTTACCAAAGCTTTATATGGACTTAAACAAGCCCCTAGACCCTGTTATGATAGACTTTCAGTATTTTTGGTTCAAAATAACTATGTTAAGGGAACTACTGATCCAAACCTTTTCATTAAGAATGTTAATAAATATGTATTGATTGTTCAAATTTATGTTGATGAAATCATCTTTAGATCAACTCAGCAATCCTTAACTGATTCCTTTGCGAATCTTATGAAATATTAGTTTGAGATGAGTATGATGGGTGTGTTAACTTTTTTTCTTGGTTTTAAAATTTCTCAAAAACCAGAACGAACTTACATATCTCAATATAAGTATATCAAATATCTTCTTAAATTTTTTTTAGATTCTGAATTTGGTGGTTGTAAAATGGATAGAATAATTACATCTGGAAATTTTCATTTCGTAGGAGATTCCTTAGTTTCTTGGTCATTCAAGAAACAACATTCTGTAGCACTCTCCACTGCTGAAGTTGAATATGTAGTAGCTGGATGTTGTTGTACTCAAGTTTTTTGGATGCAACATAGACTCACAGATTATGGTATGAGTTTTACTAAAACTCAAATAATATGTGATAACACAATATCCATTTCCCTAAGTAAAAACCCTGCACATCACTCTCATTCAAAGCACATAGATATTAGACACCACTTTCTTAGGGATCACACACTTAAAGTAGATATTATTCTTCAATTCATCAGAAAGTAAGAACAACTTGCTGATATTTTTACAAAACCACTACCTTCTAATATATTTTAATACATTAAACAAAATCTAGGAATGATCACTGTAAGGGAATCATTTATATCTACTTCTTGTTTAAATCATCTCCTAATATTAAGTCACTCATTATTTTAGGGAGAGTACATATGCTTGTTTGTTTTTTCTTCTTATTCTTTCTTTATGAAAATTATTTTTTTCTCCTTTTATAAGAAAATACATATTAGATTTCTATTCAGAATTGAAATTCTTGGAATTTAAATTCTTGGAATTGAAATTCTCGATTTCTATAACTTCCAAGAGAATTATTATAATACTGATAAATTCTTCATAACATTCCAAAAGGTACATTTTCTTACTTTTCTCTTTCTAATTTTAAGTTTCAATTGTTGGTATTTTAAGATTTTCAATTCATTTTTTATCTTACCTCAAAAAATCAGAATTCATATTTTCTACATTCATCCTCAATTATCAAATCAGATCAGGTTATTTTTAGCCATTTTATTATCTTATGGGAATTTAAAGGACATAGCTATGTCTATATAAGGGGTGATTAATTGATTGAATGCCACATCATCTTCCCTAATCTCTATGCTGAATTTATGTTGCCTTTAAAGTCTTCAGTATAACTTTGTAGTTTCTTACACTCTGAATGTCTCTTGAATCCTCAGAAAATCAGATGCTGATTAACAAGGAAATAAAGGATTGTTCAATCTTTAGGTAAAGACTGGTATTCCATAAATTATTTGAAAAGTATGACTCCCTTATTTCTAAGGTCATAAGAACTAATGGATGGGAAATTTTATGTGTGGATAAGGTGAAATCCCATGATCTAGTTTACCCTGATCTAGTCAAACAATTCTATGAAACCATTTCTTTCTTTAAAAAATATAGTAAGGATATGTTGAAGTTCAAATGTTATGACAAGGCTTATATAGTTCCTTATAAGAAGGTGGAAAATGTTCTCAATATACATTATTAAGGAGAGGCTATTTTGTTCTCTCAAAAACTTCCCTCAAAAAAAGGTTTTTTTGGAAAAGACAAGGCTCTGGACTATCCTGGTCTTAAGTATGTCAAGAATCTGAAGATTACAAATCTTACAACAAATCACAAGCTATAATCTCTCTGGTTTCAAGGTTTATTTATTCTAAGGAAAGGGGATAATGAATCTCTAAAGATATGTGATATCTTTATATTAGACTTTCTTGTCCATGTAAGGAAGATAAACTTGATTAAGTATATCTTTCTCACCATCTAAGAAATAAAAGGTGGAACCATTAGATATCAGATTATTATGTATTTGTCAACTATCTCTGGAATAATTGTTATGTTCCTTAAAGAGCTGAATATCCCTTGCTAATCAGTCTCTAAGCCATTTAAATTTTTTTTGCTCTATGATGATTCTCTTAGAAGAATGAAGGTAGAGTTTCTAATGGAATCCAAATATTTTAAAGAAATGGTTGTCCATAACAAGGTTGATGCTCCAGAATCTTCAAAATCAACACCTAAGAAAAGGAAACATGAAGAACCAAGCTTACCATCACCAGTTACTGATGTTCAGGTATCAGCACCTCCACCTTCAAAGAAGCTAAAAGCCTATTCTGATGCAATGGTTGAAAAATGGAGAGAGATGGAGACTACCATAAAATAAGGTGATCTTTCCTTTGGATTAAATTCTGTATAGGCTAAGACCTTAAAAATCAAGAAATCTTAGAATCTAGAGAATGAAAATAAGGAGAAGATCTTGAAGAAGAAAGCCTCAGAAGATCAAGTATGCCAGTGTTTACTCAAAGTTGTAGAGAAAAAATCTCAACAAGTACTGGAACCTCAAGTTGTTCATACAAAATCGGTTGCCACTCCGGAAACCCATAAAGACAAGAAAGTCTTAACATTATCAGAACCTCTTCAATAAATGGAAGAACAGATCATTGAAGTAGACAATGATGATGTTTTAAGGGAAGTGTAAGATTACATTGGAACTCCTCAGAGTTCAACTTCTATATTTGTTTCTGAAGATCAAGAGATTTAAGAAGAATTTGAAGTTGAAGCTGAAGAGAAAGTTGATATTTAAGTAGAAGAAGAAGAGAAATAATAGTTTGAACAAAAAAGTGATGAAGGGGAAGATATCCAAGAAGAATAAAGACAAGAAGGATCTCAAGAACAAGAGTCCCAAGGGGAACAAGATGAATATTGAGATCTTAATGTTATTCAAGTATCATATGAACAAACCACAGTTCGAAATCCTATAAAAGGAAAGAGTGTTTTTATTTCCTCATCTGAAAAAGAAACACCTTATAAGTCTTCCAAAAGTAAAGAGAAACCGGATTCCTTAACTCTAAGAGGATTTGAGAAAGGAAAAGATAATTTAGATTTTGAATCCTCATCCTCTGTTGAGCATGACTTTTTCAAGTTGTCTCTAAGAAAGTTGGTCATCACTATACCGGTTCTTGAAAATATTGATTCCTGGAGTCAATTGATGCAAGAGACCCTGAATCAAATTACGGAATCTGCCAATATACTTATGGACATGTTGTTCAAGTAAAAAATGGACTTCAGTAATCTTTTTATTTATTACAAAGCTTAGAAGGTGACTTGTAAGAAAGTCTTTAACCACACCAAAACCATCAATAAAGAGCTTAACCAGTTAAATGACTTCATGGATTCAAAAAATAGAGCATTCAGTACTTTTGAATCTAAGTTCAAAAAATTCAAGGCATCCATTTCTGAGATATTTAGCCAAATCAATTCCGTTTCCCGATCTATAAGCAGTGAGAAAGATGACATGGCTGAATTAGTGAAAAAGGTGGCTACTCAAGAAGTCTTCATTAAGAATCAAGATGATATAATCAAAGCTCAAGAAAAAAGTATATTGTCCTTATAAAAGAAGAAGCAGGATTAATATATCTTACTGAAGAAGTTTCAAGAAGATCATAAGGAAGTAAAGAGACTTAAAGCTTTGATAAAGAAAATGTTGTCTGAGCAGAAAAGGGATGAATGATTTTTTTTTACATTCTGATGTTTTGTTGTAATATAAACTTTACTTACAAAATTTCCTTAAGAAATTTCTTGCATATATTTCTTTTGTTTTTGAATGTATGTTTCTTTAACCTTACAGGTACATCTTATACTTCTTCATTCCTTTTTGAAAATCAAAAAGGGGGAGAATTTATTTTAAAGGAATAATTTAAGGAAGACTCCAAAGAGGGAGAATCTATTAAGGGGGTGTATGGTAATAAAGAATAATTCCTAAGTAAGGGGGATTTTCTTTTAAGAAGAAATGTTTATCTAAGGGGGAGATATTTCATTAATAATGAAAACCAGATGCTAAAGTTCAAGAATACAATCCCTGGGAAACATAACCTAAGGGGGAGTTAGTCATATTCATCTTAAATCTCATTCAAAGTGGGAGATAAGTTTTTCGTACTTGTTTATCAAAGTCAATATATTCTTCCTTAACAAAGTTGTTTGTGCTTTCCAAAAAGGGGGATATTTTTAAGTCAATAAGATTCTATTATAACTTCCCCATTCTTTATGTTTTTATGTTTTGAAAATCACAAACACTTTTTTCTTAAGTTCCAATTTTCTCATTTTTTTTTACTTACATAATTCTTATTATGTTTACTTACAGAATTCTCATTACGTTTTCCTAAAGAAATCTCATTTTTTCATACTTACCAAATTTTTCATTATGTTTACTTAAAGATTTTTCATTAAGGTACAAATATCATATCATTTTCCTAATATCGAATCTGGTACAAATGTTATACCATTTTCATGATATTGATTTCGATACAAATATCATACTATTTTCATGATACCGATTCTGGTACAAATGTGATACTATTTTCATGATACTGATTTTGGTATAAATGTTATACCGATTTTATGGTACCAGTATCCAAAGATAGTGATATTGTTTTCTCAATCTGATTTTTATTTTCTTAAGAATCTATTTTCTTGATATTGTTAGAATTGATTAATGTATCATTCCAATATTATCAGATTCTAAGTATTATTATACTTAAAATTTACCTTAAACTTAACATCATTTCTTATACATGAAATGATATCATATAATTTGTTACAAACAAATCGTTGTCTATTTGACACATGTCCAGGTCCCTCTGAAATTTAAGGAAAATATGATAGTTGGAGTGGAGCTGACCATTGAGAAGTTTTTCCTATAAATATAAGTTTATTTGAACAATCAAATCACTGAGTGAACTTCGCTGATGAATAGTGAATGAAAAGCAGTCAAAGTTTTTGAAGTGATTTCTAGAGAGAGAGGATCTTAAAACTCTCAGTGCTTTGTGCGGATATCATGAACAACTTTTTTGAGTGTGAATAACTTGTTCAAAATTTCTTTGTGCGACTCTGATCATGCTGATTGTGGGCTTCTGTATTTAGAAGACAGAGGTTCCAATTTCCTTCTAACTCAAGGGCTTACGAGGATATCAAGGAAAATACTGATCTTCGTATTGAGGGCTTACTTGGGTTTGAGTAAGAAAGACTTTATTGAAAGTATAAATTAAGGAACCTTTATCTAAGGTTGTTGGATACCCTTCTCTTTGGGTTAAAAGAATCTTATTGTTACTTGTTTTCTATTCCAAGTTGTTTTTATTCTGTTGTTATTTTAACTTTGTTAAAGTTCAAAAGTATAACTTTCTTATACTTTATAATTATGTTACTCTGATTATATTAATATTATATACTCTTTAAGGTAGAATCTTTCCTTTAAGAAAATCTTTCTTAAGTTTTTATCTTAAGGTTGTAAGTTTAAGAAAAGGTTTCTTTAAGAGGGTTTGTGAATTTTGTTTAAATTTGTTAAACTAAGTTTTCTTAAAATTAAAAATCTAACTTTAACAAACAGATTTCCTTAAGGTTAAGAAAATTTCCTTAAGAAAGTTTTATGTCAACTGTAAAGGTTCTAAAGTAATTTTTAATGTATACAATTCACCCCCCCTGTATTTGAGTATCTCATTATACATATTCAATCTTACACACTATGTGTACACCAAATACATGTTGTGTGACTTCAATGTTTCATGGTTATTTTGTCCTTGTTTTATTTAATAAATGCATGACACAGCTTGGACCAAATTTTTTCTACAATGTAAGTGTGTGGACTACTTGTCGTGTAAGACAGTTACACTACCTGTAGTCTGGAAAAACATGTTCTAGGGTGTACTGGTCAACACACAGTATGAATTAATTTCATTACACATATAGTTAATGTTTTATGCTATGAATTAATTCATTAGTCATCAGGATACATTGAACAGGGGTACACAATGTGTACCAATAGGCTACATGTCGTGTAGTCATGTGTTATCCTGCCAAACCCTTGACACGTCCTGCTGGATTCATTGAATACTCTTCATGTTAATTTAACATTTTCTTGGTTATATAAGAGATAATAAAGAAATATAAGTGAAGATTTTTACATTTGTATTTAAGAAAAACCAATCCATAATTGAAAGCTAATAGAAAATTAATATCATCGATCAATGATTAATAAATAATTATAAATTAATTAGGGGACTGGTCTAATACCACTTGAATATTTAGGGTTCTATAGAAGTAACTAGTGTATTGTAACCAACTTGTATCTTTTCATAATCAATGAATAATATGAGATATACATGATAAAGAATGTCATGACCAATGGAATTAAAATGAAAATTAATAAACTATTATGCTAGAACAAGGAAAGAAGGATCATCATATATTTTTTATAATTAATTTATTTGTATAAAAATACCTTTAGTTTAATTTTATTCTTCATCAATTAATTGGTATACAATATATTATCATTTTTTCATTAGGGTGAGAATATTCAAGGGTATAATCCACCTAGAGGTGATCCACACATGCACCAAAAACCTTTAAAATTCGTCATAGAAATTCATAGGTTCTAACATGGAAGATTTCAATGCTTGCATCATTCATTGATGATTTTTATACGAATCGCTTTAGGTGGAAGGACTCTTCTTGATCTATCTCGTCTTGATATGTTTTTGGAGGAGGAAATCTCTCTAATATTAATAGTGTTCTAGGGGGAAATATATCTAGGGATTGAGATAATTCTCTCTAAAATTTCATATTGAACAGCCACCATTAGGTTTAGCAATGACATAATCAGGTTTAAATATAGGAGGGGTTAGACAAATAATAATTACAGGTGGGACCTTATTATTTTTCATAATCCATAGAAAATATCATGTTTAAGTAATTTTATTATAATTATTTAATTGAAATATTCTAAAGATGAGGATAAAATAAATATTACTTCCATGAACAAATAAATTAATATTTATTCAAAAAATATTTAATATGACCTTTCTCATGGGACCATTAAACATGATCCTCCCATCCACTTCATTATTTATTAGGCATTTAATAATGACTATTTATTTAATAAATAAATATTAAAACATTATTTTCCAATAAATAAATATATATTATTTTTTTAAACTAGTGAATAAAAATTTATTAAATATTTTCATAACCAAATAAATAGATATTTCTTACCTTATGAATAAATATGAATAAATAAATTTTATATGTTTGTTTAATTAATAATTATCTTATAAATTTAATATTTATTATATATTCAACTCACATAATATTATATCAAATAACTTGTGACTGAATATATGTGATCAACAAAACATAAATAACTAATAAACCAATTACAATAATAATATTTATTCAACATGTAATATTAAAATAGAATCTAACTGAGGTTTTTCAAATACACTTAGTGAGTGACCCTCTAGACCCTTTTCATAGTGGTATTAGATAGAATCACTTAAATTACAAGGTTAGCATCTAGCAACACATTAAGTCACTCATAGAGAAAGAAGTTAAATGTTTCAACAACAATAACCACATAAGAAGGTACATTGTGTCATATAATCCATTTATCTCAATAACTTTAATCAAGCAGTTGTATGCTGGTGTCATCAACCTATGTGATCGATGTCTCTTTATTTTACATTTTATAAATAAACATTACAAAAATGAACCATGTTTGTGGAATTAATAATGTTATTTTATTTCTATAAAATGGTTTGAGTTATCAACTTCCATTAAATAACAAAATAGAAAAATAATTTCTCTCATTATTCACTAATGTAATATTACTCATGGCACATCAAACGTATCATATATCTCCATGATAATATATCATTACAATTTTCATTCATGCATCAAGTTACATGACTCGTAATAAGATTTAATAATATCTTAAGACCTAAGTATTATTACACACATATATAGATATGAAAATTTAACGACACACATAAATGTGGTTACCTACTGGAAGGTGATATACAGGGATTTTTCATGGATCCCCATTCGATTAAATTCATATTTCCATAATATTTAAATATAGTATGCACCCTAGGGTTGATTATAAGGAGGCCTCTTATACACACAGATTCTTCTATTATAACTATTATAAATCTAACTAATATAAAAATAAATTAACTAATATAGATGGGGGGTTTGAAATGCAATAAATATAAATAAATAATATAATAATGAAATGAAAACACAAAATGAAGTTTGAAAAATATAATGACGGAAATTGTTTTCAAAAGGTTATGGTGATTGAAATCATTGTTCAAAAGGGGTCTCAATATTCAACTCAATTGGGAGATCAAGACCTATCACACCTCACCTTTTCATTTGAATTATGATTACCCCACATCAAAACCCTTAAATATGGGTAATTCATATTCTGGACATCATCTAGGATACATATTTTCTAACCATCACTACTCGTTATAGGATCTACCATATGCATGACACAAATAGTGAATGTAAGAATGATTGATAAATGAGATGAAGAATTCGTATGATATAGAAAATAGGGAGACCACTAACCATAATCGATTTAACCATCATCGAATTTCCCAGAATTGAATAAAGATACAAAATTAAAGAATAAGAAACTCAATAGAAATACTATTCCCTCCCATTAACAAACATCAAACTTAGTTCTAGATTTTTAGAGGAGTTGATAAGGGAAATATGGTGAGAGAACACATAAAAATAAAAATATAATAATAGAGATATGAAGAATAGAGATAATATATTAAAAGAAAACTAATATTAATTTAATTAAAATGCTAAAAGGATACTGGAAATGGCAAAAAAATGTTACACCCATGTTTTCAACCCCTTGAAATGAATATTAATTACATCTTTATCAGGAGATGCGTTGAAAAATTCGTATTCAGAATTTTCATCGAAATATTGTATCATGAAATACCCCTTAAATTACATAATTGAGAAATGTGGTCTTCATAAAAATCGTTCCTATGTTTATTTATCATTCTCCCTCCATATTTAAGTTTTATTATTCATCATGTAAAGGAGTTATTCCCAATATACTCCAGAAATTAAATCTGGATAGGAAGACTCTTTATATTCCAATACTCGAACTTCTTATGCCATTATCACCTTGAACCTAGTATATTATCGTGTGGAATTAGTTATAAAATTTGTTAATTTATTCCTTCCCCAACACCATGTCAAATTTTAGTTCTTTTTGGATTGTATTTTGGGATATATGGGCCCATCATTAAAAGTGTATAGATTTATGCACAGAGTTCAAGGACTGACTTGTGAACTGGTTTTGGGACTCCAAATGATGGATTTATCTTTGGTCCCAATTAGATGAAATGAATACCAACATGTATGAAAGCCTTAAAATTAATTTCATAATTACAATTTGTTTATTAAAAGTTATGGTCAAAATAAGAAATAAATTAAAATAGTTAAAAACCAAAATTATGCCATTTTTTCAATTAAGCTCAAATTATTATTAAAACCTAAAAATGTGACAATTTCCAAAAATATAACACTATGGTAAAATTATAAACATTAAATTAACATAGAAAATTTATAAAAATATTATCTTTATCACTCCCCCACACTTAACTATTGCACTCTCAGGAAATCATCATATATCCAAATAAAAATTCAAACAACAATCAAAAATGAGAAAACATTCATGATTATTTCCAAAAATAGAATTACATCATGTATATTCTATGAAAAAAAAATTCTATCTCATTTTTATTCCTCACATTTAAATTTTTTCAAACTCATAAATCCATCCCTGACCCAATCAATACCTACCTCAAATTGAATTTTATGTCACTCTTTGCTCAAGAGAAATTGAATCTGAAGTTATGATCATACTTGGAAAATGCATGTATCGCCATTGAGTTGTGAAAATTATCATATCTACACAGCGTAAGACATGAAAATATTTTCAATAATGAGGTATTTTTACATGTGAATTTTGTTTCTTAGGGTTGGCGGTAAAATGATTGAAAATTTTAAGGCTGAAAAGATGAGGTTGGACTCTTATGTACAATACATGAATAATCAAGTAAAAACACAGGATAAAACTCATTCAATTCCCCTTGAAAATGTGAAACACAATACTAAACCATTTTTTATGACATGGTAAATGATACAAATAGTGATTAAAAAGAATGATATCATCCATGTTCTCCCCCTTTTTTTGTTTTTTTAAATCTCTAGAAAGGAACAATTTTATTTTTTCCCTTTTTTCATGGAGGATGAGCTGAAAATTAAATACAATGAATGACTGAAAATTAATTCCCTTGATTTTTTAGAGGTAAATGAGTCATAAAATAAGGTATAATGATAAATTCAAGATCATCTCCATTTTTTTATTTTTCTTTTATTTTTCTTTTTTTCATTTTTTTAAGTAGAACCAGATGGTACAAATAAACAATAGTGAAATATTGACTCATTCCCAATTATTTATTTCTAAACTACCTAAAATTTTGACACATTACTCACAATACCCATAAATGAAACACATATTAAATAATAGAAATTAAAGGGACCTTCCCCCACACTCAAACTTGAAATATCCATGAGAAAATACCAAGAGAATGTCCAGGTCATGAAAAATCGGCATGTAATGTGGATTAAAATAATAAGTAAATTAAAGGAATCTAAGAGATAATGAAGGATATAAGTGAGGTTATTTCTCTAGTTAAAATTTTTCTATCCAAATAAGTTCCTCAATCTTGTTAGGAACATTCCTTGAAGTCCAAAATTTAAAAGAGAAAAAATCAAAAATGTTGGTTCTCACATAAAATCAAAGTTTTTATCAAGAACGTGTGGGTGTTAGGAAGAATATTTTAAAAATGGTTTATAATACTTATAAGTAATGGAAAAATATTTCGATTCAGTGTTTTATGGTAATGGATTTCAAAAATCAATCAAACTTATATAAATTATTGAAAATCCAATTCTAGGAATAATTTTTCACATCAACAATCATTTAAAATTCATTTGTTCAAAAATCATTTCAATAACCTAAAAGTAAATTGAAGTGTGAAAAATGATAAAAATATTAATTGAAACTCATGGTTCCCAAAAATATGAAAAATAAATAAAAAAACACAAAAAATAGGCAGTTTGATTCTCTCCCCACACTTAAATTTAACTACCCCTCATTACAGTTCAATACAAAATAAATGTAAGGGTAAAAAAACTAAGATAAAGAAAGATACAATATGTAATTATTTTTTATTAGAATCCATGTGTTTAGATCATAGTTACTATCAAGAGACCTATAAATCAATAAATAAATAAAATCATGATAAAAATAAATAGAATGGAAAAAATGATAGAACATGGTTTAGACACCATGTGGGTTCTACGATTTTACTGCCCCTAGTCAGGCAGTTGCATAGGTTTAACCTCAATATAAAGTTGGATGGGGTTTATTTCTTAGAAAACACTAGAAAATTTTTCTCCCAATGCTCTTCAACATGTACTGGTCTGGGAGGAACCCATCAATAGAGTACAACAACTCCTCCCCTTTTGAAATGCGGTAAAAATTGGATAGTGGGGGAGGAGGAAGAATGTGTACTCTTTGTTTACTACCACTACTTGTGTGGCCTCTTCAACTTCAACATCCGGGTCTTGAACATGTGATATTGTTGTAAAAAAAATAGAAAATGGGAAGTTAGAAAATAATTCCACTTGAATATTACTAAAACATGAAAAATAAATAAATAAATATTCCCCTTCATGTAGGTTAGCTTGAAACGTGATATATTCAAGAAAGGACATTTGTAATTATATATCATTAGGTTATTTATATTATTAATAATAAATAGATAGGTACAGAAAATCTAATTTATTATTTTCAAATATGGTAGAAACACATACCTTTTTGTATTCAATGTAATTTAAATAATTTTGTTTAGCATCATGTTGTGTTTCCATAGTTGAATCATCTAGACTGTTTGTTTCATGAACCTCTTCAAGTAATGTCCAAGGAGAGATGATTTGACCTTGAAGTTTCATCTTCAAGTCTAACTTGGGTTATTATAATTCAATTATAGGTGTAATAGTATGTTTATTCTCCTAAATTTTTCTTCACTACCATTCCATCCATATAACTTTAAACTCTTCAACTTCTACATTTAGTGATGCTACCATCTTTCTTTCTTTTTCAAGGATTTTAAAATTCCCTTGAATAATCAATTAATTTTGTTCCATTTGAATATTAAATATCTCTTCCCTACTAGGCTCACCATAAAATCTACCAACAGTCTAATAATTAATGTAATCACTATAAAAATTCATCTTGACCTTGGAAATGAAAGATATATAATAAATCTCTTTTTTTAGTTTTAAAATTTTTTGATTTTTTTTTGGATTTTTTATAAAAAACATCATGTATAAGAACTTTGAATCCCCATAAACTGTTTAAAATTGATGTGAAAAGGTTTTTCATAGATACCTATTCAATTAAATTATTATTTCCCTAAGAGTGTAATATAGTTCACACTCTAGGTTCGATCATAAGGAGGCCTCTTACACAAACTGATTCTTTTATTGTCACTATTATAAATCTAACTAATATAAAACTAAAATAACTAATATAGATAGTGGGTTTGAAATGAATAAAATTTAAATAACTAATATTATAATTCAATGAAAACTCAAAATTAAGTTAGACATAAATAATTAAGTAAATTGTTCTCAGAAGGTATCATGAGTAGATTAAGACCCATAACACCTCACCTTATCATTTGAATTGTGATTACCCCATATTGAGACCTCTACATATGGTGTAATACTCTTCTGAACATCATCTTGGATACCTCTTCATAAGTTATCACTACTCATTCCATGCTCCACCGTATGCACAACACAAATAGTGAAGGGAAGGATGATTGATAAACAATATGAAGAATTCAGATGATAGGGAAAATGGGGAAACCACTCACTATAATTTATTTAACCATTACCAAATTACCTATAAATAAAAAAACAATGTAAAATCAAAGCCTAAGAAACTCAATCAAAAAACCATTCTCTCCCTCGAACAAACCCCGAAGTTAGTTCTACATTTTTAGTGGAGGGGAGAACACATAAAAATAAAAATTTAATAACGTAGATATGAAAAATATATATAGTATATTAAAATAAAAAAAATATTAAAGTATTTAAAATACAAAAAATCTACTGATAATGGCCAATAAAGGTTACCCATATGGTTCCAACCCCAAGAGATGAAGATGAAGTGCATCTTTATAGAGAGAGGGGTTGAAAATTTTGTATCTAGAATTTCCATTAGAATATAGTCCCATTAATTTCCCCTTAAATGAAATAATTGGGAAATGTGGTCTTTATAAAAGTATTTCTTATCTTTATTTCATGTTCTCCCTCCAAATTTCAGTTTTATTAACCATCATATGAAGGAGTTATGGATGATATACTCCAGAAATTAAATCTGGATAAGAAAACATATAAAACATAGTTTTATTGACTATTTTATTGATAATAAATGAAAATTTTTCTCACATTTTGATAAATATTTTTATTTATAAAATATTTGGGATTATATCATTCATTTGAAAATATGATGAAAATTTAAATTTTACCCTTTAAAATTCATTGTAGTATTTAAGACATAAATATTTGTATATATTTTATTGGAGCATATAATTTTGAAAACATCTTCTTGGATTAATGTGATTTAAATTTAGTTCAATACATTTGAGCTAAATTGTTCCTTTAATTGGACTAAATGGTTCATGAAGTAAAAGTTGGGCTGGACTCACCAGATTGGATACCACTTCCATATTTGGGACATAACATCCTCGTTATTGCTTGTATTGGAACCATATTTATTGATAAACTATAGGAACCAGTTTAAAATAAAAAACCTTATTAAAGGATTGATTTTTTACGCGTTTGGATGGTCAAATAGGAAGTGTAATTTGGATTAAATTATTTGGATGAATTTCCTCATTCACACTTGAAACCTCTTAAAACCTAGCCTCATATACACTCTATAAATTAGTTTTTTTTTCTCATTTTTAGGGGGTTTTATGTGCCATATAATATTATAAGTATAGTATAAGTGGTTCATTTCTATTTAAACTCACCATTGCAGGAGGGAAGATTTCAAGCTAGGATCTCCTCCAAAACGCTCTTCTCTTCCTCTTCTTTGTTATAATATTGTTCTTATTTCAATAAAATATCTTAGTTTCTATTATATTTCTTCTATTTTGTTCAATTTTCATCTTCCCTATTCATACTATTTGTTCTGTAAATAAATAGTATAAATGATATTGGGTTATACCCTTTCCATGACCTTTGCGAATGCAAAATGTTTCTACGATGACTATACCGCCCATGGAAGAGTAGTTCTTTTTAGTAATTGATCTACCTCTTATCCTATTACATAATTTTTTTGAATAAATGAGATACTATAATTAAATAAAATATGATCAATGAATTTTTTTTTAGTTTAAATGAAACTAAGAAAGCAATTGAACAATTAACACAAAACATGCAAGGTCGAGAATTGTGTGAATTGTGAGAGTGCGATATTAATTGATAATAAAAAACCACATGGGATAAATTTATAGAGTTAAAATATAGTCTATAAACTCAATTCATACTCATTTCTAGAGTGTATATGTTCCATAATTTACCACAAACCATAATCTATCCTCATAACATCAATCAATGCAGGGTGCTACAATTGTATGTTATGAAGCTATCTTAGGGTTTAATTAATTTCATCTTGGTGGTTAAGTTAATTTTCCTAGGGTTTGGGGGTTTAAAAATTTTGGGATCATAATTAAGTAGGTATTAATTTAAATTATAATGATTAATAAGTAAGTGAAGAGGTATATTTATATCTATTACACTTTTTTAAATATTTTTCTAAAAAAACATATCATCATTGTGTTTTCTCAATCTCATTTAAAATGTAAAAAAAATACAATCTTCTTCCAGCATACTTATTATTATCGTTTAAACTATAAAAAAACCTTGTAATTTTATTTTATGTTTTATTTTATTTTATTTTCAATATACCTCTAATATGTTGTTTTAACTACTTCCTCCTTTGAAAAATGGCCTTGGTTAGCCACTCTACTGCACTAAAATAACAAAAAAATGATCTTTATTTGAGAGCTCCCATGACAGTGCCATTCAAATTGGCATAATTTCTGGGGAGGCAATAAATTTATTCAACCAATTTTATGTATTTATTATTTTCATTTTATTATTTTATTCTCTTCTTTCCTTATTCTTTCCCCTTTCTCGTTTTTTATTTTTTTTACTTTTATTTTTTTCTTCATGGACCATCAAATCAAACTTATTTTCTTTTATTATGGTCTAAATTTATTCATTTCATTTTTTATTTTATTTATGACATAAAATAATCCCAATTATATCTTAGATCTTGAACCTGAGGTTGAATATATCTTTTGAGCTCAAATCAGACAGTCTCAGTCTATAGAAAGTTTTAACATTCAACTAGTTGGTAAATTTCTCCATTCTTCTAACACTAAAATTAGACACACTTCTAAATAAAACCTAAAACAAGAACTAATGGCTAGAAACAATAAAAAATTTAATTAACATAACAATTCAAGAATTGGATACACCAGATATTAAATACCAACCAAATTTTATTGCATACTCAAATCTCCAATCAGACTTTGAACTAAAATATGGGTTAATTCACATTCTTCAAAAATTTCATGGATTGTCTTATGAGGATACAAAAAAAATTAAAATAATTTAATATGGTTTTATAAACCCTTAAAATAAGAAATTTCTCTAAATATCAAATAAAACTTAGAGAATTCTCATTCACACTTGATGGAATTACAAAATATTGGATATAGTATTTACATCCTAAAGACATAATATGTTAGAACAATTTAAAACTTCTTTCATTGTAGACATTTTTTCTAACATATAGGACTAATTCCATTATTAATAAGATATTAGGGATCAATAAATCACAAGAGGACTCAATGTATGAGTACTGAGAGTGATTCAAAAAGTTTTCTGCAAGATGACTGCATCACCAAATTAGTGAGTAACTATTAATCTAGTACTTCTATGAAGGAATCACATATATGGAGAGGAGTATGGTGTATGTATTGTATAGATGGGAATTGGTCGACAAAATACTAACATAGGCACGTGTGTTGATTGACAATATGGTACAAAACTCTCAAAAATTTGGTGATCGAGGTACACCACATGTTAGAGGAGTACATCAGGTAAGTCCATATTCTCTTGAAAGTCAATTGATACCAAGTTATAATAATTGAACTCTATGGTGGGTCATATTTTTTGGCTCAAAATATATCCCAACCAAATACTATGATACCATGTGGAATTTTCACTGAAATAGACCATCCAACTAATTATTTCCCCCAACTACAAGAGACATAGGATTGCACAGTAGTATTCCTTAGGAGTTAAAATCAGCAGAAAAAACAACCACATCTTCATAAGAAGTATTATTCCATTGCTCTAACATAAAACCAAAGGTGGAATGATCAATCAAACATGAGGTATGAATCTAGACAACAAAAAAATCCCCCTTTTTAACAAAATTTCTAGCAACCTCTACCTTACCAATAGGGTTTCCAACAACCTGAAAGGAGATTTTAATCTCAAAAATCAACAATAAAACAAAAATGTAATTCTAAACCAAAGTTAGATTATAACACTGATGACCTTTTGAAACAAATTTTTATTAATCAACAGAATGAGATGAAGAGTCAAGGTTCAGAGTTAAGGGAATTCAAGACACAAATAATCCAGATTGCCATTGCCCCCATGAACTGGTAGGTAAGAACTCTAAAAATCTTCTTTCCCAACCTAATCCATATCCCAAGTGGAATTTCAATGTCATCACATTGAGAATTAGGAAGAAAAAAACTAATACATTTGCACCTATCATTACACTAGGATTCACCACAACCCTGGAGAAGCCCCATTCCTGATCAACAGATGAGAAACCCAAGGAGAAATACTCAGGTAATAAAAATATTGATGATGTTCCTCAAAAACCCCTTCTATTTCCAAATATATTTGTACAAACCAATAATATGGTTGAAGAGGCGATGTAAAAAAGAGGTTCTGGACACATTCAAGTGTGTTGAGATAAATATCCATCTACTTTAAGCCATTAAGAAAATCCAAAGGTATTCCAAATTTCTGAAAGAACTTTATACCAATCAAATAGGTCTCAAGGGAAATGAGAGAATAAATATTAAGTAATGTGTCATCACTCATTACACCAACTCAATAAATGTCAACAAAGTGAAAGGATTTAGGGACATTCACCATCCCATGAACCATAGGGGAGTTACACGTTTCTATTTATGTGATTTTTTAGATTCCATAAATGTGATGCCTCACTCTGTATTCTCTTATTTACAAGTTAGTGAGTTAAATCTAAAAAGAGTATTGGTACAGTTGGTTAATAGATCTATGGCATATCCAGCCAGATTCCTTGAGGATGTACTTGTTTAGGTAAGAAACATGATCTTTATAGTAGATTTTTGCATGCTTAACATGGAGGATGATCTGGTAAATTATCATGATCCCATTATCTTATGTAGACCCTTACTCAAAACTGAAAAAATGATCATAAATGTCCATGAGGGTATGCTTTCCATGGATTTTTTAGATGAAATTGTGGTATTTAATGTTATGGATTCCATGAAGTACCCCTTAGAGGACCATTCTGAATTTTTTATCTCCCATTTTGAACCACCAAGTAAAAATCTCGTGGATTTTTACTATCCTATTCTTAGTGAGATTATGAACATTGGTTCTAGTGTGATGTATAAGAGAACTTCCACTCATGTATCTAATGCGCCAAAATCTCTTTGATTTGATTTTTATGTGGATTAATATTCTGATTTTGATCAAGCTCACACTGATTATGACATGGATGTTGAGTATTCTGATGGATTTGATGAATTATTATCTGATTTTGATGATTCCTATTCAGGTACTGATGTTCCTTGTGAACATATATCGGTTCCTTCAATGTATCCATCCATACTACACCCCCTTCATTGGAAATCAAGCCATTTTCACCAAATCTCAAATAATCATACTTGTTGAGTGGTGAGATTTTACCTATTATCATTTCTAACAAACTTCCTTTTAAACATAAAAAAAACTTTTTAATATTTTGAGTGAGAAAATCCGGGAAATAGGGTGAACCTTGGCTAACATATTAGGTATTATCCCCTCTATTTTCATGAATATGATTCTTTTGGAGGATGGGTCTAAACTGGTTAGGCATCCAAAATGAATAATAAATCCAAATCTTCTAGAAGTTGTTAAAAAATAAGTTGAAATTTTACTTGAGGTAGGTATAATTTATCACATTTCAAATTCCTAGTGGGTGAGTCCTATTTCAGTTGTGCCTAAGAAAAGTGGTGTTATTATTGTTAAAAATGAGAGAGGGTGTTTAGTTCCAATGTGGGTACAAAATAGTTGGTGTGTGTGTATCAATTATAGGAAACTAAATCAATCCACCCACAAGGACCATTTCCCCCACCAATTAATTGATCAAATACTTGAGAGACTAGCTGGGAAGATGCATTATTGTTTCTTGGATGGATGTTCTGTACATTTTCAGCTTCCTATAGCCTTGGAGGATTAGGAGAAGACAACATTAACTTATATATTCAATACATTTTCCAACCAAAGGATTCCATTTGGACTATGAAATTCCTCAGGTACCTTCTAGAGATGCATGGTGAGTATTTTTTCTAATTTCATTAAGACCTGCATGGAGGTATTTATGGATTATTTTACAGTGTATGGATCTTCATTTGATGAATGTATATTTAGTTTGGGAAAGGTGTTGAATCACTGTATTGAGAAGAATCTTTTTTTAAACTTTGAAAAGTTTCATTTCATGGTATAGCATGGAATTGTCTTAGTTCATATAGTTTAAAAATAATGGAATAGAGGTTGATAGATCTAAGGTGGATATTATTTCATCCTTTCCATATCCTTATTGTGTGCATGATGTTAGATCATTCCTAGGGCATGCAAGATTTTATCGATGCTTCATTGAAGATTATAATAAGATCTCTCTACCCTTATCTCGATTAATTAAAAAATATATTGAATGTATTTTTAATGATTCATGTTGGGTATCATTTGATGATCTAAATAAGTGTCTGACCACTCCATCAATTATACAACCCCCACGGTGGGACCTACCATTGGAGCTTATATGTGACAATTCAAACTTTGTAGTTGGAGTTGTCTTATCATAGAGGATATAGGGATGTTTAAATGTTATTGTTTATGATTCAAGGACATTGTATTCATCCCAATAAAACTACACAACCAATGAAAAGTAGTTTATTTCCATTATATTTTATTTAGATAAATTATAATAATATTTTTGGGCTCTAAATTCGTTATTTTTTCTGACCTTGCAGCTTTGAGGTACCTCTTGAAGAATCCATATGCAAATCCTAGACTTATCCAATGGATTCTAATTTTTCAAGAATTTGATATTGAGATAAAGTATGAGAAGGGGTCATAAAACTTGGTGGTAGACTACATGAGTAGGATTACTCACACACTAGAGGCTAACACCATGGACCAGGTACCACTTTGAGATACTTTCCCTAATGAGCATGTATATGTCATCTCAGGTACACATCCCTGGTATGAATATTTAGTTAACTACCTTGTTTCCTCTAAAATTCTTGAAAATTTAAAGAAATATCAAGTCCAAAAAATAAATATTTAGTTTAGATTTTTTGTTTGGGATGATCCCTACCTCTGGCACATGTGTAGTGATCAAGTTATTAAGAGGTGTGTATTTGATCATGGTTTTGAGTATATTCTTCATTTATTCTATACACTTTCATGTGGAGGACATTTTTTACCCCAAAAATAGCTAGAAAAGTGTTATACTCTATATTATATTGTCTTATCTTATTCCATGATGTTTATGTGTTTTGTAAGTCATACTCACATTTTCAACACACTGGAAACATTTAGAAGAGACACGAGATGCCCCAATAACCTATATTATTTTGTGAGATTTTTTATGTATAAGGAATTGATTTTATGGGTTATTTTCCAAGTTTATTTGGTTTTTTGTATATATTTTTTTCTATTAATTATATTAGAAAATTGGTGGAGTCCAAGGACACCTAAACTAGTGATTCTCATGTAGTAGTGGACTTCATAAAGGCTCAAATTTTTTGTAAGTTTGGAGTACCAAATGCCACTATTAGAGAGCAAGGGACACACCTTTTCAATCAGAATTTGGATTCCCTACTTTGAAAGTATGGGGTGACACACAAAATAGCAACACCATATCTCCCCCAAAAAAATGGCCAGGATAAGGTTTCAAATTAGGAGTTGAAACAAATTTTATATAAAACTATGCAGTCGAATAATAAGGATTGGATGAAGTGCTTGGATGATGCACTTTGGGCTTATAGGATAGCATACAAGAAACCCATTTTTATGTCACCATTTCGGATTATTTTTTGGATTTCCTTTTATCACCCTATAGAGGTCGTTCATTAATCATATTGGGTTATAAAGAAATGAAACATGGATTTGGATCAATATGGAATTCACCAGAAGCTAAAAATTCAAGATATGGAGGAGATTCTATTGTCATCATATGATAACTCAAGGATCTACAAGGAAAGATAAAAATCATCTCATGAGAGAATTATCCAAAAAAGGTAGTTTCATGTAGGATAGAAAGTATTACTCTACAGTTTATAACTAAAGCTAATTCCTGTTAAGTTGTGTTTTGTATGGTTAGGTCCTTAGGTCATATCTAAAGTTTTTCTTTATGGTGTGGTGGAGATCACAAAATAGGAAATTGTAAGGATATTTATAGTCAATGGTCAATTTTTGAAGAAATATATTTATATACTTCCTACTAATGAAGTTGATTTCATCAAACTAGACGACCCCATCATCACTTTATAATATTAGGTTGTTCTTAACCCTTTCACTTTTATATTAATTGTCATATTTAAAATTCTACATTTCATATGAACATATAATCTCATTAGTTCACATTGAAGAAAATGCAGTATTTTAATTGTGGGGGAGGGGAAAACATTTTGGGGTGGTTATTTAGGATTTTAATTTGTGTGTTTTGTGTGTGGTTTATGTTAGGTTTTCTATTAAAAGTTCAAAAAAATAA
Source organism: Viscum album (assembly GCA_963277665.1). Classification (NCBI taxonomy): domain Eukaryota; kingdom Viridiplantae; phylum Streptophyta; class Magnoliopsida; order Santalales; family Viscaceae; genus Viscum; species Viscum album. The sequence goes on along the minus strand of OY728139.1, from coordinate 1,144,108,970 downwards.
AAAAAATAAAAAAATAACAATAAAAAAACATATCGTATAACATGCTCATTTGCATGTGGAACATATGGAAAATTAATGTTCTAAAAATTCATTGGTGGTATGATAATTATGAGCAAGATTTCATCATCAAGGGTTGATTTTTATAAAAATAGAAGTCATCAATGATATGGTTGGTTGTGTCATTATAAAATCTTTTATATTTTGACACCATTATTTGTGATATTTGTTTATGGAAAATTTTGTCATTTATTTCTCTACACATATTTTCACACAACCATGACTTGTGAAAATTTTCCGACTCAAATGAAGGTATATCCACATTAGTAAAAACAATTAATCTTATATCAATGGTTTATCCATATGTTTTTTTATTTTCTGATATATTTCATTACTCTAATGAATTAATCTATTCATGTGTACCTAATATTAGAATGTTTTACTCCCTAAAAAAATAAAAAAAAAATAAAAAATATAATATATATATATATATATATATATTATCTTAATAAATAGGGGAGTGATTAAATGTACAACATGTGGGGATATCTAGGTCGGGAGCTTATGGTTTAAATTTCAAGAATACTTAAGTGGTTGGGTCTTGAAATTTGATTCCAAAATAATATAGAATAGGTTTTGTAAATTAAACTAGGTAAGAAGAATTATTTTACTTGACATGAAGATACTGAATTAATGGTATAGGTATGAACTTTAAATGGTTTTCACACACACACTTCGGCAATAAGTGGCATGGTAGACCCATGACTTGTTTCACTCTGATTAGTGTTATTAATCTCACTAGATTTTGTTTTGACACAATTTATGAGTTACTGAATTTAAAATTTATTGATATTTACTCTTGATTGGATTCTTACTTTACCTATATTTCCACTCTGGATTAAGTAATATGAACATGCATATGTTGTCACGTTTTTTTGGAATACATGATATGAGGTTTTTCCCAGGAGTGAAAAATCATAAGTGTGGAGGGGTTGATGGACCATAATTTTATTGACTATTTTATTAATAATAAATTACATAATTTCATTACATTGTTTTAAATATTTTTATTTATAAAATATTTGGGATTAGATCATTCATTTGAAAATTTGATGACAATTCCAGTTTTACCCTTTAAAATTCACTATAGTATTTCAGACATAAATATTTTTCTATACTTAAATTTGAAATTATAATTTTAAAAAAAATAGAACTTAATGCGATACAGATTTAATTCAGGACATAGAGCTAAATCGGGCATTTGAATGGACTAAATGGGTCGTGAAGTCAAAGTTGGGCTGGACTTGCCAGATTGGACACTACTTCCATATTTGGGACATAACTTCCTTATCCATGCTTAGATTGGGCCCAACTTTGGAGATAATATTTATGACATATTTTAAATCAAATAACCCTTCTATAATGATATCTAGTTCATGCATTTTTATGGTCAAACAGGTGGTGAAAGTTGGATTAAATTATTTGGTTGAATTCCACTATTCACACATGAAACCACTTAAAACCTAGCCTCCTCCCCACTCTATAAATTGTTGTTTTTCTTATTTTTATGGGTTTTTATGTACCTTATAGGATTGGGATCATATTATAAGTGGTTAATTGACATTTAAATTCACCATTAGAGGAGGGAATCTTTCAAGCTAGGATCTCCTCCAATACGCTCTTATCTTCCTCATCATTATTGTAATATTGTTGTTCTTCCAATAAATTCTCTTAGTTTATCTTATATTTATTCTCCTTTGTTCAATTTTATTCTTATATACTAATAATATTTTGGCTGGAAATAAATATTATAAATGATATTGGGTTATACACTTTACACAACCTTTGTGAATGCAAAACGTTTCAATGGCGACTACACCACCCATGGAAGAGTAGTTATTTTTAGTAATCGATCAACCTATTACCCTCTTCATTCATTTTTTTGAATAAATGAGATAATATAATTCACTAAATATGATCTATGAATTGATTTTTTTAATTTATGTGAAACTAATAAATAAATTTATCAATTAACACAAAACACGCGAGGTCGAGAATTGTATGAATTGTGAGAGCACAATCTTAATCAATAATACAAAACCACATGGGATAAATTTATAGAGTTCAAATATAATAACTAAACTTGATTTATCCTCATTTAAAGAGTCTATATTACCCTAATTTACCACTAAAAATAATCTAGCCTCATAAAATCAATCAAATCTGGGTGTTGTGATTCTATATTCTAAAGCTAGCATAGGGTTTAATTGATTTCATCTTGGTGGTTAAGTTAATTCTCATGGGGTTGAGGGGTTAAAAATTATAGGATCATAATTAAGTGGATATTAATTTAAATTATAATGATTAATAAGTAATTGAATAGTTTAGGTAGATCGATTACAATTTTTAAAATATTTTTCTAAAAAAAACATATTCTTGTTGTGTTTTCTCAATCTCATTTCAAAAACAAAAACAAAAAAAGTACAATCTTTGTCCAGCATAATTCTTCTGGTATTATAAATGATAAACAACCAACCATAATTTTATATAAAGTTTTTATTTTATTTTATTTTCAAAATACTTATAATAAGTTGTTTTGATTACTTAATCCTTTGATAAATGGCATTGGTCAACCACATTTCTATACTTAAATAACCAAAAACTGAACTTTATTTGAGAGCACCCATGATAGCGCCTTTCACAGACTCTTTGTATTCCAATACTTTGACTTCCCATTCCATTATGACCTTCAAAATGGAATATTCTCATGTGGACTTAGTTATGAAAGTTGTTAATTTATTCCTTCCCAAGAACCATGTCTAATTTTATCTCTTTCGGGCTTGTATTTAAGGATACATGGGCCCATTATTAAAAGTGTCCAGATCTATGCCCAGATTTTTGTCCTAACTTGTGGGAATGTTTTGGGCCTCTAAATTATGGATTGATCTTTGGTCCCAATTGTATTAAATGAATCCAAACATGTATGGAATCCCTAAAAATAATAATTTAACAATTCCAATCAGTGTAGTAAAATTTATGGCTAAAATACAGAAATAAATTAAAACAGTTAAAAACCAAAATTAAGCCATTTTTGAAATTAAGTTCTAAATACAATTAAAACATAAAAATGTGACCATTTACTATAAGATAACACTATAGTGGGATTATAAACATTGAATTATAATAGATAATGTATGAAAATATTAGATTCATTAGTGGGTCAGTTTCTCATAAACTCATGCTCTTGAGCTCATAAAGGGAATACACCATGAAAAAGTGTCTCAAAATCCTATGAGTCTCCATGCTTGATAACATGTATCATTTTCATCCCATTAAATGATATCATCTAGATATAGAATAAATATTTAATATTATTATCATGTAAATTATAGTTTCTCATCATAATGTTGAACTTCTAATACTTTTTAGTGTGATGGGTATCACCTGGATATCGTGAAAAATAATGATCATCATATGATAAGGTATTAATTAATAATATGAATATTCTATAAATAAAAATCACATAATATTTGGTTCTAGGGAGAAAAATATAATAGTTCACTAATAATACAAAAATAAATGTATTTGAGTCTCTATTTTTTTTATAGTATTTAGATTTAGATTTTTGTGTCACAATAATCATCTTCTTTCTATATAGAAAATGGTTTTAGCCAACAGTCATATTTTTTCCACATGGGAGAATATTTTAACCAAAAATAATTTTTTTTCTATGTGGGAGAAGATTCCGGATAGGGGACTTTGGATCTACCACCTATGACACAGAAGGATGTAGTGGAAACGTTTGGACATGTTGTGGCGCATGGAGAACACACGTCAATACACAAAAAATGATAGATAAGATATTAATACATTATTTATATGTTTTTACACTACTGTAGAATAGGTATTATCTTGCACTAAATTTTTAATAAATTATAAAAATTACGAATAAGGGTCACCATTTCTCAGTGTTTTTTCATCCTACCTCGACGCTTTTTTAGTTCTGATAAATAGTTGTCTTTTTTAATTATTTTTTAGCACTATGAAAGGGTCTTGTATTTTTTAATTGTGTTTTTTAAGCTTTTTTTGTCATCCCACATTATAAATTAGTTCCTTCATATATATGATTTATAATTTTTCGTTCCACCTTCCTGTTTTAATAGTGCATCAGTTACCTAGCTACTAATCTTGCCAAAGTGTAGTCATCTTGCATCAACCCATGCTATCTAGAGTTATATCCTTATTTACTTGGAATGAATAGTCCATAAGCTTTAAAAAAGTATGATTTGTGTTGTTCTTGGTCTCATTAAATTATTTTATAAATATTTTTTTGTCTTTCTCAATGATAAAAATTTTCTAGGAAAGCTCCCCCTCTTACTGTCGCCTTTCTCAATGCTAAAAGTGTTGTGAAACCACTTTAAGAACTAAAAAATGGGATATTATGGTGTAATGGGAGGTGAAACATAGTAGCATAATAGATGTAAACATGAAATTCATTGATGTTATTTTCATTGATCACATATTTAAAAATCCTATATTTCAATATATATTAATTTATTTTTGTTGAAGTGATTGCAAACACAAGTTCACAGGCACTCTGGGTATACAAGTGATTCTAGCTTCATCCCTACCTACTGGAATTGGAAACCACCCTCAAGAACCAATAACATATATTTAGTGATATGAAGACCTATTTTGATGTTGGTCCAAGGCCCCATAAGAGATGTCTTAAAATCCTGATGGCCCTAATGCTATTTTTTCCCAAAGGAACCTATTACACCTTGTTTCCTCCATCATGCTACATTTATGCCCTACTCACGCTGCTAACGAGCACCCCTACCCACTGTGCTCATTCCACATCATTTTTATTACTAAATTTTACTCTATAGTTTTTTAATAATTCTTCTATAGTAGTAAATTACACTAGTATATATTGGGATAAAAATAGTGCTAGAAAAATCCTTTAACAGTGCTAAAAATGTGATTCTCTCCTAAGAAACATTAAAAGGGGGGCCCTTTGTTTATAATTTTTTAGCACTGATAAAGGGTATACTTTTACAATGTTCTATTAAAATTGCATCACACTATAAAAGAAAATATGGGTACATGGAAAATTTATAATTTAATTGAAATAAAAATTAACTCACAAATATAAGAAAAAACACTATATTATAGACAATTCAAACATTTTTTTTACAATTACTTTATAAATTATAATTTAACACAAACATTCAGAAACATCAATGGTTTCATTATCTTTGGAACCTGAACGCCTCTCAATAAATCCTGATCATGGTATAATTTTTTGAAAAAACCTCCCTAATTCGAGCAGAATAATTAAACTATATAAGAAAATAATTCTTATGTTAGTAATAAAAAAAAGAAATAAATTAAATATAAATATGAAATAATATATTAATAAAATGTCATTTTTAAACTGAAACCACATAATTTGAGACATATCAGTCACACAATGTATCAGATTGAGGTACGAATAATTCTTACACGTCATAAATGACATATGGATTATTTCCTTAAAGTATCAAAACAATATAAATTTTTTTTCTTATTTTTGATTATGTCACATGTGTTTTGTACTAAAATGTCATTTTGAATCTCAAAATAAACAGTTTGAGTTGTATCAGGCACACAATGCATCAAATGTAAGTGTAGCTGATTCTTATACATCACAGATTATTTATGTATTATTTTCCTAAAGTATCAAAAAAATATAAATTCATTTACTCAGTTTTGATTATGTGACTTGTGTATTAAATTAAAATTTCAATTTTAAATTAAATTTCACTTTGAGTCATAAAGGTCACACCATGCATCAGATTAACAATTGGTTGATTCCTGTAATCAAACATGAATTAAGGATAATTTTCCTAAAGTATCAAAATAATTTGAATTCATTTGATCAGTTTTGAGTATGTAACGTTACTTTTTACTAAAATGTCAATTTAAACTAAAAACACACATTTTGAGTCATACCGGTCACATCATGTGTCAATTTGACATGAGTCTGGTTTATAAATTTCATAAATGACAAATGAATCATTTTTCTAAATTATCAAGAAAATATGAGTGTGATTTCTTGGTTTTTAGTGAGTGAAACATGTTTTAAATTAAAATTTCATTTTTAAACTCAAAACACATAGTTTGAGTCATATTAGAAACATTATGTATCAGATTGATTTGTAACTAACTCCTATACATCAAAAATGACTTATAGATCATTTTACTAAATTATCAAAACAATATAAATGTGTTTTATTAGTTTTTGGTATGTGAAGTTTGTTTTGAACTAAAATATATTTTTAAATAAAAAGACACAAGTCATACTAGTCACACAGTGTGTCGTATTGGCATTTGGTTGATTTCTATATGCCACATATGACTTATAGATATTTTTTCTAAAATATTAAAACAATCTGAATGCATTTCCTTGGTTTTGAGTATGTCACATGTCTTTTTAACTAAAATGTCAATTTAAAGTGAAAACACACACTTTGAGTCTTATCAGTCACATCATGTGTCATTTTGATGTGGGACTGACTCCTACATTTCAAAAATTACTTATGAATCATTTTCCTAATGTAGAAATAAAATCTAAGAACTTTTCCTCAATTTTCAGTGAGTGACACAGGTTCAAAACTAAAATGTCAATTTTAAACTAATAAAGAACACTTTGAGTCATACTAGCCACACCATGTATCGAGATGAGGTGAGGAAAATTCAAACATGTCAAAAATTATCTATGGATAAAAGAATAAAAACATTCAGAATTTTTTTCTTATTTTTGAGTATGTGATTTGTGTTTTGAATTAAAATATAAATTTAAAATAAAAACACACTTTGATTTATACTGGTCACATCATGCATCATATTGATGAGTGGTTGATTCCAACATGTCAAAAAATGAGTAAATTATTATTTTAAAAAAGTATCAAAATAATCAAAATGTGTTTTCTCAGTTTTGAGTATGTCGTGTTTTTTTGCTAAAATAAAAATTTAAACTGAATATATACACTTTGAGTCATACTAGTCATATAGTGTGTTAGTTTGATGTGGACTAATTCCTACATACCCCAAATGACTTATGTGCCATTCTCATAAAGTATCAAGGTAATCCAATTGTTTTTTCTTCTTTTTTAGTGAGTGACATGTGTTTTGAACTAAAATGTTAATTTTAAATTGATAGCACATGGTTTGAATCATATTGAGAACACCATATTTAGGATTGGGGTTCATCTGATTCATACACATCAAAAATGACTTATGGATCATTTTCTTAAATTATAAAAACAATATGAATGTGTTTTCTCAGTTTTGAGTAGGTGACTTTTCTTTTGAACTAAAATTTCATTCTAAAATAAAATCACACTTTGAGTTGTATCGGTCACACCATGTTTCATATTGATGTGCGCTTGATTCCTACACATAAAAATGACTTGAGGATTATTTTCCTAAAGTATAAAAACAATACAAATGTGTTTTATAGGTTTTCATTATGTCATGTGCCTAATTAATTAAAATTTCAATTTAAAATGAAAACATGCACTTTGATTCATACTAGTCAAATCATGTGTTGTTTTGATTTGTGATTAATTCCTACACATAAAAAATAACATATGAATCATTTCTTAAATTATCAAGACAATCCAAGAAAGTGTTCTTAGTTTTTAGTGTGTAACACACATTTTGAACTAAAATGTCAAATTTTAACTGATAACACATAGTTTTAGTCATATCAGGCACATCGTGTATCGAATTGTGGTTTAGTTAATTCATGCCCATCAAAAATGATTTATGGATTATTTCTCTAAATTATAAAATAAATATGAAATATATTCCTTGTATTTGAGTATGTGACTTATTTTTTAAACTAAAATTTCAATATTAAATAAAAACACACTTGGAGTCATACCGGTCACACCACATGTTGTATTGATGTTCAGTTGATTCATACACATCACAAATGGATTAATAATCATTTTACTAAAGTATAAAATCAATCTATTTTTTTCTCATTTTTTAGTATGTCGTGTTTTTTTACTAAAATGTCAATTTAAATAGAAAACATGCACTTTTAATCATACTGGTCACATAATATATCAATTTGATGTGATACCAATTCCTACATGTCATAAATAACATATTTAATTTTCCAAAAGTATCAAGACAATACAAACACATTTTCTCTTTTTTAGTGAGTGACACATGTTTTGAACTAAAATGTCATTTTTTAACTCAAAATACTTAGTTTGAGTCATATCAGGCATATCATGTATCAGATTGATATTCATCTATTTCTTACACATCACAAATTACTTATGGATCATTTTTCAGAAGTATCAAAACAATACAAATGTTTTTCTTAGTTTTGAGTATGTAATGTGTATTTTAAACTAAAATGCCAATTCTAAATAAAAATACACACTTTCAGTCATACTTTTTATATTTTGCATTAGATCAATGTGTGATTTATTCCTATATATCTAAAATGTCTTAAGAATCATTTTCCTAAAGTGTAAAAATAATTTGAATGATTTTCCTCAATTCTAAGTATGTCACATGTCTTTTTTACTAAAATTTAAATTTAAACTAAAAACATACACTTTGATTCATACTGGTCACATCCTATGTTGGTTCGATGTGAGATTGATTATTACATGTAAAAAATGAATTATGAATCATTTTATTAAACTATCAAGACAATATTGGTATGTTTTCTTGGTTTTCAGTGACTAACACGGGTTTTAAACTAAAATATCAATTTTAAAATGACAACAAATAATTTAAATCATACTGAGAACACAATGTATCGGATTGAGGTGTGGCTAATTCCTACATGTTACAAATGATTTTTGGATTTTTTTTTCATGAATTATTAAAACAATTTAAATATTTTTTCTAATTTTTGAGTATTTTACATGTGTTTTGAACTAAAATATCAATTTTAAATTGAAAACAAACACTTTGAGTGATACCAGTCACACCGTGTGTTGGATTGATGAGAGGTTTATTGATACATGTCACAAGTTACTTAAGGATTATTTTTCTAAAGTATCAAAACATTAAAAAATTATTTTCTTAGTTTTGATCATATAATGTTTTTTTAAACAAAAATGTAAATTATAAACTAAACACATACAGTTTGAGTCATATGATACATGCCTTGTATTGGATTGAGGTTTGGTTGATTCCTATGCATCACACTGTGTCTTTTTATCATCCAATGCATTCAGAATTCAGGGTTATATAACAATATTTTTGTTTGATAACTTAGAATGTTGAAATTCTATATAGAATAAAAATAAAAGTGCATCATCATGATTTTATCATATTTTTTAGTGAATAATATTTGTGTCACCTATTTATGGTGTCTTTTAATAATATAACATCATGTATTATGCCCATTTGTTTCTAAAAATTATATTTCATCTTATAAATACGAGGATTCACGATATTCCTTGTAGCATATGAAAGATATAAATAAAAAAAGATTAATAAATATTTTAAATAAAATTGAAATTATCATTAAAAATACCTCTTTGGGGATGGTAGTTTGTTTATGGAATATGACATATTTCATAAATTTTCAAGCATAATAACTATAATATTTTCTATTAGTTTGTTCCCGACACTACAAAAACATTGATAAAAATAAGTAATTTTTTTAATATACATTTTGATAGTTTACTTTTATTATATATACCCTAATAATTATCCATTTTTAAAAGTCAGTATGATTTTTGTGCTCATGGAATGTCCTCATGCCATGATTTTTCTGATATTTAAATACCACTCTACAATTAAAGTATTTTCATTAAAAGATAATATAAAATGTATAGCATGAATTTTTTTGAAAAATATTGCATGTAGTGTATTACTAAATGATAAATGTTATAGCATGTGTTCAGTTTTCTAGGTATTCATTCATTAAATCTATAAAATAAATCTTTGGAGTATCCAAATTGACTACAATGAGTAAAAAAATTCCTAAAAAACAAAAATAAATCAATAATTAAATTAATGAAAATATATTTGATATGATTAAATTGTAGAGTTTTACCTCTATGTTGTAAGTATTAACAAGGGTGTATCATCTGTAAGTTTTCTTTCAAAAAATTTGGCTAGTTTGTATACTATTACTTCATACTTCATTAGTTCTAATGAGAAAATTTGTGTAGAAGTGATGTGAGAACTAGTGATTCAAAATTTCTATTCACAGGTTTTTACCTTCAAATGGAATTGATATATATGCCTGAAAATTTTATGAATAGTATTTAGTCATAATTGACAGAGTAAATCAGCTATTGGAAAAAAATTCCTCATATATACATTTACAACTGAGACTTCTATATATTTATTCTTGAGTATTTCATTTACATTATCAACACAAATATAGTGTGTAATGGCCTCTTCGTGCATATATTCTTAAAAATAAATTGTTGTTATATCACCACTTAATAATTTTTTATTCACATGAACCTTTAATGTAAAAAAATATATAAGTTTAATAGAAGAGGTAAATGTAATTTGTGAAGGTCTTTTTGATTGGTTGGTTGATTTTTAAGATTTTTTTGATTCAACCATCCATTTCACCACCTTCCCTTTTTATTTTTGTAATAACATTCCTCGATTCATGACTTTTTCATTAATTGTTAAAGGTTTTCATAAAAAATAAATTTAAAATGAATACTTCCTTATCGACATTTGTTTTCACAAGATCTAATGGCCATGCTACAAAATTTCCAATAGCTTTATCTACTATATGAATATCCACATCATCAAGTGGAATAGGTAGCTCGGTGCTCAAATTATGATCTATGTAAATCCCCACTCTCACATAACCAATTAGAAGTTATTTTTTGTGTAGATTATATATTTGTATATTGTGCATGGTACGCCTTGTAGAAAGGTGATTGGTGGGTGTTGATATATATAAATCAAAAATCATTTTTACACCTTATAATATTATTATGGGAAATTTATTAGTGCCTTCCTGATTCACATTTCACATAAAAAATTAAGTAAATATTGATTACTTATTTTAATAAAGCCTATTGACGGGAATATCTCACCTCAAAACTAGTGGGGTGGGGGGATCTCTATGTAATGGTTGTTGTTGCATTATTTCTTCTCTTTTATTCCCTCTCATAATATTTTATAGTAACTCTGACTGCTAATTAAGTTTTTCTTATAGAGAATCTAATCATGCCTATGTCTATTCTATTTTATTATATTTATCCCCTTTTTCATTTCTTTTCTCAAAATATGTTTGTGGTGACACCCCAAAATGGATACCTCTAACACGGCTATATTTTTCAAGCCTGTTCATGGTCATTGATAGTAGTTATTCATCGGGTACAGTTGATGATGATTATTATGTCTAAGTATAATAAAAAAATATAGAAAAATAAGTAAGAATTGTTATTTAATACTAATTTAAAGAAAAAAAGTATTATATCATACTTACACATGCTTCACATACTTTATTTTTGTTTTCATATATTAGTTTCTTATCTTTATTTAAACTTTCCTCATTCTATGACATGTGATGTATGATGGAAGTGGATTTGGATTTTGATTCATCAATCTATATATAAATAAAGAAACATAAATATTTTTTTGTTACATGTCACATAAATTTTTACTATAGATTTAAAATACATAACATTTATTCAAGTAAATCATACCCCATCCTTTTTTATGGTAGGGGTATATTGATTTTACTATATGTTTCTTATTTTCATCACTCATTTATTGTTTCATAAATTAACAGTTCTTAATAAAAGTGATTAATAAACATATTTTCAAGAAATATATTACCACTCACAATGTACCTGAAAAGATGCCTCCTCATGAAGACTAATAAACACAACCCACACTTGTTGGTTTATTAGGTGTGCAAACATATATGGTGGGTGCGGGTTTATTTTACCATCATCATATTTGAGATAATAATTCATGAGAATTTTATGAAATCCTCTATGAGACTTTTCATAGAGCATTAATAAAAATTTCATTGGGAATTAATCTACTATAAATGAACTCTGTAAGGGATAATGATGAGTAAATAAATGTTAAATTATTTTGTTTTTTAGTAAAATAAATAAATTCTATCATAATTTTAACCAAATATATTCCCAATCAGTTCCTTATGCACAGGTACAACATTATGCCAAGAATCTAAATCAACCATAATTTGCATTCAAGTGTTGTACCTGATGTAACGTCTAAACATGGCCTTGTTGGGGTTAGTAGGCTGGCCACATTCATTCCACCCAACTTTGGATTTGATTCCTTAATTTCTCACTTTAATTATTTTTTCTAAAACCATCATGCTATTGTGTTCTTATTTTTTCTAGGAAATAGGTTTTTCACTATCTACCATTTCCTCATCTTCAACATCATCAATATGTTTTCCTCTACATTTGTAGAATCTATAAGTGTGACATATCGTTATTCCTTTTCATTATTAGCATCAAAATGTTAAAAAACATGTTATTCCTCGGGATTGGGAGCATCAACATGTGCAGAATTTATTATCTGGATAAGTGGTTGAACATTTAATTTATATTATATAAATTCAGTAGTGAACAAATAATAATATTAGGTAACACAATGTATATTACAAAAAATATATAACCTAATTATTGAATTATCTTTTCTTTTAAGGTTGAATGGACCTTACCCCTCTCTCAAGTATCCAAATCACCTCATTATAGTCCATTATGACATAAAAACCCCCATCTACATTAGGATCACTATGAAATGATTATGTTTTCCCAATTAAAGGGTTGTCCTTAGTTGAATTGACATCTGACCCTTTAGTGTTTTTGGTTGAAAATAGAACAATTTACCACTTTCAGTTTGTAGGATCTGGAATATAAAATACTTGTACTCAGTATGATTCCATTATAAATAGTTTTTCTTTATACTCTTCCTTACTAAAATACACTTTCATGAATCCCAATTCTTCTATTTTTACTGCACTCCTTTTATCAACCCACTTTCATTGAAAAATAGACACTTGGAATGTTGTATAATCCAACTCCAATATTTTTTTGATGATGCTAAGGTATGATATATTCACAAAAAATTAAAATTCTATCCTTGGTACTAGATACATGCATCTATTTATCCACAAGTGTAACTCCACTATTTTTAATTATACTCTATTAATTTTGTTAATTTTTATAGAATATATAATAATTAATTACATAACCAATATAAGATAATACTTTCACACTTGATCCTTTGGCTAGCCATCGAATTCATTCTGAAATTGAACTTGGATTTGCAATTGAATCCTTAATAATATGGCCTCAAAACCATCCTATAAACTATTGATTATGTGTATTTGATATCTATATTTCATCTCTTGATGGATTAAAATACCTAAGAATTACTTTTTGGGTTTCAGCATATGGCACAACCTCTAAACTTTTATTCAAAACATAAATTTGATCCTACTCCTGCTCTGTAATAGTAATTATGAAAACATCTATTCTATACATTCATTCACCCACAAGTTACCTGGTGTGATGATGTTTTAGTAGACCAATTATTTCCACATCATAAAGGCAGTTGATAAAGAATTCAATGGCTTCATCAACAACACATCACTCTACAATAAAACATTATGGATTACTTTGATTTTTGAGATACCCTTTCAAAATATTCATATTAAATTCAATGGGGTACATTTATCTATATTGTATAAAACCACATAGTCAAATATCTCTTAAGAATTTAACCATCATATCAATGAATATCAGTGGGAAGAACATATCCAATTTACATAATATGACAGAAATTTCCTTTTCCATAATTGTAAATTTTACTGGGTCTAAATATTTATTGCATATAGATTTGAAAAAGAAACAGATCTTTGTTAATGTATGATAAAAATTCTCAGGAAAATTCAATGTAAAGATATAGGTATTGGATCTTGCATCAAAACATGATAGTCAAGTGATTTATGACCCTTTAACATTAAATCAGTCATTGTCACGATATTCTTGATATTTTATGAATACCTCTATGTGACTTTTATATCATTCAAGAAGTTTAAAAACTAATATATCACTTCATTGGAAAGATTGTAAGCAGTTGGAAGAAGAAAAATTCATTTTTCACTCTTCACTAGCGCCAACTCTTCTCATATCCCTATGTCAATCATTTCTAACCTATCCTTAATTATATATTTTTTCTAGGTTAATTTAGTAATGTACTAATGACACTATCACATATATATTTTTCTATATGAATAACATCAATAAAATTCCTAACATAAAATCAATTCCAGTATGGTAATTCAAAAAAAGTGAACTCTTTTTCTAACTAGTTTTTTTAAGGTTTTTTGAAAAAGTTTTATGAAAAGTTGTGTGTATATATTTTAATTTATCAAACAATTGATCATATAATAGTGGATATGTTACTATATGTTCTTTTAAACTCCTATAGAATTATGGCATTCAATATTGGTTCATAGGTTTTCGGGGTAGAAATCTGTGATTTCCTTGAAACACAGTCTTTGATGAATGTTTCAACCTCATTAACAGTGTACATTTTTCAAAATTGGGACACCCTTGAGTTTCTTTAATTATAAATCCTAACAAATTTCTATAAGTAGAAAATAAATTTAACATCTCATACAATATATATCTCAACATGAAATCTTCATTTCTGTAAGAATCATACAACATAACACCTAAATCCCATAATAATTTCAAATCTTCAATCAATGGATCCAAATAAACATCAATGTCATTACTCAGTTGTTTTGGTACTAATATAAAAATATATAACATATTTTATTTTTGTTACATGCATAACCACAGTGGAAAGTTATAATTTAACAACATAACCAGCAATGTACTATGAGTACTGCTTTAAAAACCAAAAGGATTCATTCCATCTGTAGATAGTGCAAGATGAAGGTTTCTCAGCTTGTTTCCAAATTCAAGATAATCATGATCAATTTTTTCCACTGAAGAGAGACTTTCAGGTGATGAAGTTTCCCATATATATTTCTTGTATCTTTATTCTAATTCAATTATATTTCAGTCATCTCACTTCCATGTATGTTCCTAAACCTTGGAATGATTGGATAGTACTATAAAACTATCTTATGACCTAATTCATCTTTCTTGTGTCAAGAATAACTACACTTTGGGAATTTTTTAATTGATTTTTGGTCCTTGTGAAACAGTATTCAGCCATTTGGATAGGCTTTTATTCTTTTAAATATCATATCCATTTAATGAGGCATTCATTTAGCATCATATGTTTGGAAAGGAAGCTCATTATCTTCTTATGGCATATCATTCAAGAGAAAAAGTAGTTCAGAAAAACTTGTGTCACTCCATCTATTTTCATCTTTTAAATTATATAGATTTAGTATAGCTGACAATGTTCTATTTTTAGTATAACCATCATACAATGGAATCTTTTCAAAAATCTTTTACTTTTCAAACAATTTTGGACAATCATGAAGTTCATATTCAACTATAATTTTCATTTCCTCAATAAAATCCTCATCATCATTCACACATGTAATCATACCCTTGATAAGTTATTCATCATTTTTCACACTTGTAATCAAATTATACGATCTATAAAATGAAATTTTATCCTAGACACTAGCTACATTCAGATTTTTCTCATATTTATTCCAACATTTATAACTTCGATCTATTACATAAAAAATAAAGTTCTATTCCAATTACTCTAGACTAATTAGTCTTTAATAAAAATAGCATAAACATAGACAATGTATTTGAGAAGGGTCATATGCATGATATTTTTCAAACTCGATAAACTCTTTCACCCCATCCTCATACTCTTTTTTTATATGATTGGAATCTATCCATTTTTATTCATATCCATCCTATTTGATTCAGTAATATTAATATTTAATTAAATAAATAAATACATAGAAATATTGTTCATGGAGAACATAAAAGGTCATTCTTAAAGAATCATTTAAGCTACATGAAGTCATTAATCTAATAAAATAAGATATGAATTATTTCTATTGAGATATTTTTTAAGTGGTGGAAATAATTGAAGGAAATGAATGTGTGATATCTTTAAAGTTTCAAAAAATCTAATTAAATTTTCATCTATTGAAAAACACAAAGATCAAGGATGGTTTCTGTAACTTTGTTAGGTGGGAGTAAAACATGATGTAGTATTTAATGTTTATTCATTTCTTCACTTGGTACATGGTGATAGAGGTGGTGTTTTAGTGAAAGGATTCTTAATATCTGAAGTTAATCTTTTGTTAGATTATGAAAATGTTTATAGGGCCCAATCAAATGTTCTTAACAACCCAAAATTTTAAGAAATATTGAATTTAAATCTAATGAACTCAAATTATTGGGATTGGATTCCCAAGATATTGGAAAGACTGAAGAAAAATCTAATTGGGGTATCAAAAATGGTTCAAATTTAAACAATTCACATGGCTAAGATGAATACTCAAAGAACAACAATGAAAAGTTTATAAATATATATAGAGTTCATCCTAAATTTTTTGACACATATTTTAAAGAGTGTTCAAAAATTAATAGAAAATTAGTAATATAACATTCCATTAAAGTGATTTAAATATGGTTATATTTTACTTTTCACTGCCAATTTTTGTATTTTTACAAAAAAAGGAAAGTGTAAATGAATACAATTTAACAAGAAGTTCACATAAGAAGAAAACTAAAAAGGATAGAAAACTAAAACTTCTCCCATAGATAATGGATAAGAATTGATAAAAAATCAAAAACATAAATTTATTATCTAAATTAGAAGATGACGAAATTGGTGATTATGATACTAAAGTTGAAACATTAAATAAATTAGAGGTGAGGTTATTTATTTAAAAAGTAAATGATGATGAATTACCTAGTGATAAGGATAATGGTGATGAAAATGATGAAAAATGTGAAATGATGAGTTCCTAGTGGGTTTAGCATATATTAATAAAAATGAAAATATTAAAAGCATTGGGATTATTTTTTATTTTAATGGAATAAAATGGGAAGAATAGTTTTAATCCATGGGAGAAAGAAGGATACCTATAACTTGGATTATTCTCCCTTTTATTTGAAATTCAATCTTATATCTCACTCCAAAATTACCTTAGTATTGAAGGAGTGGGAAAGTTTTGGTGACCAACACTTTTAAGTGGAGAAATGACACGTATGACAAGTATTAGTCACCCAAACTTTCACACTCTTTACAAATGATATAGAGAACCAAGTGATAGCCAAGTAGTTTGTGATAGTTTTTTCATATCAATTATGCGAGGGAAGTGACGTTTCATTAAAATTCTTTGGTAAATTTAAAAACACTGAAGAAGAATTAAAAATACTAAAATCTTTAACGGAGGATTAAAAATCACATACTGTGGTATTTGAATGTGTCATCTTATCCGAGGGAGAGTGAGGGAGAGCAAGCAATAGTGAGGGCGCACGATCGAGAGGGAGAGCGACAGTGAGGGCTTGCAGTAATAAGGGAGAGTGAGGGAGAGCGTGTGGCGTTGAGGGAGATCCATGGTGAGGGAGAGCATCCAGCGGCGAGGAAGGGAGAGCGACGATGAGGGAGAGTGGCGGTGAGTGACCGTGACGGCAAGGTAGAAAGAGGGAGAGTGTGTGGCAATGAGGGAGAATGGTGGTGAGGGAAAGTGTGCAATAGAGAGGGAGAGTAGTGGCAAGCTTTCAATTCTATGAGAGCTTGAACAAAGTGAGAGAATCAGTTCGATTAAGGTTAGATTTATAAGACTCTGAAGGGTTTTATCAATTCTTTTAAAAAAGTTCTGGTAAATATGAGTTTTATCATCACTAAAATAATAAGCACTGATAAAAGCCCCTTTATCAGTACTTTTCTAGCACTGATAAAGATCTTCTAGACAATCACTGATAAATATTTAATACTATAATTAATATAATAAAAAATTAAACATATATCATTATAAATAAATATAAATGTATATAATGATAAATAAATATTTATATACTTATAAATACATTTAGAAAATTCTAAATATGTATTTATAAATATAATTATAAATAAATATAATATATATAATTATAAATAAATAATTATTTATATAATTATAAATATATTAAAAGAATTGTAAATAAGTATTTATAAATATAATTACAGATATATATTTATAATTATAATTATAAATAAATATATTTATAAATATTTGTATATAATTAGAAATAAATTTATATAATTAAAAATATATTTATTAATATATAAAGGTATATAACTATAAATATAATAAATATATTTATTATAATTTTATAATTATTTAAATATATAATTATTTATTTATAATTATATAAATATTTTTATAAATATATTTGTATAATTATAAATATATTTATATAATTATATATATTAATTTATTAATATATAATTTTATATATATGTATATATATATATTAATATATAATTATATATAATTATTAGTATAATAAATATATATATTATGATTTTATAATTATTTAAATATATAATTATTTATTTATAATTATTTAAGTACTTTTAAAAAAATTATATCTATTTATTTATAATTATAAATATAGTAAATATTCTTTTATAAATATATTTATATATGTAAATATAAATATATATATTTATAAATATTTATTTATAAATATATTTTTAGCATTATTAATAAATATATAATAATAAATGAATTAATATTAAAAATGAATAAATAAAATTAAATAAATCACATTAATATTAGGAAGTGATTTACATACACATAAAAAATAAAAAACATTGATTAAATAGATGATGTTAATTATATAAATAAAAAATTATTAAAAATAAATTATATTAACTATACAAAAATGTTAATAATTAAATTTAATTTAATTAAATTAAACACACACACATGTATTCATGAGGAATATATTAAAATAAATATAAATTAAAAATGAATAAATATTAAAAATGAATAAATACAGAAAATACTAAAAATAGAGAGATATTAGAAAATAATAAATAATATTAAATCAATAAACAGAATTGTGCACACACATAAATGTACACATGACAGACATACATATGTACACACACACATCTATACACACACAAATATAAACATATACACACATACACAATCATACATATAGTTATACATGTATGTATATTTTAAATTATTTAATATCAATATAAATATATATTTAAATAAACATATTCATTTATATATTATATAATTGTTTAAATAAAATCTTAATATATTATATTTATTTTAATTATATAGACATTTTGTAATTAATTTATATAAATAAACTATTAATAATTTTGACTAATATAAATTTGAAAATATTTTTTATATAAAATTATAAAAATGAGATTCATTTTTTACTAAAAGTTATATAAATCATAATTATATATTATATTGATATATATATACTTATTGTAAAGTAAATATTATTTTTAAAAAAATATTAATATTAATATATAAATTAAATTACTCATTATGACCTTTATCTGCTCTAAATAAAAAACGCTGATAAAGGTTTCACTTTTATCGTCATTAAAAACAAGCACCGATAAATGGGTGACTTTTATCAATGCTAGAAAATATAGTACCCCTAGATTTTCTAATATGGATTCCATTATTGAATTTATAAGAACATGTCGATCATGGATGGTTACAACTTACTACTTCCTGTTGGAATTATTATTCATATCGAATAACATATAATATTCACCGTTGTGAATACAGAACCACTATTATGGTTTTTAAAAATAGATATCATGCAATATTTGACTATGGGACAATTACTCCCAATAAAACTTTTGGGGCTCACTATTCTTATGCCAACTTGTGCATCTGGAGCCAAGATTAAATTAAAGCCTTTTCTTCTCCCACTACCTCAATAGAGATTTCTTTCCTGTGTATAATGTAGTTAGCATAATTAATGTCTTTCTATCTTGGGGATGTTAATATCCTTAGAAATATGAGATAATAAACCGAGATGCACCTTGTTCTTCCTTAGACATTCATTTGAAGCTAATGAAAACTTAACATATGTTCCTAATCACAACACCTTTGGCTGTGAAAAAATGGGCTCTCATTAAACTGTATCTTATATAATATACATTAGCCAATTTAGTTTTCATATGGTTATTTTTTATGTACCTATTTAGTGGAATATTTCTAGAAAAGAATCATGGAATAATTGAAATATTTATAACACTATTCATTGATATATGTTTTACTATCACTATCTATATAATGTGAATGAGGTAATGTGAGTTTAGAAAAACCTTTACTCTGTATTTAATGATCAATGAACACTTGGTTAAGATATTATTTGACATATCAGTACATAAGATCCTATATCTTTTACCAAATGAATTCATTACATTTTCTTTCATTCCTAAAATTTCTTAATTGAATTTAATAAAGTATATAAATTCACCTCTGGATTCATCTTGGAATTGTTCATCATATATATATAAATAAATCCAAAAATATTTGTTTCATGACTTTATTTCTAAAGGTTTCTTTGTCTAAAACTCAATAAATATGTATGTCGATAATAACTAGAGGGTTTTTAGCTACAAAAAGATTAAATGCTATTTTGGAAATATCATTGGAAATAAACTTTAGTTATAACTAAAAAAATTATCTTTCCACTACTAGGTATGAATCTTTTAATTTATATTCATCAAATATTCCAAATATTTAATATTAATGATTCCAGTATTATTGAACTATTAATTAGGTGTATAATACCACAACAAAATTAATTTCAAAATAAATAATATATTGTTGTGTCCAATAGAACACTAAGATAAATTTATTGGTAACCCTTAATATAAATAACATTTTAACTAGAAAATTTCTACTGGTTATTAAGAAGATGTGAAATTCTCACTGATGATAAAGGAATCACTATTTTTAGCCTTTGAGAGAATTCTGCTTCGCCTCTTGAATTCATGTTCTTCTTGTGACTAACATAGGAATAACCCTTCCTCATATCATGTGAGAATACACCATACTTATAGTAATGCTTCATTCTTGTTTCTAGAATTTCAATAAAAGATAGTATTTAATTCCCAAGAATGAAAATAGATTCATTAGATTCCATGGTGAATATATTTGACCTAGATACAACTACTTTGGTCTTATTAAATTTATTACAATTCTATTTTAAATGACCCTTTAAAATTACATGAGAAAAAAATAGCCTAATTTTCACCACACTAACTCTAAGAATTTTTTTCATTGAGAGATGCTGTAAATGAAACATTTACTATAAAATAGTTGTGGTAGTTTCAACCCTTTCCTTTCAAGTTTTTCATAATTTTGGTTAGGAAAATGAGTTCTATACAACTCTTATTTACCCATTGAAGATACATAAAATGATTTTGGAGATATTTATCCCATAATTCTAGATGAATAAGGAGAAACTGGATGAAAAGGTTAATAGAATGAGATTAATGGCCAATTTTTTATCCATATTGAAGTGAAACTTAACTGAGTGATCAATATACTTTAGTATATTAAATTCAAGATCGATATAAAAGTACCCAATTCTAGTTTACACTAGTATATTGTATTGAAAATATCATTTATCTAAAGCCTCTATTTCTCCTTCTCATTCTCTATAAGGTTGATGAATAAGTTTTTGGAATTCCAACACATGGTAGAAATTTTCTTATATTAGTTCGGTGTATAAAAAAACTTTACCACCATGGAAAATATGTGTCCGTGAGGAGAAGGATTGTATCCTAAAAGATCATAGTGTTATTATGATTTCATGTATCATATAGTACATTAATTAAAATCATATTTAAGTTTTATCATGATTACCAAAGACATGACATATCAAATTTTATTTATTAGTCACCCATTATATTATCAAAATCTGACAGCCCTCACCATTGGTTTTAGAATATCCTATCACATGTATATTTTTGTATAAGGGGATCATTTTTCCATTCTCAAAACCTAGACTTGTTTCAGATAAGTTATTTAAAGGGTTTTTGGTAGGAATATCTTACCAACAGCATTAAATCATAGTACTTTGATCCTTTTAGTTGACTCTCTGATCCAAAAATACTAGACTTTGATTTCATCAGCACTTTTATACTAGTTACATAATGTTCTTCATGGGATGTAAACCCTTGACGTGAACTAATTTATGTTAACCCAAAACTCAAGTTAAATTTTTGTGATAATAGAAAGAACTCAAACATAGGTCGATCAAGAAATTTGAAATATGGTTTTATCATAACATAACTAGTTTCAAGATATATCAAATTAATATTGATTTGAGGGATTTTTATCATTATCTATAAATTGCCCATTTTATCTTATTACATCCTAATTAATATTAAGTGTATTTTAATTAAGTGATTAACCATATCTAAGATAAAATTTTCACATAGTCCAATTTTTTTAATTCCATATTTCATTCTTGTTAATTGATTAATTTATGTGATCACAATAAGGAAACCATAAATAAATTTACCATGAAACTTAATAGAAATAAAATAATAAAAATAGTATGATCATGATATTTTCTAATGGTTAGTTTTTCTTACAGATGTCAAATTAACCCTCAAACCTAGGGGGAATCACCTTGAACTACAACTTGGTTTGTGTTACAGTATTCCACATGTCCATCAATACACCTCCTTTACTGGATTCATGATGGATCCATCTTGAACAACCTCTACTCACTTGGGATCTCAATCTATTATACAAGTTTTACTCACACATAGGTGAGGGGAACTAAAGGATTTTTTTAAGGGGTTCACCAAAAATAAACTACGAGAACATAGTCCCTTACATAATTAAAGGGGGGTAATGTGTAGTCCATCACTTTAATTTAATAAAAATAATAAATTTAAAGGAAACCAATTACATACATAAGGGATGGTTCAAGTTCATGGCAATCCACACACATGCAGCAAATATACATTTGTAATCTTGTAGAAAGTTAATTTAATTAGTTATAAAATTAAGATAAAACATCATTAACTAATTTTATTAATTGTATGAATAATAGATTAATTAAATTTATCTTAAGTTCATCCAAATAATCCTTCAAAATTTCCATCGTCCATAATTTTTAAAAAAAAATAAATTAATTAATTTTATTTTAAATTAATAAAGTAGATGTGTGTACTTGGAGGCAATGTCATGTACCCATCCAAACTACCCATCTTGGACCTTTTATTGTGTACTCACATGGTATCCAACATATATGGTGTAACCAACTTGGATTTTTTCATAATCAAGAAATATTATGAGATATACATAATGAAAAATATCACGACCATCAGAATTAAAATAAAGATTAATCAACTATTATGTCGGAACCAGGAATGAACAATCATCACATATATTTATAATTAATTTGTTTTAATAAAACACTTTTAGTTTAATTTAATTATTAATTTATGAATCTATGTACCACTTCATATCATTTTTTTGTTGTGGTGAGAAGATTCAATGGTAGAATCCATCTAGCGGTTATCCAAACGTGCACTAAAAACTTCTGAACTTCATCATAGAAATCATTGGATGTTAGTGTGGAAGATTTTGATTATTTTATCATTTGATAATGATCAATATAAGAATCACTTCAGGTAGATATACACTTCTTAATCTCTCTAGTTTTTAGAGGTTTGTGGAGGAGGATTTCTCTCCAATCATAAGAGTGTTCTAAGAGAAAAGCTCTCTTGATCTTGAGATTATTCTTTCAAAACTTATCTTGCACAACCACTATTTTTATTAGCAATGACATAATTTTATTTAAATAGAGGCAGGTTTAGACAAATAATAATTTCATATGGGCCCTTATTATTTTTCATAATCCCTAGAAAATATCATGTTTAAATAATATTATTATTATTATTTAATTGACATTCTCTAAACACATAAATAAAATAAATATTATTTTCATGAATAAATAAATTAATGTTTTATATTACCTTTCTCATGGGACCATTAAACTTGATCAATAAATCCTCTTCATTATTTATCAAGCCTTTAATTATAACTATTTATTTAATAATAAATTATTCATACTTTATTTTCCAATAAATAAATAAATATTATTTTCAAAAAACTAGTGAATAAATATTTATTAAATATTTGTGTAGCCAAATAAATAAATAAATATTTTCTTGTAAATTAATGAGAATAAATAAATTTTATATATTCATGTAATTATTAATTACCTAGTGAAATTAATATTTATTTAATATTGAACTCACATAATATTCTATCAAATAACTAGTGATTGAATATTTTTGATCAACTAAACATGAATAATTATTAAGCCACTTATAGGAATAATATATATTCAATATGTAAAATTCAAATAGAATATAACAGAGGTTTTTTTAATACACTTAATGAGTGACCCTCTTGACCCTTTTCTTAGTGGTATTAAACACAACTGCCTAAAGTACAAGTTTAGAATCTAAAAATACACTAAGAAACTAATAAAGAAAGAAGTTGAATATTGAAATTATGATAACAACATATGAATGTAAACTATATAATATAATTTTTTTTTATTTTGATATTTGTAATAAATAAGGTTGCATGCTAGTGTCATCAACCTATATGCTTGATGTCTCCTTATTTGACATTTTATAAATTAACAATCCAAAAAAACACCATAAACATGGACTTAATAATGTTATTTTATTTCCATAAAAGGTCTTGAGTTATAAATTTCCATTTAATAATAGAATGGAAAAATATTTTGTCATATTATTCAAAAATGAAATATTAATCATGGTGCATCCAATGTATTATAGCTCACCACAGGCATATGTCATTATGGTTTTAGTTTATGCATAAAAGTAAATGACTCATAATATGAATTAATAGTAATAATAATAATATTAAGGTCTAAGGATCATTACACACATCTTCAGATATCAACATATAATGACACATATAAATGTGGTTTCCTACTGGAAGATCCAATTATCATAATCACATGCTCTAAAACTCACCAAGAGCGTACATCCTGATAAAATATCTTAAAGTTCTATGAGTCTCCATGTTTGATATCATGTATCCTTTTCATCCCAATAAATTATATCATCTATCTATAGATAAAATATTTAAGAATACTATCATGGAACTTGTAGGTTCTCATCATAATAGTGAACTACTAAGAATTTTTAGTGTGAAAAGTACATTTAGGACGTTATCACATATATATCACACAAAATAATGATAATCATATGATAAAGTATTAATTAAAATGATCAATATTCACGAAATAAATTGTACATGGTAGTTATCTCTATAGAACCAGCTATAATAGTTAACTAAGAATAAAAATTGAAATATATTTAAGGCTCTATTTTTTCCTAGTAGTAATATTTAGATACTCATGTCACAAAAATAACTTTCTTTCCATATGTGTAAGATCTAGTATTTCTCCAAGTATGTCTCTCTCTGAAATTTTTGTCAAACATCCTTTGGTTGAGATTTTCCTCATCTTTAAACCTTGGTGGTTGTTCTTTAGTCATGAATGTATGTGTGTTTGAATAATCACAGTCTTAGGTTGTGAGGAAACTTGATACAACTATAGAGGATCCATGATGAGAGCCTTTGTTACGGAAAATTACTTAATATTAAGGTATGTATATTTGTTGAAATAATATGGAGTCCAGGTATAAATGGTTCAAGTGTTACCATGGTCTCTTGGTAAGACGAAAATCCTTAAAGGGGGTTCAGTTTTTTGTAAAGAAAATGTGTTGAAACCCCATTTTTAGAACATTTACACATGGTGTAAAAGGATTAAACATCGTGTAACATTTATGAAAATTTAATATTCATCCAAGGAGATAGTTTTTTTCATATACCACTAAAAATAATTACACATAGTGTAATTGTATTAAACTCTATGTAATTACCCAACCTTAAGTTTTAAAGTATGCCATGAGGTTTTTTTTCATTCATCTAGCGTGCTTGAACCTACAACTTCTTCCAAATGATTTTAGAGTGCTTCTATCATTTCTGGAAATCTCAATCATGCATTTGAACCCTGGTAAGTGGTTTTTGTTAGGTTTTCCCTTCTCTCACTTTGATCTCTAGATGGTGTGGTGTAATCTCTTGAACATATTCATTTTTTTTATCTTGGTTAGTTTTTATCTAGGATACTTCTTGTGATCATCGGTGCCTTATTTCTCATGGGTGTTCACCATTGGAAGCTTCTTTTTCTTTATTTTTTAAAGGTATGGGGTCTAAAACTTAACCCTATGATTTATTAATTGATAAGTATGTGAAATATTTAAATTACACCAACATATCATGCACCAAATGAATTAATTAATTAATTGGATTATTACTTGGAGTCACTTTGGATCCAATTGAATTTTGAACTATCTTTTGGATACTGTTTGAGTGAGAAAATCCTTATTTATAAATGAATTGGTTAATGGATTAAAGTATGTTTAGCATGACATGGATTTTAGGTGATTTCTTGACAGATATTCTCCTTGGATTGGCTTATTTATTAAGATAACCATCATGTTATTGGTTGTAATCAATTGATAAATGAAAAGTGAAATTTATTAATAAATGGTAATTTTCATAATTAACCATTGATCCTTATAAAGTGATATTGTGATATATTTATTTCTATGATATGTGTTGTGATTTCTATGTTATAATTCTTATATGGGGTGTTGGCCCAATTTAAATGTTGTAATTATGATATATCGGGCTTGGCCCTAAGAAATGTCAAAATGTCGATATATCGGGCTTGGACCTAAGAAATGGTGCAATGATGATATATCGGGCTTGGCCCTGACACATTATGAAATGATGATATATCAGGATCAGTCCTAATTAGGTGCTAAAATTCTTATATAGTGAGTTTTACCTAGACTTGTGTGTTATATATACCTTGGTTATAAGGTTGTGGTTGGCATGGTCATAAGACATGCTCAGAGACATTTTGATATGGAACCAAGGCATGTTATGTTTTACCATTGTTATATGGTTATGGTTGGAATAGTTGTGAGATCAGAGATATTCTAGCAAGGATCCAAAGTAGGTTGATGTTGTATTAATTTAATTGTTTAATTAATTAATACACTTTTTTATTGCATTATTACATACACTTATTATCAAATTGGTTATGTTTATACATGGTGGTGTCGACCTACTGAGTTATTCTCAAACTCTATTTGGGAATCCATTTGGTACCCAAACATATTATATGGATAAAAGTTTATACAAGTTCAAATGACTTTGTTGTTGATTATTTTCTTGTTGGATGGGCTAGAGTTTGGAGATGAGACTCATGTGGGGTTTAGGACCGAGGACTTTTGAGACTTTATTTGATTATTCTAGTATTTTATTTGTATTAATTCAAGCATGAAATTTAGTTACATTCCAGCATATCATTACATAATTCCTTAATTATTTATTTAATTATTTAGTTGTCCTTATTGTTGGAATTCCACTGAATTGTATTGTTTCCATTATTTTTGTACTCTAATATTTTTTATTTTTTTATATTGTTTATTTCCAATATGTTGTAACTTTGTAACAAGGGGTATAGTATCCCCACTGTACATATCACACCCCCACTACTATTTATCAGCCTCTATCATACGGGGAGGTATGCTTGAGGTCTTGTAACCAACCCATTTTGTCCACATGAGAGAGTGTTGAATCGGGGGACATTACAAAGTGGTATTAGAGAACCCCATGTTTCTTTTCTATTTCTTTACAATTTTTGAAAGGTAGAAATGAGACTAGTATATATTAGGACTTGGTAATTATCTTGTTCATGGGAGTAGTTAACCCATGTATGGGGTAAAATCTGAGTTCCTAGGGATGGGATTGCTATTTATGTTGTTCACTTTTTATAGTTGATGTTATTTCACCAAGTGTAAATCAGATGTTGTGTGGTGTTATTATGTTATGATATTATTGATTCTTGAGATTATTTTCATGGCCTAGTATGGCATGGGATGTTTATGAATACATAAAAGTAGGCACATAGAGATATATATTGATATGAATTGTTCATGATAAGGATATATTTACTATATGCGGTATATATTTACTTGTTGAACTATGAAATGAGATACCTATTTTATTTGAGAAATGAAATAAATGAATAGTTATGTCATGCAAAAACACTTTTAAGACATGTTAGAGAGACCAAGAGTCAGTGGTTCTCCATCATTTTCACTTGTTGAGGTTGACCTTATTGTTATCTAGTGTTCTAAGGAGTGTGATTTTATTTTAGAGAAAATTCCTCCTTCTCTTCTTCGAGTTGAGAATCTAGAGAGTGGAAATCAGAATACTCCTGATGTAGCTTAAATAGAGTTTCTTGTAGTTCATAAGGATTAGTAGGATGTTTAGCTTTATGACAGCTTCTTGAGGGTCATGATATCTATTAAAAGAGATATTATTTACACCGTGCATTTGATGTCTGAGCTGATGAGAGAGTTTCAACTACAGTATTCACCTATGTTTACTATGGGGGGAGTCCCCTGGGAAGTCAAAATCTAGATCGAGTTAGTACATATTATCTTTTATAATCTTAATACACCCATATATATGTTGGTGAATTTTTCTTCATATATGATTCATGCACTATCTAAGCATTGGTGGGACATTCCGGATCAGTCATGGTAGCAAATAGAGTTATCTTAGAAGGGATTTGATATGAATTTCATGATCCATTTCTATCATAAGATGTTAATGGATGGTAAGGCTTATAATTTCATGCACCTGACATAGGAGGACATGTCAGTGTAGGACTATGTTGAGTGTTTCACTGAACTATGGTACTTTGTTCCATCATTGGAAGCTGATGATATCTTCAAAAAGAGATGTTTTCGGGGTCCTATTTGATATGAGATCAGATCACAGGTGAACATGTTTTGTCTAAGAAGTTTTGTAGATGTGATAAATCAAAAACTCATCACATAAGTAAATCTGAGAGCGGCCCCAAGAAGTGGCCATGTTGTTTCAGCAGGGAGAAATAGGAACTCTTCTTCTAGTGGAAAGAATCACTGTTATGATAGTTTTCTCAAAGGAAACATTGGTCAGAGAAATCATGGAAGTGGGAAGTTATCTTATGATCATGTTTCATTGTATTTTTCTCAGTGTTTCAAGATAGACCACAAGCATCCTCAATGTTCATACCCTATTTTGGAGTGTCGTGATTGTGGTAGGATGGGACATCTACAGAGGTTTTATAAGAGCATGTAGTAGTAGAGCAGTGGTAGTGGAACAATACACTTACCAGATTCTAGGAAGGACTCAACTACTCCTTAGTAGACAAGTAGTTGGAGTTCCATGAGATGTTTTGATCAAGTCAGGGGACATGTTACTCTAGTATAGGAATGGTAGTAACAGGAAGATGGTATAGCTTAGGGGAGTTAGGCTAGAGCCTAAGATAGAGGGGTTGGTCAACTGCAAATTATGCATACTACTCTGATTATTATGGATATAATTCCATCTACTATTAGAGGTAAAATTCTTATATCATCTACTCTTACTTGTGTTTTGTTTGATATAGGAGCATTGCATTACATTTTATCCACTTTTTGTTAATGATTTGGTCTTGGATGTGGAAATCTTGGAAAGTGTTTTGACCATTGACACACCATTGGGAGTATAGTCAGAGAATATAAAATGTTGCAAGGTGTGTTCTCTAGATATTTGTGGTCACATTTTCTTTTGGGAACCATTCTTACTAGAATTGGTAGGCTTTGATTTGATTCTTGGTGTGTATTGGTTAGTTATATTCTAGGATCATATTAATTATTACTGAAGGTGAGTTACCTTTTTATCTTCAGAATGAGGTAGCTATTTTTACTAGGGTAAGTGGGATCTTTAGGATGGTTGTGCAGGACCAATTCAGTGGAGATTTGATTGTCTCATGACTCAAATAGTTGGTATTTCTATTGATGATAGTGGAATTCAATAGATTATTTTCCTTTGGTGGTAGACCGTTTTCAAGTTTTTTTCCCTAATGAATTCTATAGATTACCGCCCGAGCGAGAGATCGAGTTTACATTTGAGTTGGTGTTGGGAGTATAGTAAGATTCTTTCCTACCTTACATAATGGAACCAACAGATCTTCAAAAGTTGAAATTATAGTTTGAATATCTAGAAACTAATTGTTTCATATGGCCTAGTTCATCTCCATTGAGTTTTGTAGTTCTCTTTGTCAATAAGTCTTATGGGACTTTGCACTTATGTGTGGATTATAATAGATTGAGCCAGATGTTGATCAAGAACCAGTATCCTCTTCTATTCATCAGAAATATCTTCGATCATCTGAGAGGTGATAATATCTTATCCAAGATTGACCTGAGATCCGGATACCATCAGTTGAGGGTGATACCATCTGACATACCTTAGACTACTTTTAGGTGCATGTATGGATTTTATGAGTTCGTAGTGATACTATTTTGTTTGACGAGTTCAGTAGCAGTATTCATTACCTTAATGAATCAGATCTTTTATCCTTTTCTGGATCGATTTATGGTGGTTTTTTCAATGATATCTTAGTTCACTTCCTATCATTATATGATCATACCAAACTTCTTGACATCGTCATGAGTATATTTAGAGATATTTGGCTTTAAACTATGCTAAAAAATGCATTTTCTAGATTGATAAAGTTCACTTAGTAGGTCATTTCATCTCAGAGTCAGGAGTGTTAGTGGACCTAGAGAAAGTTGCATCCATGGTATCTTAGGAGTATCCTAAGAATGTCTTCAAAATTTTTAGATTTATGGGGTTCTAATTATATTATAAGTGATTTATCTAGGACTTCTTTTATTTGGAAGCACTGATGTCTGGGTTGACCGATAAAGGGGTGAATTTTGTTTGGTCAGATTCTTGTAGGGAGACACCATCAAGATAGTCTCTTGGTAGTAGCAATTCTATTCTTTTTGTTTGAAAAATATGTATCATGATCTCTATAGATAGTACTAGTGGTTGGGAATGAAGAACTAGGTAGTAGGATTTTTGAAAATATGTTTCACTTTTCAGTTGGTGAAAGAAAAGCATCATACACTATCTAGGATTTTTCAGCCTTTTCCCATTCCTGAGTGGAAATGGGATAGAGTCACAATGGATTTTATGATAATATTAACTAGGAAAATCCGTAATAATGATGTTGTATGTTTGATTTTGGATCAACAAACAAAGTTTTATCACTTCTTTCCTATCATGGAAACCTTCATAGTTGATGATTTGGGTGGTCTTTACCAGTATGAGGTAGTTTGATTGTATGGTGTTCCAAGGGGTATCATTTCAAAAAGATATCCTGATTTCACATAATAATTATGGAAGGGTATTCATAAGGCTCTGGGATCGCAGGTTCTTTTTAGTACAACCTATCATCCTCAGACCTAAGGTCATCCTAAGAATACTATTTAGGTTCTAAAAGATATGTTGTGAGCCTATGTTTTGGATTTTAGTAGTTTAGGGGATTAGAATATGGAACTCGTGGAGTTTTCAAATAATAATAGCTTCCAAGAATCTATCCATATGAAACCCTTTGAGGCCTTGCATGGAATGTAATTCTGTTTGCCTCTTTATTGGTTAGAGGCAGGTATGTTAACACTTATTGGGCCTAATATCATGTAGGGAATGTCTGGGTAGGTTCATTTGATCATACAATGGTTGGAGATCGTGTAGGGAAGGAAAAAATCATACACTGACTATCAATGATGACCTCTAGAGTTTGAGTTAGGTTGTTATGTTTTCCTTTGGGTGTCGCCTAGGTTGGGGAAACGTCATATCAGGAAACAGGGAAACTAGCACCCTGGTTTGTCAGGATGTTTGATATAGTGTCAAGGGTTGGTCCAATGGCATACCATTTAGCCCTTACAGAACTCTATAGTTTCATTCACAACTTGTTCCATGTGTCGCAACTTTATATATATTTTTTAGACCCTTCTCATCTGATAAACGTAGAAGACTTAGATATTAGTTTTGATGCATACTTTGAGGAACGTTCGATATTGATTACAGACTATAGTGAGAATTATCTTTGGGGTAGGGTGATTTCTTTGGTTCAAGTTAAGTGGTAGCATGGGCGACATCAGGATGAGACCTAGGAGACGGAGTCTAATATGAAATCAAATTGGCTAGAATTATTCATCAATACCCCGCAATGATTCTTGGAGGAGCTCGAGGATAAGTTGTTATATGGTGGAGAGGTTGTAAGATCCTTTATTTCTACAAGTATGTCTCCCTATGAGTTTTTCGTTAAACTTATTTCAGTTGATTTTTTCCTAATATTTAAACCTTGGTGGTTTTTATTTCATCATGAATGTTTGTGTGTTTGAATAAACACATCCTTGGGTTCCAAGGAAACTTGATAAAATTGGAGAGGGTCCACATAGAGAGCCTTTGTTGGGGAAAGTTACATAAAGTTTAGGTATGTATGTTTATTGAAATAAAAGGGAGTCTGGGTATAAATGGGTCAATTGTTGCCATGGGATCTTGGTAAGTTGAGAATACTTAAAGGGGGTTTGGGTTTTTATAAGGAAAATAGACAGAAAACTCATCTACAAAACATTTACACACCATGTAAAAGGATTACACATCATGTAATGTTTGGGAAAATTTAATATTCATCAAAGGCGGTGGGTTTCTTAGTTTAACACACTAAAAATAATTACACACCATATAACTATATTACACTTCATGTGATTCCCCAACTTGTAGTTTTAAAGTATGTCATGTGGTTTATTTTTCATTCATCTCACATGAATCTTCTTCATATCAACCCTAAGTCTTCTTCTAGGTGATTTTTTAGGGCCTCTCTTGATTCAGGACATTCTAATAACACATCTGATCCCTGATAAGTTGTTTTGGTCAGGTTTTCCTTCACTCCCTTTGATCTCTGATTGTTTTTGTGTAATCACTTGGCTGCATACATTTTTTGTTTTGATCTTGATCAGTTTTGATCTAGGATCCTTGTGATCATCCTCACCTTCTTCCTCATCGGTGTTCACCATTGGAAGCATTGTGTTCTTTGTCTGTTAAAGGTAGGGGGTCTAAACCTTAACCCAATGGTTTTTTAATTTACAAGTACGTGCAATATTGAAATTGCTTCAACATATCATGTGCTTAATAAATTAATTGATGAATTGGATTATTCCTTGGGGTCCCTTTGGATCCAATTGGATTTTGATCTATCTTTTGGCTACTGTTTGGGTGAGAAAATCCTTGTTTATAAATGAATTGATTAAGTTCTTAAAGTATGTTTATCATGATATGGATTTTGGGTGATTACTTGATATATATTCACCTTGTCTTGGATTATTTATTGAGATAACTGGTATGTTATTAGTTATGACCAGTTGATAAATAAAAAGTGAAATTGAATGATAAATGGTCATTTTCATAATTAACCATTGAGCCTTATAATGAGATATTGTGGTGTCTTTATTGTTATGACGTGTGTTAAGATTTATATGTTATAATGATTATATGGGGAATTGGACTAGTTTAAATGATGTAATTCTGATATACCAGGCTTGGACTTGAGAAATTCTGAAATGATGATATACCAAGCTTGGCCCTAAGAAATGTCGTAATGCTGATATATCAGGCTTGGCCCTGACACATGCCGAAATGTTGATATATCGGGCTCAGACCAAGTTGGTTGATGAAATGCTTTTATAGAAGGTTTTACCCAAATTTGTGTGTTTTATATACCTTGGTTATAAATTTATGGCTGGTATGGTCATAAGACATGCTTAGAGACATTCAATCATGGCACCGAGGCAGGTTATGTTTTACCATTGTTATATGGTTATGGTTGGCATGGTTGTGAGAGATACTTAGAGATATTCCTACAAGGATCTGACGAAGGTTGATGTGGTATTAATTTAATTGTTTAATTAATTAATACACTTTTTTATTGTATTATTACATACACTTTTTATCATATTAGTTATGTTTAGAAATGGTGGTGCTGACCTATTGAGTTATACTCACACCCTATTCAGGACATCATTTGGTACCCAAGAAAATTATATAGATATATGTTTGGACCATAGGGTATAGTCTCCCCCTATACATATCAAACCCCCACTTCTATTCATAATCCTCTAGAGTACAGGGAGGTGTGCTTGAGGTCTCATAACCAAGCCATTTCGGCCGCGTGATAGATTACTGAATCGGGGGACGTTACAACATTGAAGAGGTTTTTAGCTGGTAGTCATCTTCTTTCCATATGGGAGAATCTTATAACCAACAATCATATTCATTTTATATAGAAAAAGATTCTGGATAGGGGACTTTAGATCCACCTCCAATGACATAAGAGGATGTAGAGGAAACTCTTGGAAATGCATTTGTACATGGAGAACACACATCAATACACAAACAACGATGCAGTAGATATGACTACATTATTCATATTTTTAGACAGTACTATAGAATAGGGATTATTTGGCATTTTTTTTTGAGAACTTATAAAGAACACTGAGAAGGTTCTCCATTTCTTGGTGTTTTTTTCATCCTTCCCCAATTCTTTTTCAAGCTATTTCATTCATCCCACATCAAAAAGATGATCTTTCATATAGAGGATTTATAAACTATCATGCCACCTTCTAATTTGAATAGTGTATCACTTACCTTGCTAATTATCCTGCCAAAGTACCACCATCTTGTATCAACCCTCACTATCCAAAGTTTTATCATCCTCTACTCAAGACAAATAGTCCAAAAACATTAAAAAATTTATGATTGGTGTTGTTCCGGGGCACGTTCAATTATTTTATAAATAGTCTCTAGCCCTTCTCAATGCAAAAAAAAATAACAAGAAAATCCTTTTTTTAAATAATAATATTATTAATAATTACTTAACATGCTCTAAATCGGTGGATAAAATAAATATTATTTCCCTAAATAAATAAAATAAAATTTAATCAAATAATATTTAATATGACCTTTCTCATTAGACCGTTAAACTCAATCCACCAATCATCTTCATTATTATTGGGTCATGAATAATGACTATTTATTTAATAAATAAATATCACTATATTTTTTCCAAATATAAATAAATATTATTTTTACAAAACAAGTGAATAAATATTTCTAAATATTCACGTAAACAAAGAAATAAATATTTTTTACCTTACAAATAAACCAAAATAAATAAATATTATATATTCACATAATTAATAATTATCTTGAGAAATGACTATTTATTTAATATTAAACTCACATAATATTTTATCGAATAACTAGTGACTAAATATATAAGATCAACTAAACATGGATAATAATTAAAACCCTTATAGGAATAACATTTATTCAACATATTAAATTTAAAAAGAATATAACTCGGGTTTTTGGAATATACTTAGTGTGTGATAGATGTGGCCTTAAAATCGCTTGATTTGCCACATATTTTTATTAAGTTTTTTATCTTTGTATTAATCATTTATTCACATTTTCTCAATTTAGTACAATTTAATAATTTTATAGTTTAATTTATTAATCAGTCATTTTTTATAATTAATTTTTTAGTTTTAGATTTTAAAATTATTGTTTTTGTATAACTTGTTTTTATTAAATTTAATTCTTCAAATTAATTTTTAATTTTTAATTCTGCTGGAAATTTTAATTTTAATTTTATTTGTTTTTATTAATTAATCATTTATACATTATATATTCTTTTTATTAACTTATACTTTAGTTTAATTTTTAATCTTTTGTTTTTGTATTCTTAATGTAATTTAACTTTAATTTACAATTTATCTATTTAATGTAATCTCAATAATTAATTTAAATCTATTAAATTTTATGTTTTATTTAAATAAATAAATCCAATATCAAAATATTTAATTAATCTATTTTATAATTCTAATTAGTTATAATTTAAGTTTAAGTATTTAATTTTAGTTTTCAATTTTTTAATTTAATTAATTTTTCTTTAGTTTCAAACCTTTTATTTATTTCATTTTTAAATTGAGTTTCGTTTAAATAATCAATTGATTGTGTTTTTAATTTTTAATCTTTCTATTTATCTTAATTTAATTTTTATAATTTTTTTTGAATAATTTTTATTTAGTTTTTGTGCTGACAGATCCACCGTTGAGCACACCCACCGCTATCCTTCCTTTGTCAAAAATAACACCCAATGTTGAGTGACCAGCCACCAGATGAATCATTGTTGGCATGCTAATGGTGACTCCCAAAATTCGAAAACTCCCCTTTTTGCCCACCATTGGGTAGAACCCAATGGTAACTCCCACAACCCACCATTGGGCAAAATGCAACGGTGAGTCCTATGACCCACCACCCGCCTCGTTATTTGGAAATCTCAACACATCACCCATTGTTGCACCCACCGTTGGGGCCAGCCTCTCATCACCCGCACGACTCATCAGTGAGTACCATGACCCACCTCCAGCACCGTTCTGTCATGAGTCACCATTGCCTATGAAGCCACCATTGATCAGTGCACCACCAAAGATTCACCGCCAATCCCTCAGCCCACTGGCGGCTCCTTTCACCGCTACAAATCCAGAAAAAAATCAAACAAAGATATGAGGACCACCAGAATCTCAAGCTACCACCTCCCACGATGAAGATGAAATTAGTTTCCACTACAGATCTGGAACCCATCGGTTGAACTACCGTCGCTCG
The DNA here is from genome assembly GCA_963277665.1 of Viscum album. Lineage (NCBI taxonomy): Eukaryota > Viridiplantae > Streptophyta > Magnoliopsida > Santalales > Viscaceae > Viscum > Viscum album. The sequence goes on along the minus strand of OY728139.1, from coordinate 1,144,072,291 downwards.
TGAGGAATCCAAACTCAGATCAACTGTTAAATAAAAACACATCACCCGCTGCTTTATCGAAGCTGATGCTGCCCTTTTCTAGATCTGAAGTCTATCCCTATGTCGTCGGTCGCCGCCAACATGACTCATGGCCACTCCTTCGATTAGAGATCACTCCACCGAGATCCATTGGCCACCAATAGATGAAGTCGTCGACGCCAAAACTGTCGCTGAAAAGTTAAATAAGAGCCACTGGTTTCTATAGAAGATATCGCCTGAGTAGATTCGTCACTACAAATGAGGATTGTGCGGAGCCATCCACGAAGAGATACCCTTCTTACAGGAAGGGATTAATTAAGAGAGAAAAAAATAATAAAATAAACAAAATAATAAACCAAAATAATAAATTAAATAATATTAATAATAATAATTTAAAGAAACTAATAATTTAATAAATAAATTAACTTAATTAGATAATAATGTTTTGTAAATAATTATAATTAATAATTAAATAAAATAAATAATGTAATTTAAACCTAATAATATAATTTATATATTTTTTAATGATAAAATTTTATTAATTATTTTTTTACTCTCTTTTTACTTTTCAAATTCGAGCTAATGATCGAAGTTGCATCCAGGTTCATCTGAATCACCTGGTTACATTCAGTTAGAGAGGATTTCTAACCTAACGAGCATTGTATTAGATGAAGCCACGTGTTCAGTGGATTGGATACAATAAAATTAACACAGTGCTATTGTTGGTGAAAAAACTAGAATATAAGAGAGCATAAACCAAAGGAAAGACAATAGAAGCGGAATATCTTTCTACCTTCTCAGATACCCAAAGAGAGTATTAAGAACAAGATAAAGACCTGAAGAAATACTGTAGCTTTGATCACCATTTTTTAGGAGGGATATTACTTCTCTCTTACATTTTAATTCATTAGTCTATAATTGAATTCTGTTTCTACTTGTTTTCACAATGATAATTGGCTAATTTCATTATTCTTGGGGAATGTTTAATTTTGCTATTTTATATTTTCTCTTTTTTGTGTCAATTTTTCTATGAAATTAGAATCTATTGGTGAGATGGGTTCTCATTTTATAAAAAATTGTTTTACCACATCTTGTTTTAAAATTCATTACTTCAATATCAATTGGTGATATTTATCTTGAAATCTTTTCTTCACCATTAATTTCAAAAAAATTAAATAACAATCGGTGAGAATGTTTCTAATTTCAATTTTTTCAAATCCCTTTTCTTATTGATGTATCTTGAAGTGGTGAACTTCAAGATTCATTAGTTTGTCTAATTAATCTCCTAGAGAGGGGGACTAATCCATCATTTTTTGAGGTTTTGTTTTAAATAATTTTTTTATGAATAAGATTTTTATTCAACTAGTAGCTTTAGTTTTTCTCCAAGCATTTATCTTATATCATTTCCCTTAAAACTCTTTCGTCACTGTTGTTCATCATCACTGCAATTTCAATTTTTTCTATAAAAAACAATTGCCTCATTACACACTATTTTATCATCATTAATGTCATTCTTCAAAATATAAAAAAGTAAAAATAAAAAAATAATAATTTCACCCACTGTTATAGTGGGTCTTGTTTTAAAAATTAGGTTGCACAAACATATTTTTAGCCTTTTCTTGGGTTTGATACCCTACTACCACTATATTAGTCTAATAAGGTGTATAAATAATTAAAATTTCACATGTATTAATGATAGTTGTGTTATGTTTTTTGCGATGTTTTCAGGGAAGGATTTATGTGACCAATTTCTCCAAAACAAAAAAAATATATAATTTCCAAAAAAAATCATATAAAATTTTTCAAAAATATAAAATTTTGAAAACTGTTATTAAATTTTTTTTATTTGGTTAAACTGCTTATCCTACGGAGTTTCTGTGAACTGTTTCATACTACTTGAGATGAATGTTAAATTTCAATTTGTTCTTCTTGAATGTGTGTTTTTGACCTAATCCACTATATTTTAGTTGTTTCGGTGTTGTTGTTCCCTGTAGTTTCTTTCAAAATTTTTTGAGAGGTTAATGAACATGGTAGAATTTGAGGGATGGAATCATGTTATTGAACCTTTATGTGTATTTTGTGGCTATCGTGGGCATACTATCTAGAATTGTGACTATAACTAACCACAAAAGATTAATAACTTTAAATAAAATCACAATTACACTGAACCTGAACTTGAGTTCCTAGAAAAATTTGATCAATTTTTAACTAAACTGGATTCTAGGCCGGACCAAAATAATGAAACTGAAATTAAAAATTTTCAAGAACAGAATTGAAAACTTTAAAAGGTAGAGAACTTGTTTTTAGAGTTACAAAAAAAGTTAAAGGAATAATAAAATTTTGAACCAAGTGAATAAGAAATTGATTTAAAATAAATTGAGAGAAAAAGTAAAGTGGACAGTGAGGTTGAAAATGTGGAAGAGAAATCCACTATCTTTGTAGAATAAAATTTTGAAGAAGAGAAAAATGAAGAAATAACTAACTCTATGAATGAATAAATCAATTTTTATGATCCCTTTAAGAACTTAAATGGAGTTGAGTTGGAAATTTTTTAAAAGGAAATGAAGGATATTAAAGAGGGATGTCCCATTATCTGCATGATCCCTAGTTTTGAAAAAGTTTACTATTTTAGTATCTTTGAAAGAATGATTACTCTAGTTGAGAATAATTTGAATAATGAGAACTTAAATATAAAAAACTCTTCACCCAACATTTCTGAAATTCTAAAAAATAATCCTGAACTTGTAATTGGGAATATTTTGGAAGAGAATAATAACTTAGAAATTATTGATTCTGGAATTCTTGAACCAGAATTGAAAACCACTCTTCTTTATTTTGAAACTTTAAACCCATATATCTTTGAAATTATGTGTGATTAAAAAGATGAGGGGATATGTTTTTAATGAAAAATGATTTATGACTTTTCATCTCTTTTCCCTTTTACTAAATATTATTCGATTGATTGGATTACAGAGATTGAAAACAATGTTTACCAACCGAGGAAATTTTTTCAAATTTTAAATTTTTATAATTTTAATTTATTGAACCTAAATTAAACATTTCTCCCCTTAAAAATATACTCTAATAGTAAAAAAAATTGATTTAGAGAGTGAACTTTGTGATTTTGAACCTCAAGGATAGACCGAACACACATTGGATGGTTTAAAAAGAGTTAATTTTCTAGAATTAGTTGATGATAATTTTTTATTTTATGATGAGTAACATTTTAAAGAGATTTTTAACATGGTGAAACTTGAGTTTTTATATAAACAAAAATTAATTATTCCCTTCTTTTTTAAGTCTTCCTCAATTAAGTTGGGTTCTGAATCTCTTAGTGGGACTGAGAGTGTTTTGGAAGAGAAACCATTTTTGTGTGTTAATTTGTAAATTGTACTTGTCTCTCTTGATAACCCTCTTCTTGAACCTATTGTGAAAAATTTTTCCCTATCAACCCTAATTTTGATCTTGTTGTGAATTAGTTTTAGAAATTTAAATATAATGACACACCTTTAGAAGAACCTATTTCACTATTTCCCCCTCGATAAAATTCTAAATTTGTTAAATCTGAATTTATTACAAAAGTGGACATCCCACCTACTAAGATTGATCCTGGTAGTTCATTTTTTCTTTATAATCTTAAAATATTCTTATAAGATCTTGAAGGAGTTCCTTATTTTGTACTTGAACTTAATTTTCTTGAAAATACTAAAAATTGAATTTGGGTGGTGATTTTTCTGCTCAACTTGAAGAAACCTTTGAGCAGTTACTTATTATTAAAGGGTTTTTCTTAGGTATTTTTACAGATAATGAAAGTTTAGTTTATGTTTTCATGATTTTAGGTTCCCAATACCTCATTTATCTATTAAAACACATGGAAAAAACACATGTGGTGGTTCATTGATGAGAAACCACACCCACCTAGTGACTTTGGTTATTTTCTAGGGGTGTCTGGATGGGGGCTTTAAAACTAGCGTTTCATGGGAGGAAATCCATGATTTTATTACTTTAAAAAAACAATTTATATGTTTTTAATAAAAAAATTCTTGTTTTGATTTTTAAAATCTCAAAAGGTCTAACTGAAGACTTAAAATTCAGTGATTCATGGGAGTCAACCCATGGTTTATCTTAATTTTTCATTTGTTCTTGTTTTGTTAAGAATAAATTCTTACTTCTTCTTTTTCATTACCCTCTCTATTTCTAATCGATATAAGTTCTTAGTATTCCCAACCTGTTTTTTTAGTGAAATATGTTGTTGAGGTTTTTACATAAGCGAAAAATCCATATCCTCACTTTGAATTTTCAAGGATAAGCTTCATGTTGGATCCTCACTCAATTGAGATAGCTTCATTTAATTGGGGATTTTTTACTTCTACATCATTTTTTTCTCTTATTTTTTATTAAATTGTTGCATGTGCTTGTGTATTGAAAACTTTTAGCAATTACTTGTAAATATTTTTACTTTTTGATATTAAGTGTGGGGGTTAATATCCACAATGTTGTCTGTTTTGTTTTAAGTGAATTTTCTCATCTATGTTGGGTTTTTAGCATATTATTTGTATATTATGTTTAAAATCTACTTGAAACAAAATTTCTTAACTTTCTTGCACCCAATTCACCGTGTACTTAATTTTCACATGATACTGTTTGAAATTAATTGAAATTTTATTATCATTGGATTTAATAATAATGTATGAGTTTTTTTTGAATCGATTATAAAATATTTATTATGTAAAATATACTATTTGAACTTCACTTTGACCCTTGAACTAGTCATTAATCTATGAAATTGAAAATATATTTTATGATTTAAAAGTAAAATTGTTTTTATCCACCTTTGAATTCAACTTTGGGAAAATTTTGGGTTTTAAGTGTGGGTAGAGGGTATTTATAACATCCCCAACCCAAGAGACACTAAATCGGTGCCCCAGGTTGGGTCATCAAATGACCTCAAATGCGCCTTCCCATACGCCAAAGGTTTCCAACTAGTAGTGAGGGTCTAATAAATCATGTAGGTAGACTATACCCTCTTTATCAGAGTAATTCAAAACACATAACATATGAAATAAGGGGAAAATAATAAATAAACCGAAAACATGCATTTCGAACCATTTCCCAAATAGGGTATAAAACATAACTAAATGATAAATATTACATGCCATGCTAATAGTTCCATAAGTGAAGAAAACCTAAATTGAGACAAACAAGTGAGTCCCAAAAGTGGTCTGGAATCCAAGTTTGTACCCTCATCCATACACATCCCAAGCCCAAATCAACTCCCTAACATAGGGCCTTTTCCCTCATATTGACCTGCAACCATGAAATCTGCTCGGGTACCCAACAACAGCCCGAGTAGGGTGTCAGTACAACTCATTAGGCCACCACCAATGGTGTCTACAAAATATCTAGTCTAAATAGATGGTTCTTGAAAGTATGAATGAATGAAAAGGTAAACCAAAAGAAAACCCAGGTGGCATTATTTAACAATATATTCTTAACCATTTTCATCATTAAATCTATTTAATCAATTACATTATCTCCATTACTAAGTTCATCTTCATCATTTGTTTCAAGGGTTAATCATTTTTATCATTTACATTGTAGCCTAAGACAATAAATTACCATGCATAAAGGGATAATTCAAGTTCCCTAACTCTCTAGGGATAACATTTCATAATAAATACAATACACTTACCTAGAAGCCTCAGTCTAGGTAGTCTCATCAAATGCATCTGTTAGGGGAATAGAGCCTTAGTCCCCTTCCCTAACCCATACATTGTGGGGTTGGGTTAGAACCTCAATCTTGACCCAACCCATGGGTTTAGATCCTCAAGTCCAATACCCCACAACAACCAAGCCATGTGAACATTCTTATTTATCCATTTAGCACATATAACATTTCAAAAACCATACAATAATTATAACACATAACAATCATACACCACATTTCATATAACACATAAATCACCCCTTATTCCTTAACCCATTAACACAATTACCATTTACCTAGCATAACCCATCTAACATGTTTCCCTTTTTAAGCCTTAACCCATTTAGTAAAACCAAAAAATCCATTCATTATCTAATTTAACATATTAAAAAATTTCTATACATTAATCCATTTGGTACATTCAACAATTTCCATATATTAACCCATTTAGAATATTCAACAATTTCCATATATTAACATATTTCACATATTCAACAAGTTCACATAAATTAGCCCACTTATGCTATTCCATTACAACTCTTGAGTCATTTGACACATTCACTTATTTTCATCTAACCCCTTTTCAAATTTTATTCAAACAACCCCTTATTCCATTGCCAACAACTAGACATAACTACCCATAATGCCTATTTATAATTTGGACCACTATGTATACACAATTCTCATGGGATCTATTTCAATACAAATGAAATTTAGGCTTAACATTACAATTTTTCATGTTCAGGAATAATAGCACACCCCATGGGTAGACTTAATCCATTCTAATTAACCTCAATGCATCCCACAAGAATTGTGAGGGGGTTTCACTAATTATCAAGATAATAATTTTATCAAAAATTACTAAAATCACCAAACACATGACAATAGGAAAGAAAAATTACAACCAAGTATGAAAAAATCAACCTCAAGACTATAGGCTATAACTTGTAGACCACTTACCTCGATTCTGAAGACAACCACACACTTAAACTTGGTCCTTGACTCTGATTCGAACATTTTTCAAAACCCCAACATCAGATTCACCAGAAAAGAGGGTTTTAGAGATTTGGAAGAAGATTAGAAACTACACAAACCCTAATCCGTAAAATATAAGGAAGTAGATAATTAGACTCACCTAGAGATTTTATCCACACCCAACAGCACTCCAAACAGCCTAAAATTGAAGGAGATCCACCCTTGGGAAGATTGGGGCGTTTTGGTTTTTCCCTAGGGTTGATAGAGCAGAAATGGGGGGGGAATAGGGTGAAGATCTTAAAATCCCAAGGGGCAAAACTGTAAAAACTCACTTTTAATGAGGTGCATGGTTTGGCCGCATGATTTTCCAAACCATGCACCAACCTCTATATAATAGGGGATAATTTGAATGGTTACCAAGGGATTCTACGTGGTTTGAAAAACTATGCACCAACCATGTGAAATTCCTTTGTTCAAGACCAAATGATTTGGCCTCTACCACTTGCATGGTTTGCTTAACCGTGCACCCCTTCCTTTTGGCTAGCACGGTTTGGGACATAATTTACTCTAACTATGCACCAACCATGCATAGGGTGGCCAAAATTCTCTTTCCTTTAGATCCTAAACCCCTGGAACACCCACAAGCCTCCTTATACATCCTATAAACATTCCATTAACCAAAAATTAAGATATTTAAACCAAAATTTAAACAAGGACATACCTCTAAGATTTTTGAGATCTTAAAACCTCTCCACCTTATAACGGCTCATCCTTGAGCCACACTTCTAAGAATAATCAATCTCCTAAAACAAAGGTATGGGGATATTGAGCCTACATATCCAACTCTATCTCAAGTTTATTCTGAATATTATCATGCTTTCACAAACCCCAACCAAGGACACAGTATTTCCCTGCAAAAACTCCTCACTATGAACCAAAAATTAACTAGATGCTCCTCAACAGATGCATCAACCTCAACCATCATTAACCACAAGAAATCCATAGGGAATCCTAAGAAACACTACCTAGATCAAAACACAAATAAACTTTGCACACAGCATCATTCCATCATGGAATATCTAATCAGCACTGCATTGGTTCGATCCTCTTCACAGCTCATGGCTCAAATCACTTGGTGTAATTTGAATTTGTTTTCAAAACTCTAATAGTGACCAAAACTTGACATCACCAGAAAGAAATATACATTATTTTCAACCACATATCCCAAATTACGCTGATCCTCCGCATAAAAACTCACCACATCATTACTTTTTCTCTATTGTGTCAGACCACCCTTGTCTGGATTATCCCATAACATCTATCTTCCATTGTTGGAACACTACCTCTTTTTTACCTTTACAAGGTGCTTATTGACTTGAATCCTATCACTAACATCTAAACCACCTACTAGGATTATTCCCTGACTTCTGGTAAAACTCCACCATCGAGGCATCTACCACTCTCTAATCCACCATTGTACTCCATTGCACTCATCCACATTCCCAACACAAGCACTCCCAACGACCATACACTAACTAAAAATGATTAGGTTCTTACTCAAAACCCATTTATAAATTTTGGAACATATTTTTTACTTTAAAAGATCCCCCAAAGTCGGTTTACAACTCACCACATTCATCCATTACTCCCAATTGAGTCAGGTTTTCCCTGGTAGACTCACCCAAGAAACTCTTATCTTTATTGTTATCATGCCAGTAGCTTACTTGGACAAGGTGAATTCACACCTAAGGACACACCAAGTTCGCCCAAACACACCTACCAGATTCCATAACCAACCTACGATAAGCTTATAAATCCCAAACTCTATTACCATGGACAACTATCAGGTCTTACTACGCCCTTAAACAGTTTCAAAATAGGCCTCTCAAATTCCATTCAGAACCACCCTGATCTCCAAGATAATGCTTGGATTGTTCAACATACACATACAAGGCCCACCTATATTCTTTGAGAGGCCCAATGTTCACCTCATATGTTTCCCATCGGCCTCCTTATGCCACTATATAAACTTCATTCTCTACTCCACACATATAGGACTAACTTATTACTCCCCACATTAGGAGTTTTGTTACCATATCTTTTTTCAAAAAATTCCAACCACCATGGCGCACGCTTGACCATAAGCTAAACCCAAAAACTTTGATGTGGTCATCTAGCTTTTTCCATAATAACAAAACAAACATCACTTGATACCCATTCCCAGCTTTCGATAATGGAACTTACGATGTTCATTGATACCTGGTCTATCTTGAGGACCTCATCCATAGACGATCGATGGTGTATGTCCCACCATCCAGCTCCACATACCACCCCAAGAGCGTAACCTGCCTAATGTCCCATATCCAACCAAACTCATTCAATTCAATAGGCATAAATCCATATCTTTCTAAATGTACTCAGGATGATGTTAAGATGTTAGGCATGATTGTTACTAGCTAAATCGTGCTAAGAAGTTTTCGAAGGATGCCACCACAACTTATCCATCACTGATATCACCTATCACTATGAGAAACGTTTTCATACCAAAGCCTCTAGCTTCCCTACATAGACACATCACATCATCACTTTACCACCACCATTCAGTAATGATTTCCAACCAAGACTCACCACTACTCCATGGCCTTCCACCAAATAGTTGTGAACCAATGTTTCCTTGGTGCCACTAGAACCACACTGCTCAAGACTTTTCGTGATAACTCTGGCAGTTAACAATTGAAACACAATGGTACACCACAACAATCAAAACCCATAGTATCCCACATATCCACACTTTATACTTCAGTTTTATAGGGAATGATGGGTGTTTATCTCAATCCATCGGTTCTCTCATCCCAAACAAACTTGTACCTTAACAGCACATACCCACATCTAGACCTCACCAGAACCCTCAATGTCTTTTACCCACCTACTATCAAACACTTAAACTATAATTAGATCACACAAGATAAACTTAATCAAATCCTAGACCAAAGCCCGCTTACTCACCTAACCATGCCTCTTGGTCCGTCAGCCCTATTGGCCTCAAGTCATCCTAAACATATCACCCAACAATCAAACCATTCACACAAACAAGCTCAACCACATGACTACCCTCATATCAGGTTTCACCTCTAAATCGAAACCATCCATCCATGATTCAATAACCCTTGCCTAATCCACCCAAAATCAACATCAAGGCCTCCATTCATCATCGTCTATACAGGTGGGTTAGATATCCAAACGATACAACCCTTTGAAACTAACCTCACAACCAACTACAAGTACTCAGGCACCCTCTGAAAGAACTAGGGCACAACCATATCATTTACAAAAACATGATTATACCCATTGTTCATCAATTCCACCATTGATACATATCCTACTATTCATATTCCAAGGAACCTATGAAACTAGGATAACCCCCAATGAGGCCACCCTTGATTTTCTCAAGACTTCCAGCTTATCATCACAACTTGACTCGCATCTCCCAAAACCATTGACCTTTCCACTTAGCTCCCTAGTCCAATATGTACCTTTCCAAATATAAAACATTCATTTGTTCCTCACACACCCAAGAACATTAAAAAATACCACCAACCACTCTCAAGGGTCTCTCTCAAGGATTTAACAATTCCAACTTCCCAACTAGGGTAAGGGTAACAAGTCACTAGCCCCACCCTCTCTAGGCCACGTGCACCAAACTTCCAAAAAGTCTCTACTCATGGGTGGATCTCCTACCCCTATTCTGGAACACTACATCAAATACACCTCAGTAATATTCACTCTAGGTTTCACAACAAGCATACTCACGTACCCACACCAACACAATGAAACAAAACCTTCACTCTATGGTCCATAAAACAACTCACAAAGTCTGAACTCACATGGGTCACCACACCCATAACAAAACTCCCATCTCTAATAACACCACAAACAAGACACTCATTATTAAGACCAATGTAAAACCCACAAACTTACAACCCACAAGGGTTACCACTTTCACATTATCTAGAAACATCTCATGTAAAGACCCAAAAATTTCAAGGAAATTTTTTTTCATAATTTATTTTGAATTTTACAAGTATGCAGTTTCTGACGGCACCTGATTCGGAGGCCCGGTGTGCCCGGAATCATTTTCTTAAGTTTAGCTCGGGTACGTTCAGTGAACGAATGAGCGGGTTTTCCTAACTTTTGAACCGTTGCTCAGAATAGAAATCTGAGGGCACCAATGAAACCGCAGTGCCAGTAATTACTTAGGAACACCTTTTCTAGAGTTGTGTTTGCTTGGGTGAGGTTATTAAATAAATGGGTTAACTAAAGAATGAAATAAAAATTTGTGCTACAATTTTTATTTCTATTCTAAGTAGTTTTAACCTATGCATGGAGGTTGGAGTGGGACCCACTACATCCTAACTTCTCTAAGTAGTATATTATTGAAGTGGGTCCCACACGAGCCCCACCCCTTCAAATCCTTTGAAAACCTCCCTCGTGCATTTAATTTTGTAACTCACCCACACCCCAATTTATTGGCAAGTCAACCCTCAAAATTAATTTGAATATTAAATTCTCTTCAATTAAGTAAATTGATTGAATGAGATCTTTTTTAATTTCAAATTAATGGCTTGTGTGTGTTAATAAAATAATACAATGACTTATTTTATTGGGGGGTTGATTCGTTGTGCGGAAAGAAGGAGAGGACTCTTGCGCTCTGAAGAACATCTCCTTCCTCGTCTAAGAACACGAAGAACGCCAAGTCTACGACGAAAAACTCCATCACCGCAAGGGAATCATCATGTCGTCTCCTCTCCTCTCCGCAGCTGGTGATAGACACCTTCTTCGGAAAACGACGACGCGCTGCATCCTTCTTCGGGCAAACACCGACGATGTATATGACGCCGTCTTCCGCGATGCCGTCTTTCGCGACGCCATATTCCGCGACGCCGTCTTCCGCGACGCCGTCTTCTGCGACGCCGTCTTCCGCGATGCCGTCTTCCGCGACGCCGTCTTCCGCGACGCCATCTTCCGCGACGCCGTCTTCCGCGACGCCATCTTCCGCGACGCCGTCTTCGCGACGCCGTCTTCCGCGACGCCGTCTTCCGCGACGCCGTCTTCCGCGATGATGTCTTCCGCGACGCCGTCTTCCGTAACGCCGTCTTCCGTGAAATCCTTTACCCACGACGATCCTCGTTCGACGACTTCATCAAGTTAGGGGTTTGAATTTGTTCATGAATACTCTTTGTCATCCAACGTATTTTTCCTTTAGCCGCTTGATATCGAATTTACGGGAGAGGGTCGGACCGCACGAACACGGCCGGCCCTCCTCCCCCTTTTCTGATGATTTCATTGCGGCTCGGACAAAGGCGGTGTCATTCTATGGCACCGCGCGGGAACAAGGATGAACGCGGAGAAGAAGTGCAGCGCCGTCGCACCTCGGTGTCGAGGCCGAAAGAGGCCACAGCCGGAGCGGGGCCGAGGCAGAGGGGCGCGGCGCCGTCGCGCTCCTCCAGAGAACCATGAAGAGACCGTGGCCGGAACGGAACTGCAAAGATGTTTGAAAGTCATCGCAGTGAAGAGATGGTCCCGGGAGGACCGCTGGAAAAGACAGCAGGCAAAACGGACCACCGGAGCGTGTCCGGTAGTCCGTGGAAAGCGGCGCGCCACCCCGACGCGGCGGCGCCGGTGACCGACGGCGGCGGCGTGCCGCCAGAAAAAGTTTTTGCGGCTGAGCCGCGGTAGACCGTAATGGCTTTTCCGTTCCGGGTTTATGGGAGGCGGCGCGGCATTAAGGTTGTGTCGTTCGGTCAACCAGGGGGGAACAGCACCCTCGCGTCCGCTCAGCCAGAGGGCGCCCAGGTCGAACCGGCCGCTCCGGGCCTGTCCGCCCGCGCTGGGCCGATTCGGGCCGCCCGCCGGGCCAGGCCGACCGCCGGGTCGGGTCGACCCGGTTCGGGCCGACCTAGGGGGTCTTGGGCCGGGTCGGTCCGGGCCCAAAACCCACCTAAAAACAGGAAGGTTCGTTTAAACACCCATAACCTGGGCTACAGACCTCCGATCGATGCACCATCAGTTGCGATGAGATCCTTGGATCGAGACGGTCGTTTCAGTATATTACACTCAAGGTTTCGGAGAACTTGTGGTACGGTCGGGTTGATTTGAACACGAAACCAACCGGGCCCTCGGAGCAGAAACGCTTATAACTTGATCTTCGGACGTCCGATTGGCGTGACGTCAACTTTGTTGGATTCCTCTTAGTGATACGGACCTTTTGGATTACCCTGCTCGATGTTTGGATGCAGTTGGAGTATAGTCAGGTTGGTTTTGACTTAAAAACTAATCGGGCCCCTAGGACAAAAAAACGATAACTCTCAGACCGGGTGTCCGATTGACGCGCCGTCTATCATGTTGAGTTCCTATCGATGAGATGAAACTTCGGGATACATCAACTCTGGACTACGTGTCAGTTGATGTATCGACCCCTTGGCTCGTGGAGCGGACCCTCCAGGAAACGAGCATGTTGTGTGCAGGAACCCTAGAGCTGGCTGCGACTACGATGACAACCGTACTGTAATCCTCAGTGGGTTCGACAGTGAAGACTTTCGTACTGGAATCCTCCATGGGTTCGATGACGATGACAACTATACTGGAATCCTTCGTGGGTTCGATGGTGAAGACTTTCGTACTGGAATCCTCCATGGGTTCGACGACGATGACAACTATACTGGAATCCTCCATGGGTTCGACGGTGAAGACTTTCGTACTAGAATCCTCCAAGGGTTTGACGATGATGACAACTTTTCTGGAATCCTCCATGGGTTTGACGGTGAAGACTTTCGTACTAGAATCCTCTGTGGGTTCGACGATGATGACAACCCTACTGGAATCCTCCGTGGGTTCGACGGTGAAGACTTTTGTACTGGAATCCTCCATGGGTTCGACGCTGACGATAACCGTACTGGAATCCTCTGTGAGTTCGGTGGTGATGACTATTGTACTTGTATCATACGTGGGTCTGACAATATTGACCTCTGTTGTAGTATCCTAAGTGGGTCCGACAGAGTAGTTGGACTAGTATCCTACGTGGGTCTGACAGCTTAGTTGGTCTAGTATCCTACGTGGGTCCCAGCTAGATGAATTAGTAACTACATCTGATCATCTCCTTTTTCTTTACAAATGATGTATACCTGTGTGAGATGAGTCTTGATTTTCAATCTTTATCATTGATGTGATTGACTTACTTTTCTGTGTGGACTGGATTGTACTTTCCTGTGTGGACTGGGTTGTACTTTCCTGTGTGGTCTGGGTTATGCTTTCCTGTGTGGACTGGGTTGTACTTGAGCTCATGAGATAGAGCTAAACTGGATTTGATGACTTAGTTATATGTATGGGCATATACCTAAGTAGTGTTTGATGATACTTCGTGATTGTATCTTTTCTTTGTGGTTTATCCTTCGTGGATTTAGGGAGACCTTCGGGGGTCTCAGGGTCCCTACTGAGTATCGTATACTCACCCCTGCACGGGCTTCACCCACACTACGTTGTGTTGGTTGCAGACGACAGACATCTCTAATCGTGGTTGAGGCTTATAGAGCTGGACGGTACCCAGGGGAGGATCTCACGACGGGTCGGTACCTGGAGGTGGACCTGACGACGAGACGGTACCCATAGGTGGACTTCACGACAAGTCGGTACCTGGAGGTGGACCTGATGACGAGACGGTACCCAGAGGTGGACTTCACGATGAGACGGTACCCGGAGGTGACAGACAGACATGGAGAGCTGAGGTGGCCATCTGTACCTACCCTTCAAGTAGGGACTCCAGAGGACGATCCAGGAGCATCTTGACACATTCCTGCTATTTTGTCTTTTTCTTGTACTTTACTGTTGGGCTTGTATTTCCATCCCCCTTTGTACTTTCAGCACACTTGTTATATTTCTTTACTTAGTGTATTACTTCCTCTTGTACTCTATGGTCTTGTTTACTTTTATAAAGGTAATGCATTCCCAGATATCGAGATTTACGCCTTTGGTGCTAGTCACCAGCCCCTGGACTATGGAAGGCGGGCTTGGGGTAGTCACGGCATGGGCCCCGAGGACGGGTCGTGAAAAATTGGTATCAAAGGGGTTCGGTTCTAACGCAGAACTCAGGACTATGATATTTCTTCTATGTGAAGAAATAGTGTTAAGGGTATTGGGTGTGGTTATCAGTCCAGGGAGTCCAGTGTTGGTGTGGCGGCCGACGTATCCGTACACCAGGATCCTGACTTCTGATTTCCGACTCAGTACACGAAAACACTAATTGCATGTGTGTTTCAAAGGTTTTCTTTGTGATTACTTTGTGTCAGCTCACCAGGTATACTGTTTTGACCGTTTCACACCTGTTTCTTTTCAGGATGGCCCCACGATGGTATCTAGCTAGGGTTCAGAGTTTTGTACGAGATGACAGCCCACTGATCGACGAGGCCTCGGTGCAGGACCCTTTTTCAGCGGAGGCACCGGCGGTACCTCTACCCGCCGAGCCACCGATGCCACCAGCCCCATTCGCTGAGAGTGCATGTCGCCTTAGTGAACTGCATGAATTACAGTGTCATAGACCGCCCAGTTTCCACGGGGAGATGGACCCTCAGGTAGCCGAGGATTGGCTGGAGGCTGTTGTTCGAGTTTTCAGGTTAGTGGGGACACTAGCTGACCTCATGGTGATCCTTGCAGCGAGTCTCCTGCACGCAGCAACAAGTAGATGGTGGAGCCTAATGCTCCAGGTGCACGATGAGGCATCACTCCTTTGGACGGACTTTGTGAGCCTCTTTCGCTCAGAGTTCATCCCAGCCACCCTTCGTATGGTGCGCATTCAGGATTTACTACAGATGTGGTAGGGCAGCATGACTGTGGCCCAGTACTCGGCGAGGTTTACCGATCTCTCGCGCTACTCCACGGACATGGTACGGGACCCGTTCTTCCGGGACCGGACCTTCGAGTAGGGAATGAGGCATGAGATTAGGGTTTCGATGATCTCCCTCAACATTCTCACGCATGAAAGGGTGTTGGAGAGAGCCCTTCTAGTAGAGAGTTTTCTCGTCGAGCAGTCATCAGCAGCGGGACCCTCTGCAGGACGACCCGTAGCGGAGTCTTCTACAGTTGGTAGTAGATAGGTGACGCAGAGGTCCAAGTGGGCCAGACCATAAGATGGGAAATCTCAGGATGCAGATTCGGTTGTGCAGAGCACATGAAGGAGAGCCAGCTACACGAGGAGCAGGTTGTGCTATGCATGCGGCGTGCAGGGTTACATGGCTCGAGACTGCCTGACTCATCCTGCAGACGAGCAGCAGGCGGTATAGGGTCCTCCTAGGAAGAGGTTCGACCATGGCGGTCCATAGGGAGTAGGTAGACGGGGCAAAGGAGCTGGCCGAGCAGCAGGTGGTGGGAGACGCTTTAAGGCCCTACCACCACCACCACCAGGGAGACCACCCTGACCGCAGGGAATGGGTGGACAGGGGAGAGCTCAGCTTCAGGCAGCTGAGGCTTACGACCATAGAGCTCCAGGAGCAGATTGATAGGAGCGGGACTAGATCCAGACATGGGGAATTTTGTTCATGTTGCTTCTAGCCTTGTTGATGTTTTGTGTCTTTGTACCTTGAGATGCGGTAATAAAAGACACTTGTCCTTGTGACATTTGGTTCCCTGTCCTTTTTATATAGTTGACACTAAGAGGTTCTGGTTTAAAACTGTTGACTTGACCCTCACTTTTGAGATACCTACTAGAGGAGACCCAGTGACCACACACTGATGCCGACAGTGTGACTCAACCCTTGGAGGCGAGAGTAACGGTTGGATATCTTGGTAGTAGCGTTGAGGCCTTACGACGTCATCCTTGGTATGGATTAGTATCATCCATGTCGAGATTGACTATATTAGGCAAAGAACGTGGTTCATCCAGGGGATGAGGCCGGATTTCTCTTATCAGCAAAGAAGAAATCTTAGCAGCTCTTATAGGACCAAAGAAGGTTCAGATCATCTTGGAGTGGATGAGGACAGCTTAGAGCTGACAGAAGTCTTATACCGATAGGAGGCGAAGGCCACTAGAGTTCGAGTATGGTGAACACATTTTCCTACGGGTCTCACCTTGACGTGGATTACAGAGATTTGGCTGGGGCGGCAAGCTACCTTCGCGCTTCGTCGGACCCTTCTAGGTCCTCAACAGGGTATCCGGGGTGGTTTACTACTTGACCCATCCACCTTAGTTGCACAGGGTTCACGACGTCTTCCACGTATCTCAGATGAGGAGATACATGCACGACCCGACGCATATCATCGCCTATGGGGGACTGGACATTGGCGTTGGGGTGACTTTTGCGGAGGTCCCGGTGGAGATCGAGGATTGACAGGAGCGGGTCCTACGTGGATGGTCGATTCCTCTAGTGTGCATCGAGTGGCAGCACAGGAACCTCCAGGAGAGAACTTGGGAGCGGGAGGCTCAAATGCATGATCAGTACCCTCTTTTGTTTCCCTAGTTTGTGCTATAGCTTTACGGGGACGTAAAGCCCTAAGGTGGGAGTAATGTAAAGACCAGGAAATTTCAAGGAAATTTTTTTTTTAATTTATTTGGAATTTTATGAGTACGCAGTTTCTGACGGCACCTGATTCCAAGGCCCAGTGTGCCCGGAATCATTTTCTGAAGTTTAGCTCGGGTATGTTCAGTGAACGAACGAGTGGGTTTTCCTAACTTTTGAACCGGTGCTCGGAATCAAAATCTAAGGGCACGAATGAAACCGCAGCACCGGTAATTTCTTAGGAACACCTTTTTTGGAGTTGCGTTTGCTTGGGTGAGGTTATTAAATAAATGGGTTAACTAAAGAATGAAATAAAAATTTGTGCTACGATTTTTATTTATATTCTAAGTAGTTTTAACTTATGCATGGAGGTTGGAGTGGGACCCACTACATCCTAACTTCTCTAAGTAAGATATTAGTGAATTGGGGCCCACACGAGCCCCACCCCTTCAAATCCTTTTAAAACCTCCCTCATGCATTTAATTTTGTAACTCACCCACACCCCAATTTATTGGCAAGTCAACCCTCAAAATTAATTTGAATATTAAACGCTCTTCAATTAAGTAAATTGATTGAATGAGATCTTTTTGAATTTCAAATTAATGGCTTGTGTGTGTTAATAAAATAATACAATGACTTATTTTATTGGTGGGTTGATTCATTGTGCGGAAAGAAGGAGAGGACTCTTGTGCTCAGGAGAACATCTCCTTCCTCATCGAAGAATGCGAAGAACGCCGAGTCTACAACGAAGATCTCCATCACTGCAAGGGAATCATCATGCCGTCTCCTCTCCTCTCCGCAGCCGGTGAGAGACGCCTTCTTCGGAAAACGACGACGCGCTACATCCTTCTTCGGGCGAACACCGACGAAATATATGGTGCCGTCTTCCACGGCACCCTCTTCTGCAACGCCGTCTTCCACAACGTCCTTTACCCACGACGATCCTCGTTTGACGACTTCATCGAGGTAGGGGTTTGAATTTGTTCATGAATACGCTTTTTCGTCCAACGTATTTTTCCTTTAGCCGCTTGATATTGAATTAACGGGAGAGGGTCAGACCGCACGAGCACGGCCGGCCCTCCTCCCCCTTTGCTGATGTTTTCATTGCGACTTACACAAAGGCGGCATGGTGCTACGACACCGCGCGGGAACAGGGAGGAACGCGGCGCAGAAGCGTGGCGCCGTCGCACCGCGCCGTTGAGGCCGCGGCTGGAGTGGGGCCGCGGCGGAGGGGCGTGGCGCCGTCGCACCACGCCGGAGAACCACGAAGAGGTCTTGGACATAAAGGGACCACAACGACGTTTGAAAGTCGTCGCAGTGAAGAGCAGGTCCCGGGAGGACCGTTGGCGAAGACGTCAGGAAAAACGGACCACCGGAGCACGTCCGGTGGTCCGCGGAAAGCAGCAGCGGCACGCCCCACTGGCGCAGCGACGCCAGTGACCGGCGGTGGCGGCGCGCCGCTCGAAAAAGCTGCCGCAGCTAAGCTGCGGTAGACCGGAATGGCTTTGCCGTTTCGGGTTTAGGGGAGGCGGCGCGACATTAAGGTCGCGCCATTCGGTCAACTGGGGGGGAACAACACCCCCCGCATCCGCTCAGCCAGCGGGCGCCCAGGCCATACCGGCCGCTCCGGGCCGGTCCGCCCATACTGGGCCGGGCCGGACCCAACCCGGGTCGGGTCGACCCAGGGGGTCTCGGGCCGGGTCGGTCCGGGCCCAAAACCCCCCTAAAAACGGGTAGGTTCGTTTAAATGCCCGTAACTTGGGATACATACCTCTGATCGACACACTGTCAGCTGCAATGCGATGCTTGGATCGAGACGGTCGTTTCGGTATATTACACTCAAGGTTTTGGAGAAATTGGGGTACAGTCGGGTTGGTTCGAACACGAAACCAATCGGGCCCTCGGAGCGAAAACGCTTATAATTTGAACTCCGGATGTTCGATTGACGTGTCGTCGACTTTGTTGGATTCCAATTAGTGGGATGGACCTTTTGGATTACTCCGCTCGAGGTTTGGATGCAGTTGGAGTACGGTCGGGTTGGTTTTAATTTAAAACCCAACAGGGCCCCTGGACAAAAAAGGCGATAACTCTCAGACCGGGCGTCCGATTGATGCGCCGTCTGTCGTGTTGAGTTACTATCGATGAGACGAAACTTTGGGATACATCAACTCTGTACTACGTGTCAGTTGATGTATCGACCCCTTGGCTCGTGGAGCGGACCGTCCCGGAAACGAGCATATTGTGTGCAGGAACCCTAGAGCTAGCTGTGACTACGATGAAAACCGTACTGGAATCCTCCGTGGGTTCGATGGTGAAGACTTTCGTACTGGAATCCTCTATGGGTTCGACGGCGATGAAAACTGTACTAGAATCTTCCATGGGTTAGACAGTGAAGACTTTCGTACTGGAATCCTCCATGGGTTCGACGACGATGATAACTATACTGGAATCCTTTGTGGGTTCGACGGTGAAGACTTTTGTACTGGAATCCTCCATGGGTTCGACGACGATGAAAACTGTTCTGGAATCCTCCATGGGTTTGACGGTGAAGAATTTCGTACTGGAATCCTCCGTGGGTTTGACGACGATGACAACCGTACTGGAATCCTCTGTGGGTTCGATGGTGAATACTTTTGTACTGGAATCCTCTGTGGGTTCGATGATGACGACAACCGTACTGGAATCCTCCATGGGTTCGGTGGTGAAGACTACTGTACTTGTATCCTATGTGGGTCTGAAAGTATCGACCTCTGTTGTAGTATCCTAAGTGGGTCCGACAGAATAGCTGGACTAGTATCCTACGTGGGTCTGACAGCTTAGCTGGTCTAGTATCCTACATGGGTCCCAGCTAGATGAATCAGTAACTACATATGATCATATCCTTTTGCTTTGCAAATGATGTATACCTGTGTGAGCTGAGTCTTGATTTTCAATCTTTATCAGTGATGTGATTGACTTACTTTCCTGTGTGGACTGGGTTGTACTTTCCTATGTGGACTAGGTTGTACTTTCCTATGTGGTCTGGGTTGTGCTTTCCTGTTTGTACTGGGTTATACTTGAGCTCGTGAGATAGAGCTGAACTGGATTTGATGACTTAGGTATATGTATGGGCATATACCTAAGTAGTGTTTGATGATACTTCGTGATTGTATCTTTTCTTTGTGGTTTATCCTTCGTGGATTTAGGGAGACCTTCGGGGGTCTCAGGGTCCCTACTAAGTATCGTATACTCACCCCTGCACGGGCTTTGCCCGCACTACGTTGTGTTGGTTGCAGACGATAGATATCTCTGATCGTGGTTGAGGCTTGTAGAGCTGGACGGTACCCGGGGGAGGATCTCACGACGATTCGGTACCTGGAGGTGGACCTGACGACGAGACGGTACCCAGAGGTGGACTTCACGATGAGTCGGTACCTGGAGGTGGACCTGACGACGAGACGGTACCCAGAGGTGTACTTCACAACGAGACGGTACCCGGAGGTGATAGATGGACATGGAGAGCTGAGGTGGCCATCTGTACCTACCCTTTAGGTAGGGACTCCAGAGGACGATCCAGGAGCAGTTTGACACCTTCCTATTGTTTTGTCTTTTTCTTGTACTTTACTGTTGGGCATGTATTTTCGGCCCCCTTTGTACTTTCAGCACACTTGTTATATTGCTTTACTTAGTATATTACTTCCGCTTGTACTCTGTGGTGTTGTTTACTTTTATAAAGGCAATGTCTTCCTAGATATCGGGATTTACGCCTTTGGTGCTAGTTGCCAGCCCCTGGCCTATGTAAGGCGGGCTTGGGGTAGTCACGACACGGGCCCCGAGGACGGGTCGTGACATCTCAAAACATCATGGTCCAGACCTACCAAAATCATAAGAAAAAGTACCCCTTTATCCACACATCAAGACTCATCGAGGTCTCTTGACATACAATCAAGGTCTCATCCTAGGGTACTCTCACTATCCAAACAACCCATACAAAGAGCTTGATAATAACACAAGTAATACTCAATACCATCCTTCACCAAAAATCCCACTATTACACATTCTTTTATCATTAACTTCACCATTTTAAAACCCAAAGGTTCACAATTTATAAAGTTTTATTTACCCGGTATTTCAAAAATCCATACTTATTCAGATTCATATTTCAAAACATTTTCATCCAAAAAAATCCAAGGAAAGTCCAATTGGTATAGAACGTGATCGAAAATTAAAATACCTAACATAATCAACCCACTCCATGTACACTATCCCAATATACGTGATCACATCTCTAATACTACCCTCACCCATTATTATGAAAGATAACTGCATGCTTAAACTTTTCCCTTGAATCATATTCGAACATCCTTCGAAACCCAAACCTAAGATCTACCGAAAAAGAGGGTTTTAGGGATTCAGAAGAAGATGGGAAACTAAACAAACACTAATATAAAAAATATAAGGAATAGGAGGATTAGACTCACCCAAAGATCTGATCTTCACCCAACAGCACTCCAAACGGCCTAGAATCAAAGGAGATCCACCCTTGGGAAGCTTGAGGCATTTTGGTTCATCTATAGAGTTGATAGAGGAGAAATTGAGGAAGAAATATGATGAAGATATTAAAATCCCAAGGGGGGGCACTTTAAAGACCCACTTTTAATGAGGTTCATGGTTTGGACACACGGTTTTTCAAACCATGAGCCAACTATGTGATAGCCTCTATCTAAGAGGGGCTAAGTCACATGGTTACCTGAGGATTCTGCACATTTTAAAAAACCATGCACCAACCATGCAGAATACCTCTATCCAAGATCGCATGGTTTGGCCTCCCCCTTGCACGGTTTTCTTAACCATGCAGCCCTTTCTTTTGGCTAGCATGGTTTGGGTTCACGGTTTACTATAATTGTGTGCAAACCGTGCAACATGCATAGGATGGCCAAAATTTCATTTCCTTCATGTCCCAAACCCCTAGAACACCATCGAGTCTCCTAATACATCTGATAAACATTACATTAACCAAAAATTAAGATATTTAATCCAAATTTTAAATAGGTACATACATCCACGATGTCTAGGACCTTACAATCTTCATATTCTGATTTGTCCTTTAAAGTAAAACCATAAAATCTCTTATCCCTTTAAATTTTTTTATTAAAAAAATTATCAAAAAAAATCAAAATTATTTCAAAATATAAGGTTCTTAGGCTTCATTTTGTACTTAAATTCAGTTTTTCCTAATGGATAATATCTTATTGGTTGTTGAGGGTTGCATTGATTTTAAACTTTCTGAGGATGTATGATTACTGAGTGAAGTGGCATTATTATTTTATGAACACTCTATTTTGGAAAAAATAGAGAGAGTGATATATGATATATATTTTTGGAATTATTATTATAACTTTAGGAAATTGGAAATTTGACCTCAAACTTAGGGGACTCACTTTTTAAAAATAATAATAATCTCTTTAGGGAGTCAACTCAAATGGTAGTTTTATAAGCATTTGAAACTGGAGTAAAATGGTAAAATGGTAACCCACGGTGAACATCTAAGACTCTAGGCACTGTGTGTGTTTTTAATCCCTTTGTAAATTTCTAATAAGTTCATCTTCATAGTTCTTTTCACAAGTTACATGACTGGGTAAAATTCAAAACAAAAAAAATAAAAAAATAGTGCATAGTTGTCAAAAACAAGTTAATTAAGGTGAGAAGGATTTTGAATACTAGATGAAGAAGTGGTAAATTAAATTTTATGAAAATCATTTAATTTGTATCAATATATTTATTTGAAAAAATATTTTAAAACTTTTATTTTTGGATCCTAGGAGAAAGTCAAAGAAGAAGGTGCATTTTGTTAGGATTGTATTTCCAATTATATGTAACATGTTATCACTCGTAGAATTAGAACTTGGACTTGATTTGAAGTAATACAATAGGTGAATTCATATAATAGGCATGAAATCATTGGTGGTGAATTGTTCTTTGTTCCTTTGATCTCTTAGTGGGTATTTGAATTTAGTCAAAATCCTTTTTAAACTTTTCATTTGAAAATCCTTTTTCACAGTTTTTGTTCCTCTGTTTTGAAATTTTCATTTGATTGCTTCATCTTCGAAGCATGGGGTTTATAGGATCATGCAATTATTGTAATTCATGATCGAAGGAATATTATGATTCATTTTTGGTCAATGGAAGATCTCATTATTACATTGTCCAGAGCTCCTCATAGATGTAGTGGTTCCTTCTTTTATCTTCTTCAGTGGAACTTCGAATTCCATGTGCAGAGAGATAATCTGACTATGGAAATCTGGGTAAGTTTCCATGCTCTCCTTATTCCCATCCAAAACCCTTATATTTTTCATATTCTCAAGAATATGGTTGGTCTCTACCTGTGCTTCGACAACAGAACGGAAGTTGTCTATCATCCCATTTTTCCCTGTGTTTGTGTGGAGGTTGACATATTCAATTAATTGGTGGATTGGGTGTGGATAAATGATGGTTAGGAATTCCAGTGGAGGTAAGATGTTAATTTTGATTTGTGGATATATTTTTGTGTGTCCTTCAATCGGTTAGGTCATATGGCTTTGGTATGCCATAGTGGGTCTCCAAGCAAGAAGTCGTAGGAGCTGAGGAATGAGAATTATGTTCATGATGGATTTGTATTGGATCACTTGAATCCTCATGGGAAAGAACATACAAAAGAACTAGTGCATGAAGCATGAGCTATGGTCACAGAGATTGTCTTGGGTCAAGGTGGATCTGTTGTTGGCAAAGAGACTGGTTCTATGAGCTCGGGTGATGTCGAGAAACAAGCATTGGTGTTACCTCCTGAGCCAAAGGTGAAGGAGTTTTTTGACAAGTTGAAACGGGACTTGAAGGTTTTGAATTAGGAAGCTATTGTGGTTGTAAGTGATAATCATGGAGGAGCTTATGTTACTCATGATTATGCATGGGGTGCACATGAGGTCCCTCCACTTTAGGGTCCTCGGGGTGGTAGTGGGAGAAAAATGGAGTTCCAAATGGTCGTTGATGGAGTTCCAATAACTTTCATGGGTGATTCATATGCTGAGGTGGTGTACCCAGGGAGTGACAACCATTAAGGCCTCAGTACAAGTCCTAGAAAGGAGGTATCAACCTTGGAGTTGGGAAACTTCTTTGAAATACTGCCTAATGAGGATCTGGTTCAGTAGTCTAAGGAAAAACTGATTAGACCCTCCATGGATGGGTAGAAGGTTCCTAGAAATTAATCAAGTGAAGAATATTCTACAGGTGAAACAGAGTATGCAGTTTAGGGTGATAGGATTCCTAGTCTGAGGAGAAGTAGAAGTCGGAAATGAATTCAAGAGTAGAGAAAGGACAAATCATATTTTTCACTTCTAATAGAGACACATTCAGAAAATAATTTGAAAGAGAAGCATGTGGATAGTGATATCCACCCTCCTACCAAGGATGCTTGTTAGTAGAAAAAACAAGGTGATCTACCTGACTATTCACAAGAATTTCTTGTGATTTCAGAAGAATAAGTTGTCAAATAGGTTCTGTCACTCAATTATACTGAAGAAAAATATGCTAAGATGATGGGGAGGCTGCTGAGGATGACTCTCAATGAGGAGCAGTATTCCTGGATCGACAAGTAGGACCTGATTCTTGTTGGAGAATTCAATAATGGAAATATCAGCCTTGAGGAGTACATCCAGGCTTGGGAAAAGCTGGAATTTTGGTTCGAATATCTTTTAACAGATGAACCAAACACCCAGGTAAGTAACATATCTTGGAAATTATTTAGGGAGACTAAATCTGATAAACTTAAACTATCCTTTAATGGTTCTCTTATCTCTTTTTTTGTTGACCTCTTGATTTCTAACTTTTTCCTTAAAAGTGATTAAATAATAAAAAATTTAATTTTCAAACAATTTAATAATTTTATAGTTTAATTTATCAATTAATCATTTTTTATAATTAATTTTTAATTTTTAGATTTTAAATTTTTTTTTCTGACTTATTTTTCTTAATTTTAATTCTTATAATTACTTTCTAAGTTTTAATTATTTTTAAAATATTATTTTTGTTTTTGTTTGTTTGAATTAATTAATCAATTATTAATTATATTTTTTATTAACTTAAACTTTAGTTAACTTTTTAATATTTTCTTTTTGTATTCTTAATGTAATTTAACTTTAATTTACAATTTAAGTATTTAATGTGATCTCAATAATTAATTTAAATCTTTTAAATTTTATGTTTTATTTCAATTTATAAATCCAGTGTGAAAATATTTAATTAATATGATTTATAATTTTAGTTAGTTATAATTTAAGTTTAGTATTTAATTTTAGTTTTCCATTTTTTAACTTAATTAATTTTTCCTTAGTTTCAAACCTTTTATTTATTTCATTTTTAAATAGAGTTTCTTTTTAATAATCCATTGATTTTGTTTTTAATTTTTAATTTTGTTATTTATCTTAATTTAATTTTTCTAATTTTCTTTTGGTTAATTTTTATTTTTTTTGTGCTGGTAGATCCACCATTGAGCGCACCCACCACCATCCTTCCTTTGCCAAAAATCACACCCACTTTTGAGTGACCCACTACCAGATGACTCACTATTGGCATGCCAATGGTGACTCCCAAATTGGAAAACTCCCCTTTTTACCTACAGTTGGGCAGAACTCAATGGTGATTCCCACAACCCATCATTGGGTAGAACCCAACGGTGAGTCCCATGACCCACTGTCAACCTCGTTATTTGTAAATCTCCACACTTCACCCATTGTCGCATCCACCATTGGGGTCAACCTATAATCACCCATTTTCACCCTCACAACTCACTAGTAAGTCCCATGACCCACCGCCAGCACCTTTACCTTATGATTCACCATTTCCCATGAAGCTACTGTTAATCAGAGCACCACTAATGAGTCACTACCACTCCCTTGACCCACTGTCGGCTCATTTCACTACCAAAGATCCAGTAAAAAATCAAACAAAAATATGAAGACCACCATAATATCGAGATACCACCTCATGTGATGAAGATGAAATCAGTTTCCACCACAGATATGGAACCCATCGGTTGAACTACCATCGATGGTGAGGAATCCATACTCAAATCCACCATCAAAGAAGAACATGTCGCTCGCCACTTTATTAAAGTCGATGTCACCCTTTCAAAAATCTGAAGCCCATCCCTATGCCAGCGGCCTCCACCAACATGACCCGAGGCAACACCGCATATTGAAGATCACTCCACTCTGAGCCATTGACCACTGATATCTGAATTCATCATCGCCGAATTCATCGTCATTGAGTTGAAGAAGAGTCATTGACTTTCACAGAGGAGATCGCTCAAGTAGAACCATCATCATGGATGAGGGTTGTGTCGAGCCCTCTTAGAGGAGATACACTTCCCATGGGTAGGGATGAATTAAGAGAGAAGAAAATAAAAAAATAATAAAAATAATAAAATGAAATAATTTTAATAATAATAATTAAAAGAAAATAAAAATTAATTAAATTAATTAAATTAATTAAATAGTCCTTTTTTTAATAATTATAATTAATAATTAAATAAAATAAATAATATAATTTAAACGTAATGATATAATTCATAATTTTATTTTTTAAAAACTATAATAATTTACTAATTATTATTTTTTACTCTTTTTTTACTTTGCAGATTTGAGCCATTGACCGGAGTGGCATCAAAGTTCATTTGAACCACGTGGTTATATTCAATTAGAGGGGATTACTAACCTAATGAGCATTGTAGTAGATGGAGCCACATGTTCGGTGAATTGGAGACAACAAAATTAAGACGGTGTTGTCATTGGTGAAAAAACTGGAATACATTAGAGCATAAACCGAAGGGTATAAAGCATAAATGGCGTATCTTTTGACCTTCTCGGAGAACCAAATAGAGGAGTAGGATTAGGATAGATACCTGGAGAAAGACATCATCTTTGATCACCAATTTTATAGAGGGAGATGACTTTTCTCTTACATTTCAATTCATTAGTCTATAATTGAATTCTTTTTGTGCTTTTTTCACAATGATCATTGGATAATTTATTTATGCTTGGAGAATATTTAATTGTCATGAACCAAACCAGGATTCCATCCAACCTGACATCCAACCCAGTATGATACATGGCCCGAAGGGTATTCCCAATCCCCACGGGCTAACAACTAGTGTTGAGCATCAAAGTAATCATTATAGGAATGATTTTTCCCAATAAACCATGATCAAATAAATGAACTAAACATGAGGAAGAATCAATAACAACTTAAAATCAATAAATATACAAACCAATTCATATGCAACAACTAAAAAAAACAAAATGCAAAACTAAAAATTGGACTATTCCAACAAGATCTCTATATGGCCTCTTAGTCACCTCCATCCACAAGATAAACCTGCTACAAGAGAAACTAAACCAAAAACCTAAACCTGCAAAACAACTTGGGTCTATCGACACCAAATGGTACAAGTAGGGTTTGAGCCTCACATCTCAGTAGGAAATCACTATAGAGTCCATGAATTTCCTCTCCCTAAATAGTCCAAAATAACTAGTTTGAAATACATATATAAAAATAGGTTTTCCTCATTTTAATAAAGAAACACATCTTTCCCTTTTTCAAAACAACACACACAAACAAAACCAAACTAAAATCCAAACAAAATGATTCCAAGCTATGATGAAAATAAACAAACAGTTTAAACAAGAAACCAAGCACAAAAGAATATAAATAAGAAAATATAGATAGAAACCCATGGGAATTTCCTAAACATCACTAAATCGATCCCTAGATATACTCATGTTGGACTCACCTATCGGCATATGGTGCAGCTCCACAGTTAATAACCAACTGGATGCTCTAAACTAGCCAATCAAGTGGCATATCCCAACAATCCCTATAAAGTCACAGGGGTACCAAACCATCTAATTGGGGTCGACAAGCAACCATCACTCGACCATCTAAAAGATGCCTAGGAAAACCATGGTATTAGTACATGGTAAAAGGAGGGGGCCCTCGCACACGTGACTCACCATACATGCTGCCACCACACTTGCCTACCCCAAACACCAACATCACCCATGTGATAACCCACATTGGTAAATCCTCTATAGGTGTGCCCATTCTGCAATAATCCATACACAAGTGCCAACCAAGCCATCATATCACACAATCTTTCAAACCATTTCTCAAACACACGTAAAAATGCCAACTAGGAATTTGTACTTCTAGAATGACAACTCTTTTCCAAAACATTATAAGGATCCAATAAGGACTTCAACGCTATCAATTACCATATATTAAAAAAATGATCCAAACCATTTAAAAAATAACATAAAGCACCACTTCCATGTTTACAATTCCAAATGGACCTTTAACATTTCCAATTCAAATACATTTATGAAACCATTTCCAAACTAGAGTAAACTCTCATCATTATGAAATGGGCTAAATGGGCCTTAACCAGCCTTTAGGAAAACACATATGAAAAACAAACTCATGGTAAAATCTCCTTTCTCAAGTTTATACCCACACTAAAACCATTTGGGGATACATTTCACACCACTTTTTAAATTTATGATATCCATTTTAAAACACTACAAGAAGAATGTTTATGAAAACCAAATGTTTCCATGGTCATGGCCCCTTTTAAAATTCACTTTCACATTAAAACCCCTTTTTATAACATGTTTAACAATACTTTCACAATTCAAAGATTTGTTTTTAAAGCACAATAAAGAATCTCACTTGCAACAAACCCATTTTTTTGGAAATCCCACTTTCAACACATGCACACAACAATTCACTCTAAAAACATATTTTCAAAGAAATAACACTTAAAAAAACATTGCAACAACCACACGTAAGATTCATGCCATAAAAGTCACCAATTCACACACACACATTTCCAAATTAACAACCCAGGAATGATATCAAAATATTACCAAGGAAAAACACCACTCAAAGCACATAATTTCATTTAAAAGGAACAATTGACATTTTAACAAACACCTTATGTGCATAACTATATAACATATTTAAAGAAACCCCTTTAAAACCAATTCCACCAATTTTTTCCAACACAAAGATACCACACCAAGCTAAAACATCATACCACTAGCGTGTGAAACACATTTATATACTATTAAAAAACATGAAAGCATCAAATGGAATGATTCGAAAAGGAAATGGATGAAACCACCTACCTCAATGGAGTGCGAATGCAATGAAACTTCAAGGGAAGAAATAATTGAGCCCAACATATTATCCACACACCCTATATCCAAATAAAAACAACCCAACACATCAACCCTAACCTCTAGGGTTCGACCAAACAAGAACCCGCCAAGAAACTAGGAGAGAAGAAGAGGAGGAGGAGAAAATGAGGCCAAAACCCTAAGAACCACACCTTAGAATCCTAGAGATGGATCCATGGGGGGAGGAGAGACAAAGGAATGTGGGTTTAGTATCCCTTCATGCACCAAAAATTACCAAGAGGGAGGGGGTAGATTTAGTGTAAAAAGAGAGGAGGGAAAACTTGGGATTTTATGATTTTAAGAATCTAGGTCGATCGCATGATTTGGCCGCACGGTTTGTCAAACCGTGCACAGACCATGTGATCGCCACTATCCAAATGGACAGAACCCCACACACGGTTGCAGCATGGTTTCCAAAACTATGTGAAACCCATGTGACTTACTCCTGGACCCTAAAAGAAGTTGCACAATTATCTGGATGAAGCCGCATGGTTTTCCTTAACCATAAACTGCACGTGCACCCCTTGCTTCCAATTCCAAAACTTCATTTTTCGACCAAAAACTCAAAATTTCAAATTGGGATTCAACCTTAACTTCAACAAAAGGACCCAAATCCAAGAAAAGAATAAAATAAAGGAATTACAAAGGTTATGGTGTGACATTAATTCTGTTGGTTTACATTTTCTCTTATTTGTGTCATTTTTTCTAAGAAATCAGAATCTATTAGTGAGATGGGTTTTAATTTTATCAAAAATTGTTTTCACACCTCTTGTTTTCAAATTCATTACTTCAATATCAATTCACGCGATTGATCTTGAAAGATTTTATTTAGCTTTAATTTCAAAAACTTTAGAGAACAATTAGTGATATTTTTTTTATTGCAATTTGTTCAAAGCACTTTGCTTACTGACGTATCTTGAAGTGGTGAACTTCAAGATTCTTTAGTTTGTGTGATTAATATCTTGGTGATGGGGAATAATCCATAATTTTCTGAGGTTGCGTTTTCAATAATTTTTCCATGAGGAAGATATTTATTCAACCAGAAGCTTTTGTTTTCCCCTAAGAATTTATCTTGTATCATTTCTCTTCAAACTCTTTCATCAAAGTTGTTCATCATCACTACAATTTCAATTTTTTCTATAAAAAAATCATTTCCTCATTACACACTATTTTCTCATGATTACTTTCATTCTTCAAAATATAAAAAAGTAAAAAGAAAAAAATAAGAATTTCACCCACTGTTACAGTGGGTCTTATTTTGAAAATTAGGTTTCACAAACATATTTTTATCCTTCCCTTGGGTTTGATACCCTACTACCACTATATTAGTATAATAGGGTTTATAAATAACTAAAATTTGGCATATATTAACAACTTCCAAGTCAATGACCCTATATCCCCCTTTCTTAGTGGCATTAGACAAAACTGCCTAAATTCATAGGTTAGCATATAGAAACATGTCAATGAACTCAATGATAAATAAGTTAAATTTATCAATAAAAATGACCACATATGAACATACACTATGTATTACAATCCATTTATCTCGATATCTTTAATCAAGTAGGTTTCATGCTGGTGCCATCAACTTATGTATTCGATGTATCTTTCTTTGAAATTCCAGAAATGAACATGTCAATAGAACACCATGGTCATTAACTTAATAATGTTGTTCCATTTCTATCAAATTTCATGAGTTATCAACTTCCATTAAATAACATAAGGGACAAGTCATTTCTCACATTATTCATTAATGCAATATTACTCATGGTGCATCCAACGTATCATACCTTTCCATGAGAATATGTCATCATGTTTTTCATCAATACATTAAAATACGTGACTCATAATATGCATTAATAATAATAATATAAATTCTAAGATTCATTAAACACACCCACAGATAGGAACATCGAATGACACATATAAATTTGGATTTCCTATGGGTGGGTCATGTTCTCATAATCTCATGCTCCAAAGATTATCAAGGGCATACACCATGAGAAAATGTATCAAATTCCTATGAGTCTTCACCCCTTATAGCTTGTATCATTTGTGTCTCGTCAAAATGATATCATCCGACTATAGAACATATATTTAAGAATATTATCTTGACACTTCTAGGTTCTCATCATAACGGGGAACTGGTAAGACCACTTAGTGCGATAGGTTCCCTTATGATGTTATCACTTAGATGTCACACAAAAGAATGAGCATCGTGTGATAAGGTTTTAATTAACACGATGAATATTCCAGTAATCAAATATACATAGTTCTATGGAACCAGCTCCAACAGTTGACTGAGAATACAAACTGAAATGTATTTGTGCCTTTGTTTT
Organism: Viscum album; assembly: GCA_963277665.1. Classification (NCBI taxonomy): domain Eukaryota; kingdom Viridiplantae; phylum Streptophyta; class Magnoliopsida; order Santalales; family Viscaceae; genus Viscum; species Viscum album. The sequence goes on along the minus strand of OY728139.1, from coordinate 1,144,040,463 downwards.
TTCCTAGTAGTTAGATTCATATGCTTGTGTAACAACAATCATCTTCTTTACATGTGGAATAGGGTTTTAAAGAGCAGTAATATTATTTCCATGTGGGAGAATCTTTTAATCAGCAATCATCTTCTTTCTATGTGGGAGAAGACTCTAGACATGGGACTTTGGATCCACCACCTATCGGAGGATGTAGAGGCAACTCTTGGATATGCAACTGCACATTGAGAATACACATCAACACATAAACATTGATAAAGTAGGTGTGGCCACATTATTCAAATGTTTGGACACTTCCACATAATAGGGATTATCTAGCATTGACTTTTTTGAGCATTATAAAAAACACTGAGAAGGATCACCCTTTCTCTATGTTTTTTTCATACTTTCTCAATGCTTTTTAGTGATGATAAAGAGTTGTCTTTCTCAATGATTTTTTAGTAGTAGGAAAGGGTCCTGCATTTTTTTCTATTTTTTTAGTCATGTTGGTCGTCCCACATCAAAAATCAGTTTTTACATATAGGGGATTTATAAACTGTCACACCACCTTCCCATTTGAATAGCGCACCACCTACATTACTACTTATCCGGGTGAAGTTTCGCCATCTCGCATCGACCCCCGCTATCTAGAAATCTATCCTCGTTTACTCAGGATGAATAGTTCAGATGCTTTTAAAAAAGATACGATTTTTGGAGTTCGGCTCGTTCAATTATTTTATAAACAGTGTCTAGTCTTTCTCAATGCTAAAAAAGAACTAAGAAAGCTCCCCTCCTAGCATCAGCTTTCACGGTGCTAAAAAATTTATGAGAAATCTCTTTTTCAGTGTTGAAAAAAGGGATATTCTGGTGTAAGGGGATGTGACATAGTAGCCTACTAGATGTCAGTGCGAACTCCATTGATGTTATTTTCACAGATCGTGTATTTAAAAATAATATATATATTGGTGGAATGGATTATGAACACAAGTGCACACAGATCTTAGGAATACAAGTGTGTCAGGCCTCAACGCTCCCTACAAGAATTGGAAATCACCCACAAAAACCTGTAACATATGTTTAGTGATTTGAAGGCCTAATTTGATAGTGGTCAAGGCCCAATAAGGGATGGCATGAAAGCCCATTTTTTCCAAAGGCACTTATTGCGCCTTGCTTCCACTATCTTGTCGTGTCCATCCCTTACTCATGCCGCTAGCGAGTACCCATGCCCGCCACCGCGCGCTGCACTTGTTCCACATCATTTTAAATACTAAATTTTTCTCTATGGTTCTTTTGAAGTTCTTCTATAAAAGTAAATTACTTTCATATTTTATAGACTATCAATTTCCACAAACAAAATTTAATTAACTATTGTTAATCAAGTAACAATTTAGAAATTTTTAAACATGTTTTCAACTATTTTTAATAGTTGGTAATTATTATAAATTATTAATATATTCGTTTTTCTTGTTACCAATATATATAACTAATATACATTCATCATTTCATAAATAAAATAAAATAAAAATAAAAATGTTACCATTTGAAAAATGTCTTTTATAATAATATAATAGAAAAAATGATACACAATACATATTATCATAAAATAGAATTTCAAAAAATAACAAGCTAGGTTGCACGGGTATTTTAGGAGGGTGGGTTTTTTTTTTAAAAAATTTATGGGGCAGGGTTTTTAAATTTTGGGGATATGGGTTTCTTCGGCGCCACATGAAGTGGCGCTGAAGAAAAAAAGGGCAAAGCACCACTTGAAGTGGCGCTTTGACCCCACACCCCCCAAACCCGATATATATATATATATGTATATATATATATATAATAAATTTATTTATTATAATAAAAATAAAAAAATACAATAAATACATAATTATATTTTTTATAATAAATACAAAAATTATAATAAATTTAATTATTTATAATAAATATCTAATAAATATTATAATATTATTATAATAAATATACATTTTTTATACATTTATTATACATTTATTACAAATATTATAATGTTATAATATTATAATATTCATTATAATAAATATCTAATAAATGTTTTAATAAATACTATTATAATAAATGCACAATAAATGTATAATAAATGTATAATAAATATTTATAATACATTTATATTTATAATAAATACTTATTATAATTAAATATTATAATATTTACAATAATAAATATCTAATAAATGTATAATAAATATTATTATAATAAATATACATTTATAATATCTATTATAATAAATATTATAATAAATGTATGATAAATATTATTATAATAAATATTATAATAATTGTATAATTATAATAAATATACAATTATAATTACAATAATTATATAATTATAAATATAATAAAGATATAATTAAATATATAAACCTTATTAAAATTATATATATAACCTTTTAAAATTATTTATATTTATTATATTTATTATAATATAATATAATTATGTATCTATTATAATATTATAATTATGTATTAAATTTATAATTATGTATTAAAATACATAAATAAACCATATTAAATTTATTTATAAATTATTTTTAAATTTATACATAATTATTTAAATACAAAAATAAACCATCTTAAATTTATTTATAAATATATATATATATAAACATTATTAAATATTCTTTAATTATTATAATTACATATTTATTATAAATAAACCTTGTTAAATATAAATACATAATTATAAATTTAATACATAATATAATATTATAATAAATACATAATTATAAATTTAATAAAAGCATAATTATAATATATTATAATAAATATAAATAATTTTAATAATGTTTATTTATATATATATATAAATTTATAAATAAATTTGACATGGTTTAATTATGTATTTAAATAATTATATATAAATTTATAAATTTATAAATAATTATAAATTTATAAATAATTATATATAAATAAACCTTATATTTAAAATTTATACATTTATATTTAAATAAACATTATTAAAATAATTTATCTTTATATAAATAAAATTTATTAAATATTCTTTAATTATTATAATTACATATTTATTATAATTATGTAATTACTATAATCAAATATTTATTATATTTATAACTATATATTTATTATATTTTTAATTATATATTTATTATATTTATAATTATATAATTATTCTAATGATATAAATATTATAATCATATCTTTATATAAATAAACATTATTAATTATATATATATATAATAAGTATATAATTACGATGATTATATATTTACAACAATTATATAATTATAATAATTATATAACTACAATAATTATATATTTATTATAATAAATATACATTTATAAATGTAATTATAAATATACATTTATTTATTATAATAAATGCAATATGTAATTATTTATTTATTATAATAAATGTAATATGTAATTATACATTTATATTTATTATATTTATTATACATTTATATAATTATAAATATACATTTATTATAATTAAAAAATAAATGTATCATATTACATTTATTATATTATATTACATATTACATTTATTTATAATATAATTATATAATTATAAATATAATAAATATAGATATGATAATTATATAATAAAGATAAATAATTACATATTACATTTATTATATTATAATTAAAAAATAAATGTATTATAATATTTATTATACATTTATTGTTCATATTTATTATAATAAATGTATAAAATAAATGTAGATTTATTATAATAAATAAATATATATTTATTACAAATATAAATATAAACATACATTTATTATAATTAAATATTATAATATTTATTATAATAAATATACATTTATAATAAATGTATTATAAATATTTATTATACATTTATTATACAATTATTATAATATTTATTATAATAATATTTATCATACATTTATTATAATATTTATTATTCATTTATTATAATAAATATTATAATAAAATTTATTATAATAGATATTATAAATGTATATTTATTATAATAAATATGTATAATAAATGTATAATAAATATTACAATAAATTAATTTTTTAATTATAATATAATAAATGTAAAATGTAATTATTTATCTTTATTGTATAATTATCATATCTATGAATAATTATATACTATAAATAAATGCATAATTATAAATATAATAAATATATAATTATATAATTATTATATTTATTATATTTATAATTTATTATATAATAATTATTATATTAATAATTTATTATATAATAATTTATAAATACTTAATAAATTAAAATAAATATAACTAATATAATAAATATAATATATTTATTTTATAATTATAAATATAATAAAAAAATACAATAAATACATAATTATATTTGTATTTTTTATATTTATAATTATAGAATTATTATATTTATATTTATTATATTTATAATTATCTAATAATTATATACAATAAATACATATTTATATTTATATTTGTTATATTTTTAATTATATAATTATTATATTTATATTTATTATGTTTATAATTATCTAATAATTAAATTTATAATTATATAATTATTAATTATAATTAATATATATAATAAATATAATAAATACAATATAATTATTTAATTATTGTATTTATAATTATATAATTATATAATTATTATGAATTTAAATATATAATTATTATTGTAATATATAATTATATTTATTATATAATAATTATATAATAATTATAATATTTATAATTTATTATATAATTTTTATTATATTTGTAATTTATTATATAATTTTTATTATATTTGTAATTTATTATATAATTTTTACTATATTTATAATTATTATAATATTTAAAATTATAATAATTATATAATTCTTATTATATTTATATATATAAAATTATAATTATATTTATATTCATATAATTATTATATTTTTTAATATATAATTATATTTATTATATATTTATTATATCTATATTTATTATATTTGTAATTATATAATAATTATTATATTTATAATTTATTATATAATTATATTATATTTAAAATTTATTTTGTATTTATAATATTATATTTTATTAATTATTATATCTAAATTTATTATATTTATATTTTTGTAATTGTATTTATTTTATTTTGTTAATTTTATATATATATATGGGTGGTGTGGGGCCGAGCGCCACTTCAAGTGGCGCTGGACAGCCTCATTTCCCCAATAAATTCAAACCTAAACCCATAAAAATAAAAAAAAAATTAAAAAAACCCCTACGTCTAAAATACCCTAAGTTGCACACTCTAGTGGTTGTTTCATGTGGTGGTGTTTAGAATGGTTTTGTTTTTGAGACTCCCCGCACGCAATTAGATAGATTTTCATTTGTTTATCCTCTCTCCCGAGTAATTAGATAGGTTTTCATTTGTTTATCCCAACGACATAATAATTATCTTCTTAGAATGGAGTTCATGCAACCGTAAACCCATATCGGCATATTTTAACCATTTTTGTAAATAAAAGACTATAAAAACCCAAAAAAAACAACAACATAAAACTCAGTCATGTATGGTAAAATGGTTATGAAATGACCTTGAAAACCCTTTATTCCTTGACCCCAAATATGAATTTCTCCCAATCAGCACAGTCTCCTGGCTTTGCTTTGAGGGCAGGCCGTGTAGTGGGAGACGCAGCCGAGCAGCCTCACCTCGAATGCCCTGAACTGTTCCACCTCCATTTGCAGCTCCACCTTCCGTCTTCTCAGGATCTTGTTCTCCTCCATCACCAGATCCATGTTGTCCATGGCCCTAGCCGGGGAAGCCTCGAGGTACGAGGGGAACACGCTGCCCTCGCACTTCTTCCTGGATATCTCTAGGAGGAGGTGGCGGTGCCCTCTCAAAAACCTCTCGTGCCTGAATTCCCACCTCTTCGGGTCCGCCTTCTTGAACCCCTGCCATAATCCAAAATCAAGAAAAGTTGGTTTTAATCTGGATGAAGGGTTAGGGTTTTTTTTTACATAGGTGTTGAGCTGGCGGATGAAGCTGGAGAAGTTGCTGTGCTTGAAATATCTGGGAAGCACGAGGTTTGAGAACTCCTCTGGGCACCACACCACGAAGCTCCTGCCCTCTGCACTCCACGACACCCTCCTGGTTTGATCGTCGTCTCCTTCCTCCAAGAGCTCGTACGTCTTCAGGAGGAACGGGGCGGGGCACCTGGGCCTTGGTGCGGGGGGGTGGGTGTCCTCCAAAACCCTACCCCCTCCCATCCCTTTGCGTCCCTTCCAAACCCTCACACCCCCCTTCCATCTCTTCCCTAAATATCGAACCCCTCTGCAACTTTTCAACACCCCTCCCTCTTTCTCCTACTATTTGCATTTTGTTATACATAGCGTGGGGCGGTGCCGTATTTCTCATTCTTTCTTTATGCCGCCCTTTAGAATTTTGTGTCTGCATCGTGAGGCCTGATGACGACCGAGAAGGTGGGTGGAAAGTTCATGGATCGTCGAAATTGTTGACAGTGAACAGGCCGCCATGCATATTAAGACCACGCGACGAGAATGGAAGTATAAAACAACAAGGAAAAGAAACTCCCACATTCGTCCCAAAGGTCAGCATCTGAATTTTTGCCACCCATTCCGGCTTCCCTTTGGTTTATTCAAAGGTCCTTTCTGTAAGTCACCTTTAAAAAGAGGAGAAATGGCAAATGATTTCTCTGCTGCTGAATGTTTTAGCGATCGTTATTAGGCTAATTTTTTTTAATGGGTTTTTAATTTTTTTTAAATGGAACAGGGTTTTAGATATTTTAAAAAACGTGTTTGGAGAAGCGTGAACGGCGTTCGTGATTCTCCACTCCTCAGGAAGCGTGAACCTTTAATGGGTTTTTGAATTTTTTTTAATGGGATACAGTTTCAGATATTTTAAAAAACGGGTTTTTAGAACTGTGAACCGCGTTCACGCTTCCCCACTCATCAGGAAACGTGAACACGATTCACACTTCATGCGTGACTTTTATGAAGGAAGCATGAACCCCGTTCACGCTTCCTCTAGAATCTTTAATTAAAAAAATCATCGATATTTACAAATAATAATCAAATATTGATTAAAAAATCATTAATATTTATAAAATATCAATAAATATAATGAAATATTAATGTATATTAATTAAATAATCAAAAATATAAATAAAATACTAACAAATATGAATAAATTTAAACAAAATATTTTTCACCATTTATAAATATTAATTAAAAATTAATAAACTTTAATTAAATATTCATGAATATTAATAAATATCAATTAAATAATAATAAATATTAAATTAATATTCGTAAATTTTAATAAATTTTTTAACCTCTTATTAAGAATATAAATATTAATTAATTATTAATGAATATAAATAAATATTTCTTAGATATTAATAAATGTTAAGTAAATATTAATAAATGTTAATGATTATTAATAAATATTCATGAATAATAGATGTCCATTAAATAAATATTCGTAAATATTAATAAATATTATTAAATATAAGTAAATATTAATATTTATAAATATTTATTAACATTTAGTAATATCTAGTAATATTAATCAATATTTATGAATATTTATGAATATTTAATTGATATTTAGTCATATTTAATGATATTATTACTATTTAATAATTAATTTTAGTTGATTATCTATTATGTTAATACGTAGTATTATAATCCATATTATATATAACAAATAATGATCTTAAATTAATTATTAAATAGTAGTAATATTTATTGAATTCAAAATAATTAATATTATTAATATTTAATAATAAATTTAGGAATATTATTTGTTATAAATATATATATATATATATATATATATATACTAATACAAAGTATTAATATGGATAGAAAATAGTAATTTTTAGTATTACCAATGCAATTATTAATATTAATTATTCTTAGTTGAAAATTATTTGTATTAATTTCCAATTGTATCAATTATTTGATTTATGAAACATTATGTAATATATTTGTATGTTTTTATATAATGTATAAATAATGATTTAAAAAACATACAACATGTATCATCAATCTAATATCAATCTAATCTATGTCTATGGGCTGGATGCTCCTCTGTGCCACAGTCAAACGTATATACGATGCGTCCACACCATGTCTATCTACGTCTCAGCTCTGGCGTGCGTTGCTCCTGTATATCATCATCAACACCCGCCTCCACATCATCCTGTGTGGCATGCGATAGATGTACAATCTCGCCGCATGTACCATGTCCTGCCTCTAAGGATAGTGGATGCTGGTTGGAAGTCCTGCCAACATATGAACAAGATGGTTGTTGTGCTGTGGATGTTTGCAAAGCAATGTCTAATAAAGTATCCAGCTCAACCCAATCAACGTCTATTTGTGCCTCTGACTGTGACTGAGAAGGTGAAGGAGCATCTGGCTAATCAAGATGAACACTCTCCTCCTGTGCAACATCAGCATCCATGACAAGGTCGTCACCCCTTGGCACACCTATATCAGGCTCAACAGCCTCAATATCATGTGGTGGATCAAAAAAAACTCATGATATATCTCGTACATGGAAGAAACCAACCTCCGTCATAGCTCTGTGAAAATAAGCCTGGTCAAATGTGCCTCCCTCTACTGGATCATAGATGTGAAGGAGACGGGTGATACAAGCATTCTGCGAAAACAAATTCTGATGTAAATTTATGTTAATAAAATATATGTTCAACGGTGGAAGGAAGAGTGATTACCAAGTCATGAAAGCCTCACCCGTGTCGTGTAAGAAATCTGACTGGGGAGCTGCAATACCAGGACGCATAATTCAACTGATCGGATAAATGCATACGTACTGTCTCTGCCCCTCACAATCGAGACTTGTGTCGTATGTCCCATAGATCAATATATCATGCATGATACCTCCTCTAATCAAAGTCCTGCTTCCCTGACATCTTCAGGGAATGAAGTGAAGGTAACTGACTGTGCGGGTCAGGAACGGGCTGAAGGAATCTGAACTGCCTTACAACTCTGTCAGTCTGATGCCACTTGACGATCTAAAAACTAATCAAAGGAACCGTGCAGGAGCCAGTAGCAAGCATCACTGTACAATACTGTGTAAGACTCTGGATGATATCATCAATATATGACATCCATGTAATCTGGAAAAAATAATAATCAATTAATAAATGCAGACATGTACAATATAGAATACATATTTAACTTTATAAATAATAATCACTTATGTCGCATAGCCGAAGACTGTCCAACATAAGTCTGTAGGCATTGACATCATGTCTGGCTGCATCTGAATGTCGATCTGTCTGACTCCACCTGCAAATAACATTGTTATAGTTATATTTCATAATAGAAAATTATATAATTGATTTAGACATTAGAAGGAAGAAATAACATATCATTGTCCACGTGGAGATCACTACCACAAAAACAGGTTTTCACAGCGCCACTCTTTAACAGTGCTAAAAAAACACTGATAAACGGCACTTTTAATAGCGCTAAAAAAAGCACTGTTAAAAGTACCCCCTCTATCAGCGCTGATAAATGTACCCTCTTTATCATCATTTTTTAGTGCTTTTAAAGGGGTCCCCTTTATCAACATTGATAAAAAGAATTCTTTATCAACACTTTTTTTACTAGCGTTGTTAAAAAGTATATTTAAAAAAAATTAAAAATAATATATTAATATAAAAATAATATATATATATATATATATATATATTTATTTAAATATGTTTTAGATAAGTATAAATAGACATTTACATTTAATATACAAGAAATTTAGTGAAAATGACTTTAAAATATTTTAAAAAATATTATTAATTAATAATTTTCTAATTATCATCGACTAATAATCATTTAATAACAATTTGAAGACCTAAAAAATCAAAAAATTAATAAAGGATCTAAAATAAGTTGAAAACGTAACTCAAACTTCAAACAGTCATAACTTTTGATATGGGTATCCGTTTGAGCTCTACAACATATCAAATCGAAGCATGTGACGATCTCTACGTGCTGAAGACACAAAAGATCCTTCTGTCACAATTTTCGAGGCAAAAAAGGCCCAAAAGGCCTCAAAAACTGATTTTTTAGTCCGGATATCCAAATTTTTTAACATTCAACTGAATTTCAGCCTCGTTTAAGGAGGTCTTTTTTCCCCTTTTCAGTGGGGAATGAATTTATTCCAAGGGATTACATTCATATTGATATTATGGATTTAAAATTTTATCATTTTTCACAATGTAATGTTATTTATAATCAAATATATAACAATATATACATATTTTTTATATATTCACACATAAAAATTTAATTTTATAAATAAATAATTAAACATATTTACATATAAAGTATATTTCTAAATATATAAGCCCTTATAATATCCATTTTATGTAAAATACAATTATATGTATATTTATATACCTATATAATGTGTGTGTGTATGTGTTAGTGCATGTCTGTATTAACAAACTGATATATATTATCTATAGATTCTAACATATGAATATATAATATATGTATATATATATAAATATGTATAATTATACTTACAGACACACACACATACACACACATATATAATATACAAGTGTATATATGTTGCATATATGTATGCATGTATTTATTTATAAACACACACACAAAAAATATAATTTATAAATGCATTTAAAAATAATCTTATAAATATATATTTATACAATCTCGCCGCATATACCCTGTCCTGCCTCTAAGGATAGTGGATGCTGGTTGGAAGTCTTGTCAACATATGAACAAGATGGTTGTTGTGTTGCGGATGTGTGCAAAGCAATGTCTAATAAAGAATCTAGCTCAACCCAGTCAAGGTCTATTTGTGCCTCTGGCTGTGACTGAGAAGGTGAAGGAGCATCTGGCTGATCAAGATGAACACTCTCCTCCTGCGCAACATCAGCATCCATGACAAAGGTCGTCACCCCTTGGCACACCTATATCAAGATCAACAGACTCAATATCATGTGGCGGATCAAAAAAAAACTCATGATATATCTCTTTCATGGAAGAAACCAACTCCGTCACAGCCCTGTGAAAATAAGCCTGGTCAAATGCGTCTCCCTCTACTGGATCAGATATGTGAAGGAGACGGGTGATACATGCATTCTGCGAAAACAAATTCTGATGTAAATTTATGTTGATAAAATATATGTTCAACAGTGGAAGGAAGAATGATTACCAAGTCATGAAATCCTCATCCGTGCCGTGTAAGAAATCTGACCAGGAAGCTGCAATACCAGGACGCATAATTCAACTGATCAAGTAAATACACATGTACTGTCTCTGCCCCTCACAACTGAGACTTGTGTCGTATGTCCCATAGATCAATATATCATGCATGATACCTCCTCCAATCAAAGTCCCGCTTCCCTGACATCTTCAGGGAATGAAGTGAAGGTAACTGACTATGCGGGTCAGGAACGGGCTGAAGGAATCTGAACTGCCTTACAACTCTATCAGTCTGATGCCACTGGACAATCTGAAAATGAATCAAAGGAACCGTGCAAGAGCTAGTAGCAAACATCACCGTACAATACTGTGGAAGACTCTAAATGATATCATCAGTATATGACATCCATGTAATCTGAAAAAAAAAACAAATAATCAATTAATAAATGCAGGCATTTACAGTATAGAATAAATATTAAACTTTATAAATAATAATCACTTATGTCGCCTAGCTGAAGACTGTCCAACATAAGTCTGTAGGCGCTGACATCATGTTTGGCTGCATCTGAATGTCGATCTGTCTGACTCCACCTGCAAATAACATTGTTATAGTTATATTTCATAACAGAAAATTATATAATTGATTTAGACATTAGAAGGAAGAAATAAAATATCATTGTCCACGTGGAGAACACTACCACAAAAACAGGTTTTCACAGCGCCACCCTTTAACAGCGTTAAAAAAACACTGATAAAGGACACTTTTACTAGCGCTAAAAAAAACACTGTTAAAAGTACCCCTTTATCAGCGCTGATAAATGTACCCCCTTCATCATCGTTTTTTAGCGCTGTTAAAGGGATCCCCTTTATCAGGGTTGATAAAGAGAGTTCTTTATCAATGTTTTATTACTAGCGTTGTTAAAAGGTATATTTAAAAAAACATTAAAAATAATATATTAATATTAATATAATATATATATATATATATTTAAATATGTTTTAGATAAGTATAAATAGACATTTACATTTAATATACAAGAAATTTAGTGAAAATGGATTAAAAATATTTTAAAAAATATTATTAATTAATAATTTTCTAATTATCATCGACTACTAATCATTTAATAACAATTTGAAGACCCAAAAAATCAAAAAATCAATAAAGGATCTAAAATAAGTTGAAAACGTAACTCAAATTTCAAACAGTCATAACTTTTGATCCGGGTATCCGTTTGAGCTCTATAGCATATCAAATCGAAGCTTGCGACGAGCTCTACATGCTGAAGATACAAAAGATTCTTCGGTCACATTTTTCGAGGCAAAAAAGGCCAAAAGGCCTCAAAAACTGAGTTTTTAGTCCAGATACCCAAATTTTTTAACATTTGACTGAATTTCGGCCTTGTTTAAAGAGATCTTTTTCCCCTTTTTCAGCAGGGAATGAATTTATTTCAATTTATTACATTAATATTGATATCATGGATTTAAAATTTTATCATTTTTCATAATATAATGTTATTTATAATCAAATATATAACAATATATACATATTTTTTATATATTCACACATAAAATTTTAATTTTATAAATAAATAATTAAACATATTTACATATAAAGTATATTTCTAAATATATAAGCCCTTATAATATCCATTTTATTTAAAATACAATTATATGTATATTTATATACCTATATAATGTGTGTGTGTGTGTTAGTGCGCGTCTGTATTAAAAAACTGATATATATTATCTATAGATTCTAACATATGAATATACATATGAATATATAATATATGTATATATATATAAATATGTATAATTATACTTACAGACACACACACACACACACAATATACAAGTGTATGTATGTTGTATATATGTATGTATGCATTTATTTATAAACACACACAAAAATATATTTTATAAATGCATTTAAAAATAATCTTATAAATATATATTAATATACAGATATATATATATATATATATATATTAATATAACTAAATATATATACACACATATATATTAATATAAATCTATATTAATATATGAATAAATATAACTATATATATATATATATCATTAAATGGAAAACAAAGCAACATGAGGGAGTTGTAAAGGGTCCAGGCCCACAGAGGAGAGGTATCGAGTTCGAATCCTGGGGGAGGCAGAGGCGCGCGGGCGGGTGCAGGGTTGGGGGTGTTAGCACTGTTAAAGGTGGGTGATGAGGGTGTGGGCGGGTGCAGGTGGGGGCTAGCACTATTGGGGGGGGGGGGGGGGGGTCAAGCGCTGTTAAAAGCCGGGGCTCCGATTTAAAAATATATATATATATATATATATTTGAGTTTTATCAACGTTTTTTTAGCGCTGATAAAAGGGGCCTTTATCAACGTTTTTTTGAGCGTTGATAAAAGGGACCCCCTCTTTATCTTCATTGAGATTAACAGCGCTTTTTAGCGCTGTAAATGCTCTTTTCTAGCACTTTTATAGGCCATATTTGCAGTAGTGGATTCTGCTATAATATCAGCAGACAATGACGCATGAGCATGTGGAGTTAAGCATGAGATGTTCTCCCATATCCACATATGTATAAGAATAACACATCTTGTGATCTGCATCTTATTGATGAGACGTGCACAACATAGTGCCTTGTAAGTATATGTGAGACAGGCAGACACCCAGCTATACTGGTTTGCCTGATCCAAGTCCTCCAGTAAAGGTAAATTTATCAGATGTACAAATGCAGTAAAGTGGTCAATGAAAATCGTACCGCTGATCAACCTTAAAATGTAATCACATGCAAATCGTAGCACGATGATCTCGTCAGCATCCTCAGTTAGATGTGTGAAGTACTGGTCTATCCAGGGCATACGTAATCTACTATCGATGATGGACTTGCCATCATCGTGGACCTCAATGACCAGTAATCTATGAACAAGCTCAAACCAATCTACGCCGACTCAACCTGTCACAACTGCACTGTCGATGAGGAGGCCCAACATAATGGACACATCATATAGTGTATTAGTCATATCCCCCTCTATAAAATGGAATGTATGTGACACTGTCTTCCATCTCTCTACGAGCACAACAATGAGTTGATGGTCGACAAAGGTGAAGTCGCACATCACTACGTCATAGAACTCATCACGATGAACATGGGGATGACAACATGAGGTGGTGCGACAAGATGAAAATGATGAGATCTCCATATGCTCAAAAGAGGCATTAAACGTCCCTCTAAAACCAACCGTGAAACATGAGTAGCCTGAGATGTGATCAATGAAGGATCTACCATCTGTACAAATGATATCATAGTAACTTTTTTATAGTGAATTCAATAAAAATTGTTTTTTTAAACTACAATAAGAAAAATAAGGTAGACAATTAGCATTTATAATTCAACATTATGATGAAAAAGATGTAAAAAAATATATTTTTGGTGTTGTTAGTTTATTCTATGAATTTCTTATTTTATTAATCTCCAATTATGTTTAATTTCTTCAATTTTTTATGTAAATCGGCAGTGATGACAAACCCGCATAGAACATGTGGTTGTATGATACATTCATTTTCATTGTCTGTTTATTTTTTTTAATAGTTATAGTATCATAAAATTTTTTCTGATAGATTCCAGAAATTAAACAAACCAAAGTTGAAACATGTCATAAATAGAGCGAGTCAGAAATAAAAGGATTCATTAATGAAACGTCTGCTTACAAAACAAAATATACACATTCATGATAAAATACACTAACTCGATCATGGATGACATGAAGTGGAACTATATCCTACCACTTTGGGACATCTCTTATGAGTATGTCCTTCTGCATGAAAAATGTTACATCTTAGTCCCCCTCCCCATTTCCAAGGCCAGTCCATATCATTTCTGATTTGAGTAGACTTTGGTCTTCCCTGGGGGCGAAACTTGGTAATATCAAGCCAATAATTTAAAAAATGATAGAAATTGAAAAAACATAAATGAAAACAAAACCAAATTACGAAACCTGGAAAAATTAGGGATAACAGTCGGCTGATCAGCAGATAATGTGATAGAATGAAAGTCACCAATAGGCATCCAAGATGCACTGTAATAGTTTACTCGAGTGCTCATGTGATACACTAGGTCAACATAGGGCTCCAACGATATGTTTACCAATGTACAAGCTGAAACAACATGTGCACAAGGATATCTCAATGTCGAGAAGTTGCTGCAATCACAGTATCTATTATCCAACATGACCACAAGCACTCGACCACTGTTGCATGTAGCCCGATCATAGCACTCACTTACTTGAAAGATGCTCTTTTCATGGTCAAAGGTTAGAACACTCCATATTGATGCCTCATGGAGCATCTGATCAATGTCAGTTTGGAAATGACGAGTAAAACACATTCCATTTTCCATCCTCTAATAGTCATTTTGGGACCGTTCAACAAAGTAGTGCCCACATCAATAAAATGTCTCTTTCACTAAACCTGTGATCGGTAGTTTTCACACACCATTGAGGAACCCATTTATGCACTTTACTATATTAGTGGTCATATGGACAAATCTCTAGCAACCATCATATGATAATGACAATTTCTACGTTGAAATCTGCATCATATATTCATACACATCTTCATTAGCCATTAAAATATCTTCAAGACATCGATAAAACCTTTATTTTTTGGGGCTCATATTCTAAAACCATAAGAGAATAATGTATTAAAAAGTATATTAAATTTTATTTAAAAAAAAAGTAAGTTTAGAAAAACATACCCAACTTGAGTATCACCTTCTTTATTACCTCATCTCTGAAATGATTATACACATTACATAAAATATGTACAATGCAATATCAATGATAAGAATCCGACTCTGTCCATGAAACCCCATCACTATTTACAACCTCTATAATCACTCTACGACGATCAGATATTAGACACACTCCCTGGTTTTATGTGACACAAATGCGTATACATGCCAAAAACTAACTCCAAGATTCAAAACTCTCATTTTCAACATTAGAAAATTCAAGTGGTAGAGGAGCGTGATTACCATCTTGTGTGAAAGAAATAAGTAGAACACCTGTATACTTTCCACAAAGGAAACTATCATCAACCTAAATGGATTGTTTACAATAGAGGAAAATAGCGATGCATAGACAGAATGCCCAAAAAATCCTATTAAAATTCACCTTTTATTGATCAACTCGATGATTGGGGGAGACATACTCAACAATTTTCAAATGATAAATAATTTTATTATTGAGAGACAGTAGTTCCATAAGATATGGAAACATTGCATATGATTCATATCAATCACCATACACTTTTACAATTTTGTTGTGTTTTGAATTCCAAGATTTACCATAGGATATCTTATAGTTTAACAACTATTGTATTCGTTACTGAACAAGGTACATGGGAACATCCTGACACATTCGTATCAACTCTACAGTAACAGTTGATATAAACTCTGAATCAAGTGAAGAGTGATCCTACGACAAGCTTGGATGTACACAAGTGTGTGGGCCTTCTAATTTCTTTATCTTTCAACATGAAAACAATTTATCATATATTTCCCTCAATCAGAATTTACATTCTGGTCCATATTGTTCACATCAAATGAGATATTTCTTCTTCTTCGACTCATCAAACACAAATGTGAAATACAAATCTATGTGGTATTGTTTTATCACATTTTTCATGGAAACTTTACTTTAAAACTCTTGCTCAACATAAATGGTGTTATCAGTTGATGCAGATCTATTCCCTATAATGTTGGGGAATTCAGTTGCCTGTGTAATGACACCCCAATCAAAATGTTTTTAAAACAACATTCCTTCAACTAAGGAAGTCAATACTGAAGGATGATTACCACTAACTGGTGGATGCCTGTCTATTATATGAACCTCATAAGGTTCATTCTCCATATCATCCTAACCCACATCATCTCATGATTCCTTAGCAGATACTTCATCCCCTGATAAACTATCATTCAATATATCAGGAGTACACACAAGGATGTCTACTACATTTCATTCCAAATTCTGATAATCTTGTTCATAATTTGGGTATATAACAGGATTTATATGATCATGTAATGTATGAGAGTGTTGTGAAGGACCAACTTCTATAGAGATCACAAAACATGGTTCTGTAGTAGTAGCTTGCACCACATCAACATCAAAAATCACTACATATAATTCCATAAAACCATTACTACATTGTTTCTCAAATAAAAATGATGAATCCATCCAATCCTCATCATTGAATAGAGGTTACTCAGTGTGCCATAAACGTTCAGGATATAGAAGATGTCGATATGTTATTGACGTAATAGATTGATCAACTCTCAGTTTTAACTGACTATTTTCTTATTGATAACTTCATCCAATGTCACACATTCATGAATATTTTCCACTCTTGTAGGTGGAAAACTATAGCTAAAACCCTACTCAGTATAAATTACCTCATCATTTCAATATATTTGTGCAAACATGATTACCTAGAAAAAAATAATCAATAAAATATTATATACTTCATCATGATGTTTTTAAATTATTTTAATTGGTTATGATTGAATAATTATGATTTGATATTGAGACTTATTATATGGATTAGTTTATCATTATATAGTAAACTAACCAAAACCTATGGGTGAACTACTAGAGTCACTATTATCAAATATTTCAGCAATCACCAATCTCCTTTCAAACAGAAACACCTCTTGTTGAAAGCCTCTTGTGGAATGCCTGTTCTCAAACGCCTCTTATGGAACGCCTCTTGTCGAATGTCTTTTTTATTACAAAGTTACTCACATGAAAGTGAGGGGGTCTAGGGGTATAAAATAAATAACATTTTTTAGGCAGACACACATGTCCTTGCATACTTAGTGAGGGATGACTCGCATGTCATCAATACGAAAAAGAAAATGAAATTATTACAAATTATATAACCACATAAACAAAAAAAAGACATGAAATTTCAATTATTCATTGGTCAGTCATCTCAAAACCAGTCATCACACAATACTCTTAACATGTTTTCAATATACTTATTATATTCTACATATTATATAACTTTACCTATTACTATATGTAATATACATTAAATATCTACACATATTTTCCAAAATTTTAACTTTTCAATGTGTATGTATATATATATATAATAATAATAAAATTTAATAAATTTAAATAAAAGTAATATAATTTATACTTACCTAACAACAATTACAATACTGTACGCTTATGTTATTTTCAATTTTATAAAATTGCATATGTATGTATAATACTTTTTTTCATTCTTCTACTTTACAAAATATACGTAATTATATTTTATACTTTATTACTTGGAAGAATAATTATTTATTCTTAATATAATTTAAATTTATTGATTAAATTTATTATTAGTAGTAAATAAAAGTAATATAATTTACACTTATATAAAAACCATTAAAATAATATAAACTCATGTTATTTTCAATTTAATAAAATTACATATGTATATATAATTTTTTTGTCATATTTCTACTTTACAAAATTTAATTAATTATATTTCATACTTTATTAATTCAAATAATAATTATTTACACTTAATATAAGTTAAAATTATTATTTATAGAAAACTTTTTTATACCATTGACAAAAATATTTATCTATATATTTTTTAATAAATTTAAATATGATACTTAATATAATTAATATATTTTTTTTGAAATTATATAGCTAGTGTATAGAGTATTATGATTTAAATTTATATTACTTTAAAAATAACATATTTTATATACATATAAATCTATTAAAATCTAATTATTCACCATTTAAATTAAAAATATACACATTTTTAAAAACAATATTATTTCCCTAAATATAAATTAAAATTTATACATAACATTTGAATTATATAAACACCATATTTAAATTTCTTAAACATTCAATATGAATTATATCATAAAACAAACAATAATTCATTCAGAAACTAAATCACACAAAAGACACTAATTTATACATTCATACATTCATGCATCAATATTTATTAAACAAATATACCATACAAACACTAATTTCTACATCCATGTAGTCATGCATCACATATTAAATAAATAAACCATACAAAATAAATAAATAAATAAACACAATTAAACAATTAAAATTTTAAATAGAAATTTTACCTTCTTAAAAGCCCCAAATATATGTTGAGAAATATTTTCTACAGGGATTTGCAACCAAATTCACAGAAGAGAAATAATATTGGGGGGTGGGGGGGGGGGTAATGGCCCTCCTTTTATAATTTTTGGTCAGTCGGAGGTGTGAACCCCATTCATGCCTCCTTCATGACTTTTGCGAAGGAAGCATGAACGGGGTTCACACTTCCTCCAATGTGCCAAGGAAGTGTAAACAAGATTCATGCTTCCCTGGTAGCAGAGAGAGAAACGTGAACCCTGTTCACGCTTCTTTATCAAATCATAGAAGCATGAATAGAGTTCATGCTTCTTTGATCCCATTTTCTAAAATATGCGAACCCCTATAACTTTCCTTGAAAAAAATTAAAAACTCATTAAAAAAAACCCTCGCTATTCACAATAATTATATATTTTTATTTGGAATGGTTTGCGATGGATAAGAAATAAGGGAGAAGGTTCAATGGTTAATATCTTTTATAAAAGAAAGGCCTGATGAATTCTATGGTCCAATACCGACATCATAATTTTTTCCCTTCCTTCCAATGGCCTGAAGACCTTAGTTTTTTTTATTATAATAAAACCCCCTTTTAAGGGAAGAAGGGGAACCCAAATAGACTTCATAGACTTAAAACATTACATGACCCAAAGATCAAGAAAATAAAACCCAGACTGAAACCTTGGAACTGCCTCTCCCCATCATATAAAAAATGATACTGCTCTCCACCGTTGCAAGATTGGACGGCTAGCAAGTGTCCTGTGTTAAAGAACAGGCCCAATCTGATGACTGGAGCCATACCCTCTCAAACATCCAAATCCGTGAAGCCTACATAGGTGAATCACCCGCTCTGAATTCTCCTCTGGAGCTTGTTCCTTGAGGTCGAGTCCGGCTGAATCTTCAAAACCTGAGTCTCTAAAACCAACCAAACATATCTGAAAATATCCAAGTATACGTGAGTCCAAACAACACCCTCAATCGCCATCCTAGAAAGACCTTAATGTACTCCACGAGACACCCCAACCACCATAGCCACAGAAGCCCGAAAGACAATCCAAGGGACACGAGTCCAATCCATCGTCACCTAGGACTGGATGGCCCAGACCCGCGCCAAGGGAAATCCACCGATGAGGGAATCTTGGTCGTCCTGCAATAGAAACGCCACTCTGGGCATAGATCTACTCTGATCAGAACCACAGATGCACCCTAACCAGATTCTGAAGCAAGACGGTGGTGGCGAGAAAAACCGGGGAGGGGCAGGGGTGAACCAGTGGCAACAGAATAGAACCAGTGATGATGAAAAACATAGAGAAATGAAGAAATCACAGAAAATCAAACCATAAATCCAGAAAACACACAGCCTCACCCAGATCGGATCCTCCCCCTCCATGGAACTGCAAATCTGATGTAGAGACACACCGGTAACCCGCTGGAGACATCACCTAGCCACACCGGACAAACAAGGAAAACAAAACCATACCAACGACGCTGGACGGACCAATCCGCACCGAACTGAACCAAGGCCGGAGCTGTGCCAAGCCTAGTCGTCGTTAGGAGGTTGAGCCATGGTGTTGCCAGAAGTCCAGGTCGTGCCGAGATGAGACGTTGTTGCTCCGCTAAGCTGCGTTGCCACCGAAGACGCGGAGACCATGAAACCCACCATATCCCTGTCACTCCACACCGAGACCAGTCGCGCCCCACCGAGCCGAAACTAAGAAAGCTGCCAATCTGACCCAGGCCGGAGGGGGAAGGAGAAACCTACCCGTCGAAACCCTAGCCACTACGTTGGGAGAGAGGACACCGCTCCGAGGCTATTTTTCCCTTAATTTTACAAAGAGGTGCATTAAAAATGTTGAAATTAATTCCCTTGTCTATATATATTTTTACCTTGCATGTGTGTTACCCTAGAATGAGGGCTTGTGGGGCTTGCACCAAGGCCGACCCTACTTTTATGTGATATATTTTATTATTATTTAAACAGGGGGATTTAAAAGAGTGGTTATTGTGACTTAATGTGTGGTTACTTATGAAGAATTTATTTTTAAAAATAGATCTTTGAGTATAAATATGGGATAAAATTTTTAATGGGTTTTAATTTTTTTAGAAAACAGGATAGGGTATCTGAAATTTTTAAATAGGGGTTCGGAGAAGTGTGAACCCCATTCACGCTTCTCCATTCTGAGAGAGAATCATGTACAAGGATCACACTTCTTTTGTGGAAGTCACAAAGGAGGCGTGAATGGGGTTCACGCCTCCCACCAAACCAAAATCTATAAAAGGAGGTGTATCCCCCCTCCAAAATTCATTCTTTTACTCTGGATTTTGCTGCGAAGCCTTGATGGAATTCTTTCTCAATATATTTTGCGGGTTTTAAGAGGGTAACATTTCTATTTAAAATTTTAATTGTATAATTGTTTTGATTTATTTTGTTTTAATGATTTACTTATTTAATATGTATGGATGCATTAATGTATGGATGTATAAATTAGTGTCTTTTGTATGATTTAACTTCTGAATGAGTTATTGTTTGTTGTATGA
The DNA here is from genome assembly GCA_963277665.1 of Viscum album. Lineage (NCBI taxonomy): Eukaryota > Viridiplantae > Streptophyta > Magnoliopsida > Santalales > Viscaceae > Viscum > Viscum album. The sequence continues at coordinate 1,144,018,627 of OY728139.1, read as the reverse complement.
TATAATTTATATTGAATATTTAGAAAATTTAAATACTATGTTTATATAATTGAAATGTTATGTATAAAATGTAATTTATATTTAAGGAAATAATATTGTTTTAAAAAATGTATATAATAGTAATTTAAATGTTGAGTAATTAGATTTGAATAGATTTATATTTATATAAAATATGTTATATTTAAAGTAACATAAATTTAAATACATGTAGGTAATTAGATAAATATTTTATTAAAAATATATTATTAAAAATATATTATTAAAAATATATTAGTTATATTATCTATCATATTTAAAATTATTAATATATATATAATATTATTTTTGTAAACGGTATAATTTTTTTTTAATATTAATAATAATTTTAAATTATATTAATTATAAATAATTATTATTTAAATTAATAAAGTATGAAATATAATTACTTAAATTTTGGAAAGTAGAAATATGACAATATATATATATATGTGTGTGTGTGTGTGTGTGTAATTTTATAAAATTGAAAAAAGCATTAGTTTACAGTATTTTAATGGTTATTATGTAAGTGTAAAGTATATTACTTTTATTTACTATAAATAATAATTTTAATTAATAAATTTAAATTATATTAAGTATAAATAATTATTCTTTCAAGTAATAAAGTATAAAATATAATTACTTATATTTTGAAAAATTGAAGAATGAAAAAAATATTATATATATATATATGCAATTTTATAATTTCAAAAATAATATAAGTTTACAGTATTTTAATGGTTAATATATAAGTATAAATTATATTACTTTTATTAATTAAATTTAATTAAATTTATTATTAAATAAATATATATATACACACATACACACATTGAAAAGTTAAAATTTTGGAAATCTTATGTATATATTTATTATATATTACATCTAGTTATAGGTATAGTTATATAATATGTAGAACATAACAAGTATACCAAAAAACATGTTAAGTATTGTGTGATGATTGATCTTGAGATGACTGATCACTACTAGAAATGGGTTTTTTTTCCAATGGGCCTATCCCAATGGTTTGACATAACCATTGGGATAAGTTTCTATAATAAAGGCCATACCAACAGTTTTTTAAAAACCATTGGTATAGCCTAGCCTATTCCAATGGTTTTTTACAACCGTTGGAATAAGTATTCCCTATTTACTCTAAAACTCGAGCATTGCCCAATGCTCCCATCCTGACTCCCACTACTCCCATCCCGACTTTCAACCCCACTCCTCTCCTCCCATTCCAACCCTAGCACACGGCTCCACTCATCCCCTCGTACTGCCCCTTCCCACCTTCTCTGATCCCGACTCCCATGTCTCCCAACTCCCGACTCCCGACTCCCCTCGCGCTTCCCCTTCTCCCCTCGTGCAACCCCGATCGGTGTCCGATATCAAACAACCAGAGGCTCCCAATCCATATCCTCTTGGTTGATATCTAATATTCAACATCATTTTGGTTGGTTACTATGAATAAGAAGATCTAGATATGTTTGTTTTTAGGTCTTTGTCCATCTTATAGTTTAATTGAGTTTAAATAGGCGTCTTTTTGATTTTATGGTGCTTCATAAATGTCTGAAAGGGGTTTTAGGGATTATTCTATTCTTAACGAGCATGTTTTCGCGTGTTTTTTAATTTTATAAGGGAAAATCCAAAGCCTTTGATAAGAAAAAATTCAATGCCTCTCTGTCAAGTTCATCAAAAACTATAAGTACAAAATTAACATATAAAGTTAGAGAGAATAAAGTTTATAGTCTTCCTGGACAAAGATATGATGCCATGTAAGAGGTTTCTAACATGGTTCCTTATTAAGATTGAATTTTATCTCCTAATTAAATTTAATATGATTTTTTTATGATTCTTGTTAATAGAGATAACCTGTAAGGATCTTCTACGAGTCCTTATCTCAATAGATACCATCAAGTTAAATGGCAGAATTTTGGTAAGGGTTTCTCTGATCCCGACTCCCATTGTAATCCCATCCCGAGCGATTCATCCTCCCATACTGAATTAGTATGTGATTTTTTGATTATTTTTTCAATGGTTATTATTATTATTCAAACATGTATAAGGATTTCTAGGTCCCTCTAAGGAATATTCAATTGGTCCTTCCAATTTAGTCCATGTGGTAGATTTTTTTGGTGATCAAGTGTGTTAAATTTTATTTAATAGATATGCTCTTTAATTTTGCAAATCAATGGCTCTATTTGGGTGAAGTAGGTCTCTAAAATCACTTAGTGTACCTATAATATGAATTCCAACTGTGAGTGCCCAAGATTGTAAATATGTATGAACAGATATATGGGGTGTGAATTTATAGAATGAATTTATTTTTTAGAGTAAACTATATTAATATAAAAACTTAAAAATTTACATATAAATTATAAAAATTTAACAGTTTTCATTAAAATATAATGAGTTTATAATTTATATATAAATTATAAACTGTAAATAGTAGACTTTAAATGATTAATATGTTCATTAAATGGTTTAGAATTTATATTTTCTTTAATATATAAATTGAATAAATGAATATATAAACTATAAATTTTATTAATGAACTAACATTATGTATATTAATATGGTTTACATATCAATATAGTTTATATAATAATATACAAATAATTTATTTTTTTTACATGTTAATATTTAAATTATATTAAAATTTACATACCTAACCCAATCCAACTCAAACATACTAAATCAAAATTGAAATCAAAGGGATAAAACTTTCCCTAAGAGACTTAAACCAACCAAAACTGAATAAAATTAAAATGAACTAATATCAATAAAAATAAACCTTAATTAAACAGAACTATAAAAATAAGTAAAAATCATTTTAAACCATATTGTGTTGAATTTAATTGCACCAAATGGAATCAAATTGAACCAAACCAAAATAAGTGGAATTTAATTGAAACAAACCAAATTGAATTTAATCAATCATTCCAAATAATACTTGAATCAAACTCCACAAGGCAAATAAAAATTGAACCAAAATAAAATAAAAAAATCAAAATTAACCTAAAATAAACTGGACCAAACAAAACTAAACCATATTTACCCAAACTAAACTGAACTAGAAAATTTTATTCATAACTAAATGAAAAAAGACGAATTGGTTATAAAAGTTCCAAATTAATCTAAATAGTTCTAACTTATACTAATCTCACATAAATAAATTTAAACTAATAAAAAATTAATAACAATGAATCGAACTAAAATTAATCAAACCAATAAAACCTGATTTGATATAATAATAACCTAGATTGGATTGGTTCCAAACTCACTACCTATGGTGATTCCTTGAATAGTTATATAGTTATGTAAAGTGACCTATATATTTCATCATTCCATAGTAGTAGTTTTTTTGTTCAATAATTTCATAGGTAAATGATCTTGGTTCCCCTATCCTTTTTGAAAATAGTGTGATTTCTTATGTGGCATGTTTTATATTATAGTTCTTCACCTATTTTATTTTGATACTATTAGCCTCTTTTATTTATGTCTTGATATACTATAGTTTTTAATCTCTCATTATCATTAAATCCATTTGATAAATTTAGTTCTAAATTATATTTAAATTCTTACTTTTAAAGAATAGTTAAAAATATGTTCTTAAATGTGTACTTTATTAATATAGGATTCAACCTATTAATATGTTTTTATTGTGATATTTTAAATTAATTGAAATAGAATAGAATATTTATAAAATGATTCTAAAAATTTTATTGAACTTTATATACTTATTTAATACAAACCTATTTTTAGATATTTTATTTCAAACTATCATAAAAAAGGTGATTCTATTTAATGAATTAAACTTGGCATGTTGTTTCCATTGGCATGCCTACTGAGCTCATTTTCTAGTGCCCATAATTTACAATGTGACCATTTTTTACTCTTTTCAATGTCTAACATAATTGTTGTGTGTAACTATTAATGTGGAGTGATCCAATACACCATCACATTCCAAAACCACACAAATTTATAGTGGGATCTTCACAGTTGCAAAACCTTCCTCTTCATAGTGAAATATACATCATTATGGTGTGATACTCAATAAATTACTCTTATATAAATTGAGTTTATTATTAACAGTGAAAGGTTTCAGTGATGCTAACTCTTATACAACATTTTTATACTCTTATGAAAGACCAGTTATATCATTGTATCTTCTTGCATGGTGTATCAAATCATCTAGATCTCCATATTATTCTTACAAAGAATAGGTTAAGGTGTGTCATATACTCTTATGAAGTGGTATTTCTATAAGTAATCTTATATGGACTATTATTATTATTACATGATATTTTTTTTATTCTTATTCATAACTTAATGTAGTGTGGAAACAATCCCAACCGAATGAAACAAGACCAAATCAATAAAAACTTACCTAACCTGACTAAAACTGAATTCAAATGAACCTAATTAAATTTAATTAAAAAAAAAAACAAAACCGAATCAAATGAACTTAAATCAGGCCAAATTGAAGGGGAGAGTCACTAAGGTGTCTATATGAAGCTCCTTTATGCCTCATCAATTTATAGTATTTTTATATATATATATCATTTCATTATCTTTTATATTATGATTCTCATATAGACTAGCATTCCAGTTATGGTTTCATATAATTTGAATATTTCTTGTTTCATTAAATATTTTTTCGATTAAACTTAAATATTATTTAATTTCTTTTACAAAATTAAATATAACAATTTTTTTATAGAATGGATAGAAGTTTGATGTATGAAACTAATCGTATTTCAAGAAATTTTTAAAACAGGTTGGAGAGATTTTTTGATCATTTGACAATGTTTTCGATAGTGGACACATACATTGCCCATGTTATAACTGTGTTGGAAGACCTTGGTTGAGTCATGAAGAAGTTAAATACCATATAACTAGATATGGTTTTTATAAAGACTACTATGTGTGGTATCACAATGGAGAGAAAATGAAATCTCAAAATGTTCATGATCAAAATGAGAGGACTGGATTGGAGAATTTGTTAAATAACCATTTTCCATTTATTATTCATCAAGATAAGGAAGGGATGAAGACCCAAGAAGAATTATATATGATCATAGATGATGCATCTAATGAAAATGATTATGATGATAGGATGAAGAAATTGAATGATGCTACCATGACTCCAGTATATCGACAATGTGGTAAAATTAAGAAGTTGGAATTTTTAATCTGATTGTTTCATGGGAAAACAATGTGTGGGTTTTTTAATACTACAATTGATTACATTCTTACATTTTGGAAGGACTTACTTCCATATGATGTAGATATTACCTCAAACCACTATATGGAATGGAAGTTAGTTGAGGAACTTGGATTTTCAAAAAACAAAATTCATGCTTATTCAAAAGATTGCGGCTTATTCTGGTAGGAAACTACTGAACAAAAGGATTGTATAAAATGTGGGAAATCCCTATGAAATCCAAAAGATGATGGAACACTATCACATGCACCAAATAAATTAACATGTCACTTTCCATTGATCCCTGAACTCCATTATCTTTTCATTTCTGATGAAATATCAATAAAAATGCGATGGAATGATACTGAGAGAAAGAAGAATAATTATGAGTTGGTTTACCCTAAAAATGGATTTTAATGGAAGATATTTGATGATTGATATCCTGATTTCACAGATTTCATGTATAATATGAGGCTGGGTTTTTCATGTGATGGTTTTAATCTGTTTGGGTGGATACTTATTTCACACAGCACATGGCCAGTTTTCATACACATTTATAACCTTCCTCCATGGATGTGTATAAAAAAACCTTTCACTTTCAAGATTATACTCATATATGGACCTTATGATCCTAACAATTATATAGATGTATACATGAAACCTTTAATAAAAAATTTGAAACATCTTTGGAATGTGGGTGTGCGCATATACGATGCACGTTCGGAAGAAATATTTCAGATGCGTGCTGTACTTATGTAGATGATAAATGATTTTTATACTTATACAATAACGACTGGATGGAGCATAAAGGGAAAACTATCATGTCTTTTTTTTATGAAGAATACACAATCCATAAGACTAAAATATCACTGTAGTTTTAGCTTTATGGGACATCAATGATTCTTACAAATGGACCATTCATATAGAAATAATCATTTAAGAATTGCCAATACTATAGAGATAAAAAAAACCTCATCATATGTCTTGAACTGATGTGCTTAATTAATTAAAATATTTCAGTTTTTCATTCAAGAAGGGTTAGATGAAATTTAGAAAGAGGAAGAATGTTTCCACAAAAACCTATTATAATTGGAGAAGAGGAGTAACTTCTTTGATTTTTCTTATTGGTCAACCAATTTGTTACATCATTGCTTAGATGTAATGCACATTGAAAATAATATATGTGAAATATTGATTTTAATTATTCTAAATTTCAAGGGAAATACAAAATATGATTTACGATCTCGACACAACTTGGTGGATTGGGGCATCAGACCGAAATTGAATCCTATGTGTATCAGTGAAAATAAATAGAAAGTTCTATGTGATTCACATGTGATGACACCTACAGAAAAAAATAAATTTCAATAAGTACTACAGACTATTAAAGTTCCTGATGGCTATTCAAGAAAAATATGAAAATGGGTCAACATAAAAGAGTTTAAGTTGAAATATTTGAAGACTCATGATTATCACATCCTTCTGTATGAGTTTATTTAAATAGAAATCCGTCATCTTATATCCAATAATGTAAGAGTTTCAGTTATTTGGTTGTTCCATTTATGTAGAGATCTTGGTGTTAATAAGTTATTGAAGTCTTTCTTGCAAAAAAACATTGACAGAGGCACCATTAATTTTGTGCGAGTTATAGAAAATATTTCCTCTATAAATTTTCACATGCATGATGAATCTAACTATCCATATTCCAACTAAAATACTTCTTAGAGGTCCTGTTGATTTTTTGGATGTATCCAACTGAAAGAAACATGTTCACATTTAAGTCTTATGTTCATAATGGAAACTATCTTGAAGGTTCTATCATCAAAGGTTACTTGGATAAAGAATATATGGATTTCTATTCAATGTATTTGTTTGATTTTACTACGAGATAGAAGAGATCAATGATAAATGAAGAAGAACAGTATGAGAAAATTGAACCTAGTTTTCTATAACTTCTCTAAATAGGGGGAATTACGAGATCATATACACTGACAATATTAATCCTTGAAGAGTGGGAGATGACACATCATACAATTTTGTTTAACCGTGATTTTTTTATGACTACATCAAGTAAGTCAATTGAAAATTCATATCTTATTTCATCTCATGTAATTTTACATATATGTTAAAATATTTCTATTTTTCAGTAGGTAACATAAACAAATGATAAATAGAAAGCATCATTATTTACCGTTGATAAGGAGAGAGACTTTGCATAGAAAAGAATTTTCTGCTTGGTTAAAATTTAAGGTAGAAATATTACTATAATAAATTAATAAAATCAATATTTAATTAAGATTAAGATTAATTTATATTTTAGGTATTGAGTTTTCCTACTGGCTCAGTCTCTGAAAAAATGATATCTTTGAATTTTGGTCCTAATTATGTGGTTCGTCAATGAAAATCAATTGTGATCAATGGGTATAGATTTATTATCACTCAACTAGAAAACAACATGAGAAAAAACATGATGGTGTTATGTTAACTGCCAAAATAGAATGTTATGACAGTTCATAATATAATAGACCTCGACTTGAAAATGCATCTTATTATGGAGTCCTTGAGAAAATATTAATAGTGGATTATTACTCGCACAAAAGAGGAACAGGGAAATACAAATGGAAACTCCCTTTGAAATGTTTTGAATGTGGAGCTGTTGGCCACTTTGCGGCTAATTGTCCTAAAAAAGTTAAATATTGGCGTGCAAGTAAAAAAGTGGCGTGCAAGTATAAGTGGCGCGCAAGTGTAGCGCGCAAGTATAAGTGGTGCGCAAGTGTATGTTGCGCGCAAGTCAGATTCCAACATTATCATATCAAAAATGACAAAGGAAAGAAAGTGGCATGCTAGTGATGGAAGGGCGCGCAAGTGACGAAGCGGCGTGCAAGTGATGCAGCGACGTGCAAGTATTGGCGCACAAGTGTATGTGGTACGCAAGTCACCAAAATGCCTATAAATAGACGACTTGCCTCCTCATTTTTGAATGCTCAACACTTAAGAGAAAATTTGAGCTCTGAGTGCGCAAGTAGTAGAGAGTGCTTTGCCGCGCAAGTGTTGTCGCGCAAGTGTTTCCACGCAAGTCTTCCACGCAAGTGTTGCCGCGCAAGTCTGCCGTGCAAGTCTGCAGCGCAAGTTTGCCGTGCATGTCTGCCGCGCAAGTCTGCCGGGAAAGTCTTGCCGTGCAAGTTGTGGTGCGTAAGTAGCAGCACGCAAGAAGAGGCGTGCAAGTTGTAGGTGTGCAAGTATAGGGCGCGCAATTGGAAGTGGGCGCACAAGCTATTTTGCTCCAGGGGTTCCTGCTAGCTTCTAGGTAGGAAAGTGAAGATCTGTACTTCAGAGAATACAACTGTTCAATTGTAAAGAAGCACTGAAATATTGTAATTCCCTATTTGTGCTAAGAGGGTACACACGCGCTTGCGGATTGTTTTCCAAGTGCTACACGAGTGTAAGGGTATATCCTAATCGTTGTATTCCACATCAAAGGATTGTTTTCTAGTGGATTGTGTGGTATTGGATTATTTCCGTACCATACAAAGGACGCAACTACTCTTGTTGATTAGTGAACCTTGTAAATATTTTGTTCCTATGATTTTGTGTGTTCAGTAGGGAAGAAACTCTTTAACAGGATGCGAAGGTTGTTTCAAAAAGAAGGAAACATAAAAAGAAATAAATATCACTGATTCACCCCCTTCCCCTCTCAGTGATACTTGGATCCTGACTGGGAATTTCATGGTCGAGTCACTCTAATGAAGTTCCAGTGGTTTGATTCGAGGATGTGGAATGGAACATTTATTGATGATTTTGGATTTCAAGTTATTGACATGATTCACACTCTTTCTACCGATGAACCATATGTATTGGCATTAATGGAGAAACAAGTTTTTTATGTCAAAGATCATCTTCGACCTAAATTTGGTGTCATTGTTGAAGTAATACCAAGACATATTTTTGATGATGGTGATGATATAATTGACACCATCCCTGCTCCCATTATCCTTGATCCATTTATTACTTATGATAACTCCAATAATTTAATTGTTATAGTTTATTACAAACCTAAAGTTGTGGTGGGAAATATATAGAATCATTAATCTATGTTCTTAGTTATTTTGGTTTATCTCGACTTGAGTTGTTGAGGTTTGTGCTATAAAAATTGATTTAATATTGATTACAAATATTTTTTATCCAACTTGACCTTTATGTGAATGTTCAATATTTATTGGTTGTATTTTTCTTTGAGTTTCATTTTCTAATTTTGAATTGAACTATATTCAAACCTTCCAAACAAAAAAAAACCAAAATAGTTAAATGGTAACAAAAAGAGATGAATTTAATTGGACATATTAAACCAATCAATATGAAAATAAAAACCAATGAAAATAATGTCCTTGAAAAAAAACTCAACTTAAATCGAAATCTTACGTGCAAGATTTTTTTTCTAAAAATGTGATTACTTTCATTTAATGTGCTTGTATATCTTGGGCTGGAAGCTACTGGCATTATATTGGATTAACAATACATTTGATATTTTTTTTGTCTTATTTACCTAACATTCCATACTAAAACTACATGGGTTGGGTTTACTTGTGTTTTTTTATAATCTCTTCTCTGGTGATACAACAATATAAGCATGTTCTCTTATCTGGTGTGAAATATTTCACAGCCTTCATCATTATCTTCTTGAGATTAAGATTCTCAATGATTTCTTTTCTTCTTTACTCCAAAAGGAATCTTTATTCCCCCTAGCAGTGTTTTTTCACCAAAAAATTATATGAAAGTGTTTCCTTTTATATTCTCCTTGGAAGTTAGTAAAAAGGTTTGTATATGATACCTTTTCATCACTACATTCTTCTTAGCCTCTGATTCTATCACAACCTCCTGTTCTATTTTTAAGTATTCTATTTGGCCTATATATATATATCACATTCTATACTTGTTGTACACATTTATTATCCTATGTACATGCATCATAATGAACATTACTTGGCTTGTGTATATTCTTCTATAAACCGATACAAGGCCAATTACATTAAAAATCATGGAATATTACTACTATGGAGTCTCTTATTTAGTGATCCGGGATTTAAATTAAATAGATGGAGGAATGAAGTCCCTATTCTTTCATAAAAAACCACCACTTGTTGGCCAATAATAAGTATTCAGCATGAGTAGTAGGTGTTTAGTCACCACTAAATATCAAAGTATTTTCACACACACTCTCTCTGACCCTCCCATTTTAAAATCCTTGCCTCTCTCATTTAGTAATATGGGATTTAAATTCAATAGAGAGAGGAACGTAGTCTCTAGTTATTCATCAAAAAAACCACTCGTTGGACAATAATAAGCATTCAATGTAATATAACAAAAATTATTATTTTTTATTTCTAGATTGTAGTTTCTCCTATATGGACCCTTATTCCCTTTACTAGAAAGTGCTTTTTGGGTTTTAGGGGTGCTAAAATCTTTATTATTGGTTTTTTTATTTCCCCATACATGGAAACAAACCTGAAACTGGACATAAAAGAGGAAAGTATCACATACAGAACCAAATAGAACATAATTGGGAAGAAATATATAAATGAATAAAAATTAACTCTTTAAAGTATAAAGGATAAAGACATAGCTAATATATATACAAATCAAATGAAAAAAAGTAAAACTACTACCCAAAATCTTTATATAACCCTTGGTCACTCTCTATATCCCAATAAAAACATCCCTAACAACCTACATCCCCCAAAGTGGGTAACCAATGCAAAGGAACCAAAATTAAATCAAAATAATTACACACATTGAGTGGTGTATGAAGAGTGTGAGTGAAACTAGGCCCAGTAGTTAAACACCATGGAGTTTGTATAATTATTACCAGAGAAAATACATTTAATGATAGTTTCAAAATAAAATTTAAAATGAGATTCCAATCCCATGTTTATAAAATCCAATTTTCAATTTAAAAAATTTCATAAAGAAATATACTTCTTTAGATTAATGGAAAAAAATCACTTGAAAACCATTTCTTAATCATCAATACATTTTTAATGAAACACTATCAACTACTTTGAATATAAATATTGGTGAAAAAACGCCTTTTATTTTTCAAAATTTTGAGTCACTGAATGTGGATCATTTGTTATAATTGTCAAACAAACTAAACCCCCCTTTTCACTTTCAAAGCACTTACCAAATCATTTTGAATGTGAAAAAAACCTCACTCATAACAGATTAAATATAAATGAAACCCAAAATAAACAAAACATATCAAAGAAACCAAATGATACAATGGTGCAATAAACCAATCAATGGATAAGGGATTCAAATAAAACTCATATACTTTGGAATCCCTCCTACCATACTAAAAGGGATCAAATTGTTATGGGAAACATATTAAGAATCATGTATTTTGATATAAAATGGGGAATCAATACCAATTATAGAACTACTTAATCTATAATGTCCTCAAAAGTCTCATAAAACTATCAAGAGATAAAAATCCTAGGCGCACAACACTACTATGGGACACAATATCGTCTTCTAGATAACTTGTTCTAGCGGGCCACTATATATTATTCTAACTCACTCAATCTAATGAGCCACTCTCACTAGTCATAACATAATAAAAACTAAGGATTTAACTTATCTAAACTTCTACATAGTCCCCAAGGACTTCCAATGACATGTACTAAATAGAGGTGAGCAATCAAATTCATCAATATATCGAAAGTAGTAATTTTCATCTCACCTCCTACAACCTCTCAAGAAACAACCACTTAAAATTTTTATTTATGTCACACGAAATATAAAACACGACCTTAAATCCATAGTTTACACCAAAAAATAAGAAACATCCCCTTGAGGGGTCATAATATAGCAAGGGGGACCAAAACCTCACTTTTGAAATATGTGATAACGTTATACATACACTGCCCTTATCCAATATAGAGGCATAACCCAACCTATTTAACCTGAATTTTATTTAGTATTAAAAATCCAAGGAATCATTATCGATCGAGTATTATCCATCGATGAAAATCCATCCAACTGAAAATTATTTATTCTATTTTTTCTTAAATTTCTTTATTTTCCTTTCTTTCTTTAATTTTGGACAATAATACTTGATGTTATCATTTTTTCTACATTAATATAATGTTAATTCTAACACATTATTTTACTTATTAACATTACTTTTATAACATCTATTTTTTATTCTTATAATTATATCATCTGAATCACTTTTTAGAGCCTCTCTTTCTTTCATATACTTTAAAACTCACTACTTGGACTAAATTAGGAAGCATGGTAGTCTTCTAAGCCTATGTATTTCCCAATAAAAACAGTTTGGCCTATAATTATATCATAACCTCCTATTATGATTTACATTACTCTACATGGCCTATATATATCACATTCCACACTTCTATTAAACACTTTTTTCCCTGTATACATGCATCATAATACACACTACTTGACCCATGTATATCACTTATGTATATCATAGTGCTCGACCAAATGAATTAGAAATCATGGTAGATTAATTTTTTGAAGTATCTAGTTCAATGATATGGTACTCAAAATTCAACAGAGTGAGGAATATAGTATCTATTTATTCATCAAAAACCACTTGTTGTTTAGTAATAAGAATTCATAATGAGTAGGAGTTGTTTATTCAACATTTAATATTAGTAACCAAACACATTCATCTTCATTAAGGTCCTGGACTGTAGAACATCCAACACATACCACTCTGTCCCAGTCATGTCTTCACTACCTTGAGATTTAACATAGTTAGTGTTTGGATTAAAACATTACCTCCATGAATTGAGGTGTATAAAAAAATATCTTGATTTTACTAATTGTGTTTATAATCATTTATTATATAACTAAACTTGCCTATATTAATCGACTTAAAATATTTTGTGAATTATCCAAAATAAATTTTATTTCAAAAATAAATATAATAAATGAACAAGTTTTAAAAATATCCCACTTATCATGATAAACATGATGATTTGAATGTATTGTTTTTTCTATGACATGTCCTCTGTTTTGATATTATTACCACTAGATATAAAATTTTTCTGTTATATCAATGTGTATCCTATATTTGGTTTGATAAGTGACATTCCTTAATTAAGTCATGTCACATATTCTTTCTTGTTTTGGTTACACATTAGTTATGGATTTCTAATTAATTCCATATTCTTTTTCAAATGCAGGAAATTAAAAACAATCAGCAGTGATGAAGTAAAAAAAAAGGCAGACAAAAATCTCCCAATTAGGGAGATGGGCATCCCTCCTCCAATGCCCATTGTGAGTATTTTATTTCAAAAATATATATCAATAACATATAATGTCATGAATTTTATTTTATTTTAACTTTTAATATGGATACACCACTAAGGCGAAAATTGTTCACCGATCAACCCAGTGGCCCCAATGCTCAAGCTGGAGATTTGATGGGGGATGGTATTACAAATAGGTGTCAGTGTTCCCAATAAAACCTCATCCCTCCCCCTAATGCACCATCTACCACACTTTCTGATCCCACAATGTTGTTACAGACATCCAGGTTATTTAGTCCACCTATTTTTGTGCCTCCATTTTCATCTGAGCCTCCTCGCCTCTATTTCCTGCACCCTTAGATGATTCATACTCCTCATCCTTATTATGCATTTGTACAACCATCTGTTCCATCTTCTTTTACTTCCACTTCCTTCTCCCCGATATACTATATTCCTGATTCTTCAATTGCTTCTCTGAAACCTTATGACCTTGAAGAGTATACAATTGGACCCACTACATCTATATAGTTTAATTCTCTTTCTTTTCCTAGGGATCCATTGATTCCTACCAATCAGACTACCTCAGGTATATTTATAGAACACAGGTAAATTTTTATCATAATTTATTTTCTTTAAAATATTTATTGATATAATATTTATTTTTCTTATTTAATAGTTGGATCTAATGAAAAGTGGCATGGGAATACATTTATGCATGTAGTATAGAACTGTTGCACACTGATGATTATGGAGTATAATAAATACAATCAAATGGTTGAAAAAATATGATAGGAATCTAGGAATTTTTTGGTGATGCCTGCCAAATACTCTGACAACATTCCCGTCCATCCACTCTCCCGAAAACAAATTCCAAATGAAATAAAGGATAACTCTTGGGCACAAATATGGGTAAACAAATTTGTTGGATTTAATGTTATATTATTATGATATTTATTTGAATTAATATTTTGGTGTCAGCTTCGATTTAATTTTTCCGATGGAGAGGCTGTGAGATCAGAACAACTTATGGATTTAGGTGAGATATGGAGAGGTTATAATCATGAATTGTATAGTGGTGGGAGTTCTATAGTTGGCACAGATTTAAAGGACACACCTATTATAGATAACTTCCTGGTATAATCTTATCGAGAAATGATTACTCATTGGATGACTACTGAGTTCAAGGTATTAATCAAATTTGAGTTTTTAAATGAAAATTACATTGATTTTCATTAATAATTACGTTTTTATTATTGATTTTTTTAGTAATCCTTAGGAAAAAATAAAAAAAATGATGCTACTACATACATCAACACTTTGGGGTGTACTATGATGCCATACCATGAGAGGAAGTAGGTACAACACTTAGATCTAGTGATTATGTTTTCACTATTAAATCATTTTTATTATTGTTATTAGAATTATATATTGAATATATTTTTTTATTTGTTTTATATGATTAAAAGTATCATAATAATGTCATTGTAGAGGGTGGTTTTAAATATTGAAGGACATGTGCCTTGAGAAAAACTGTTTTGCTCGAGCAGAAGGAAAAAAGATGGAAGCACAGTAAACGAACTGACACAGTAAAAAATTATAAGTTTTACTTTGTTGATTTCAATTTTAATATCTAATTTTTAACTTACCAGTCTATATATATTTTTAATAGTATTTTTTGGAGGCTTTTTATAATTAGGAACCCGAAAAATTTGTCCCAAACGATCACTTACATCAAGTTTTGGGAGATGAGCATCATGGAAGAGTACACTGTCGACTAGGGAAGAGTATTGTACCAATAAGGTATTGGCCTAGTTCAAGTGCAAGTTCTAGTAACAGTGATTTATAATGAGTAGTATAGGTAGAGGTAAATGTATAAAAGGCTGAAAAAAGGGTTATACAAGTGGAATAATGGGATCAAATGGAGAACGTTGAATTTTTGAAACTGATGGAAGTATTATGTTCATCACTTCCACCAGAGACTACCACAGATCATGACGCATATATGTTAAGGATGTGTACATTTTATTATGCACCAGGTAGTAGTCCTAGTGGTGGTTAGGATTATGAAGTTTATGGTGATGTCTATGTCGATGGAGTGGATGATCGTGAGGAAGAGGGCAGGGATGATGGAAAGGAAGAGGGTGGGGATGATTGTGAGGAAGAGGGCAGGGCCAAGGATGAGGACGAGGATGGGGCTGAGAATGATGCCAAGGATGTCACTGATGATAGTGATGGTGATGAGGGACATATTAATCTGTTACATTTTTGATTGATTTATGACATTTGTTTGATGATTGGGTGTGAATGAATATATGTGATATTTTGTATGTTTGTTATCATTGGTTGAATGCATTAATTTATTTCCTCTATGTAGGTGATCTGTTATATTGAGTATTCCCACAAGAGTGGGAGTGGGGGATGAATAATTTGTGTGATTTATACATATTCTATCTTGGCATTTCAGTGGGTGATGCATATGTAGTGGGGTATTAAGTGATTCAATTATGAAGTTCTAGGTGCGTGGTAGTGGGTGTGGGGTATTAGGTGATTCAATTATGAAGTTGAAAGTTTTGAAAGGGGGGATGTGGGGTATTAGGTTATTCAATTATGAAGGTGTAGGTGCTGTAAAGGGGATGTTGGGTATTAGGTGATTCAATTCCGAGTGTTCGATTGATGGTGCTTGAGGACCAATGGTGTTCTTTATTTCAACTTTTCTGTGTGTTTGAGGACTAGTGGTGTTCTATTTTCATTGCAGATATTATGTGTTTGATTGTGTATCTGTGTTTGATTACAGTTTTTATATATTCATCTATGTTTTTTTTGCAAGGTTGTATTCATATATGTTTGATTTCATGTGATTGTAGTTTCTATATTTCTTTGTGTTTGATTGCCAGTTTTAGTTGCAGTGAGTGGGTAGTGGGATGGAGAGTTTGATTGTAGTGAGTTTGTTGGTTGTAGTGATTGTAGTGAGTTTTAAAGTTTTAGTGAGTTTGCAGGTTGTAGGTGATTTCTGTTTCCATGTTTGATTACAGGTTTCAGAGAGTTTCTATGTGTTTGTAGTGTGTTTTCTATGTGACGTGCATATTGCAGGTGATTGCAGTTTGATTGTAGGTTCTGTGTGTGATATTCTATGGTAGTCTATACCAATGGTATAAAAATGGTTGGTATAGCTCCTTATAATTCTTTTAACCTATTCTAATGGTTCATTGTGAATCGTTGGTATAAGAATATGCGTACGGTTCATAACTATTGCTAGAGATCTGTACCAAAGGTTCAAAACTATAGCTAGAACTCTATTCCAATGGTTCAAGATGAATCGTTGTGACAACATAATTCCATCACCTATAGTAATGGTTAAGTTTGAACCTTTGGTATATGAATTTACCAAGGGTTATCAACCATTGAGAGGGAGATATACTAACAGTTTAAACTATTGGTATAGATATTTCCCAATGGTTTCAAACCATTGGCATACCTCTACCCCAACAGCTCACAATGAACTATTGGAATATTGAAATATGAACCAGCCTTTACCAACAGTCCACACTGAACCATTGGTATAGGGATACCCGAATGAACCACATGCCAATGATTTTTTAAACTATTGGGATAGCCTATCCCAATGGTTTCAAGGCCTATCCCAATGGTTTGAAACTGTTGGGATAGGTTAAATTTCCAGTAGTGAGACCAACACATAATTGAAATTGCATGTATTTTTTTGTATGTGGTTATATAATTTTTCATAATTGCATTTTTTCGGCTTTTATGACCTATGATTCATCCCTCAATAAGTATGTAAGGAACTGCATGTCCGCCTAAAATGTTTTATGTATTTCATACCCCTAGACCCCCTCACTTTCATGTGAGTAACTTTGTAATAAAAAGGCATTTGATAAGAGGTGTTCGACAAGAGACATTTTTGTTTGAAAGGAGACCTATGGTTGTTGAAATATGTGATTATAGAGGCTCTAAGAGTTCACCCATATCATCATAGAGTAATTTTTTATTAGAAGTTTGAGCCCAAGGGCCACAAGAAACCAAGGCTCATGGGGGCCTGAAGTAGTGCAGATTGAGGGCATCCCCTAGAATCAAGTTGACCCCTTCAGGTTTTAAGGATCTCATAGTGTGAATGACAAGGGGGTTGGATCCTATAAATTCAAGGGATACAAAGTGATCCACAACTTTATTTCCCTCATTCCATTAGTGCAACACTTTGGTATTGCTATTGAGAATGCATCTGCACTTTTTGATGATGTATGTAATAGACCAGGGGAGGGGAAAAGGTCGATCAAGGCATTATACATGATCTTGGAGTCAGTTTCAATCTCTGATAGTTCAATACTTTAATGATGGAAAAGAATTATACCATGGAACATAGCCTTGGCCTCCGCTTGGAGGGAAGATCCATGACTAAGGTGGGTGGTTATTTATATCGATCAAGGATTTAGTTATAGTATTTCACATGTAACAATGACAAATCTTCATGAAAAACTAGATATAAATATACATACATATAAATATAAATATACATATACATATATACATACATATATATATATATATATTTACACCACGCCTAATAAGATACTGGTGGTAGCTAAAATATGATCTAATAGATACACAAGGAGCCCCTTTAGGTTTTGATCGGTTTATCAAATAATGATAAACCAATCTATAGAAAAATATCAAGATCAAGTTGACTATTTAATCATAAAAAATTTAAATAATTTAAAATCTTCATGATTTAGTACATAATATTTTATTAATTATTATTTTTAGGTAATCATGTCTGCAAAAATATATTGCAATGGTGAGGTAATTTATACCGATCAGGGTTTTAGCTATAATTTTCCATCTGAAAGAGTGGAAAATCTTCATGATTGTGTGACATTGGGTGAAGTTCATAAGAAGATTCATATTCAGTTAAAACCAAGGGATTATCAATCAATTATTTCAATAACATATTGACATATTCAATATCCTTAACATTTATGGCACACTGAGTGTCATCTGGTCGATGATGAGGATTAAATGGATTCATCATTGTTATTCAGGAAACAATGTAACAATGGTCTAATGGAATTATATGTGGTGATTTCTGATATTTATGTGGTACAACCTACTACTATAGAACTGTGTTTTGTGATCTTTGTAGAAGTATGTACTTTACAAAACTCTCATTCATTGACTGCTCATGTGACTCCTATGATAGAACCAAATTATGAAGAAGATGATCAATATTTGGAAGTAAATGTAGGGTATATCCCTGTGTATACTCTGATATACTGAAAGATAGTTTATCTGTGGATAAAGTATATTCTGAGGCATCAGGAGATGATGTGGGTGAGGGTGATGTGGGGTATAAACCTTCTGAGGTTCCTATGATAGATAGGCATCCATGCATTAGTGGTAATCATCCTTAGTCAAAGGAATGTTGTGTGCAAATTTTTTTGATTGGGATATCATTACACCAACTACTGAATTCACTGAAATTATAGGGAATAAATCTGTATCGATTGATAACACCATCTATGTTGGGTAGGAGTTTGAAAGTAAAGTTTTCATGAAAAATTTGATAAAACAATACCACATAGAGTGACATTTCACATTTGAGGTTGGTGATTCTGGGAATTCAAAATATCTCATTCGATGTGAAAAATATGGGCGGGAATTTAAATTCTGATTGAGAGAAATATATGATAAATTTTTCGCATGTCAGAAGATAACCAAATTAGAAGGCCCACACACTTGTATACATACAAGATTGTCGCAAGATCAATATTCACTTGATTTGGAGTTTATATCAACTATTATTGTAGAGGTGATATGAACATGTTCGAACGTTCTTATGTACCTTGTTTAGGAATGAATATAATAGTTTTTTAACTATAAGATATCATACAACAAATCTTGGAATGCAAAACAAAATGCAATTGTAAAAGTGTATGGTGATTGGGATGAATCATATGAAATGTTTCCACAACTTATGGAATTATTGTATCTAAACAATCAGATTATTTATTATTTGGACATTGTTGAGTAAGTCTCCCTAAATCACTGAGTTGATCAATCAAAGGTGAAGTTCAATAGGATTTTTTGGGAATTTAGGCCATGTATCACTGTGTTTCCCTATTGTAAACAATTAATTCAGGTTGATGGTACATTCTTTTATAGAAAGTATACATGTGTTCTACTTATTGATTCCATATAGTATGACAATCATGCTCCTCTACCACTTGCATTTTATATTGTTTAAAAATAGAATTTTAAATCATGGAGTTGGTTTTTGGCATGTATACGCATTCATGTCACACAAAACTAGGGAGTGTATCTAGGAAATTATAGAGGCTGTTAATAGTGATGAAGTTTCATGGAGAGAATCTAATTCTTATTATAAATATTTCATTTAACATATTGTAAGTAATATGCATAATAATTTCAGTGATGAGTAAATAAATAAGGCGACCATTAAGTTGGGTATGTTTTTCTAAACTTACTTTTTTTAATGAAAATGTAATATCCTTTTAAATACATTATTCTCTTATGGTTTTAGTATATGAGCACCAATAAGAAAGGTATGATCAACATCTTGAAAAAATTCCAAGGGATAATAAAGATGTGTATAATTATATGATACATATTTCAAAGGATAAATGGTCATTAACATATGATGGTGGCATAAGATATGGTCATATGACCACTAATATAGTGGAGGACATAAATGAGCTCCTCAAGGGTGTGTACAAACTACCGATCACTGGGTTAGTACAAGAGACATTTTATAGATGTGTGAAGTACTTTTTTGAATGGTCCAAACAGGGTTATCAAAGGATGGAAAATGGAATACATTTTACTCAACATTTCTAAAGTGCCATTGATCAAATACTACATGATGCATCAAGATTGTGTGTTATAAACTTTGAATGGGTATACAACCACTTTCAGGTAAGATAGTACTACGATTGGGTTACATGCAATAGTGGTCGAGTGATGGTGGTCTTTTTGAATAACAGGTACTATGATTGTGGCAACTTCTAGACATTGAGATATCCTTGTGCACATGTTTTTGCAGCTTTTTCATCAGTAAACATATCATGAGAGCCATATGTTAACCCATTGTATCACACGAGCACTCTAGTTAACTTTTATAGTGCATTTTGGATGCCTGTTGATGAATGTCATCCTATCACATTACCTACTAATCAGCTGACTGTCGTCCTTGATATTTCCAAGTTTTGTAATTTGTATTTTTTTCATTTATAATTTTCTAATTTCTATCACTTATTAAATAATTGGCTTGATATTACCAGGTTTCACCCCCGAGGAAGAACAAATTCCACTTGAATCAATAATTATATGGACTAGCCTCGACAAAGAGTAGGGGAACTATGATGCAAAATTTGACATATAGAAGGAAATACTCGTAGGAGATGTCCCCAAGTGGCAGGACAGAGCCCCACTTCCCATAATCTATGATCGAGTCTATGTTTTTTATTATAAATGTGTATTTTTTTCATATAAAGACATGTCATTTATGAATCCTTTTATTTATGAATTGAACCATTCTTGGTCTGTTTCAACTCTGGTTTACTATAACTATTAAAAAAATAAACAGATAATAAAAATGAATATATCATACAACCACATGTTTTATGCGGGGTTTTCATCACGAATGATTTATATAAAAACATTAAGAATAAATTAAACTTCATTGAAGATTAATAAAACAATAAATTCATAGACTAAACCAATAACATCAGCCACATATATTTTTTTACCTATTTTCTCATCATAGTGATGAATTATACATGCTAATTGTCTACTTTATTTTGTTTGTTGTGGTTTTTTTTAAAAAAGTTTTTAAATTTCATTGAATTAACTATAAAAGAGTAATGATGATATCAAATGTACATATGGAAGGTCCTCCATTGATCACATTCTAAGATAGGTATGTTTTGCGGCTGGTTATAGAAGGACGTCCAATGTCTCCTTTGAGTGTATAGAGATCTCATAATTTCCACCATATTGCACCAACTTCTTATATCACCCCCCATCTTCATTGATTTGGGTTCTATAGTGTAGCAATGTGCGACTTCACCTTTTTCAATCATCATCTAATTACTATTCTTGTAGAGAGATAGAGTCTAAAGACACATACATTCCATTTTATAGGGGGGATATGACTATTACACTACATGAAATGTTCATTATGTTGGGCCTCCCCATTGATGGTGCATCTATGATAGGACGAGTCAGAGAAAATTGGTTTGAGCTAGTTCACAGATTACTGGGCATTGAGGTCTATAAAGATGGAATGTAATTTGTTAGTAGTAGATTATGCATGCCATGGATAGACCAACACTTTTCTTATTTATCATAGGATGTTGATGAGATCACTGTGATGTGATTTTCACATCCATACATTTTGAGGCTGATCAGTGGCACAATATTCATTGATCATTCCACTAAATTTGTACATTTGATGTATTTACCATTATTGGAGGACTTGGACCAGATAGGTCGGTATAAATGGGGGTTTTCTTGTATCGTATATATATACAGGGTTCTATACAGTGCATGTCGTATCGATAATATATAGATCACATGATGCATTATTCTTATACAGATGTGTATATGGGAGCACATACCTCGCTTAGATCCACATTCTCATGCACTATTCATGATGATATTGTATTAGAGTCTCCGTATGAATGATGATATGTTATTCCTTACTTATAATATCTAAATCAAATGTATAAATTTATATTATGAAATATAACTATAACAATGTTGTCTATAGGTGGAGTCAGGTACATCGACATTCATATACAGGACGACATGATGTCCACACTTATAAACTTATGCTAGACAATCTTCGATCATATGAGGTAAGTGGTTATTATTTATATAGTTAAATATTTATTATGTACTGTACAATTCTTCATTTATTAATTGATTATTCATTTTTTTTTTCAGATTTCATGGATGTCTTATACTGAGGATATCATCCAGATTCTTCCATTGTATTGTATGGCGATGCTTACCACCAGCTCCTGCATCGTTCCTTTGATTCATTTTCATATTGTTGAGTGGCATCAGACTGACATGTTTATGAGGCAATTCGGATTCCTTCAGCCCATTCCTACAACACCCATCCAATTACCTTCACTTCATTCCCTGAAGATTTCATGGAAGCGAGACTTTTATTAGAGGAGATATCATGAAGGATATATTGATCTATATGATAGACAACAGGAGTCCTGATTATGAGGGGCATGCATAGTACATAGTCATTTATTCAATTATCTGGATTATGTGCCCTGGTACTTTAGGTCCCCAGCCATAATTCTTACATGATACAGATGGGGTTTTCATGACTTGGTAATCATTCTTCCTTCTACTATTGAATAATATTTTTATCAACATTACCTAAAAATAGAATTTGTTTTTTCAGAATTCTCGTATAACCCATCTCCTTCACATCTATGATCTGGTAGAGGGAGGTTAATTTTACAAGACATATTTTCATAGAGCAGTGACAGAGTTTATTCCTCCCATGGATAAGATTTATCATGAGATTTTCTTTAATCCTCTATGCAATGCTGAGGCTTTAGAGCCTGATATAGATGTGTCAGGGGTGACGAACCTATTATGGATACTGATATAGCATAGGAGGAGGGTGTTCATCATGACCACCCATATGCTCCTTTATCTCCCCATCCATAGCAAGAGGCACAGAAAAAGACAGGGGCTATTAGCATGATAGATTTTGTTGCATTGATCGATGCCATCTAGTCTGAGATGCATACTTTATTAGCCTCCGATTCACTAACATCCACAGCAGAAAAACCATCTTGTTCATATGTTGGTGAGAGTTCCATCCAACAAACACTATCATTAGAGGAAGGACAAGGTAAAGGTGGAGAAACTGTATATCCACTGCATGCCACATATGATGATGTGGAGGTGGGTGCCGATGATGATATATGGGAGTAGTGTACACTAAAGCAGAGATGTAAACAGACATGGTGTGAACACATTATATATACACCTGACTGTGGTATAAAGGAACATACAAGCCACATACGTAGATTAGATTTATAATACATGTTATATGTTTTTGGAATCATTATTTATACATTATTTAAAAACATACTAGTATATTACATAATGTTGCATAAATCAATTAATTGATATAATTGGAAATTCATACAAATAATTTCCAATAAACAGAAACATTAATATTAATAACTGCATTGGTAATAATAATAATAATAATTACTATTTATTATTAATATTAATATTTAGTATTATTATCCATATTATGTATAATAAATAATATTTATAAATTTATTATTAAATATTAATAATAATATTATTTTTAATTCAATAAATATTATTAATATTTAATAATTAATTTAAGATGATTATTTATTATACATAATATGGATTATAATACTACGTATTAATATAATAAATAATCATCTTAAATTAATTATTAAATAGTAATAATATTATTATTTTCAATTCTACAAGTATAATTAGTTTTAATAATAAATATTATCTTTTTTCTTATATAAGTAATTATTTAATAATACAACATAATATATTAAGAATAATATAATTATTAATTAGTAAATATTTTTTAAATATATATTTTTTACATTATTATAAAAAATACATTTTCTGTAATGATATTAATTATATTATATTAATTAATAACAAATAATACAATTGATATTTTAAAAAAATAATTACAAATTAAATTATTAATAATAATTATATCAAAAAAAATTAAACAAAGATTTATAATTAAAATATTATAAATATTAGTTTTTTTACTATTAATTAATTAATAACATCATAATATAATATTAACTAATAATAAATAATACAATTCATTATTGATAAATATATAATTTATCAAGAAACCGTTAATATTTTATATCAATAAAAAATTTAACAAATATTTATAAGGAATATTGAGAGAAATTAATATTAATAATAAATATTATATCATATTATTAATAATAATATATATAAACAAAGAGTTGTGAATAGGGTTCATGCCTCCTTTGCTGAGAGGAAGAAGTGTAAACCCCACTCACACTTCTCTCTCGGAATGGAGAAGCATGAATGGGGTTCACGCTTCTCTCTACCTTTTTTCTAAAAATAGGGAACCATATCCCTTTTAATAAAAAAAATTGAAAAAACCATTTATTTTTTTTCCATAAATAGGAGGTGGGTTGGATAGATTGTTATGTGTTAGTGAATGAACCATCTCATCAATTTTGTTGGCCTCATTCACAATAGGGGGTTCCATGTCAGTAATAAAAGTATTAATAACTTTTTGGACCATTGATGTTCATAGTTGGATATGAGGGAAACATATTGGTGTACTAAATCCAAAAGTACCCCCCATGAAGATCATAGGTGCAGAGCTAACATGTAGCATGTTTTCCAGCTATGTGGAGTAGGTCATGTATAGTTTCATGACATGCAAGTAGTTAATTGTAGGAATGATTTGGTGGTTGAAGATATTTGAGATCCTAGAAAGGGGTGATATTATTCACTTATCGCATTTTTTTCTTCTTTTTAGGTTTTTTTTGATGTTTTTTAATTTATGGATGTGTTTTGGAGGGATATTTTATTCTACAATATTTTTTCCTAGATTTAGAGTTATATTGATTGATGGTTTTTTATTTTGCATCTTGTAATTTCAGCACTTGACATTCTTATAGTTTCTTGTTTTATTGTATTTATGATTTTAGGTTTTACCCCTTAACATGTGATTTTTGATTGAATTTTGTTTGAGTATGGGGTTTCAAAATATATTTAGAGGTAAATTCCTCAACTTTGAAATATTTATACCATTGACACTAGTTATTAACCCAAGCTTATTAGATGTGAGTTTGGGGTATCATCCTAATTTTTGTTGCTAACTTTGGGTAGGATTTCAACAAAAAATAGGTTATGTCATGGAAAAAGGATCATGTTAAAAATATAAAGGTATGATGTTTTGATACAACTTTACAAAGGGGAATTATTGAGACATTGTTTATGAGATATCTCAAAATGGGAAAATGGTGCAAAGAAGGAACAAGAGAGTGAAAATTTAGCCCAAGAATCCAATTAATTTAATTCTCTATGATATATGTAGACTTATGAGACATAAATAATTAAAAGAAAACAAATAATTCATTTCATTTAATAATTACTATAGGAGACTAACACAAGTGATATTTTTAAATACAAGTCAAATGATCTTGAGAAATTTGATGATTTCTGAATAGATGTTGAAAATGAGTTAACATTGTATATAAAAAACTTGAGAACCAAAAATTGAAATTAGTATACAAAAAATTATTTTGAAAACTATAATTTAAATAGTGGGATTATACATAAGTGTTTCACTCTATATGTAATATCCAAGCTTCAATTATAGTAAGATTTTCTTTTTAAAGAAACAATAGCACAATACAGAGAGATTTATTCAAGAATGTGATTTAAACATAAATTCTAAAATTTTATAAATTGAATTTGATGAAATGAATTTAATTTTTAAATTCAACATGTCAAAATTATCTTAGGGTTTTTTTTGATATTTTTTAGAAATAGTTGATTTTAGGTGAATAGTGAAAACACCAATTTTTCAAAATATTGTCACTTTTATAACATTATTATGATATAATCATGAATTAATAAATTTTAAAACCTTATAATCAACCAAATATATGTTTAAGTATTTAAATAATTTATTTTAAAACATTATTTTGAATTTGGGGACCTAAGATTGACTTTTTTGAACATAAGTTATTTTTTATTCAAATTAAAAACTATTTTTGGGTATTTTCATTTAATGGTATGGTTGGAAGGTGAAATTAAATTTTTTATTGATCAAAAAGTCTGATAACATTACCTTTTTTATTAAATAACCCAAAAAAATTCTTTGAAAGAAACTTTTTTTACTTGATTTCATTATAAAATGATTTTTATGCTTAAATTATGTATTTTCCTAAAAACTATTTTTCATGTGTTTTATGATCTTATCTTAAAAGTAATTTATGCTAACTATAGAATATTAATATGATAAAATGGATTCCATATTTGAAATAAGAATATCTTAATTTTTTTAAAAGTTCCTATATATTTTTTGTTTATTAAATAAGTTATAATGGTAAAAAGTTTACTTATCACGGTAAAGGTTAAATTGGGTTTAAAGGGGTTTAACTAAGAGATAAGGCTTAAAATGTATCCAAAACATGTCTAAATGTGATTAGTTGAGTGTGTTTTGACCCTATAATATCTTATATATGAATTTTGGGTTCCTTGGTGCCACTTTACTATAAATAATACATTTTACTATTTTAAAACTTTCAATAATTACAGGAGTGGCACTACTCTCACTTATAAAATAACGCAACTTATCCTCACTTATTAAAAACACTAGATCTACTTATATCTACCAATAACTACCTGGATAAATTCCCAAACTTCCTCCAAAAAACCTATAGGATATGTTTTTTTTCAAAATACTAATATACAATGCTAAAGGTGTAATCCAAATGAGGTATCTCAAAGAATAGGTAATCATATTTACTGACTCTTTCAAAGTTTATTTCTTCTTCTAATTCCTATAAATTTTTTATACTCGTATTAATAAAATTAATTAAGTATAGTTAATATACTGATTCATTATTATGAATATGGGATAACTATTTTCTACCTCCTTTCCATCCAATAGAAAATAAAAACATCACTCATGCGTATGTACGACCTACCGTTTCCACTTATCAGTGTAATTAATTTTTCATCACTCATTTACATGAATGATTATAAATATGTGACTAATGAATATATATTATACTTATGAAATAATTATTATTATGGAAGTAAAATATATTATTTAACTCTTTAACCTTCCACCCATTAAAAATGATAACATCGCCCGTGCGTACTTGTAGACTACCACCTCCATGAAGCGATGTGATTCATTTATCCTATCTACCTTTCTTTGATGATTATAAATATGTATATAAAAAATATATATGATATTGGTATCATAATTAACATATTTTATATGATGTAACCATAATCAATACGTAAGGTCCATAACTACCGAATCGAAACATGCATGAAAAGTAAAGCAGTTATGCCCAAAATGATGATGATAATGAAAAATAATAAGCGAAAGTGTAATTAGATGTTATAATAAATTTTTTTATGGAATTATAAATATAAATATTATAATTTTTTATAATTATGATAAATTTAAATTTATTATAAATGGGGTTAAAAGAACTTAGGAAGTAAGTCGGGCCTAATATAAGGGTTTATGTCACAATCTCATCCTTATTCAAGATTGTTTATATTTATATTTCTATTGGGGGAATTATATGATATTTATAAAATAAAACCCTTATATTTTATTCTTCTATATTAATTTCTAGAAATTACAGTTTTTCATTTCATTTTCCTCTAAGTACTCAAAATTTTGAAATAACCTTTTAAGGAAAATCAACTTTATTTCTCTAACTATCTAGGAATCATTTTTTTTCCATGCCCATTTTTTTAAAAATATTTTCAAGAATGTTTTTAATATTCTAACATGATCTATTAAAGTCATTTTACCCATTTTTGACTTTGTATAAAATGTTTTAAAAGGAATATTCTTATCATTTTTTTAAATGTGGCACGTTTTACCGAAGGTGTGAACAAAATATTTATTTTAACACTTACCAAACTAATGAATGTTCCTTACTTTATGACTAATATATACCTTCTAGTTTCCTTTAAATGGTTTCATGGTTATTTTTAGAGAAAATATTTTTCCTAATATTCCATAAATTTTTAAATTTTAAATAAATGATTTCAAATTAAAAGGGTATTTTCCTCAAAAAAATATTCTAGTGATATTTTAAAAGTATCTTAATATATGTAAACATACTTTGATGAATTTTATTCTTTAAAATTGATATAATATAATTATACTATCCACTATATTACTATAAATGGATTATGTTTATATAGTTATATTTATTGACTAGTGGAAATATTAATATATTGTATGATAGTTTTTCAATATGAATCTTTTATGTTGATTATGAATTGAATTGTTATTCATTTCTTTCATATGATGAATGAATTGGACTTAGTATATGATGAGGGTGGGGGGGGAGTTATAGCCCCTCGATGTATCAATAAGTCTCTTGAGAGAAACTAGTTAGGGTATTTGGTGTACGCCTTACATATCATTATGAAACTAGTTTTTCTTATCCATATGATTATTTATATAGTAATACCATCCATGTATTTCCCAATTTTTGATATTATTTATATGGAATATTTTATTATTGTTTATATCTACTATATTATTCCTGATTTATTTATCTTATGATATCTTATGTTGTACTCTTTCCCATAATGAGCACTAGAGCTCACCCTTTATTATGTTTTCCTTTCCCCGGGTTAATAAGAAGGGATTTATAATTTATTTTAGGAATATACTAAAAGAAATGATAAAGTTATCACTAAAATATTATTTTTTATTTTATCTTTTAAAAAGTAATTTTAGAATCATGTATATATCTAGTATTCTAAGACTACTAAACCATTTGATCATTCAGGATGTGATCCCTTTTATCATGTTCCACTATAGTAAAATAACATTTAGCTCTAGTTTATTGGGTTTAGGGTGTTACAATGGGTATCAAATAAATTTTAGTATAAAAATTATGGACTAGGTTTATAAAAAAATATATTAGAGAACATAACCCTATGAAAGACTCTAAGGATGAGTATAAGTATAAGATAATATCATAATACTTTTATAAAGTAAATATTGTGTGGTTTTCTTAGAAAATACATCTCTGTATTGATAATGGAAAGTGGATACAGATATGAAAAAATTAACCTAGGGGTAACAACTATAAAAGGGGTGGATTATTTATTAACTCAATCATTACCAGTGCATGATGAGTGGGCCTAAGAATGCACACCTGGATAGACATCCATTATGAAATATTTGAAAATATTTTATGATTTGAAGATATTCCAACAGATACTATGAATATGATTATGAGATTATTTATGCATAAATATTTAATTTATGTTAAGTGTTACACCAAATCTAGAATTATAATTCATAATTCTATGTGTAATTTTAGTATATACATTTGTCTAGAAATAGCTCATAGTAGAAGGAATTGAAACTGTATTTATAAACATAATATATATAGGTATTTCCCTCATGGGAAAGAAAATAAAGATAGAGATGGAACTGAAAATATTATAACTATATTGGGGAAGTTGACTCAGGTTATGGCCAATAACATTTTCCATATGGAGTATCATGTTGATCGCCAATGTGGTTCAATAATGTTGGAAAACTTTATGTGAAAAAAAACTCTATCATTCAATGAGATTATTAATCCATTAGTAGTTGATAAATGTATCAAGTCCCTTGATAAGATATTTCTTTCTTTGGGAATTATTAAAATAGAGAAATTTATCATGGATGTTTATCATCTCAAAGGAGACGCTGATCAATGGTGATCATTGATCTAAAACACTAAGGAGTTGGATGAAATAAATAGTTTTTTGTGGAATATTTTCAAGGATATATTCTTAAAAAAATACTTTCTTCACAAGAAATGAGATGATATGAAGAGGCAATTCCTTAATAAAAGGAGAAACAAAGAAGAAAATCTTGCTGAATATAAAGCTAACTTTATAAGGTTAACAACACATGTTGCAAATTATATACATAATATAATGAGTAATATTTATTATTTCTTTAATGGGATTAATCCTAGCCTTAAAAGGACATTAGTCTATAAAACATTTTTATTATATGATGATATAGTATCAAGTTCCATCAAGATAGAAAAACAATTACCCAAATATTATGTTTTCTAGGGAAAATAAGAAAATAAGTGGGTGATCAAGAACTATAGAAAGGGAAATATGATAAAAGGTAAGAAGGGAAGGGTGGAATTTTTAAATAATAATAATTTTGGAAAGAAAAATCATGAAACATTATTAATGGGAATTGGAGTTTGATTAATTTGTAGATATAAAGTCCACTAGGATTTTTATTTAAAGCATAAGAAATAAGTTATTAATTTCCAATGATTTTACTTTAAGGAGATGAGGCAATATTTTAATGAATACCCCAATTTTTAAGGACATTTTATTTAAAATTACAAGGTAGGAAGTCCAATATTATGTGATCACTATAGCTGATGTTTAAGTTACTAAATATGTAGTGACATGTGTGTTGATCATAGCCTCAAATATAACTAATGCTTTATTTGATTTGGGATCTTCACACTCTTTTATATCTTTAATTTTTTCCAATAAATTTATAGATTTACCTAATAACTTATGAATCCTAGTGGAAATCTTACTGTAATAAGGATATTTCAGTTATTCCCCATTATGACACATAAAATTTCCCTTTTTATAAACTTGATTATTATAATTGTAGTTTTATTTAACATATTCTGTGGTATAGATTGGATTTCAAATTAAAATGTGAAAATTTATTACTGAGAGAAAGAGATTATGATTTTTGATGGAGATATAGAATTCCATGTATTTTGAGAGAATACTACATCATTTGAATCATGTATAAATCCACCTTCAATAGACCTCCTTAATGAAATTCTTGGATTAGAAGAGAAGACACAACCTATGAATGGGAAAGGTGTCCTTAGAATAGAGGATGCACATATTTTGTAGGAATATATTGATGTGTTTCTCAAAGAACTACCCAAACAACCACCTAATAATGAATTTGAGTTTTCCATTGATCTCATTTCTATCTACAAACCTATTTCTAAGAATTCATATAGGATGACCACAGTGGAATTAGTGGAACTAAATAAACAACTATGAGAGTTGTGTGATAAGGGATTTATACAACCTATTATTTCACCATGGAGATCCCCTATTCTTTTTGTTAAGAAAAAATACGGGTCTATGAGATTATGCATCGATTATAGGGAAATCAATTCCATTACAATAAAGTACAAGTATCCTATACCCCACATTGATGAATCGTTTGATCAACTTCATGTATCATAATATCTTTAAAATATTTATCTTCATTCCGGGTATCATCAAATACAAGTAAAGAAGGAAGATATTACAAATATGACATTTCATATGAGGCATAAACATTAAAAATTTATAGTAATTCCCTTTGGATTGACTAATGAAGCCCTTGTTTTTATAGATTCAATGAATTGAAATTAAAGTATTATATTAATAATTTCATTGTGGTATTTATTGATGATATCTTGATTATTATCTAAAATTTTAGATGAACATAAGAATCATTTGTAAATCATTCTTAAGTCTCATAGAGAAAAGGAGTTATATAGAAAATTTAGAAAATGTGAATTATGGATTCATAGTGTTTATTTTCTTGGCCATATTGTCTCTAAGGATAGAATTTTAGTTGATCCATAAAATAGAAAGGTATTTATGGAATGAAAATGCCAATAAATATAACTGAGGTATGTGGTTTCTTTGGTTTATCAGGTT
Source organism: Viscum album (assembly GCA_963277665.1). Classification (NCBI taxonomy): domain Eukaryota; kingdom Viridiplantae; phylum Streptophyta; class Magnoliopsida; order Santalales; family Viscaceae; genus Viscum; species Viscum album. Next base: position 1,143,986,581 of record OY728139.1, on the reverse strand, counting down.
ACTATCAATGATTTATTCAAAAACATTCTCAATTATCTACCTTTTAACCAAGTTGATATGTAAAGGAGGTAAGTTTATATGGTCAAAATAATATAATTAATGTTTTAAATAATTAAATATAATATTTCTCAGTGCACAAATATTTAATTTACCATCGAGAAGGGATGAATTTGTGATATATAGTGATGCATAAAAGAAAGGAACTGGACATGTCCTTATATAGAATGATAGTTTTTTTTTCTTATCCATCAAGACTGTTAAATAATTATGAACATAATTATCCAATCTATGATCTTGATTTTGAAGTACTAATATTTACATTGAAGGTATGGAGGAATTACCATTATGGTGAAAGATGTAAAATAAATATGAATCATAAATGTTTTAAATACACCTTATCATAAAAAGAGGTCAATATGAGGAAAAATCGATGGTTAGAATTCCTCAAGGATTATGATTTTTTTAGTACACTACCACCATAAAAAGGTAAATATGGTAGTTGATGCATTGATTATAAAATATCATATAGTTTTTATTAAAATGACAATTGAAAAAGATCCTATATTCATGGATTTAGTAAAGTTGGATATGAGAAAGGAAGGTGATGTTGGACAACTAATTATTATCCAATATATCCCATGTACATTATGATTTGATGATCTCAAAAACCCTTTATAAGTTTCTAATGATTTTTTAAGTTTGTTCATATTATTTTACCTTTATTTAAGTTTTTTCATCTTCTTTTACCTTTATTTAAGTTCATTATTCTCTAATTATGTAATTATGGAAGTTTACTAAAAAAAATTTAAGACTGGAAAATTATGTTATGTGAAGACTTTTCCTATATGGACATTTGGCTATGTCGACTAATAAATCAGCTACATGAAGTAATCACCTATATGAATTAGCTATGTTGCAGAATCATCTATCTTAGAAAATGACTATGTAAATGAAACACCTTGTGAATTGGTTATGTAGAGTAACTGGTTGTTTGAATTGGATCCATAGAATATTCGGATACATGGTTCTAATCAGCTATGTGGTTTAGTCACCTACATCAAATTCATATATGTGATAGATATGGGTATTTAATTTGGATATGTGAGAAAATAAACCATGTGAAGAGCGAATATGTGGATCAATTTGGCTACGTGAATTAAAATCCATGAAATTAGGCTATGTGGTGATCTATAATTGGATACGTTGTTTTGTAACCTGAATATTTATTATCACTAGAGTACTCTCAGTGGAAATTAATGATGACATTGATTCATTAAATAGTGTACTACATTTTTATATAAAAAATCATTTTTATAAAAGGTTCCAAATAGCAAGTGAAGAAAATAATAAAAAATAATTTATCGCTCTGTCGTGTCGCTAAGGTATTTTGAGAAAATGATATATAGAATTTAATTATGAAGCCATATTTTATGGAATATTATGCTGTGAAATAAAGTGATAAGATATTAAAGAGTATTCAAACAACAAAAAATATAATTAAGAACATTCACTCACTCTCCCTCTCTCTCAAAGCTTTCTATGATTCTTCTATGTGATAAGAAAAAGAATAATAAGAGACAAGTTTTTTATAGTTATGATATCAATATTAACTTTTATGTGTTTTTTTAAACTCCCCTAAAGATATACTTTACATATATTTTCACTCCTAGAGAACCCTTATGTAACGCCCCGACCCCAGAAGCCCAGAGTCACTGCATTATTACATGACATTGGCATGATCACAAAAGATCAAATCTCGAAAGACCAATTAGTTTAGTAGCCTTGGAAGTAATAGATACATTCATAAGGTTTACATTACATCATAGAATAGAAAACAACAACAACATTGTTTCAATAGAAAACACTGAGATCTCATAGACTATCCCTGCAGGTCAGTCATAATATACTTCTTCACATCCTGGGAAAAATAAAACATAGAAAGGGGTGAGCTCAGATGCTTAGTAAGGATAAAAATATAGTTGAAACTTTCATAAATAAGCAAAAACATTTAAGGAAATGTATAAGACTAAAACAAAATCCTTTTAAACTTGAACTTAAACATAATATGGCAAATATAAAAATCAAATAATTCCATTTACTTATTCACATGGATATTCTACTAGTTGAATAATCACATGCAATATCAATATCCACTTTCATAATGATGGAATGCATAATTCCAGACTTTTATAACCACATATTCAAGGACTTGTGAAAAGACTACAAATAAAATTTTGTCGAGGCCTTGTTCCAAGACACTAGTTTTCTCATGAGACCTACCGATGCATCGAGGAACTATAGCGGGCTCCACCCGTCACATATTAAGTCCAATGCATTCCCCATATGAAAAGGTTTAAACATAACATAAACATTCGTATTAAAACTAGCATATGAAATGTCAATAATTTATCCACAAACCATGAATGGTGTAAAAATAACACATCCAGAGTCAAGCATATCACAAAAACTTCAATATAATATGGAAGTTTTGTATCATAATAAATCGACTTCAAATAAGCTTAAAATCCATCAAAGGATATTGACATAGATGAAATCAAAACCTTTTTAGAGAAATATGTATTTCTATTTTGAAATCATTTAAAAGTCATGTAATTATAAAATAAAACATTTATTTTTGAAAATATTCTTATAAGATTTTAAGGGAAGCTTCGACGTTGTTATAATGGCGGAAAATAGCCGCACCCTCCGTATAAGTTACATTCTTACCTTAATTTTGTCGAAAAGGTCATAAGGTACCTTGTTTGGAAAATGATGGAAAGAATCCTTTCAACCCATTTTATAAAATTTCAAACAAGGGTATAAATGACTTTAATACATAGTCATATTAAATAGTAAAAATGTTTTGGAATACATTTTTAAGAAACATGGAAGTGGGTGATGAAGAAGTCCCAGTAGATACTTATGTAAAAACAACCACGAATAATAAAGAGATTGTGAAATTAACCCTTACCTTATAATTTTACTTGGTTGAGGGTGGATTAAACACATGTATAATGGTGAAATAAATGTTATTAAATTATACAAGAATTATATACATTAATATGATATCATATATGATCTTTTAACATTGCTTTGTTAATAATATCTTAGTATTATCTTCGTTTCAGGTGTTAACTGATTCATTTTTCATTATATGATTTGTTACGTAAGTAATGTTTTTTGTGGATAGGATATATATTATTCATATTCAGAATGATATTAAGTCTTTAAAAATTATTTTTAATCATCTAATGAAAATTATTCTTGAATGAATATGATGGGGAATGAATCTCATCGCATTCGTGGAGACGGTAATCCGTACATATGCACGGACGACAATATCATTATTTTGATATTAAAATAATATATAATTGGATGTTATATCATATATAAAGAATAATTATCATGTTATATTTATTATTTACATCAATTACACATCATTATTATACCCATCCAAATAATAATGTATTGAATAACAATTACACCACGACATGAAGACGATAAGCCGTACGTACGCACGTATGGTGACATGTCATTCAAAAGATGGATAGAATAATGAATATGGTTGTGCCATATTTATAATAAAATAATAGTATATAGAATATACTGTATTTATTATTTTATAATGGAAACAACAAAGAAATAGGAAGTGGAAGAAGAAAGGAACTTGAAAGAGGTGATGAAATATTTACCTCTTTTTCAGGTTCTTCCTTTTGATTTGATCAAAAGGGATCCTTAGGTTGGTTTTATGACTAAATTAAGGCCTCTAGGATCAAGGTAGGACAGTTGAGAGGGTATTAGGGAAGTTTTTTTCCAAGAAAAAAGGATTTTAAGGTGTGAATTAGAGAGAATTCGGAGTGCCCTTTTATAAGAGGGGTGAGGGGCACCTTAGGAAAAGCTAAAAATATTATTTTATAATAAAATCATTTTTGGTTTCTAATGGCTCAAAAATGAATTATTTAAAGTATAAGGTGGGTATGGGTCTAAAACCACTCAACCAATAGGTTTTAGATAGGTTTGGGTCACTATATTAACTTTATCTTTTAGATTTAACTCTTTGTTAAATAGTTTGACATTTACCATGTCTCTTTATATTTTTATATTATATGGTTAATAAACTTCCTATATACTTCCAAGAGAACCCCAAGTGGTTCATTATTGATAAACCTATCATTATATAAGTCTTTTGACTGAACCTTAGCTTTTTAGGAATATAATATTAATTAATAATATAATATTTGTTTTAAAAACTCTTTTATGTCAATTTTGACACTATTTGGTATTTTGTTTTTGCTAAATTTATAACAGCATTATTACTTCGAAAAAATTTTATCTAACCAACCCTAATATGTAATATGAACCTAGAAAATTAGTGGAATTCATAAAAAGTCTCAAATTACATTTATTTGGATATTTATAATATGAATTATTTTAATCTTTCATTAATACGGTAATTAATGCATCATCATTGTGTCATAAATAAATTTAAATATTTAATGTTTAAAAAATATAAATAAAATAACATTATGTAGGAAATATTTTTATCTTTATAAGGAATATTTATAGTCAAATTTATCTTATTTTTAACACTATATTAAAAATGGTTTAGTAATTAAACTTTGAATTTAACAGTTTTAACTCTTCTTTGAATTAAATAATAATAAATGTCCTAATATAATCCAAGTAAACCTAAAGGATCATATTTTATTTCTAAATTTGTTTTTGGTTGAATTAAACTTATACAATAGAATTAGGAAATGTGTTAGGGTAATAACAATGTCATTTTACCCTTAATTGCCCTATTTACTTTTAAATGTGGCAAGTAAAAGTAAAATGTTACTATTCACCAAAAATTATTTTCATCTTATTGAACCACATTTTAATTATTGATATCAACCGTGTCTCTCTAAGTTTTGAAATTCAACTCACAGAAGCGGTAAAATTAAGTTTTATGTAAATTTGCAAATGCTCCTAGGAGATGGGTAAAAGACGGAAAAGTTCAATAAAATTTTTATATATCTAAAATTTTTATAAACTGACTCCAATGAATTATATTGAACTTATATAGGTATTATGTATCTATTTTTACCTAAAACAAATTTAAATAAAATAAATAATTATTTAAATAAAAATTCGGTTTTAAACAATAACTCAGTGTTTTTCACTATTCATCAAAAATTGAATGTTTTCGAAAAAATACCAAAAATTCACCCTAGGCTAATTTCGTTATTATGAATCCAAAAATGAAGTCCATTTTGAAATATAAAATTTATAAAGTTTCAAAAAGTGGGTATTACTATTCATAACGGCTAGTTTGATTGGTTGTGGCGTGTTAGAACTCGAAGTTGCGTACAACACACACTATTGTATTATTCAAAGGGAAACATACCGTGGAAGCTTGGGGTGTTAAATTCTCCCATCCTTCAAATAATTTAGCCCTCTAAATTTCTATAATATTACTGGATAAAAATACTCGGGTGTTTCTTCATCATAAGTTCCTCGAATTCCCATGTTGCCTCTTCCATCTTATGGTTTCTCCATAGAACTTTTACCAGACGAGTCATCCGGTTTCTCAGCACTTGTTCTCTTGTATCAAGAACCTTGACAGGCTCTTCTCAATAAGATAGATTGGGTTCTAGTTCTAATTCCTCATAGGTAAGTACATGCGTTGGGTCAGACATGTATTTTCTCAACAGTGATACGTGGAACACATCATGAACTTTGGAGAGACTTGGAGGCATTGCCAAACGGTAAGCTACAACCGCAATTCGTTCTAGAATTTCGAAAGGTCCGATGTACCTGGGACTCAATTTACCCTTCTTACCGAAATGTATAACACCCTTCCATGGAGATACCTTCAAGAAAACACGATCTCCTACATGAAATTCCAAATCCTTCCTTCAGTTATCGACATATCTCTTCTGCCTACTTTGAGCTACTTTGATTTAGTTTTGGATTACCTTTACCTTTTCCATCGTTTCCTCCATAAGTTCTGGGCCTACGAGTTTTCTTTCACCAACATAATCCCAACAGGTTGGTGTGCGACATCTCTTTTCGTATAACGCTTCATATAGTTCCATCTTATTACTTGAGTGGAAGCTATTGTTATAGGAAAATTCCACCAGAGGTAAATATTGATCCAACATCCCTTTAAAGTCAAGTGAGCATGATATCAACATGTCTTCTAAGGTTTGAATAGTCCGTTCTGATTGTCCATCAGTTTGGGGGTGGTAGGCAGTGCTCAAATGAAGTTCAGTATCCAAGGATTTCTAAAGACTTTTCCAGAATCTTAATGTAAAACGTGGATCATGATAAAAACAATCAATAGTGGTACTCCATGAAGTTTTACAACTTCATTAATATATAGTATTTCTAATCGTTCAAGTGGTAAATCTTCTCTTATAGCAAGAAAATGTGATGACTTGGTAAGATGATCAACAATGACCCATATTGGATCGTTCTTTCGAGGAGTCTGTGGTAGTCCCATGACAAAGTCCATTGTAATATTATCCCATTTCCACTCAGGTATGGGAAGAGGTTTCATGACTCCTCCAGGCTATTGCCTTACAACTTTCACTTTTTGATAAACCATACATCTTGACAAAAAATCAGAATTCTCCCTCTTCATGTTGTCCCACCAAAAATGTTCCTTCAAATCTCTATACATTTTGGTGCTCCCAGGGTGTATAGAGAAATTGGAGCTATGAGCATCATCCAACAATTCTTTTTTTAGGTAAGGTATATTAAGAACACAAAGTCTCTTCCCAAATTTCAAAATTCCATCTTCATACAAAAAGTCACTCAATCTCCCATCATTCACAGCTTTAATATTCTTTTTAAACTCTTTATCACCGGTCTGAGAACTCTTTATCATTTCTAGTAAAGATGGTTTGGCAACCATTTGAAAAAGTATTGATGTTTCACCTTCCATGGTGATTCCCATATCCATATTTACTAGATCCATGTATATAGGATCCTTTTCAAGTCTCATATTGTTCAAAATCCATGATCCTTTCTACTCAAAGCATATTCCACCTTATTTTCCTTCCTTGTGTGGTAGTGTATAGTGAAATCATAATCCTCGAGTAGTTCAAGCCATCGCCTTTGCCTCATGTTGAGTTATTTCTGTGAGAAAATATACTTCAAACTCTTATGATCAGTATATATCTCACATTTTTCACCATAGAGATAATGACTCCATATCTTCAAATCAAAGATTACAGATGATAACTTAAGATCATGAGTAGGATAGTTTTTCTCATTAATTTTTAGCTGTCGTGATGCATAGGAAATAACCCTATCATTCTACATAAGGACACAACCAAGTACTTTCTTTGATGCATCACTATAAATAACAAACCCATCATTCCCCGATGGTAGAGTCAATATAGGAGCATTGACTAATATTCTCTTCATTTCTTCCAAACATTCTTCACAATCTTTTTTCCAAACAAATTCAACCCCTTTACATGTGAGCTTTGTTAATGGGTTAGCCAACAGGGAAAAATTATGGACAAAACGTTGATAATAACCTGCTAAACCAATAAAATTGTGTACCTCAATTATACTCGTCGGTGTTGGACATTCTTGGATTTCCTTGGTCTTATAAGGATCAAAAGAGATTCCATCCTTAGAGACAATATGGACAAGAAAAGAAATCTCCTGAAGCCAGAATTCATACTTTCTAAACTTCCCATATAATTCATGTCTTTTAAGAGTCTTCAGGATAATGCGCAAGTGATTTTAATGATCTTTGAAGATTTTGGAGTATACCTAAATATCATCAATAAATACCACTACAAAGTCATCAAGATATTTCTTGAAAACTCTATTCATTAGATCAATGAAAACAGAGGGTGCATTATTCAATCCAAAAGGCATTACTGTAAAATCGTAATGCCCGTACCTGGTTCGAAATGCTGTCTTTGAAATGTCTTCCTTCTTCACACATAACTGATGATATCCAGATCGAAGGTCAATCTTTGAAAAGTATTGATATCCCTGAAGTTGGTCGAATAAATCATCAAAGTGAGGTAGGGGATACTTGTTCTTTATTATTATATCATTGATCTTCTTGTAATCAATGCACAACCTCATAGATCCATCTTTCTTCTTAACAAAAAGGATAGGGGATCCCCATGGAGAAACACTAGGGCGAATAGATCCCTTATTACTCAATTCCTATAGTTGTTTATTTAGTTCCACTATTTCCACAGTGGCCATTCTATAAGGGGTATTCGATATGGGCCTTGAACCAGGAATTAAATCAATAGAAAACTCAATTTCTCGTTCTGGAGGATGTCCAAGTAAATCTTCGGGAAACACATCAACATATTCTTTCATAATAGGTATATACTTTATTTGAACATTACTTTCCTCACCCATAGTTATTTCATTCTCTTCCTCCCCAATAATTGAATTTAGTTGAGTTACTGGGGGTGGATCTAGATAAGAATCAAGTGGTGACATTTCTGCTCTAAAGATAAGGTGTTCTTTATCATCGTCATAAAAAATAGTAACCTCCTTCTTCTTACAATAAATTTTTTCATCATGGTCCGAAAGCCAATCCATACTGAGGATTATATCAAATTCAATCATGGGTATGATGATGAGATCAGCAGATAAAGAACATTTATATGATCTAATGGGGATTGATTCACAAAAATTTGTTGCAATGATACTTCCCTTAAGAGTTTTGACTGACAACTCCCTTGTTAAATAAAATTAGAAATATTTAATTTTCTTAGCAAACTGGGAAGATATGAAACAATGAGATGATCTAGAATCAAATAAAGAATTTTGTAAACTTGAGGAAACCATTAAATTACCTGCCACTATGTCTTTCAGAGCTTCAACCTCAGCAGTAGTGATAACATAAGCTTGGCCTTGATCCCTTGGCGTTTTCTGAGGTAATTTCCCCTGATGCTTAGGACATTCATTATCAAAATTCCTCATTTCTCTACAATTGTAGCATTCAACATCGACAACCTCTTTCTTCCCCTTGAAATCACGAGCTTGGTGGCCTTTTTCACCACACTTGTAACAGACTCCTATTCCCTTCATGCAAGTACCAGGGTGTTTCTTCCCACATTTACTGCAGGACGGATATTCAACTTTTCCCTTCTTCCACTAATTTCCATTTCCAGAGTGTTCAATAGATCTCTTCTTCTCTTTCTTTTCTTTAAAGTTGTAATAATTAGAGAATTATTTTTCTATCTTGATAGCACATTAGAAAATATTTTCGTACGACAAGAAGGATTGTGAGACTAATGCTTGACGGAGAAATGGTTTTAACCCATCAAAGAAACGATCAATCTTACTTCTTGGGTTACATATATAATCTGCAGCATGCCTCACTAACCTTTTAAAGTTATCCTCATACTTTGTGACATTCTCATCCTCCTTTTTCCTCAGACTTAGAAATTGCCTTTCCATATCTAATCGATGGTCATGAGGAAAGTATTTTTCTAAGAAAAGCTCTTTAAACTCCCTCCATTCCATATTTGATACTTTATCATCTTCCTTTGTGTTTTGAATCAATGACCACCATTGATCAACATCTCCAGTGAGGTGGTAAACTTCCATGACAACGTTTTCCCTTTCACTACTCCCAAGGCATGAAATATTTTCTCTAAAGAATTTATCCATTTCTCAACTAATAATGGATTTTTACTACCATTGAATGTTGGTGGTTGTTTCCTCATGAAGTAATCTAACATTGATCCTCCACGTTGTGGATCAGGGTGCTCCATACAGGTAAAGTTATTATTCATAACCTAAGTGAGTTGTCCCAGTATGGTGATTAGCTGATCAACACTAGTTGAATCAAAAACTCCACTATAATTATCTTGAGTAGGAGGAAAATCCCTACATGGAGTGCGTGCATTGATACAGTTTCCATTCCTTCCACTAGGCACCAATTCTAAAAAATGGCATAAACTAGATTATTTTATGAATCGAAATACATAAATCCAAACTTGTAAAACCCTTAACATAAACTGAATAGTTTATGGATATAATACATAATCATAAAAAAATGTTTTCTTTGAGGAAGTATATACTCATAAACCCTTCATAATGGTTTGTAAAGAAAATAATAATTATCCTAAGCATATCCCCCAGGAGTGTCGTAACCAAGAGTGCAGCAAGGCCCGTTGTTGTGCACCAGTTCCCATTCGAGTCTAGCTCAAAGTAGTGTTTTCGTATTTTACCCTTAGGTACATCTGTGCCAGAACTGCCTCTACCTGCTCATATCTAGACAAGGATGTATTTCTTGGAAAACTCAAAAAATCTCTACAATACCAAAATTATAAGAAGTTATTCTATACTAATCCTCAAAGTCTATCTTAGGGCTATGTGCTCTAATCAGAGTTTATCTAAATCTAGTTTCCAAGGTTTGTACTAAACTTCCTCTGATACCAACTATAACGCCCCAACCCCAGAAGCCCAGAGTCAGTGCATTATTACATTACATTGGCATGATCACAAAAGATCAAATCTTGAAAGACCAATTAGTTTAGTAACCTTGGAAGTACTAGATACATTCATAAGGTTTACATTACATAATATAATGAAAAACTATAACAACATTGTTTCCATATAAAAAATTGAGATCCCATAGACTATCCTTGCAGGTTAGTCATAATATACTTCTTCGCATCTTGGAAAAAATAAAACATAGAAAGGGGTGAGATTATATGATCAGTAAAGATAACAATATAGCTGAAACTTTCATAAATAAGCATAAACATTTAAGGCAATTTATAAGACTAAAACAAAAGCCTTTTAACTTGAAGTTCAACATAATATGGCAAAGATAAAAATAAAATAATTCCATTTACTTATTCACATGAATATTCTACTAGTTGAATAATCACATGCAATATCAATAGCCACTTTCATAATGATGTAATGCATAATACCAGACTTTTATAACCACATAGTCAAGGCCTTGTGCCAAGACTACAAATAAGATTTTGTCAAGGCCTTGTGCCAAGACAATAGTTTGTCTCATGAGACCTACCGATGCATCAAAGAGCTATAGCGGGATCCACCCATCACATATTAAGTCCAATGCATTCCTCATATGAAAAGGTTTAAACATAATATAACCATTCGTATTAAAACTAGCATACGAAGTGTCAATAATTTATCCCCAAACCATGAATGGTTTAGAAATAACACATCCACAGTCAAAAATATCACAAAACCTTCAATACAATATGGAAGTTTTGTATCATAATAAATTAACTTCAAATAAGCTTAAAATCCATCAAAGGATGTTGACATAGATTAAATCAAAACCTTTTTTTTGAGAAATATCTATTTCTATTTTGAAATCATTTAAAAGTAATGTAATTATAAAAGAAAACATTTATTTTTAAAAATATTCTTATAAGATTTTAATGGAATCTTCGACGTTGTTATAATGGCGGAAAATAACCGCACCCACCATATAAGTTAAAAAAACATTCTTACATTAATTTTGTCGAAAAGGTCATAAGGTACCTTGTTTGGAAAACAACAGAAAGATTCCTTTCAACCCATTTTATAAAAATTCAAACAAGGGTATAAATGAATTTAACCCATAGTCTAGTAAATAGTAAAAATGTTTTGGACTACATATTTAAGAAACATGTAAGTTAATGATGAAGAATTCCTAGTAGATACTTATGTAAGAACAACCTCAGATAATAAAGAGATTGTAAAATTAACCCTTACCTTGTACTTTTCCTTGGTCGAGGGTAGGTTAAACTCCTATATAATGGTGAAATAATTGTTATTAACTTATACAAGAATCATATACATTAATATGATATCATATATGATATTTTAACATTACTTTGTTAATAATATCTTAGTATTATCGTCGTTTCAGGTGTTAACTGATTAATGTTTCTTTATATGCTTTGTTACATAAGTAATGTTTGTTATGGATAGGATATATCCTATTAATATTCATAATTATATTAAGTCTTTAAAAATTATTTTTAATCATCTAATGAAAATTATTCTTGAATGGATACGACGGGGAATGAATCTTATCGTGTTCGTGGAGACGGTAATCTGTACGTACGCACGAGCGAAAATATCATTCTTTTGATATTAAAATAATATATAATTGGATGGTATATCATATATAAAGAATTATTATAATTTTATATTTAATATTTACATCAATTACACATAATTATTATACCCATTCAAATAATATTGCATTGAATAACAATTACACCACGACGTCGAGACGGTAAGCCGTATGTACGCACGTATGGTGACATGTCATTCAAAGGATGGATAGAATAATGAATATGGTTGTTACATATTTATAATAAAATCATATTATATATAAGATAATGGAGTTATTATTTTATAATGGAAACAACAAAGAAATAGGAAGTGAAAGAAGAAAGGAACTTGAAAGAGGTGATGGAATATTTACCTCTTCTTCGGGTTCTTTCTTTTTATTTGATCAAAAGGGATCCTTAGGTTGGATTTTTGACTAAATTAAGGCCTCTAAGATGAAGGGAGGAAAGTTGAAATAGTATTTGGGTAGAGGTTGGCTGAGAAAAAAAGGCTTTGAAGGTGTTAATTATAGAGAATGGAGAGTGCCCTTTTATAAGAGGGGTGAGGGGCACCTTAGGAAAAGCTAGAAATATTATTTTATAATAAAATAATTTTCGATTTCTAATGGCTCCAAAATAAATTATTTAAAGTATAATGTGGGTATGGGTTTAAATACACTCAAAAAATAGGTTTTATACAGGTTTGGGTCAATATTTTAACTTTATCTTTTAGATTTAACTCTTAGTTAAATAGTTTGACATTTACCATGTCTCTTTGTATTTTTATATTATATGGTTAATAAACATACTATATACTTCCAAGAGAACCCCAAGTGGTTCATTATTGATACAAATATCATTATATAAGTCTTTTGTACTAACATTATATTTTTTGTAATATAATATAAATTAATAATATAATATTTGTTTTATAAACTCTTTTTTGTCAATTTTGACACTATTTGGTATTTTGTTTTTTCTAAATTCATAAAAGCATTATTACTTCGAAAACAATTCATCTAACCAACCCTAATATGTCATATTAACCTATAAAATTAGTCTAATTCATAAAAAGTCTCAAATTACACTTATTTGGATATTTATAATATCAATTATTTTAATCTTTCATTAATACAGTAATTACTGCATCATCATTGTGTTATAAATAAATTTAATTATTTAATATCTAAAAAATATAAATAAAATACAATTATTTAGGAAATTAGTTTATCTTTATAATTAATATTTATAGTATAATTTATCTTATGTGTAACTCTATATTAAAAATGGTTTAGTTATTAAACATTGAATTTAACACTTTTAACTCTTCTTTGAATTAAATAATAATAAATGTCCTAATCTAATCCATGTGGACCTAAAGGATCAAATTTTATTCCTAAGGTTTTTTTGGTCTAATTACACTTATTAAATAGAATTAGGACATGTGTTAGGGTAATAATAATTCCATTTTTACCCTTAATTACCCTATTTACTTTTAACCGTGGTAAATAAAAGTAAAAAGTTACTATTCACAAAATATTATTTTCATATTATTGAATCACATTTTACTTACTGATATCAACCATGTCTAGGATATTTGAAATTCAACTCATAGAAGCGGTAAAATTAAGTTTTATGTAAATTTAAAAATGTTCCTAGGAGGTGGGTAAATGACGGTAAAAAAGTTCAATAAAATTTTTATATATATAAAATTATTAAAAACTGAATCCAATGAATTATATTGAACTTATATAGGTATTATGTATCTATTTTTACCTAGAATAAATTTAAATAAAATAAATAATTATTTAAATAAAAATTCGGTTTTAAACTATAACTCAGTGTTTTTCACTATTCATCAAAAATTAAAAGTTTCCAGAAAAATACCAAAAATTCACCGTAGGATAATTTCGATATTACGAATCCAAAAATGAAGTCCATTTTGAAAGATAAAATTTATAAAATTTCAAAAAGTGTGTATTAATATTCATAATGGCTAGTTTGATTGGTTGCGGCATGTTAGAACTCGAAGTTGCGTACAATACATGCTATTGTATTATTCAAAGGGAAACATACCATGGAAGATGGGGGTGTTACACCTTATATTCTATCAGCTTCATCATAAAACAATTTGCTTCATTAATAATAGATCTTATTCTTTCTTACTGTAAGAAGTGACAACTCCTTGTACTGAGTGTTGAAGTCTGGTGTTTTTGAAAATAATTATAGGATCCTGGTAAATTCTCCTAGTTTTGTACCAAGTTATGGATGCTTTCACTAAGTCAGGGAGTCCCTTAGAAAAGTACTGGTACTAGTGAAAATGACCAAGCTCGAGGAGTTGAGCACTGGTGGAGTGGACTAGGGGATATATATTCCCTAAACCACCATAAATCTCTTATGTGTGATATTTTTCTTATTGGTTTTATTTTCACTTATTAATTGTATTAAGAAAAGATAAAAAATTATCAAACCTTAAATGTTAGTGGTTTTAAGTGAAGAAAATTTCAATAACTCAATTCACCCCCTATCAAGTCTTAATGCAGTTATTATCCAACCAATAATTGGTATAAAAGGTTGTGAATTTTGAGTTATAAAATATAAAAGGTTGATGTATTAAGATCATATTCAAATGGATGCTATGGATGAAAACAGAGAAGTTATGTATATGATAATATATCCTTATTTCAATGGATAAAATTTTGGTTATTGGAAGGTATGAGTTATTATATACATTAAGAATCTTGATCTAAAGGTTTATGTAAAATTTTTGTATCCTTACATTTTTCCTGATGGATATACAGAGAAATGGGTTGCTACTATAGAAGGAGAATATGATCTAAACTCAAAAGTTATGAATGTTATATTATGTGGACTAGGTCCAGATGATTTCAACTGAGTTTCATAATGTGATAAAACTTATGAGATGTGGAAAACAATATTAGTATCTTATGAAGGTAATTATAATGTAAGAAATTTTAGTTATAACACTAAAAAGTATAATTAGAACACATTCATGATAGTTTATAGAGAAACCATAACATAGATAAATGGATGGTTAATAGATATTTTGAATAATATTTCTTCTATTAGAGAATCAATTTGTGAATATGAACAATATCTAAAATTTCTTAGAGTGATACCATCCAAGTGGAATGGAATCTCATATTCTATCAGTAATCCATTAATGTAAAATATTTCAAAATAAAAAATCTCATCAAAACACTCAAAATTCATATGGCTGAGATGGAAGATGAAGCTACTAATACAAGTATTATTAATAAGAAGAACACTTCCTTAAAAATTACTACTTAAAAAGATGACATTAAGAGAAAAGGAATAAAAATTACCGAGTCATCTAATGAAGATAATTCAATTTTTTTTTTCATATAGTGATCTTACCCATTTAACAAGTAAGTTCAAAAAATTATACAATAGGTAAAGAGGATTCAATAAATACTTTAATAAGTACAAGAAATATGATGGTAGTTTTAAATAAGTAAGGTTCTAGGAATGAAAATATCTTGGGCACATCAAACTAGATTTTATACGGTACAAGATAAAAATAAATATAACAAAAAGTAAAAATGAAAAGAGATTCATGAAGGCCACATAGAGAACTTCTATGGATTATAGTGATAATAAATCTTATAAATCATAAGTTTTTATTTTCAATAAAAAGGAAAACATATTCTTTATAGACCACTCTTATGGGGCACAATCTTTTTATTCTCTTGAGCATGAATTTTATTTTTGAATTTAAAAAATTATATTTTGAAGAACTAAATGAGTATAGTTCCATGTTAGAAAAAAAATATTCAAGAATAAAAATAAATCCCTTAAAAAATTCTTATAATATCATTGTAAGTGAAAAAGTGGACTTAAATAAGAAATTCTATATATGAAAGTTAATATGTATTGTTCTGAATCTTTTGTTGAGAATGGTAACAAAATAAAAATCTTTAAAAAAGATCAATCCTTTAAAGATAGTAAAAGTGTTTTTAAAAAAGGATAAAATTACTTAATCAAATACTTGGAAATAATAATATTCAGAAAGATAAAGTTGGAATAAGAAATAAAGGTAAAAAAACAATTCTATATAAGAATAATTTTATTCATAGTTATAATAATAAAAACTTTTTTTCAATTATTTATTTTCATTAAGGAGAACAAAGAAACTATGATAATGGCTATAGTTTAATAAAATCATAATTTTGTGGATTTAAACATAAATTTATTTCATGAAATTTATCAAAATATAATGATGAAATTTTTAAATAGCACAAGAATATTTGAGTTCCCAAATATTTGGTTTCTAACACTTTAGAACTTAAGAGAACATGGGTACCAAAATTATTTCTTGTTTGATTTTTTTTATAGGAAAAAATATATATGATAAAAAATGAAAAATGGTATAAGGACAATGGATTATCAAGGAATATGAGTATATATTTCTCTAATTTCCATTATTTATATAAAATTGATGGAGGATATGTCACATTTGGTGAAAATTACAAGGGAAAGATTATGAGAGTTAGGTTAGTTGGAAATCCAAGCTTGGTTCTCATAAATAAATTATTCAATGTGGAAGGAATGAAAAAATTATAATATGTATTTCCCAATTTTTTTATGAAGGTTATTTTATATATTTTCCAAATAATGCCTATTCTATTTTCAATGATAAAATTCTTGAATTTAAGGAATCTAGAACTAATAATGTCTATACTTTAGATCTTAATTCTTTGTATAGTATAAAAATGAATTGATTAAATTATAAAAAAATTAATCTTATATTTTTTATAAAAGTCTTGGAAATTGTAATATTTATTCTTTGATAAAATTGTCTAAGAAAAATATAATTTCAGATTTATCTCAACTTAAATTGAACAAATATAAATTATGCGATGTATGTCAAATGGGAAAGCAACACAATTCATTTTTTAAATCAATTAAAGAGAATTATACATATAGTAATCTAGAACTTTTCCATATTAATTTGTTTGGACTTTCTAGAACAAAAATTCTAAGAGGAAAATCATTTATTTATGTGTTATTTGATGATTTCTCTATATTTAATGGGGTTTTATTTTTTACTGTTAAAAGTTAATGTTGTACTATTTTTATAATTTTTGTAATTTTTTTCAAAATAG
Organism: Viscum album; assembly: GCA_963277665.1. Lineage (NCBI taxonomy): Eukaryota > Viridiplantae > Streptophyta > Magnoliopsida > Santalales > Viscaceae > Viscum > Viscum album. The sequence continues at coordinate 1,143,969,369 of OY728139.1, read as the reverse complement.
AAAGATTACAAAATTATTACTTTGAGAAGTGAGAATGAGGGAGAATTTTAAAACCACGAGTTCAATTCTTATTGTTGAAAATATAGTATCAAACATATTTTTTAAGTCCCTAGAAAACCTCAACAGAAAAGTGTTGTTGAAAGGAGAAATATGTACTTTCAAGAAATTTCTTGGACTATGTTATGTGAATATAACCTGCCCACTCAATTTTGGGAAGAATTTATAAAAACATCATGTTATGTTATAAACATAGTTCTTATTAGGAATATTTTGAATAAAAAAACCTATTTATTGTAGAATTATAGAAATCCAAAAGATGGATACTTTAAAGTGTTTAGATGCAAAGTTTTCATTTTGAACACCAAGTCAAATATTGGTAAATTTAATCCAAAGGATGATGAAAGAATATTTAATTGTTATTATACCACTTCTTAATCATATAGAGTTTTCAACAAAAGGTCAGTGATTTGTAAAGAATAAACTCATGTGAAAACTGATGTGATTGATCTGTTTATTCATAAAATTACTCAAGTTTATAAGTTAAGTGATTCTTCCCTAAAACTATCTTTTAAAATAGAAAGGATTATGATTTGGAACTTGATTTTAGTGAACCAAATCCTAAAAGGGTGGATATTAGAGAACTAGAAAGTGTGATGCCTAGATAGGCTATAATCTTGAAAAAAAATCTCATAGATACCATTATAGGAAGCTTAGATAAGGCTATTTGGACTAAAATAAGTATAGGGAACCTTGAATAGTTTTCTATGATTTTATCTCAACAATAAGATAAAACCTTATAAGAATCCTTAGATGATGAGAGTTGGATTTTAGACATGTAATATGAGTTAAATCAGTTCAATAGCAAGAATTTATAAGAATTAGTTAATAGACCATATGATTACCCTATTATAGGAACAAAATGGGTTTTTATAAACAAACAGGATGATCATGGTGTGATCACTAGGAATAAGTCTAGATTATTGGCTAAAGGGTACAACTAAGAGGAAAAGATAGATTATGAAGATACATTTTAACTTGTAGCTAGATTAGAATCCATTAGAATTATCATAGACTATGAATCACACATAGATTTCAAATTATATCACATATATGTAAAATCAACATTTTTAAATATTAATATTATGGAAAAAGTTTATGTTGAACGACCTCTTGGTTTTGAAAATCCCCATTTTCCAAATTCTATTTTCAAAATATCAAAAGACCTTTATAGCCTTAAAAAACACCTAGATCTTGGTATGAGAGTTTAAGTTATTTTATTTTATCAAGTATATTCTTAGTAGGAAAGGCATATCCTACAAATTTCAAGAAAAATTCATCTCTAGATATTTTATTAGTTCATATTTATGTTCATGATGTGTTTTTTGGTTCTACAAATAAAAAATTGTTTAATTATTTTTTAAAACTCATGTAAAAACAATTTTAAATGATCATGATGGGTGCGTTAAATTTCTTTCTTGGTTTTTAGATTTATAAAAAATACTTTAGTAATGTATTTAATCAAAGAAAATACTTACTATACTTAAGAGGTTTGGACTCAAAAATAATAAAGTGCATTCAAATCCTATAAGTTATAATGAAAATATTGATGTGGATGAAGTTGGGAAACTAGTTGACAAAAAGTTATAAACCTGAATAATTGGAATTCTGCTGTATTTCACTACTAATATACTAGATATTATGTTTGTAGTATGATTATGTGATATATTCCAAGATAATCCCAAGGAATATCATTTTAATGATTATGAAATAATTTTAAGGTTTTTAAAAGGAAAAATTTCTCTTTCCTTAATTTTTCAAAAAACTTGTAATTTGAATTTGAATTCATATTCTGATGTCAACTTTGGTGGGTGTAGACTATATAAAAAGAGCACATCAAGAACCTACCACTTTCTAGGAAAAAATATAGTATCCTAGTCTCATAACAAACATCACTCAATTACATTATCTACAATTGAAGAAAAATATATAGTTGTGGGAAGTTTTTGTGCATAACTATTGTGGATGAAACACACATTAATAGATTTCGAATTCAATTATAATCAAATTTAAATCAAATGTGATAACCCTAATGCTACCATATTTTCAAATAATCCAATAAACCATTCAAGAACAAAGTATATAGATATAAGGCATCATTTATTAAGTGATCATGCTCAAAAAGGAAATCTATCTCTTGAATTTATCTCTACTAAGAATCTATTAGTTTATTTTTTACTAAATCCCTTGATTTTGAATGTTTTGATTTTATTGAGATGGAATTAGGGTTATGTGAATTTAAATTATTTTAATTTAATTTATTTTAATTATATATTAATTTATACATGTATTTTTATTTTATTTTTACTTAGTGCATTATGAATTTATTTGGGTGCATGACCTAACATGAAATCAAGATTCTCCTCACTTACTATTTATCTACTTCCCTTCGTTATTAAAGACAAAACACCACATATTGATTCTATCAACCTCCAACCAATCTTTCTATGATAGGGAATATAAATAGAAGAGATAAATTGGTTCCATATCCTCAAAGAATTCCAAGGCCGATGGTGTGTCATGTTGCGTGCTTGTAAGAAAGGTTGTGGACATAGATTGACTAAAAGAAACAAAGATGCTATTAAAAAAGGTTTTTGAGTTCCAATTATTGGAGTTTGTGTTTTATGAGAATAAGTTAGGTTTTATATTTAAATAATAAGTAGAGGAGCTCATGAGGAATTTAGAGTTTCAATTTTTAAAAATAGAGGATGTTCTCTCAACAAATGTAAATGGAAAATCTCTGTTAGTTTCATATATGGATATGGAGGAGATTTTTCACTTTCCTCATGAAGGTGAGATCAATTTTATTCAAAATTTAGATGGTAAAATCTCTTTAGTACCAAATAAAGTCTTCAAGTTTCTATTTGGTTCCTATTATTTTTTTAAAAAATGTTTTTAAGGACTTGAAAGTAAAATAGAAGGTTTTGTACACATTTATTAAAACTAGCATTTCTTAGAGAGAAGGGGTGAAGAAAAAGTATTATTTACTGACATATATCTTTTATATATCCTGATAAATAATTTCAAGTATAACCACCTATGGTACATGATATGGTTTAGGCATTATTTCTACCAGGGTGAATGGAATTTAAATTATTACCCTTATGTAAGACTTATTTCTTTGGTCTTAATGAAGAAAGAAGTGGACTTAAATGAAGATTAAAATGTTAAATAACATAAGAGAAAAACTCTATCCTCAATTATTATATAGGAATTTAGTTACAATTTGGATTCCTAATATAATTATTTAAGTCACGTTGGATAGGATTTTAGAGCATAGGTGGTTATACCACCTCCATGACTAACTCCGGGGGAGTCATCCAATACCTCACCTCCTAGGGATGTAGAACCAATAGAGATGGTGACTGATATTGATGTGTAGATGATTGGTGGTAATAGATCTAAGTATAATTTATCTAAATATATACTCATTGATGAATAAATTTATAATCAAGAAACTGCACCTGCTAGCATTACTGAGTTAGTTTACCTGGTTGTTCCTGCTATTGAGATAAATGATGAACTTGAAGTGGAATGGTTATTTGAGACCATGCCTTGTGTACCAACTACTGAGGTAAGATTAGAACATGAGGATAATCACATGGTAGTTTATACAATCCTCATATCACCTAATGATAATAGATATGGCAGTGGGGATATGATTATAGAGGCTAATAATCATTCATATACTCCAATTCACATTCTATCTCATCCACATGCGCAAGAGGATTCCCCTTCCATGAGAAAAAAATTTGAAGGATCAGATGTTGAGAAACACATGTAGACTTTTTCTTATGATGTTATGAAATTTTTTAATAATATCATAGGAGATTATGATATTATAAATAAGGAGATGATAACTTATAAAGATAATATTAGACAACTGATTGGATGTTTATTGACTTTGGATACTTATGGTAAGGTAGTTAAGATGATGGCCTCTCAAACTACCTTGAAAAAGAACATTCAACATGAGAAACCTATTGCCTCTAGTGTGAATACTAAGGAAGTTAAAAATGTGAAAGATCAAGTGAATGAGACTAGAGGAATATGTGTTACCAAGTCTATGGTAAATGAGTTTAGAGTGCTTGTGGCATCTCAAAGGGACCTGATTAAAAAATCATCAGTAGTTTAATTAAATCTTTTAGTGACTTCCCTTGATGAGATTCAAAGTTTCAAGACTGGAACGAAGGATATATTTCACACTCTAAAAATCATGGTTGTGAGTCATTTTTAATTCCTTAAGAGGTTTCACCCAGTAACACTTCTATTTCAGAATCTTCTATGGTTCTAGATTTCAAATAATGGTTTGATCAAATTTCATCAGATTTGATTTCCGTAAAATCTCAAATCTAGTCACTCTAATGTGACATGTTTACTTCTATGATTATACAAGAATTTAAAAAGGATATGTAAGTTCAATTTCAAGAAACTAGAGAAGATATTCATAGACTCGTTCTTGGGATAGATGTTTCCTTGAATGACATGGTTGACTATCTTCATGAATCTATATCCTTTATTGATACTATTGTTTATAAAACCTTAGAGGTATCTATGAAAATAATTGTAATGGACCGGGTTTTTGGGGTCCATTACTTTGATAAAATCTCTTGTTGGGTTTTCTGGTCTGGGAATCTCAGTGAAGTTTAGAACGATAGGCCTACCGGTAGCCTTAGCCTATCGGTAGTAGGCCTACCGGTAGCTCGGTCTACCGGTAGCTGCAGCCTACCGGTAGCTCGGTCTACCGGTAGCTGCATCCTACCGGTAGCTCGGCCTACCAGTAGCTCCAGCCTACCGGTAGCTTGGCCTACCGGTAGCTGCAGCCTACCGGTAGCTCGGTCTACCGGTAGTTGTAGCCTACCGGTAGCTCAGCTACTGGTAGCTGTCACCCGCCGGTAGCTCTCAACTACCGGTGGCTCTGGCCTACCCTCGCGGGTTCTTTCCAGTGGCGCTCCTTCTTGCGCAATTAGGGGTTTAAACCCTATTTTGACTCCTTTAAATGTGTTTTAAAGCCCGGTAATGCCCATATAAATGTTTTAATTAATTATTTAATGAATTAACCTGGTGTGTGCGTCGGTTTAAACCACCCGACCCCTTTAATAACGTGTGGGGCGCGTGGTCAACCCATGACCCTGCACCTTACGTGGTTTCGCATTCTTATCTCAACCGCCCGAACCTTATAAACTAAAGGGTTCACCATGGGTTTCTTCTTTTCTCGATCACCCTCGGTGAGGAGTACTTTCGTCCAGACGAGCGGATTTTTGTGCATCAGGCGAGCTGCATTGTTATGCATAAAGTTCCGCGCCCGACCTAAGCGTCGATCATCGATCAACAAGTAGGGAATTTCTCCTTCGCCTATCTCTTTTGTGTATAATGTGGTGTGGGCGTGCTTTTGATTCTGTAGAATTGGATAAACCAGACCTAAATAAAGATAATGAATGGATTCTATAAATAAAGAAGGGGGCTGTGATCGTTGATGCTGTTTTATATTATGATCTTCTTTCTGAATTGTGTGGGCTTATGCCTACTGAAAATCATGGCCGTTGGTGGTCTTTCTCTGTGCATTAATGAACCCCTGGTGATGTTTTAAATGGCTCATTTTTGGTTGTGAACTCCTGCCATGAAATGTAAATTGGTTAATTTTGTATATTCGACTAAGTAAATTGGAAGCACCAGGATCAACCCTTCTGTGATAACCCCCGGTTAAAACACAAGGAATTGAAATCATGGAGTGTGTTAAATCTTATAAATCTGAAAATACAGGCATGGCCCTGCTTTGTGTTGGTGGTAGTTGTTTGGTTGTTTTATTTTACGGGCCGATTGCTGGAGATGTGGGAGGGGATGGGATCCCCTATTTTCTTTATACTCTTAGTGGTTATGAAGTTGTGGATGGGATCCCCTGTTGTTATGGGTTCGGTGGTTGTGAGTTGTAAGACCGGGTGGTTACCTTGTTTATATCACAAATTGGGGTGGGATCCTCTGTTGTTGAGAATCCCTTTTTTCTCCCAGATATTGGGCATGGGGCTATAACTTAGGGTTCCCTTTAGTTGATGTGGATTTACGAGAGAACTGGGTGTGGGTGTTACAGTTGATGCTTGACTGTTTACTTTCTTGGACTTGTGCCTATGTTTACTAGTTGCACAAGTAGATGCAGAACTTAATTAAATATTGCTACTGAACATAAAAACAAGGATGGGATAAATGGGTTTTGTTTTGGCGTGAGTTGTGACTTGGACATAGTGCTGTTTGTGCTCTTTAGGAGGGCTGAAGAAAAACCTAAACTTTGGGTGAGTGCTTGTTACCTATATATATATTTGTTGTTTTGTGTTTCTTATTCGCGCCCCACCCAAGTTGAGCACTTAGTGCCGAACACCCCTCATTTCATGGGGGAGGGTGTTTTTCTCAACACTATTATTAGTGGATGGTTATTAGCTCCTTTTCTGCTCCCTTTCCCGGATAGCCCAAGTATCTTTGGGCAGGATGTGATGGCCTGAGGTCCATTATTATCCCAAGAACCTTCGGGCGGGTTAGTGTGGTGGTTGGCCAGGTGTGTGTGGCAGGTGGTTTCCCAAGTGTCTTCGGGATAAGGCCCAGGTGTCTTCGGGTGTGGTATTGGATCTTCTAGCCCAGGTGTCTTCGAGCGTGGTGATGGTTGTTCTGGCCTAGGTGTTTGTATGCATGGTTACGTGTGACAGTTGTGGCCCATGTGTTTGCGGGCGGAATTCGGCAGTGGGACTGCGTGTGGTTGTGGCCCAGGTGTGTGCAGGCGAGTGTGGCAGTGGGACTGTGGTGAGAATGGCGGGATTGGTTCGATGCGTAGGATGTCTCAATAACCAGTGGGAAAGTGGCGCATGGTACCCAAACATCGATGTGATCTTATTATATATATTACTTGACTTGCGTTATTTGGGGAGTGTGCCTTGGTGAGACTTGGATGGATAATTTACCTTTTTAGGTGTTTGGTTTACTCCTTTTCTCATGGGACTTTAGTACGTTCCCCTACTTGTGCATGAGAGTCTTTGGTTTTCTCTATTGAGTGTACTTGTATGCTCACCCTACGTATATAAAACTACTTTCAGGTTTCCAGGAGGACTTCGGGGATCGTGCAGGACCATACTAGCTCGAATCTTTGGGGCAGTTGCAGTTGCTGTTTTCCCTTCTTTGGTACTTACCCTTGTAGTCACTTTTGCACTTTTTGGCTTTTACCTTTTAAACATGCATGTGGAAATGATTTACTTTTGTCTTTACTTTTCTTTTAGTTTTGGTGTTGTTGGGTTCCATCATCTGATCTCCCGATCCTATAAAACAGAAAAAGGGTAATGCCTTCCATTTAGTGTGTGATTCTATACCCTTGGTGCTAGTCGCCACTCCGGGACCTATTGAAGGCGGGTTTCGGGGGTCATTATCTCTCCTTCAACTTAAAGAAGGAAGGGCCTGGAAGTCTGCTGACCCTTCCCTCCTTTTGGTGAAGGTGGGTCATGACAGAATGGTATCAGAAGTGATGGTTGAGAGATAGGATGGAGTCTGGAGTTAGGCACAGTGACGATTGCATGGGATGGTAGGGTAACAGTGTTGGGTGACCTCGGTGCGTGAATTAGGCCAGGGAAGACCGGCTAGGACACGGGATTTTAGGGCCCCCCATGATTCGATGTAAGGAATCTCGACCTACCGAACGACCAAGTGATGCCACGCTGATTACAGGGTAGAGACCCTAGGAAAGGTACATGCATCATAATGACTTGTGTTCTCGTGTTTCTGGGGTGTTTTGGGAATTAAGAATAAACAAAAAGTTTAAAAAGTTTTAAAGACAATATTCTGCACTACTTGGGCTTAGGCATTCCTTCTTTACCTTGCAGCTATGGAACCTGGAAGGCGACTGCGTGTGGTACAGGTGATCGAGGCCCCGTAGACTACCTTGGTCGATCGACAGAGAGCTGACCGGGAAGAGGAGGATGACCAGTGGCAGAGGACTCTTCGGGCCTTCCAGTGATAGAACCTTGAGAAGTATGAGGGCAGCACCTATGACATGAAGACGGAAGGCTGGCTAGAGGAGCTAGTGATAGCCTTCGGCCTGATTCGAGCTCCGACCGAGTACTGGGTTCCTCTGGCCGTCAGCCATATGTGGGGAGCGGCGCGTCAGTGGTGGACGCTTTAACTGGGGGAGAGGAGAGAGGCTAAGGTGGCATGGGCTGATTTTGAGAGGGAGTTTCGGGCGGAATTCCTCTCTTCGACGATGAAGGAGGAAAAGAGACAGGAGCTACTCTCCCTCCAACAAGGGAGTATGTTAGTGAGGGAGCTAGGGATCAAGTTCAAGGACCTCCTATGTTTTTCTCCGGACCTCTTTCCCGACGAGGAGTCTCGGCCAAGGCATTTGGAGGAGGCGCTTCGACCCTCCCTCCAGTATGCTGTTACCCCCTTTACCCTTCCGACGTACTTAGAGGTCTAGAAGAAGGTCGAAGTGGTGGAGAGGATGCATGCTCTAGGAGGAGTGTCATGATAGGGGATCCAGCTGGGACCATCGAAGGGGAAGGTCGTCATCACCAGGCCTCCAGCGTCAGGACCCTCCAGGTTCTGACCGGTAGGTAGCAGGCCGTAGCAGTTTCAGTTTCGATCCCCTGGTCCTTGCCCTTTTCCTTTGGGACTGGGACTGCGGTGCTTCGTCTGTGGGAGCCCTGGATATCTTTGGAGTTAGTGCCCGGACTGGGTACAGTACTACGGTGGTGGACATCCCTACCACGCGCCCCAGCAGCAGCTTCCAGCCAGGACTTTCCAGTAGCAGCAGCGGGGACAGCGAGCTCCCTCTCCTCCGAGGGAAGATGTAGGAGGAGGAGGACGATCTCAGGGCGCTCCTCAGGGACCTCGACCGGGGAGTGGTTGGGGAGGTGGCCGACAGCCGAGGGGTAGATGAGATGGGCATGGACAGTTACACGCCGCGGGGGCAGCAGTTCCAGCAGGGCCAGAGGTTGTTCGAGGTATGATCAGTTTTTTTAGTACTCTTGCTTTTTCCTTGTTCGATACCAGAGCTTCACACTCCTTTGTTGCACCCAGTCTAGCCCGTTCCTTGGGTCTAGATGCCAAGAGACTCCCAGTGCCCCTGGTGTTGAGCACACCAGTCGGGGGTCAGACTGACTTGTTGTTTGTTTTTCAGGGATGCAGACTGATGATAGGGCCACATCAGTCAGTTAGAGATCTTCTTCTGCTACAGATACAACCATACGATGTCATCCTAGGCATAAACTGGCTATTCTCTGTGTGTGCCATCATCGACTGCTTCTGAAGAAGGGTCATGTTATCAGACTTTGGCGGCCGACATGTTGTTTTCACCAGCGAGCGGAGTAGTCAGAAGGGCAACCGGCGAGAGGAACCCCTCCTCTCCTTGTTAGTTGAGCTGTTAGTAGGGTCAGTAGATGCTGAAATGGTAGAAGTGCCAGAGATCGTCCATGGGTTTATGAACGTCTTCCCTAAGGAGGTGACGAATCTACTCCCTCGACGTGATATCGAGTTCGGGATAAACCTGCAGCCTGACGCTCGTCCGATCTCGATGTCTCCTTATAGGATGTCACCTTCAGAGCTACGGGAGTTGGGGATCCAAATTAACGATCTAATGAAGAGGGGTTATGTTTGGCCGAGTGCGTCACCGTGAGGTGCTCCAGTCTTGTTCGCAAAGAAGGAAGATGGTGGTCTTAGGTTGTGCATAGACTACAGGAGGATGAATCAGGTGACGATCAAGAATCGCTACCCTCTTCCAAGGATAGACGATATTTTCGACCAGCTGAAAGGGGCAGGATGGTTCTCGAAGATCGACCTACGGTCTGGGTATCACCAGCTGAGAATGAAGGAAATTGAAATCCCGAAGATGGTGTTTAGGTGCAGATATGGACACTTCGAGTTCATGGTTATGCCCTTCGGCATTATGAACGCCCCAGCTGTGTTCATGGGGCTTATGAACTCCATATTCCAGAAGTACTTGGATCAGTTCGTGGTTGTGTTCATCGACGATATCCTAATCTATTCAATATCAGAGGCGGACGATACAGAGCACTTGAGGACGGTTTTGGAGGTCCTCCGACAGCACCAGCTCTATGGGAAGTTGTCAAAATTCATGTTCTGGACATGAGAAGTGCACTTCCTCGGGTACGTGGTGTCCAAGAAGGGGGTAGCAGTGGACCCATCAAAGGTTGAGGCAGTTGTTTCTTGGGAATCACCCAAGAATTTGGTAGAGGTCCATAGTTTCCTTGGGCTGGCAGGTTACTATTAGAGGTTCGTACCCAACTTCTCCCGAGTAGCAGCCCCTTTGACATCCCTGACCAAGAAAGACCAGGTTTTCATGTGGAGTGATCAGTGCGAGTCAGACTTCAGCTATCTGAAGGAGAAGTTGGTTAGTGCCCCAGTGTTGAGATTACCAGAAGAAAGGGCGACCTATGAGGTGTTCTGTGATGCTTCAGGATAGGGCCTGGTATGTGTGTTGATGCAGCAAAAAGGGGTGATCTCTTATGGGTTCAGGCAGCTATGCCCTCATGAGATTAATTACTCCACCCACAACCTGGAGCTTACAACGGTCGTTTTTGCACTAAAGTTATGGCGACACTACCTCATCGAAGAACTCTTTGTGGTCTTCACAGATCACAAAATCTTGAGGTATATCTTATCCCAGCGGGACCTAAACTTGCGACAACGGAGGTGGGTGGAGTTCCTCCAGGATTACGACTTCAAGATCTCTTATACTGAGGGCAAGGGAAATGTAGTGGCCGATGCCTTGAGCAGGAGGACGCAGAAGGATGTGGTCCGGGAGTTGGCGGACGCCTGGAAGGTGATGGAGGAGTTGGATGCCTTACACCTGGATGCGAGGATGGATAGCGGTAGAGGCTTCCTGTATCAGATGACAGTGCAGTCATCTCTGTTTCAGCAAGTGGAGGAGTCTCAGTGGGGAGACCCAGAGTGCGAAGTGATGCGTGACCGAGTTGACCAGGGAAATGCTCCGAAAGGATGGACGGAGGATGGTCAGAACTGGATGCTTTTCCAGGGAAGGTTGTTTGTTCTAGAAGTGATGCACGACAAGGTTCTTAGTGAGTTCCACAACTCACCCCTGGAGGTACACCCAAGAGTTTCCAAGATGTACCAGGGACTGAAGAGGCAGTTTTGGTGGCCCAGAGTTAAGCGAGCGGTGGCAGAGTTTGTGTCCAAGTGCTTAGTGTGTCAGCAAGTGAAGGCTGAACACCGAGTTCCAGGAAACCTACTATAGCCTCTAGATGTCCCCAAGTGGAAGTGGGATGACATATCAATGGATTTTATCACGGGACTACCCAAGGTCCAAGGGGGATAAGACGCCATCTGGGTGGTAGTGGACCAGTTGACGAAATCGGCTCACTTTCTGGCGATCAGGGAGTCGAGTGCAATGGATGATTTGGTGCGAAGGTATGTGGATGAGGTGGTGCAGTTGAATGGGATTATGAGGTCTATATTCTCAGATAGGGATGCACGATTTACCTCACGAGTCTGGAGAGGATTGCAGCATGCTTTTGGCACCCAGCTGTATCTTAGCACTGGTTTCCATCCCCAGACAGATGGACAGACAGAGCGCACCATCCAGACCTTGGAGGATATGCTGCGGGCATGTGTTCTAGACTCAGGGGGATCATGGGTGCGATACTTACCCCTGGTAGAGTTTACCTACAATAATAGATACCACTCTACCATTGGTATGGCCCCATTTGAAGCCTTGTATGGGAGGCCATGCCGTTCACCTGTGTGTTGGACTGAAGTAGGAGAGGCAGGCATCCTTGGCCCAGAGGTGGTGCAGAGCACGACAGAGAAGGTTCAGCTCATACAGGAAAGGATGAAGGCGGCCCAGGACCGACAGAATTCATATGCTAATACCAGGAGGAGGCCTTTGGAGTTTGAGGTTAGAGACCATGTGTTCTTGAAGGTCTCCCCTCGGCGTGGGAAACAGAGGTTCGGCAAGGGGAGTAAGCTTTCTCCCAGGTTCATCGGACCCTTTGAAGTGTTGCGGCAGGTCGACGAAGTGGCTTATCAACTAGCGTTACCACTGCCGCTACTGAGGATACATGATGTCTTCCATGTGTCCCAGCTCCGTCGATATCTGTACGATTATTCACACGTCCTTGATTGGGGTGAACTGGACATCGAGTATGACGTGACTTTTGTGGAGAGACCAGTGATGATCGAGGATCGCAAGGAGAAGGTGTTTCATGGGTGAACCATTCCCTTGGTTCGTGTGTTGTGGAGACATGGTGGGCTTTAGGAGAGGACGTGGGAGAGGGAAGCACAGATGTGTACCCAGTACCCAGAGTTGTTTTGAGTTTTGTTCTTTGTTGTACCTGTTATGGTAGAACGTTTTTTATTTTTGGCTATGAAATGTACTAGTTTTCTTTCCTTTGAATGTGTGTGAAAATCCCTGGCTATGGGGGAGGAGAGAACCTGACCCCTAATCAAGACGCATTAAGGTGGATGCGATTAAACCCGTGTGGGCGAGTCAGTGCTGCCCAAAGTGGATAATATCTTGACATGGGGGAGGAGACTCCCCAACCCACATGCCTGGGCACTTTGACATGGTATGTTTCTTGGTTCTTGACAGGGAAGTGTTTTTAGTTAGCATGGGTTCACTCCTAAGAGGTAACTTTCAAGGTGGTTGTTCGGACCCTCTCATTCCTTCTGGTTTGTTTTGATTCTCGAGGACGAGAATCGTTTAAGAGGTATCTGATGTAATGGCCTGGGTTTTTGGGGTCCATTACTTTGAGAAAATCTCCTGTTGGGTTTTCTGGTCTTGGAATCTCGGTGAAGTTTGGAACGGTAGGCCTACCTGTAGCTGGCCTATCGGTAGCTCGGTCTACCGGTAGCTGTAGCCTACCGGTAGCTCGGTCTACCGGTAGCTACAACCTACCGGTAGCTACAGCCTACCGGTAGCTACAGCCTACCGGTAGCTCAGCCTAAAGGTAGCTGTAGCCTATCGGTAGCTCGATCTACCGGTAGCTGCATCCTACCGGTAGCTCGGCTACTGGTAGTTGTCACCCACCGGTAGCTCTCAGCTACCGGTGGCTCTGGCCTACCCCTATGGGTTCTTTCCAGTGGAGCTCCTTCTTGCACAATTAGGGTTTTAAACCCTATTTTGACTCCTTTAAACGTGTTTTAAAGCCTGGTAATTCCCATATAAATGTTTTAATTAATTATTTAATGAATTAACCTGGTGTGTGCGTCGGTTTAAAACACTCGAACCCTTTAATAACGTGTGGGGAGCGTGGTCAACCCACGACCCCGCGCCCTATGCGGTTTCGCGTTCTTATCTCAACCGCCCCCGACCCTTATAAATTAAAGGGTTCGCTGTGGGTTTCTTCTTTTCTTGATCACCCTCTATGAGGAGTACTTTCATCCAGATGAGCTGATTTTCGTGCATCGGGAAAGCCGCATCGTTATGCGTAAAGTTCCGCACCCGGCCTAAGCGTCGATCGTCGATCAACAAGTAGGGAATTTCTCCTTCACCTCTCTCTTTTGTGTATCATGCGGGGTGGGAATGCTTTTGATTCTATAGAATTGGATAAACCAGACCTAAATAAAGATAATGAACGGATTCTATAAATAAAGAAGGGGGCTGTAATCGTTGATGCTGTTTTATATTATGATCTTCTTTCTGAATTGTGCGGGCTTATGCCTACGGAAAATCATGGCCATCGGTGGTCTTTCTCTGTGCATTAATGAACCCTTGGTGATGTTTTAAATGGCTCCTTTGTGGTTGTGAACTCCTACCATGAAAAGTAAATTGGTTAATTTTTTATATTTGGTTAAGTAAATTGGAAGCACCAGGATCAACCCTTCTGTGATAACCCCCGGTTAAAAAACATGGAATTGAAATCATGGAGTGTGTTAAATCTTATAAATCTGAAAATACAAGCATGGCCCTGCTTTGTGTTGGTGGTAGTGGTTTGGTTGTTTTCTTTTACGGGCCGATTGATGGAGATGTGGGAGGGGATGGGATCCCCTGTTTTCTTTATACTCCCGGTGGTTATGAAGTTAGGGATGGGATCCCCTATTGTGATGGGTTTAGTGGTTGTGAGTTTTAAGACTGGATGGTTACCTTGTTTATATCACGAATTTGGGTGGGATCCTCTGTTGTTGAGAAGCCCTTTTTTCTCCTGGATATTGGGCATGGGACTGTAACTTAGGGTTCTCTTTAGTTGATGAGGCTTTACGAGAGAACCGGGTGTGGGTGTTATGGTTGATTCTTGACTGTTTACTTTCCTGGACTTGTGCCTATGTTTACTAGTTGCCCAATTAGATACAGAACTTAATTAAATATTACTGCTGAACATAAAAACAAGGATGGGATAAATGGGTTTTGGTTTGGCGTGAGTTGTGAATTGGACGTAGTGCTGTTTGTGCTCTTTAGGAGGGATGAAGAAAAACCTAAACTTTGGATGAGTGCTTGTTATCTATATATATATTTGTAGTTTTGTGTTTCTTATTCGCGCCCCACCCAAGTTGAGCACTTAGTGACAAACACCCCCATTTCATGGGGGAGGGTGTTTTTACCAACACTATTATTAGTGGCTGGTTATTAGCTCCTTTTCTGATCCCTTTCCCGGATATCCCATGTATCTTCGGGTAGGCTGTGATGGCCTGAGGTCCATTATTAGCCCAAGAACCTTCGGGTGGGGTAGTGTGGTGGTTGGCCAGGTGTGTGCGGCAGGTGGTTTCCCAAGTGTCTTCGGGGTGAGGCCCATGTGTCTTTGGGCGTGGCAATGGATCTTCTAGCCCAGGTGTCTTTGGGCGTGGTGGTGGTTGTTCTGGCCTAGGTGTTTACAGGCATGGTTACGTGTGATAGTTGTGGACCAGGTGTTTTCGGGCAGAATTCGGCAATGGGACTGTGTGTGGTTGTGGCCCAGGTGTGTGCGGGCGGGTGTGGTAGTGGGACTACGGTGAGAATGGCGGGATTGGTTTGATGCGTAGGATGTCTCAATAACCAATGGGAAAGTGGTGTGGGGTACCCAAACATCGATGTGCTCTTATTATATATATTACTTGACTTGCGTTATTTGGAGAGTGTGCCTTGGTGAGGCTTGGGTGGATAGTTTACCTTGATAGGTGTTTGGTTTACTCCTTTTACCACGAGACTTTAGTACGTTCCCCCACTTGTGCACGAGAGTCTTTGGTTTTCCCTACTAAGTGTACTTGTATGCTCACCCTACTTATATAAAACTACTTTCAGGTTTCCAGGAGGACTTCAGGGATTGCGCAAGACCATACTAGCTCAGATCTTTGGGGCAGTTGCAGTTGCTGTTTTTCCTTCTTTGGTACTTACCCTTGTAGTCACTTTTGTACTTTGTGGCTTTTACCTTTGCAACATGCATGTGGAAATGGTTTACTTTTGGCTTTACTTTTCTTTTAGTTTTGGTGTTGTTGGGTTCCATCATCTTATCTCCCGATCCTATAAAACAGAAAAATGGTAATGCCTTCTTTTTAGTGTGTGATTATATACCCTTGGTGCTAATCGCCACTCTAGGACCTATTGAAGGCGGGTTTTGGGGGTCATTATCTCTCCTTCAACTTAAAGAAGGAAGGGCCTGGCAGTCTGCTGACCCTTCCCTCCTTTTGGTGAAGGCGGGTCGTGACAATAATACATATGGTTTCATTATACATTGATCCTATTTGAAAAAACTATCAAAATTTCACAACTATTCTGGATAATTTTTATGAAGGAGTTATAGATATCTATAAAAACTCTTTAGAATGGGATTATAGTTCCTCAAAGTTATAGGAATCCACTATTGTATCAGCTGAATATAAAGGAAAGGAGCTAGTAGTGTACAGATATCTTGATCCATCTACTCCAGTTCCATCTATTTCTTATACTCTAGTTTATTAATCACAATATTCTAATGTCAATGAGGTTTCTTATATGATCATAGAACAATTATTAAACCAATATCATAAGTTAAATTCTTTGGAAGGAAGGCTGATTAGGATACAAGTATCTACTGATATAATTCATGATAATCTATATTTAGAACCTACTACCATTTTATCTACCCATAATCTAGCTTCCATGGTCATTAATTCTTATAGTTTCTCCTCTAGAAATATTGAAACCATTGAAGGAGTGTTGAAAAATAGTCTATCTTTAGTTTCGAAAATTCATATAAAACATTGTACTATAATTATAGAATTTTACAAATAAAATTTCATAAAGATAATAAATATAGGTGTGAATGATATATTATCTATAAGAGGAAGAAGATCCCTTGGACCAACACCTTCAGATGCCTATAAAGGTTCCATATAGAGAGTAGAATCTTTTTTTTTATCCATACAAGACCTATCAGTGAGAATAATCAAGTGTTGATACAATTACTGATGAATCTACTAAAAATGGAGCGATTTCTTTATATCCTACTAAGAAAATGGATTATATAATTTCCAGCTCATAATACATCATTTTTTCTTCTTATAAACTTAAAAAAGTCTTAAAAATTTCTACTCAGTGACCATGAGAAAGATCGGGTTTTGGAACTGAAGATAGTTGTATGGTGATTGGAATATTTTTCCTATCTCAAGTAGCTAGCCCTCATACTATCTCTCACTCATCTACCACCTTTATGAAACCTTCACTAAAACCTCTATTTTATTTTTATTCCATTAATAAACTTGGGTCATCTGACTAATATATTTTTACATGTTGGGTATTTTGTATTTTTGTACACATTCTCATCATTAATGAAATTAATATTTTTCTCTTTGTTTGATTTTTAAGCTATTTTTTCATTTAATTATTTTTTATTTTTTTTAATATTTTACTTATTGTATTTTCTAACATTTAGTCATTCCTTAATTCAAATTTGGATTCAACATTATACTTAAATTGTTTATAACTCAAAGTGATACATTAAAAGTGTTCTTACTCTCCTTACCCTTCTTTTTTAATGTCATAAAAGGTAAATAATATATATTTGATAGATTAAGGGGGATAAGAAATGGTAAACACAAATTTTTAAAAGTCTTATATATTATATTGTTTTATAAAAATATATTTAAAAAATTTAAAATTTAATGTTTAATATTTAATGGGTTTTGTGATCATCAGAAGGGGGATATTGTTGGATTACTAATTTTGTTCCAACATATCCCATGGAATTTATGTTTTTATGATATAAAAAACCCTTCATAATTTCTAATGATTTTTAAGCATGTTTATCATGTTTTATGTTTATTTAATTTTATTATACTACAATTCTTCAATTCTGGAAGCTTGTTGAAATTTTCCTAAGTCCGGAAATTAGGCTAAGAGAAGAATTTACCTACATGGACATTTTTATATCTCTAGAAATCATCTATATAAATTAGCTACATGAAAGAATCAACTACATAAATTATATACGTTGTGGAATTGGCTATGTGAGAAAAAAAACATGTCGATAAAATTCCATTGTGAGTTATCTATGATGATCAATCTTCTATGTGCTTTAGATCCATGGAATATTCAACTACATGGTTCCAATTGGATATGTGATTTCTTCACCTATATAAAAATTCATCATGATCATGATGAATACACAATTTTGCTACATGAGGAAACCAACTATGTTAAAAAATGGTTACGTGGATCAATTCAGAATGTGAATTTGAATCCATGGAATTAGGCTATGTGGTGATCCAAAATCAGCTATGTCGTTATGAAACCTACATATTTATTACCATTGGATTACTTTTAGTGAAAAATAATACTATCATTGATTCATAAAATATTGGACTGTCTCTTCATGTTAAAAGTCATTTTTCCAAAAGTTTTCAAGTAATGAGAGAAGAAAATGGTACAAAATAATTTATTTCTCAGTCTTATTATTGAGGTATTTTGAGAAAAGGACATTTATAATTTAATTCATAGGAAAGATTTTATGGGATATTATGTTGTTCCATAAATTGAGAATATATGAAAGCGTATTCAAAAAAATAAAAAACATAAGTAATAAGAATATAAGAAATCACTTTAACTCTCTCTCTCTCTCTTTCTCAAAGATATCTATGTTTTTTCTATGAGATAAAAAAATAATAATAAGAAAAAAAATTCTATAGTTTTTTATATCAAGATCAACCTTGGTGTGTTTTGGAAGAATCTGATCGAGATATACTTCACTCTTATTTTATCACTTAGAGAAATATTCTCTTTTATCAATTTCATTTTGAAATTGTGTGCTTCATTTGAAATCTTACTTATTCTTTCCAACTATTAGACTTGATAACTCCTTAGATTGAGTGTTGAAGGCTGGTATTTTTTTAAATCCTTGTAGGTGGCTGGTAAAATATCCTTATTTTGTACCTAGTGATGACTAATTTCACTCATTTGGGTAGTCCTTAAGAACAAGATTGGTACTAGTGAAAATCAAAAAACTCTAGGAGTTAAGCTTTGGTAGAGTGGACAAAGGATATCTATTCCCCAAACAACTATAAATCTCTTTTGTCAAACATTTTTCTTACTACTTTTATTTCCACTGCTTTTATGTGTTAAGAAAAGATCCAAAATTATCATACCTTAAAATAGGGTGTTTTTAATAAAGAAAATTTCCATAACTCAATTAACTAACATCTTGAGTCAAAGTGTAGTTATTCTCTAACCAATAGGGGAAACATCACATCTATTACAAATGATTGAAAAACCAAAAGTATTAGAGAAAATAAAAAATTTACATCTTAATGATAATAATATTCAAAGTAAAATAGAATCCATGAATAAAGGAAAATTGGTAGAATTTATCTATGAAGATAGTATATTGAAATTTGGGAAGAGGTTATGTGTTTCATCTATTCCTAACCTAAAAAGATAATTATTAGATGAATCTCATAGCTTAAATTTCTTTATACACTCTAGTAGAAAAAAAATGTATCATGATTTGAAAGAATATTTGGGTAGGATAATATGAAATGAAAAATTTAAAACTATGTATTAAGAATCTTTTTTTTTCAATAGTAAAAGGAAGAAATACAACATCTTAAATAATTCATTCAACCTCTACCTATTCATGTGTTTAAATGGGATGATATTACTGTGAAAATTTTCATGATATTTCTAAATACTCTTAGGAAGAGCGATTCCATATAGGTTATTATTGACCATATTACTAATTATTCACATTTTATCACTATAAGGAAAGATATATCTCTTGATTTTCTTATATGATTATATATTAATTAAATTTTGAGACTTTATGGAGTACCTAATTTTATTATTTTTGATCATGATATGAAGTTTACATATAAATTCTGGAAGGGTCTTCAAAAGGCACTTGATACCAAGATGAATTTGAGAACCACCCTTCATACTCAAACTAATGGTTAGTTTGAAAGGACTATTAAGATATTAAAATACATGTTTAAGTCATGATCACTTGACTTTCAAGGTACGTGGGATCTGTATTTACCTTTGGTGGAATTCACATATAATAATAAATTTTATTCAAGAATTCAAATGGAATCATATGAGGAATTATATAGAAAATGGTTTCATACTTTAACTTATTGGGATGAAGTTGGTGAAAGGAAACTTGTATGCCCATATTTTTTAGGAGACAATAAATAAAGTGAATATTATTTAGAATCATATTATGGAAACTCAAAGTAGAAAAAAAATTTATACCGATAATGGAAGGATTGATTTAAAATTTCACGTGGGAGATCATGTTTTATTAAATTTATCTTCATGAAATGGTGTTATAAGTTTTGTGAAGAAAGGGAAACTAATACCTAGGTACATCAGGCCTTTTGAAATTATGGAAATAATATGAGTTGTGGATTACCATTGAAAAATTCCACGTAGGGTCTCTAAAGTTCATGATGTGTTCTATATATCTTTATAATGGAAGTATAAGATATACCCAACAAATGTATTCAACTTTGAGGAATTATAAGTGGAACCTGATTTATCTTACTGTGAGGAGCCTATCAAGATTATTGACACTGGAGAACAAGTGTTGTAGAATCAGATGACTAATTTGGTAAAGGTACTTTGAGAAATAATAAGATAGAAGAGGATATTTTGGAACCTAAATAAGTTATGATGAATAAATACCCATATATATTCAATAGGTTACATTCTATAATTTTTTAAGATGAAATTTTTGAAGGATAAAAGAATGTAACACCAGAGATTCAATTATAGTAAGCGTTTCTTTCTAGAGCAACAATAACATAATGCACATATCCTTATTAAAGAATTTTATTTAAACATAAATTGAAGAATTTTGTAAATTTAATTTTATGAAATACATTTAATTTTTAATTTAGTATTTTAAAATTAGATTAGGGTTAATTTTTTATATTTTTCATAAATGGTTGATTTTAGGGTGAATAGTGAAAACACTGATTTATCAAAATACTATCACTTTTATGACATTATTATGATGTAAGCATGACTTAATAAATTATAAAAACTTTTTATCATCCAAATATGTGTTTAATTAGTTAAATAATTTATTTCAAAACATTATTTTGAATTTTTGAACCCAAGATTTACTCTTTGTGAACATAAGTTATATTTTATTCAAATTAAAAACTATTTTTGGGTATTTACATTTAATGGTATAGTTGGAAGGTGAAATTTTGTTTTTATTGATAATAAAGTCTAAAAACATTATATATTTTATTAAATATCTAAAAAAAATCTTATAAACAAACATTTTTACTTTATTTCAATGTAAAATTATTTTATGCTTAAATAAGGTATTTTCTTAAAAATTGTTTTTTATTCAATTTATGATCTTATATTAAAAGAAAATTCTGAAAAATATAGAATATCAATATAATAAAATAGATTCTATATTTGGAATCATAATTTACAATTTTTTTTTATAATTCTCCTTTTATTTTTGGTTACATAAATAAGTTATAATAGTAAAAAATTAATTTATCACGATTAAGGTGAAATTGGGTTTAAAGTGGTTTAACTAAGAGATAAGGATTAAAATGTATCTAAATCTTGTATAAATGTGATTTTTTGAGTGTTATTAGAACCTAAAACATATTATATAATAATTTAGTGTTTATTTGTGCCACTTTATCATGAATAATACCTTTTAATATTTTAAAACTTTGAATAATTTTAAGAGTTTCACTATCCTCACTTATAAAATGAAACCAATCCTCCTCTCTTATTCATACCTCTTAAGACACTCATCTTGAAAAATAAATACATTAATGCCTTCCCAAAATTACTCCCCATGACCTATAGACTTTGGTATCATCAAAATACCAACCTATAAAGCTTAAGGTGAAATCTAATAGAGGTCTCTAAAATAAGAGGTAATTATCTGTACCGATTCTTTCAAAGTTTATTTTTTATTCTACATACTCTATTTTTTTTGTATATATACTAACATAATTAATTCAGTATAATAAATATATGTATACTTTTTTATGAATATTTTATAACCATTTTCTACCTCCTTTCCATCCTATGGAAAGTGAAAACATCACTTATGCGCATGTACGACTTACCTTCTCTACATAGTCGTGTACTTAATTTTTCATCACCTATTTACATGGATATTTATAAAGATGCAACTAATGAATATATATGGTATTAATCACATAATTATGATTATTTGAATATAATATATCATTTAACTTCTTACCCTTCTTCCCATTAAAAGATGATAACATCGCTTGTGCATACTGTGGAATTCCACCTCCACAAAGCGATGTGGTTCATTTTCCATGTTTGAATTTAATGGATGATTCTAAATATGTATATAAGGAATATATATTATATTTATATCATGATTAAAATTTTGAATATGAATTAAATATGATCAATATTCATGGATCATAACTCCCGAATCCAAACATACATGAAAAACGAAGTAGTTAACACCTGAAATAATGATGATAATGAAAGATTGTTAATGAATGGGTGATAAGTTATTATAAGAAAACAATTTATGGTATTATAAATATGAATATGTTTTTGGTATATAATCATAATAAATTTTAATTCATTATTCAGGAGGTTAAAATCATTTATGAAGCAAGTCATACTCAAGGTAAGAGTTTATTTCACAATCTCATCATTATTTGAGATTGTTTATATTTAAGTATTTTTTAGGGAAATTATATTATATTTATATAATAAAACCAATATATTTTATTATCCTATATTTATTTATATAAATTAAATTTTTTCCTTTCATTTTTCACTCTCTATGTTCTCAAAAAGTTCAAAATAACGTTTTTAAATAAATCTTACTTTATTTTTCTATTCAGCTAGGAATAATTTTCTTCCATGAAAATATTTTCATTGAAATGGTTTCAAGAATGTTTTTACTATTCTAAAATGATTTATTAAATTAATTTTACCCACATTTTAATTTCTATAAAAAGATTAATATAATTATACTTATCATTTTCCGAACAAGTCACTTTTTATCAAAGATGTGAATGAAATATTTATTTTAACGCTTACGACACAATTTTTTTTTCTCACCATCATGACTATTATTTGTCTTAAAGATTAATTTACAAGTTTCATGATTATTTTCAAAGGGAATTTTTTTCTTAATATTATGGAATTTTTTTATATTTTAAATATAAGTGATTTCAAAATGAAAAGGCTATTTTCCTTAGGAAATGTACCAATGATCTTTTAAAAGTAATTTTATCTATATCAATATCATTTGATAAATGTTATGATTTATTAGGGATATAATCTAATGATACCATCCACCATATTACTCTGTATTACTTATGATCCTGTTGATCCATTTATTTACTAGTGGAAATATAAACATTTCATATGTTAATTTTTAAATAGGAATGTTTATATTGATTATGTATTGAATTATTTTTCATTTATTTCATATGATAAATGTATTAAACTTCGTATATGATGAGTGGGGATCATTATATACTCTTTATACATTGGTAGGTCACATGATACAAAATAGTTTGGGTATTTTGTGTACTCTTTACCTATTTATTTTTGATTTTATGGCATGATTCCTTAACGATAAGATTATGATGTCTATAATTATGTATTTTATCATTATGAAACTAGTTTTTGTTATCCATGTGATTATTTAAGTTATTAGGTCATCCATGTATTTAGTCCCATTTTTTTATATGAGTTATATGAATATTTGATTATTGTTTATCTTTTCCATTTTATTCATACTTTATTTATACTATGATAGATTCTACTATACGATTTCCCTTAATGAGTATCTAAGATGACACTTTATTATGTTTTCCTTTCGCTAGGTTACCAAGAAGAAGTTTAAGAATGATTTTTGGAATATAATAGAAGCAATTATAGTGTCATAAATAGAATATTATGTTTTATTACATGTTTTGAAATGAAATTTGAGAATCATGTATGTATCTAGTCTCCCCAGACTAATAAACTATTTGATCATTCAGGATGTGTTCCCATGTATCTTTTACCAATGTAGTAAAAAAACCTTTGGATTTTGGTTACTGGAGTCAGGGTTTTACACCATACACCCCATGAATAAAATTATGGAAATTAAAGGAATAATGTGAAACTAGTTTAGATGGGAAGAACCATATTATATGAACAAAAAACATCAAATAAACTCTAGAGAGAAGTAATATAAAAAAATTCACATATAAAAATATAAATTCTTGTTGAAATGTATCAAATAAAAATACTTATGAGAATTAGTTAAAAAATACTTCTTTTAAGTAGATTTATGTGTTTTTATGTCCCTATACGATCATGTTCAAAAACAAAAATCATAGAAAATTTTATGAAAAGTATAATAAATTTATATTTTAGGGATAAATATTTGATAGAACTAGATAATCATGATAAAAGTTCATATTAAAAAATTAATTGATTGGTTTGATTCTAAAATAATTAAAAATATTATCATGGTTAGTATAAAATATTTTATAGACAATGAGAATTTAGATATTAATTATAAATAGAATCCTAAAAATATGATAATAAATGATTATGAAGATGATAAAGCTTTTATTATTAATGATTATTCTAAAAAAAGTGATGAAGATTATATACACCAAAAAATGTGTGCCCCATAATTTTATATATAAGTCATGATGTGATATTAATCCAAAATATATTTTTTGAATTTTTTCATAAAATATATATCACTATATAAAAAATATATAAATGGGATCACTATGTGCTTCCTAATTTCTCATACACCTAGATATGGAGATACTTCAAAAATGTTTTCCATTTAGATGTTGTGGTGGTGAGATCATGTTATTGGGAATATACCATGAATACCATCCAAATATTCAAATGTTTTTTATGGTCCATTCAGATGTGTTTTTCCATGAAAAACTCTAGATACAATTATACCTCATAGTTAGAGGGAAATAAATTTTTTAGATTTGATTTGATAACTCGAGAAGAAAAAATGGACTTATGAATCAAAATTTATGTTTTTAAGTTGGAATTATTATGAGGGATTTTTTCAAATTTTGGTCAACATATTCCAAGATTAAGGCCACACATGTTCCATATTAAATGAAATAATGTTAACTATCCTGATGTTGTAAACACACTTTTTCAATATCACATGTATGTTTTATATGTACCTAGGTTCTCACATTATTGCTCAAGAGGTTACTAAGAGTTACCAAGAATGGTCCGGTATCCAGAACTACATTTCCTATAAAATGACCTCAACCACCCATTTTGTTTCATGAAGTCACATAGGGCCCAATTGAGATCTACTATAACACACTCTTGTGCACCCAAACATCCAAAAATACATGTTAGGTTACTTTTTAAGTCAAAACCTAGGATAAGTAATGAACATTAGGGGTATTTGGATCATCCAAAAGCTTTGAAACCCAAATAATTTGTGAAAGACCACTTTGCATATCCCTCTATGTAAGTTATGGAAAAAGACCCTAGATAAGAAAGGATTATAGGAAATAAAGGAAATATACTACAATGTCAAGGTACCTCCAATCTAGGATGGACATTCCCTACCCTCAAAGACACACTAGGGTTCCAATTCAACTAGGGATCTCATTTGGAGCTTCACCCTACCCTGTAGGGATCACTAGGGATCTATTTTCCCCAAAATTCTCATCTTGATCATCTCTCTACCATAAAGGGATCACTAGGAAACAAATTACCCAAAATTTAATATATAGAGTCTTGAACTATCATTAAGGGATCACTAGGGTGCCAATTATCCTGGGGATATCATCTGGAGTTGTGCCTTTATAATGAACCATGTATTTTCAAGTCATTATTTGGGATGAAATTTGGATTTTTGTTCCAATGTAGAGGATTTTTCATGAATGAGGACACAGATTGATAATAAAATGTTTTAAATATATCTAGGATATGTTTTTGAATGTGAATCAGGGCCTAAGAGGTATTTTGAGTGATCCGAGTAGTGTCTAAGTAGGGTTAGGGTGACACATTCATTGATTTGGGCTATAAGAGACAGACCACACAATACCTGAAGGGTGTTATAGTGTGGAATGTGTTATAATAGTTTTTATAATTTATGTAGAGGTTTCATCATAGGGGGATTCCCTAGGAATAAGGGGAGTCGAGTGCTACTATTATAAGTGTTGCATTGTGAAGTTGGGGTTTCATCATGAGGGTGTTTAAGGGGGAAGTGTTTCATCAGAGAGGGTAGGATACTCCATAAAGGTTTCATGGGGGTAGAATCATTGGGATCCCATTATAGGATAAATGTGTTGTGTATCCCTATGTTGTGCCATAGTTGGAGGTTGAGGGTGGGACTTTTCAATATAACCTCAGGTGAGGATCCTTGCATCATGGCCCCTATGGACACATCATAAAGGGACTTATCTCCTATTTTTTAGAAGGTAATACCCTATAGTTCTAGGTTATCCCATATTAGAATTTAGGATTTGGAGATATTAGGAGAGGTCTATTATGCTGTAGTTGGAGGATGAGGGTGTGACTTTTCACTATAACCCTGAGTGAGGATCCTTGCATTATATCCTCTATGGTCACATCATAAAAGGACTTATACCCTATTTTTAAGAGGGGAATACCCTCCAATTCCATGTTATCCCCTATCAGAATTTAGGGCTTAGAGATACTAGTAGAGGTCTATTTTATCCCTCTTTCTCTCTTCTCCACCCCTCATTCAATCCTCCTTGGTAAGGGGTGTTTTTGTTGGGTTTTCTATGTCTTTTTATGGTGAAATATTCATATCCTTATTATGTTTTTGGTTTCCTTTTATAAACCTATGAATTGATTAATTTGGTAGGGGGTTTCAATGATTATTCCACTAGATCATGGTATAATACTCTTGATTGGAAAGGGTTTTTACTTCGCTTGGCTAGAGGGGATCCTAGAAGAATGAACACATGAGGTTTCATGTGGTTTTGGTGATATAGCAATGCCTGATGAGTTTTTTATGAATATGTCTCAATGTTTTAATCTGAATCATTAATTTTAAATTCTAATAATTGATATTTTAGGCATTGTGTCTTGAGTTAGGGTTTAGGGTGATTATGTGATCTTGGACGAGGCATGAATAGGCTTAATTAAAGTTAATTAGAGAATCAAGGGTATGATAACTTTGTAGTTGAGGTAGGTGTTCCCTATAATATAAATTCACATATTTTCTTATGAATGAGAAGGTATTACTTTATGTTTTTATGGGACTTGATAGACAACTACGGACTGGAAACACACTATCTAAAAGTGGTAGGAAGGAATTGATCCACCGAGGTTTGGAATAATTTCTATTTATCACTTTGGGTAAGTTAAGGTCACTTTATGTCTATGTTTCCAATGCTAAAAAGTAACGATTAAGCTTATAAGAGGCCCAGGGTAAGCCTTGGTCCATGGATGAAATAACGCTATCTTTGGATGGTTTTCTAGGGATAGTTGGGTAGGGATGAGAGGATTAGTCCATGGGATGATGAGTGATATGGTCATACATCTCATACTTGATGGGTGACACACTCTTGAGAGTGTAGAGGAATCATGGAATGTTTTATGAGCGGGATGATTATTATATAGCTTAATGTGGGTTTGGTAGATCTCCTGAGGGAGGAGGACAATAAGAACCAAGTATGGTTCATGGGGATTATCGAAATACCTTACATCATACTTCTATGGGTTTTATATAAAGACTATAACAACCCAATATTTCAATATATAATTCTCATTTAAATGAATAATATGTTTGATATCACATACCATATACAACACTGAGCTTAAAAGAACTATAATATACCATAGAAATATCATTATTTAAATGTGTCTGTTATAACCTAGTCATTGGTGCAGAAGGTATGAATAAGAGTAAATGAATTATGAAATATAAATTGGAAATTTTTACATATAAAAATTAATTTATTTATGAACAGTAAATAAGTACTCAATTTTAAATAATGAGAATTAAATAAAATAAATAGAAAAACCATTAAAAGTATAAAAGGGTAATTTTTTTTATAAAATTAGGCTTTCCTTATATTTTTTATTTTACTTTAAAAAATATATTGATGAATTTTTGAAATTTTATTTGATAAAATGGACATAGTTTTTTATATCATAATATAAAATATAACTTAGGGTGATTTTTTTGGATTTTTTTGAAATTATTGATTTCTTGGTGAATAGTGGAAAATTCCATTTTTTATCAAAGTTATCATTTCTTTTAAAGAATTTTAAAAGGCCAATTCTATTTTGGATTATTTTTAAAGTTAAATTAGTCCCATTTTATTAAATATAATCCAATAAATTCAATAGTAATAAACATTATACATTATTTTGTTATAAAATTATTTTTATGCATAAGATGTGCATTTTTATAAAAATAGTTTTTTTATCGTGTTTTGAGAACTTTTATTAAAAGTAATTTTTAATAATTAGAAAAATTAAATATTAAGAAATTTATTCCTTATTTTTAATAATCATATTAAAATTATGTAATAAGTTCCATATGATTTTTTTAATAATGAATAGCAACCATGGTAAAAGTTTATCACCACAATAAATGCTAAAATATGGTAGTGGTGTTAAAACAAAGGTTAAAGCTTTAAATTAAAAAAATAATATTAAAATGGGTTTATGTAGTTATGTTAGAAATAATTTTATATTATATTCATTATTGGTCAAATTTGGAGCCACTTTCCTTGAATATGGCTTCCCTTTTATAATAATAAAACTATATTTCAAAAAATGTCTCCCTTAAACTTATTATATTTTCATGTTAAGGATATAGATATAAAAACTATATGGTTCAATATATATTATAAAATTTAATAAAAATATACTATATTTATTATTTGAATTTATTTTTAAATTTTTAATGATATATGTACCTAGAACGCTTATGTATCGTCAATGCAACGTGTGTTCAAGCGGGTGAAAAATCAATGTAAAAAGTTCTAAAAATATTAAAAGTATTTTTTAAAATTATTTATATTCTTGAATGATTTTTATAGATTAAAATTAATGGTAATTAATGTTTTAAATATTTAATTTTTAAATCTATTGTTGTTTTGAGGTCTTTAAAATTCAAATTATGTGAATTGTAATAGAAATGACATCAATGATATTTAATGTTAAATAATATATTATAAAATGAATTTAAAATTATAAATATCCTATCATGATTCAACTGGATATTAAAATGTCCTATAAAATCACATATTCTCCATTTTTATACTACTTGTAATTTTTAAATTAAATTTTTTACCCTTAAAAAATAATTACTTATGAAAATGTCATTGATTTTCCTATAAAAAGGATCATAATATAACTCTTCCAAAGACACATATGATTTAAATTTTCTCTAAAACTCTACTATATCCCTCTCTAAATATACAACACCACATCTCTAATCCCATTGAGTAATCAAATTTCACTTTTCCAAAGGCCTTAAGCCCAATAAAAAATTGGTGTTTCAAAGATCGTGGTAAGGGTTTTCTAGCCTCTTTCACTTTTATAAATTATACTTAATTATCTTGAAACCATATTAAAACTTAAATTATTTTTCTAATATTATTAAATTAACATCTTATTGTAATATATTAGGTAAATTTATGATGGGGGATCACTTATTACTTCTCAATGAACTCTCCTCCAAAATCCATTATTATGTCAAAATATAGGGTTTTTAAAGATGCTCTTTTCATTTCAATTATCCTATTACATTTTAAATAATGAAAGTATAAATAAAAATTTATCCTAAATCAGTGTTTTATGAAATATATATTTTATTTTATTAAACTCACATATTTAATATGTTTCCCTTATTCTTAACACTTTCGAATAACATCACTCACCGTGGTGGTTTTACCCAACCTACATGAACAATGTTGTTTTCATGAATTTAAGGAACTCATGGGGATTATTAAAAATTTATTTTATGATTTAATATAACATTTATATTTAAATAAATTTATGATTATTATTATTTAATTATAATTCATCCATTATAATAATAAAAGTAAAAGTAATCAAACATGGTTATTTCTAGCAATAAAAAAGAAGCTTATTGAATAAGGTTCTCGAGATGGTACTAATTTGATAACCTATTATACTTCTTTAATTCTGGAATTATAAAAAAAACTATTATTATACTTTTATGTATTTTATTAAACCATTTTAATAATACCATTTATCATTATAAATATACCATTAATCTTTTGGAATTATGAACCGAACGATCCCAAAAACAACTAATATGAACCATACCAAAAATAGTAAATGAAAAAAACATAATAATAAGTGATAATAGTAAGGGAATAAACATTAAATATGTTATAAATAAAGTTTATAATATTTTTTTATTATTCATGAATGTAGTAGATATATGAAGAATGTCAGGACTCTATGTACATGGTTTCTCAACTCAATTTATTTTCATTGGGTTATATCACTTCTTCATAGACTATGTTATACGATGATTATTTGTGTAATGATATCTGATTATTTTATGTTTTATTTTAACTTTTTTTATGTGGATTTACATTTTTTTATATATAATCAATTCATTGATTAATTTTCAATTCAATCTTACGATCTTTATAAGGGTTTCTCATCTCAATTTTTTTTCTTTGAGACATATTTTCAATTACACACTTATTTCCAATACATGGTGTATATTTTTAATATTTGGAATATTATAGAATGATAAATTTTTTAATAATGGTAATTAAAGTTCCATTTAATTTTCTCTATTTATATAGGTTTTGATTCAAGTGTTATGATATCTTGAAGTGTTCTTAGTCTCAATTTTGATTTCTTTGGACATGTTTCATATTGAGCACCATGTTTTCTTTTATATGGTTTACTTACTACAAAATGAATATATTTGGATATAATATATTATTTAATTCATGGTATTTACAAAACTATATCATTATATAACAAACCTAATTTATTTTATATAGTTTATATAATAACACTTTTAAATATTATGTAATGAATTAATATTTATTAATAGTAATTAAATAATCAATTAAGTTTTTCTATTTTAAGGGGTTTTGTTTTGAAAGTTATTAAAGTTGTAATGACTTACTTTATAATATCACTCTTTTTTAGGATTTTTCATGTTTAAATTTATATTTGAAAAATTTTATGCTCTTTATCTTATTAAACCTCACATATTTTATTATACTCTATTTATTTATGGTGTTTACATGTTTTCCTACAACTTTTACCCTCTTTAGTGATCAAAGTATGAAAGAATTTATTTTAATAAAAACCATCCTTATTTCTTCTTTTATGTTGGGAATATTTTTATTCTCTATCCATATTTTTAAAATTACAGCATGGAATGTTTTATATAATTTTAAATTATTTCTAAAAGTATTTTTCTACTAACTTTGACTTTATTTACAAAGGTTTATAGGAATATTTTTAAAATTTTCCTAACAAGTCAATTTTTATGTTTTATAAAATTGTTAATTGAATGTTTTTTAACATATATGGTTTGAATGCCTTTACCCATATCAAAGGCTATTAATCTATATTTATCTTCCTATATAAGTTTCAATGGGTTTTAAAAGAATACTTTCCAATTTTTCAATGAATTATTAATTTTTATATTAAAATAAAATAGAATTATTTTCTAAAATTTGAAAAAGAATTTTGGAAATGATTTACAACTTTTCTTTTATAACAAAGATACAAAATCTATAAATATTTTTTTTTGAAAAGTTTATCTTTCATTTTAATATAAAATTAATAAAATACTATACTTTAATTCAAATCATTAATTCAGATGAATTGATGGTGTTCAATCATGCTTTATGTATTATACCTCATTTTGTGATCATTCACTTTCTTGTGATCATGTTTTCTATCACTCTCCATTATTCATTGGTCATTATTTCTATCCTTCATGTCCAAGTTTTAGTATCATGAATATATTTATATATTAAATTTTATATGAACCATATAAAATTTATAAATAAAACTTTTCTTGAAGGAATTTTATTTTGAAATTTATTTCATTTACTGGGGAAATATTGATGTTCCATATTTTTGATTCAATAAATATATTTATTTATTGATAAAGAATATTGATTATTTATTATATTACTGATTCAATATATGCTCAATTAATTTCAAATATGTAAGTGATCATTGGGCCTAGTTATAAATTTCTCCTCGATGCATCGGTAGGTCTCATGAGACAAACTAGTTTTGGTATTTGGGGTATGCCTTACCAATTTATGTATAATTTATTGGTATGGGGCCTTGATGATTATATTATGATATTCAAAATTATGAATTATATATGAAACTAGTTATCAATATCCATGTGACTATTTATGTTTTTATCTCTTATGTGTATATATTCTTCTTTTATGATATTGGTTATATGTCATATTTGATTATTGTTTATATCTTTCATTTTGTTCAGGATTTATTTATTATATGATAGCATCTGCTATATGATTTCCCTTATTAAGCATTTAATATTACCATTTCTTATGTTTATATTCCATAGGTTATGAAAAATAATAATATGAATGTTACTTTTTGAAAATAATTGTGATTTCGTTTTTTGGGAGATATTGAAGACTTATTATGGAATAAGAAAATCTAGGTATAATGGAAAAACATACATTGGATGAGAAATATATGGGTTTTGGTAAGTAATGATTTTCATAATTATCTAAATCTATAAACCTAAAAAAGTTATTTAGTGTATTAGTAACTCAATAATTTCATTTATATTGTAATTATGCAAATTAAAAATTGGTTTACTTGACTTGTTATCAAAAACAATATGTAATAATTATTTTTTTAGCACCCAATATGGGTGTATGGGTTAGATCTACTACAATTAGTATCATAGTACGGTTTAGATAAGTTTATAAGTTATAATTTTATCAATTAGGGATAATTTTATAGTTTTAGAGAAAATCAATGGTTAATAATTTTGTGGTTTTTCATAATTTCAAAGGGATATATTGTCTTGTAAAGTTTTATGAGACTAGTTTTTAAAGATATTAAAGGTATTTTTGGAAACATTTATGGTAATACATGATATAAACATTGTGTTTAGTATGTGATTCAGTGTGACGTTTTTTTCAATAAAGGGTTATTATATTTTTTAGAACTTATATTTTATCATATAGATAGCCTAGGGATTGATAAGTTATTTGGTGAAAAAGTGATTAATGTTATTTTGTAAGAATTTCACTATATTGAGATCTATATATTACTAGGATAAGATTTTATGCTAATGTGGTTGTATTATCTAAGGAATAAATATTGAGTAAAAATTTGAAAGTACATATGTTTTTTTTGGTTTTATGTCATGGTGATTCAAGTTATTTTTTTGAAATGATTATGAAATTTTAGAGAATATATGTCTAAAGCACATAAAATTTTGGTATGTGACTTTATAAGTGATTAATGTTGTTTGTAGATAAATGTTAAGTTGGATTAAGATGAATATGTGATCAAATCATTCTTATTTTTGTGTTTTGAATTTTATAAGGCATATTTTGAAAAGTTTTAGGGTCTAATTAATTATTAAATTTTTTAAGTTGAATTTTGAAGATTAATGTAGTAATTCTTCACATAAAGGTTTATTCATATTGAGTATTATCTTAGTATGTGCTAAATAATTTTGGTTTAATTAAATTTCTAAAGATATCAGGATTAAAATTTCATTTCTTTTGTGAATATTATGTTCCATTAATATTTAATTTTAGTGCTTCATACATGATCCAATCACCATGATATTTGTTATTTAAAATACAGGATAATACATAGATTGAAAACTACTTGCAACACAACCAAAGGAAAAAATTTACTTATGGAATGAAAATAAATTAAGTGATTAAGTTTTATAATTCTTAATATTTATGGTAAAGTAATTAATTAACTCAAACAAGAGGAAGATAAATCTATCAATACTTATGTGTAAAATAGCGCTCAACTATTAAGGTATTATTTTGGAAACCTATTAAAAAGTTTAAGTATCAAAATGGTAAAAACATGGTTTATAAATATTTAATAGATACTAAGTTTCTTAGAAGTAATTTAAAATTTCCTTACAATGATAAAATCTACATCTAAGATTATACTTATGTCAATACCCATTCATTTTGGTAAGATAAATTTCAAATTATGAAGGAACAATTTTTATAAGGGTGGGAGAATGTAACACCCTAATATTTAAATATGTAATTTTCTTTCAAATGAATACTATACTCAATATTTTCTAAGATACGAAACACCAAGCTTAAATGAACTACATTATACTATTGAAATATTATTATTTAAATATGTCTATTATAACCTAGTCGTCGGTTTAACAAGTATCATTAGATGTAACTTCATTATAAAATATATGTTTGAAATTTATAGTTATAAAAAATTATTTATCAGTGCCTAGGAAATGAGTACTACATTTTAAATAAAATTAATTAAAACTAATATGGATAAAAACCATTAAAAGTATAAAAGGTTATTTTTAAATAAAACAAGGACTTCCTTATATTTTTTATTTTCATTTAAAAGAAAAATTTAGAAAATTTAGAAATTTTATTTAATAAAATTGAAATAATTTTTATCAGCAGATTAAATATATTTTAGAGTTATTTATTTTATATTTTTCTAAAAAGATTAATTTTTTGGTGAATAGGAGAAAATACTAATTTTTATAAAAACTTTCATTAATTTTAAATAATTTACAAAGACCCACTCTATTTGGGATTAGTTTTAAAGTAAAACTAATTCCCTTTGATTAAAAATAGTTTAATTAATTTAATAGTGATCAATATTATATATGATTTTGGTATAAAATCATTTTTATGCTTAAAATGGACATTTTTCTAAAAATATTTTTTCATTGCGATTTGTGAACTTTTATTAAAAATAATTTTTACCAATTATGGAAAATAAATTTTAGGAAATAGATTACATAATTTGAATTTTCATATTTAAATTATCCAAGAAGACCCATTTAATTTTTAGGTATAATTAATAGTAACCATGATAATAGTTTATCACCACCGTAACGACTAAAATAGGATAGAGGTGTTAATTTGAGGTTCAAAGCCTTGAATTTAAAAAAAAAATCATCTTAAAATGGGTGGATGAAGTTATTTTAGAGCTATATTGATATTATGTCCATTAATGTTAAAATTTAGAGACACTTTCCATGAATATGACTTTTATTTTATATTAATAAAATTATATTTCCAAAAATGTCACTCTCTCACACTTGTTATATTCTCATGATATATATATATATAAATATTATATGTAAGAATATATATGATAAAATTGAAGATACATAAACTATATTTATGATTTTTATTTATTTTAAAATTTTGGTGATGAGATAATCACCCATAACACTTACTCATCATTAATGAAATGATGTGAATATGAGTGAAAAATGAAATTAATTAGTTTTAAAAATATTAAAAGTGATGTGTTTTGGAAAAGTTAGAGTCTTGAATGATTTTTATGGTTAAAATTTAAGTTAATTAATGTTTTAAATATTCAAATTCATAATATAATTTTATCTTGGGGTATTTAAAATTAAAATTATGTGAATAGTTCTAAAAACAACCTTAATTATATTAAATGTTAAATAATATCTTATAAAATGAATTAAAAACCATAAAAATACAACCATGATTCAAGTGTATATAAAAATGGATGATAAAACCACAAATTTTCCATTTTTGAACCACTTGAAACTTTTAAATTAAAATTTTTACCCTTAAAGCCTATAAAAAGGAACTTAATATGACCATTTTAGTGTCATATATGAGTTTAGTTTTATCTCAAATGTCTACCCAAATACCTATCCAAAATTATATTTAAATTTACTTAATATTATGGAGTAATAAAATTTCACTTCTCTAAATTCCTTAAGCACAATTGAAATGCGGTGTTTTAAAAAATGAGGTAAGGCATTCCAATACTCTTTTACCATTTATAATTATGACTCATAATCTTGAAACCATATTAAACCTTCACTTATTCAACTACCATGATTCTCTCACAGTGGCAGTTTTATGCAACCTACATGAACGATGATGTTTTTACGAATTTAAGTCTCTCATGGGTATTATTTAAAATTAATTTTATGATTGAATAAAACATTAACATTTAATTAATTTTATTATTATTATGATATAATGGTAATTTATCCATTTTAAAAATGGAAGTAAATTTAAATAAACATGGTTATTTTTAACCATAAAAAATAGACAAATTGAGGATGGTTTTCAATATGGTGCCAATTTGATGGATAATTGAACTTCCTTAATTTTTTAATGATATGGAACATATTAATTTAATATTATAGAGTTTATAAAACCATTTAACTAAGACCCTTGACCATTATAGATATATCATACATGTTTGGGGATTAAGAATAAAATGATCCCAAAATTAATGATATAAACTATATTGGATAAATGAAGAAAACATGATAATAATGGATAATAGCAAGGTGATAAAAATGAAATATGTTATGAAAAAATTATACAATTAATATATATTTTTTATTTAGGAAGGCAATGGATGTGAAATGAAATTCAAGAATCAAGGTAAGGGGTTTCCAAAACTCAATTTCTTTTCATTATGATACATCACTTTATTTATTGATTATGTTATGAAAAGATTATGTGTGTAATGAACTCTAGTTATTTTATGATTTATTTAAAAAAATTATGTGGATTTAATTTTTTTACATATAATCAATTCACTGATCAATTATCAATTCAATGTTACCATCACTGTATGGGTTTCTTGTCTCAAATTTCCTTCTTTGAGACTTGTTTTGAATTACAAACCTATTTCACTTACATTGTGTATATGATTAATCTTTATAATATAACCTAATTATCCAATTTTTAATAATTTTAATTAAATTCACATTCAATATTCTCTCTTTTAAGAGGTTTTGAATCAAGTGTTATGATATCTTTAAAGGTTCTTGATCATAATTTTGATTCCTTGAGACATGTTTCATCTTGTACACCATGTTTTATTTTATATGGTATAATTAATTCCCAATGAATATATTTTGAAA
Source organism: Viscum album (assembly GCA_963277665.1). Taxonomy (NCBI): domain Eukaryota; kingdom Viridiplantae; phylum Streptophyta; class Magnoliopsida; order Santalales; family Viscaceae; genus Viscum; species Viscum album. The sequence goes on along the minus strand of OY728139.1, from coordinate 1,143,932,794 downwards.
CAATATATTATATAATTTATGGTATTTATAGAACCATATCATTTTATAACTTTTAATGTCCTTTTATTCAAAAGTTACCAAAGTTGTAAGGGGTTTTCATCTCAATTCTACTCAATTGAGATATATTTTATATTATGAACCTAATTTATTCAATATAGTGTACATATAGACCCTTTGACGTATAATATAATTAATTAATCTTTATTCATGGTATTTAAATTTTAAATTCAATTTTTCTCATTTAAGGGGTTTTTATTTAAATGTTATTAAAGCCATAAAAGTTTATTTTACAATTTCACTCTTATTCAGGATTGTTAATGTTTAAATTTATGTTGGAATAATTTTATGATATTCATCTTATTAATACAATATATTTTATTCTAATTTTCTTATTTATAGGGTTTTCATGTTTTTCTTCCAACTTTTTATCTCTTTGGTACTCAAAGAGTGAAATAATACTTTTTATGAAAAACTGACTTTTTTCCTCTTTTAGGTCGGGAACATTTTTCTTATATATCTATATTTTTAAAATTGTTTTATAGAAGTTTTTATCTACATTTAAATGACTAGTAAATGTATTTTTCTACTATATTTGACTTTATGTACAAAGTTTTAATGGAACATTTTTAATTTTTTATGAACGAGTTGTTTTTGACTTTTCAAAAAGGTGTTAATGGAATGTATTTTTAACATATACGATGTGAATGAATTTTACTATATTCATGAACATTATTCACTATTTATCCTCCTATAAAAGTTTCTATGAGTTTTCAAATATTCCTTTTTCAATTATTCTATGAATTATTATTTTTATATTAAAATAAAAGGCATTATTTTATAAAAGGTTGAAAATAAGTTTTGAAATGATTTATAACTTTGTTATTAATAAAAATATACAAAAGCTTGAATGAAATTTATTTATAATGTTTCTATTACATTTTATAATATAATTCACAAAATAATTTACTTCAAAGAATTCATCCTGATGAATTGATGGTCTTCTATCATCCTTTATGGATTATACCTTATTTCATGATCATTCACATTCTTGTGATAAAGTATTCTATCACTCTTCATTATTAATTTGACATTATTTTTCTACTTAATGTCTATGTTTTCAGTATCAATATATATTTATCCTTTAAATTTTGTCTTAATTATATACCATTGATTTATATGAAATTATTTGAAGGAATATTATTAAGAAAGTTATTTCATTTACTAGGGAAATATTGATGTTTTGTATTCTTGATTCAATATGGATATTTATTTATTTATAAGGAATCTTGTTTATGTATTATTTTTTTTGATTAAATATATGATCAATTCATTAGATATATATAATTTATGGGTGATTCTTAGTTATAAATAGACTCTCAATGCATTGGTAGGTTCAATGAGACAAACTTGTTTGGGTATTTTGCATACACCTTACCTATTTATGCATAATGTCTATGCACGAGGCATTGACCATAAGATTTTAATGTCTAGCATTATGAATTCTATCATTATAAAAATTTATATTTCTATTCATGTGATTATTTATGTTTTTATTTCATAGAAGGATATATTACCCTTTTATGATATTGGATATATGATATATTTGATTATTGTTTATATCATCCATAATATTCATGGTATATTTATTCTATTATAACTTCCAACGTATGATTTCCCTTACTAATCATTTTTGATCACCTTTATTATGTTTCTATTCTAAATGTTATGAATAATAATAATATGAACGATACTTCTAGAAGAGTATTATGAGAGGATACTTTTGTGGGAGATGTTGAAGGCTTGTTATGGAATAAGAAAATATGGGTATTACTGAAAAATTTCCATTGTATGAGAATGATATGGGTTTTGTTAAGTAATGATTTTACTAATTCACTAAATATCTTGACCTAAACAGGTATTAGGTATGTAAGTGAATCAATAACTTCTTTGATGTTGTAATTATGGAAGGTCAAAATTGGTTCCCTTGAGTTGGTATCAAATCTAGGTTTTAAATATTGTGTTTTCAGCATTGGAACTAGGTATTAATGTTAGTTATATTAAAAATATATCTTGAGATGATATTTGGTTAGAAGTATCGGGACATGAGTGGGATTTTTATATGGTTGGAACTGGACCCTTGAGACTAGGGTCAGGCATAGCCTATGGGATGAGGATACTTTGTGGAGTGACATGGTAATTTGGTATAAAAAAAATGATACTGGTCTAAATAACCCTAGTATATTCCCTTATGGGATATATGGGAATTACAAGAGTACATGCATGTTGTGTTTGGGGATGGATGGATTATTACATACATTGAAGTGCATGGGTAGGTCTTGAGTGACCAAAGATATGGTAATGAGTTAGTGAGCATGTCAGACAGGTTTTGTGAACTTTTTGTTGATGAATTTGTGTTTTGATCAAGTTCTTATGATATGAGATATATCTTAGAATGGATGATGACAGATCTAGAGGCCTATACTGACCTAGAGTTTTGAGTGAGAAGTTAGAATTTATGATGTGATATTAAACCTAGTAAGAGTGATAAGGTAGTGGTCTGGATAATGTAATTACCTTTAGTGATAAGGTATTGGTATGAATCATATTAAATGAGAAGGATAGTCCAGTTTGTGATGTTACATCAAACCTTACCTTGAGTGATAATGTAATAACTATGATAACAACCTCATCTTGAGTTAGAATAATTTGGCATAGACCTCATTGAGTGAGACGGTTAGTAAAGGGGGATGGTGGACCTTACCTTGATTGATAACGTAGTCATCAGTATTTGATATAGGTCCCTACCTTGAGTGATAAGGTATAGGTAGAGACTTTATGGATAAACATCCTTTAGTGATAAGGTATGGACTAGTACTAGGACACAGGATCCTACTCTACTTCTTCGAGTAGTGCTCATAACTTCCTAGAACCTTATCCTAAGTCTTAGGGTGTGTGTTGATTGATATGGCATGAATAAAGGTGTATTATGGAATAGGATGAAACATGTATTGTCAGGTGTCATTGTGGAATGGTTTTTATAAGATAATCTGACGTGCATGTTATTTTCTTCCATTTAATATCCTTTTTCATACACGCATGTGATGACATATATTATAGGAAATTGGTGAGAACCTACTTAGATGTATTTATCACTTCCTGTATGAGAACTATTATGTGAATGAAGACCTTATATTTGATTACAAGTTGAGAACATGTTGTGCAATGGATCAAGTTGGAGTATCTCGATAGAGATTTATAGAGTGGGTTGTAATGAGGTGATGATGGTATTTGAGCATTTTGTGTATTTTTTAATTTTTTATTAGCCTAGTGGGAGATCATTTGATGTATTCATGTATGCGTCCATCTTAATTTTTTATAATATTATTATTTTTTATTAACTTATGCATACTATGATTATTTCTATGGATGTTTTTTGGTCATTTATGCTATTTTATGACTCTAATTTGAGGGAATAGTATCCCCAATTTATGATTTAGGAACTCATCACTTATCAGCAACCTAGGGAATATAATGAGGCATTCTTGAGTCAACATAACCCTCTGGATCAGAATAGTGATATGGGTTTGTGTGCTTCCAGTGGTATCTTAGTGTCTCTTTTTGTCTTACTATTTGGGGAATAGAAGACTGGGAATATGGACATGTCATAGATTATGATATACCTCAGACTGGTGCATCATGAACACCTTTTCTAGTGATAATTACTAGTTACCAAAGTTACAAGATTATTATTCTTGTTTTTTTGTTACGGTTGAGATATTTATTCAAATATGATGATTTTTTGAGGTTGTTATTTATGGTTTTGTGTATTTGCCTATTGGAAAGTGGCATGTGTACATGCATAATATTTATCACATAGGATTCACATGACATACATTAATTTGTGTGAGATTGGTTTTTACTGGTGAAGATGGTTAAAATTTTTAGTGTCAATAAAAACTTATATGGTGTTTTATTATATAAATTTTTAGTGGAATTATAATCAGTTGAACGATAATTTTCACCCATGTGTAGTTTTATAATAGTAATACATGAAGATCTTGCGGTGATATGTTCTCCAATGAAAACTAATAATCACTTAGTTCAAGGTATGTATAGAGAGCTCTGGTGGGTTGATATAGGAATCCAATTCTATGATGGTAGTTCTGTGAAAATAGGGTTTAACTTGGTAATGTCTTGATGAAGGTGAGTTATTCCTAAGATATTTGATCTGAGTATAGGCATGAGTTTCCCTGAGGACATAGATACCCCTAAGAGGGTTGAGAAAAGAAATTTGTGGTTCCTAGGTCTCTCATGATAAGAATCACTATGGGTGATTTTTTTATCAAATTTGGGTTTATTGGGCATAATTTATTGGATTCATAGACCTATTGATTCTATATATGCTTTAAATTGGCATGGGGGAGCATGGATGTACTCTTTATGGGGTTGGTAACAACACCCAGGTGGTGGGTGATCGTGTGGTTGGCCTTGGAATTAATGAGATACCTCATGAATATTGGAAGGGAATCACCTTCAATGCTATTGATTAGATTAGTGTAACCTATGATAGGATCGTGGTTAGTGGGTTGAGGTACATGCACCTAGGTTTGATAATATGTGACTCATGGGTGCATGAGTCAGGTTGTGTGATTGAGTTATATGGGAGCATATACTTATTGGGTTTTCATGAGATTGAGTTGGATTGATGGTAAGAAAATGCGAGAGAGTTCTTTATAGGTTTAATATAACTTTAGATAAGGAGAGTGAGGGATAGAATGATTTTTTCGTAAATACCTTGATGTGTGAGGGAAATCATGCATTGGTTATATAAGATGTCATTTGTTCTTATATTAGTGAGTGATCATGTGTGGGTTAAGGACAAATGTATTAGATAGAATGTGTATAGGTGTGGTGGACCGATGTTCAATACCAGAATGGGATATTTTTCCTTTGTAATAAATGGTGATATCATGTATGTATTGGGGTATCTTGGTATATTCGATATAAGATTGTTCCTTGACATGGGTTTTAAGGATGGATGAGAGTGGATCCAAAATAGAAACATTTGTGCGGTTTTAGGACCATTTTTGATCGGTAGGGGGGGTGAACCTTATTGTAGGTAGATTCTGGAAGGTGCTTAAGATAATGTTTTTGGTGAACCATAGATGGGTGTTGATGGATTTTTTTTAGTTATTGAGTATGAGAAGGATGGTCATGTCTATCTATTATGTGTGGTAATAAAAAGATCATGGGTTGTATATATGATTTTTTTTTCATTTAGTGGGGTGATAATAAGGATACTCTCATGGCAGGGGGGAATCTTATTGGATGTAGAGGAATAAACCTCATGTTTCAAGGGTCATGGGTCTGGTGATACCACTTGATATATGATTGAGATGGAAGTGGTATTCTAATGTGTGTAAAGATCCAATTTGATTTGGTTTCTTTCTGAAAAAAATATTTAGAATACATATGTGGTGTAAGATAGATTCCATATGTAGGAAATGAGCTTAGAATGGAGTTAGTTTGTTCTATAAGTGTGTCAAATCAGAGGTTAATTAATTCTCTCAAAAAGATCATGACTATAGGTGTGGGTGGATGAGGACCCAACCATGGAATTATACTAAATTTTGGGTTTGGACATCGATGTGGGTGTTTAGATGATCTTGTGATGTCTCCATAAGTAAAGGAAACATGACTGGGGTGGGTGATAACACTTTGGTTGGTGAAGTTGATTATTTTTGGGTGAAGTTATTAATAGGAGTATGGGTCAGTATTTTTACATGAAATTTTATGTGGTGTAGTAGAAACCACACTAAGAAAATCGATATACCATGGGAAATTCATTTTAGTAGGTGATTCTTATGTTGGGGAGCACCATGTCATAAAATAATCCTTTGTGAGAAGAGTTATATGGTGGGGAGAACTGTAAGAACCCGAGTTTTCAGAACAGGTCAAAATCCTGACCCTGTTTGAATTTTTGACTAGTTTCTGAGGAAACTGGAGAAAATGGGAAGTTTCTGGAAATTTATAGACTACACGCCGTGTACTTTTAAGTACATGCTGTGTATATGTTAAATGAGTATCGACCGTGTGCTCGCCAAGTACATGCCGTGTGATGACCGTGTAAAAATTTATCACTACACGACGTGTAGTTTTAAACACGTCATGTACCCACGACTGTGTGGTTGCCATACATGGCATGTAGGCCTGTTGGACGGGTAGAACCAGGTACACGCCATGTTTCCCTTGGACACTCAGTGTATTCTAGACGTTTATGAGGGATATACATGGCGTGTGGGTAAGTCGGCGAGGAAGAAAAGAGAAACCAAGTACACGTCGCGTACTCATCTCAGCAGGTCTGGAAAGTAAGGAGGCGGAATTCAGCCGTCTTATGAATAGTTAAATGACCTACACGGCGTATAGTCATGAATTACACACAGTGTACTTCTTTTTTTTCCCGTTAAAACAGGTAGTAGCCTCGTATTGAGGTAGAACCTCAATTTTGTCGCCCGGTTTCGCGAACCAAGCAAACCAGAGCTCTTTTCTTCTCATGATCATCCGTCTGAGACCCGATTCGAACTCCGATTGATGCGTTGGAACCCCCTCGGTAATTCCTCGAATCCTCTTATGCCTTTTTTTTATTTTTGTTCTAGAAAAAGTTATAGTGGTTTGAGCGGTTTTGAATCTTTTGTAGATTTACCACATTTTAGACCGAATTGGTGGCTGTTACCAGAGGAGTAGCTTCGTACGAGTCTCAGGTAGGTGGTGCATACCTCATTTTGTGTTTTCGTGGTTGTTTGGGTGACGCGGCCTTCGGCGCATTTTTGGGTATTTTGAGCGGGACCCGTTTTATCTGTTGTTTCTTATTGAATTGCTTGTTGGACCTATGGGATGCCTTTGGGTATGCCCTATTACCAATTTGTGTGAGCGAGGCCGGGTGAGGGGCCTTTGCTCATCGGGGCATTTTGTCTAGGGAATTCCAAAATGGATTTAATTTAAATATTAATGTGTTAAAATATTGAGTTTAATTTATTAAGCCTTCTATGCTCTGTTAGAGGCATCCAATACCTCAGTGCTATTGTTCAATGGTCGTTGGGCTGGGGCAATTCAACTGTTTAAATTATTATTCCTATTATGAGTTCTGTTTGATTTTGATATATATATATGCAATTGCTGAATTGCACATGCTGGACCCTTTGGGTTGTTTTGGGCTTGGCCCGGGTTACTTTGGGTGGTTTTGACCACGGGATTGGGCGTCATGGATGTCGGCTTGAGGCAGTACAACTGTCAGGTTGGGCATGGACCGAGTTACTAGGATGGCGATGCCATTAGACTCGAGCGACATGGTTTCAAGGACACGAGGCATCAGATGTGTTGGTGGCTTAGGTACTATTTTGGTGATTGCCGCTCACCCGGGACATTGAGTAGTGTGCACACTTAGATACTCCGTGATGAGTTGGTTTTGACCACTCGTGTGGGTAGAGGCCCCCGTAGTTTCAGTTTAGGTACTTTGGTTGGGGTGCTTTCCATAGAAAGCCACGTGGGAGGTGAGGATCCTTCAAGGGATAACATTGAGACTATCGGGTTGGGGGCTGAGGTTCATCATGATTTGAGGGTAGACATCGCTGTTCCTCCGGGTTATTCTTGGGCGTGCCTTCAAGACGTCGGTACTTGAGACACGAGGTGTCAGGGGGCGCATGTTTCCAGGTTACTTGGTAGAGATTACAGCATTGGCTGAAGCAGGTGACGCTCCATGGTGGCTGCTGAGCACCAGAGGAGTTAGTGTTTATTTGTGCATTGTACTGCTTAAAGTTTTCCTTACACTTGCAAGACTGCTTAAACACATATATTTGGTATGCACCATTGGGTGGTATCCTACTGATATTTGTCTCACACCCTACACGGGCCCTTCGGGACACGTGCAGACTTTTCGCATTTACATGCAGGAAAGAGGCCAGCTTCAGGAGCTGAGCTGCGTTAGTTGTTGCATGGAGATGGTATGGACCTTGAGGTCATACCTAGCTGGGGTTACTTGGTTTTGTTTTCCTTTCTTTGTCGGCATGCTTAATTTATTATGAAGCAACTGTTGGTTAGCCATTGGCGCCGTTATAAATTGATATGTATGACTTGCTATGGATGCATGTTGGTTGTTTACAATAATAGTTTCTTGTGATATTCAGCATGTTTTTCTGTTTACTTTTCACTACTTTTGTTTATATTTATTGCTTCTGCTATTTATCTATATCTGTTATGCTTCCGCTCTGCGGGTCCGGTTTGAGTCTGCTGAGTCTTTCATTCCACTACATCTTTATTCTCATATACTAGGATCAGTACCCTTATTGTGATCCTTCGAGAGGGTATAGCCTCCCCACTATACCTAACAGACCCATGCTACTAGTCGGAAGCCTTTGGCGTTCGGGGAGGTGTGCCTAAGGTAGTAACACCCGACCTGTTTGGCACTGTTCAGGTGGATGGCCGGGTCCGGGTCGTTACAAAGTGGTATCAAAGGGGTTCTTGACAGGGATTTAGTAGCAATGTTTTACTGGCTACTAATGAGTTTGAGGCTTCTCTTTTATTTTTGCTGGTTTTACTATTTGGGGATATGGTAGACTGGAGATAGGTTGTTACCGGGACTGGGTTTCTAACTTGTGCTTGGGTACCTGTAGCCCCTGGTATGAGGGGTGGACCAAGTTACCATGGGTGGGAATTGCTGTTTGGTTTTGCTCAGATTACAGTTTATATGATTTCCACCTCGGTGGATCACTTGTTGTGTGATGTTATTGATTGTGATATGTAACCCTTGACCCAGTGAGGTAAGGGAGAATTGGACCTTGGCCTGGTATGTCAAGGCTTGGTTTCTTGGCTTTTGATAGGCACATTTTAGGGTATTTTAATTTCATAATTGCATGTATTCTTTGTGATGTGATAATACCATGTGAATAAAATCAATTGCCATGCTTGTGTGCTATGAAATGTGAATAGGGTGAAATTACTGATAGAATTGATCGTTATTGCAATGTAATGTTCCATGCTTTATATATTTGTAGAATTGCATATTGCAGGATTTTGGGTCTGGGTCTTACGAGAGCAGGCAAGTACTATGGCTGAGGCAGTGTAACTGTCAGGTTTTGGTGACTCGGACGTCGGTTTGAGGCAACGTGAGTTGTCAGGACAGGCATGACCTGAGGTACTTTTGATACTTGGCTCTGTTGAGGGCGGGTAAGGAGGCCATGAGGCCGGGATGCCGTGGGGCATGGGTTGTGGTGAGGGGGAGTAAGGGTAGTTGTTATGCACTGCCTTTTACTGCTTTCCTTATCTGTGTAAAATATATTTATATATATATATGGGTTGTCTGACCAGTTATGGTATTCAGCGGGTTACTCCTTCATGACTCGATGGAGTGTCAGGAATGAGATGATACAGTGCTGCAGGATCAGGCTCAGAATTCAGTACAGGCAGAGCACGAGCCGTAGGTACAGGCTCAGGGACAGGATCAGGTTCAGGATCCAGTGCAAGCAGGACAACAGCCGGGTTTGGAAATGTTCGTACCATGGCTTGATGAGCAACTCCGAGATAGCCTGGTGCGTGTCTTGTAGGGGATTGACCAAGGCACGCAGGGTACATAGCCTTCTATGGCGTATCTGAAGCGGGAGTTCCCTTCGTAGCACCCGCCGCTTTTTCAGGGTGAGGGTGGTCTGCAGGTGGCTGAGAACTAGATAGAGAGTATACAGATGATCTTCGAGTAGCTCGAGATGCCTCCAGGGTGGAGGGTCAAGTTAGCGACGTACATGCTGAGAGGACCGGCGAAGCGTTGGTGGGATATATAGGTTTAGGCTCATAGGCACGAGGGACTTGCATGGTAGGACTTCGAGGACAGGTTCTTTGAGCACTTCTACCCAGAGACACTGAGGGTGGCGAGAGCTTGAGAGTTCTTGAGTCTTAAAAAATAAGACATGTCCTTCATGGACTATGTAGCTACTTTCACAGAGTTGTCTCTCTTTGCACCTGGTATGGTGGGCGATGACGCAGCTAGGGTGAGGCGCTTCGAGGATGGCTTACGACACGCCATTTGGGTCTAGGTGAAGATATTCAGACTGGGTTCCTTATCTGAAGCGGTGAATCAGGCACTCATAGCCGAGGGCAACGAGAGAGAGAAGTCTCTCTTGGGAAGGGGGATAGCTTTAGGTGATGGTTCAGGCAGTAGGAAGCGAGGACAGGATGAGTTCCAGTAGGGCAGTCAGGCTAGGGATCCAGCTAGACCACATCATGTTAGTTCTTTAGTGATTTTCTTTCAATGTGGACATCCGGTACATGTTCGGGCTTAGTGCGATAGGCCTCCGAAGGAGTGCCGAGCATGTGGACAGGATGAGCATCTGGAGAGGTTTTGTAGGCAGCCTTCTCAAATAGCCATTAGGAAGGGACCATGACAAACTGTAGTGTCTGGAGTTGGTTCAGGTTCAGTACCCGGAGAGGATAGTCGAGGTTCAGCTGTGCGCGGAGGTCGTGACAGAGATGGTGGGACCCAGCTGAGGGGTCAGTGGCCGGTGACTAGAGCAGTACCACAGGGAGGATAGGAATCAGACAACCGTACTTTAGGCTAGGTGCATTCCGTGGAGCTTCTAGAGGCTGAGTGAGCTGGTGAGCCGACAATGGTTATAGGTACACCGCGGAGTGGCCGTGATCTCCATGTTTCCTTTTTGACATGACCTATAGAGGCATGTCTATTTTGAGTGCACGTGGTGTACAGGATCTATGTGGACCGACTAGATGATAGTCAGTGGGATTGGAAGCATATCGGGTACGTGGTATATTCTATATATATATGTATGAGATACGTGGCATCAGGGCATCAAGGATACGGGATTACATAAGGTGTTGTGGGCACCAGGGCATCAAGGATGCGGGTTACTTGAGGTGCCAGGCACCAGGCCTCATGGAGGTGGACACCGATGCAGTGTGGAATACGTTGGGTGTCGAGAATGACACAGGAGTGACAATATGGTGTAGAAGTGACGATGCATCACAAAAGGACTATGCGTCAAGAAATCAGGTTAGTAAACCCTTGTCTGTTTTAAGTTTTGTTGGGTTGAGACCGGGTTAGGCAATTCTTAAGGTGGGGAGCCCCTTGAAGAATTTAGCCAGGACCTCTGAGACCGGGGAAGTTCGCGTTACCTTGATTGGGGTGGCATTTTCGGTTCCATATCCGGGTTTCATTTGATAGCTCAGGGATGAGCTATGTTAAGGTGGGGAGTTTGTAAGAACCCGGGTTTTCAGAACGGGTCAAAATCCCAACCCTGTTTGAATTTTTGACTGGTTTCTGAGGAAAATGGAGAAAATGGGAAGTTTTTGGAAATTTCCAGACTACACACTGTGTGCTTTTAAGTACATTCCGTGTATATGTTAAGGGAGTGTCGGCTGTTTGCTCGCCAAGTACATGCCGTGTGATGACCGTGTATAAATTTCTCACTACACGACATGTAGTTTTAAACACGCCGTGTACCCCCGGCCGTGTGGTGGCCATACATGGCATGTAGGCCTCTTGGCCAGGTAGAACCAAGTACATGCCATGTTTCCCTTGGACAAGCTATGTAGTCTAGCCGTGTATGAGGTATATACATGGCGTGTGGGTAGATCAGCGAGGAAGAAAAGAGAAACCAAGTACATGCCGTGTACTCATGTCGACAGGTCTAGAAAGTAAAGCGGTGGAATTCAGCCATCTTATGAATAGTTAAATGACCTACATGGTGTGTAGTCATGAAGTACAGGCCGTGTACTTTATTTTTTTCGTTAAAACGGGCAGTAGCCTCGTATTGAGGCAGAACCGCAATTTTGTCGCCCGGTTTCGCGAACCAAGATGGCTGGAGCTCTTTTCTTATCCCGATCATCCGTCTGAGACCCGATTCGAACTCCGATTGATGCGTTGGAACCCCCTCAGTAATGCTTCAATTCCTCTTGGTCCATTTTATTTGATTTTCATTCTAGAATGATTTATAGGGGTTTGATCAGTTTTGAATCTTTTGTAAATTTACCGCGTTTTAGACCGAATTGGCAGCTGTTACCAGACGAGTAGCTTTGTACGAGTCTCAGGTAGGTGGTGCATACCTCATTTTGTGTTTTCGGGGTTGTTTGGGTGACGCGGCCTTCGTCGTGTTTTTGGGTATTTTGAGCGGGACCTATTTTATCTGCTGTTTCATATTGAATTGTTTGTTGGACCTATGGGATGCCTTTGGGTATGCCATGTTACCAGTTTGTGTGAGCAGGGCCGGGTGAGGGGCCATTGCTCATCGGGGAATTTTGGCCGGGGAATGCCAATATGGTTTTAATTTAAATATTAACGTGTTAAACTATTGAGTTTAATTTATTAAGCCTGCTATGCATTGTTAGAGGCATTCAAGACCTTGGTGCTGTTGTTCGATGGCCGTTGGGCTGAGGAAATTCAACTGTTTAAATTTGTTTCCTTGTTATGAGTTCTGTTTGATTTTTATATATATATATGAAATTTCTGAATTGCACATGCTGAACCCTTTGGGTTTTTTTGGGCTTGGCCCAAGTTACTTTGGGTGGTTTTGAACATGGGATTGGGCGTCATGGACGTCAGCTTGAGGCAGTACAACTGTCAGGTTGGGCATGGCCTGGGTTACTAGGATGGAGATTCCATCAGACTTGAGCGGCATGGTCGTAGGGAAATGAGGTGTCAGATGTGTTGGTGTCTTAGGTACTATTTTGGTAATGAATGCTTACCCGGGACATTGAGTAGCGTGCACACAGAGATACTCCGTGATGAGGTGGTTTTGACCACTCGTGTGGGTAAAGGCCCCCGTAGTTGCGGTTTAGGTACTTTGGTTGGGGGTGCTTGCCGTAGAAAGCCACATGGGAGGTGAGGAGCCTTCAGGGGATAGCATTGAGACTATCAAGTTAGGGATGAGGCTCGCCGTGATTTGAGGGCAGACTTCGCGTTTCCTCCGAGTTATTCTTGGGTGTGCCTTCAAAACGTTGGTACTTGAGACACGAGGTGTCAGGAGGCACATGGTGCTGGGGTACTATTCTTGGGCGTGCCTTAGGGATGTCGGTACATGAGACACGAGGTGTCAGGGGGCGCATGTTTCCAGGTTACTTGGCAGAGATTCCGGCGTTGGCCGAAGTAGGTGACACTCCATGGTGGCTGCTGAGCACTAGAAGAGTTAGTGTTTATTTATGAATTGTACTTCTTAGAGTTTTCCTTACACTTGAATGACTGCTTAAACACATATATTTGGTACTCACCATTGGGTGGTATCCTACTGAGATTTTTCTCACACCCTGCACGGGCCCTTCGGGATGCGTGCAGACTTTATGGATTTACGTGCAGGAAAGAGGCGAGCTTCAGGAGCTGAGCTGTGTTAGTTGTTGCATTGAGATGGTATGGACCTTGAGGTCATACATAGCTGGGGTTACTTGGTTTTTTTTCCTTTCTTTATCAGCATGCTTACTTTATTATGAAGAAACTGTTGGTTAGCCATTGGTGCCATTATAAATTGATATGTATGACTTTCGATGGATGTATTTTGGTTGTTTATAGTAATAGTTTCTTGTGATATTCAACATGTTTTTCTGTTTACTTTCCTCTGCTGTTGTTTATATTTACTGCTTCTGCTGTTTATCTATATCAGTTATGCTTCCGCTCTGCGGGTCTGATTTGAGTCTGCCGAGTCTTTCATTATGCTGCATCTTTATTCTCATATACTCGGACCACTACCCTTATTATTATCCTCTAAGAGGGTATAGCCTCCCCACTATACCTAACGGACCCTCGCTGCTTGTCGATAGCCTTTGGCGTTTGGGGAGGTGCGCCTAAGGTAGTAACACCCGACCCGTTTGGCACTATTCGGGTGGCTGGCCGGGTCTGGGTCATTACAGAACCATAATCCTAGGTATAAATTGGTTAAAGACCGGTGTCTTAGGATATATGGGTGAGTGTCATATCGATGTCGGTGATGGTATTGAGTGGGTAGGTCACCATTTGATAAATAGTGCACCTGGTCATTTGGGGTTGCATAGTTGAATATCATTCAATATTTGAGGATAAAATGTGTCATTTCAGTGGTGAATTGATGAATGAGGTAGATTTGAAGGGATGGATAGAGGACTGTTACAACTTATCAAGGATGATAAGCATTATATTTGGGAGTTTTTAATGATATACATATTTTCAAGTCATTATTTTGGAAGAAATTTGATTTTTTGGTCCTAAGGAAGGGGTTATATCATAAAATGGGACACATATCAATAATCCAAGTGCTATAATGTCTCTAGGAATTTTTTTTGACATGGAACAAGGCCCAATAAAAGATTCAAGTGCTCAGGTAAATGTTGAAGTGGGGTCAGGGTGGCCCCTTTAATGATTTTGGTTGCAGGTGACAAACCACACTACATCCTAGGGGTGTTGTGGCATGGTATCTATTGTAGGAGTTTTTTTGGAAGTAGTGGATAGATCTCACTATATCCCAAGGTTTGTATAATAGGCAGTCCCATTAAGGTAGGGGATTTAGTCACTTTTGCAATGTGTGATGTGACTTGGAGTAGGGGAAACACCGTAAGGGTTCTTGATGGGGAAAAATTACATCATAGTGGTTGGGTTATTCCTTCGAGGGTATGTGGGAGCCAGGGCCATTGGGATTTACCTAGATAAAAGTTGTGTCTAGATCTATGTAGATTATCTATATACATAAGGTCTCAGCAGGGTTCTAATTCACCTAGGTATCCTATTTAGAGCATCTCCCTACACTAAAGGGCTCATTAGGTTGCTAATTTACCCAGGGCTCTAATCTAGAGTCTCACCCTACCCTCAAAGGTTCATTTGGGTTACCTAATCACCCAAGTAACCAGCCTGGGTAGAATTAAATCCTTTTTCCCAACCTTCCTAGCTTCACTCTACCCAATACTTTCCTAAAATAAAGTGACACCTCCTAACTCAGATCATCCAGGCCTCCAACCTAGTGTATTCCCTAATACATTTTCATGTATCATCTATAAGAGTAAAACAAAAATGGATTATCATGTACAGTACTGCACAAAACCATTATTAGGAACTCCCATCTGGAGGTCCAAGTCATTTGATCTTAAACTACATGGCACCATTAGTCCTGGATACATAACCTTAAAATGAACAATATCGGTCATGGATGCACAATCTTATAAGGGACCACTATAGTCCTTGTCACATAACCACAAAAGGTATAATATGACTCAATATGAAGAACCTAAATACATTGGTTTCAATTCCCTTAACAAGGATATGTATATATCTCTTTTTATATGCCCAATCCCAACAAAACTATACTAACTAACACATCATAAACCCTTAAATCTTCCTAGGATACATTAAGCACCAACATAAGATTTAAGCCTTATCAAATGGAATGAAACTCCCTTATACCCTCAAGTCTTCCCAGGTGACATTATATCCCAATGAAACTTTTAAACCTTCCTAGATAGAAGGAAACTCTAGTGTACCCTTAATTATTCTAAGGATTACTTAAACATCGATGTAATATTTTAAGAATTCCTAGATGGTATAAATCCCAAACATACCATTAAGACTTTCTATGAGACCTTAATGAGATTCCCCAAACCCAAACTCCCAAATCTAGTGCTAAAAACACATTCTTTAAACATTTAATTTGATACAAAGTGAGATAACTCATGTTAAACTTAAATATATTTATATAATTAATACATTACATATCACAATAATCACATAATTCCAAAATCTAAAGGTTTATTATCTTTGAATATTTTCTACATAAAAAAATTATTTCACATATTTGTGAACATTTCTCCATAATCAGACCATAATAGATGAACTTATAGACATATCATAGGTTATAATCATCTTTATAACCTTGGGAATGGAAAACATAAGAAAGGGTTTATATCAAAATCTCATTATGAGAAAAGATATCACTGATATATCAAATGGGTTATATTATAATCATATAAGAAACATGATCATTGTAGAAATATCTTATTAACAAAACCAATAATATTTTTCCATATAAAAGAATTACAAGTAATCACAAATGATCAAACATATTCCATAGAATAAGAGTGAAAAAAACGAAATAATAATCATGTTCCATGGAGAATAACATATGAATATAGAATATAAATGTTTCATAAACATAATTATATTTAATTATAAAATTATGGACATGTTCCAATGAAAATTTATTAATGTATAACATCAATAGTCTTGGGCTAACCACCTGTGTACCTTATTAGTATTTAGATTTACATATATTAACATTTTACTTGGGATTACCACCTATGTACTCTTGGTCTTGGGCCTACCGCCAGTGTACCCTTGGGCTTGGGCTTACCACTCATGTACCCTTGGTTTTGGCCTTACCACCCATGTATCATTGGGCTTGAGATAACCTCTCATGCACCCTTTTGAACTAATGAGAAATAAAATTTACCGATTTATTAGAGTGATATATAATACCCCACCTATCTCATCCACAAAAATGTGTGCCATATGAAATCAATCATATACCATATCATGAAAACTCCATGGAAATAAAATGGGTTTTATATCATTTCTAAATGGTATCGCATAACAAAACATAAAGTGTAGATTGGTCGATACTAAAATTCAATCACCCAAAAAGAGTAACCTCATAAGGTAATTTAGAGGATAAATCATAAAAAAATACTCTTTATGAGATATATATAATGGATTTAAGAAAGAATAAGCAAGTGAAACATAAATGAGTATTTATAAAATATTTCTTAACATTGTATTAAAATGAAGAAGTTATGATTCACTTTCAAATATGTATTTTTTGAGTAATTGAAAAAATATATTTTTAAAACATTATTTAGAAAAAAATTATAATAATGGATCTTTATTATGATATAAATTGTTTCCTATAGAAATGTGGAGTTAATGATAAAATGCACAAATAGGAAGTTAAACCCTTTTTCAACATTTTTTAAATTCCTTTATTGAAACCCACATCATAAAAATGGTTAATAAAACTTCATCTTAGAAATGGATAAATATTGTTATGAAGATCATAAGAAAAAAAAATACATATTTAGGTTTCATAATAGATAAGTAAAACATTAGTAAGAATAAATAATATTGATATGGAAGAAAAATAGTGATTAAAAAGGATGATAATTTTTCTTAACAATATTATACTATTATAAGAAACAAATTCATCAAATAAGAGGATTGGAATTATATATTTCAATTACACTATAGATACAAATAAATTATCATATAATAAATTCTTATGGTGTATAAAAATAAAAATATAAGAAAAAAGTTTAAGGAAAAGTACTATAACCCAAATAAATGAGGTTTGAGTTAATAAAATCCCTTACAATATTGGTATCTCTTGAATCAAAATCCCATGAAAGATATAAATTGAGATAGATTTTTAAATATATATAATTTTATGAAATTGTTATTATAAAATTAATATAATAACATATACACCACATAATATAACACAAGTGGTGAATATGGTATATGTCTCAAAGAAAGAAAAGTGTGATGAAAAACACATACCTTAAATCTCGAATTCCATGAAAGTACTTTAACCTCCAATATGATAAAAATAAAAAACTTAATAACTTATTTTAGAATTATATTCACATCTTATAACTTTTATATAATTCATTTATAATCAGTCTCTACACATATAATGGTTAGTTATAGTTTATTTTCATCATCAGATGTAAATAATTTTGTTCATTTTGTATAGGTTTTGTGATAGTGTTATCGATCCCCATTATTTAGTAAAAATTTCATCATTTATAGATTATATAAGTTTTTAGAATAGAATTTCCATAATTATTTATAAATTCATGATTTCATTCCATGATACTTTTAGTTATGATTCATGAAGATAATGACGATGATGAGCTTGTTTGGGGTAATTTAACAATCAACAAATTATATTATAATTATCGTTGATTTTGGTGTAATAATTTCAAATATTCATGAAAAATATAAATTCTTAATAACACACACACACACACACATATATATGAAATAATATTTTATAACCAAGAATGTAAGGTGGTGATAAAAATAAGACACGTCATCCATGGAGGCGGTAGTCCACATGTACCCACGATTAAAGTTTTAATCTTATAATGAATGAGAGAGGAGGAAGTCTGATAATGATTTTACTTATAAAACCATAATTATGTCATATATATCCTATTTATTCATTAAATACATTCTTATAACAATCAATGTGAGTCAGTGATGAAAAATGAAATGTGTCGTTCATGGAGGTTATAGTTTGCACATATGCATGAGGGACATTTTCATTTTTCAAATAGTTGTAAAGAAAGGTAGAAAATAATTATTACATTAACATAATAACATATTAGTATACTTATAATACTGATGTAATTATGTTATCATAGGTATAGTTTATTTTTCATAGGTCAAAGAAGAAAGAAAGGAATAGAAATGAATAAGGAGTGATTAGTAATTTTTACCTTACTCTTAGGAACAACTCCTTTGAAAATTTGATTAATCTTTTAAAGGGTTCTATTTTAATTATATTATGATATATAGGGTCTATATAAAAGTTTTTAAGAAGTATTTGTGTCAATTTTTATTATACCAAGTGGCTTAAAGTGTGAGGAAAAGTGGGGTGTCGAAGGGGTCCTTTTATAGGTGAGAGGGGTAGTATTCTTGTAAATACCCATAAATTTATATTAAAGGAATATCAATTTCAAAGTAAAGTGGTTAAAAAAGTGTAAAATAATGTATATAATGTTGTATAAGGTCAATAAATCCCTCAAAAACTCATTTGGAGACATGTTTTTTTTAAATTTTTAGGGTTTTTACCCCTTAAATTTAACCCTTTTACCATTTTGACATTTACCATGGTAAATAATTTATAAAAAAATAATTTATTTTTATACCTTAAAATAAAATATAAACTACTAAATAATTTAATCCTTTTGATTAAAAATAATAATTATAATATATTATATACAATTTATGAAATTGGTAAAAAAATTATTCTGAAATAATAAATGTATAACACATTAAAAAAAGTTATAATGAAAAAATATAACTTAAGTTATAAAATGTCAAATGTAGGTTTATAAATTAAACTTAATTTTTTTTAATTTATAATTTTTCTTATAAAATTCATATTTTTTCAAGAAAAATATTTAATAAATTTTAAGTTATGCTTATATCATAATGATGTCATAAAAGTCACAGTATTTGAAAAAATGATATTTTTATCTATTCAAATTAAAATAAATTTTATTATGATACAAAAAAATTTATCCAAAGATAATATTTTTATTATGAATCACAAAAATAAGTTCATTTTTTCAAATTTAAATTCTATTTTTTGAATTTAACTTTTAAATAGAAACCTAAAATATAATGAAAAACTGTTTTTATATTAAAATGACTTTTTAAAATTATAATTGTTCTTGTTGTTATTTTTTATTAATTATTAATTAAATTAGTGTTAATATATTTGTTTATTTTTTATCCCTAACATTAGTCATTATTTAAGATAGATCAAATTAATTTATTTAGATAAAAATTACACAACATTTGTGAAAACGATTCTTTTAGAATAACCCGTTTACCATTATCATGGTAATAAAATTTAATATCTTTAACTTATTTTTATTGCTAAAAATGAAATTTAAATTATTAAATAATTTGAAAACACTGATTAAAAAAATGAAAAAAATTATTCGATTCATTTTATATAATTGATTAAAATTAATTTTTAAGTAAGTGCACATAATGTATAAAAACAAAATTACCAAAAATTTATCTTATATACATAAAATGAATTTATTTCTTGGATAATAATAAATATTTGATATATATTAACTTATTTTATTGTATATATTATCAATAAATTTTATTTAAATCATTATTTAACCATAATATAACAAAATACATAACACATAAAAAGTAAATTTTTAGTAAAATATACTTTTATCCATAAAATGATTTTATTAGTTATTTAGCTACACTAATACAATTTTATCAATGTATAAGTATTATAAATAACCCTTATTGTTTCCTTATATATATATATTTGATAACATGGTTACCTTTGTTTATACCCGCTATCTTAATGACTACATTATAATTGTTTTATTTAATAATAATTTTATCTTAATAAAATATGACGTGGTTTGTTTTCATTTGATTATGTGTGTGAAATATGTTATTAAACATGGTATTTATTTAATGGAAATTGATAATAAAATCTTAGGCTTTTATAGTTTACCTCCATTTTTTATCTCCTTCCTCCTCCCTGGATAACAATAAATTCTAGAGTACCTTCTTATACAGATTTAAACTATCTAGTAATTAATTTTTTTTGGATCAAATGAAAGAAAACATAATTAACTTATATATTATTTTGTTAAATTCATTAGTATCAATAAATAATTTTAAAAAGTGGTAACTTGTATTGTTACTAGGAAGGATTTTATGAATATTATTTAATCCATAATAGAGTTATAGACTAGACAACAATCTCCTTCATGGGATGATTCTACCTCCCATTATATTGATTCTGATATATGTCATCTTGAGGAAATAACTAAATGGACTCATGATGATAAAACATACAAAAAAAATGTTGAATGTGAGTGTTCAAAAATTATATTTGAGGTGAAAATCATGTAAAATCTAAAAACATCATTCATTTTCACAAGTAATTAGTTTAAAATGGTATAAAATTGAAAATAAAAATAAAAAATACACAAAAATATTTTATCTCCCATTTATCTAGGTTTAGTTGAAAATGTGATTCAATATAATGAATGGAAAAATTACATATATAAGGAGTCAGATAAAATTGAGAATAATGGTACATGGAATCATTTCCCTAGAAAAAATAAGAAATCACCAAAGGAAACAAGTGGGCATTGAGGAACAAATTAAATAAAAAATGAAATTATAAGAAATAGTTTAAGGTAGGCATGTAAAGTCTAATATAAAGCTGAGTTAAATTATTTTGATAAAATTTTTCCCTCATCAATATATTGTAGGACATAATATTTTTTTTGGTTTTTTTTACTCAAAGACACATTAAAATGTATTGAATGGATATCAAATTTTAATTCATGAATTAATATTTTAATGATGGATATTTTCATTGAATAAATTTATTATTTTATTATTAATAATTATGAAACAAAAATTTACAAGCCATAGAAGAATATATATGGTTTACAATAAGAATCAATGGAATGGTATTCTATGATACAAAATTATTCATAAATATTTAAGTTTATAAAAGTAAAAGTGGGAAAAGATATATATTTTAATGAAATTAAAGTATGTAATATAATTTTAATTATTTTATATTGATAACATAATTTCTACTATGGATAAGGAGTGTATTTATGTAGGTTTTTTTTTATCAAAGGAAGAATAATTTTTCAATGTTTATATAGGATGATATTTAATTTTTTCATGGGGTTAAAAATAACAAAGAAGATTAATTATGTTTTTATACCTAATTAAATTATGTCATGATTGTTTAAATAAATTATGAGGGAATAATAAAAATATGTATTCATGTATTGACTATTGGTATAAAGCTTAACATGTATTATACGAGTCAATGTATTAAACAAAAGGAATTGGAAAGTTGATTGGAAGCCTAATTAATTTAAAAACTTCAAGACCAAATATAGTGCATGTTGATATATTTTGAGAAAAATTCCAAAGTGATCCAAATGATCCAAATATTAAGGTTTAGAAAAATAATTTTATGATATATAAAATAATAAAAATTATTTATTTGGATTTACTTAGGTATATTGGGTTAGAATATTGATTTTAGAAATTCTACATCTGGTAGAACACTCTTTTAGGATAACAAATCAGCTAGTTAACATTGAAAAAAAAACAAAATATATTTATATTAATCATAATAGAATATGTGTGTGTGGATTCAACACATTCTTTTTAAAACATGTTTTATATGAAATGATATATTGAATATTTAAAATAGATTTTGAAACTACATCTAAATATCATATATGATAATCAATGTGTAGTAGATTTACCCCAAAAAACTACAACATTCTATATATAAACAAATTATTATAAAGTTTTATTTTATTACTGAAAATGTTGTAGAAGGAATCTTGAATCTTGCATATTTTTTTGGTCATGATAAAGTTGATTAAATTTACATAAATTCTCTTTTAAAGTAAATATTTCATGAAATGGGGTTTAAAATAATTGTTCATCTTTTTTATCACAATATATATGGTATTTTTCAAAATAAATTTTCTCTGCATTATGTTGAATTATTTTCTCAAAGAGAATTAATAGAAAAAATCTTATGTTTTATCCCAAGTTAAAATTATTAAAAATAGGTTCATCTTAAGGGGAAACTTAGGGAAGTAAGAAAAACATAAAATATTAAAGGTTTTGATAAAATCAATAAGAATCCATAAAAACAAAAAAATACTCCATAAGCCATAAAAATTTGGTTATTGATGGATATAAATTTCTCAAAATAATCATTAAATCCATTGGTGTGGTCCCAAGTGTTTCTCAATGTGAAAAGGATATAGAATCAATTTATTTTATAAAAGAAAATTATTTTAATTCAATGATAGATAATTTTAAATAAAGTTGAGATGATAGTTTTTGTTTAATTTATATTTTCTAAATATTATATTACTCTACTTATATGAAAATTTGAGTGAGTGATACTTAGTGAGGATGGGTGGTAGTTGAGTGGGTATAAGTAATGGGTTGGTTCTACTATTTACTAAAAGAGGCTTTAGTATGCTTCTCTCACATTTTCACAAGATAGTCTAGGGAGGAACCTACTAATTATACTTTCATTCTCACCCCTAATATATATAAAATATTTATACATGCATGTAAGGTGAATTTGGTGTTTAGTATGGACATTAAAAGCTCATTTCATATAGTTTCTAGAGGTGTAGTCACCACCATAGGATCTATTGATTATGGTATTGACATTAGAGACTTTTTTATGTATGAAATTATATGAATTATTAGGATAAAGAGTTTTATTTTATATCAATAATTGGGGTTTATTAGTGATTTTATTTTTTTATCATGATTTTATGGGTGATTCCTCCCATATATGCGTTTTATACCCTTGGTGCTGTTTTCCAACCCACATTCTATTAGAGATAGGCATCGATGGGAACACTCAACTTCACTATTGGTGTAAGAGTTTTTCTTGTGATTATGAGTCATCAAAGAGTAGCATCAAAGCTTTGGTTGACTATTAATATTAACTTTAGTGTTATTAACTATTGTAGATTTCATTAGGTTGGTAGGTAAATAATATCAATCAAACTTAGTAAATGATATAGTAAAGGGAAACTATCTAGGGAAAAAATGTTTTTGGGACACCCTAATTCAATGAAAGGAACTTAATATTACTTAATATATTGAATTGAGATTATACTTATTATGGGGTAGATACCTTAGTGTGGTACATGCATCATATTTTTTGAAATTTGGTTTCAATTTGGGATTATATTAGGAAATTTTAAAATTAATTTAATCAAATGATGTTAAAATGAATTTTGGAATCTTAGGCTTAAGATTCCTTATTATGCTTGTAGATAGTTTTCATGGTTATTATCCCTATGTGGTTCAAGTTAATAGTATAATATGGTAAATGAAGCTAAATAAATATTTTGTGATATTGAACATCATATAATAACATTCTTTTATTTTTTATTGGTGATATTAAAATATTAAAACATGTAACATAGGTTGATTATTGTAACATCCCAGATTCAGATGCCAATCAAAAATGCCTCGTACCCAGTTGGATGCATGGCCTCAAGCACATCTCCCCAAATTTCTGAGGCTTCCGACTAGCAGCGAGGGACTAGGAGTGACAGTGGGGAGACTATGTTCTCATTAGTAGAGTATCACATAGCAGAATACAATAGCAACAAATAGAGGAAACAATAATACTATATAATAGAAGTGAACAACAGAAGACTGATAATACAAATAACTAGATGTCATATCATACAAAAGATGATGTTTTATGTTACATGTTATAGGAAAATAGACAAAATGGGTTACACTACAGTAATACATAATATAAGTACCAAAATTACAAAAAAAGAAAAAATAAACCCAGAAGCATCGCAAGACTCAGCTTGGTCCCATTCTCTACTGATCCTAAGAAGCATATCAAGTTCCTATAGAAGGGTGATTTCCCTTATCGACACATACAACCATATAATCTGTTTGGGCCCAAAAACATGACTAAAATAGGGTGTGAGACTAAATCTTAATAGGAAACCAACTAATTTCTATTCCAATCTATCATTGAATATATATAACAGATAGTGTACAATAAAGAAATAAGTAAGCTAGAAAGTACTCAAAAGTAAACAGTCCTTCAGGTACTAGTTTCCATTTAGATTCATTTTATGTTCATTAACAATTCAATTTCATTAAATTATATAAGTATTGAGATCTGACATAAGCTTGACATCCCCCGTATAAAAGTAAACACAACAGATGTCTCAAAAGACCATCTAACAACAAAATTAAAGACCGAATCCAAGATTTTTCTTTGTCTTTGAAAAAAAATCATAAGACATTCCATTTCAATATTCAATTTACAACCTAAGCCTATCCTTGACATTCCTAAGTTGGAATTCAAGTGTCACTCCAGGTGCAATTCCACCAACATCTTACGAGGTCATTCTGTCAAACCCCTCATGAACATGGAATCACTCTAGGTGTGGTATAAGTAAAAGTCAACTCGTGACATATAAATTTTTTTAATAGATCCCATCCATGGAATCCTTCATCAGATCCAGGGTTCTATCAACATTTAAATAAATCCCCCATGAGCCTGACCACTACATCCGTGGATCGTTCACCTCTTAACATAATAATACTCTCTTTGAGTCCATACATAGAATTTTAATCTGAATCCATGGTTCAGCCAAGGTATAAGGTGAAATATTCATATGATCCAGTCCATGTCCTTTTAACCTTAAACCATGGTTCTCCCATCGCTATGTACCCCATTAATCTTTAAGATTAAATTAAACATTTCATATATGAAGAAACACATGTAAATTAAACTATCACATGGATTTAACATTAAACAACTCACATGGGAATATTTCATATAATAAGAAACACATATAAATTAAACCATTACATGGCTATAACATTAAACAACTCACGTGGGTAGGTTTATAATTGGAGAAAAACATTCCAAACATGCTTAAACAAGCAAAGTCAAACAAAGATCAAGGAAAAAAAATCATCCCATACCCTAACCAATTCAATTACAATTTAAAAACCTTGTAATTTATTAACCAAATAAAATAATTTTTAATCACCCAGGAATGGGAAACAAAGGCATGCCTCATAAGCATCATAGGCCAAATGACCATAAAAAGTTATATGAGGAAACTCACCCATGGGGTGGCCCTCGATCAAGGTATAAAACATAAAAAAATATTTAAAAAAATTATTCAATTACCTAAAAAACAATTAGAAACAACAAGAGTCAATTATAAATCAAGGAGACACCCCAAAAATGGGCACGCGACACCCCAACATATATGAATAGATTAAAAATTAGCAAAAGGCATGAGACCACATACCTCGTAATCATACGACTCTCCTCATTCAGCGTCTGTCTCTAATTCATCTTAGAATAGAGTAGATCTAAAAAATGATCATAAACTCCCAAAACTCAATAATTTGGATAAGAGGAGAAGAGAAAAATAACAGATTAATAGGAATCGATAACTCACCTAAGGGATTCCAAAGAAAACAACTACGATTGAAACAGAGTTCAGATGAAGAATTAGGAGCCAACCTTTACCTCAGGTCATATTGTGCTGGAGTTCATGAAACAGAGGAGGTGAGGTCTGTACATCTAAAAAAATGAGGCTACCTCTCATTTTGTGAAAAAGAAAATACAAAATACACCGCATGTACTGAAAAATACACACTGTGTGTATGCCTATTCCCCCTTTTTCTGCCGACATTCCTTACACGTCATAAACGGGTCATGGAAAGACAATTACATGGCGTGTACTAGGATTACTCAAAATGTCATCTCCAGTAATGTTGCGTAACATGCTATCATCCTAGCCCTCAACCTTATTTTACTCCTTTTTCATAAGTACAACTTTGAAAGAAAAGATTCATACCTCAAAGGAAGAACCAGGTTCTTACAAACTTCCCCACTTAAAACCATTCATATTTGAATTTTCCTTCTGTGGGTGGTGAAGAAACATCTGAGAATAACTCTGACCACTGTGATCATAAATTAGATTCCCTCTCCTAGGTCTCATCCTGCACTTGGTCGTGCTGCCATAGCACCCATACTAAAGGAACAAACTGACCAGAGAGAACCTTTATACTACGATCCACAATTTATATAGGATGATCCTCAAAGGTCTCATCTACCTATAACTTAACCTCCTCAAGATGAAAAGAATGAGACGGGTATGAAAAGTAATGTTTCAACTAATAAACATGGAAGACATCATGCATATCCTAGTACCTATGAGGTAGCTACAACTAATAGTCAACCAACCCGGCTCTCTCTAGAATCTCAAAAAACCCGACATATCTAGGCGGAAGCTTACCCTGTATCTTGATCCTATTGTGTCCCAACCTAGGTGAAACACATAAGAAAACCTAATCCCTAACCTCAAACTCCAAAGGTTATCTGAGGTGATCGGCATAAGATTTCTAATGATACTCCATAGTATCCATCTACTTCCGAATCAATTGTACCTCCTAAGTGGTCTCCTAGGAAAGACGAGGTCCCAACATACCTGCCTCTCCTACCTCCATCCAACATAGGGGTGATCGGTATGGCCTACCATATAAAGAATCATATGGAACCATCTGAATAGTACCATGAAAGCTATTGTTATAGGAAAAATCAACCAGGGGTATGTGTCTCTCCTAAGAACCCTAGAAATCTTGGACGCATTCCCGTAGCATGTCCTCTAGCACCTGAATCGTGCGCTCTGACCAACCATCTATCTAGGGGTGGTAAGATATTCTCAGAAGCACCTATGTACCCATAAACCTCTATATCCATTTCCAAAAAATGAGAAGTAAACCAGGAATCCCTATCTGAAATAATAGAATGCAGGACCCAATGAAATTGTACAATCTCACAGATATACAACCTCCCAATATCATCAATACTGAAGGTTTCCTTGATCAGTAAGAAATGTGAAAGATTCATAATCCTATCAATAACAACCCATACAACATTATTTCATCAAGGTGACCTTGGTAATTCCATCACTAAATCCATCGTGACATCATTCCATTTCCACTCAAGAATGGGTAGCTTATATAAAAGTTCGGTTGGTCACTGGTGTTCTTCCTTCACCTGCTAACAGGTGGATAACCTCATGAAAAAACCAACTACATCTATTTTCATACCTAGACACAAATACTGATGATGTAAATCCTGATACAATTTGGTGATGTCAGGATTCACTACCCATACAGAGGCATGGAATTCCCATATCATCTCCTCACGCATGTCTGTTAAAACCCATACATATCCATTTAAACATAGGATCTCATTATCGCCTATGTTCTAACCAAGAGGAGGGTCCTCACCATCCACACTCTCCCATAGAACTTGGCCTTCAAAATCTGATATTTTCCTCATCCCCACTCTATACAATAGGGTAGAGGTAACAACTAATGATGAAAGAAATGCTCGTCCCTGGCTATCATGCACCTCTAAATGCATCTCAAAGAATAAATCCATAAGATGCCATTCACTACTGGCTTGCTACACTGATTTCATCTAAGTATTCCTACTCAAAGCATCATCCACTACATTACATTTACCAGGTGTGTAAGAATTCTTGAAGTCAAAAGATTGAAGGTATTCCACCCACCTTCACTGCCTTAGATTCAGACCATACTGAATAAATATGTACTTGAGGATTTTGTGGACCATGAACACCACAAAATTCTATCCTAGTAAGTAATGTCTCTAATAGCATAAATCATGAACAACCGTAGCTAACTCAAGATTGTGCGTCAATTAATTCCTCTTATATAGCCTCATCTGCCAAGACCCATACACAACGACTCAATCCCCTTACATAAGAAATACTCCCATCCCGATACCTGATGCATCATAGTACACAGTGTAACTTTTACATGGATTTAGAAAAATCATCATTGGAACCAAATTAAATCTCCCTTTCATCTCCTAAAAGTCTGTCTCATAGGAACCTTTCCGTACATACATCACACCCTTCTTAGTCAAGCCCGTCAACGGTGCTGCTAAATGTGAGAAGTACTGTATGAAATGCCTATAGTAACTAGATATCCCTAAGAAACTCTGCACCTCAAAGAAATTCTTGGGGTTCTCTTAGGAAACTACTGATATCACATTCTTTGAGTCCACTGATACTCCTGTATCTAAGATAAAATGACCCAGGAAGTGAATTTGATCCATCTAGAAGTGGCACATTTTGAGCTTAGTTATATAACTAATGGTCTTTCAGTGTATTCAAAACGGTCTCAGGATATGTGGCATAGTCATGTCAATTATGATAATATAGTAAGATATCATCCATGAAAACCACAAAAAATGAATCAATATAAGTATGGAACACTCGGTTCATCAGTTCCATAAAAACTACCAACATTTTCGTGAGACCAAAAAACATTACCAAGTACTCGTACAGACCATACCTACTATGAAAGGCTATGTGAGGGATGTATGATAATCTAACATGAACCTAATGATAACTGAATCTCATATCAATCTTTGAGAAAACTATAGCTCCACAGAGCTGGTCAAAGAGATCATATATTCATGTAAAAGGATACCGGTTCTTAACCATCAACTGGTTCAGTTTCTGATAATCCACACATAGACTGAGGTAACCATCCACCTTTTTCAAAAAAAGGAATGATGAATCCCAGGGAGAATAACTAGGTATGATGAAACCCTTTTTTTTCTAAATCCTCTAGCTACCTCTTGAGCTCTTGCAACTCCGTCGTAGCCATCCTGTAAGGAGTAATGGATGCTGGTGCAGCTCCTAGAAAAAGCTTGATAGAGAACTCTACCTCTCACCAGAGGTAAATATGAGAATTCATCTGGGAAGACATCCCTAAAATGATTAAACATTGGAGATAAATATATATGACATGTTCTCTGGTCATCTAGATATAAACTCGCAATATGGGTTGTCATCCCACCCAACCCATGATGCTTCGGTCCAGCTCGAATCATTTATAAATCCCATTAACCTTTATGTAAAAAATATCTGCCCTCTTGTGATGTGAAACTCACCCTATGGTTATAGAAATCAACAAAGGATCAGAAATGAACCCACCAATTAATTCCAAGGATGAAATAAAAACCTATCATCTATAAGACATAGAGGTCCCATATGAAGTGACACCCACCAATATCAAGGGGGAACTCCATGCACTAACACACCCCTACCATTCTATTCCCTAACAGAGTGTCTAGAATCATAACATCATCATAAGTAAAAACACAGAGCCCAAGGATCTCCATAATCTGCACAAATATGAAACCATGAGAGGAACCTATATCAAAAAGTGTAGAAACTAAAATAGAGGCTAATAGAATATTACCTTTGAAAGTATAAGGTTCATGATCTTACTTCTGATGAGTCTGCTTCACTGCATAAGTATGACTTGTACCATGGCCCTATGACACTGTTTGAATACCATGAGATGATCCACCCTACTATCGCTGTGAACCTGGGGTCTATCTACCACAACCATGACCACCACCTCATCCTGAATAACCTGCCGTACCCTATATCCCTATATGATGAGAATATACTGACAATTCTACTGAATGTAGAGTCAGTATATACCCTATCTCACTAGATGTTGGTGGAAACGTCCTATAGAGCACTATAGATGGCCCATCCTTCCGTAATATTGGCACTCGAATGGGTCCACTAGACACTGTGGTCTTGCATTCCCAATCCTACCACACCGGTATCACCTCAGTTGGATACCTGAATATACATTCTCAATACTAGAATCACTATGCGAAAACTGCGGATGACACTTCCTACTACCAATCGAGACAGTACTAGATCTCTATGTCGAATCTTCGTAGACCACACCTCCAGATTCCCTCAGGTTATGCTCAGTAATCAATGCCTAATTCATTATAGTATATACAATAGTCAACCTGAAGACATTTACCTGTGATTGGACATCATATATGAGACCATCCTCAACACACCTAGACTTCTATACATCTTCACCCATTAGAATAGGTACAAAGTGCTAAAGCTTAGTAAAATGAGTAGAATAGTCCATAAATAATAGTGCTCTCTACTCCAAATGCATAAAATCTTGGGCTTTATAATCCCTTAGTGTCTCCGGATAGTAATAGTCATAGAATAATATCTAAAAGTCTCCCCATGAAATTTCCCATCGACACTCCACCTGAGTAATAATATCCCACCATCTCTTGGAAGAATCATGCAACATATACGTCATGAGATTTACCATCCTCCCAGGAGGAATCTCTAAATGTTTAAAGATTGAAATAATGGTCTCTAACCATGAATCTATAGCCTGTGGTCTTCTATACCCCAAAAATGTGGGCAGATTCTGCTACTGGAACACTCGTGTCAGCTCTTCCATAGATGTGTCATGGTGTGGTGCTCCCTAAAAGGTTTTCATGAACCTCATAAAGCCTTCAAAAAATTGTGCATCAACACCTATGTTCGGTATAACAGTTGGTGCCACAACTTGAATGACTGGAGGATCCATTGGTAACCCATGGTCTACCACTTCTAGGATATGATTGTCACTACCCTCCTGGCATAAAACTGGAGGTCTTCATGGTGGCATGACTCTACAAGGTCTAGCACACACATCAGTTCAAGTTCATTATCAAGGTTTATAGTTCAAGAGCACAAAAAAAGGAAAATACCCTTAAAGGGTACCATAAGAGGAGTATACGGTGTGTACACTCAAGCTTCTATTTGGGCAAGTACTTCTGTTGGCCTGGGTGTGTAAACACCCCAGACACATGACACGTAAGACTGGTACACAATGTGTACCTAACATAGGGTACATTCCAGTGTCCCTCAAATGGATTGGCCATTTACCTGGTCAAGATGTGTATTTCTACATGGCGTGCTACCTATACAGGTTCTGGCCATGTACTCTACACGACCATATACCCCTACATGGGTAGACATGCCCGGGGTACTCGGCTACATGGAAAAGTATCAGTACATAGTGTGTATATAACATACATGACATGTACCCCCTTAAACTTCATCCTCCCTGAATGTGAATAACTCACAACATATTCCCCTGTACCACATGCCATGTAATTTGGGTTTCCAAAAAGGAAAACCCTCATATTTACCTAAACTCCCCACGAATCAAACTAATTTCACATTTTTATCCTAAATGGTATGTCGAATTCTAATATGTGTGGTCCTATACTCCCCATGAATCAAAGCTTGGTATCCACCTACAACACATCACACATGTTTCAATACAAGGCAACAACATGATCCACCAAATTACGATCCAAGAGGGCCCATACACCTCAGGGATCAAATCTTGGCATCCACACAATTCAAACCATAACACATACAAATACACCTATCACAACAACATACATATCTATCACAATACCTATCACAACAACATGTAATCAATAATGCTATCTAAATGGCATAGAAATAATGCATAACATTTGATTTCTAAAAAGTGCATATATGATGCATGAGATGTCATACCCTCATCTAATCAAGTTACAACACAATATAACCAAAATCATATCAATAATAATAGCACGACACAAGTGTGTCACCCAATGGTGAAATCTAATCAATTGTAATAGCTCAAAATCCAAAAATCACAATTCAATTCGTGGAAATTTGGATTTTCCTTGTACATGGGGTAGCTATCCTGGACAAATCTCATTACCAAATCCCATTGCATTTATATCTCTTCCCATCATCTCCAAACAATAAAGAAAACCAGAAAAGAACCCCTTTGATACCACTTTTTAATGTCCTGAATTTGGATGCCACTCAAAGGCTCCCCATACCCAGTTGACCACATGGCCTCAAGTACATTTCCCTAAATGCTAGAGGCTTATAACTAGTAGCGGGGTCCTAGGAGTGATAGTGGGGAGACTATTCCCTCATTAACATAGTATCACATATTGGATTACAAGAACAATAAATAATGGAAGTAGTAATACCATATAATAGATGTAAACAACAGATGGCTGATAATAGAAATAATCAGATTTAATATCATAAAAATGATGATGCTGCATGTTACATATTATAGGAAAATAACCAAAATAGGTTACACTATAGTAACACATAATATAATTACCAAAGTACAAAAAAAGGACAAAAGAAACTCAGAATCATTACAAGCCTTGGCTTAGTCCCATGCTATCCTGCTCCTAAATAGCATATCAAGTACCTGTAGAAGGGTGTTTTCCCTTATCGACACCTACAACCATATAATCTATTTCGGACCAAAAACATGACCCTAACAGGGTTTGATAATAAATAACAGTAGGAAACTACCCAAGTTCTATGACAATCTATCAGTGAATATATATAATATGTAGTGTACAATAAAGAAAGTAGTAAGCTAGAAAGTACTCAAAAGTAAACAATCCTTCAAGAACTGGTTTCCATTTACCTTCATTTTATATCCATTAATAATTCAATTTCATTGA
The DNA here is from genome assembly GCA_963277665.1 of Viscum album. NCBI lineage: Eukaryota > Viridiplantae > Streptophyta > Magnoliopsida > Santalales > Viscaceae > Viscum > Viscum album. The sequence continues at coordinate 1,143,900,017 of OY728139.1, read as the reverse complement.
ATTATATAAGTTTTGAGATCCGAAATAAGTCCTAAATTCTCCATATAAAAGTAATCAAGACAGATGTCTCAGAAGACCATATAACAATAAAAGTAAAGACTGAATCCAAGCTTGTGCTTTGGCTTGGAAAACGTATCATAAGAAATTATATTTCAATATTCAATTTATAACCTGATCCTATCCTTGACATTCCTAAGTTTTAATTCAAGTATAACTCTAGGTGTAATTCCACCGACATCCTATGAGCCCGTTTTGGCAAACCTCTCCTAAACCCGACATCAGTCTAGGTGTGGTATAAGTAAAATTCAACTCGTGATATATAAAAATTTCCAATAGATATCGTACATGAAATCCCTAATCAGATCCATAGTTTTCTCGAAATTTAAATAAAACCTCCATAATCCCAACCACTACATCCATGGCTCTCTCATGACTTAACATAACAATACCCTCTTTGAGTCTGTCCATGGAATTCTAATATGAATCCATAGTTCACCCAAGGTATAAGGTGAAACAATCATATGATCCCATCCACGTCCTTTTAATGTGATACCATGGTTTTCCCACCGCTATTTACCCCTTTAATGTTTATGATTAAATTAAACATTTCATATAAGAAGAAACACATTTAAATTAAACTATTACGTGGATTTAACACTAAACAACTCACATGGGCAGATTTTATATAAGAAGAAACACATGTAAATTAAACTATTACATGGATATAACATTAAACAACTCATGTGGACATGTTTATAGTTGGAGAAAAACATTCTAAACGTGATTAAACAAGAAAAGAGAAACAAAGGTCAAAGAGAAAACCAATCACCCCATACCCTAACCAATAAAATTACAAATAAACAAACTTGTAATTTATTAACCAACTAAAATCATTTTTAACAACCCAAGAAGGGGAAACAAAGGAATTTATCATAGACATCCTAGGCCAAACGACCATAAACAGTCGTCCAAGGAAACTCACCAATGGGGTGGCCCTCAATCAAGATATACAACCTAAAACATGATTTAAAACACTTATTAAATTACCTAAACAATATTAGGAAACATTAAGGGTCAATTATAAATCAAGGAGACACCCAAAAAATGAGAACGTGACACTCTGACATATACAAACAACTTTAAAATTATCAAAAGGCATGAGACCACCTACCTCGTACTCGTATGACTCTCCTCATTTAGCATCGACCTCTAATTTAGATATGAAAAAAAAATAAATGCCCAAACCTTGATAATTAGGTCAAGAGGATAAGAGATGAAGAACATATCAAGAGGAATCGAGAACTCACTAAAGGGATTACAATATAATCAACGGTGATCGAAATGGAGTTATGATAAAGAATCGAGAGGCAACCCTTACCTCGAGTTGTCTTGTGATGCAGTTCGCAAACTGGGGGGTGAGGTTTTTCCGTCTAAAAAAATGAGGCTTCTGCCCATTAAAAACAAAAACAAAATACACGGCCTGTACTAGAAAATAAATTCCATGTATATTCCCATTCCCCACTTTTTTTGCTAACATGACTTACATGTCATAAATGGGTCTTGGCCAGATAATTACACGATGTGTACTAGAATTACACAGCGTGTAAACTCTAGTAATGTCATGTAGTAGGCCTGAAGCCTATCCCTCAACCTCTTTCCACTCCTCTTTATTAAGTAAAACTCAAAAAGAAAAGATCCATACCACAAAGGAAGAACCGAGTTCTTAAAATTATGAAAATTTAATTTAAGAAATACAGGTTGTTAATGAAAAAGTAATTTAAGCAATATAAGTTAATTATAGATTATCCATTTACACCTATCATACATATATTATTCTATTATAATAAAATTTTAATTTATAATTATTTCACTTTTGATATTTTTCGTGATAATTTACCATGTTATAACTAGTTTTTATGTAGGAATACCAAGGAGAAAAAAAACATTCAAGACCCAAATAGATCAACATTTTATAGCACACTGTTTCTATCATCACATTTTATGGACCTGATATATTTTACTATAACAGAGAGTATTTTTGATCCATCATCCATCTAATTATCCTAATATTTAATGCACCAATAATGGGAGAGTAATTGGCCACAACACTATCTTAGGGATATTGGAGGGTTGCCATTATAGGCATGAATTTCATTGTAAAAAATATTACATATTTATATTAATTATGAACCAATTTTTTATATAATCACAAGTAACAGTAAAAAGGATAAAAATATGAATAGAATAGATGATTGAGGGTTATAACCAATGATTTTTTTAGTGTTTTGTTTTTTTATTAATCCCTATAATCATGAGATATGGTATTAAAGAGGTCTTAATAATACATTGATGACATTTTTATCTTGGTTGGATTTTTTTTTCAAATAACCAAAAGATGAATATGAAGGGAATTAATAATATAGAGATACTCATGTCAATAATAAGTTCATGAAATTGGTTTGAAGGATTATTAAGTCTTTGGGATGGATAGATATAAAGACTGATATGTGTATTGAAATGAGAATGAAGAGTATAAAGTAGGAATGATAGTGTTGAATGGATTGATATTATTGTTGGATTGATAAATCCTAATGTGATAGGAATAAGTATAATGAATTTAATATCATGATAATTGTTTTTTCATGATCTAGTATTGAAGGATTGTGTTGAGTTATGGATGTGTTTATTCTGGCCTATATAGTTATAGTAAGAATCTTGATGTAATTCTAAGGTGTTTTGATGAGATTATATGACTAAATAGATCATAGTATAAATCATTATGATCTAGTTCTAAAGATATTTTTGATGAGTTGAAGATTTATAATTATAGATAATTATTTCACTAGATGAAGTGAAAGATTTATTGATAGAGTTTATGAAGGTTTTCAATAAACAGATGAGGAAATTTGATGCTCTGCATGAGTAAGTTCCAAGTTTTATAGATTTCTTAAGAATAATATCAGGAAAGCAGTAGAATATTTGGAAATGTATTAATTACCTAGGAGTATATCAGAATTTCCATATTCTATATAAGAGTGACTCATGAATTTAAATGTATATACAAGAGTAATATTTTAGAAAAGGAATGCATAAGATCACAGTAGTGAAAAATGGGTTTCAAGGTCATTTTTTTAATATTGATTAAATAATGACAATATTATAAGAACTTTTTTAAATAGGGTTTTTATGTTGGTTATTTTTAACTGACATGAAAAGAGACTTTTACATTAGTTATCAAATAAATCATCATAGAAATTAGTAAAAAGTTTAGAATATGAAGGATCTTTCATGTTGGTTATATAATATCCCATGTGAAAAAACTATTTTTAACATCGGTTATACAATAATTAAAGTGAAAACTTTACTTTGATTGATTTTTCACATTTGTTATAAAATAAATGATGCAAAAAAAAAGATTCAATTTTTAATTTTTTTTTCCAAATACATGAACCCAGTAGTACACATGCATTAGAAGAAACCAAAAAAATAGCACAAATAGAACTAAAAATATAGAAAAAAATATAGTTCCCTAAAAAAAATTTCATTTCAAATGTGTTCAAATCATTTCATCTTTATAATATAAAATTTAAAATTTAAAATACATATTATAAATAAAATAAATCCCAATAAAACATATGGAAAATTTTGACCATACTCATTGCAAGTGATTAACCTCTTCTTTAGAATAAGGGAGAGGGTCTTCAAAAAGCTACAAATTAAAATAAAATCCTATAAAATGTATTCTAAAAATAATTATAATATAAATATGGAAATGTTATAAAAAAATATAACCTTATGGAATTTTGTAACTGTACCAGTTGAAATTATTTCAAACATAAATCTCAGAAAAAAATATCTACATTCCTTTACTCCTTTTTGATGCTGAAATTTCTATTTTAAAATAAGTTTTCAATTCAATATAACATTTTAAGTACTTTTTACCAAAATGTAGTAATTATAAATGAGAATCCACATTTTCACACACATATTTGATATTTTATTTCCTATTTCTTATCATCTCTCTAAAGTAATTTTAGGCTCTATTTGAAAATGAAATGTTTGAAATCAAATTAAAAGTCATTATAATATGTAAGTTTTAAAATAATAAAACTTACGTGTTGAATACTTTGCAAAAAATTTCTCACATGTCGCCTTGTATAGAGAATAACCAGTAAGTTGTCTTCACTTTTGGATAAAAAACACAACATATATTGACCACTAATATAAAAAAATATAATTTGAGTGGTTGTTCAGTTAGTAGAAACAACAACTTGAGAAATTTATGTATCATACCCTACAAGATAATGAAGTGTCTAGTAATTAATTACATTATTTTTAAGTCTTTCAAAAATATATACAATTATTTTTGTATATTCATTATCTTCGTTATTGCTGAAATAAATTGTGGGTCAAAAAATCTATTTAGTAATGTCATATCATACTGAATTTAACATGTATAAAGTTAACAAATTAAAAAAAAACATAAGTATTATGTTTCATTAAATTAGAATATTTGAAAGAAATATGATAATTGTACTACATGGAAAATAGTTTCATCATGTTGATGCCAAAAAATATCCAGTTAAAAATCCCTGACATCACTCTTTAAAATCATCACAATCATATCATACCCACAAATGTTAGAATCCATAGGAATCTCATAAAATTCTAACAAAAAAGATGAATATCTTGATAATATACCGTGTCTAAAAGAAGTAGTATCTGAAGTTTTAATAGATTGTACCTTTTTTTATATATACAATATGTATTTAACTTTAAAGTATTCCTATAAAAATATATATATGAATATATATATATATATATTAAACTATTAATTTTTTACAACCAATATGAAATTAAGAATATAATCTATCTCAACATCCGTGGTATTTCTTCAGGAAAGTCTAGATGGAAAAAGTAAAAAATGGTTGATACTTTCTCAAACTATAGTGACGTCATCAATAAGAAATGTTACTCTTGATGATAAATCTATAATATCATGTACTGTCTCCCAAATATAATCTATCTCCATCTACTACTGGCATAAAATTTCACCAATATAATATATAATCCCAAATTCAATGATTTGATATACGATATCCTAAAAAAATAACTCATATTTGATGGAAATATAGGGATGTGGAGGTTAAGGTGTTGGATATATAGGTAAAGGTAGTGGAGTTAGATAGATAGATGAAGTTGGAGGAGTGGGATATTCAGCCTGAAAATTTCTTTATAAGCCTACGAAAATCTACTATACCAAATATCCAATCCACTCTTCCATTGTCTCAACCATCTATTAAACTTTAGATTCTAAAGATTATATTTTTCATTTATATATATATCCTCTTTTTAAGAATCTCTAGAATGACCAAACACTTTTTTGACTGATACACCCACCTCATATCCTCATACATGAACCAATTGTTTTCTGATTTCCCAATTGAGTATCTAAAATATACTTCCTACCCTTAGGTATGAAGGTCACTTGCATTCTATTCTCCTCAAGGGATTACTATATAAAATATTAGGAAAATAAATTATTAAATTAAAAAATATAAAGAGTTGAAATAACATAAATAACATAAATAACCCAAATTACTCTTTGCATTCCTCTCATATATTGTCCTTAACACTTCTATAATATATGTCCCCTTTTTTCTCATTCGGGATATCTCCCATTTTTTATGTCTATCTAGGAAGAAAGAGGGTAAACCTCTATAGAAATTGAAGAGTTATCTATTATTTTTCAATCAATTTCATCCATTATTTGTTCTTCCAATAATGTATATCCTCCACAAGATAAATAATGATGGTATAAATTTTTGGATATGATCTATTGTTGATCTATCCTCAGTTGCTATAATTAAGGATAAAAAATAATTAATATGATTATTATTATACACAAAAATATCTAAAATCTAGTATTTCACTTAAAAAAATTATTATTGTCATCTAATTTCAAAAACCACTTCTATGCATCTTTATCTAGAAAAGGATATATGTCACATAGATTTAAATTTCCCCTTTCTCTAAAATTGAAATCTAATGTGAGGTTTGATCTAAAATCCCTCTATCTCCTATAATCTAAAGATAAACATTTCTTCATGAATTATCTAGTGTCGGGTATATTATATGTCATCTGATAAGAAGGTAAAAAACCCTATATTAGTAAAAAATAAATATCATGATAAGTAAAGCAATAATAAATGGACTTATGAAAATTTTCTCCCATAACTAAGATAATGACTCTTGGATGACACTTCTCCAATCTCAAAAATACCAATTTTCATCTGAGATTTCATTGTAATAAAATACTTATATTGTTTTGAATTGGGACCTTTAGGATTACCACTATCATCAAACTCAATATATACCATATGTTCCTAGATATAGGAAACTTAGAATTTAAATAAATATGTGCTACTATGTTTACCAACCCTAAAGCCTTATTTTCCCCTATGGAAGTATAAGACTCTTATGTATAAAGACAAGGAGGCTCCTTAGTAGATGTATGTGTATAATCCTCCCCAGACTCTTGAGGAGATTCACCTATTTGAACTGGTGTTCTCCAAAAAATCAAATTAACAATTACTATAAAAATATAAAATCCAATTGTTACATATAAAATTAAATAAAAATTGAAAAAAGATAAAAAACTAACATAAACACATTTTATTCTTATTTTGTATAGTAGTTAACTAAAATGTTAAAAAATATAAAAAAATTAATTAGATATAAAATGGTATAAACAAAGGAAAAAAGAAAGTAAAATATTATAAAAATCCAACTGTTGTATATAATTTTGAATGATTTTTTTAAATAATACAAACAAAACAAAATAATGATATAGACAAAAGATAACAGAGCATATGTTAAAATTTATACAAATAAAATAATTAAATATAAAGTTGAATATTTAATAAATGATAAAAAAACTAAACTAATATAAATGAATAATTTATAATATTTTTTAAAATATGTATTTTAAGTATAAAAAATTAAACTAATACATCTAATGTTTTTTTTTAAATTTAAAAAGATAAATAAGAAATACATATATGATACCCAAAATATTAGGATATTATTAAAGTGTTTTCCCATATTTCTTACCTATGATCATTCAATATAGAAACAATATGTCTATAATGCGGTCATCAATCTTATTTAATGATATTTCCTTGGAAATAGGGACCTCACATAAATCATCATCGTAGTCAAGTTTTTTATATCCAAAATATTGTTTTTTCCTTAAAAATGATATACCATTTACCATTTTATGCATCCAGATCATATATTTTTTTCATGTGTTTCCATGATAAAAATATCAGTTTTGTATTCAAATGTATTCAGATTTAAAATTTTTATACCGAATTCATCATGTTTGTCACTTTTGTTACTAATAATCAATTTGTATTTAAAAACCAAAACTCAAAATTTAAAAAAAAAATAAACCTTTAATATTTTATAAATAACTCTTCTATATGAACTTTAAATGTGTTGGTCATCTAGTTTTAATGCTCACAAATCATGCTTAATTATGTTTTATTAAGTTACATATTTCTTAACCATGTTTACATTTAATCTTAATCTCATTTTATAGTGTTTATATCATAAGACATGTTAACACGATTTGAATAAGTATAAGTCACCGATACCTAAGCTACCAACAACCTATCAGAATTGTTTGCTAAGGATGAGGTACCGATAGAGTACCTACCGATAGAGTACCTACCGACAGATTCTCAGAAACTTAACTAAGGATGAGTCACCAATAGATTTATGAGTTACCGATGGAATGTGTTACTAATAGAGTAAACTACCAATAGAGTGATTAACCGATACTCAGAATTTTTTTTCCAAGTATAAGCTACCGATAGCTGACTGACTGATCGAATAACCGATGCATCAAACTACCGACTCATCAACCTACCGACACATCAACCTATCGATGAATCACCTACCGATATAATGATCTACTGATAGACCAACCTACTGACAGTTTGAGACATCAATAGTCTCAGAAACTGACATAATGAAACACCGACGACCTGACCTACAAATCCCAAGACACTGCCATTCCTTCCTTTTCCATTTAAATTCAAAATTACTTCTAAAAGTCATATTTTTTAAAATAAGGAGTGATTATTATATTAATGAGCTTTCCTGTCTTTTGTAGACAAAATTTAATGGATGTTAGAGACCAGTATGAGGTACCAGAGAACATGATTCTTGTCTTCTACACTGTATAAAGGGAATATATGGATCAAAAAGAAAAAGGTTACATCTAAGAAAATATACTAAGCTGCTCTAACACCCTAGAACAATACAAGAACTGCTCATTGTACACACTATGAAATCCTGATGAGAGCCTAAAAGGAAGAACATTTTGATGCAAAAAGAATATCTCACCCACCAAGTCATACACCTCACTGAAAACAGAAGACATAAGCACTCACAACACTCTATTTTATTTCCTGTCTGCAGAAGTTGACTCTAGCTTCACTTCTTCCATTTATAAGGAGTTCAGAAGCTCCAAATCACATCACACAGAGCCTTCTAAACCCTATTCTCATCATATTTATCTACCTATGTACATTATTTACATTTTGAGCAGTGTGTGTATATTTCTTTTATGAACACACATTTTCACATGTGCATAATTGGAAGATACATTGATATATTCACAAACTTATCTTTTTACACCATACACTCCCTCAGATAATAGTGGAAGAGGTCCCTACGCGGCATGTTGTAATTTTCACTCCCATTAAAACTGTAGAAGTGGTCATGTTGACTTGGATATCTGTGTATGCTATTGTGTACCTTGATCTAGGGTGTTGATCAAATTTATTTATATAAATTTCTTGGTGGAAGGTTATTACCAAGTGGAGAAGACTAAGTCTTAGCTTGAGATCAAAACTCTTGTTTTAAATCTACTGTGTCTTTAAAAGTTATATTTTCATTGTTTTTATTTAAATCAAAAAACATTTCATTCACTTTTATAGTTTATATTTGATAGTGTTTATATTAGATTTTGATTTATTATATTGATTTCAAATGTTTAAATAATAATCCATATTGTTTTAATTGATAACTAATCTATCTTTGATAAATATTTTGATAGATCAAAACATTTATAAATTTGTTACTTTGGTTAACTGGGATGTATTTTATTTTATATTGGGGGGTTTTTAAATAATAATTTTAGATATAATTTTTTATTGGAACTCAATTCACTCCCCACTTGAGTGTCCTACTCCGACCAATATTTGGTATCAGATGAATTTTTTACTCTCAAAGTTTTCAAAGGTTTTACATATTTTCAACTATGATTTTAGTTGTATTTTAGATATCTATAAACTTCTGTCAGTTAAAAATTTATTGTTCTTTAAAATCTATAAAATTTGTTTTAAATTTAAAGTAGATAGGAAGGGGATGCTACCAATAGAAATACCTACTTTAATAGAATAAACTATTCCTAGTGGAAAATTAAAATGAAATTTAATTTGGAAAGTATGTATTTTGAAATCTAGTCTGCTATAGTTTATGAATATTAAATTCTTTATACTACTATAAGTACATGGGATGACCCAAATAAGGAATCATACAACAATAATTTCAAAGCTATGAATGCCTTAAATTGTTTTTTAGGTGATGAAGAGTTAAATAGAATTTCTTCATGTAAAACATCTTATGATATTTGGGATAATTTATCTTTTTCATGTGAAGGGACCACTAATGTTAATGAAATGAGAATTAATACACATACTATTAAATACAATAACTTTAAAATGAATCTTGATGAGATTATTTCTGACATGTATCTCAGGTTCAATGAGATTTTGAATATAATGATCTCACTGGGAAAGACAATCACTACAAAGGAACATATCATGTGGATCTTGAGGTGTCTTCCAAAAATATAGAGAGGGATATCAGTATCCATTAGAGAATCTTGTGATATAGATTCACTACCTTTAAATGAGCTGATAGGAAATATGATGATGTATAGATAATAATTGAAGGTTAACATAAAAGAAGATGATAAACCAAAGGGAAAGCTAGTGGATTTCAAAACCACTACTTCTAAACACAAAGAAAAATAGAAAATGCAAGTTCCTGATCAAAGTTCTAGTAATGAGGAATCACCAAGTGACAATGATCAGTAAATGACTCAGCTTGACAGAAGGTTCAAAATGTTCTATTAAGAGAAGAAATTCTTTATAGCTATTGAGGAAAATATGAAAATAATGGAATCTGGGAAAAGGACTAGAAAATAGGTAATAATACTAATGAGATAGTATGTTATGAGTTCAAGAGTATAGGTCATTTAAAAGAAAAATGTCCAAATTTTAACTACAAAAATAAGTATGAGGACAAATATAGAAAATATAAAGAAGAAATGAAGGCCACTTGGAGTGCTTCTGAGGATAGATCCGGTGACTCTGAATCATCACATGATGAAAAGGCTGATAAATCCAATATGTGTTTCATGACAAACACATCTAAGGTAACTCTAGAATCTTCTGTACAAATTTTTTATTATTTTGGAGATGAATTTGATTCTAAAAATATGACAAATTAAGATATTTTTTAATACTGTAAAATGCTTGAGGATACATGTAATGAATTGAAAGATAAGTATAAATGGTTCAAGAAACAACATTATCTTTCTTCTACTGTGAAGTTTGAACTTACTATTGAAAAGGAGAAGAATTCTTAACTACTTAATGAGAATAATGAACTCAAACAGTCTAATGATTAATTAAATAAGGATTTAGAGATATTTACAAATGGTAAAATACTCTAACTAAAATTATTTATAAGAAGTTTGTTCCTAAATACAATATTGGTATAGGTTATTAACTAGGGTAATGAAATTTTATTAAAAACAAATTTGTATCAAAATCAGGAAAATTTGGTTTTGTGCCCAGAATTGAAAAATCTAAAGCAAGTTCCAATAGTGGAAGACCTTTTACTACTTCTAGTTTTTTCTGGATCTAATAGAGTTTATATTTTTAAAACTTTAAAAACTTGTTATAGGTAACCCATGAAACAAATGTGGGTTCCTGAAGCCTTAATTACTAATATTAATGGACCTAAGAAAGTCTGGGTACCAAAGTCTTTTATTGTTTGATCTATTTTTGTAGGAAAGCTATTTGAAGAGTTCCTGTTAGAGGTTATGGTACTTCGAAAGTGGGTGTTCAAGAAATATGATATGGTAATGTTCGATCTTCAAGAACCTTATCAATATTGATTATGGTCATGTCACATTTAGTGAAAAAGAAAAAGAAAAAATAATTAGCCATTTCCAAATTAGTAATAGTAATTAGATTTTAATTTCTAAATTTATTTATGTGGATGGTCTTAAGTATAATTTTCTTATCATCTCACAGTTTTGTGATGATGGATTTCATGTTAAATTTGAAAATGATACTTTTAATGTTTTCAATTATAAAAATGATTTAGTATTTACTAAATTTAGAAATGAAAATCTTTATGTTATTACTTTAGATTCCTCAATCTCAAAAAATATTTATTTCTTTAGTTCCTTCCATAAAGAGTCTTGGCTATGACATAGGAGACGAGGCCACTGTAACATTCACTCCCTTATAAATCTAACTAGAAAAGGACTAGTCAAGGATATACCCAAACATGAGTTTCCAAATGATAAAGTTTGTAATCTTTTTCAAAAAGAAAAACATCACAAAATATCTTTCAAACCAAAGAAAGAAGTTTCAACTTCTCAATCCCTTGAGTTGGTCCATATGAATTTGTTTGTACCATCTAGAGTTTAAAGTCTAAATGGGAAGCACTATGTCTATGTTATAATATATGACTTTTCTAGATATACTTAGACCTTATTTTTAGCTCAAAAGAGTGAATCATGCTCTTATTTCACCAAGTATGTTAGGTCAGTATAAAAATTAAGTGGAATTAGGATCAAAACCTTAAGAAGTGACCATATCCATGATTTTGAAAATTAATAATTTTAATCTTTTTACTCACAAAATGTCTATAGTCATAACTTCTCTTCTCTTAGGACACCCCAGTAGAATGGATTTCTAGAAAGAAGAAATAGAACCTTTCAAGAAGTATCCTAAACTATGCTTAGTGAATATGATTTAACTTTTTATTTTTGGGAAGAAGTTGTGAATATAGATTTTTACATAATCAATAGAGTTTTAATTAGACACATCCTTAAGAAAAATCCATATGAGATGCGAAATAATATGAAATATAAGGTTAATTACTTTAGAGTTTTTGGTTGAAAAGTGTATATACTCAATAAAAAATATAATCTTGAAAATTTTTCATCTAAAAGTGATGACGAAGTTTTTTCTGGGTTATTAAACCTCTATAAAATCCTATAGGGTCTTTAATAAGAGAACTAAGTGTGTATAAGAATATGTACATGTCAAATTTGATGAAATAGATCCACATAAACCTAAGACCTCCCTAGAAAATATTGAGGATAATTCTTTAAATCTTGACTTGAATTATAAACCCTCAGACATTTCTGTTAAGAAATTCATAAAATATTTTAGTTCTAGAAAATTTACAGATTTTGATCATCATAAACCAAAACCTATAGAAGAATATGAAATAACCAGTCCTTTTTTTATATATGTTAGAACCCTTAAGAATCATCCCTTAGATGTTGTAGTTGAAGACTTAGTTAAAGGGACACATAGTAGAGATTCTCTAAGGAACTATGTTGAACATGAATCATTTTTTTCATAACTTGATCCTAAGAACATCAATGATTCAATCAATGATGAATTTTGGGTAATGTATATACAAGAAGAATTTAATTAGTTTGAAAGAAAAAAAGTTTGGAAAATTTTTTATAGACCCAAAGTCACCTTGACAATAGGCACTAAGTGGGTGTTTAGAAATAAAGTAGATAAAGATGGTACTATAGAAAGAAATAAATCTAGATTAATTTGACAAGGTTATAGTTAATAAGAAGGAATTGAATAAGAAGAAACCTTTTCGCCTGTTACCAGACTTGAAGGCATTAGAATATTGCTAGCTTATGCAGCACATATTAATTTAAAAATTTATAAAATGGATGTCAAAAGTGCATTCCTAAATGGGTATATAGTTGAGGATGTTTTTGTTGAACATCTGGTTTTACAAATACTCATTTTCCAAATCATGTTTTCAAATTAACAAAAGGTTTGTATGGTTTAAAACAGGCTATAAGAGCTTGGTATGATAAGCTCAACACTTATCTTATTTTCAAAGGTTTTACAAAAGGTGTTTCTGATCTTAATATTTTTATAAAAATAATATCTAAATATGTTTTAGTTGTTCAAATATATGTTGATGATATTATCTTTAGATTTTCAAAAAAATTCTTTATGTATTGATTTTTTAAAAATGATGCAAAATGAATTTGAAATGAGATTAATGGGTGAACTCAAATTCTTTATTTTATTTTAAATATTTAAAAATAAAGAATTTATTATTTTAAATCAAAGTAAAGACACTAAATATATTTTAAAACATTTTGGTTTGGATAGCACAAAAATTAGTGATACTCCTATGAGTGCCACCTATAAATTGGATCTTGGTGAAAATGGAAAATCAGTTGATTAAACCAATTATAGAGGTATGATTGGAAGTATTCTCTACTTAACTTCTAGTTGACTTGATATTATGTTTAGTGTGTGAATGTGTGCTCATTTTCAAGAAAATTCTAAAGAGTCACATCTAATTTTTGTTAAAATAATTTTAAAATACCTCAAGTATACTAATAACTTAAGATTGTTCTACCCTAGAAGAAAAATATTTGACATAGTTAGTTATTTTGATGCTGATTTTGATGGTTTCAAGTTAGATATAAAAACCACCTCTATAACATGTCACTTTTGGGAGAATTTTCTAGTTTCATGGTGTAGTAAAAATCAAAACTCCGTTGCATTATCTACAGCCGAAGCTGAATACATAGCTACTGGTAATTTTTTTTCCAGATTTTGTGGATTAAACACACTTTACTAGAATATGGTTATCAATTTAGACATGTCCCTATAAACTGTGATAAGATAAGTGCTATTAATATTTCTAATAACCTAGTTTCTCATTCAAGAACAAATAATATTGATGTAAGAAATCACTTTTTGAGAGATAATTATCAAAAAGGTGATATAACTCTTGAATTAATTGGCACTGAACATAATTTTGCTAACATTTTTACTAATCCATTAAATTTTGAGAGAACGAGTTAAATTAGACATGAGTTAGGAGTGATAAAATTTGAGTGACTAACTATCAGATGTCTGACCAATGATGTCTCATCGATGATGTCTCACTGATGATGTCTCACCGATGATGTATCACTGATGATGTCTCACCAATGATGTCTCACCTATGATGAATCACTGATATTACTCATCGATGATGACTAATCGATATGACTCACCATCAAGTCTCACCGATGATGACTCACTGATGGAGACTTACTGATAGGTCTCACCATTGTGTCTCACCAATTTATACTTAGTCATTTTTCTATTTGGAATATAAAACATTTTTGTTTTAATTATTTAATTTTATTTTAAACCACATTTAGTATTATATGATTTTAAATCCCTAGACGATAAAATTAAGGGTCAATCCAACACTTTTTATCACTCTCACACTCTTGCTTTCACTCTCTTCCCTTCAAATATTTCTCTCCCAAACTCCTTCTACCTTTCTCTTATGAACCCAAAACTCTCAAATATTTACAATGTCTCAAGTTAAACATGTTTATGAGAGATATTTGGATGAGTATCATCCATTTAAGAAGAAAATAGGTGAATCTATTCAACCTAAACCGCAACCTTTTCATCCAGAACTTTCAAACCATATCGTCACTCATGAGAAAGAAGTGCACTCAGAATGGATATTGGCGAGTAATACTATCTTGTTAAACGTGTTTCAATATAAAGGATGGTAAGATTGGTTCTCCAAAAAATGAAATACCATTTTATCTAAGGCTAGTTCATGAGTTCTATATGTATGTGGAATTTCTTCTGGAAGGATCAAATGTATTTTGGATCAAATCTATAGTAGATTGAGAAAGAATCACTTTTTCATCCAATCATTGGTAAGAATTCTTGAAGGTAACCCATGAGGGTTTATGTGATGATAAATAAGGAATTGCACCTCCACCTAGTGATATATTCTATTTTGAGCAAGATTTGGATTACCTTATTGGTAATGGAGATCATAGAAGGCCTATTGAAACAGAGCTAAATGGTGAATGCATGCTACTGTTCAAGTTTATAAAACATCAATTATGTCCTAAGAAAGGAAAATTTTCTTCCCTAAAGTTTCAAGACGCCTATTTTCTTTATATATTAAATAAGATATATAAATTTAACCTATTCAAATATTTTATGGTGCATATAAGTGAAATGATAAAAGATTATTGCAAAACAAATTCATTTTTTTATCCTAAGATTATTTTTTATATTCTAAAAGATAAGGGTTTAGTGAATGAGGGTGAAGAAATAGTGACATAATGTGATGGATTCTATCTCAAAAAATATATCAGTAAGTGAATGAAAATAAATTGGAATCCCTATAAGAAGATGTGGGTTGAGGAAAATGAAAAACTGTATGATTATTTTAATCCTATCGAGCATCCCTCAAGGTCGAGGAGTATGGTTTAACTTGGTCTAGGACCTGATAAAGCTGGTGAGTATTCCGATGAGGAAGAAAATGAAGAATGTGATGAGGAATTTGATAAATAAGATTCAGAAAATGAATGTGATGAAGTGGGAAAAGGAAGTGGTGAATCTGATAGTGGTTCAGATCATCCTGATGATGATCAAGGTCCTGATACTGAACCTATTGATCTTCATTAGAGGCATATGAGCATGAAAGTCTTGATGACACTCCTATAGTGGAACAATAACTTGTTTTATAATCCCATTATGCTTTTGAGTTAGTTGTGGTTAAGGAAAGAGATCTGGATTTTCATATTCATGATGCAGTTCATACTGAAAGAGAAGTTCCAGTGACTCCAGTACAAAAACTTGTTTATGTCAGGAAGAAAACCTCTATTGAGAAGAGAGTATCTGTTGACAGGGAGAGACATCCTAAACGGGTGAAAGTTGATGTACTTTATCCTCTTAATGATATATTTGTACCTGTATGGAGAAAGGATCCAGGGTATGTTACTTTGGGAATGGAGTACTTTAATTGACAGGATAGGATAACTACTCCTGCTCCTGCTCCTATAACTATACCTGACCTGTAGAGTATGTGACTAAGGAAGATCTCAATGATTTTAAAGAAGATTTGTTTGTTGTGGTTAGATCTTTCTCTTCACATAAACCTACTCCTATTTCAAGGCTTAGTAAAAGTTATGCTTTCATGCTCACAGAGAGGGTGGTTTCTTAGGTTGAACCTCATTTGATCTCACTATTGGAAGCAATTGTAATAGACAATCAAAATATGGGTAATGAATTTATTGCTACAATCTTTTACATTAATAGATTAATAAATGAATATGAAGAGTCTTTGGACAAGGTTCTAAAAGGTCTTGAAGATACATATTTTGAGTCTTATAAGTATGATTACCCTCCTCCACCAACTCTTGATCTAGCCATTTTAAAGTTATTTGTTAAAGATGCAGTGAATGATGCTTCAATTTTAGCTAATCCTCAGCCTCAGGTTCATGATTTGAATCAGCTGAGATTAGATATATGAGATATCTTACAAGGTGCCTTCACTTCAGCTGCTCATGTTTCTCATCCTCCTAATGTTGAGATGATTATAAATGTGATAATAAAGAAACATTGAACTATGATGGGTTGCACTGATCATGAAATAATCTCTAAGATTAAGCAAAACAATGACCATATAAATGATATGGTGAGGTTTTATCCTAAGGGTTCGACTAATAATCAAGAATATATAACCAATAAAGTAGAATTCTACTTTAAGAGGGTTTATACCAAACATCAGCTGGATAGTCACTTTAAATACTTGGTGGAAAATTTTAAGATCCCTTATGTTACTCAGGCCTTCAAAGATCAAGTAATCATCTTAAGGACTTCACTCCTACCCTTGAGATGTTTATGTATAATAAGTAATATTTTAAAAATGCTATGGATTATGGTGGTCAGATCATTAAAGACTTCATCAATCTATTAAAACCTTACCTGCATCATGATAGTATTGCCATTATTGCTCCATCAGCTTCTCCTATAGGACCTATATTTCCCCTTTATACTTCTTCATATGCATCCTTATCACCTTTTTCCATGAATCCTACTCAAGATCTAAGACAAATAAGACCTGTCATTCATCATGATCTTACCAGACCTCCTATATATTCTAGAACAAGCCTTGCTCCTTATATTTTTACAAGAGTTCCTCTTCCTTCCCTTATTATCCGCACTGTCACTCTAACCACTACTTTTTCACCTCCTGATCCTACCACTACTTCCACTGATAATGTCAAAGAAGTGATGAACTCTGCTTTGGAGAATAATTGATTGGATGAATCTTTAATAGGTATCTATTGTACTATTTTTATTCCCACTTGTACTATTTGACTAATGGGATATATTCTATGTTTTAATCTCATTATATGTTCTTTATTTTCATTATATGTTTCCTTTTTGATAATCCAAAAAGGGGGAGAATTTTTATGGAATGTGTATGTGTATGGAATAAAGATCATAAGATTAAAAAAAGAGAGCATTCAATTAAAATGAATGCTTTATAAGTGATCTGTATACTATTTGTGTTTTTCTTAAAATTTCATCTCTTATGATCTGTATAATATGTTAATCAGACCTTACTTTGATCATCATAAGTCAATTATCATGCTATACAATTCCATGATTTGTGATGATAAAAAAGGGGGATATTGTTGGCCACCTCTAGTTTTAATGCTCACAAACCGTGCTTAATTATGTTTTATTAAGTTACATCTTCTTTAAACATGTTTATATTTAATATTAATATATTTTGTTAGTGTTTATATCATAAGTAAGTTTAATAGGATTTGAATAAGTATAATTCATCGATACCTAACCTATTGACAACCTCTTTGAAATTTTCTCTAAGGATGACCTATTGAAAGAGTACCTACCGATAGAGTACCTACTGACAGATTTTCAGAAACTTCACCAAGGATGAGTCACCGACAAAAGTATGAGTTACCGATGGAATGTGTTACCGACATAGTAACCTACCGACTGACCGATACTTAATTTTTTTCTAAGTATAAGCTACTAATAGATGAGTGACCAATCAACTTATCGACACATCAACCTACCAACACATCACCTACCAACAGAATGATATATTGATAAAACAACCTACCAATAATCTGAGACATCAATAGTCTGAGACAAAAATAGACTGAAACACTGACGGCCTGACCTACCGACCCATAGACACTGTCATTCCTTCCTTTGCCATTTAAATTCCAAATTACTTATAATGGTCAAATTTATG
Organism: Viscum album; assembly: GCA_963277665.1. Classification (NCBI taxonomy): domain Eukaryota; kingdom Viridiplantae; phylum Streptophyta; class Magnoliopsida; order Santalales; family Viscaceae; genus Viscum; species Viscum album. Next base: position 1,143,881,546 of record OY728139.1, on the reverse strand, counting down.
AAACTTAGCACTGATTATTATATTAATGAGCTTTTATATCTTTTGTAGACAACATTTTTTGGATGTTAGAGACCAGTATGAGGTATGAGGTACCAGAGAACATGTTTATTGTCTATTACATTGTATAAAGGAAATATCTGGATCAATAAGAAAAAGGAACCATCTGAGAAAATATACCGAGCTACTCATGCACCCTAGAAAAATACAAGAACTACTCGCTATGCACACTATGCAATACTACTGAGAGATTAAAAGTAAGAACATTTTTCTACAAGAATAATATCTCATCCACCAAGTAATACACCTCACTGAAAATAGATGATAGAAGAACTTAGGACACTCTATTTTTCTATGTGTCTCCAGAAGTTGACTCCAGCTTCACTTCCACCATCTTTAAGGAGTTTAGAAGCTCCAAATCACATAACATAGAGCTTTCTAAACCCTATTCTAATCATATTTCTATGACTATGTACATTATTTAAATTTTGAGTAGTGTGTATATCTCTATTTTATAAACACACACTGTATCCTATGCATAACTGGAAGATACATTGATATCTTCACAAACCTATCTTTTTTACACCTTATAATCCCACATATAAGAATAAAAGAGTTCCCTACATGGCCTATTGTAATTTTCACTCCCAAAAAAACTGTGGAAGAGGTCCTTTTGAATTGGATAGATATGTATTTTTTGTGTACCTCAATCCAGGGTGTGGATAAAATTTATTTATACAAATTTCTTTGTGGCAGGTGATCACAAAGTGGAGAGGACTAAGTCTCAAATTGAGACTGAACCTCTTATTTTAAATCTACCATGTCTTTCAAAGTTCTATTTTCAATGTTTTATTTAAATCAAAAAAAATTATTTCACTTTGATAGTAAATATTATATAGTGTTTATATTATTTTATTACTTAGTAGATTGATTTAAAAAGTTGAAATAATAATCCATATTGTTTTAACTGAGAACTAATCAATCTTTAAGAAATCTTTCAAAAGATCAAAATTTTTATAAATATGCTACTTTGGTTAACTATTCTGTACATGATTTTAAATTGGGGGATTTTTAAATAAGAATTTTAGATAGATTTTTTATAGGAACTCAATTCACCCCCCTATTTAGTGTCCTACTCTGACCAACAACATGGATATTGGGTTTCTATCTTTTTAACTTAAAAATGCATTGTTACTTAAAATATCAATACACAACTATTATGAACTACACTTATTTTATCATGATGTTTTTATAAAATTTATATCTATTAATGTCAAACCAATATCACATTATCAAACTTAATCTTGGATCACTCTCTACCCATCTCAATGTTTTTGATCCATCTGATCTACCATGTATGGTTTATTTAAATCATGGAAAAAGTTTTCTTATGCTCATTCAATATCCACATATCATTATTTTTTTGGATAACATTGTTTTAACATATTAATATGAAATGTGATAATGTCATGACCCCCTCCATCCAAATATACCCCTCCTAGGATGTCAATGAATAAAGGGAGATAATGACCCTAAAGTCCCACCTCGAGTAGGCCTCGGGTTGGAGACTAGAACCAAGGGTTTATAAATCTCATAATATGGGGGAAATTACCCTTTTTAAGAAAAAAAGACTAGGTGATATGATGGATCACCCAAAAATAAAGTCCAAGAAATATTTAAAAGAAATCCAAAATCCATTCCATATGCATGTGGAAAATAAATTGATGTAAATATAAAAGTCTCCAATGTAAATACCAAAATTAATACTAAGAAGCGACTTGGAAATTGTCAAGATCTGAGCTAGTAAGGTCTAGAACGGTCTACGAAACCATCTTGGAAACCTAAAAGCAGTTTATATATATAGGGTGAGCATACAAGTATACTTAGTAGGAAAACAAAAGTCTCTCATGAATATGTGAGAAAAGAATACTAATTCCCCTATGAGAAAACAACATAACCAAAACATTACCTAAGAAAGTATACTAACCACCCCAACCTCACAAAGGAATGATCACCAAATAATGTAAGTCAAGTAATATAAAACAAATAACATTGATGATAGGGTATCCCACACCAAATTTCCACTTATTAGCCTCTCTCACACCCTAAAGAAAAACATCATAGTGCCCCCAACTCTTCCAAACATACCACATCACATCCCGCCCACACACACCAGGCCCTCACAACCACATAACAAACTTCCCATAGTCACCTAGTCCATAAACCACATCACATCCCAAATACATACACCTGGTCCAAAAACCACATAACATCCCTCATGTAGACACCTCGTCCATAAACCACATCACATCCCAAAGACACCAGGGAAAGCACAAATCATCACATCTCGAAGAAACCTGGGAAAGAACAACTCATCTCATCCTGAAGACACATTGAAAAGAAAAAAATAATCTCTTCCTAAAGAAACATGGGAAATCACAACTCACCTGTACACACTTGGGCTATAAACCACAACCTAATTGAAGAATCTTGGGTTATCACTGCCTGGAAGAAGAAGTAGGGAATAGTGGGTGGCCAGCTGACCATCCTTCCACTAGGATGTTTGGGGAAGACATCCTCTCCTGTAACGATGGGGGTGTTCGAAACATGGTGCTCAAATAGGGTGGGGTGTGTAAAGAAATCACAAGAAAATATATATATATATATATATATATATATATATATATATATATATATATATATATAAGGTACCAAACACTCATCATAACCTATGGGTTTTCAAACAATATCCAACTCACAGCACTACCACCTTTGCTACTACCTCTATATAAACAAATCCATGCAACAAGCCACAAACCCAACCAATTCATTTAACCATTTAAATTCTCTATTTAATAGTTCATTTATTCATTCCATCACTACTTGGGGAAAATTATATTCACAAAACACAACAATTAATAGAAAAATATTCACACATAGGAATGAGAACCATGTTAAAATTAACCCACTTCACATTTCCTCTCCACTTAACACCCATTAATGGTATAACATATATCAAACGCTAGATATAGGATGAATATTTCTATATGATACTCTTGGAGAAACTCTGTGTGAATCACCCATACCGACCATTACTATCCTTCCTCAAAGTCATCCCCCTCAAAAACCATCCACACACAACCACAACCTGCAACACGTCACTGCACAACCCAATTTCATCCCTACTACACAACTCTTCTCATCCATCCCAAAATCAATCTATCTCTTAACCTATAATTCCATTTCACCACCCAATACATCCCATAACACACAATCATTCTCATAACTTCACCACAACACAAACCAAAAAAAAATCTCATATTTAATAAGGCATTCCTTATTTAATTCCACTTGTTAACTTAGGGGTTATCATAGAAACTGTATAATCTTGGGGAATCCATTCATTAGCTGAGTGTACTTAATTAACCAATTACCACATGTAAGTGACCAGCCAAAAAAACACTTATATTTTGTAATTTATTAGTGCACAAAAAATCCAATAACAACCACAATTTTCAATGGGGAATCAAGCTCGAATAATTACAGGATCACAACAATATCAATGCTGTAAAAATAATGAAAACAAACCCCATTACCCCTCAATTTCAATTAACCAATTAATTATCTTCAATTAGATTTTCACAACCATGATCCATAGGTAAAAAGAAGTAAACCCCCCCTTAATGACGCACAATAAGGATAAATGAAAGAAATCTCACCTCGAAGGGATGTCAACATTCCCTACATGAGAACAGATCATACGATGGACCTCCGATTACATATTTTGTGAGATCTGCATCCATCAGAGGATGTGAAGGCACCACGACACCAACAAAAACTGAAGGGAAGACCCATTAGGAATATGGCTAAACAAATGCTATATAATGATGAGAATATTTGGTAGAAAACAGGATCGAACCGAGAGACATTTCTAGAAAATGAAGAGACAATGCACCTTGGCTCACCACAGATCTCCAGTGAGTAATCAATGAGATTCAAAGATTGAAGAGGGATAGAGAGGGCTCAAAGAACTCATTGGGATGCCTAGGGTTCTTCTGGAATGAGATTAAGTAGAGATAATGGATGGATGAATGAAAATTTTTCTAAAAAGAAATTTTAAAACATAACAGCATTAGGGTATTACATGATGTGTAATACCCTTTCATGCTGTGTATTACCCGCGGTTCGGTTTCCGTCGAAAAATGCGCTGACTCTTGATTTATTTTATTTTTAAAACCCCAAAATATTAAACATTGTGAAACCTCTAGGAAAAGCCATGAAATAGGGTTTCACATCATGTAACCCAGTTACATGATGTGCAATCCCCCTTCTTCCAGCCTTTAGCAACTAAACTTCTCCAAACTCTCTCTAAGCCTCCTATGAAAACTCCAACAACCAAAAATTGGAAAAGTAACAAACTAAGAGGAAAAAAACCATTACATCAAATACCTATCAAATGATTCTCATCTACAAGAATAAAAAATCAAGCCTAGAAGGAAAAGGGGGCTGAACAACCTCCTCGTGGGATACCTCTCAAGGATATTGCTATACTTGAAACATTGATAACAACAAAACACATTAAGGTTCAACAATAAAACACCTTGTGTTGTTCGAAGGTTGGAACAACAACCTCTTCATCAAAGAAATCATCCTTCGATATATGAAACCAGGCCTTATCATGTCAACCCAAATGATTACACAACACACTAAACAAGCACAACAATCACACTACCCGAACATAGAAATACGAGAATTCCATCCTCAATGTCAAGATACAATCCACTCTGGGCAGCACTAACTCACCCGCATGAGTTTAATCATATCTCAATTAATGTGTCTTGATTAGGAATAAAGTCCTCCCCTTTCCGAACTTTATGAATTCATCACACACCACACCAAACACATCACAAGACAAGGGGAAAACATCTCATATCATATAAAACAAGGTTCAAACATATCATTGCAAAGAAAATCAAAGAAAAACAATACTTTAAATAACTCCAGGTACTGGGCATGAATTTGTGTCTCTCACTCCCAAGTACTCTCTTTCCATCCACCTTGCCTCCACCACACATGAACCAAAGTAATGGTCTGTACATGCAACACATTCTCCCATCAATCCTAGATTTCCACTGACTATTACACAAATGTTGTGTCATCCTCGATATCCATTCTACTCAGTCAATGACATGGGAGTCATCGTGGAGATAAAAAAAATCTGGGAGACATAGAAATTTTTTTGGATCCTATCCAACCATAGTGGAAATGCAAACTAGTATTCCACCACACCAACATACCCCAACACCTCAAAGGGTCCAAAAAACTTTGGAGAAAGCTTACTCCCTCTACCAAGCCTCCATGGTCCACATTAAGGGAAAAAAATCAAGAACTTGTGGTTCCAAACCTCAAACTCCAAGGGACTCATCCTATAATCGGCATAAAACTTCTTCCAATCCCGTGCTTCTTTCATCCTCTCACAAACATGTTGAACCTTCTCAGTCGTGTGTTTCACCACATCCGGACTAAGAACAGCTGCCTCCCCAATATCCGTCCAACATAACATGGAATGACACACCCTCTCGTACAAAACCTCATATGAATCCATGATAATGAAATAGTGATAGCTATTATTATAATAAAACTACAGCCAGGTAAGGTGATGTACCCAAGATCCACCAAAGTACAAGGCACATGACCGCAACATATCCTCCAATGTTTGGATTGCATGCACTATTTTCCCATCGGTCTGAGGTTGGAAAGTAGTGTTGAGGTGTAACTGGGTTCCAAAATCATGCTAAAATCCCCTCCAGACTCATGAGGTAAACTAAGTTTCCCAATATATGATTATGGATCTTATAACCCCATGAAAATTGCACCACTTCATCCATGTACCTTTTTTCCAAGGAATCCACCGCGCCTAACTCCTTAATCGCTAGGAAGTGGGTTGATTTGGTCAACCGATCCACTATCACCCAAATAGCATTGTAACCTCCATGAGATCTGGGTAACCCTATAAAGAAGTTCATTGAGATGTCATCCCATTTACACTTAGGGAAATCCAAAGGCTGAAACTTACCAATAGGGACATGGTGCTCAGCTTTTATCTGCAGGAAAACCAAGCACTTCGCCATAAACTCTGCTACTTCCTATTTCATCCCAGACCACAAAAACTACATCCTTAATCTACAATAAATATTATAAAATATTGGATTAACCACCAAGGGTGATATATGAAATTTACAAAGGAATCCACTATGAATTTCCACCAGAACAAACAACTTCCAATGAAACAACATTCAGTTCCGACTATCCTCTGACCATCCTTCTGGAGAATAACCATAACCAACACAATCACGCTTAACTTATACCACTAAGTCTCCCCACTAAGACTACTCCACCTTTTACATTAGAGAGTAATTAAATATTATTTGAAATAAATATCCCTTACCACTCTCCACTATTGCATCTAAGTGCAAGGCTGCCAACTCCTCCATCGCTCTCCAAGCATACAAAGATTCTCGAAAAACCTCCTTCTATGAATTTATGCTCAAAGAATCACCCAAAACATCTCCTTCCCTGCAGTGTAGGAGATATTGAAATCATAGTCTTGAAAAAACTCCATCCACATCTGTTGTCACAGATTTAGATAATGTTGGGAAAAGATATAACTCATGCTCTTGTGATCTGTGAAGACCACAAAGAACTCCTCAATGAGGTAATATTTCCACAACTTCATAACAAACACAACTGTTGATAACTTCCGATCATGGGTGAAATAGTTATTCTCATGAGGATGTAACTTCCTAGACCCATAATAGATCACTACTCTCTACTGCATCATCATGCATCCCAAGCCTAGATTAGAAGCATCACAAAACACCTCAAACATCACCCCTTATTCTGGAAACTTTTGCACCAGATCACTAATCATATTTCCCTTTAGGTAACTGAACATTTCCTAATAGTATTCACTCCATACAAAATATTGATCCTTTCTAGTAAAAGCTGTCAATGGGGCTTCAACTTGAGAGAAATTGGGTACAAACCTCCGATAATAGTCTGTGAGTCCATAGAAACTGTAAACTTCTTCCACATTCTTGGGTGACACCTAATAAAAATCATATTCAACCTTTGATGGGTCCACTGATATACCCTATTAATACACTACATTCCCAAGGAAACGTACCTCCCAGGTCCATAACTTACACTTGGAAAAAATTTCCATAGAGCAGGTGATGTCGAAGAACATGTAAGAAAGTTCTGAGATGTTTAGTATGCTCCTCCTCTGACTTTGAGTAGATCAAGATATCATCAATTAATACGAATATGAACTAATATAGGACGTCATGGAACATAGAGTTCATAAGTCCCATAAAAATAGTTGATGTGTTCATAACATTGAACAACATGACTACGAACTTGAAGTTCCCATGCCTGCATCTGAAAGCAGTCTTATGAATATTGCCCTCCTTCACCCTCAACTGGTGATATTCAGACCGCAAAACAAACTTAGAGAAATAGTTCACCCCTCTTAGCTGGTTGAAAAGATCTTTTATCCTTGGAAGAGAAAAACAGTTCTTGACCATTACCTGATTCAACCTTTGGTAGTCTATACACAACCTCATACCACCATCCGCCTTCTTGAAGAACAACACTAGAGATCCCCATGGTGACACACTAGACTAGATAAAACCATTATGTATTAGATCATAAATATGAATCCTCAATTCCTATAACCCTAAAGGTTCCATCCGATAAGAAGCTATCTAAATTAGAGAAGCACTGAGCTGCAAGTCTATCCCAAACTCGACATCACATCGAGGGGGTAACGTCACAACCTCTTTGGGGAAAACATCCAAGAACTCCCCAATGACCATGGGAATATCCACCATCTGAGTGTCTAATAACTCCACTAACAACTCATCCAATGAGGAAAGAAGGGGTTCCGCACACCGAATGCCAACCTCGAAACCCCTCTCACCAACAAAATCCACAAAATGACCATCCACATCTAAAAATGTGACTCTCCTCTAGAAGTAGTTGATAAATACATGCAAGAAATACATAATTCAATGATGATGATGACATAGTATGGATGAAGTTTTAGTAAGAATAGATCCCTATGGGGATGATGTGGTACCATCCTCAGTCTACACTCCTGACACACATCAAACAAGTTGGTCTAGACTCCAATTGGAATACTCAAAACCAGGTGAATAGAAAGACTCTTTATGTCTATTCCTAAAGAATAGTCTAGAGAGGGCGAAACAAAGTAGTTTGAATCTCCTAAATAAAACAAAGCACAAGAAAGGGTACTGAACAAACTGATTGTAACTCTAAATACCTCTAGCCTCATTGGAAATACCACCTCTACTATGTGAAACAGACCAAACCCATCTCCCTTACTTCTCTGATAATGACCACCTCCACAGGAACACTCATGTTGCAGTCCTTGAGCATAAGGGACATCCTGATGTTAGCCTATACCTACTCTATTTCCCCTCAGTAGAGAAAAAGCCTGATGTCCCTGCTACTAAAACTGTCTCACCAGAAACTACTGCTGATATTGACACTGAGCCTATCCACCCCCACTAAACTGAGCTCAAGTAGCCACTGGGAGATGATTATTAAGATTTACTTTAACCCCATAGAGAAACACATCAGCCCAAATCCTATAGGAAAGGCACAGGGATTGCTAAAACCATAAGGCTAGAAAGGAAGATGCTGAGGTCATCTCCGCACCGGTTGAAACCTTGAAGGTCCTAGTGCCTGATACCTGCCACTGATAACTATTCCACTCAAATAACTCGACTGGATTCTATATCATGGTAGATCTCCATGTGAGTGAATCCACTTGATCACCTATACCTTCTTCTAAACCTCAAAATACATTGGAAATATAAAAGGAGTAACTGAATACTAGATGAAAGGGTGAAGAGCTTCCACAAGATGTATTGCACGAGACTCCTCATCTGGAAAAAGATCTGGGGAAAAGCACACAAATTCATTGAACTTGATAACAAGATCCCATACTTACATAATAATTTGCTGAAGGGAGAGTATCTTCTGCCTCTTCTCAACCTTCATAGTCGAAAAAAGGAACACCACCTAAAACTTCTTATAAAAGTCAACCCATAACATGTATGCATCATTTTTCTCTCCTAGAAACAGTGTCCACCACTGACGTGTAGATTCATACCAACTGACTAAATACCAAGGTGAAACTATACTCTGTCGATACCTGAATCAAACTGAAGGTAATATCCAGATCCTCTATCCAAAATTTTGTCTCTACATCAGAAACACTTACCTTGTACTTTCCTAAAGCTTGCCACTAGAAATCACACAACACCCTCTTCCAATAACCATCCTCCTCTACTAGATAAACCCTGTGGTGATCAACCATATCAAACTGCTAAATTTACACTGCTTGATCCACACATGGATGATGTCCAGGAGCAATAGATGAAAGGTAAAAAAAGATTTTACTAATCCCAAGTAGTATGGAAATTTACGAAAATTTATTTTAATTTATTTTATTCATTTTAACCTTCCCTAAACAACCCAATTCAAATAAGAACACAAGTCATTATAATGTATGTACCTTTCCTAGGTCTCTACCCTGCAAGCAGGTCTATCTCTCTTGGTCATTCGATAAGCTTAGTGTCCGTGTACTGGATCACAGGGGGACCTAAAATCCTATTTCCTAGCTGGTCTCCTTGGCCTATGTCATGCACCAATGTCAACTAGAACTATTTCCATACCATCCCATGCAATCCTCATCGTCTCTATCTTCAAAATCCATATTATCTCTTAACCATCACATCTGATACCACTCTGTCATGACCAATCCCTCCAAAGATACCCCTTTTGGGTTAGCAATGAAGAAAGGGAGATAATGACCCCTAAGTCCCACCTACAGTAGGCCCTGTGTTGGAACTAGCACCAAGGGTTACAAATCTCATAATATGGGAGGAATTAACCTTTTTAAGAAAACAATATCGAGATATATGATGTATCATCCATAAAGAAACTCCAAGACATATGTAAAATAAATCCAAAATCCATCCCATATGTATGTGGAAAATAAACTGATACAAATACAAAGGTCTCTAAAGTAAATACCAAAAGAAAAGCTAAGAAGTGAATTGGAAACTATCAAGATCCGAGCTTGTAAGGTCTAATATGGTCTGTGAAACCCTCGTAGAAACTTGAAAGAAGTTTATATACATAGGGTGAGTATACAGGTATACTCAATAGGAAAACCCAATTCTCTCATGCACATGTGAGAGAAGCATACTAATGACCCTATGTGGAAATAAGAGAACCAAAACATCACCTAAACAGGTATACTAACCAACCAAACCTCACCAAGGAACACTCACCAAATAATGAAATTCAAGTAATATAATATAAATCACATCAATGATATGGTACCCCACACCACTTTCCCACTTATTAGTCGCTCTCACACCCTAACAAAAAACATCATGGTGTTCCCACCTCTTCCAAACATACCACATCACATTCCATCCGTAGAAACTTAGGCCACAAACCACATCACATCCCACCTGTAGACACCTGGGCCACAAACCACTTCACATCCTGAAGAAACCTGGGAAATCACAACTCATCTCATTCTAAAGACACCTAGGAAAGCACAACTCATCTCATCCTGAAGACACCTTAGAAAGAACAACTAATCTCAACCTAAATATAGATGCGAAATCAAACCTCACCCGCATACACCTGGGACACAAACCACAACCTATCCGAATAATCTTAGGCTATTACTGCCAGGAAGAAGGAGCAGGGAATAGTGGGTGGCCATCCATCCATCCTCCCACTAGGATGTTTGGGAAAGACACCCTCCCTCATGAAGATGGGGGTGTTTGGAACATGGTTATCAACTAGGGTGGGGTTCATAAAGAAATCACAAGGAAAATATAAGAAAATACAAATAACGTACCAAACACTCATCCCAACCTATGGTATTTCAAACAAAAACAAACTCACAAAACTAACACCTTTGCTGCTACCTCTACATGCACAACGCCACACAACAATACACAAATCCAACTAATTCATTTAACAATTTCCATTATCTATTTAACAGTTCTTTTATTCATTCCATCATTACCCTAGTCAAATACTAGTTACAAAACAAAATAATAAACACACAAAAAATCACACAGAGGAAGGAGAACCATGGTAAAATTAACCCACATCACATTTTCTCTCCTCTTAACACCCATTAATGGTATAAAATATATCGATCTCTAGATATGGGGTGAATCTTGCTGCATGCTACTCATGGAGAAACTCTAGGAGAATCACCCGTACCAACCATCACCATATTTCCTCAAAGTCACCCCCCAAAACCATCCATGCACAACCACAACCCACAACACATCACCACACAACCCGATCACATCCCTATTGCACAACACTTCTCATCCATCCCATAATCAATCAATATAAGATTCTATTTCACCACCCAATCCATCCCACAACACCCAACCATGCTCACAACCACACCACAACAAACCAAACAAAACATAATTTCATATTTTATAAGGCATTACTTATTTAATTACACTTGTTAATTTAGGGGTTATCATAGAAACTATATAATCTATGAGAATCCATTCATTATCTGAGTGTGTGTAATTAACCAATTTCCACATATAAGTTCCCAACCAAAAACAACACATGTATTACATAATTTATTATTGTGAAAACAAATCCACCAATGACCACAATTTTCTGTGGGGCATCAAGCCAGAAAAATCACAAGATCAAAAAAATATCAAGGATATACAAATCATGTGAACAAACCTAATTTATCCTTAATTTCAATTAACCAATTTCTTATCTTCAATTAGGTTGGCACAACCATGATCCATAGGTAAATAGAATTAAAAAACACTCCCGTATAATGAAAAATAAGAAGAAACAAAGGAAATCATATATTGAAGGAATGAAAATGTTCTTTGAATGAGAATGGATCACACAATGGACCTATGAGTACCTATTCCATGAGATCTTCATCCAACCGATGTTTCCGCGACACCACCGCACCAAAAAAAAATTGAAAGGAAACCACATTAGAAATATGGGTAAACAAATTACATGGAATAATGAGAAGATATGGAATAAAATTGGATTGAACCTAGATAAATTTATATAAAACAAAGGTAGAACACACCTTGGTTCACCACATATCGCCATTGATTAATCACCAAGATCGACAGGTTGAAGTGGGAGGGATAGGGATCAAAGAAATCCTCGAGATGCCTAGGGTTTGTCTAAAACAAGTGGAATTAGAGATAATGACCAAATGAATAAAAATTCATCCAAAAAGAAATTTTAAAATAGAACTAGATCAGGGTATTACATAACGTGTAATTCCCTTTCACGTCGTGTAGTACCCGGGGTTCAATTTCCTTTGAAAAATGCATTGCCTCTCGATTTATTTTATTTTTAAAACCTCAAAATATCACATGCTATGAAACCTCTAGGAAAAGCATTGAAATAGGGATTCACATCATGTAACCTAGTTACATGATGTGTAATCCCCATTCTTCTAGCCTTTAGCAACCCAACTTCTCCAAACTCTCTCCAAGCCTCCTCTAAACACTCCAACAACCCAAAAACAGAAAAGTAATAGACTGAGAGGACATGGAACATTGCAGATATATGGATGATCATCATCTATTTTATTCAATATGTATAAATGTACTTAATCTATTTGTTCAATTATCAATGATTTTACTTTTAATCCATTAATCCCCTTTTTAACATTCTCAATTTTTAATTATAATTTAAAGTCTATTTTTGATACATTCAACAAGTCTTTTTATGTGATAATCCCTTTTATTCAATAAAAATTAACTTTAATTAATATTTATGGTGTTTTGTAAGGGTAAATGTGTGTTTAAATGCCTTGTGTAAGGGTAAAAAGAGTTTTCCTTATATTGTGTAAGGGTAAAGGCCTTTTTAAATGGGTTGCATAAGGGTAAAATCATCTTTCCATAAGCTGTGTAAGGGTAAAACTATTTTACTATGGGCTATGTAAGGGTATCCTACCATTGCGTAATGGCAGGATTGACTTGCGTAAGGGTTACTCTCTTTCTATGAGCTATGTAAGGGTGCCGAGCCTCTTCATAAGGGTAAGCTAAGTTGCGTAAGGGTATATCCTATGCTATGTAAAGGTAATGGGAGTTGCATAAGGGTACCATCACTTTTCCAATGCCTAATTAAGGGTAATGTCTAACATTCATAAAGGTATATCTTAATTATTAAAGGATGCAAAGGGTAAATAGGACTTGTGTAAGGGTAATACCCAGTGTTGTGTAAGGGTAATGGACTTGCATAAGGGTAACTTATAGTACCGTGTAATGGTAAAATACTTATCTAAGGGTAATCCCTAGAACTACATGAGGTTAAGGGACCTGTGTAAGGGTAAAACCAAGTTACCCTTACATATATCATATTTTGGGAAAATTATGTTTTTAAACCCCTTTAAGAGTTCCTTCTTTCCTGGATCAACCCTGTAACCCTTTTCAATGATTTTAAATGCTAAAAATCATGGAATTAAATCCTTGGACTTGTTTTGAAGGTTTTGGGTGTAGTGGAAGTTTCCTTTGAAGTTATGGAAAACTTATATTTTAGTCTTAAATCAGGTGTAATCATTTATTTACATGACCAAAATTCCATGTCTAACGAAAATGATAGATTAACTAACTATATTAATATGCTGAAACCGAATGGGGATGATCTTTAATTGTAATTTATAATTACTTTATGAGTAGATATAGAATTACCTCAACTTGTATTTCTTATTTTTTTGATGGTCAAATGGAATATAATTCATCAGACTATCAATTAACTAGAGGATTCAAGTGAAGAATCCCCCTAACAGTGATCCACATGTGCACCATAATCTATGATAAACATTTTATAATCATTGGGTGCTACCATGTCTGATCTTGATCACTTGAATTGTTCATGGTTGATCATAGTAGTATTATTCATGAATGATAAAGATCCCTTGGTGTTCTATTGAAGTATTGAGAGAGAAAGAATAGAGAGTTCACTCTAGTTCTTGATCTAATATCTCATTATCTATTGTGTACACCAAAAGTGATTTAGGAAATATTAATAATTAGATATTTATTGCGATAGGTTTGGGGTTGGAAAATCACACACACCCCCTTAACCATATTTATAATTCTTAATTAACCCCATGTCCATTAATAAATATAATATTATTTATTAATCTCTTGAAATCTGAAACAAAATAATAATACAAACAAATATTTTTTATTTCTAATTGGACCATTAAGCTCGGTCCACTTCCCCTCATCAACATTTATCGATTCTTGAATAGTGATTATTTAATTAAATAACTGACATTGCATTATTATAAAGTAAATATATTAAATATAATATTCACTAAATATGAAAATAAATATTTATTTTTATTTAACTCTCTTATCATTTTGAATAACATGTGTCTAAATTATGGTGATCTACCATACCTGAATAAATATTATTTGTTATATCTTATTAAATTAAATACTTGAATTTAATTGATATTGTAGATACACTTAGTGTGTAACCCTCTCTGCCTCTTTCTTAGAATATTTAGATATAACATCTTAAAGTATAAGGTTAATATCTATCAACCTTACAAGTCATCCATAGAGAAAGAAGTTAACATTGTAATGAATTCCAACCTCCTAAGAATTTTTACCATGTAATATAATCCTTTATCACAATATGTCAAATCAAGAAAGTCACATGCCAGTACCATCAACCTATATACTCGATGTCTCTTTCTTTGACTTTATAGAAATGAATCTTCCCATTTATCACCATGGAAATGAATTTATTTAGGCGGTTCCATTCCTATAAAAGGTCCTGAGACATTAAATTTTATTAATAGATAAAAGGGACAAATCCTTTCTCGCATTATCTACTAATTCTATATCATTAATGACACACCCAATGTTTCCTATTTTCCCACAAACTTATATCATAATGGTTTTCATAAATACATAAATGTATATGATTCATGATAACCATTAATGATATTATTAAATTATAAGGATAAACACACACTTCCTCAAATAGTAATATCCATTGAAACACGGAAATATGGTTTTCCTATTTACCAACTTATTCTCATAACCTCATATATTAGAGATTACCAAGGGTGACCACCATGATAAGGTGTATCAATGTTTTATGAGACTCCTACCCCTAATAGACTATATTTTCTTATGTCCCATTAGATAATATCATTTTCCCATAGAACAAGGTTCAAGAATAATGTTGTGGCGCCTCTAAGTTCTCATCATAGTGGGGAATTTCTATGACCTTTCAACATGAAATATATTGTAAGGACATTATCATAGAAAATATCATATATAATAATAATTAAGATGTGATAATAAAACTTCTTTAATAAAAAATATGTAATCAATTAATAAATAAGTTGGATCTAGGACACCAACTCCAACAGACTCTCACTTGCATTCGATCCAGTTGGCAAATTTTTTTAATTCACTAGATATCACATAATACTCATGATTCTACAGAGATAAAAACTAAATCAAGGTGTATTCAAAATTTTATTCTATATATAATCTACTAAATGAAACATCACCTCATTAATAAAAATATCTCAGAAGATGAAACTTGTAAAGTATGTTCTTTATCCTTTAGTGTGACCTTGGTTCTTTGGAGAGAGACACCACTGTAATATTATCATAGTAAACTGTGATAAGTCATTTACTATTAGGAACCAAATAAGGATCTTGGATAAAGTTTATAATTCATAATAATTCCATGGCTATATCATAAGTTTTAATATACTTGAAATCTACTATAGAATTGGAAACAACTTGATGTTTTGAACTCTTCCAATTCATAACTCCCCCATTAAGATAAAAGATATATCTAGACTGTGAATTTAGATCATTCTAATCTATCTGAAATCTAGAATCTGTATAACTCCTGATGACTAACTCTTTATCTCCTCCACACACCAAGAATATATCCTTAGTTATCCTCATATAATTAAGGTTAGTCTTAACAATAGTCCAATGTTTTTCACCTAGAACTTCTTGATATCTACCTACCATTCCTGAAGAAAAATTAACATCAAGCAACATAAATAACATGAAATACATGATATATCCTACCGTATAATAATATGGGATATTATTAATTCTCTATATTTCCTCTTGTGTATGGGAACACATTTTCTTAAAAATATTTATACCATGTGACACTATAACCAATCATCTCTTATATGTTTCCGTACTAAATCTCATAATTATCTGGTTAATTTATGTACCTTGAATTAGTCTGAGTAGCCTCTTGGATATCTCATGCATGATATTGGTCCCTATAATTTAGGATACTTCACCCGATTTATTCATGAATAAACACTTTCTCAACCATGCCTTAACCTATTATAAGGATGGTATATCATTTCCAATTAGTAATATGTCATAAAAAATTCTATGAAAATAACTTTACTACCATAACTACTTTTAAACACTTGGATCACATTCATTCCTAATGAAACCAAATTATTTTATGGCTTCATAAAATAAAATGTTCCATGACCTGGATGATTTATTTAAACCATAAATATATCTATGAAACTTCAACACCTTTTTAGCATTTCCTAGATTCATAAACCCTTCTGGTTGTGTCATATACACATCCTCTCAAAGGTTCCCAATAAGGAAAGAAGTTTTTGATATCCATTTTACAAAATCTCATAGTCATGGTTTATCGGTTTTTACTTAACCTTCCATGTCTATTTTTCTCTTGAATACCCATTTACACCCAATATACTTCACATCAACTAGTGGATTGATCATAACTCAAACATGGTTTTGATACATGGAATCCATCTCATAATTCATGGATTCTTTCCATTTTGAATCCTCTGATCTCTCTACTACCTCATTGTAGGAGATAAGATCATCATTTTCAATGAATAATGATTCACCATCATTAGTGACTATAAAATCATATCTCTCTGGTTCTCTTACCTCTCTTGTACTCATTTGAAACACTTGTGTTTTAAGAATATACTCTTCTACGTGGACCTATGAAATCAGTTCCTATACCCACTTTTGTTTATCTAGAGCATAAAATTCATAAAATTCAATATTTATATCACCATCCTTCTTGAAGATGTGATCCATCTCAAGAAATATGGCTTGTATTGAAATAATTAATTTATTTTCTGAAGGGTTGT
This sequence comes from Viscum album, assembly GCA_963277665.1. Classification (NCBI taxonomy): domain Eukaryota; kingdom Viridiplantae; phylum Streptophyta; class Magnoliopsida; order Santalales; family Viscaceae; genus Viscum; species Viscum album. The sequence continues at coordinate 1,143,864,265 of OY728139.1, read as the reverse complement.
ATAGATAGTATCCCCTTATTTTCTTGGGATACACTAAAAAGATACAATTCATTCCCCAGGGTGATATATTTTTGCTTTATCTAGCCTTAAAAAATGAATCATAACCCCATTCATGAACATGTGACAAAACAAGTTTATTTCAACTCCATAACTCAAAGGTAATACTGTTTTATGTTTTAGTTATACTCCGTTTAATAACTATTATGTTTTCAATAATGTATATCCCTAAAAGTATAATAGAGGACTTGTGTGACTCATCATTTCCCTTACCATTTCTAACAAGGTATAATTCCACATTTCACTAACAACATTCCACTATGGTTTATAAAGTGGAGTTAGTTGAGAAAAATCTCATACTCTAGTATAAATTTGATAAATTATTGTTTAAGATATTTACCACCTCAATCAGATTTAAGATTATTTATCTTTTTACCAATATTATTCTCAACCTAATTATTTAACTCTTTTAACTTCTAAAAGGATTCAAACTTATACCTCATCAAATATATATAACCATACCTTCTCAAGTCATTGATAAAATTAATAAAGCATGAGTATCCACCTATAGCTTCTACTTGAAAAGGTCCACACACATCTGTGCGTACTAATTCTAGAATATCTATAGCCCTTTCACCTTGTTCAATGAATGGTGTTGTTTTAATTTTTACTTACAAACAATAATGGTATATTTCAAGTGGATTCAGCTCAAAAGAGTCTAAATTACCATCTTGATAGAGTTTTTTTCAAATTATTCTCATTTACATGACCAAGTCAGTGATGCCAAAACCATGTTTCATATGAGTCATGCATATTAGTTTCATTATCAATTTCCAGTATTTAGTTTTTATAATTTAATACATAAAGATTGTTATTAGCTTTGATATACCATAAAAATTTCTATCCTTATAAAATCAGGAACCATTATTTAAAAAGATGAAAATAAATCCATCCATATCTAAGAAAGGAATAGAAATAATGTTCCAGGTAACCCTAGTTACATCATAAAATTTCTTTAAAATCAAAATGAATCATTGAAACAATGTGACATGGTAGTCTGTAATGGATAAAGAAGACGGCCTTTCTCCATTGGTAGCCTATAGATCCACATTTCCTCTTGAAACCTTTCAAAATCTACTTGGTTATTTTATTTGGAAATAAATGTGAGCACCATATATAGTATCTAATACCCAAATTTTAGATATAGAAAGATAAATCTTTATAATGAATGCACCTGAAAATTACACTTTCTTATTTGGATGGTTGATTTTTTTTCCAGTGTACTTACTTTCCATATGATAAACATACCACATCTTGTTCCTTTCCTTTCCTCCAGAACTTATTCTTCTTAAAGGAATGGTTCTATAGAGCCTTAGACTTAGAATGAGTCTTCAACCCCTTTTCCATATTCCTATTATTTTTATTCACCACAAGGATAGTATGATTGTTACTCCCCATGTCTTTATCAACTTAGAGGATAAGAGTAAGAAGTTCTGATAGTGACTTCTCACTATTTCTCATATTATAATTCATAATAAAACTAGAGAAGTTTTTGGGTAGTGTGGACAACATGTGATCTGTGCACTTCTCATTAGGGATCTTAAAACCCAAGTTGTCTAGGCACCCAATGTATCTAATCATCTTGACTACATGTTCCCCAACTGACACCTACTATCTAAATTTTCATGTAAAAAGTGAATTTGAGATCACATATCTCTCTAATCTTTCCTTATCTTGATAGAGATCCAAAATATGAGAAACTATGTTATACAAATCCATATCCTTATATTTATTTAAAATATCATTGTATATGAAAAAAATAAAAAACTTGATATCCATTATGTTTCCCACATTCTTCAGATATAGATATACCTCTTCCTTACTATCCTCTTAGGAAAAAACCTTAGAAATTGGGGTTTCTAGTATGTACAATTTCCATTCATGGAATTGTATAACATGAAAGAACTTATACCATTCCTAGAAATTTATTATGGTGAGAGATTACTCTTATCTAGTATATATAATAGTTATATTTTCAATGTCGTTTTATTTTTCATTTCTAAAATTTAATAGAATATAATTAGTATTTTTTTGATTACAAAAATAGATTAATAAATTTAAAATAAATTAAATTCTCATTAATATCCCACACTTTTTTTGAAAGCTAATAGCCCTCACCATTAGTTTTAGAATATATAGTTTTATATATTCTAGTGGTAAGGTTCCATATTCCCTTCTCATAACCCATACTTGGGCCTAACATGCTATTTGAAGGGTTTTAGATACGCATAAATTTCCAAATACATTAAATTGTAGCTCCTTTATCTATTGAGTGGAATCCCCAATCCTGAAATACAATTTTAATATTTCCTCAACATTTTCCTCTTAGTTACACCAATTCCTTCTTGGGTATTCAACTCTTGATGTAAACTAAGTTAACTAAACCCAAAATTTCAAATTGAGATTTCTACAATAATTGAAAGCACCCCAACTTGGGTCAGTCAAGTACTTTGAACTATGAGGTTGATTCTAACTTAAGAAATGGAAGGATAAGCTAACTTAACATTTTATTTGATGTATTTTGATACTTATGAGTATAGATAATTTTATCCTTTTAAATTCCTTTTTAATACTAAGTAGATTTTACTTTAGTGGTTAACCATATTTGATAAAACATTTGTGCATAATCTAATTATATTTTATTCCATCTTTCATGCTTGTTAATTCATTTATTTAGGTGATTAATCAACATTTAAAAACATAAATAATCAACCATGAAACTAAATGAAATAAAATATAAGTGGAATGATGATGAGATTCTCTAATGGTTAGCTCATATAGTGAATGATAAACTAACCCTTGAACCTGGGGAAAAACACCTTAAACTGTAGTTTGGTTCGTGTTGAGTATTCCAACTTGGATTCTATTCATCACATTAATTGGTTTGACCTCATATTCTTGACTTATACTACCTCCACTCACTTAGGATATCCATACTTACATAATATATTACTCTCATGTAGGTGAGGGGATCTAATGGATTAGATAAAGGGGTTTTGTATAAAAGAAATTAAAGTCATGTTGGACCTTACATAATAAGAAGAAGGGAATGACATGAAATAAATAAATAATAATTTAAATATAATAAATCAAAAGAAACCAATCATGCATAAGGGTTGATTTAATCTCATGATCGTCCACATATCGATCAATGAGTATACATTTTCAATCTTGTTATCAATTACTCAAATTCATTATTCAATTAAGATAACAAATCAAGAATTAATACAATTAATTCAATTTACCTTAATTCCATCCAAACATCCTTAACTCACCATCATCTATAATTTTAAACAAAATTAACTTCATTTAAAATCAAGGTGGTACACAAGTGTACTTGGAGGCAATATCGTGTGTTCTTCAAAATTTTAATATGGAAATTAATTTAATATATAACTATTAATCCTATGACATGGTATGTAATTTAGAATTTAAAACACATGGAACACATATTCAATAGTCTTAATTATATATTTAACTCTTCTTTCACAAAAATTTTAAAACACTACCGACAACAGACTACACAGTGGGTAAAAAGTATATAGAATGTACTTGTCTTTTTCCCATGTCTAAAGCACATTCCTTGGGTATTTCCATGTTTCCTATTGTGTTAATATTCAATTTACACATTGTGTAATGGGAATAAATGGCATGTAACCTCAGATTGCATGGAATGTTAGTTCCCATGTCATGTATCTGATACAAGACATGCTTGGGGCACCTCGTGTACTCTGCCATGAGATAACATGGACTACATATTGCGTATAGTTTTTTAAGACCAAGGAACAATTTATTGAATAATAAAAATCATATTACACAATTCTGAAGGATGTAATCTTATTACAATATTTATCATAATAAAAAAGAAAATCACTAGGCAAATCATCTTTCCATGTAATTTCTTGGTCGACTCCCTTGTTGAAAAGACCATCTGCAACCATGTTTGCTTCATGAATGACATGGGTGAAAATGTAATTAATTTCTGTGAGCGAAGCAAGGTAATTTATACAATGGGAAGTAAGATTGCAAGCAAGATGCACCACCCCCTTAAAAATATCTTGGACAATAGTGATTGAATCACTTTCAATCCAAATATCATTCCAACACTTTTTTTTGGAAAAGTCAATGGCATAGATAACTACACATTGTGTATAGTGGTTACACAATGTGTAGTTATTCACACCATGTTCCAATATATCTAGATATACATATCAATATGACCCATTTATATCTTAGATTCAATTTTTTAGATCTGACCTGAGAGAGAAAGATACAGACATGGAAACAAAAATGCATGGTGCGCACTCTGGGAGTACATGGAGTGTACTTTTTTTTCTCCAGGCAGAGCCTTTGGTATATACAGATGGAAATATCTAGATTATTATTTATTTTTAATCTTCAATCAGTCATTGGTTATAGTATCAAGAATTTATAAATGAATAGATGATGATGTTAGAGTATTAAAATGAATCATTTTAACTAAAAGAAAATGCAAACACATACAATCAATCAATTAATAATAAATAATTATAAATTAAACAAGTGATTGCTCTAATACCACTTGTTGGTTCTGGGTATAGTGGAAGAGTCCTTTGATGGTATGCCCAACTCTGATTTTAGTCTTAAATCAGGTGTAATAATTAGTTTACATGATCAAAACATCATTTCTAAAGAAAACAATAGTTTAATAGACTACATTAATACACTGAAATTTTAGGGAGGGGATATTTAGATGTAATTTATAATTAATTTTGGTGAAAATATATAATTACTTCAACTTTTAATTCCAATTTCATTTAAGATCCAATGGAATAGAATTCATATCTCCATTTATGTGCTTCATGATCTAAGTACATAATCCCTCTAGTGGTGATCCACACATGCCCCAAAATCTTTGATCAATGTTGTAGAATCTCTGGGTGATAGAATGGCTGATCCTGATTTCTTGCATTTTTCATGGATGATTGTAGAAGTATTTTTCATGAAGAATGAATAACCCTTAGAATTATCTCAAAGTATTGAGAGGGGAGGAATAGAGAGGTGTCTATAGGGATTCAACTAATCTATCCTTATCTATTATGCACAAAATAAGTGATTTAGGAAAGATTAATAATTAGATATTTATTGCGATATAATTTTGGTTGGAAAATTACACAAAAACCCTTAAAAACATTAATATTCTTAGTTGGACCCATGTCCACTAATAATAATAATATTAATTATTTAATTACTTGAAATTTGAAGCACAAAAAAATATAAAAAAATATTGTTTATTTCTAATCAGATCATTAAGATTAGTCTGCTTCCCCTTGTTGGAATTTATCAATTATCTAATAATGATCATTAAATTATATAGATATCATTGAGTTATTTTAAAATAATTATAAAAAATATTATATATCTATAAACATCATAATAAATATTTATTATTATAAAACTCACTTATTATTTTGAATAAATTGTGATCAAATTATGGTGATCAACCAAATCCGAATACTAAATGAAAATTATTTTTTATTTTATTATCAAATCACTTTTAAAAAAGAAGTGATAAGCCCGAAATCCATCAAGACAACCAAATAAACCAGTAAAGAAGAACACCAAGAAAAATACTTGTCCTGTCTCTCCTTAGAAACTTCATTATTGAAAGGACCTCTACCAAATCATGGGTACTCGACAAATAGTCTCATGAAAAGATGTGGGAACAGAACTGATGTCCAAGCCATACCTTCTCATACTTCCACTCAAAGTTCCATGTAGAAGTGACATACTCATGATTTGAACCCCATCTGAAGCAGAACCAGGTAAAATGCGAGAATCAGAACACCCAAATTCACCTTGATTCACACAAATTGCTAATTAACTTCCTCATTTTCTAACACTTTAAGAAAAAGTGAGCAACCAAGCATTAGATAGAAAAGGATAAAGCATAATCATTGAAAATAAATTTAATTCTTCTAGAATCCATATCCCTAAATAAATTATAGGATATAACGGTTACCTGAGTGTGTGGTTCTTCACTTATCTGGTCTTCCAAAGCAGAAGTTAGTTTATCCCAGACCTGTATATACTCCTCAAGACTGATCATCCCCTTATTGAAACCCCCAACTAGGATCATGTCTTATTTTTCAACCCAAGAATATTTATCCTCATTTAGACCCACTTTAATAGCTCGGTCCATCATCTTGGTCGCTTCCTCTTCTAAGGAATTGAGAAATAACACCTGCTCTGTTACCTTATCATCTGAACTCAGAATCAAATCCAAGGATAGTTTAGGTTGACCAGGTGATTTCGGTTAAAACCTAGAATCACTGTCTATCTACTCATCCATTTTCTTTTTTGCTGACTGAGTCTTCAAATGAGTTTTCAAGGAGGAGTAGTCCTTCCTAACCTTCTTCCTTCTATTACTCTTGTTTCTCCTTAGACTATATTCCCCTACAGACAAACTCTTACTGGCTTTAATGGGCTCCTCCACACAGTCTCCATTACTACAATTTGGGTCTTCTTGGTCAGTGATTAGACCTTCCATATTGAGTCCATCAAATATCTTCACGCGAATCTCTTCTCCCTCAACTAGATTAAATGATTCAGCTCTCTCCCCTACCTCAATAATCCATTCAAACTTGTTACTCAAGAGGTCTGGGATCTGATTTGAAGACCCCAAACCCCTATTCTCCCATGTCTGTTATCCTCAACCATGTCCAAAGAAGACCCCTGCTTCCCTTTACTCACATTGACACTGCTACACCCCTTCCTCTAACTAGCCACTCGAAACACATCATGCTGGAACATCTTAACATCCTTCTGCACACCACGATTGGAAGGACCCCATGACTCAATGACAAAAGATTCAAAGGATTCATGCACAAAACTATCCAAGCCTACCTATTGAACGTATCCTCGACCCATGAATTGTTTTTGGGGATTTGTATCAATAGCCATACCACAATGGCCCTCACCGCTGGTCTAACCCTCCCTTATTGTCGCATTCTCATACTCCTTCTACTTCGGCCCATCATCATCTCCCTCGAACAGTCCACCCTCCTTACTAGTATCAAATTGAGCAAGAACATCTTGTTCCTTCTGAACAGGGACTCTTTCTTCTACTGATTATCCCCTATAACCACAAGTCCTCCCAAAGGATGTGCCATACCCCTAGTATCAGTATCACCCTCGATGACAGTTTCCTTTGAACCATACCCTATGTTCTGATCATGTATGAGCCTATTCAATACTGTAGGAACCATTGGGTTATAAGGAACCCCTATAGGTTTTTCCAAAACTGGTGCATCCCTAGGTATTAGGATATGTGTATTGTTAGGCCGATCATCCATAACAGACATCTTACTCTTGTAAAATATCTTTCCTAGCCTATTCTCCAGACTAGGTGGCCTCCTGCTCGTTGCTCCACTATGAAACTTAGAATCTAAATGCCCCAATCGTTTATAGGTTGAGTAGTAGACCATCCAAGATTCATAGAAGATAACCTATTTCTATCTAAATTATTCAACCACCAAAATCCAAATCAATTCCACCATAGGCCTCGAGATATCCACCTCAACACAAAACTGAGGGTTGACCGGGTGACTCATGGTAGATGTGCGAATATCAGAACAAATAAAATGACCTACCAAGTTCCCAAGCATACGAATAATTGATGGTTTTTGAAAAGGTAATGGTAGATTATGAAGACTTACCCAAATCAAAAATGGAGGTTGGTTCGCGATTCATACAAAGATCAAACTTCCATTGGAGGAGAAAAAATTGCAACAGTTGCATCTCTGGGGAGCGCTGGACCACACACATATCAAATCTTCTTTCGAAATAAATCAGATTATTAAATGAAGATTATCCAGAAGTTCAATGACCAAACGGTCTTGAAAATATTATTTACTAAAAACAATCCAATCAAAATAATCAACCGAAGGCCTTCAGAAATTGAATCGATCCACCAGAGTTAGATCCATGTAACTCGTCACTTTAGAGAACTCCGACATCGAGATCGGGAGGTGAGGATTACCAAGGTGGAGATCAGGAAACTTTTGGCTTAATACAATCACTGGGAACTCTAGAAGATAGTTAGGGTTGGAGAAGGGTACACAGGAGGTTCGTGGCCCCAGAGACGGTAAAAACAGATCATCCTCCCTCTTCCCACCTCTAAGACGGGGGAGAAAATCTCCTTCGGACATCTCCTAGGGCTCCATCACTGATAGGTTCACCAAGAAAAACCTTGAATATAAATATTATTTATTCTACCTTACCAAATGAAATACTTTAATTTAAGTTAGATTGTGGATACACTTCATGTGCGACCCTATAATCCTCTTTCTTAATGGAATTTGGTGTAATAGCCAAAAGTCCAATGTTACCATCTAACAACATGTGAATTAATCCATAGATAAAGAAGTTAACATCAAAATTATATCCAACCTCCTATATTTATTTTCGTGTAATATAATCCTTTATAAAAATATCTCAAATAAATTTGGTTACATGCTAGTTCTATAAACCTATATACTCGATGTCTCTTTCTTTGACTTTTTGAAAATGAAAATTCTTATTGAAAACATTGGACATGGATTTATTCAGATGGTTCCATTCCCATCAAAGATTATGAGATATTAAATTTTATCAAGAGAAAAAATAGATAAATCTTTTCCCACATTATCCATTAATGCTATATCATTCATGATGTACCCAATGCATCATACTTCAACACAAACATATGTCATCACAGTTTTCATCAATACATCAAAGTACATGATTCATGATATCTATTAATGATAATCTTAATGTATAAGTATTAATACACAAATTCATAGATAAGAACATCTAAAGACACATATAAATGTGGATTTCTTATTGATGGGCCTATTATCATAATTTCATATCTTGCAGATTACTAAGGGTGAACACCATAAAAAGGTGTCCCAATTTATTATTATATTCCAACCCTTGATAGCCTCTATTGTTTGTATCCCATCAGAAAATATCATCTGGCCATGGAATGAGGTTTAAGAATAATGTCGTGGAACCTCTAGGTTCTCATCATAGTGGTGAATTTCTATAAACTTTTAACATGACATATATTATAAGGATGATATAACATAAAAATATCATGAAGAATAATAATTAAGATGTGATAATTAAACTTCTTTAATAAAGAAACATGCGATCAAGTACTAAAAAAGTTAGTTCTAGGACACTAGCACTAACATGTTTAATTCTAAAAATAATAATTATGGATAAAATTAAACACTTTTCTATTATAAATTGATTAAAACAAAAAAATAATTATGATATTCAATTTTTTGAGTTTATTATAGCACATCTATACACAATTTTTTTTTCTAAAATAGCCAAAAATTACTACCCTTTATTTTTGGTTGATTAATTGAATCTAAGTGGCCATAAATACTTTTTACACATATTCTAGTTTATTGAAACCATTTAAAAAATAAATAAAATCCCCCCTTTGGGGTTTTTAGGTACATTCGAACACCCTCTCTTCTATATCCTAGGTGAAATGTTTCCAAAGGATAAAACCCTAGTAATAAAACCTAGGTATGAACTCCTTGAATTCTATTTGTATTTAGTTTTTTAAATTATCTCCTGGATTTTGGTAAAAATGATGAAAAAATATTTAAATAATAATAATTAAAATCCTGAAAATAATAATAAGAATAACTCTTTTTTATCCTGGTTTATTATAGAGATGGTTTTTATTATCACTTGTGAAATTGTAATTATTTCTCTTAGAGATAATATAGAATTGTCAAGAGGGATAATTTGGATTTATCATAATTATTATATATTATCCTAGAGATAGAATGTATTTATAGAATGTAAGTTTTTATTTTATTTTGAAATAAAATGATAGAATTGGTTTTATTAACCGATGATACTTGAATGTTGACATGTCAGTGACTATAATGACAAGGAGGAGGTGTTCTTGGTTGTAGAGGTTTCCACTATAGTTTTTCTACCACACATGGTGGTTTATCCTAAACATTGATATTAATATCCCTATGGTATAAATTTATGTACCATCTTTGGTCCATGTATATAATGAGGTCATGATATGTTATTTATTCTTGATAACCCATACATGTTATGTAATTCATTTGGTTGTTTGAGTAGCTATGAGTTTTTTCATGATTATGACCATGTGATCATCTTTTGCCTCCTAACACGTGTTCTTGATATTCCATTTTGTTCCTTGATATGAAATGCATTTATTTTTATGTTTCATATTCTATGGAATTGTGATTTTTGTATCAAGATGAGATGGTGGAGCCTTGAGGATGGTTCAACATGGTATAAACATCCTTAAAGGTGAACATGGATATCCTTATAGAGGGATGTGCATGGATGGTTAGTTAACCAATCTGATATAGTACACACATCATTAAAGGTGGTAATGGATATACCTTGAGTGGGATATGTATATGTGGCTATTTGACTGATTGATAGATGACACACTCCAAACATACTTAATGGTGAGAATGGATTTCCCTATAGATAGATGTGAGTAAGTGATCCTCTAGATGATTATCAGTTTGAATAAAGTGTTACCAATGATGAACACCAAGAGTGTGGGGTGTGTAGTGTTACCTTAAAGGTGGTACTTGATTTGACTGATTTGAAATCCTTACTGGAAACAAGATAAAGTAGGTGGGGTTAGGGATCATGGTATCCAAGTTAGAATATGACGAATCGACACATGTATGATTATATATTTATCAGAGAATTTACTTATTACATGACTTACAATGTTATATATAATGTGCACTTATATTAAGGATGAATTTTTAGCATCCTCCTGAGTATTATACTCACACCTTACTCAAGAATTTCATTTCACTTATAGATTTCATGATTAGGGATATGGTGAAGGGCAATGTCCCTGTAGTGGATGGATGAGAAGAGGATTATAGAGCTAGTAGTGATTGGGATGGATTTTGAAGGACCCTACCATTTATTTACTTATTTATATGATTCTTCCATTACTTGGTTTGGATTACCACTTCAGGATCCCATTTATTTCTTTGTATGAAATTTATTACATCTATTTTTTCTACATGATTACTCTGATTATTTATTATCTTATTTATTATTATTATCTACTTGATGACATGATACTTATGGTATATTTTCCCCAATAATGGACATATACCCTCACTACTAGTTGGAATTTTCTTGCGTATATGGAGGCACACATGAGATTATATGACACTCCATCTTTGACCCAGGGGTTCAGGTAGGGTAATTATAAAATAATATCAGAGTAGTTTCTTATTTTGTTTTTGAACTATCCCAGGACATGGTTGAAATGGGAAAACTGTGTGGGACTTGAGTAGGTGAGTTTCCATGTTACTAGTGAAAAAATTTGTAACATACCTTCAAGTGACCATTTATGATATTTTTATTACTATTTTATAATATTATAGGTGCATTCATTCATTATGATTAGGAATGTAGGTTCACATGCCATATATATACATGTTTTTGTTCTATATATTATTATTTAATTTAATTACATGTTTTGTGATACCTGTTCAATATAGTTTTGATTGTTGTAATTTATATTATTGTATTTCTATTATGATATATCTTAAATTATCATTTATTAGTTTTACTATGCATATTGTTATGTTAGTATATATATGACTGTGATTAACATGTAGAGACAAAGCATTTGGTTAGTAATAGGAGGGGTGAACCTTGGGTTTATTGTATACTACGAGGAGAACCTTGTGAGATCCCTTAGACTAGTTATATTCATTCTTAAGTCTTCTAAGTGTTTTATTTGTCTTAGAGATTCCGCCTCGGAGACCTCTAATGGGACCTCCAACTGAGGCAGTCCGAGACACTCTCATGCCACCACCCGTGGTGTGGGATGATGTATCCCAAAACACTCATGTACCATCATAGGTGATTCAAGATATAAATCTTATTTAGATAGGACTCTTTTAGATTGTTTTTTTTCCAAGGTGGATCCATTCAAAATACCCTGACCAATCATACTCGGGACTTCCAGCTCCACCATCCTCTAACATTCCATGGTATTGGTTTCCTATATGATGTAGAGGAACATATGGACTTTATCTATAGTATTTTCAGTCTAGTATATAATTATAAAGAGGAAAAATTGATTATAGAGACTTTAATGATCCAAGGACCTTCTAGATGATGGTGGAATTACATGGGTTAGGCAGGGATATGGGAGGGTCTTACTTGGGAACACTATAGGAAAAAGACCATTTCCCAGTGGTTTTTTTGAAAATGGAGGCAGTTTAAACCGCCACCATATGGTTATGTGGGGGTTTTTTGAAACTGCCTCTAAAGTTTGAGTCAGCATACAATAGGTGTCAATTTCCTAGATTTAGTGGCAGTTTATGGTAACCACCATAGTGGGTGCATTTTGCAGCGGTTTTAATGGTTTTAGGGGCGGTTTCCCCTCGACAAAACTGGTTTTTTTCAGAAGTTATAACCACTGTGAAAAAAACCAGTTTCGCCAGGGGAAACTACCGCTAAAACCATTAAAACCACCATGATATAATAAAGAAATATGAAAATTGTTTAGTGGCAGTTAAAACCACCGCTAAAAAAATATCATTTTGGCCAGGGAAAACCACCACTAAAACCAGTAAAACCTCCATGATATAATAAAGGAATACAAAAAATATTTAGTGGAAGTTTTAATCGCCACTAAATTATTGTCTGTAGGGGCAGTTTTAACCGCCGCAGATAGCAAGATATCGTAATTGTAACGGTAGTTAAAACCACCGCTAAAGACAGATTTACAAAAAAATGCAGCTGATACAGTAGACCCATTAACAATTACCTGAAAAAAACCATTCCAATAGATATAACATATAACACATCATAACCACAACACATCACAACCACTGATCTCAAGTGAATCACTATTAAATCCAATGAATAATAACACTCCATCAAAAACCACCCAAAAAAGAGGATAATTGCCACCATAATAAACTCTTGAATATAATAGAAATATAATAAAGGAGTAATGGGGAAAGAGAGGTCTACCATGAATCAAATAACTTCAATATAAATGATCCAATATGATCCAAGTGGTTTGGAATACCAAGGGAGGTGACTGGGGAAGGGGAGGATGAGTAAGGGTCAATTAAGAATTGTGGGAAAGTCTAAAATTCAAAACAAGGAGGTAATAAAACTCCTATTTATAAGTGAATCACACTAGACTCTCTCAAAATATGGTTAATATCCAAAACTCATGTGGTGGCTTTGGTAAATGTCTGATCTAAAACCCTTAGTGTCATTTTATCTTTTTTCCCATTTTAAAATGGAAGTTGGCCTCCCACAAATCATAGAACATGGAGTGGTCTAATCCATATTGGTTCTTATATATTATTCCATGTATATAATTGATGACCTAGTTTCCATTTCCCAACCATTTTACCCTCACCATGCCCAAGGCTACAATGTGGTGAGCTTGGGTTTCATACTTTGGACATGTGGTCCTATGATATTCCATGCCAACCCAAGGGAATTTAAAGATTCACATGTGTATAGGAAAACCACTAGGACAACACGCATAACACCATGTAATCCCCAAGTCATGGTTATATATCCCATTTTACACAAGAGCACACCCAACATAAAACTACCTTTTTCATATCCAAACAAGTCATTGCACAAGCCGTGGTGGCCTTCAAAAGGATAAAACACCACCTCAAACCTCAAAATCACCACAAAAATCTTCCTAAACATCCCTAAGACTTGATAATGTGCAAAGGGAAGTTAATAAAGGGTATGTACCATTACACTCATTCTATTTATTTTTGTTTCCCTATTATTTCTCAATTTTAAGTCAAGATGATCATATTTTTCCCAAAATTATAAGAACTATGTGTGGATTGATTCCTATTTTCATGGGATACATAGTGATTCCTAGATCTCCTATCTCAAACCCAACCAAAAAACCAATATCAAATCCCCCACTTTATCTCAGTGATTGGGTTTCTTCATTCACATTGGTTTTCCATCCACAGGGTTGGCATCAAGACAAGTTCATTTCATTTTAAAAATCTGTTTAAACTACATTAAACCTCATATTATAAGGTATTTTTCATATGATCTTAAACTATAGATTATTTTAGTCATTTTCACATGATGTTAAACTATGTGATGCATGGTCCATCTTGTAAGACTTGAAACTTCTTAGAGAATCCTACCCAGTAAGACCTATCTTCCTCTACATATTATCCAAATCTATATAAGGATCCTTATCATGTGGTTCTTTATCCATAAACCAATGTTATGAAAAAAATGACTCTTACCCTAGGAAAGAGCCTGATATGCATAGGGTTATTATATAAAAACTATATGTGGATTGATTCATGATGTTTAAATATATGTAATGATGTTGGGATCTCCTATAAAAGGCCTTAGGGAAAATTATAATCACACTGGTTATACCCTAAAGGCAAGAACCTTCCTCATTCACATAATTTTTTCTTATTTCTTTCTCACATAATGGTTCCTATATATCTCATCCTTCTCCTCCTATACAGGAGAATTTTTTTAATAAAGGACCTTTTCTAAGAACTATGAATGGAATGATTCCTGTTACTATAGGATATGTTTTTGATCATTCATCCTTGGGTAACAAACCTAATAAATTTAATAAAAATGAATCATAAAATAGGATTCATGACAAAAAATAATTGACATATATGGTGCATACCACACTCAAGAAATCAAGACATAAAAGGAAACATGAGAAATCAATAAAATACATAAAAGAAAATATGAGAAATCAAGAAGTGGGATGATGCCCCCACACTGCTAAGGCTATTGAAGTGGGAGGCATTGACTGAGCTGTTGAAGGACTGCTCATAGAGGGTGTGAGAGATGGTGAATGGGGTAGGCGCATGGTGGCTCAAATTTCATAGGGAGTGAGATGGATGGATCGTCATCTGTCATAGTGGTCGATGAAACAGTATATCCCTTCCTCCTTGGAATTCCTGTCATTTAACCAAATAAAATGAAGTTCAGAACATATATTTCAAAATATTTATGAAGAAAAAAAATTTAAAAAATATAATAGATGCACAGTACAAACAAACAAAATATACATAACAATGATAATGAATGATTTCCCAAATGAAATAAATGGCTTCTAAATGAATGCATAACTGTACATACAATCATTTTATCCTTCAATAATGTCTCTTTCCCGCTTCATTACTTCATA
This sequence comes from Viscum album, assembly GCA_963277665.1. NCBI lineage: Eukaryota > Viridiplantae > Streptophyta > Magnoliopsida > Santalales > Viscaceae > Viscum > Viscum album. Next base: position 1,143,848,961 of record OY728139.1, on the reverse strand, counting down.
CACTTCATTCATCCTTTCAAGAATAATATTTTCAATATCATGGTGGATAAATAATTCTGATTCTTGTTGTTGATGAGATTCAATGTTAGAGGTTAAATCTTTCGCTTCATCACCAATATCATACAAATCTCTTTGTTTTACATGAGAAACTACACTCCACCCTTTATCCACAACATCATTCACATAATATACCATTTTTCTTATGATGATAAGATATATGGATCATGCGGTTCATGATCACCAACATCCATCAAGCGAGAGAAGTTCACAGAAGTAAATTGCATGGAATCTCTTTTTACACCTTTGATAATATCGACCCAATTGAATTTGGATAAAACAACTGAAAAATGCCCATGGTAGTTTAAATCAATAATATTGGTCAGCTTTTCATAGCAGTCCACTTCAGAAAATGTAAATATACCACTATTCTATGTTTTCAAACCCTCTTCTCGATTGACTGTACGAATTCTAAATCCATTCACGTTGTAAGCATCGAACTTTCTAACTTGTTTTAGAGGGCCTCAAGTAAGAAACTTCAAATCTTCTGACAACTCTGCTTGAGTATCAGCATTCATGATCTGAAAAAAGAAATATAATTTATTATAATTAAAAAATATATGTTTCAACCTAATATTCATATTTATTGCAATATTTAGGAACTTACACGTCGTGCAAACCATTCTACAAGCACTTTATTAACAAATTTTGTTATATCTTTTTCATTTCGTGTTCGACCTCTCATTCGTCTCTTTGTTTGTATCCTCAACTCTTCAATAAATGGATCTCCAATTTCACTATTCAGCAACACATAAATATGTGCCTGTAATAATTCTATTTTTGTTAGTGTAACATTTTAGGTCCTCCCAACTGATCGACCAATAGCAGGAAATATTTTTGATTTCCCATTATTTGAGATTGAGTTGATGTGTTGTCAACATGTCCAACTAGATTAAATCTTGTCTCAATATCATCCTACTATCTAGAACAAAAGGTAATACACTCTTATGCCAAATAACCTTCAGAAATAGAGCTTTCTGGTTGAGCTTTATTACTCATGTATGATTTCAAATGCCCAAGATATCTGTGAAATAAAAAAAACAAACACAATTATGTATTTAATTAAGTGAATTTTTTTAATTAAATTAAAAACATATAAATAAAGTACCTCTCAATTGAATACATCCATCGATAATGAATGAGGCCTCCTAATTTAGCTTCCTCAACCAAATGCACAGTTAAATTCATCATGACAGAAAAAAACGACAGAAGAAAGATCATCTCCATTGCAAAAAGTGTCAATACAAACCTCTTTTGAAGGTTGTCAAGCTCAAATAGATTTAGAGATTTCTGAAATAGTTGCCTAAAAAATGTGCAGAATTGGAGTACAATAATAGTAACTTTATCAGGTAATAATGTATGCAATTCCAATGGTAGTAACTACTGTAACAAAATATGTGAATATTGACTTTTCAATCCAAGTAAATTACAATTATTTAAGTCAACACACCTTGAGATGTTACTTTAATACCCATCATATACTTTTACATGCTTTAAAATTTGAAGGAATGTATCTTTATCTCTATTTTTCATTGAAAAAATTTCCGGACCATACTTTTCATTCTCATCTGGCCAGAGATCATGTTTTATGTTCATTACTTATAAGTATTTCCAAGCATTGAGACGATCCTTTGACTTTCCATTCTCATTAAGCAATGTGAAGATCAAATTGTCACATACATTCTTCTCAATATTCATCACATCAAGATTATGCCGCAATAAATTAAATTCCCAATACGGAAGTTTAAAGAATATACTTTTTTTCTTCCATTGTTGTGTTCCGATTTCACTTGATAATGCACTTCAAACCCATTTCCCTCTATCATTTAAATTATAAACCTTCCCAAATTATATTTCAACTTTTTCAAGTTGTGTCAATATTTCAGAACCAGTTAACAAATTTGGAGGTGGTCTATGATCAATGAAACTGTTACATTTTGATCTGTTCAACTGAAATCTGTGAGATGCATCGAGAAATCTTCGATGGCACAAGAAGAACCATTTTCTACTGTGAGGTTTTCGTTTAGGATCAAAATCAATGTTACAAATAGTACAAGCCAAATCTGTGTAAGTGTTCCAACCAGATAAATTCCCAAGCCCAGGGAAGTCACTAATGGTCCACATTAAAGCATCATGCATTTTGAACATTTTTTTAGAAGAATCTTCAAATGTCTCAACACCATTTCTTCATAACTCTTGTAGTTATTCATTTAAAGGCTTAAGGTATACATCAATATCATTTCCAAGCAATTTTTTTTCTAGGAATAATCATCAAACTGATAAAATACATTTTTTGCACACACATTCACAGAGGTAGATTGTAAGGGATCAAAACAACTGTCCAAATGCTATAAATGGTACTCAAAGTCCCAAATGGTTTGAATCCATTGGCATCCAATCCCAATCGAACATTCCTAGGATCAACTGAGAAATCTGGATGTAATGAATCAAATGTCTTCCATGATTGTGAATCACATGGATGTATCATTAACCCATTATTTTTATTATCCACAGAAAGCCACTTCATGTGTTAAACAATTTTCGATGACATGAATAATATTTGCAATCAAGGATTTAAAGGAAAGTAATGAAAAACCTTTTCAAGTGTGTTCATTTTATTCTTCTTCATGGTAGTATGTTAATTAATACTTCAAACATCACCCATTGACTTCCATCTAGAAGAAGAACATTTTTCGCAATCCTATCAACTGGAATCCTCTCGCCAATAATGTATAAAATCATTGGGACACACATGTATTTTTGTATAATTCAAACCAAGCCTGTTAAAAACTTTTTTCATATCATAAAAAGACTCAGGGGTGTTTTATTTAGGAAATTCATCATGCAACAATTCCAATATAATGGACATTTCCTTATTTTTAATTCCACATAGACATATGATATGGTACAACTTCAGCAAAAAAGAAAGTTTTGAATATTTCAGACATCCACTATACAACTCTTGATTTCCATCGTCAACTAAATCATGAAACGTATTTTCCCCAGTGAAGTTTTATCTTACATTAGTCTGCACATAATCAATAGGAGGATTCACTGATATGTTACAATCTTCATTCGTTTGTCCTAAAGTCTCAAAAACATCACTTGTCACGTTGCTATTTGTAGCACACTCATTTGGTTATTCTGATATGTTTTGTTGTTGATAGTGGTGTCTTCAGTGCTGAATGCATCATTTATAAGGTTTTTCATTTCATTTCCCATTTTCGATGATGTTGGGAGCTCATTCTGTGGATTGAAATCAGTAATCAACCATTTTGTAACATTCGATTCTCCGTGCCAAATCCAACACAAATATTGACTAAAGAATTTATTCAATATTAAATGTTCATAAACTTCATCTCTCTTAAACCATCTTCAAAATTTACATTTAGGACATGGACATCTTATTCTCCCTTCAACGGATCAATTGGAAATTAAAAAATCTAAAAACTCCTCCAAAACCTTAACATACCGAGGTGTGTTCCTCGGTAATGTGATCCATCTTTTATCCATGTATATCACAATGTGCCTACACAATATTAAAAAAAATTAAAACACATAACTATTAATAAATAAGGAAATAGATTCATATATACTAGTTGAAAAATATATAAATATGTTAAAGATTTGGAAAAAGTCTAGGATTAGATCAAAAAAATCCTCAAAGACACTTTTTCCCAATAGCCCATGGGGGTTATCAGGTAGAAATAATCAGATAGAGGAATAGAAAATCTAATAAAATTGAAATATCCAAACAACACATCATAAGAAATGAGTGGAAAGCTTCATAAAATATGTGATATAAAATGGATATAAATTTGTGTGATGAACCTCATCATGTATAGTGTAAAGCTCCTTAATCATATTGAATAGAGGTTTGTCTGATAATTGCCTCCGCTGAGTCTATGCACTAGAACTAGAAAGAGATATCGTAAAATTACTACAAAAAACTCTATTAACACACTTCACAAAAAATAAAACCAAATAGAAAATAAATATTTATGTGGTTCAGATAATTCCATACAGCTACGGGAGAATACTAAAAACATTTTCATTTTAAAAGATACAAGAAAATAAAAAAATCATCACTTACATCCAATCTATTATAAAGTATCAAAAAATTAATCTAGAAACTTACAGTATTCAGCATAATCTTACATACAAAATAATTTGTACGGAGCAATTTGATAAAATATTCTGGATGGGAAAATAACCACAAATAGGACTATCAATATTTAAATCCTTTATATCAACAATTTAAATTAAAAAAGCCATAATTAATTACTATAGATGGTTGATATGGAGTAAGAGGTAAGGATCTTAAACCAAGGGACATAAGAGATAAAGGTAAAAGTATAAAAAACCACCTTCATGATTCAAGATCTTATGTAAGAAAAAAAGTACATGTGGTGTAGTGATGGTGACTGAGATACCTAAATAGTACTAGGATAGAGTACTACATGACCTCATTTTCACCTCTCAATCACCATAGTCTAGAGAATAGCATCAGGGTTCTAAGAAGACCAGTGGGGTTTGGTTTACCCAATTTTATTAATAAACTAAAATACAAGAAAACTAAAATGATCCAAATAGAGTTAATTCCATATGATAAATATTTACAAATCATATAAAGGTCAATAGTATAAAATGATCCCTAAAACCTAAGGCTAAATGAAAAAAATCAATCTCTCATCTCCATTTACAACACTAAATGAAACATGAGTCATACAAAAATTAACCATGCTTAGAAAAAACAATTCATCTGAACATGTACTTGTACCTATAGGTACCCAAAAAATTGACCATAAAATTTCATGTCCCCCCTAAGTGTATATGATGAGTGTGAGAATATAATACCCAGTAATAAACCAACTAGTTTCTAAATTATATGGAATATACTTACATATGTTCCTTATATCAATATAAACATTTATATATATATTTATATAAAAATGATTTTATAAATGGTTATCAATAAAAACATGGAAGCATCATATAATAAAAAACTTCATAAAATAGAATCAATTATAAACAATAAATCCCTATAATGGTATGGTCTATACCTAACATAATTTATTTGATCCTAGACTTTGATATGAGACATCAGGTCAAGGAATCCATGATGCCATTCCCATCAAACTAAGATCATATCAATTCTTCTCATGGTTGTGTCATGGGAAAATCCTTGTATTTTTGAAAGAGGAAGGTGTATACAAGAATCAAGGAACTATCATCACATGAATTTAGGAATAGGTGAAAGGGGTATACAAAATTCAAGTAATTGTGATCCCATCCCATTCATCAATATCCATATAATACATACCAACAAACAAGTTATAAAATAGAAAAATACCCCTTCTAACATACTCATTATTTATCAAAACAATATCCATGGTCAAGGTAGCATTATTATTTATACTAATCAACATGAATGGTATAAAAAAGTAAAACCAAGCTCAAAATATCAAAGTAATAGTCATGATTAAAAAATAATTCCATTATAATGAATCTAATGCTCAACAAAGAAAAAGGTAAATATGCATGAATATGATAGATTAACTATAATATCAATAAAAAATAATTCCATGTCACAGATGATCACAACATAAAACATGAATAAATAATGAATATTATATTATGGAATACAAATAGTATAAAAATATCAAGCCAAACATAAATCAGGTTATAAGGATACATTCTATTCATGCTACTCTAAATTCCAATTATACTAGTTATAAATTATTGTATGAGGAGTAATTAATGGTTCACTAAAATATATCCAAAAAAGGATATAGGTTTATCATGGGAAGTAACAAGTGTTCACTAGTAAAATACTACCTAAGATCAAATATTGTATTTTTCATAACCAATTTGATAAACGACCTCTGAAATGGGTGAGGCGGTGAGGTGGCAGGGCAGTGAGGTGGTGAGGCGGCGAGGCGTAGCGAGGTGATGAGGCGACGATGGGTGAGGCAGTGAGGTAGTGAAGTGGAAAGGGTTTGGGGGTCGCCGGGGGGGGGGGAGTGTCGGGGCTGAAAAAAAAGTTTTAGCAATGATTTTTTAAAAAACGCCGCTAAAATATTGATAAAAAAATTAGGGGAGGTTTAGTAAACCACCATTAAAAACCCACCGCAAACAGTTATTAATGCTGTAGTGGAAACCTTAAAGGAGTTGTTTCTCATGAGTACTTTCTTAACATGATGAAGTTGGACCATGCCTAAGAGTTCATGGAGTTATGAAATAGTTCTATGAAATTATATGTATATTTTACTCAGTTTACAAATTTAATTCACTTTACTCCTTCGTTCGATGGGAACAAGGTAGATAAGGATAAGAAGTCCAAGATAATCTTGTGATCGAAGCCTAGATTTCAGGTTAGGGGATTTGATCAAACAACAAACACATAGGTGACTCGCAAGGACTTAACCTTTAATGAGGGTCTTGAGGGGGAAAAGGACACATGCCTACTTCTAGACCCTATTAGGACATTGAATAAGATTTATCTCACTATTACGAGATTTTATCCTAGAAGTTGGGGGAGGAAGGAAAACCAAGAGAAGTAAGGAAAAAACAATCAGTTCAAAGAAAGACTTCTTTAGTATCCTCTATGGGAGATTATTTAATCAAGTGATAAAATTACTAGAAAAGGGGGAATTATAGAAATTATTTCAAGAATAATTCTGTGGAGTTTCAAAATTATGGAAATAATGGTCATCTTTGATGATTTGTATCGAAGGAATCTCAGATGGGTATTGGGAGATCAGGTAAATATGGGAGTGGAGGACCTCAGTAGAGGATGTAGATTCCCTGTTTGATTGAAACTCAAGGGTAAGGTCATATTTTTTAGACAAGATGAGTTTACATACTGGAACATACTCTAATAGATGATGGTGATGGTCAATCTACTGTTGAAGATAATTTTAAGATTTCTTCTACCTTATCTAATGCCTTGTTAAATATTGGTGTATCACATTATTTCATATCTACACAAGTAGTTACTGGAATTAAATTATCGGTCAAGTTATCCTCTGATTTGGTCTCCGTTGATACACTATTGGGAATGAAAGTGAAACATCTTTGATGATTCCCATATTATCCTATATTCATCACCGGTTATGGACATCTGTGTGAATTTATTATTTTAGAGATGATGACCTTCGGTATGATTCTCAACATGGACTAACTGGAAAGCTTCCAAGATAATATTTATTTCTATTAGTGATGGGTATTGTTTACTTTTCCTAATTAAGATAAGTTCTTGAAGAACAAATAATGGGAACTTTGAGTAGGGAGTGTTCGAATAGACTTAAGTTATCTTCGGTCGATCCCAACGCATATGGTGGGCTTAGATCTTTCCACATGATCAATGGTAGCCTCCTCAACTTTAACTCAAGTTGTGGATCTCTATTAGGATATATTTCTAGATGACTTCATAGGAATTCCTCCTGATAGAGGAGTTGATTTTGAGATAGATATCATGCTAGGTTCAAATCCCATATCAATATGCCCTATCTTATGGATCTATCCAAGCTGAAGGAGATCAAGTTTAAACTTGAGGACATGGAGAAGATGGTCTTCATCATTACAAGTAATTCACTATGGGGTGGATTTGTCTTGTCCTATAAGAAGGATAATGGTAGTATTTTACTTTTCATTGAGTACCAGAAGTTGAAATAGGTGACAATGAAGAAAATATATCCATTACCTAGGATTAATTATCTTTTCAATCAGTTATGTGGAGCTCGGTGTTTCTCAATGATTGATCTTCGATTGGGATATAACTAGCTGTGGGTTAGAGAGAAGGATATCTTGAAGATGTATTTTTGGAGTAGGTATGGGTTTTATGAGTATTTGTGGTTATTTTTCATACTAACAAGTTCATTGTACATGTTTATAGATCTATTGAAAAACATCTTACACCCTTACCTAAACTCAATCATCCTGGTGTTTGTTGATGAAATACTCATTTAATATCTAACAATAGAGTAGTATACTAGATACCTAAATATAGTAGTGAGTATGTTTCGAGCACATAAAATTTACACCAAGTTGGAAAAGTGTGACTTTTTTAGTCAGGATGTGATTTTCTTGGGGCATGTGGTGTCCAAGATAGGTATATCTATAGACCCATAAAAAGTGGAGGTTGTGATGTTATAAACATGTCACCGGAATGTGTTCAAGATTAGTATATTTTAGGCCTTATGCAGATACTACTGTATTTTTTTTGGACTTATCCCAATTATCATAACTTATGACTAAATTGAAGAAGAAGGGATTGAAATTCCAGTGGGCAGACCAATGCAGAGAGGTATTTCATGATGTGAAGAGGAGGTTAAACATAACTCTATCACTAATACTTCTTTATACTCAAATCGAATATGAAATATACTATGATGAATCAAGAATTGGTTTGGGAGTGGTACTGATAAAGGGAGATAATGTAGTGTCTTATGTGTCACATCGGTTGATACTCAATGAGTGGAACTACCCCACTCATGACCTAGAGATAGCAGTTTTGGTTCACTCTCTGAAGTGTTGGTGACACTATCTCTTTGAAAAGAGGATTGTTTTCTACACTAACCACAAGAGCCACTATTACATCTTCACATAGTAGGACATGAATCTAATACATAGGTTATGGGTAAATTATTTTCAGAAATTTTACTTTCAGATAGATTACTTACTAGGGAAGGGTAATGTTATTGGGTATTATCTTAGTCATAAGATGAAGGTTGAGTAGGAACTGGGTGAGAAATATTTCGAGGAGCAATATATATTGATGAACTTATTATCCAAGTATATGATGGATTCTTATGAGGATCAACGATTGATTACTTATTCTCCCTTTGTGGTCTTTTATTCTTTAGCTTATTGGTGAAGATAAGACATGTCACTAATCTAGATTGGTTTGTGATGTGGGAATAGCTTGTTGGATATGGATCGATAAACAAATGTTTATTGGGCAGTGATAATGTGATAATTATACATAGGAGAGTAGTAATCCATGATTTAATCAAAGAGGATCTTATTGGGGACTTCTATAACTCTATATGGGTGGTACATTCGGTTTGATGAAGATATACCACAACTTCATGACTTAGTTATAGGAGACATGGATGAATAGAGACATCGCTGGGTTTGTTTCCTGATCCCTTACCTACCATAGGGTAAAGGTAGAGCACCATCATCCTGATTTTTTACTATATCCACATATATTACCCATGTATAAGGGGTAGGACATCATAATAAACTTTTTGATAGGGTTACCTAGGACCCCGAGGAGTCGTGATACTATCTGGGTACTTATCAATCAGTTGATAAAGGTTTATTATTTCTTAATGATCTGAGAGACTCACTCATTGGATGATCTAGTAAAGATATATATCCATGATATCATATTCTTACATGGACTCCTTTTTAGAATCTTATCTAATAGAGATAAATGTTTTACATTGTGGTTTTGGAAGGGATTACAGAAGGCCCATGGACTCAGTTGAGATTAAGCACTACCTTCAATCCTCAGACAAATGGGCAGTCCGAGTAGTTGATTTGTATACTTAGGGATATGTTCTGAGATTATGTTTTAGAATTATAATGAACTTGGTATGAGCACCTAAACTTGGTAGAGTTCTCTTACAACAATAGTTTCTAGGATTTTATAAAGTTGGAACTGTTTGAGTCTCACTCTAGATGATCATGCAACTCATCACTGTTTTAGAATGAGGATGGTGTATTAGTAGTTGTTTGGAATATCTTGGTGCAAGAGACCTATGATAGGGGTTAATTTATTAGGAAGAAGTTGCTGAATACCCATAGAATGAAGTGATCATATATAGGCTGGAGTAAATGACCCATAGAGTTTGTTGTTAGATAATGGGTTTTATTGAGAGTGTCACCTTGGTTAGAAAATCATCGTCTGTAGAAGGAGGGGGAACTAGATCCATTTCTTGGACCCTTTGATATCAAAAAATGGGTTGGAATATTGGTGTACCATATGTAACTTACTTATGATTATTGTATGATGTGTTCCATGTTTCTCAGTTTTGGAGGTACACTCCCAATACTGATCATGTTATAGACTATGAGGACATTGATATAGAGCCAAATGCATCTTATTAATAACGTCCAGTGTGGATTATAGATTGGAGAAAGAAATTAATTCAAGTATATATGGTACCACTTGTTCAGATTTTATAGAAGCATAGATAGATCCTAGAGGATACATGGGAGTGAGAGTCTGGTGTTCAAGCTCAGTGTCTTGAGTTGTTCAAGAAAGACTACTAGAGATACTTCTTTGGGATGACAATTAATTGCACGGGAATAATTTAAATATTCTCAATTTTTAATTATACTTGAAACCCTATTTTAGATTTATTCTATATGTCTTTTTATGTAAGGATCCATTTTATTCAGTTAAAAGTAACATTACTTAATAATTATGGTGTTATGTCTAGGTAAAGGTGTGTTTAAAGGCCTTAAGAGAGGGTAAAAAGGGGTTTCCTTGTATTGTGTAAGGGTAAAGGCCCTTTTTCATGGGTTTTATAAGGATACAATCCACTTCCCATAAGCTACTTAAGGGTAAAATCATTTTTTAATAGGTTGTGTAAGGGTAACCTACTGCTACATAAGGGAAGGATTGACTTGTGTAAGGGTAATTCCCTTTCCATGCACTAATTAAGGGTACCAAGCCTCTGTGTAAGGGTAAGATGAGTTGTGTAAGGGTATACCCTACAATGAAACAAGGTATCTAGAGTTTTATAGGGCTGTCAACACTTTTCCAATACCCATATAAGGGTAATGCATGACCTGCATAATGGTAGATCTTAATTCTTAAAGGATGCACAAGGGTAAAAATGACTTATATAAGGGTAATAACCAATGTTTCATAAGGGTAAAGGACTTGAATAAGGGTAATTACCAACACTAAATAAGGGTAAAGGACTTGTGTATGGGTAATCCCCCATACTATATAAGGGTAAGGGACCTATGTAAGGGTAAAACCAGTTACCCTTACACAACACCCAATTTGGAAAAATTATGTTTTTAAATCCCTTTGTAAGTTCCTTCTTCCATAGATTGACCATGTAACCCTTTTCAATGATTTTAAATTCTAAAAATAATATAATTAATTACTTAGACTCATTAAAATCTTTAGCACATATTTATGGATGGAATTAAACACTTAGTTATTTAGATTTTCTTAAACAAAAATTAAATAATGATACATAATCGTTGGTTTTAATTTTAGATCACCTATACATGATTTTATTTTCAAAAATAGTTGAACCTTACTTCCTTTTTTTGGTTTATTATCTGAGTTTGTGAATACAAAAATATTTTTTCTCCATGTTCTAATTTGGTGAAAACCTTCCATGAAAACATATGAGCCTTAATTTTCATTTTCTAGGGGCAGTTGAACACCCTCTCTCCTCTATCCTAAGTGAAAAGTTTCCAAAGGATAAAAATCATGTAATAAAACCTAGGTAAAAACTCCTTTAAATATCTTCTTCTTCTTCTTCTTCAGTTTTTGAAATTATCCTAAGAATTTCTTGAAAAAATGATGAAAAAATAATCAAATAATAATAACTAGAATCCTAAAAATAATAATAAGAATTATTCTATTTATCTTAGTTTATTCTAGAGATAATTTTTATTAACACTTTTGAAATTTTAATTATTTATCTAAGATATAATTTGGAATTATCTAGAGGGATAATTTAGATTTATCATAATTATTTTGGATTATCTAGGAGTGATAAGATTTTTATTGCATGTATTTTTTATTTATTTTTGAAGTAAAATTGTAGAATTGGTCTTAGGAATTAATGACCATTGAACGTTGATGTGTTCAAAACTATAAGGTCTAGGAGGAGGTGTTCTTGTATATAGAGGTTTCCAATCCATATTTCAAAGCACATGTGGTGTTTTATCCTTGCCGTAGACATCGATAACCCTGAGGTAATAAGTTCCTTACCATTTTGGTCCATGTATATAACATTGTCAAGATATGTTATTTATTCTTGATAACCCATGTAAGTTATGTGTTTCATGTGGGTGAATCAGTGGCCATGTGGTTTTCTTGATTATAACCATGTGATTATGTGTAACCTCCTGACATTGTTTCTTCATATTCCTTGTTGTTTATTGAAATGAAATGTATTTTGTGTTGTGTTTTATAGCATGTTGAACAATCCATGGGTATCAGGATGATTAGGTAGAGCCTTGATGTTGGTATGATAGTCTAAAACATCTTTAAAGGAGCGCATGGCTATCCCTGTAGATGGATGTGCATTGATGGATGGTTAACTAACCTAATGAAGTCCAAACAACTTTAAAGGTGGCTATGGCTATCCCTATAGAGGGATGTGTATATGTGGTTGTATGGTCGACTGCCAAATAACCCAGTCCAAACATCCTTAAAGGTAGATGTAGCTATCCTTATAGAGTAACCAACATAAGTGATTGGTTGGACAATTGTCAATTGGTGTATAATGTTACCAATAATGACCAATATCAGGGCGGGGTGTGAAATGTTACCTTAAAGGTGGTACTTGGTTTGTCTTATCTAACATCCCTATAAAAAACAATACAAATTATGTGGGGCCAGGGATCATGGAAGATTGGTTTACGCATAATGACTCCTTAGATGTATGATTGTATGTTTATCATATCATTTACTTATATCATGACATAAACTGTTATATATATTATGCATACTTATCATAAGGACACATTGGTGGTGTCCTACTGAGCCTTTTACACACACCATACTTAAAAATTTTGGTGCACTTGTAGATTTCATAACTAGAGATTTTGAGAAGGGAAAGGGCCCTATGTTGGATGACTAAGAATAGGAGTACATATCTAGTATCAGATTGGGAGAGAATACAAAGGACCTAAATATTTATTTATTTATTTATCTTCATTTTCCTTTACTTGGTTTGGATTTTCACTTTGTGAAACTGTTTATTTATTTATATGACATGCATGCCATATATTTTTTATGAATTCTTGACCTATTATCTCATTTATTATTATAATCCACTCGATGACATGATACATAGGGTATATTATCCCTCACTAAAGGATATAGACCCTCACTTCTTGTTAGAAGCCTCTTGCATATGAGGAGGCATGCATGAGGTTATGTAGTATTCCGAATCGAACTTGGTGGTTCAGGTTAGGGAGTTACACCCTTCCCTTAAAAATTGAATTTTTAAAGGTGATATGTAGGAAAAATTATGTGCTGTAATGTATAAAATTAGTTTGCACAAAACATTGTAATCTTATAAATAATATACTTCTCAACAACATAGGATTCTTGTTGATATAGATTCTGAATATATCCCTTCAATATATTTACATACCATTCAAAAGGATACATCCAATATAGATATACATGACCATAATGATTTATTTCATTCACCAAATGAACCATTAAATGCACCATGATATCCAAAAAGGATAGTATAAATTACATTTGTAGTGAAAAAATATAGAAACTAATTTTCTCTTTAAAATTTTCGATGAATTCAGATCAATCACTTTATTATAAATGGAATTGAAAAAATAATACACCTTCATGATACTCATTCTAACACAAATGGAAAGTATTTGACACAATGAAACTTGTGTGAGTTGTTACATCATGAGATGATAATCATGTGATTTCATTCCATTTATATAATACATGGATATTTTAGAATAATAACATTATGTTCGATACGTATATGACACAAAACACTGAGATTAAACAAATCATGATATATTATAATAACATAGACTTTAAATTGTTAGGTATGAATATTAATAGCCATATTATAAAAAAATATGTCTAAATTTTTTAAATAATCCAAATTTATTGATTAATTCCTAATAGATAAGTACTCAATTATTTGTAAAATCATTTTATGCTTTAAAAATACATTTTATTTGAATATGACTATTTAATGATTTTTGTGTGTGGATAATAAAATTAATATTCACCAATTTCAGAAATATTATTTTAAAAAATTATATAATTTTTGAAACAATCATTTCAAAATTATCCTAGGGTGAAAATTTTGGATTTTTAAAAAAAAGATAGATTATTCAGTGAATAGTGAAAGATACTGATTTTTATAAAACTGTCATTTATTTATACTAAAAGGTCCCATTATTATTTTAATTTGAACTGAAAGTAAAATAAGAATCATTTAATTAAATATAATCTATATAATTACATTTTAATATGTATTATACCTGATTTTTGTATAAGTAATTTTTTAGTCATAGAAATGCATTTTTCTAAAAATTAGTTTTCATTGTATTTTATGTTTTAATCTTAAATTAATTTCTTCCACTTCTAGAAATTGAATCATGAAAAATGGAATCCATATTTGAAATAATGAGTTCCAAATTTGGTAATTATTCTCCTTTTATTTTTAGTCATTATGAATAGTAACTATAGTATAATGTATCACATCGATAAAAACAAAAATAGGGTAAACAAGGCCAGGTTAAAATTTAAAATAACCCTAAAAATTGTCTTTATCCTATTTTATCAGTTTTTTAGAATAAATTTATTCTAAATTTTTAAAATAATTTATTTTTAAACATTATTTTGAAATTGTGAACCCAATATTTAATTTTATAAAGATAAGTTATATTTTATTAAAATTAATAACTATTTTTGGGTATTTGCATTTAATGGAATTGTTGGAAGTTTCCATTCAGTTTTAGTTTGATCAAAAAGTATAAAAACCTTAATTTATTTATTATCTGAAAAAAAATTCATGGAAACAAATTTATTACTCGATGTCAAGGTGAAATGATTTTTACTCTAAAATTTGGCATTTTCCTAAAAATAGTTTTCAAAGTGTTGTGTGTTCTTATATTAAAACTAATTTATGCCTTATATAGAAATTGAATATGATAAAATGGATTCAAATTTTGGAATTATAATTTAAATATTTTATTATAATTCCCCTTTTATTTTTTTTCATATAATTATGTTATCATGGTATAATGTTAAGTTATCATTGTTAAAATTAAAATGAGATTAAAGTAGTTTAACTATGAGATAAAGCTTTAAATGTATCCAAAAATTGTTTAAATGTGATTTTTTGAGTTTATTTTGATCCTATAAAACCATAAATTATAATTTTGGGTGCCTTGGTCACACATTAAATTATATATATATATATATATATAATATTTAATCTTTTAAGAAATTCCAAGAATGGACCACCCCTCATTTATAAAAGGTCACCTCTTCTCATCTCTTCCACACACCATTTGAGCACTTTATCTTAGCCAAGAGAAGCCCAAATACATTCCCCAAATCACTTATCACATCCCACATGTATTATTTTGGGAATAATACCAAATTTATAGTGATTAAGGTTTAACATAAATGTGGCTATCTGAAGAAGAGTTATTTATTTTAACTGAATGTTTTAGTTTTCTTTATTCTTCAACCTCCTCCAAATATTATTAAAAAATGGTGATATAATAAAAAATTATCTTCTATATAATAATATATTTTTAGGATAATTTAATAACCTATATCCATCTTCTTCTTCCATCAAATGAGAAATGAATTCATTATTCATGTGCACATCAGACTACCATGACACGAACTGATGTAATTCGTTTTCCATCACCACCTATAAAAAGTGATTATAATGGATTATTTAATTTATATAAATTATATTAACAAAATAATTATCATTTAGGAAAGATAATATTCCATTATTTTTCTTACCGTTAAATACATTGAAAATGATAATGTTTTTCATGCGTATGTGTAGATTACCACTTCCACAAAGTAATGTGATTAAGTTTTCATTATTGAATCACATGGATGGTATTTATTATGATAATCATCATCATTATTAGGTAAATAATGAATATTGAGTGTCCTAGTGTCTTTAGGATGTTAGGTACATAACATAACATCATAAAACTGGGATACAATGAATTTATTGAAAACTTCATTAACACGCTCTTAAGTTTTCACTACTATTATAAAACTGGATGGGATAACCTGATAATATACCATTCCTCCAAATATGGAGTGACATCCTCTGACCTCTACTGCACTCTTCTCTCTTTTGTTTAGTTCTTCTTCCTTGGGATGTTTCCCCCTACTTCAGCAATCTTGTTTTCTGGCGCGTGTCTTCAACGGTGAGTGGATATTATGGAATCCCTCTCTATTTCTCTTGATTCTCCCCTAGGGATTCCCCTTTTCATTATTTCCTTATATTGTCTTGTGCCTCTTGTTCTTGAGCCTTAAACTACGAACCAACATTGATTTTCCAATCAGATCGGCCACAACAGACTGCATTTTTGGTCCTGTTCGGTGTTCTTCACAGTAGTTTGGGATGTGCTAGTGGCTCATGATCATTTTTTTCTATTGAGGACCTTGTTCGAATCTTCCTATGTTCTTATAATTTCTTTAGATTTTGGCTTGGTGGTTTGCTTTTTTTCATTCTCAAGGTTGTCTCCTTCGATTGATGATGTTTTTATCTCATGGTAAATGGTGTTTTGGTTTTGTTGGTTATTTTTGTTTTGACTTGATTTGTTTTTGGTTTTTTTCTTCCTACAAGGTGTGTCTTGTTGTCGTGCCTTTGTCTGCTCAACTATGTCTTGGCCTCAAGGTTTGATGTTCCCATCTGAGTCGGTCTGGTGTGTTGTTTCTAAATAAGTCTTTGGGAGGTGTTGTTTGAGAATCCGATGACATTCCAAGAGGTGCTCTGGAATGGGGTTTTTCTCCTTTGGCTATCCATGTGATGTCCCCTTTATTGATGAACAGAAAATTTCCTCTGGGTTGGTGGTGCCTCCCCCTTGATGATAGTTTGTTTCAGATTTACTAGTGGGCTCTTTATGTTGGTCTGTTCCTCGGTGATATTGTGATCTAGTGTTTCGCTACAAGTTGTGTGTATGTCGATGATTATAATGGTGCTCTGTAATGAAGATGATGGTTTCTAGTAGCTTCTACGATGACAAACTAGTACGATTAAGGTTTTTGTGTGTGTCGGGGTCTACGTCATTAGTTGGGATGTGGCCCGAGGTGTGGTGATTATGTGGTTTTAATTTTTAATTTTTAATTTTGAAGGTTGAATTTTAACTATTGAATCGGGTTTTGCAGTGTATGTGTGGCTGTGAAAGGTGGTGTAAGGTTCCCACTTATCCAAAAAGCGGTTTCTCAAAATAATAAAATTATGTAATTTGAGATAATGTTGAAAAAACTAAAAACATGGAATCATAAGCATAATTCAAGGTTAAACACCAATAAATAATACCATAGCGCACTTAAGATAACCTCCCACACAACTTACATGGAATCTCATGAGATTAAAATAGTATCCAATGCATTGGAACACTATTTGGGAACACCCATTATAATCATATCATGTACGTGCATAAGTGTTCAACATAGATCATATAACATAAGAATTTATTTCATCTCTATTAACCCTGTAATTGAGGATTGCGAGTTACATATATGGAATTACCCAGTCAAGGAAGTATATGTCTATATAGATGAATACCCTTGAGTGTTAATGGGTACAAGAATTCATTTCATAATCACTTGTATTAAAAAATCACAGTGAAATTTTAGAAGCATAATGACAATAATTAAATATATATAAAATGATGTAATGAGAGTGAAAGGGGATATCTCATAATTTTTAAATAAAAATTACAGTATGAGGGATTTGGAAAAACATGTCCTAACATTAATAATTGGAAATCAAAAGGTATAAAATAAAGAAGGTGCGAGAATAAAGAGGGGAAGGAGAGGATCCCTTACCTTGATATGGTGTTTCCAAAATCTTGGGAGAGATTATTGAGGGATTGGGGGAACCTTAGGAGTGATATAGAGAGGAAATGGAGGAGTAATGGAATTATTCAAGGATTTTGATTGAAGATAAATAGGATCTGGGGTGGGTTTATATAGGAAATGAGAGGGGCTTCTTTATTATTAACTAAATATAGGTTTTGGACTCTATATAAAAAATTAATAAAAACAACCAATATTCCCATGTTTTTTGCCAATGGTTTCTAACAAATAGGATTGGTTTTAATTATTTTATAATTCCAAGTACCAAAATAATTAAAATATTACCCTTGGTGATGTGTAGGTGAGTCATGTTCATAAATAATTGATTTTAAAACCTTAATATATAGTATAAGAATTGTAGGATTCATAAAGGCTTTATAAAATTAATAAAATAACCTCAAAAAACACATTATTTTAAAGGTAAAATATATTTTTTGTCTTAGATACCTGTTATTTAATATATTAGATCACTTGTGGGTCATTATGATGTCATAATACATACTATGTATTTATACCGTATTTAATTTGTTTCCTGAAAATTTGACTCTATGAAAATAAAGAAAAATTAACCGTTAGATAATTTAAATGTGATGAATCCAAAAATAATATTTATTTTATTCAAATAAATCTCAAAAATTCAAAATTTGTATTTTTAAATCAAAATTCTATTTTATTGATTTTTTTGTCAATAATAGTTTTTTGACCCTTATACAAATTATTTTTGACTTTATAAAATTATATTATCAAATATAATTAATATATATTATTTAATAAGAATATTTTATTAAAATATAATTTATTTTTAAAACTCATGAAATATTCAAAAGGAATGTCTTAACTGAATAGTCTTATTACCCAAAAATATAATTCATGTTTTGTCGTATTGAAATCTAATTTTTTTCAAACACATTTTTAATCACTTATAAAGTAAAATAAATAAGGAATAAATATAATAACTATTTCATAGAAAGTAAAATATATATATATATTCATGATTTTTGGGTTGAGATATATAGCCCTTTATTATATCGGTGAATTCCCTAAGGGTAAGGTGTGTGATAATGAGATTTTCTTGGGGCGGTTTGGAAAACATGGTTTGGGTAGTGATCTCAATGAGTTAAAACTTATCCCATAAATAGTTTCACCCATACTTTGGTTTTTGAATATCATCTTAAGATTGTTCTAGGGTAAATATTATAGATTATATCTCCCTTGGAAGCTCTGATAAATTTGCTTCATAGGGTATGATCCTACTAGTTGAGGAAATCACTTCCTTTGTTTGAGATAATTGGATTTATCATAATCCTTAATATATATTAATCATAAGATCACTATTTAACAACTATATTATCAATATATAAGAATATTAATGGTCTTTTAAACATTATAGGATATAATATTCTTAAAAAACCAAATAAGTTCATTTTTTATATAATCATAATACATAATAGTTCATTTAATTCAATCACAAAGGGAGTTTTATTTATAAAAGTTTGGGTCGTTACATTATTCCCCCATTCAAAAAAATTTCCCTCAAAATTTTAATTTCATACACTAGAATAGATGATGGTACTTTTTTTCATTTCCTCTTTCAATTCCCACGTTTCTTTCTCAATGTTGTGGTCCTTCCAAAACACATTGACCTAGTCTGTTGTCTTGTTTCGTAGAACTTTGTCTCTATGATTTAAGATATTCACCGGTTTCTCCTCATATAAAAGATCATCCCTAATAGTAACACCTATTGATTTAATACATGTGAGGGTACTAGTATGTACTTTTTAAAGAGGGATACATGTAACACATCATTTACTTGAGATAGGTTTGGTGGGAGTGCTAGTCAATATTCCACATCTATGATGCGATCAAGGATCTAAAAGGGGACAATGTATCTTTGAATAAGTTTTTCCTTCTTCCCAAACCTCATGAATTTATTCCGTAAAGATATAAAAAGTAATAATTTGTTTCTAATATCAAAATCTATATCTCATCAATGATTGTATACATAGTTTTTTAGTCAAATTTTCGTTGATTTTATAAAACATTGAATGGTTTGAACCATTTCTATCATTTCTTGGATAAGATCAGGTCCCATCAGCTTTCTCTCTTCGACTTCATCCTAACATGTTAGAGTCTGAAACCTCTTCCTTTATAGATCCTCTTAAGGTTTCATTTGTATGATCTAATAGAAAATATTTCTATATGAGATATCCTATAGGGGAAGGTGTTGATCCTATCATCCTTAGAAATACATTGAACCTGAACTCAACATATCTTCTAGAGATTGAATGGTCCACTCAGATTGACCATCTTTCTGAGGGTGATAAGAAGTACTGAAGTTTAGTTCTTTATTAAACACTTGTTGAAGGCTTATATAAAATATTGAGGTAAATCTTAGATCTCAAAAATATATAATAGATATTATCAATCCATGCATCTTACCATATCTCATATGTATATATTGATAAGTTTTTCAAGAGATAAATCATCCTTGATAGTAATGAAAAGTGTTGACTTTATAAGGTGATCGACTACCGCCCATATGTTGTTATTATCTTTAGGTTTAATACGATGAAATACATTATTATGTTTTACCATTTACATAATGGTATGGAAAATCATTGCATCATACCTGTAGAATTCACTTATTCAGCCTGGAATTACTGGCATACCAAGCATCGATATACAAACTCCGCAATCTCTCTCTTTATGTTATCCCACCAATTTTTTTTCTTTAAATCTACACATATCTTAGTTATTCCTAGATGAATATAGAAGTATGATCTATGCACATCATCTATAAATTACCAATTTAGTTCTAGCTTTGATGGAACACATATTCGAGTTCCATACCTTATAACTCTATCTTCATCATAGTTAAACTATGGAGTTTCCACTACTATATTCTTTATAAAATTATAATCTTTCTAAGCCTCCTTTATCCTATCGAGAATGGATGTTTAAATAGTTAACTGAGAAAGTTATGATGAATATCATTTTAATATTCCCATATTATTCATTTGAAAGCCTTGGAATATTCGATCCCTTGAAATCCTTATCATTTATAGAGTCACAAAGTCATTTCTAATCAGAGAATCTACCACATTGTTTGCTTTACCAAAATGGAAATGGATTGAACAATCACAATCCTTGATTATTTCTAACCACCACTATTGGAGAATATTAGGATTATTTTGAGTAAATATTTACTTGAGGCTTTTATGGTCTGTATATATATATATATATATATATATATATCACACTTCTCCCAATAGAGATAATGTCATAAAATATTTAATATAGACATCACTTCAGAAAAATCAATTTCATGATTTTGGTAGTTCTACTCAATGATATTTTGTTAGCGGGTGGAATAGGATATCACATTGTCGTTTTTATTGATTAAAAACCTAAGACCTTTTTAGATGTATCCCTATTGATCACAAATCATTCCCCACTACTGGTTAATGTGAGAATAGGTGTTGTGATTGACCTATTATTAATCTCTTTAAAACTTTCCTCACATTCATCATTATAGAAAAACATGACTCCGTTCTAAGTTAACTTGGTTAGGGGATTGAAAATCATGATAAGTTTCTCACAAATCGATGATAGCACCCACCTAATTTCAGGAAACTATTGATTTCCATCACAGAGGATGGTCTTTTCCACCCTTCAATTTTCTCCATTATTGAAGGATTTATAAATATCCCTTTTATGGTGATGACATAAGTAAGGAAAGTTACTTTCTCTAATCATAACTCGCATTTACTATTCTTTTCATACATTTTTTTTAAAGTTCCTTAGTAAAATATTCAAATGCTCCTCATGTTCCTACTTTTTTTTAGAGTAGACAATAACATTTTCTATAAAGACTACCAAAAATTGGTTGAGGTAATCTCTAAAGTCTCTATTCATAAATTCTATGAAGATTTTTGGAGAATTCATGAGTCAGAATAGAATCACTATAAACTCTTAGTGCCCATACCTTGTATGAAAATAAGTCTTGGGGATATCCTCCTTCTTTATGTTTACTTGATAAAATTCTGACCAAAGGTCTATCTTATACAAATACTATGCTCAATAGATATGATTGAATAAATCATCAATCCATAGAAGAGGATACTTATTCTTTATCATGATCTTTTTGAGCTCATGATAATTGATACAAAGGCATATTGACCCATCCTTATTCTTGAAAAAGAGGTCCGGTGTGCCCCACAGTGAAGCACTTGGGTGTATAAACCATTTTTACAAAATTTACTATAGTTTTTTCTTTTGTTACTTGAGATAAAAAATGTATATTATATATGGATTCTTGGATGTTGGTAAAGCTCCAGGTATAAGGCAAATTGAAAATTCAGCTTCTCGGCTAGAAGGAAGACTTAACTATTCTTCTGGAAGCACATTAGTATATTCCCTCATAATGGGCATGTCTTCAATGATTATATTTTATTTTGTATTAATAATTTGATAAATATATGGTTTCTTATAGGGAAATAATATACACACTTTATATATTGGTATTAAATGATACTCATCCTCCTCCTTGAACTTTTTTATAATATAAGGGAGATTCATAATAAAGAGGCAATTTTTTTCTCTCAAAAATTTATGTTGGATCTATATAAGTAAATCCAATCCATTCCTTGAATAAAATCAAATTCCACTAAAGATAGTATGATAAGGTTTTCTTGGAAGTTCATTCTACATATGTGGATGGGGGGTATATATAATAATTCCACCATTTTTCATTTTCACTGAAATCCCTAATTCTATGATTTGTAGTGGTGTTTTAATAGTTCTACTAAACTTGTGATATATGAAAGAATTATTAGAACTAGAATAAAAAAGAATGTTTGAAATTATTGAATTAATAATTAGTATACATATCAAAACTTCATTTTCATGATCCACCTCTGCGGTTGTGATATAATATACTATCCCTTGTTTCCTTGGAGGTTGTTGGTGTTGATTGTCTTCGATAACCCTTTTCTTAGGGAAGTGGATCACATAGTTTCCTTTTTTCCTTTCAGTTGAAACATTAGAAAATATGATAAGGGTTTACTAAAGTATTCCTCTCTTCTATCAAATTGGTGGGTTTCTCCCATAGGTAATCTCTATCTAAGTTCCCTTCTTATCCCCATCTATAACATTTCCTCACCCCCTTTAGGAAATTTAAAGGGTGCTTCTTCCTACACTTTTGACAAGTGGGATATTGGGATTTATTACCACTATTAGATTTCTCCATCATACTACTATAATTGAACTCCACTTTCCACTTCTTATCTCCATGAGACCCTTGAGATTTAGTAAAATCCATTTTAAATTTGAGGAAAGACCAGAAAATTTCCTCATAACCTTCAAAGTCCCATATTTACAAGGCTTTTCATAGACTTTGATTCAGTCTACCAAATAAGCGATAAAATTTACATTTGGGGGTAATGAAAAATATGTAAGCGTATAATGAAAGTTTTGTGAATTTTCCCTATATTCCCTGATATATCATTCTTCATTTTTCTTAAGACTAAGGAAGTCCCTCCCAATTTTTAGTCAAGGATTATCAGGAAAATATTTATGAACAAATATTTTCTAAAATTCCTTCCACTCCATTGCACTGATCTCCTCCTCGAGATTCATACTCTTGAAAAAATTGCACCATTGATAAGATTCTCCTTATATAGGATAAAAAATAATTACACATTTTTTATTAGATAATTGAAGGATGGATAAGATCTTTTCAATGAATTTGATCCATTATCCCACAATTAAGGGATAAGAATATCCATTAAAAGTCAGAGGCCTTTTTCACATGAAGGTATCAATTTAAAATTTATCTTTATTAGTGGGCATTCCTCTTGATTTAGGTTTCAGTTCAAAACATGAGATAATTGCTAAAGTATAGTTAGGAAGTTCATGATTCTTTCTCCCATAAAGTTGGGAATCTTATTTGAACAGTCATCACATTTCCCCTCACATTGGTTGTTGACTCGGTTCTTCCTATTTCTAGCCATTTAATAGCCTAAATAGAAAATTAGGGATGATAATTTTAAAATTTTTAAATACATAAAGGGGAAACTACAAATGTTAAAGGGATAAATCATAAATGAAATATGTTACTTAAGCTATGAATTTCTAGTTTTCAATCTAAGTTATCCATAATATATTTCCCAATATAAAATAATATAAGAATATATTTTTCTTTTTAATAATGTCTTGTAATGGACTTGTGAATTTAACAATGCATAGTCCCATGAGAGTGTCAAACTTGGTGTTCCACAAGATTCATTTTTGTGCACCAGTTCTTGATCAATTTTATCTCAATACAGTGTTTTCAGGGTTACTACCCCTAGTTACATCTATGCTAGAGCCACATTCACTTATAGTATCCAAACATGGATGTATTTTCTTGGAAACTACTTACTATATACTTTTCTAGAATTTAGGGATGTTTTATTATGTTTAGTATTATCCTTAAGTCTTTTATTGGAGTTTTCTAATCCTAATACCAAATTTAACTAGAATTTCCTCTGATAACATCTAAGAAAACCCATATATTTAATACACTTTATTTCATGATTTATTACATAAATTTTCAATTAATAAAACTCAAAATATCACAAGGCCTAGTGACTTTGGGATATTAGGTACATAACACAACATCATAAATCTAGGATATAATGACTTTATTGAAAACATCCTTAACATGCTCTTAAATTCTCACCACTTTTATAAAACTGCATAGGATAACCTGATATATAAAAAAGAAAGGGATGAGTTGTAAATCCTATTATGGGAATAAAAAATTTATAACATGATGAAAGTATTTCATATTAGTCAATAGGCATTTCAATGGGACATAAAAGGGGTGAGAATATTAATCTTGAACAATGAGGCCTGATACACCATGATAGCATAAAGGATACATGGGAATGTAGAAACAACTTAAAACATGGCATCATAATCATAAGTCAAGGTTAATCACAAATATATCATTACATTGTGTGTTTATGATAACCCCATATGCAGGTTACATAGAATATCACGAGATTAAAACATAACCCAATGCATTGGAGCGCTATCTGTGTGCACCCAACATAATCATATCATGTACATGCATAAGTGTGCCACATAGATCATATAACATATAAATTTATTTCATCTAAATTAACCCCAATATTGAGGAGTGTTGTTTATATAAATGGAATTACCCAATAAATTATGTATAGTTACATTTAGGTGAATACCCTTGAGTATAAATGGGTATAGGAATTCACTTCACAATCATTTGGCATAAAAAACGTAGTGATATTTCAGAAGCATAACAATAGTATTTAAAGATTCATAAAATAGTTTAATGAGAGTGAAATGGGGCCTCTCATAATTTTTAAATAAAAAGGAAAATATTATTTATGTGGAAAAACATATCCCAACATTATGAATTTGAAATAAAAAGGCTTAAAATAAAGAATTTTCTTAAATAAAGAGTAAAAGGAGAGGATCCCTTAACTTGAGAGGGTGTTTAAAAAATATTGGGAGGAAATTATTAAGAGATTTAGGGAAATTTGGGAGGAATATATAGAGGTAAGGGTAGAGTAAAGATATGCTACACTGTTTTTGAGTGAAGATAAATGAGAGTTTGGGTGAGTTTATATAGGAAAAGAGAGTGGATTTCTTTATTACTTCTTAAACTTAATTTTTGGACAAAATATAATAAATTAATCAAAACCAAAAATATTCCAATGGTTTTCCCCATTTTTTGTACCAAAAAATAAGTTGTTTTAATTATTTTATACGTACATGAACCAAAATCATTAAAATATTACCCATGATGATGTGGAAATGAGTCATGTTCCTAAAGAATTGATTTTAAAACATTAATATGAAGTATATATTTTTGAGGATTGATAAAAGATTTATAAAATCAATAAAATAAAATAATAACAAATTATTTTAAAGGCTAAATATATATTTGGTTGTGGATACCGTTTATGGAATATATTACATCACTTTTGGGTCATTATGATATCCTAATACATAACGTATTTATTTTTTACCCAAAAATTAAACTATCATGGAAAATTATAAAAAATTTACCATTGGATAATTTTGACATGATGAATCCAAAATTAATATTTATTTTATGCAAATAAATCTATAAATTTGAGAATTTATATTTTTAAATAAAAATCTCTATTTATTTAAAAATAATGTTTTTTGATAATAATAGTTTTCTGGCCCTTATACAAATTATTTTAGACTTAGTAAAATTATACCATAAAATATTATAAATAAATATTATATAATGATTATATTTTATTAAAATATAATTTATTTTTAAAATTCATGAATTCTTTAAATGAATGTCTTAATTGAAATAGCTTATTACCCAAAAATATAATTCATGTTTTATCATATTGAAATCTATTTTTTATCAAACTCATTATTAAATAATTTATAAGGTAAAATCAATAAGGAATTAATTTTAAAAAAAATTAATACAAAATAAAATATACATATTCATACTATTAGGGTTGATATATATATCCCTTTATAACACCAACAAACACCCTAAGGGTAAGGTGTGTGGCGGTGATATTTTCTTGGGGTCATTCGGTGGACATGGTTTGTGTTACGATCTTGATGATTTTGAACTTCTCTAATAAATGGGTTCACTCATGATTTAGTTGATGAAAATTGGCTTGGGATTGATCAATGGAAAATTCTATAGATTCTATCTCCCTCATAATCTCATATAAATGAACTCCATAGGGTACGATCCTACAAGTCGAGGCCATCACTTAATATTTCTATGTCAATTGGATTTTTCATAACCCTTAATACATACTAATCATAAGATCACTATTCAATGGATATATTATAAATAGTTATGATTATTAATGTTTTTTAAATCTAGTAAGATATAATATTCTCCAAAAACCAATGAAGTGCATGGTTTTTCTATAACCATAATACATAATAGGTAATTCAATTCAATCACAAAGGGAATTTTATTTATAAAATTTCAGGTCATTATATTTATAAAGAATTTAAAGATATTATATGATATTTATGATATAATCATACTTATTTAAAGATAAAATAACAATTACCTTCTATTTGGTATGGAAAAGTTTTCAAGGAAGATTAGTATGATATTATGAATTTTGGAATGGTTTGATTAAAATTAATCAAGATATTAAAATGGTAAAGCACTGTGAGCTACAAAGGAACCCCACCTTCAGCATAGCATGCTCGCTATGTGAGACGCTTCTCCGCATAGTGAATCTACATAGCACCTCATCTTAGAGTCTATGTATAGTACCCCTCGAAAAAGTAATGACTTTGCGGGGCCATGCATCATTTCCAGACCCCCTACAAATTAAAATCAATTTTTAGGGATAGTTTTAATTTTCGGGACCCCTGTTAACAAATATTCATTTGTGGGGTGAGGCATCAACCTTCACCCCCCTTTAAATGAATTTTCCCTTTGTGTGGTGAGGAGGCCACCTAGAAACCAAAATACATTATAGATGGTGGTTGAGACTTTACATCTACACCCCTATAAAAACCACCACACTTGGAATTATGGTTGTAGATGTCAGAAAGTAGAATTCTTGTGCAAGAGATACAATGTCTGATGTTAGGTCGGAATAATACAAAGATACACAAGTGGGGGGTGAATTGTGTCTTGTCGATATTCTTTATAGATTTTGTATTTTTTGTTTTATTTTTAATTAATTCATATATGCATAATTATATTTTTTATTTATTTGAGTAGCGGATAAATAGAAAATAATAACACAACAATTTTTATTGTGGTTTGGGACACAAAGATCCCCTAGTCCAATCCACCAACGCTCTCTATGAGCTTGGTTATTTTAAAAATAAAGGTCCTCTTATCACAAGACCTTTAAATCCTAAACTGAGTATAGAGAGTTGATACCTCTACAAAAAGGATAAACATACCCTTCTTTTACTTTTATAGGGAACCAATTATCCACTGTTTAGTTCAAGAAGATGACACTTAATCCACAATTTATTCTAAGTAATCAAAAATCTAATAAATTAAAAGAGTTTGATTTATTGATGGTTCAGGTTGAAACTTCATAGTTGAAGTAGTAACTGATAGTAGATGGATCGTTTTATTTATAAAATAGGTACTTCAAGAAAGAATAACTCTAAATCAATCCTTTTTATGAATAATATTTAATTACACAGTAATAAATGAAAAATAGTGATCTTACAGTAGTATAAGGTTGAAATATGTTGAAGTTTCAAAGTGTATCCTCTCTAAAAGACAACATGGCCACACTTCTAAAAAACATACCTTTAATAGTGTCGACATTTACCATAACTATAAACATGCATTGAAAAAGTCCATATTTATGAGCGCTAAATAAAATCCTGATAAAGGGAACCCTTTATCAGCGATTTTTATTTAGCGTTGATAAAATTCTTTTTTATCTTCACTTTATTTTAGTGCTAATAAAGGTTACCCTTTATCATCACTTTATTTTCAGCGCTAATAAAAATCACCCTTTACGAGCACTAAAAATAAAACAATGATAATGGTCCATAATAAAATGAAATAATTAAACAAATAAAATTAAAAAAATACAATTTCATTAATTAAATAATTATTGTTAAAAATGAATAAATTGAATATACATATAAATAAATTTTAAAAATTAATAAATAGTATACATTAAAAATATAGATATTTAAAATGAATAAAATGAAATAATTAAACAAATAAAAATTTAAAATGAGTAAATTAAGAAAAATATTAAAAAAATTATTAATCAAAAAATTATTGATAAAAATGAATAAATTTAGCATACACATATATAGATTATAAATATTGATAAATAATATATATTAAATGTACATATATAAAGGAATATATGATTAAAAATACTTAAAAATGAATAAATTAAAAATTTATTTAAAAATTTATTAATAAAACAATTATTAATAAAAAATGAATAAATATAATATATATATATAAATTATAAATAGTAATAAATAATATATATTAAATATAAATATATCCAAAATGATTAAAATGTTAATTAAAAACATATTAATTTCTTATTCATTTTTAATGTTGTTTGATTTTTAAATTTAACATATATCAAATGTCATGTGTTACATTGATTTCACTTACACACACACATGTGTGTGTGTGTATAATTAATGTAGTTTTATATACGAACACACACACAAATATATTTACCTAATATATATAAACACACACACCTAATATTTATGTAATTTATTCAAATTTCAGTATATTTTAGAATTTTATTATAACATGATACATTTAATCTATTATGTTTTCAATTAGTCAATTTTATTTATTTATTTTTAATACTATTATAGTTAGGGCATCCATTTTTATTATTATTTTTATTTTATATTTTATTTTTGATTTTGATCATTTTCTATTATTTATTTTTATATATATATATTTAATATGTTTTAGTATTTTCAATATATATTCATCTTACTTAAATATATGTATATCCATATATTTTTAATTATTTATATTTAATTAAAAAAAATTATCCATTTTTTAATATTTTTAAAGTGTACTCATTTTGAATTATTCAATTTCAGTCTTTTTTAAAATGCATGTATTTGAGATTATATATCTACTAATAATGTAAAATATATATTTATAATTGTATATTTATTATATTTATAGATTTATATATTTATAATTATTATAAATAAATAATTATTAGTTTTTAAATAAGTATTTATATAATTAGAAATAAATAATTATATATATTTAATAATTATAAAATTATAATAAATTTATTTAAATAAATCTTTTATTAGTACTAAAAATGATGTTAAAAAGAATCTTTATCAGCGCTAAAATATTAGTGCTGATAAAGATGTTTATTATCAGTGCTTTTTAGCACTGATAAATATCGAGATTTATTAGCACTTTTCAATTTAACACTGATAAAAGGTATATTTTTCCACGGTTTTCTAAAAGTGCTGTTAAAAGTGTTGTTGATTTATTTAAAAGAAGCCTAATTGGTACTCATTCAGTCGCGATTCTCAAGATCTCACAGAACTCTCCTACTTCTAATGCGACTCCTCTACATTCCCTCAGATGAATCATGGTTAGAATCCAATGTATGTTATTCACTACTTTTACTCTATCGTTGTTTTATCTTTTGGGTTCCATATTTTACGTTTTGCACTGTTCTTAACCATGACGAACCCTACATCTCATCTCCTCACCACTGCCAGCGTGACTCTTGTAGGTTCATGTAAGGATCATAAAGATGTACCATGATATTAGCCACCAGTCTTTGTGACTTGTAATGATGAAATGAATCACAATATTCCTCACTAAATTGTTTACCTATAATCTGTTGAAGGGATAATACAAAAAAAAATCACTCTTTCAATAATTTCTTTTCCTATTATGAAATGGGATGAAATCATGATGGATTTCTTGGATAGGTTTTCAAGATCTACAAAATAGAATGATATATCATGGGTTATAGTGGATCACATAACTAAGATGAACAACTTATTACATATTGAAGAGGATTACTCAGTTGATGAACTTGATTAATTGTATGTAAAAGAGATAATAATTCTTCCAGGTGTCCCATATAGTGTTTTATCTGATAGGGATATGATGTTTTTATCTTGGTTATATAATGGAAATTAATTTTCAATGAGGTTATGGGTGAAATTTTATACTTTCATTATTCCAAAGACTAATTTTCATTCTAATAAGACTATCTTGATATTGAAGGATATTCTTTGAGCCTTAATTCTTGACTTTAGTGGCTCCTAGAAGGATAAACTATCCTTGGTGGAATTCTCTTATAAAAATAGTGATCATTCACTTATCCAGATGGACCCATATGAAGAATTATATTAAATACATTTTCACTCTCCTTTATGCTGGATAAAAATAAAATAATATCCTATTAATAGCCTAAGTCTTTTCCACAAAATTATAGACCGAGCAATGTTAATTCAAAAACATTTTGAAACTACTCAAAGTTAACCAATTTCTTACAATAACCATTATAGGTGACCCCTATGGAGGTTTTAAATGACCAATTCGATCTTTCCGTGTAATCCCCTTTAATTTTAGTATCTTAGTCTCATTTTGGGTGTATTTTTTATTGAATTGGAGTTAAAATAGGGGTTAGAGGATTTGATAAGAGAGAGTGGTGAAGAGATATAGGTACCCTTGTGTGGTAGGCACTGAGTACCTGATGGAATAGAACCATGTACTTTTTGATAGGATAGTGTAAGTACGTCCAGTGTTAACAAAAAACATAACCAAGTGACCTAGTATTATGTATATGGTGGTACTTTTTAGATTTTATTAGTTCTTGGGGTTGTGGATATTTTTAATCATAGTAAACTTGTATACTAAGTAAA
Source organism: Viscum album (assembly GCA_963277665.1). Lineage (NCBI taxonomy): Eukaryota > Viridiplantae > Streptophyta > Magnoliopsida > Santalales > Viscaceae > Viscum > Viscum album. Next base: position 1,143,817,652 of record OY728139.1, on the reverse strand, counting down.
CTATATCCCACTTCCATGTTGTCAGGTTAAGCATGTCTACTAGTTCATCATTCCGGTGGTTTATCATTAATTATGTATTGTTTTGGTCTCAGTTGTTGTGAGTAAGCTTTTAAAATGAAAATGATTTTGAAAATTAAAATGATTTTTTTCAAATGGTCTCAGATTGGAAAAAATGAGATTTAAAGGAAAATGTTTTTGATTGAAAAATTGGTAAATTTTTGGGTTTGGTGATAAAGTGTTATGTTTGACCCTTGGTATTCCTTATAATCATTTGTATATTTGTGGGTATGTGAGGAATTGATTCTAAAATTGATTTTATGATTTTTGTGTTATTCAGAATATGCCACCCAGAAAGGTCCCTGAAGTTTCTAGTGAGTCTCACCCTATTTCTAGTTATCCTCTATTGCTACCCATCATCTGTGGAATTCATGGTTCTTTAGAGGTAGTGAAGTGGATTGAGGAATTTGAGAATGTGTTTAGAGTGTTGGGAACTCCCAAATCCATTAGAGTTTGTGCTATTTTAGGTCTTCCTGGGGGTCTAACTATTGAAGAATGGGAGTTATTTTCCCTTGTGATGATGAAATTTGGGATGAATTGGGAAGTTTTTAAGTCTGTCTTTGTCCGATGTTTTATACCTGAGGAGGTGAAGATGAAGAAAAGTGAAGAGTTCATGAGTGTCCAGTAAGGTTAGTGGATAGTGAAGGCTTACGTTGATCACTTCAAAGAGTTGATTTTCTTTTCTCTAGAGGTGGTGTCATAGGATATGTTGAAAGATTCTATTTTCATTAGGGGTCTTTATATAGGGATCAAGGAGTGTTTCCTCTTCTCCATGGATATCCATTTTTAGAAGTTGGTGGAGGAAGTATTTTTGGATGAGTTGTTGTGAAAGAAGCATACAACACATTGTCTTAGTTGTTGTCTCCTATGTTGGGGTGAAGACATTCAGAGTTTGCCCATTTTTATTTTATGGTTGTTTTAAGTTCATATTTCATTATAAAACACTGATTAAATCATCTTTTCATATATCAAATGGTTTTGCTTTTCTGAATGTGAACCTTTAAATGGGTATCCTTTATTTAATTAGTTCCCCTCTTTCTATTGTACCTGTTTGGAGATGTCTATTTTTGTATAAATCACACTTTGTGCCTTATGTACGAGTTCATTGTTTCGTTCGAGATCTTTTGTTTGTTTATTAAAAAAATGATAGGGTTTTATATGATTGAAAAAATAGGTTGATGAAGGCATGTACATCGTTCAAACTTAAGGAAACAATCCATAGGACATTTGAGACATGTAAAAATCAGCCACACCTCAATTCAATTCCTGGTGTGACTACTATGACTCAATGGGTCATGTCCTTTAACTAATCAACCATACCAAAAAATCAAACAAACACATTTATATTGTTTTGATACTTTAGTTCAAAAAATTTCACTCACTAAAAACTGATCAAATGCACTCTTATTTTCTTGATAATTTAGAACAATTATTCATAAGTCATTTTTGACTTGTAGGAATCCTTTTCATGTCAAACAAATACACTATGTGATCATAATGAGTCAAAAGTGTGTGTTTCTAGTTTTAAATGATTTTTTAGTAAAAAATACAACTGGAATACTCAAAACCAAGCAAACACATTCAGATTGTTTTGATAATTTATGAAAACAATCCAAAAGTCATTTAAGACATGTTTGAATCAGTAACACCTTAATCCAATGCATGGTATGACCGATATGACTCTAAGTGTGTCTTTTTTTTAAAATTGACATCAATTTTTGTAAAATTAACACTTTCTATTAATTTATTTCTATATATTATTACTAATATAACAATTTTTTTCTTATACAGGTGAATTATTTTTCTCAAGTAAGTGTGGTTTATTCGAAAATAACATGAGTCATGTCAGGATTAAAAGATAAAGGATCATTGATATTTTTGAATGTATGCAATAATTGTTGTTTATGTAATTGTATAAACTAATGTCTGAAATGTTTATATTATAGTGTTTGTTTCTTGTGTTTGTGTTGTAAATTTCATTTCATTTAAATCCTATATTGGGACTCTTTTTGTTCATATTTGGTGTGTTTTTGGTGATATTGTGTGCTTTTAAAGCACACAGTAGAATGACCCTTTATCAGCTCTTTTAAAATCACTTATAAAAAACACATTAATCAGTACTTTTAAAAGTGATGATAAATGTATACTTTACTAGTGCTTCTATATGCACTAATAAATGATTCCTTTAACAATGAAAAATTAAAGCACTGGTAAATGATACTTTTATCAGCGCTTCTAAAATCACTGATAAAGGTCCCATTTATCTATTCTTTTTTTAGTTCCAATAAAGGGAACCGTTATCAGCGCTTTTTCAGTACTGATAAAATTCCAGGGCTTTTAAACTCTCTCGTGTAGTCAGTGCTTTTCTAGCATTGATAAAGTTGATTTCTAGTATTGTTAAAGGCCTATTTTGTAGTAGTGTCATTTTTTCTACTTAGTAGTTTTGTAGAGAAGAGATTCAAAAATATACAGTTGTATATCACATGTATCATACATATCATGTATTAATTTAATACTTTGTTCATATAAATAGAATTTATCTTGATTGAGAAGATCTAAGAAAATTACCTAATAGATTGTAGATATTCAGATTCAAGTTAACTAAAAGAGTCCTAACTTCCCTTAAGAATTAGAGAGATTTTATCCAATGAATATGGTTCTTTGAATTGATCACAACGATACTTTGAATTGGTCAAGAGATAGCTTTGAATTAGCTTGTAATTCTATCATGACCATTTTCTGAATCTCATATTATATTGTGTCTTTAAAACTCCATCGTTGAATAATCAAACATAACTACGTAGCAAAGGGTTCCTTTGTGTAGCATAGGGATCTAAAGCAATGTCATGATGAGGATCCATACATTCATCCTTCTAGTTTAAGATTGATTATAAATGTAGGATTGATTATCCATACATTCAATCTCCTAAATGTAGGGTATGAACAGTGATTCCATATTTTAACTTAGGGTAGATATTCTATATGTTTATTTCTCTCCGAATATAGGATTGATGATCCATATGTTTTACTATTCAGAGTAGGGATGCCGATCCATACATTCATTCACCGAACATAGTGTTTGAACAATGTTTCCAAAACACATCCCGTAGCCTTGTATTCTAAAAGAAAGATACATATATTCATAATACATATATTCCTAAAAACTAATTAAAGAAACATTATTAGAAAAAAATAAGGGTATTTTTTAGCATAAAAATCAATAATATTTATAGAGTATTGTTGAGAAAATACATGCCCAACATGCGAGAGATGAGATAGCCTGAGAAAGTGATTTCAGAAGGTAATCATTTAGCGTATATCGTAAAGTAAAATAGGGTATAAAAATCAATCTTCATAGCATAAACAATGATCCACATATAAAATATTCCTTTTGGACCATCCATACACACAGTGAACCACTTTGTGGAGTATCATCTCATGAAACACATGCGGTTCAAATCTTTGTGATCCACCATCTCATATATAAAATAGTATGTTGGATGGGTTCATTCAGTCTCAGTACCCTTTCACATAGTATTCAACCTTACATATTTCCCTTCATGAACTCTTCCACCAAATCTCTCTATTAACTTATCTAATGAAGCGGTAGGCCCTATGGTTGTGCCATCATGAATCACCACACCAAGGAATCTTCCAAATCCTATAGATATTTGTGGTAAGAGTACATGGCTCACTGGTGTTCCCTCTTGATCATACATTACTGTGGTAAATGATGTCATACTAGAAAACTATAAAAAGGGGGGGGGGGTTCCTTGGAATGTTTTCAATCCTAAATTCCCATGTTAGTGAGGATCCCAAACTCGGGAGTAGTGCCAGGGACCTCCCCATTTCAAACAGTAGGGGGGATCATGCTTGATTTTCCCTTTGAGGATTAGTGCCTTATCATCCTCACTTTTTTGGTAATGGGAGACAAGGAATACCTCATGGAGTAACCCCCCATCCTTTCTTATAGTCCATAGCTAGATGGGTATCTAGCTATGACTATCCTGGTTATAAAAACAAGAGATGAGATGGGCACATTCAATTAACTTTCTCTCTCCCATATCCCCAAACTCATCCACCTATGGAAAAAAGTGATTGTGTGGTTTTCCAAAACATTAACTTTATATTTTTCTCACACCGAGCATGACTCATGTGGGATTATATGCTAGTTATGATCATGAAATCCACATGATTAGATGCATGTATCAATAGAGAATCTTTTTCCATGTCTTCCTCTCATCATCCTTCAGAGGTCCTTTATAGGTGTAGGTCCTCATAGTCGTGTATCAATCTCAAAGGGTCATATTCCATGAAATAAAATAGGGATCCTTCTTGGTGTAAGTCCCAACCAAACCTCTAAATCACCATGAGTCGAGATACTCCTCATGAACTTACTCATTGGCCTACTCCATAGGTGTAAGACCCAACCAACTGAACTAATTGGTCTTTGATTTCTAACTAAATGGGATATGTAGGAAACCTCCCTAAGATCCAAACCCAACACCCTAAATTCACCCTAATGTTCTTGGGGTTATATCCCCTGTAGGGTCATATCCAACCCTATAGACCATACACCTTTCGAGACTCTTTCACCACTATCATTATTTGAATATATTCACAATAAGATCATACCCCCACCTAGAATACCACGTACCTTCCAGGTCCTTTGGCCCATTTCATCATAAGTCCCACATTGGCCATTTACTAGGCATCTTTTGCTAAGATGTTCCTACCACATGATGTTAAATTACATAGTTTGGTCCTCATAACATGAACTTAAAAGGTATGATATGCCCCGTTATGTGGCACCAAACAACATTGAATTTTATTCCTGACCAAATGGGATACCTAGGAATCCTCTTAAAGGTCCAAACTCGACACCCCAAATTTACCCTAATATTCTCTAGGTTATATCCCCAGTAGGTCCATATCCAACCTAGATGGCCATACTATTTTTAGGTATCTTTCATCAACATCCTTATTGAACTATATTCCCAATAACATCATACCCCCAATATAGAATACTACACCCCTTCCGAGTCTTTTGGGCCACTTCGACATAAGTCCCACACCAGACATTAACTATGAATCTTTTTCCTAGACTTCCTTTCTATATGACGTTAAACAACATGGTTTGGTCTCCATAAAATGATATTAAAAGGTATGATGTATCCTAATAAGTGGCACCGAACTATATGGGTTATGATTACATTAATGAGGATACGTAGAAAGTCCATCTCATGGGCCCGATCCAACCATCAGAACAACTTCCATCTTTCTGGATGATTTTAAATTCCCAAGAACGTAATAGTGTGTCTTAAAATTAGCATTAGAACAACAAATGACATAATAATCTTTAATATTTTTACAAAAGGGTACCATCTATGGATAACCTCAGATACATATAGATATCTACATAAATGAATAACCTTAGATATATACAGATGATTCTAGAGTCAACACATGCTAATAATTGTTAATATAGATGCAACATATTCTATACTTAGGATTCAATAAAGGATTAATGAACATGTATTAAATATATAAGAGTGTCTTGAAGTAGGAAATAATTCCCCCAAAAAGATTGTTATAAGCCTGAAAAACCATCCTCTTGGAAAAAATGCTTTCTAAAGGCCTCATTGGAGAAATCCAAGTGGCCTCCCACCTTTAGAAAGAAATTCTACAGCACCTCGAAACGAGCACAGACAAAAAACCAAGCCGGGGACAAAAAATTGTGAACTCAACATGAATCCTTAAAAAATATGACTTTGTTTCTCACATGTCAGACCCCTTCATAGACAATGAAAGTGGTCCAAAAACACGGATCTTAAAAAATTAATTATTCATGTTTTTTTATTTAGATACATCTTTGATGGGTATTGTTGTATGTGTTTTTAACATATATTACTGGTAATTTTTCACAAGAACTCCCTTTAATCCAATCCAATGGAATCATTTCAACCAAATAAACTTTTTTTATTTACTATTAGATCTTATTCAACTCATTATACATAATCACCAACCCATCGTATTCAACATATGGTCTCAAACATGCTCGTTCAGGGGTACAACCAAATTGGTACCATCTAAACCCTAGTGGAAACTTGACAAGACCTTCAGCTCATGAAGCCCTACCATCCATCTCCTCAATGAAGGCTGGTGGTCCAGAAGAAGATAGAACTAGATTCTGTGTCAAAACATTCTAGGATCCTATACCCAGAATGCAACAAAAAATTCTTCCTTTCTCTCGAGGAGGATAATCAAGAGGCCATTTATGGCCTTATCTAGACAACACATGGGTCTCTATAAAGGGAACCTTCTAGTAGATACCACCGTCAATTCCATGCTACAAAAAACCCTCATCATGATTGGGGTGCTACTCTTTGGATTCTAGCCTAGGTCACTTAGGCTTGGGCACCCAATATATTTTTTGAGGAAAAGAACCAGTTATTCAGAAGTGGTGTCATACCTATGTTACTTATAAAGAAGCCCGCTAGAAAAATTTGGCAGGAAATCATGAGTAGGAACAAATACCTACCCACACCAATCAAGCCTACCAGCACAATTTTATGGCATTCAAAAAAGCCTGCTAGTCAATTCTAGTAACATACCATGAGCAGGTGCACACACGTTCCCTCATCCATCAATCCCATCAGCATAGTTTGGTGGCATATGGAGAAACAAGTCGGCATATCCCGACTACAAAGAGGGGGAATACCTATATATTTGCATCCAAAACTGATTATTATTAGCATATACTAGAAATAAATAGAGGAAAATATTAGAAATATATCCCTGCTCCAACTACATAATGGGTGTATATTCCCATTATAACTAATGAAGTCACTCCTTATATTCAAAAGAAGAAATATGGACAAGCATCTATTCCAATTCACATTATACAAGTTTTTTGGAAATAATGATAGAATTAACGATGACTATGAGTCAAGGAAATAGCCATTCCTCCACATTTTATGTGACTTAGAAAAATAATTTGAGAGTCACCATAGAGCTGATGCAATCCCTTCTCCCATCTAGGAGGTTTGTAGCCATTGCACAATAAATAGACAACCGAATTGGGCCCATATCCTCCTTATAATTGGAGGTCATTGGTCTACTTTAGTGACCACTATAGGGAATACATATATCCCTACTAAAATTATAGAAATCTATCAGAAAATTCCCACAACAATGAAGGAACCAATCAAATAGGTTTCTATATGTGGAATTCTTCACACACAACAGACGACTCCAATCACCAATAAGAATACATCTAAAAAAATGATCACCAAAGATGACTAGAAAAATGAAGATCTGGTCCATGGCCCTTCTCTTCTAAATGATAGTGTTCTTGAAGACCTTATATTTCTATCTATATTAGATCATGATATTACTACTCCGCCACTAAATTATAGAGATAGTAGAGGTAGTTATGAAAGACTTACCCAAAATATGGCTGCCAACAGTTTTGGATGCCCTCCTCAGACATCTGGTTATTAAGGTTTAATTCCTATTCAGAATTTGATTGATATTTAGAGCCCAACTTCTAATGAGTTCTGTGGTAGCACTATATGTGGATAGAAGATCACATAGGAAGAAGGTCCTCCCCTTGCAACCATCCACAATGAAGGTCCTCCTCAGGGCATACATTTTAGACTTTCTCTATACTGTCAAGCATCAATCCATGATGGTAGTTCTCCCCGTGATGGAATTCATTATTAAGGTCCTCTCGATAGTGATATTTAATTTCATTAATATAACCCTCATCTTGAATAATCAATGCTAATAAATCCCTCGTACAATGAGATTCTTAGGAAAATGAGGCTAGTCATGTCTCATTACTCATCATTGAAAAGTGATACTCTTTCTCAACCATAAGGTACCCAAAGAAATGGTTATTTTATAAACCCTCCTTAGTTATCATTCTTTTTAATGTAATAGAGTAAATACCCAATAGCCTCATTGTTTTCATTAAATAAATAGGAAAATTTCCACTTTGGTCATATTTGGTTGATGAACCTCTCACAAAATATGAAGGATATATATTTCTCATGTGGATACAATTGGAGAAGGACGATAATCCGATAATGTTCTGGCCTATAGAAACTCCTCAATTCGGTATTCCAGAGTCATTTTTAGATGATTATGTGCACAACATTCAGCTAAACATATTGAATACTCTTCTTCAATTGGAAATGATTTTTTTCTCATGATGAATTACCAAATCACTTCATGTTAATAAAAGAGATGCACCGTCAAATTGACTAGGTGGCCCTCCTAACTGAAAAAAACCCAAAATGTGGAAAACAAAAAGCACTGCTTCAATGCACATTTCTTGATTTATTTAAAGGACTGAATCGGTTAATCATTGATACCCCATCAAGTGTTCATATTAAAGGATGTGGTGAACACAAGGTTATTTAATTTTACCTCACTAGCCCGAATGGTCTGATGGCCTTTTATTTTATTTTTATTATGGATAATATCCCTTTTAAGGGTTTAAGGGGAACACGTACATGACCCATAGGCCCAAGGCACAAGGCCCAACAAACCTAAAATACATGACCCGAAGGCCTAGAGTCATACCTTGCCTGATACATGACCCATAGGCCCAGCCCACTTGAACTGCCCCTCCCCATCTTTCTGTGTCATTGATCACCTAGCACCCCACCTTACATTGTTGATCAGCTAGCATTGCCCCGTACAAAGCTGCACGGTGCCTGGTCCTGATGGTGGCTGCCATACCCCCTCATTCTTCCAATCCGGTTAGCTCTGCATCTGGTGGCTGCTACTCTTGTTGCTTTGATCCTCTTCTAGGGCCTATTCTGTGTGAACTGGGCTACTCCATGGTCTACGTGACCCGAAGGCCTCGTGTCCTGAAGGCCTTTGATGACCCGAAGGCCCTGGAGACCCGTAGGCCCAAACTGGTGGCCCAAAGGCCCAAATCGGGTGAATAGTTATAGTTTCTACAGTAGCGAACAATACCTGCTACAGTACTTCTACAATAACTCGGAAATTCGCCTCCAATTGGTTTTGAACCCGGGTCTCTTCGATGCCAAGCAGGAGTCCTTACCCCTCGGGTATGAGCTTGTTGGAAATTTTACCTCACTACCCAATCAATAAATCCCACCAAGAGTGACATCATGCAGTGTCATTACCCTATGATGGATTTAGGAAACAAACCTTGATAATAATAGAGGGTATTCCTAGTAATAACTGACCTATAATATCCCTCAAAGGTTTTGATCAAGAAGAGATAAATCCATTAAAAGGATTTTTCATTAGGCATATGAAAATATCGATCAAGACTCCCACTTAAGTTAATTCAATCATTAGATAACGCAAATGTAACAAATTTCTTCGGCAGTAGGTAACTCAGTTGTAGGTCATTCCATGCATACATCCTATTTTTAGAAAATGACCCATAAAAATAGAAGAGCAGCCACATAAATTGTAGCCATAGTATTACAAGAGAAACCTTAGCCTGTATGGCCGGGATAATTTTTAGTACAACCCTTGGAGCAAACACATCATACCTAAAATGTTGTGAAAGTGGAACGGGATCACCCCCATCCCATAGGGATGGGGATTTTTTTACCTCAACCTCAGCGAAAGTAAGTCTTCTCTCAGTTGGGGAAATTTCCACAATATGAAAATTCTTAGATCATCTCATCCCATGATGTAATTTGTTCTTTAGGGATGTAGACTAAAAAATTATCTAGAGGTTCTCTTTAGGTAACCCTTCACCAAAAAACTTTGAAGGGATCCTTGAAAGAAAGGTAAATCTTCCCCGATGGTTGTAATAAAAAATGACATGTCAAGACCAAAACCGCTCTACTGAATTATAACACTTCTAGTAGGTTATCCCAGATTAACTGGTTCTCTAATTAATCAAAGGATGATGAATTACCTATAATGAAGTTTTCATTACTTAAAATCATTGTAACTTTGGATAAAACTTTATAACATCAGGGCAATGTAGAATAACTTAAGGATCATATATGTATTCAAAATACTGTTCACACTGAAACTGTATAAGAAGGTGTTCATACCATAAATTCGAGGATTACCCAAAATTTGGGGTTTCCTTTGAATGCTCCATTTCCCCCTCAACAAGCATCATCTAAAGAAAAGGGTAAGGCTATAGTTCAATACCACCAGTTATATAAAGGCATTGAACCCATTAAACACAAGAAAAAATGGGCTTAGTATGAGATAGAAATAAGATAATTGAAGAGGATTAATGCCAAACTACTCAGGGGTCATATCCCTACTGGATATGTTCATCCAATAGAACCTCATTTAGCTCCTCTAACTGATGTCCCTAAAAAAGATGAGCATGTAATGTTAGTGTAAATAGATTCTATATGTTTGCATAATGTTGGAGTGAGATAATAAATATATTTAGCACCAGTAATAAGAAAATACAGAGACTTATCTCCATTGGAAAAGAAACCAGACTTATGTCAGTTGAGTTATAACTGGCCAGCTCAAGTATAAGTTCATATTATACCAACACATCTTGTTTATCTTGTTGTGCTCCCTGCTTCAGTCCCTTATTAGATGGCCATTTCCACAGGACTTGCTGACACTATTGAGTCATTGACAACATAGTTAGAAGGTATAGAGGGGAAACATGCACCAGTGTAACTGAAAACAAACCCTTCCTTGAATAGGTAGATGTGACTCTTCCCCTACCTAATTTTGGAAATCCTATGTTTCCAACATTCGATGATTCAGGAGATCCAGACTAGAATATGAGGAATTATGTATCTTAGTTCCGCCCTATGATGGTATCTCTTTTTGAAATAAGAAGACTCTAAATTATAGTATTTTATACAAACCATGAAGGATCCTGCCTTCGTATGGTATACAAGTTTACCAGCAGGGTCGATCAAAGGATGGGAAGAGATTCAATGAAAATTTATTTACCATTTGAGCTAAACAGTATGAAAATAGAAGTCTTGTACCTCTCAAACTGCAAAAAAAGAGACAATGAGAGTCTTTCAGACTTTGTTACCATGTAACATACTCCCTAAATTTTTAGTTTCCACATGAATATTTGTTATGTATCTGAATAGAAAACTTCTATGATGAGTTGTGAACACTAACCATTCAAGTCAAATACATAGGTGGTTTATGAGACCTTTCTTTTCAAAAATATTGGATGACTCCATCTTGTGAACCAGAGTTAAATCTAGATCAGTACATGAAGCACATGAAATGAGGACATGCAAAGAAGAAACTATGACTATTACTTTACCATTATCTCTTGTACCAACTCTTTCTCCAAATCCTACACCTGATCATGTGGGACCCCCTCCATGGAAGAAAAACTACAACAAAATCCACATCAATATGAAAGGAGAAATCCAAAACTCTCTTAGTTTGAAAAAATAAAATAAAATAAAATACTACATCCAAGACCATTAGGTTCCTAGATATTTCTTATAAAATTTAGATATTGGAATACTAACTCTAACAGAATGAAGAAAACCTAATCAATTCAGTCTTGAAGATTGCCTGAATTATTGTCTCTTTCACTGAATGTTAGGAAACACCACCTGAGACTACTATGTTTTCAAATATATCCTATAAAATATGGTTGATTATGAGTATGTGAAACTGGGTAAACCTCTGGAATAAGTATCACGTGTTTTTACCACTTTTCTAGAAGAAGATGGTGAATATAAGGAAGTCACTAATAAGAATACATAAAACTTCAGTGATTGGATGACTCAAAATACAATCAACTGAACTCATACTATTCTTAGTTCATATTTGAAATAACCAAATATTCCCCCAGATGCTTCCACTATGGCACAACCAACTCTGCCGACACCACAACCCTCCAGAGGACAATCTTATTGGAAATTTCATTACCAAAAGGGCATGAGACAAATGAATGAATATGAACCTAGACCAAGGCCAGAGATATCCTTGAATATCTTAGAATTCATACCTTTAGTCTCAATACAATGGGTGCTGCCATAACAAATGGTACAATGGGAACCGACCCATCAAATAGAGTCCTCATCTGATGAAGAATTAATCTTCAGATCTATTAATGAAATTCATTTAATGGATCCATTATCTGATGATTATTACTTTTATAAACTCAATGTTCCTATGCTAAATTGGGGAGACATGAATCGTGGCCATAGGATATGAGGAAACAGAGGGAGGCATAACTGCAACCGAATACAAAATACTAACTGCATACCTTATAGAGATATCTATGCTATTGAAACCTCTCAGAAATCTCTTAAACAAGTCCATTGGGAGTATGAAAATTCCTCCAAACATGTGAAAAATCATTCATAACCAATCAATTTGGATGACTGATTTATGAGTAGGAAACGACCTGACCAGCCCAAGAAAGTGAGTAGGATAATATGGGTCAATTAAAAAGAAGACAAAGTAACCTCCTCATATACTCAACCGGCTAAAAAATCTACCCCATTCAATTTATATAAAACAACCCCCCTAGGGAATAGTTCTTTGTGGGGAAACACCGAGAATTCAACCTAAAGTATGAAATCCTAACGTAATTGGTTGTAGTTTTGGAAAATATTTCAATTATGGATTCTATAAATCTATAAAAGTATTTAAAAGAACAACTTATATATTATCTTATATGCCTTTAAGAGTTTGAAGTTGAAGTTATTGCTGCCAAGGTATATAATGTAGAGGTTGATATGATAGAATGTCATGTAAGTATCTATTTCACAAAATAATACATAGATGATGTTATACACGGAAATATCAGGCCCCAGTACGCATCTAGAAGATTAGATGTCATTGAAATCCATAAAGTTTTCATTGATAATGGATTGGGTTTCAACCTCATTCCTATCAAAATGCTTAACTAATTGGGATAAACTAAAGCTGATATACATCCTTATGTTCCAATGTTACAAGTTTATGATAAATGTGAGCAGAAACCCCTCAGCCACATTAAACTCTAAGCTCAGTTTGAGGATCTGGTGTCTAACTCAGAGTTTTTGGTCATTTGTAAAGAAACAGATTTCAATATCTTTCTAGGAAGTTATTAGTTTCATAAATATATAGTGATCCCTCCATTATATCGTAAATGCCTCAAATACTATAGAAATGGGATGATTGTGACATTACATGGTGAAAAATCACTGTTTTAATCCTATGAATTAGAATATATCGATGCAGGATTATACCAAAGAGAAGGGAAGAAAACCATAAATGATGATTCTAATCAGGTTACCACTCCGAATGGTTTGGAAATGACTTCATCTAATCAATTCAGTGATCTCAGTGATGAAAATGTGTTGCCCATTAGTCAAGTTGAAGATATCATCTCAGATGCATAGACATGCACCCTGGTCTTCATGATATTAGCCACATCATTTGAACCTGAGGATGTTAAAGAAATATTTTATTCCTATGTTTGTAGTTATATATCAAATGAAAATGCTCCAACATTGTTTTTATAATTTCATTAGGCAACCACTTCACCCATTGAACCTACAGAGGTCATGATATCTCCGTTGGAAGCTAGCCCTAGGGACATTGACCTCTCTACTTACCTTAATGATTCCTATGTGTCTCTCAGCTATCCAAACATGGAAACAACGAAAGAAGAAAAAGAATAATAGAAAGATAATAACCTCATATATGCTCCTGCATAATTTTAAAAAGGAGTCTCCACCACTGTCAATGAACTCCAATAGATGTGTCGGGGTAGAGAGGAGGATCTACAACCAATGTTAATCAGTGTAGCTACTCCCCTTGATGAAATATAAATTTACACTTCTTTTCTGAGGAAACATCAAGACAAGTTTTCTTGGAATTATACAGATTTTCCAATTTTGGATCCTGATGTGTCTACCCATTAATTGGGTCTACCAGAAGATCATCATGGCTATAAGTAGGCAGATAAAAGGACACATTCGACTCATACTTACAAATTCAAAGAAAAATTTGATAAGATCATAAAATATAAATTCATTCAAGATATCCAATACCTAAAAAAGATCTCCAACATAGTTCTTGTCAAGAATAATAATTAAAAAAATCAGGTTTTGTATAAATTTTAGAGACCTCAACCATAATTTTCTGAAAGATGACTTCCTAGTTCCAATCATAGAACTTTTGACTGGTGAAATGACTCGATATCATGCCCTTTCCTTTATGGATGGTTCTTTAGGGTATAGTCAAATCTGAATGGACCCAAAATATGAATAATCCACCACATTCATGGACCTAGGGAGTATTATTCTACTGGGTGATTTTATTTGGTTTAAATAATGTTGTTGCTACATATCAATGTGTCATGTATCAAATTTTAAAACCCTTATTAGGAAAATTATTCATGTATTATGTTTATGATTTGGTGGTAAAATCATGACAACATTTTGATCACACTGCCAATTTGAAAATCATTTTCAACAAACTTCAAAAAAATAATCTGAATAAGAATCTACTGAAATGTTCTTTCAACATTACTTCAAGAAAATTTTTCAGCTTCATCACATGCCATCATGGCATCGATTTTAAACCTAAGAAGACTAAGGAAATTCTGGGTATGTCACCTCCTTGAAACTTCAATGAGTTTAGGGGACTATAGGGACACCTTTACTATATTTTATGATTCATATAAAACCTCACAGTAAATTTTTTTCCCTTCACTAAAATTATGAAGAAATAGGTAGTGTTTTAGTGGACTAATGGTTTCCAAGAAGAATTCGACTATATTGAGAAATATCTCTTGAGACCACTGGTGTTAATGCCTCTAGTCAAAGGGAAGTATCTCATCTTGTATGTGATAGTCCTAGAAAGGTATCTAGACACATTTATTGCATAGAAAAATTATAAAGGTAGTGAAAAAAATCTTTATTATATGAGTCGTATTATGCTCAGCACTGAGACTTGGTGTTCAGGTTTTGAGAAGAACTATTTGGTGTTGATTTTCGAAATTCATAATTTTGATCCATTACCTACAGCACCATGAGGTCTATTTGATCCATTAAATTGAAGAAATAAAATATATATGCTCAATAATCCCATGTTGACAGGATGTTTAGAACAATGGGTGGTAATTTTGAAACATTTTGACATCTGGTTCATACCAAAAAAGTCAATAAAAGGACAAGCCTTAGAAAATTTCTTGGCAGAACACCCCTATGTGGAAGAATTATCGATGAGTACCGAATTACCAGACAAATAAATCTTCTCCATTTAGTACTTTTCCCAAAATTCAGAAATATATTTATATGTTGCATCTACAATCCCATCTAAAAATAGAATAGAGGACCTCAATTCTAAGAAAGTCAGATTGGGAATCACCCTCATTTCACTAAAAAAGTAAGGTTTACCTTAATAATTTTTTTATATCAAAAGTCTGTACTAAAAATGAGGTTGGATACCAATCCCTCATTGTAGGATTGTATTTATATTTGAAGATATCAGTGAACCTCTTAAGAATTAAGGGTGATTCTAAGTTGGTAATTAAGTAGATAAATAATGATTACACCGTCAAAAAAGAATATATAATCCACCAATTTAATCACATTTGAGGGTTGATGGTAGAATTAACCTATGATCCAATACTAAATCATATACCGCATTAAAAAAATAATTGTAAAGATGCATTAAAAAATGTTATTTCAACCTTGGCAGATCCATATCGGGTTGAAACATTTATTATCATTGCCCATAACATGACATTATTTATATTTGTTCAAGGTGTAATGGAAGAGATCAATGAGATCATTTCTACCCCTAAATCATAAAATAATACAAATGGGTGGATGGTTCCCATATTAAAATATCTACAAAATGGGTTCCTTCTACTAGATCGATCTAGAAAAGAACAGATCTGACGATGGGCAGTGAATTTCACTATTTATGATAGTATGAGTCATCAGAAAGTTCTTTATAAGATAAGATTCGATGGAATTCTCCTCAGATGCATTGACAGAGAGGAGACAATTACAACTATGGAAGAAGTTCAAGTTTTCTCTTGTGGTTCCCATTAATTAATAACATATATTTCTCATCAAATCAATAGACTTGGATATTTATAGCCTTTAAGATGTAGGATTTCACACAATTTTTCAAAAAGTTTCATTCCTACCTAGTACATTCCAAATTCATCCATCATCCCCTAGATTTTCTGTATACAACTAGATACTGCTAGACATTTACTTTATAGAGAATAGATGTTGTAGGGAGATAACCTCCAGCTACGACCAAAAATTTGAAGTACATCCTTACTACTGCCAACTTCTTCTCTAAATTGGCTGTAGTGATACCTCTTAAGGAAGTCAAAACCAAATGTATCATAAATTTTGTGAAGTCAAGAATTATTACCATATTTTTTTACCTCACACAATACTAATAGATAATGACACCATATTTTTCTCTTCCAAATTAAAGAATTTATACTCGGAGTAAAACATCAAATCCAACCATTCTTCCCACTATTAAGCAATGAAAAATGGATAGATAGAGGCTTTCAATAAAACTCTATTGAACATTCTCCAAAAAATGGTGGATAATGAAAATAAATCTTAGACCAAAAATATTTTTCACACCTTTTCTTCCTACCTAACAACAACTAGAACTGCTACTCAGTCAACCCCGTATTCATTGGTTTCTAGAACAGAAGTAGTGGTACCCATTGAGGTCCAATTACCCTCACATATAATCAATACCTGTGAAAAACTATCAGATAATGGACAATTACATAATTAGTTTGATGAATTAGAGTGAATTAATGAGAAATATTTTATACCCTACACCATTTAGAGATATACTAGATTTAAATAGCACGGGCATTTAATAAGAAGGTCCACCTCCGCTCATTACTCAAAGGAGAGTTGGTACTAGTCCTAAGGACCCCGATGATACCAGGGAACAAACCCCAAAATCATGAACCCATGTGGGAGGGACCTTATATCTGACACAAGGTCCACTATAATGGGGATTACTCATTAATCACAATAGATGGGGAATTCACTATTCTCTTTACTAATGAAATATTTCTCAAGAATTATTTTGCGTGATTAACAACTATTGGTCCCAATTGTATGACCTAAAACTAAAAGACACCAAAAATCCGAGTTTTATTAATCTAAACTACATAACTAATGGGTATCTTACATATGTATAAGCCCCAAGACCTACATACTTTCTATATGATGTTAAAATTCATGGTTTATGTCCCTATTGTATGACATAAAACTATGTAAGACTTTGGCCCACACCTAAGAGGTCCCCAATCTTGGTGCTGGTCTCCTACCATACTTCCTTTCTAAAACCACATATGTATTGATTCATATATTTATAGGATATGTAGTGAAACCTGTACCTCCTATCTTAGGACCATCCTCAAATATACTTATTTATAAGATCGTTTTCACCAACCTTTGGCCCCTAAGGCCTCTCTACATGCCATGTTTTTTGCTTGTTGGCTGGTGAGAACACCATTCCACCCCAATGTCTATTACATAAGACACTAAAATGTACCATTCATTCTACATAAAATTATTTCAAATCACAATATTCCATGAGTCCTTATCAGAGAGGATTTCATTCTTCTGATGTTTGTCTCTCACCATGTCGCATCATATAACTACGTGTCGCTTGATACCTATCTACATAGGATACACAGTGATGCCTAAACCTCTTATATTATGCCTAGATGCAACTCCCCCTTCATAAGATGGTTTTAACCAACCTTTGACCCATGAGGACTATTTTTATGTTAGTTATGTTTCTTTCTAGTCTAAAAACCCATATTTCCATAACTATGGGTCTTACAAATATAACCTAGAACTACAAGCCAATAATAGTACTTTATGTATGACTTTAAACTGTATATCAGTCCTTATTGCATAACCCTAAAAGGAAAAACCCATCACATCCTAGTCAAAATATGTTAAAATATATGAAAATTTACTTTTCATATGATGTAATACTGTATGTTTAACATCCTCGTTGCATGACATAAAACCACATAACATTTAGATCCATGATTGAATGTGTCACCATGTCAGGTGTTGGTCTATTACCACTAATTAATTTAATAACTATGTATATATTGATTCCTACCATCACATGATACATAATGACACCTAAATATCTAATCCTTGGTCCAACCGTAACATAAAATTTCCCCCTCTCTATGTATGGGTCAAATCTACACATGACGCTTCCATTTAAGAACTATGTGTGGCTTGATTCTCACCTCAATGAGATATATAGTGATGCTTAGATCCAATTACCTAGGCCCAAACATGAAATAAGAATAATACCCCCTCCTATATACAATCAAAAATCTATGCATAATATCTTAATTGGGTTCCCTCATTCAAGATCCCATCATGGAAACAAAAATGTCCACTTCCCTATACATGAGTCAGATCTATGTAGGGAACCCCATACCCCATGGATTATTCGGGTTTAAATATACTATTTGTTCTCAAATGTATTCCTTTTATAAATCATACTCCTTTTCCTTGGAAAACTCATATCTCTATAATATTTCTTTCCCCATCGGTAATAGAATGTCAGTTTCTTGAAGACACGACTATACATAATGTGCCCCAGTTTGGATCTTCATAAGTCATCCTTAAAAGGAACATCAATTGGAGGCATATTTACCCTCAATAGATACCTATTCTGCCCCCATAAGCCCTAAAAACATCATTCTGGAAAGTGCTTTTCAAACATGGTCCATGGTCTCTCCTTGAATACTTGTCCCATTATACCTTTCCTGATCCGAGAAATCCCAAGATTTTAGTTTAAAATTTACTCCCTCATGTCCAAAGAATGATGAAATGTAATTATATTTAAATTACTAATATCACTCATTATTTCCATGACACTGAGTCAGCTTTTTTCCTTGTCATATGATGTTAAAATACATGGTTTCCAAAAACTATGTATGGATTGATACTTTTCCATACAAGATATGTTGCAATAGTTGGATCCTATATCCCAGCCCAACCACTACTTGAAAAAAATCCCCTGTTATTTTTTTTAATCACCGATATGTTATGAAGGAAACCCTTTCTATTCCTTGTTTCTCACACTAAGCACATCTCACATGGGATTATGAGTTTTGGTAAATGGTTTCCTCACATGACCAAGGAATATAAATTCAAGCTAATCTTAACATGGTCCAAAATGCATGAACTTAAAAGGTACATCAAACATCCTTTCTACATGACATTAAAATGTATGGTTGACGTCCCTCACATGATGTATATAGCCCTCACCCAAGAAGACAACTATTATGGGTGTTGGTCTCCCAACACCCATCTTTCTAAGAACTACGTATGGGTTGATTCTCACCCCTGTGAGAAATATAGTGACACCCAGATCCAATATCCTGGTCTAACCACAATATAAAAATACCCCGACACTTCTATATATGAGCTAGATCTATATAGGAGGTTCCAATACAAGTCCTCACTCTGTTTGTGTTCCTGTCTTCAAGTAAAAATTCCCTCCTCTCCATAAAAAAATCGATCAAGTAGGTGGATTATTTATGCTAGAAAATGATTTTTAAACATGGTCCACAATCATTCCTTTCTCTTTCCAAGAACTACATATGGTTTGATTCCCTCTTTAAAGAGATACATATCGATTCCCAAACCCTATGTCTTGGGCCCAGTCCTAAAAAATATATCCTACCCTATGTATGGGTCAAACTTGCATAGGAAATATTTATCCCCATTATTGAGTGATTTTGAAAGGAAATGATCCTTCCAAATTTAGGAACCTCCCGTATACAAGTCAATATTTGTGTCTGGGAAAATCCAAATATCCATAAGATTTCCTTGGCCATAGGTACTATAATTTCATATTCCTAAGGAAACCTTGGTTTTCACTATACATAACATTCCCTAGTTTATATCTTCATAA
The DNA here is from genome assembly GCA_963277665.1 of Viscum album. Taxonomy (NCBI): domain Eukaryota; kingdom Viridiplantae; phylum Streptophyta; class Magnoliopsida; order Santalales; family Viscaceae; genus Viscum; species Viscum album. The sequence continues at coordinate 1,143,797,684 of OY728139.1, read as the reverse complement.
GTCATTTTTAAAAGGCTTGTTAACTAGAAGCATATTCATTCTCCTGAGAGACATATTCTATCTCCGTACGCCCAGAAAATGTTATGCCAGAAACCAATTTTTGAACATGGTCCATGGTTATTCCTTGCTTTCTTGTCCCATATTGATTTTTGGATTTTGAAATCCCTATATTACACCTTAAACCTTCCTATCTTCATGCTTGAAGGGTGATAGAATATTCTCATTCAGATCACTATGGAATGGAAAATCATTAACCTTTTTCACGAATGCATATGACCTTAATCCACAACTATCATGTCTCTGCAACACGACTTTAAAATGTGAAACTAATGTATATTTCACAATGATGTTAAATTTTATGACACTCATCTAAACCATAAAACATTAAACACTAAGTCAAGGTCCTCATCACATGACCTAAAACTATAGAAAATTTATTTTCTTATAGCATGAAATTAAACTGCATGATGCATAATCAATTCTATATAACCTATTACCTACATGATATCTAGATCCATGAAAAGGTAAATGGTATTAGCTTTAGATACTCTCATTACTACAATCCCATGATAAGATTAATTATAAAAATTCACTCCACCCATATAAGAGTTTGATCTATATGGGGTCGTATCCTTTCTCAAGGATTCATTGGTCATGGCCATCAAGACTAACCATGGGTTTTGAACTCCAATCATGTGTTTACATGAAACCTAAATGAGTGAAAAATTCTGTTACATGTTCCCTGTTATGAAATCCTATGAAGATTCAAATGATTTCCCAATTTACCTCTAGTTTCTCATGATGATCATGAATCAAGTGAGCTTAGTGGACCTAGAGAGTGATTTTGACTAGAATAGTTGAATCACATTTTTCTTTATTCAAATATAGGAAACATTTACCCACGGTTCATTTATTGAGACATCTTTTTTAAATAAATGATAACTTGATCCATGTATTAGTATTTGGAACATAAACCATTGGTGTCTCAGAATATTAATACCATATTTCCGGTGTATGAGTTCGATCTACATAGATGATTTTAAAACATTTCCTTTGGTTTATGGACACAAGGTAGGAATAAAATGCCCTTCCCCCTAAAAATGAGTTAGATATATCTATGGAGTTTCATATTCAGCGTACGAAAACCCTAGTTTGAGATTACTACTCTCAAAACTATCGGTCAAAGTTGTTAGACCTAAAATACTAGATGTTGGTCCTCTAAGACCCTAAAATTCCAAATTCAGAGCATTTTCATATTCCCATTATTTCAAGTTAAATACCTTAATACATGGAAATTCCAACAAGAGAGTCGTCTATAATATTAGTATTAAAATTTCATGGTAAAAGTTGGAATAAAGAGGCATATGATTGATAACATCAAAATTTACATTCATTGGAAAACATTTAGAGGAGAATCCATATCCTGGAGTCTCTCCTTAACATTATTAAATAATGAGAATGAAATGAATTGTAGATAATGAAACTTGACCTACCTTATTCAATAGATCATCTAACAACTGAAGTGAAACAATAATGGCATACTCTATATTGGTTCACTTTTAATCCTTAGATTCATCTAATGAACACATTTTCTTAAAAATTTCATTTAACACCTAAAAATTCTGTCTAATGGCTTCCAGTACCATATTTGTTGAAAATAGTTGCGCCTTATCCTTGCCATAGAAACCTCATATTCTCATAGATCTGTAATTTATGAATCAATATAATTATGAAATCATGCTTCCTTAGCAGCTAAGTGATGCAACTTTGTAGCAGTATCCTTTAAAGCTTCTGCATAATAATTGGAAACAATAAACTAGATAAGATTGAATTCACGAGTGGCCAAATACTCTTGATAAATGATGAATTGATGAATAAGTACATGCATGTACCAATAATGAAACCCACATTCACATAAATAAATTAATAAATGTTTCCAGTTTCATCCACAATATTCACTAAAGGAGTATCCACGATGATAGTATAAACTTGGAACCAAGCCCATTTTCACATGGATTGATGTTCAATGGAAGCACTAGGTCCCATATTCTTTTCACCTGCTACTATAGTTATATAATCTATAGTTTTATTTTTCATGGATTTTACTTATTTAAATTGTGACATAGTTGTGGGAAATTCCTCTATTGTTGCCTCCTATTTAATTTCAATGATTGAACTTGTATGTGTTTCCGACGCTTTCGCCGGGGCGCGCGTGCATCCGTCCGTGGAGGAGGAGGACGCGTGATGCTTTGTTGCCCCTCATTCCTGCTTTCCAAAGGTGGGCGGAATTTGCTCTTTATTCAGGGACGTCTGCTCCTTGATCGAAACGGGATGATGGGATGTCGGTTCTTCCTTCTGTGGATTCCTCCTCAGAACTTGTCACCTAGTCCGGGTCTCCCTTATAGATTTAATAGGTAGTTCGTGAAACTCTTCCTAGTGCCATGTTTCCATGGATGCCGGTTAATTACACTGCTTCTGTCGGGACATTCCAAAGGGTCCGGTCAGGGCAGCAACCTTCAGTCGGGGGAGTAGTCACGTTGAGGCATCAGTAGCGTGTCTGGATGCTGGGGAACCTGGCATGTCTGTCTGTTATCCCTGGTCACAGGGCTTCTCGAGGGTGTGGAAGCCCGAGGCATCCCACATCGAGCGCAGGGAATTACATGCCATAGACATATATCTGAGGTTTTCCTCAGCTTCCCGTGTTTAACACAGGGTACACCGCGAGTTTAACGTCCAGCGGAGACGGATCAACCCGATCAAAGCATTAGCTGGAATAGATGGGATTGAGGGGTTTCCTTTGAAGGGATGCCGATACCGAGGCCAGCCCATGGGCGGCTGTGAAGAGGAGCGTATCGGCATGGTCTCACCGAGATATGATGGTCCGGGCGAGAATCAGGATGGGTGATAGATGGATGAATAGAGTGGAGGGAGACTGGAATGGGACCATCGCAAGGGCAATGGTGAAGTCGGGCTTAAGCCTTGAAAGGCTTCCTACGTATCCCCGTGGCAGGGAATCAAAGTCCGCGTAGTTCGGGTTGGTGCCGGTAAACCGACATGAAGGTGGACCTTGGCCCGATGGGCATCGTCAGCGTACCGACGTGAAAGTGGACCTTGGTCCGATGCATCAGCGAACCGACGTGAAGGTGGACCTTGGTCCGATGAAGGATGAGCTTGAACCTCAGGTAGGCTTCCTACGTACCATGCCTTGACATGGATCAAAGACCTCGTAGTTCAAAGGATTGATGGAATACAGTTTAACGTCATGCGGGACGGTAGTGAACCCGGACGTGAATAAACGACGGGCGGTGGGTGTCGGCGGACCAACGTAAATGAGGGACCTTGGTCCGATGGGAGATGGGCTTGAACCTCTGGGAGGATTCCTACGTACCATGCCTTGACATGGATCAAATTCCTCATAGTTCGGATTGAAAATGAGGACTTGGCACACCGACAAGGAGACGGTCTGGGCCAATGATTGTTGGGCCTGAACCTCGGAGTGGCTTCCTACGTACCATGCCTTGACACGGATCAAAGTCCTCGTAGTTCGGGTTATGGAATACAGTTTAACGTCATGAGGGACGAGGGTGAAATGATGTGAATGAGGTCAGAATGACCGGATGGTGGGTTTGAACCTCGTAGAGGCTTCCTACGTACCACGCCTTGACATGGATCAAAGTCCTCGTAGTTCGGGTTAGTCACAACGGCTTGCCGTCGGACTGGAATTGCAGTTTAACATTGTGCTGGACGAAGGCAGAACTCGACGTGAATGATGATGGGTGGGCTTGAACCTCAGGAAGGCTTCCTACGTACCATGCCTTGACATGGATCAAAGACCTCGTAGTTCATATGGGGCTTTGCCGGTGAACCGACGTGAAGGTGGACCTTGGTCCAATGAGTGGTGGGCTTGAACATCTGGAAGGCTTCCTACGTACCATGCCTTGGCATGGATCAAAGACCTCATAGTTCATATGGGAATGGGTGTGCAGTTTAATGTCATGCGGGACAAGGGTGTGCAGTTTAACATCATACTGGATGAGGACTTGCAGTTTATCGTCATGCTAGACGGGGGCGAAACTCGACGTGAATGAACGACCGAGTAATGTGGCTTGAACCTCATGGAGGCTTCCTACGTACTATGCCTTGACATGGATCAAAGACCTCGTAGTTCAAATGGGTCGGGGTCAGGGTCGGTGCTCACTCTAAGCCCACGTGAGTCATGCTCGGTGTGAGAAACAAGTGGTTGAAAGGACCTGACGATCACGTCACGAAGGATGCGTCCGTGAGAAGCGAAGAGGGGCTTACACATTAGGCGGCCCATGGTGTTGGGACTTACTCCAGGATGGAGGCCCAGAGTGCGAAAAAACGCAGTGAAAGAGGGATTTGGGACCAATGATGGGAGGTGACTCGTTCCCTATCATGCCCTCCACTGACCTTGGTAGTGGGGAAGTACGGAGATACAGGGGTGCAGCCATCCATTGGGGAACTAGGGTCGCCCTTCTCCTATGAACATACGCCACTCCAATAAGGAGGATATCATCCCTTGTGGATGGGTGATTCCATTCCTGTGGAGACGAGTGGTGTAAAAAATGTTCGAGCTGGGGGGACCCTCTGTGAGAGGAATGAGGTCGGGTCACAGTTTAACGTCATGTGTTGAGGACATAGTGCTTGGCAGTTTAATGTCCTGCAGCTCGGACGAGGTGGGTTCACTCTGCACCCCTAGGACTTACATAACCGGTACCCCCTGGTCCTTGGGGAAGGGAAGGTACCAGTAAGGCCGTGGTCAAGGGGGGTTGTGGAAGGAACCATCGAGGGGTCCACGTTAGCGTGGCTATGCGAAGAAGCAATAGCCGTTAGCGTGCCTATGCGAAGAAGCATTAGGCGAAGCAACACTATGAGTGGTATTGTCCATGGGACTTTGAAATCACATCGTGCAAACCTGGAGGGTCGCACGGGAAGAGGAATTTCTAAGCAAAGGAGTGTGCTTTGCGAAGTGGAGTGCCTTGGCCTTAGCATGGGGCATAGGTGTGAGTGGAAGGTGCTTCGCGAAGTGGAATAGTGTTCGTGGAGCACTGTCTCGCGAAGAAGGGGTGCCTCGCAAAGCAGGGTCCTGCGAAGCAGTGTGCTTCGCGATGTGTAGCGATCCTGCCTTAGCATAGGGATCACTAGTATAGGTTGGGTGTTTCGTGAAGCATAAACGCTCCGAGGCTGCCCGGGTTCCCTTGGAAATCCCCTTCCTTCGCGAATGCCCTTGAGCTTCGTGAAGGGCATCCCTCTCGGAAGAGGGGCTCAGAACGAGACAAAGCAAAGGCGTCTCGCAAAGTAGAAGTACCTCGCGGAGCTCATGATTCCCAGGGAAAAGAGTGCTTCGCGATTCGGGAGAGGAGAAGCCGAAAGGTCGGATTGTCCGTCTTCGGGACTCAAGGGGAGTCCAGTATTTATAGGAAAGGGGCGCCGCAAAGCATAACTCGCGCACCGCCTCGGGTGCTTTGCGGCGCGCTCGCGAACGTCAACGTCGTCCGTGGAGAATCACCGCCCCTGGAGCTTTGCGGCGGGCTCGCGAACGTCAAATGCGTTCGCGGAGCATCACTTCCTTTGGAGCTTTGCGGTGGGCTCGCGAACGTCAAATGCATTCGCAGAGAGTTACCGCCTCTGGAGCTTCGCGAGACCGCGAGGCTCGGGGTGCTTCGCGTCGGTGCTTCGCGGCGGTGCTTCGCGAGGCAGCGTGCCAGCCTTCTTTTTCGTCCCTCCCTTTCGTGAAATATTTTGGCGCCAACAAATGCCCCCCCTCAGACTTGGAGGTGCGAAGGGCGAATGCTCGAAGTCTGAGGGAAAATAGAAAAAATTGTCGGTGGTTCGCGATGCGGTTTCGCGAAGGGGGCCCGCGGTGCTTCCCGGGGCCACGGATCCGGATGTGCCGCGATGCTCCGGGGAACGGTCCCCCCACAATTATCGGCTGCCGATCTGAGGGAGTGCTTCCCCCTGCCGGAAGAATAAGAGGACTCCTCTCAAGAGGATGAGGCTGGAGGAGGGATTCCGTTGGAGGAGGGCGAGGTCGGAGATCAGGGCTCAGATTCTGACGATTTCGCGGAGGCTCTCGAGGTAACATTCTGAACTTCTTTCCTTACGATCTGTTCTTGGATCACTATGGACTTCTCACTGATGTTCGAGCCATGCAGGAGGAACTTGTTCGCAGGCCTCGTTCTCGCTCCTTGGCGGGTGATGATGCGGGACCTTCAGAACCTGCGCCTATGGCTGCGTCCAGTTCCACATCTGGTGGGACCAAAGCACCCGAGGTGGCTCCTCCGGAATCTTCGGACCTTCCAACAGTATACGGAGGGCCTCGTCTCGTGGTCCCGTCAGTACCGGCTCAAGAGAAGCACCAGGAGGTCGATCTCCGTAAGTCTCCTCTACCGGTCTCCTCATTGTCACATGTAGACCATGCCAACTAATGTTCATATCCCTCTCTGTCGTACAGTTCTTCGACTGGCGTGGGCTGCTGCGGCAAGACTGGTCGGGATGTCTAGTGGCATCCCTCCTAGGCGCATGCAGGTGATGGTGGCGATAGTCCCCCCATCTCCTCAAGCGGTGACGCACATCATCGCTGGTGGGACCACCAGCAGGGCCGTACCCGAAGTCATTGAGGTGGAATCTGAGGAAGAGGATCAACCGGTCGGTCCCAGTCCTGTCGCGCCTGCTTCGGCGCTAGGTGTCGTACTGGATTCAACACCAGATGTAGATCCTGCAGAGGATTTCTTGCGGGCGTATCCCACGTACGAGCCTACCAATCGCGCAGACTGGGACGAAATGGCCTCCGACGAGGAAGATAACAGCATAGTCCGCCGCCGGTCATGGAAGTTGATCGCGCGCTTCATCAAGGACACCCCCAAGCACAATGGCTGGACTTCATGGATAGACTCCGCTCGCGGTTGCACGAACTGTGTGCTGGGGGAGTAGATGCCCAACTTCCTCATGCACTCATCCGAGATCTTATGGCTGAGAAGATCTGGGAGTATGATCGTGGGCTCAGCGTGGGCTGGCAGTGGAGGAAGGCGACCAACATCAAGAAGATCCAGGAGGCTGAAGGCGAGGTCCAACAGATGCAGACCCGAGCAGATGAGCTTTCAGCCTCTCTTAATACACAATCTGAGCTGGTCTCACGATTGAAGGCCCAGCTGGTAGAGGCAGAAGAGCATATGAGGCAGACCTCTGGAAAGATGGCTGCCGTTCAAGCTGGCGTAGAGAGGGCCAAAGCCAGGACTGACGAACAACGCCCCGCCGCTGCTGAGGAGGAGCGGGAGTTGAGTCAGCGGCAGTAAGCCTTGGACGCCACAAGCCAACGAGTGGCGGAGCTGCAACGCTCTTTTGACGGGGTCAACCCATCCATGGGGGGAGGGGGGGGGGGTCGACCCCCGTGTATTTTAACAAACCAAAAACCTTTTATTGATACTTTCGTGCTTCAATTTTCCTTTCTTTGTTTTGAATGTCGTAGCACACACGATTTCCTCTATTTGAATTGCCTTGTTACATCCCTACAATGTTTGCGGGACGTTCGGCGACAATTCCCCAAGCCCCCGTGGGTCGAGCCCGATGTGAGAAACAGGAGATAGTTGCCCTCTCATCCCACCAAACATAGGAGTGGGGATCATGATCCGGGCATCCGGGATTCAGATTACCAGTCCGGATTTCCGAAAGATGGGAGAGGCTTGGTCGGAGAAGGATCTTTCAGGATGGCCGAATCATGATCCCCACGTACTCCTGGAGGAAACTCTTCAGGTCGAGGGACCAAGAGTGAGGATTAAGCTGGGCCCAAAGCAGAGTGGTCGGGCATTCCTACGTACCCCATGAGGATGGGAATCAAGCACTACGTGGTTCTGGAAGCGCATTTTAACGTCATGCGGGACAAGGAGCAGCCCGACTGTGTTGGTACACATCCTACCAAAACTACTAAGCCCACGTGAGTCGTGCTCGGTGTGGGAAACAAGCAGTAGTGGCGGAAATTTCCCAACACAACAAGGGGCAGGTTAGGGCAAAGGGACGCTCAGTGAATACCATCCCAATGACACTAACACGATCATTTAGCGCACCTAGATGCGCGAAGAGAAAGAGCCAAGTATGATGGAATTTCACCTGAACATGAGGAAGTGGAAATGTGTGAATCATGGAGCTCGAGATTCAGACCACGATGATGGCAGCGTGATGATGGAGGATAACTTCTGACCGTGTTCGCAACACAGCATCATGTCGCGTTAGCCTAGAATGGGGACAGACAAATGAGGGTTGACCGTTGACCATGTTCGAAACATGGGACCATGTCACAAATGTTGTCAAATATCTGTAGGGACGTTGGCCCGAAACAATTGGAGGGCCCTTAGGTCTAGCATTCATGGAGAGCCCTTAAGCCTAGTATCCATGTCGTCCGGGGGTCCTTTTGGATGTGGAAGAGGATGAGGATCCAAATAGCGAGCTCATGAAGCTTGGTCATGGGACGAGGGGAATGTCCGTATGAAAGTCCCACACTTCGAGCTCTTTGTCAAAACACATCTGAATACGATAACGAAACGTATTAGAGAGAGGGAGAAGATTCCTTTCCCTTGGGGAGATCTTAGTTTAGGGTCGTAGAATTCGGACCATGGATTAGAGGAGACATAAGAGGCACATGGTGGAGTAACTCAAACAACTGGCGTGAATGGGAATAGGGGGTGTGTGTGGTGCGATGAACAACCTGACGTGAATGAGGACGTAATCCCATATCACATCGCATGACCCCTTTGGGAGAGGTTTTTTGGTCAAGGTACCGAAAGCGAAAGTTATGCTGGGCCTGCGGGGAAGTGTCCGGGTGCTCCTACGTATCTCATAAGGATGAGAATCAAGCCTCATGTAGTTCTTGATGGACCTTAGACCATGAATGGGTAAAAGGAGTAGGGGACGCATGGAATCAAGACCCAACGTGAAGGAGGACCTAAGACCTACTTCCCATGCGTTCTCTGGGAAAATGCTCGAGTCGAGGGACCGAACACAAAGGTTAGGCTGGGCCCGCAGGGAAGTGCCCGGGCGCTCCTACGTATCTCATAAGGATGAGAATCAAGCCATACGTAGTTCTTAAGGGTGCCTTTTAATGTCATGCTGGACAAGGAATAGGAGGGCTAACCCTCAGAATGGGGGTGCGCATGGTGCATCCATTGCAAACCCGACGTGAATGAGGACATAATCACGCACTACGCCACGCGGTCCCGTAGTCGGGGTCCTGAAGGCAGGACCAGAGAGGTAAATTTGCTGAACTCAAACTAGACCCACAGACAAGGGGTCTGGGCATTCCTACGTATCCCATTAAGATGGGAATCAAGCTGAATGTAGTTCAAGATGAGAATCTTAGTTTATGGTCTTAGAGATCGGACCGTGAATGGTGACAACTTCCCGAGTAAGCATAGATGTCGACCCGATCCCTAAGCCCACGTGAGTTAAACTCGATGTGGGAAACAAGGGGGGTATCCTCATTGCAATACTTGGGGCGAGTCAAACAGAAGTTGGTAGAGAGCCCCGAAGGACACCTTTGACACAGATTGTTCCCCCAACGTGCAGATGTGCACGGAGGAAAAGTACCAAAAGTTCCGAGACTCCACTTGGACACGGTGAAGTGGTGAAGGGTGTGAATTGTTCACCCGACATTTTGGGCTTAATGGGTTGGCATGGCGATAGAGGAAAACTGTTAACCATGGTGGAAACACAACGTCCATATCGTGTTAGCCTGAGGTGAGAACAACAAACGAGCATCGACCGCTGACCACATTCGCAACGTGGTATTTTATCGATTTTTTGTCCGAAAACCCTCGGGGGCGTTGGCCCGTAACGGTAGGATAGCCCTTGGTCATAGTATCCAAGTCGTTCTTGGGGGTCCCTCCGGGTGTGAAAGATGATTGAAGCCCTGATGCAGGGATACACAAAGCCTGGAAAGCGGGTGTGGATGTGTCCGAGTAAAGCTTGGCATTCCAGGTAATAAACCAGAGTACTCTTAGGCACATCGGTGAACTGCCGAAAAGGGATCGACGAAACAGCTCAGGAGGGAGAGGTACATGGTGTGGTCATTACGGGACCGACGTGAATGAGGACATAGTCCCACACCACACCATATAATCCCCTCATGGAGTAAGGATAGGCCAAGAGACCCAGATGGGATGAAGATTCTCGAGAGATGGGGCTGGACCCGAATCCTGGACATTCAGGTGATCCTACGTATCCCATGAGGATGGAAATCAAGCCACATGTAGTTCTCTAAATGTAGTTTAACGTCATATGGGACGAGGAGGGGAGTAATATACCCATAAACAAGGGAGGTGTACGGTATGGCGAAGAAGCCGACGTTAATGAGGACATAGTCCCACACCACACTGTATACTCCTATAAGAGAGGACCTGGGTCATGGCCCGGAAAGGCCAAGGGGCCTAATGGTTAGGCATTGGTCGGGAAGGCCTGAACTGCTCGTAGTTTAATGTCTTGCAATGAGGACGAGGGTCGGGGACCCGAGAAGGCCAAGGGGCCTGAGGCTGGGCCTCATAAGAGAATGCGTACGGCATGGTACATGATCCCGACATGAATGAGGACTTAGTACTACACCACACCATACACCCCGGGTAAGAGGTTGGGCGGAGGGGCCTGAGAAGGTCAGGGGGCCTAAGGTCAGGTATCAGTCAGGAGGGCCTGACGGGTCTGCAGTTTAACGTCTTACATGAGGACGGGGGTCGGGGACCCAAGAAGGCCAAGGGACCTGAGGCTGGTCCTCGTAAAGGAAGGAGTACGACAGGGTACATGATCCCGACATGAATGAGGACGTAGTCATACACCACACCGTACACCCCTATGGGGAATCGGGGTCGTGGGCCCGATCGCTAGCACCACCCGGGGGGAAGTTTGTCACCTTGGGATGGGGCAGAACGAATCACTGCACTCGATGTCTAGGACATCTCGGGGTGGACCCGAAGATCCAGGACACTGTTGACCATGTTTGAAACACAGAATTCCTATGGTGACTTGATATGGGAGCAACAAATGATCGTCGACCGCTGACCAAATTCGCAACGCGGGATTTTATCGACTTGTTGTCCGAAACCCTCGGGGGCGTTGGCCCGTAACGGTAGGAGAGCCCTTGGGCGTAGTATCCAGGCCTTTCTTGGGGGTCCCTCCGGGTGTGAAAAATGATGGAATCCCAGTCAAAGAGTGGGTGAAGCATAGCTGTATCCATCCATGAAAGAGGCAAACATCTCCAGGGGGGATGTGCAGCCGGGTCGAGGCTTGCTCGATGTGAGTTGGGGAAAAAGTGTACACCCTGCCATGTCTTGAACCGAGGGGAAGATTTTGGCTTTTGGGCTGGGCCAACGGACAAAATGCCCGGGCGTTCCTATGTATCTCATAAGGATGAGAATCAAGTCCTACGTAGTTCTTGAAGGCCATGCAGTTTAGCGTCGTGCGGTGAGGACGTGGGAGGATAGAAGAACGGGAGTGGGCACATAGTGTGAACCTTAAAATCCTTGTGTGAACGGGGTTGCATGAGCAGGCCAAGAAAGCCTACTCCCTGCTACACAAATATCCTCAAAGGAAACTATTCCTAGGGGGGATAGTGGAAGAGAAAAGCTTGGGGCTTGGCTCAAGACGAGGCGTCCGAGCATTCCTACGTATCCCATGAAGACTGGAATCAAGCCACACGTAGTTCTTGAAATGCAGTTTAACGTCATGAGGGATGAGGAGCATCTCATTTGGGGATATGTAAGGTATGATAAGTAATCCGACGTGAATGAGGACGTAGTCCCACACCATACCGTACAATCCCGTAAGAGGGTAAGTTGGGGAAAACCAAGGGGCCTGGGGCCAGACCGCGGTCAGGGAGACCTGACCAGCTTGCAGTTTAACGTCTCGTGGTGAAGACGGGGGGCCAGGGGCCCGAGGAGGCCAAGGGGCCTGAGGGTGAGCCTCGGTCAGGAAGTCCTGACTGGCTTGCAGTTTAACATCTTGCAGTGAGGACGAGGGTCGGGGACCCGAGAAGGCCAAGGGGCCTGAGGCTGAGCCTTGGTCAGGAAGGCCTGACTGGCTTGCAGTTTAACGTCTTGCAGTAAGGACAGGGGGAGATCTTAGTTTAAATTCATAGAGCTCGGACCATTTTGTAGTTTATTGTCTTGCAGGACGAAGATGCAGTTTAAGGTCGTGCGGGACCATCTTGCAGTTTAGGGTCATGCAGGACCCTTTCGCCCTAGGCAAAGTATCGTTTGAGGAATTTGGCATTGGTGGGAGGGGTTATACGCTCTCCATCAGTGGTCACCAAGGGGTATGCTCCATTGGGGTAAACCTTATGGATGATATACGACCCTTCCCATTTGGGTTCTAATTTGGGCGGTTTCCTACCGGGAATCATTGGCACTCGAAGGGCCAGTACCAGATCGCCCTGTAGAAAAGAGCGGAGACGAACCTTCTTATCGAAGGCCCTCACTATCTTATCATGATTCCTTTCCAGATTGTGCAGGGCACGAAGCCGGTTCTCGTCCAGTGCTTCTAATTCGGCTAGACGGATCTCGGCTACCTCATCTGATGTCTGGTGATCATAGACTATAGTGCGTAACGATGGCAGCTGGATCTCAATGGGTAGGACAACCTCAGCTCCATACACCAGGGAATATGGGGTCACCTGGGTAGAGTTGCGAGTCATCGTCCGGTAAGCCCAGAGGGCGTTGGGGAGCTTGTCCGGCCAACTTTTCTTGTTCTGACCAACCATCTTCTGTAGAATGTTAGAGAGGGTTTTGTTGAACGCCTCGATCTGTCCGTTTTCCTGCGCATGTTAGCGGGAGGTATGGTTTGAACGGATGTCGTACTTGGCGTACAATTTCTTTAGTTCAGCCACTCGGAAGTTGGTGCCGTTATCGGTGAGGACGGCGTGAGGGACTCCAAATCGTTGGATAATATTGGAGCTCACAAAGTCAATGATGGAATGGGCCTTGACCTCTTTGAGCGGAACTGCTTCTGCCCACTTGGAGAAGAAATCTGTAGCAGTCAGGATGGACCTATACTGGCGGGCTGTTGCCGGTGGATACGGTCCCACTACATCAAGTCCCCATACCGCAAATGTCCAAGAGTACTTGGTGGGGTGGAGGGGCTCCGGCGGCCGATGTAGGAAGTTGGCGTGAACTTGGCACGCATGGCATCTCTTGGAATACCCAATACAATCGTGGATCATAGAGGGCCAAAAGTACCCTAACCTCCGGATTTGATGGGACATCTTCGGCCCAGCTTGATGGGCGCCACAGGAACCGGCATGAACCTCTTGCATAACTTGAGGTATCTCCACTCCTTGGATGCAACGGAGGAGGACACCATCGAAACTCCGCTTATAAAGGATCTGTTCAAGACTGGGGCCGCTCTGGAGGGTAAATTGCAGTGCGCGGTGTCGAATCCACTCGCGCTCGGCCCGGTCGTCCGGGAGGTGACCATTTTGGAGATACTCGACAAAAGGTACCCTCCAGTCGGGAGTGGCTTCAACCACTGCGTCTGACGAACCCGAGACCCCTGACGTGGAGGGTCCGGCAGTGATATGACTTACCCGCAGGCCATCATTGTCCTCTTGGGTGATGGGGGCAATGACTCTATGGTGTGCCACATGTATGATCAAATCATCTTTCTCGGGTTCTGCGTGCGACGCGGCTAAGCCAGCCAAGGCGTCTGCTTGGCCGTTCTGCGACCGCGGGACATGGGTAATCTCTGGTTGAGAAGAGAACAGGGCCATTAGGCGGAGGGTGTACTCCAGTAACGGTGCAGGCTCCGGCTTCCTGAAGACGTAGTCGCCATTAACCTGTTTGATTACCAGCTCGGAATCTCCTTTCACATGTAGATGGGGCACATGGATTTCAAGGGCCAACTCGAGGCCGGTGATGAGAGCCTGGTACTCTGCCTCTTTGTTCGTACAACCTTCTGACAATAGGAATGAGTATGGCAGGACGGCTTGCGCTGGGGTAAGGAAGACAATGCCCAGACCCACTCTGTTGAGCTTGGGATCGTTGAGCCACTTACCGGTGGGGCTCCGGGAGGCGCCGTCAAAATGAATTTTCCAACACAGGATGGCATGATCGACTGAGAGGATCGTCTCTTCAGGGAAATAGAGGTCCAGGTATTGATCCGCGGAGGTCGGATAGGCAGCTAAAAAGTCTGCCAACGCCTGTCCCTTAATGGACTTCTGAGGTACGAACCTGATATCAAACTGCTAGAGAATCACTGCCACCGTGCTAGTCGGCCAGTCAGCATGGGGCGGTTCAAGATGTACTTCAGTGGGTCTACCCGGGAGACCAATTGCACCTCATGGTGCTGCAGGTAATGTCGCAACTTCTGCACGGCGAAGACAAGCACAAGGCAGCTCTTTTCGATAGGGGAGTATCTGACCTCCGTATCGAGAAGCATGCGACTGAGATAGTAAAGACTGTTCTCAGTACCCTCGTTATTCTTCTGGGCAAGCAGTGCACCGAGGGATCTTTCCAGGGTGGTCATGTAAAGGACCAGCGGCTTTCTGAAGACGGGTGACATCAAGACTGGAGGTTGGAGCAGATACTTCTTGATTTCCTCGAAGGCGGTCCGACACTCCTCATCCCATTCATAGGTAGCGCCCTTCTTCATGAGCCGGGAAAAGGGCTTACACTTGCCGGCCAGATTCGCGATGAATCGGCGTATATAGGCTATGTGGCCTTGAAGGCCTCGAAGCTCCCAAATGTTGCTCGGGGGAGGCATTTGGCTGATGGCCTTGATCTTCTCTGGGTCAATATCGATACCTCGGTATCTGACAACAAATCCTAGAAACCTCCCGGAGGTGACCTCAAAGGCACACTTCAACGGGTTCTTCTTCAGGTGATGGGAACGGAGGAAACCGAACACTTTCTCAAGGTCTTTGAGATGGTCCTGGCGCTGACATGATTTGACTAAGAGGTTATCCACGTAGCATTCCACCAATGTCCCGAGAATCGACTTGAATATGCGATGCATGGCCCTCTGATAAGTGGCACCTGCATTTTTCAAACCGAATGGCATAACCTGGTAGAAAAAGGTACCTTGGGGAGCCCTGAAGGCGGTGGACTCCTCGTCTTCGGGGGCCATCTGGATCTGGTTGTACCCGGAATATCCATCCATGAAAGAGAGGGCTTGGAACCCGGCCGTGGTGTCAATCAATAACTCTGTCACCGGGAGTGGGAAGTCATCCTTTGGGCAGTGGCGATTAAGATCACAAAAGTCAATGCAGACTCTGATCTGCCCATTCTTCTTCCTGACTGGAACAATGTTGGCGAGCTACTTGGGGTACTAGACCTCCTTAACAAAGTTGGCTTTGATAAGATTGTCAACTTCGGCCTCAACTATAGCACCATGAGAAGTGTGCATCTTCCTGGGAGGCTGCTTAAACCCACGATGTTTTGCCGGGAGGCCCAGACGGTGAACGACTACCAGGGGATCTAGTCCTGGCATCTCGTTGTAACTCCAAGCAAATACATCACGGTGCTGTTTGAGGAAGTCTACGTACTGCTGCCGCTCCTTGGGGGACATGGCTGCACTGATAAATGTGGGTTTCGGATCTGCCTCGCTACCAAGGTTCACCTATACCTACTCATCAACCATGGTAGAGACGCCTTCTTCAAAGGTGGGGGGAGTATCCTCCAGGTCTTCCTCCCCACCTGTGGGGGGACTTCCCGCGACGGGAGTTACTTCTGGGCTATCAAAGCCTGAGGGGAAACTGGTGCCGGCTCGGGCAGTAGTGGTCATCATATCAGGAGAGTCACTTGCCATTGAGACCATAGCAATGAAGGCAGTCGACCCTATCCCATCTAGCCTTCGGCCTAAGGGGCCACGTTTAATGATATCAAAGTAGTTGTGACGTGTTGGCTTGATTCGGTTAATTCCAGCCCGACGGAAGAGACACGTATGGCGCACCGCCGTTGTCATAAGCTTGACATTCCGGTACCGTACAGGGGTAGGAGGTTCCGGGATGACCTGAGCCTGGTTGATGTAGGAGTACGATGTTATTTTCCGCCGTCACTTGGACACGGGAACATGCCTTCCTTGCGTACCCGAAACAACAAAACATTGCCCCATGTCGGGGGTCGTGGCCTCCAATCAGTGGATCGGGAGGACATAGGCGTCATCCATGCTTGCCTAGGGATCACTTGTGACCGAGGCGGGTTCATCCTCACTTACTAGGATTTTCTTATCCTTACTTTTGTAATAACCCGCATCCAGATAGCGGGCCTCACAAGAAGTGAAAGGGGACGCGTCTCCTTGGAGCACGCCTACTCGACCGTTGAGCGAGTACTTGAGGCACTGGTGATACGACGAAGGGACCGCTGCATGCAGATGGAGCCATGGCCTACCCATCAACGCGTTGTAGGCGGTGTCCTGAGAGACAACCATGAACTCGGTGCTGGCAATTAAGCCACCGAACTGAGTCTTCAGGCGGATCTTGCTGACTGGGGTTTGCTCGGTCCTGTCATACCCCTGGATTCTGAGGTCAGAGGGAGTTAAATAACCTTCAGACAGACCCAGCTTTCGCAACGTCCGGGTCGGAATTAGATTGATTTCGGAACCCGTGTCAACGAGGCAGCGGCAGACTTACACGCTATTGAAGTGGCTAGTGATGTACAGCGGGCGAATGTTCCCCTGTAGAGGAGGGTCCTCATCTTCACCGGAGAACGAGATAACCGCCTGACATTCGGTGTTTTCAATCGTCTCGGTATGAATGGCTTCTGCAGCTTCTACCTCCGTCTCAAACTGGAGGGGGCTCCTTAGGGCTTCAGCAAGTGCCTCGCGCATTTCGGATGACAGGAGAAGGGTCTCAAGGATAGAAAGTCTCGCCGGAATTCCGGCCAAGTGCTTCAGGATATCATACTTTCGTGCCAAACGCGAACCTCTTCTTACAGGAGGTCGTTCGGCATTTGGAGGCATAGTGGGTCCTGCTGGTTGAACCAGCGATCGGCTAGTACTGGGTACATCTTGCTGCCTACTAGTAGAAGCCTAGAGAGTAGTCGTCAGACTAGGATTGGGCAGCGGAGGCTGGCCTGTAGCCGGGCAAGACTGACTGTGATGCGAACGAGGCAGCTCTCCCTGATCTAGTAGCACGAATGGCAGTGGAGGTAGAGCCGAGGGCGTTAGATGGGGTTGCGCGTGCTGAGATCTGTGCTGAGCCTACTGCCTGGTCTCAGTAGCGTGCACGGCTTGTCCAAAAGTGCCCGCTGACGTACCTCGATGACCGGTGCGGTCGCGATTCTGTTGACGTTGACGTCGGCTGGAAACGTTGGGGAGGTTCGCCTGGCGCTCCCCCTCGTCGGGAGTCATATAGGGCTTTACCAGCTCCACGGTGTTAACTGAAGCGTACCCCTGGCTGTCGCTCGAGGAGTCATCCACCACTGGGCGGATTCTGGGAGGAATCCCCATTTCAGGGGGCATAAAGTCGCCAAGAGTGCGGGATGACGACAGCAACGGCGGTGCGCGTTGATTCTTCTTGCGTCGTCGCTGCTTTCCCTTTTGGGAAGAGGTCGACTGTGAAGACGATGCGGGGGTACCAGCTACTTCTTCTGAAGGTTCCGGCTGCTTCAGGCGCGCCCAGATGATACCCTGGGCACAGATGATGGTTTTTCGAGCCATCCAGTCGTCGTATTTCTGGGATCCGTGGCTGGGGACCTGCTGCCACTCGCCTTCGCTGTCGCTGCCGATCTCTGATCCTGCAAAGATACCTGCCACTTGTGCTGGTGCTAGGCCCAACTTGACTATGTTGTTGTTGACCTAGTCTTGAAGCCAGTATTTAAACAAATAGCATTGCTTGAGGGTGTGCCCCAGAATCCGATGATAAGGGCAGTAGTTGGGGTGATTAGTGAGATTCGCCTCTGCCGGCCTTCTGCACTCGGGCAGACGCACAATCCCTTGCTCTAGAGCACTTCGGAAGTAGCCAGTGACCTGATTTTCATTGAACGAATAAGTCTGGTGCCTTCTTTCCAGATAGGGGGCCCTGGGGGCCTGGCCCTGACGAGGGGCCGGAGGGGCCTGCCGAGGAGGCGGCGCCTGATTGTCTCGCCTAGGTGGTGGTGGTGCTTTGCGCGGGGGAACCTGTCGGTTCTGAGGCAGTCGCTGCTGGGCAAGAGCCTGTGCTTGAGGTGGAGGACCTCTGTGGGGTTGCGGGGGTGGTGCCGCTGGCAGTAATTCCAGCTGCCTAGGGGCTTCTACTTGGGCCACCGCGGCGGGTTCAGCCATGGCGGTCCTCCTGGCCGGGATCATAGGGGGCAACAAACATGCCTGACTAGCCTGTTGTAGGGCTTCCTCAAGGCGCTGAGCCTTATCTGAGAAATATCTGACCCCTCCAGGGTAGTTCTGGGTAATTAGGGAGGGTACCAGCTCTGTATTGACATTCCCCACACACATCGTTAGTAATTGCTCCTGAGTCAGTGACATATCGAGGGAATACGTAAGTCCCTTCCACCGGGCGATGAAATCTGCGACTCGCTCATCAGGCCTCTGCTTGCACTTGAAGAGGTCTGCAATGCTGGTCTTCCACGTGGTGGAGCTGAACTGGTATAAGAACTGCCGGTGAAGATCCTCCCAACCAGTCACCGATCCGATAGGGAGCTGGCTGTACCAGACGAATGCCGGACCTTCCAATGTCTGTACGAAACATCGGAGCTTGGCGGCTTCTTGCTGAGCCGGGGTCCCCAGCATGGGGCCACACCTGGAAGAAAAATGAGCCAAGTGCTGTGGCGGGTCCTCTATCCCGTTGAAAGGTGAGAAAGTGGGGTTCCTAAAACCCGAAGGTGCGGGCATATCATCCACCCACGTGGGATACGACTTGCCATCCGGTGGGACTGCCACCTGCCGCGTTTCCAACTCTTCGAGGCGGGCTGTGATCGCCGCAATAAGATCATCCGGGTGGGGGTCCCTGTCTTGACGGGGATCCCTAAACACAAGTGCATTGCCAGGTTCTTCAACACGGTAGACAGCTTCGACCGCTCGTGGATCAACTGGCGGAACAACCTGCGGGGCTACTGGGGGAACCCGAACTGGATTCTTCAGATTGCCTCGTCGCTCGGGAGGGTTTTGCGAGACGTATCACGCCCTTTTTCCGTATGTTCCGGCTTCCGCCCAGTCTGCGGCAGTAGCATGATCAGGGTTGCCCGGAGGAATCTCACCGGGGGGAACTTGTTCCTGCCCCTGCTGCCCCGGCCTGGGATTTCCATAGTCGGGTCACCGCTCTACAGCGCACTCAGCCAAGAGTTCGTTAACTAGCCTCTTCTGCTCAGCAAGCTGCTGGCGTAACATGACCTTCTCGGGATCTTCGTCCGTTTTCTGCACAGAGGCGGACGGGTCGGAGTGCTTGACAATTCGGACGTGATCCTTACCCTTGCCAGTATTTCGACTGAGTACCAACGACTCAGTGGGTACGGGGAGGCCTAACAGGTTCCTCTGCTGACGGGTAACCCTCCCTGATGGGTCCAGCAGTGGCGGTACTCCCTTGGGGGGTAAGTCTCCATAAAGGAATTCAAGCTCGTCTTCCTTGTCCACTATGTCAGCCATGTGGACCGCGACCCCTCTCGAGGGCATGTCCTCGATGTCGCATAGCGAATCGGGCTGTCGTCGGATAGGGTCGAAGAGGAGAGCGGCATAGTGTCCCCAACCACGTTCTTGCACATGGGGGGTAGCTTCCCTGACGATTCTACGGAGTTATTTAAAACTCTGAACACATTTCCGTTGAAGGGCGCTCTGGCGGCCTGGCGACTCATGGTGCTGGGTCACAAGGAGTGCGGCCGCATCGATCAGGCGGCACTGCTCGCTGATTTTTTTGAAGTGCTCTCGACTTCTGGGGTACACCACCCGTTCGTAACGAAGGAGGAAGTGTGTCTCCCATAGGGTTCGACAAAAGCACCCCACTTCTTCAGGGGTAAGAGACTCTGGTACGAGAAAATTCAGCACCGCCGTCGGCCAGAATTTCTTCGGGAAGTAATCCGCTGCGAGAATACTCCAGAAGCTCTTGGGCTCGGACTCAGGGTATGGCCCTGTGTTGCCCCACTTGTCAACCGGGGGCGGCTGAGGGACCGGTAATGGTACCGAGGTGGACCTCTGGGATAGTAAGCTCGGTGGTGGAGAATACAGCGAACGAGCTGACTGGCCACCGAATTCTGGGCCATCCTCTGAAGAGCGAGGTGACCTGGCCACGATGTCACGATACGACGGGCTGATAGCCACATCTTCCAGCACAGGAGTCACGGCTACCAGCGACAGGTTGTGTTGTCGCTCTACCGCCGTTGGCCCCCAAAATAGCTCATCTCTGGTAGAGGTAGAGGGCGCTTCTGGTGACGATGGCGGTGATCGCGCGGTCGAGACCTGCGGAATTCCCAAGATTTCTTCCTCCTGAATATACCTGCTGAGGGAGATAGGAATCTGGTGGACCTCACATTCCGGGAGAACGAGGCTAACGCGTCTGGTTCCTGCCCCAGTCCTTGATACAGAGGAGCGGGGAGAAGGTTCCATTGGTGAGTCGTATTCCACTTCCGAGTCGGAGAAGCGGGCAGGTTTGATCTCCACCCGGGCCTTCCCAGGATTCTTCTTGTGGCGGCGACGACCCGCTCTTGCCCCGGGGTGGTTCTTTAGGACAGGGTTGATCCCTATCAGGGAGTCTCGGGGCGGCGCTGGCACCGTGACGGAGAGGGCCCCCACTCGAGATGGCCGAGGTGCGAGGGGCACCAGGGAAAATGTCGAAGGGTACATGGGAAGGACCTCCATGATCAGCACCCATGTGGGCGGAGCCTCTGTTGAAATTGGCAGGAGCATGGGGAGGGCCTCCATGGTCTGTGCGGGCGGAGAAAGGCTTTCCTTCACTCCTCGAGTTGCTGGGGCGAGGAGGACCTTCACCGGTTGCAGAGAGGACGTAAGGAGGGCCCCCGCGTTGGAGAAGGACTGGATGGACGGTTCCTTCAGATCGGCGGTCGGGGGCAGGAGGATGGACTCCATACCCTGTATAGTGGGCACGGGAAAGGTTTCCGCGCCGAGCGTCACTGCCGCGGGGCAGGTCTTCCTTTAGGATGGGGGTAGCATGAGGCATACCTCCATGACAAACCTCAGAGCGGGGAAGGCCCACGCTCTGTGGAGTATTGGTACGGGGAGGACCTCCGTACGGGGTGATATCACCGTGGGTTAGTTCGCGGCGACCACCACTTGGGCCTGCAACCTGGAGAGTCAACCCAGCCTGCCCGGGGGGCGGTTGGGGTCTCGATCCTGGTCGGGCGAAGGAGTGCCCCTGCTTAGAGTATGCAGGGTCCCCATGATGCACGTTGGCGGTGGCTCGGGCCACTGTAGCTGTTGACGTTGACGCACCTGGGCGGGCGTCCTCAGCCTGGGCCCGGCGCTGACGTCGGGTCAGGCGAGCTGGTGCAGGTGGTGCAGGGGCATGGCCTGCCTGATCTTCCTGTGGAGTCGGACGGCGGCGCTGACGCGGCCGGGCGGGAGCTCTCGCCTGGAGCCCTTGGGTCGGGACCCTGAGCGGGCTGAGCCGGACGGCGCCCGCCTCTTCAGCGTAAGGCGAGGAGTCGTCAAGGCGTTCTGGGGACATGCTCCCGAAACGGTTGAACGTTGGGGTGGGGAGCAGGGGCTCCCTGCACGACCTGTTAGGGTGGCATTGATGGCGGGGCCTGGAGGCCTCCAGGTCCAAGCGGGCCATATCCCTAGTTGGGATGACCCCTTCCTCCTCGTACCTGCGCACGAGGTTGTTGATCACCCTTCGCTGGATGACCTCTGATGGGGAAAGGGGACGTGGGCGCCCCGTATTCCACGATGTGGCGGCCGTCGTGGCGGTAGCGGCGCCATGTGGGGTGGCTGTGGCGGAGTTTCCCCTGCCCCTGCGTAGGTGAGCGGGAGGTGATCGCGTCTCTGTAACAGCAACCTGGTTCCTGAGAAATGAAGGGATCAACTCATCAGCACTGAGAGAAAAATAATCGACAACCAGTGCCCCAGCATCCTTCCATTCTCCACGTCTGTAAGAAGGATCCACACCAACACGCTGAAAAACCGAATGCCCCACGTTCTACTGCCCTGACTTCCAGTGAGTTTCACGACAGGCCCACTATTTTCTTAGCGGGACCAGGCACCGAATATCTGGATCCGGTTGACACGTCAATCTTCTGGTGTCTCGAATGCTAATAATATCCATATTTAGGGGAAGAACTTTCACGTCGGGTTCACCATTTCTATTTCCGACGCTTTCGCCGGGGTGCGCGCGCATCCGTCTGTGGAGGAGGAGGACGCGCGACACTTTGTTGCCCCACATTCCCGCTTTCCAAAGGCGGGCGGCATTCGCTCCTTATTCAGGGACGTCTGATCCTTGATCGAAACAGGATGATGGGATGTCAGTTCTTCCTTCTGTGGATTCCTCCTCAAAACTCGTCACCTAGTCCGGGTCTCCCTTATAGATTTAATACGTAGTTTGTGAAACTCTTCCCAGTGCCATGTTTCCATGGATGCCGGTTAATTACACTACTTCTGTTGGGACATTCCAAAGGGTCCGGTAGGGGCAACAACCTTCAGTCAGGGGAGTAGTCACGTTGAGGCATCAGTAGCGTGTTTTGATGCTGGGGAACCTGGCATGTCTGTCTGTTATCCCTGGTCACAGGGCTTCTCGAGGGCGTGGAAGCCCGAGGCATCCCACATCGAGCGTGGGGAATTACATTCCATAGACATATATCTGAGGTTTTCCTCAGCTTCCCGTGTTTAACACATGGTACACTGTGAGTTTAACGTCCAGCGGAGACGGTTCAACCCGATCAAAGCATTAGCTGAAATAGATGGGATTGAGGGGTTTCCTTTGAAGGGATGCCGATACCGAGGCCAGCCCAAGGGCGGCTGTGAAGAGGAGCGTATCGACATGGTCTCACCGAGATATGATGGTCCAGGCGAGAATCAGGATGGGTGATAGATGGATGAATAGAGTGGAGGGAGAATGGAATGGGACCATCGCAAGGGCAACGGTGAAGTCGGGCTTAAGCCTTGAAAGGCTTCCTACATATCCCCGTGGCAGGGAATCAAATTCCGCGTAGTTCGGGTTGGTGCCGGTAAACCGACGTGAAGGTGGACCTTGGCCTGATGGGCATCATCAGCGTACCGATGTGAAAGTGGACCTTGGTCCGATGCGTCAGCGAACCGACGTGAAGGTGGACCTTGGTCCGATGAAGGATGAGCTTGAACCTCAGGGAGGCTTCCTACGTACCATGCCTTAACATGGATCAAAGACCTCGTAGTTCAAAGGATTGATGGAATATAGTTTAACGTCATGCAGGACGGTAGTGAACCCTGACGTGAATAAACGACGGGCAGTGGGTGTCGGAGGACCAACGTAAATGAGGGACCTTGGTCCGATGGGAGATGGGCTTGAACCTCTGGGAGGATTCCTACGTACCATGCCTTGACATGGATCAAATTCCTCATAGTTCGGATTGAAAATGGGGACTTGGCACACCGACAAAGAGACGGTCTGGGCCAATGATTGTTGGGCCTGAACCTCGGAGAGGCTTCCTACGTACCATGCCTTGAAATGGATCAAATTCCTCGTAGTTCGGGTTGTGGAATACAGTTTAACGTCATGCGGGACGAGGGTGAACCGACGTGAATGTGGTCGGAATGACCGGATGGTGGGTTTGAACCTCGTAGAGGCTTCCTACGTACCACGCCTTGACATGGATCAAAGTCCTCGTAGTTCGGGTTAGTCACAATGGCTTGCCGTCGGACTGGAATTGCAGTTTAACTTCGTGCTGGACGAAGGCAGAACTCGACGTGAATGTTGATGGGTGGTCTTGAACCTCAGGAAGGCTTCATACGTACCATGCCTTGACATGGATCAAAGACCTCATAGTTCATATGGGGCTTTGCCAGCGAACTGACGTGAAGGTGGACCTTGGTCCAATGAGTGGTGGGCTTGAACCTCTGGAAGGCTTCCTACGTACCATGCCTTGGCATGGATCAAAGACCTCGTAGTTCATATGGGAATGGGTGTGTAGTTTAATGTCATGCGGGACAAGGGTGTGCAGTTTAACGTCATGCTGGACGAGGACTTGCAGTTTATCGTCATGCTGGACGGGGGCGAAACTCGACGTGAATGAACGACCGAGTAATGTGGCTTGAACCTCATGGAGGCTTCCTATGTACCATGCCTTGACATGGATCAAAGACCTCATAGTTCAAATGGTTGGGGGTCAGGGTCGGTGCTCACTCTAAGCCCACGTGAGTCATGATCGATGTGAGACACAAGAGGTTGCAAGGACCCGACGATCACGTCGCGAAGGATGCGTCCGTGAGAAGCGAAGAGGGGATTACGCATTAGGCGGCCCATGGTGCTGGGAATTAATCCAGGATGGAGGCCCAGAGTGCGACAAAACGCAGCGAAATAGGGATTTGGGACCAATTATGGGAGGTTCCTCGTTCCCTATCACGCCCTCCACTGACCTTGGTAGTGGGGAAGTACGGAGATGCAGGGGTGCAGCCATCCGTTGGGGAACTAGGGTCGCCCTTATCCTATGAACATACGCCACTCCAATAAGGAGGATATCATCCCTTGTGGATGGGTGATTCCATTCTTGTGGAGATGAGTGGTGTAAAAAATGTTCAAGCTTGGGGGACCCTCCGTGAGAGGCACGAGGTCGGGTCACAGTTTAACGTCATGTGTTGAGGACATAGTGCTTGGCAGTTTAACGTCCTGCAGCTCGGACGAGGTGGGTTCACTCCGCACCCCTAGGACTTACATAACCGGTACCCTCTGGTCCTTGGGGAAGGGAAGGTACCAGTAAGGCTGTGGTCAAGGGGGGTTGTGGAACGAACCATCGAGGGGTCCACTTTAGCGTGGCTATGCGAAGAAGCAATAGCCGTTAGCGTGCCTATGAGAAGAAGCATTAGGCAAAGCAACGCTACGAGTGGTATTGTCCATGAGACTTTGAAATCACATCGTGCAAACCTGGAGGGTCGCACGGGAAGAGGAATTTCTAAGCAAAGGAGTGTGCTTCGCGAAGTGGAGTGCCTTGGACTTAGCGTGGGGAATAGGTGTGAGTGGAAGGTGCTTCGCGAAGTGGAACAGTGTTCGCGGAGCACTGTCTCGCGAAGAAGGGGTGCCTCGCGAAGCAGGGTCCTGCGAAGCAGTGTGCTTCGCGATGTGTAGCGATCCTGCCTTAGCATAGGGATCACTAGTACAGGTTGGGTGTTTCGCGAAGCATAAACGCTCCGCGGCTGCCCGGGTTCCCTTGGGAATCCCCTTCCTTCGCGAATTCCCTTGAGCTTCGCGAAGGGCATCCCTCTCGGAAAAGGGGCTCAAAACGAGACAAAGAAAAGGCGTCTCGCGAAGTAGAAGTACCTCGCGGAGCTCATGATTCCCGGGGCAAAGAGTGCTTCACGATTCGGGAGAGGAGATGCCGAAAGGTCAGATTGTCCGTCTTCGGGACTCAGGGGGAGTCCAGTATTTATAGGAAAGGGGCGCCGCGAAGCAGAACTCGCGCGCCGCCTCGGGTGCTTCGCGGCATGCTCGCGAACATCAACATCGTCTGCAGAGAATCACCGCCCCTGGAGCTTCGCGGTGGACTCGCGAACGTCAAATGAATTCATGGAGCATCACTGCCTCTGGAGCTTCGCGGCGGGCTCGCGAACATCAAATGCGTTCGCGGAGAGTTACCGCCTCTGGAGCTTCGCGAGACCGCGAGGCTTGGGGTGCTTCACGTCGGTGCTTCACGGCAGTGCTTCGCGAGGCAGCGTGCCAGACTTATTTTTCGTCCCTCCCTTTCGTGCAATATTTTGGCGCCAACAGTATGTTTAGCATAGATCAGTGGAATACTTGACACTATTTTATTGGGACCAACATTAGTAAGTATACCTGAAGTAACACTAAAAAATGTTGGGGCATACAAAACTCCAAAAAAATGGGAACTTGAGGATGAAACACGCTCATAATGATGAGAACATTCATACATAAGTATTTCTCCCTCAAAAATTGGTGAGGAGAGCATGATAGATAAGGAAATTATAGGAGCCAATAGTTTATGAACTCGTTGGACTAGTTTCCCTAATATATAGTATTCCACTCATGTTTTTTCATAACACCATGAAAGGTTAGTAATATTTTTTTAGAAGGTAAAACAATATCAATGTCAGAGTCCTCACACATCATCATCAACCATAGTTAGCAGAGGATGACTGGGTGTGATCCCTTTTTAATCCTAATGAGGGGTAAAGATGCAACCTATTATATACATCAAAATTGTTGTGAAAATCTATAAGGGGCATACGTCACACAAATGGTTACCCCATATATCCAAGAATTCAGAATCCCATATCTTAATGAGATGATATAGGATAGTTCTTCTAATGTTCATCCACTATTATCCACCACCATTATATAAGGTGTTGGGTAAGGAATGAAAGAAAAATAGGAAAGATAATTTAACAACTCAATAGCACTATCGATGCTTAGGGATGTTGGGTGAATGAAAAAAAATGTTGAGAAGCCTAGGAAGAAAGGTATAATGATGGATTGTTGCAGTACACTAATATTCATAATATCTAAAGTGTTCATCTACTCATCCATATAAAAATTGAAATGATATTTAAAGGTGGGGTGGGGATCTCACCTCCTGTATATGATCCAAAAAACTCATCAATAAGAGTGAGATTTGGTACATCTAGGATGATGGTTTGTCCCTCTACCAACATGGATGCCATATTCAAGGTGCATTATCTGACCCCAGTATAGGCATCACGAGATGGAAAGATCCATCCACTCAGAAACATGGTGAAAAATCTAGCTAAACCTAATTCTAGAGAAACGTTTGGCAAGGTTTTGTAACCCCATATAGTATTTTGGCTTTCATTAAGAGTGTCCCAATACAAACCCAAAATAATTTTATATTGTTGACTCTGATGAGTCCTTGTGCACCTAACCACTAGTCTCAAACCACTAGATTATAGACACAACATTATCCAATTACTAAATGGAATAAGTGAATATATATGAAGAGGGTAACCTTTTGATTTCTCTGTTGTGATCAGTAAGTTTATTAATAATAGAGAAACTTGTTTGGTATCCTACCGGAGGTTAGCTGTAGGAAGAAAACCATCATACATGTTTCCAAGAATGGTAATTTCCCTATAATTACTAGATATCCCACAAGCTAATTAAAAATTCTCCATGGGATAGTATGAAGGCGTTAATTATTGGACACCAAAGATTGATTAATTTAGTAAAAATACCTATTAGTGAATACACCATGAATTAGAAAATATTTTTTACTTGATATAAGATGACAACCTCCAACTGCTCTAGAAATTCAATGAAATTTTATCACACCTATAATTCCCAAGCCCATTAATTTTAAAAACTCCCTCAAGAAGACAAATTCCACTTGAAAATTCTACCCCCATTGAGATTTCCTCATGAGAGGTTAAATATGTATTAATTATCTTGAATAGATGGATATAAGGATATTTCATGATTATGATAATTACTCTGAGTCCACAAGGAACCATTTAGAGTGAAGTTCTTCTCTTGACCTAATTTAAAAATGATCTGTCCCATAGTAGAAATGATCACTTGAACAAGATATAAAGTTGAGGATCAGTTTCAATGTTGAATAGGGGTAATTTGTTTAACAATGGATAATCTTGAAGCTTTGGTGAAAGGAGACTCTTTAAATACCGTCTTGAGGAATGATATAAAGTTAGGGATTAGTTTCAATGTTCTTAAAAATAGAAATTATTTTCTAAATTAAAGTGGAGGCATTCATTGAATTAGACAAAGTTATTTACTAGAATCCATTTTTAAACCTCTCTAAAGTGAAATAAAAAAAATATATCAGGATCATAAAAGTGAACCATATAGTATTCTATGTAGAATATGAAGTGATTAAGCTGATATGTGGATTATGAATTACTTCAACTGCCATGCAGAACACATTTGTGTTATGTGGGAATAATTCAACTACAAAAGAGCATAATGATTTTTCAAAAAATACCAATGTGCGGATAAGATTTTTTTCCATGTGGGAAAGGTTTTCTGGAAAGGAAATACTATGTGAAGAGGTATAGTACACAAGAGAGCTCCTACCAACTACATAGCACTGGATTTTGAAAAGTAACAAATGATTTGATCCTAACAGATTTTATAGGAATGTGCTCTTCTCCAGGACCACATGTACCCCACAAAAAATCCTATAAATCATTCAACGAAACTAACTTCTTCCTCAGAATTGAATCCAATTCATGCCAATCATACCCCATTTTGAGGGGGGGGGGTGGGGGCATTTTGTTGGGTCTAGAAAAGTTTTCATGGAATACTAGAATGGTATTATGTGTTTTCCAATGGCTGGAATAAAATTAATTGAGCTATTTAAATCGTAAAGTACCATGAGTTGCAATGAAACTACACCTACCACATTGCAAACTCGTTATGTAAGTCACTGCTCTGTATAACACCTTTGTACATGGCCTCCACATAGCTTCTCTATGTACAACCCCCCCCCCCCCCCATAAAATGAAAATATTTTTGTGGGGCTAGACATAATTTACATACCCCCCCCCCAACAAATGAAATTCACTTTTTGGGGGGAAGGTGTCATTTCCAGACCCCCTGTAAACAAAAATTGCTTTATGAGGTGGACATCATTTTTAGGCCCTAAAAAATGAAAATTCGTTTGTGGGGTTAGGTTTCACCCTTACCCCCCCCCCCCAAATTAATTTTTCCTTTTTGGGGTTAGGAGACTGCCCATAAACCAAAATCCTTCAAGGTAAGTAGTTGAGATGTTACTTTCTTACCCCTATAAAGACCCCCATAGATGGACTGATGGGGGTAGAGGTTAGATAGTGTAATTATTGTGCAATTGATATGGTGTTTTATATATATACAGTCCAAGAAATTGATTTTAGTATGTAATCATTTATCATATATCGTAATGTAAAATATGGCATAAGAATCTGTATGCATGGGATAAAAAGAGATCTGCATAGTAAATAGTCCCTTTTAGAACAACCATCAACATAGAGAAGCCATTTTTGGACTATAATCTCATGAAATTCATATAGATAAAATATTTTTTATCCACCATATCACATAGAAAACAATATGCAGGATGGGGTCCTTCAATCTCAGTACCCTTTCATGTAGCATTTGGAATTACCTTGGTGACTTCATGAACTGCCCCACCAACTCTCTTTGTTAACCTCTCTTCAAAATTCGTATGCCCCAAGTGCACCCCTTCATGAAGTACCATGACAAGGCCTCTTACAAAGCCTCCAGATATGTATCATCAGAGTACAGGGCACACTAGTGAGCCCTCTAGATTATACATTTCTATGGTAAATGAGGTCATACTGGTAACCTACCTAATAAGGGGTATCCTCATAATTTTCTCAATTCTATATTACCATGTTAACAAGTATCCAAAACCTAGGAGTAGTGCGAGGGACCTCCCCATTTTAGATAGTGTGGGAGGGGGATCACATTTTCTTTTCCCTTTTGGGATAAGTGCCTTATCCTCCTCTATTCTATAGAACTTGTAGACAAGGAATCCCTCTTAGATTAATCCCATAGCCTTTATTCTAGGTCATATCTAGAAGGGTAGCCAGATGTGACTATCCTGGTTATGAAATCAAGAGAGTAGACAAACACATTCAACACCCTTTCTTTGTCCCTTCCCCCTGGCCTCGTCCACCAGTAGGAAAAAGAGATTGTGTGGTTTTCCAAATATTTGAATTCCCCTTGTTTCTCACACTAATAATGTCTCATGTGGTCTTAGAGGCTAGTTATGATCATGACATTTGCATGATAAAATGCATGTCTTGATAGAGAATCTTTTTCCAGATCTTCCTCTTGCCTTCCTTCAAAGGGCCTTAATAGGAATGGTTCCTCAAATCCATGTATCAATCTCAAATTTCTATATTTACTATGAAATAATTGTTATCCTCCTATGTGTAAGTCCAAACTAAACCTCTAACTCACTAATATTTGAGATACTCATCTTTACCCCAATCATGGGACTTCTCCACAGGTGTAAGCCCTAATAAAATAAACTACATGGGTTCTGATTCGCAACCAAATGGGATATGTATGAAGCCTCCCTGAGGTCCAAACCCAACACCCTAAATTCACCATAATGTTCTCTAGGTTATATACCTAGTAGGGTCATATCCTACATAGAGGGTCATACTCCTTTCGGGTCTCATTCATCACTATCCTTATTAGAATATATTCCCAATAACATCATGAACCCCACATGGAAGACCATATCCCTTTTGGGTCCTTTGGACTGCTTCAGTATAAGTCCCACATAAAACATTAAATAAGAATATTTCTCCTAGATTTCCTTGCTACGTGACATTAAACTACATGGTTTAGTAATATTCACAAGACCTTAAAAGGTATGTTGTGTCCTGTTAAGTGGAACCAAACTACATGGGATTTAATTCCAAACCAAATGGGATATGTAGGAATCCCTCATGAGGTCCAAACCTGACACCCCAAATTCACCATAACATTCTCTTGGTTATAACTCTAGTAGTTTCATATCCAACCTAGAGGGTCATACCCATTTTGGGCCTCTTTAATCACCATAATTAATGGATTTTAATCCCAATAATATCATGCCCCCCACTTGGAAGACCACATCCCTTCCAGGTCCTTTGGTCCACTTTATTATAAGTCCCACACTGACCATTGAATATGCATATTTCACCTAGAAATCCTTGTTTTATGATGTTAGACTTCATGGTTTTTTCCTTTTCCAATGACCTTAAAAGGTATGATGCTTTCTGTTAAGTGTCACTAAACTATATGGGCTCTTAATCTTTCACAAGGATACATACGAATCCCATTTCATGTGCTCGATCAAACCGCAAAAACAACTTCTATATTTTTGGATACTGTTAAATTCTTGATAGCCCAACTGTATTTATTAAAAGAATCATCAGAATAATAAATGACATAAGAATCTATTACCTATTTAAAAAAGGGTACTATTGATGGAGAACATGAGATACATAAAAATTTCTTCGTTGATGAAGAACCTTTTATATATATATAGATGATCATAAATTCAAAACATGCTAATAATTTTTAACATAGAAGAGACATATTCCATACTTGGGTTTCAATGAAGTATTCATGAATACATCTTAAATATATATGAGAGTCCTAGAGTAGGAAATAATTCCCCCCCAAAAGGGTGTGATGAGCCAGACCTCCCATCCTCTCGGCCCACTTGCATTCTAAAGGACTCATTGGAGAAATCCAAGTGGCTGCCTACCTTTGGAAAGTAGGTCCACAACAACTCAAAATGAGAAAAAAATTGGAACCGTGTTGGGAACACCTTCTTTCTCTCTTGTTTATTGAAAAATGAAAACTATACTCATAAGTACATACAACATACCATATTTATGATTGTAGCATTGTTAATTTTTCATAACCATAATTCCAAAATGGTTTAAAATGTGTAATTTATGTATAAAAATGAAAATTATTTCATGATTATTATTATAGAGATGATAGAATAATGACCCATTGTATCCCAGAAAACACACCATTTCTGTTATGTATTTATGAACCAAATGTACTCAAAATACCAAATGTTGAATTAACTGATTATGTAATTAAATATTTCATTTAAATAAAAAACATAGTTTAATTATAAAGTGAAAAACCTAAAAAGTTTCTTAAATAAGTAAAAAAATGATATAAGTTTATTATAAAGGAGTTAAACTATATACATGGAATGTATGGACTTGAGGTAAGATATTTCATTTAAATTTATTTTCATTGAGTAATATTTTAATGTTATATAACTAATTTATTTTATATGGTGTGTAGAATAGACTTTTAAATGTTATATCTTGAATAATTCATAATTACTTGTATTTTAAGTTTAAATTCAAATTATTTCATTTAAGGGGATTTAACTTGAATGTTACCAAGTGGTAAGAGGTTTCTTAACTCAATTTCCATTCATTGGGTTATAAATATAATTTATTGACTTTGTTATGCCATGATTATGTTCAAATTGATCTCTAAATTGTGTTATTATGTATTTAAACTTGTTTTATTTGGATTTAAATATGTGCACATAATCACTTCAAGGACTAATTTTCTCTTCAAAAGTTATGACCTTTGCAAGAGTTTTCTTTGTCTCATTCTCATTTTCTTGAGATATGTTTCATTTCAAGC
The DNA here is from genome assembly GCA_963277665.1 of Viscum album. Taxonomy (NCBI): domain Eukaryota; kingdom Viridiplantae; phylum Streptophyta; class Magnoliopsida; order Santalales; family Viscaceae; genus Viscum; species Viscum album. The sequence continues at coordinate 1,143,765,460 of OY728139.1, read as the reverse complement.
CTCATGATTTCCTTGTATAGTGTAATTACTAACTCATGTCTTAATTTTGGAATATTAATTCATGTAATTAATGGGATTTATAGATCCATATAATATTCTTTATTTCAAATAATTTTGATTCAAAAATTACTAATGTAGTAAAGAATTTATGTTTCAATCTACTTTATTTTTGATATTGTTTATGTTCAAGGTTCCTTTTGTGGAAAACATATAATCTAATTATATTGAACCAAATAAATTTTATTCTCATATAGTTATATATTTATTCTACATGTTTAGTTTTTATTCCCCCCTTATAGATTAAATAAACACTAATAAATTTATTTATAACTGATATCGATATTGTATATTCTTTTAGAATGAAAATATATCTCTCTCACATCCGTGTTTTCTAAAATGTTTTCAAGAATATTATTTTATAAATATAAATTATTTCCTAAATATATTTTCAATTATATTTTACTTTATTTTAAAATTTAAAAGGGAATTTCAAAATGTTTTCCACATGGATAAATTTATATTGTTTTTAAAAAAGCTTGAAAATAATGATTAATTTGAATGTTTACAACATGAACAGATTTTATTACCATTATTACATTACTTTTTTTGGAATATTTATTTATAAATTTCCATGGTTATTCATAAATAAAATATTGTTTCCCTCTATTTTGTAAATTTTTTATAAAATATTACCCAAATAAAAGAGTATTTTCCCTTGTTTTCAATGAAATATTTTAAATGTTATTTTAAATGTATTTCACTATATGTAATAATATTTTAATGATTCCTTTTATCCATTGGGATTATGATATTATTATACCATAAATCGTATATCTATGGATGGATTATGATGATTATTTTAAAGATATTTTCATGAATCCCATTTATTTTCCACTAGTTAACGTAGCTATACAGGACTGATGGTTTTTTAAAGGGTGTTATATTGAAAAGTAAAATATTATAAATTATTTTTTCATGAAAATTACATAAAAGTTTATGAAAATAAATGGGTGAGATCGATGAAACTTATATGAATTGAAGATCCTGATATAACTTATATAAATGGGGTTCCCAGTATAAATCTATAATGCATTGCATAATAGTCCTTATCTTCAAGTCAAGAAGGAGGGAGTTAACCTGAGTGGTTTCTCCAATTTATTTAATTGTGCTTGAGTTATTTCTAACATGAGTGAACATAGATTATAAAGATAACGTTCCAATTTACAAACATTTTTTCTTTATGCTTTCCTGTAGTTTTTTATACTTCCTTTGATCAAGATTGACATCACATGGCTCATGATTACTTAATATTAAAACTCTTGTATTTGTTAAAGATTTATTCCATGTTTCACTATTGATGATCCATGAATTGGTGGGTATGGATTATCATATGTTATGCTCATGCACATTGATTATGTCATTATAAAATTAAGATTATTATATTCCCACTGATGATATTAAATTTTTAATGATTTTGTTTAACCTTACCAAGTATTTTATCTCACCCTTATAATGTTTTATATTTCTAAAGGCTTTGAATAAAGGTTTTATGCATTTTATAATGGTTTCTATATTTTAATAACTTAGTTAGAGATGATTTCTATTTTTATAAACCAGTTTTTTATGTATCCAAGTTTTTATGTAAGAGTTTTTTATAATTCTCTATATCTCTAAGCCAATAAGGTCCTTCAATATGTAAGTGATACAATTTTTTTTATGTTATAAGTGTTTGATGGATAAAATTGGGGCATGTTTATTTCTATCAATCCAGAAATGTAAGGATAATATTTTTATCACTAGATATGAGAGTTCAGGTCCCAAGCTGTTTTAGTTGGCATCAAATGTAGGATTTATATAACATTAGAGATTATTATTTTCTAATGTGTGGTTAACTTAAGTGTTATGGATAACATCATGGGTTTGTAATTTTAAGGTTGATCATAAATTCAATGGCTTAGAAATTACTTTTGAGGATTTAAGTGATGAAATTTTAAGGTGATTAATGGTATTTTGGGATACATTTTAATTGGGTTAAGGTATGTTTAAACCTTAGATTTAACATGAAGTATTATTTTGGAATAATGATACTATAGTTTTGAGAATCTATGTTGAACGGTGTGAGATAATATTTTAGGTTAAAACATTCTTTTATGTTGAGGTTATTTTGGTTAATTATGATATAGGGTTATTTATTTATGGAATGATCTATGTTGAACATTTGGTGTTATTGTTTTATTTTGGATATTAATATATTATTTCTTTATATTAAAGTTTATTCATTTTTGGAATTATATTACCTTGTGAAAACCATTTTTGTTTGTTACTGTCTAAAGATAGTATGAATATCTTTTTAAAAATTTTATGTGATCTGATATAAGTTTGTTTTACTCCTTTAAGAATGAAAAAATCATCTAGAATACTCATTCGATATAATTTTATTGGTATAGATAGTAAATTATTTCCTTAGCTCTAGGAATAGGATCTTGAAGTAAAAAATATCATATTACCTTAATTTCTGATGAATCTATGGTATTTTTTATACCTCATTGATGTATGGTTCTTTAGTCATTAACTTTCTCATGATCAATCACTTTATTGTTATAAATGTTATCTTTGACTCCCCACAATTATTTTGACATTAATATTTTCCTCTAAGTCCTTATTTTCACTTATCACTAATGTTCTCTTATTTGGAAACCTTGTTATGTGTTATTCCTGATGACCATTATATTTCTATTTCCCCATTTTCAAGAGGAAAATTTATTAAACCTTTTAATGATGGGGGTTTTCAAAAAAGGGTTTTTACAATTTCAAAGCCTTAATTACTGAGCTCAAGTTAAATTTTTGAGAATACAGTTTATTAGGGGGTATGTAAACCCTATGATTTTAAAATAAGAATATTATGTTTGATAGCATATCAGACATGAAGCACTAAGTTTAAATGAACCATAAAATATTATTATAACCTAGACATGAAATTATCAGATATGAATTTTTATAATCATATTATCATAAATATGTATCAAGGTTTTATATAATCCAAATTTCTTCATTAATTCACAATAAATAAGTACTCAGTTTTTGGTAAACTCATTTTATGCTACAAAAATAAGTTTTTATGAAAAATGAGTTTTGTGTGTGGTTAATAAAATTAATTTATTCCATCCTTATAAATTTTATTTTATAAAAATGATATCATTTTTGAATTAAAAATTTCAAAATTATCCTATGGTGAATTTTGGGATTTTTCTAAAAAAATATTTTTCAATGAATAATAAAAATATTGACTTTTGTAAAGTTATCTTGTATTTTCATTAAAAATGAAAATTTTAATTTTAATTTGATATCAAATTAATATAAGTATTGTTTAATTAGATATAATATAATTAATTACATTTTAATCATCATTATACCTGATTTTGGCATAAGTTCTTTTTTAGGCTTAAAAATGCATTTTATTAAAAACAGTTTTTCCTTATTTTTTTCATTTAAATCATTAATTAATTTCTGAAAACTCTATAAATTGAATCCTAAAAAATGGATTCTATATTTGTAATCATAAGGTAATTTTTTTAAATATGTCCCTTTTATTTTTATGAAATATGAATAGTAATCGTGTTAAAATGTATCACATCTGTAGAGAAAAAAATTGGGTAAACATTGTTAAAACTATAGGGTAAAACATCAAAATAAACCTAAAACGTGTATTTATCCTATTTTATAAGTGTTGTTTCCAAATGGTATTTTTAAATAGTAAACTAATCTATTTATTAACATTAATTTTAAATTGGTAATCAAAGATTGACTTTTTATAATGATAAGTTATATTTTATTCAATTTAAAAACTATTTTTGGATATTTTCATTTAATGCGTGATTGGAAGATTCCATTCAGTTTTTTATTACTCCAAAAGTAAAAATAATTTTTTTTAATTATCTAAAAAAATGGAAATCGATTTATTATGTGATTTTAAGGTGAAATGATTTTTACTATAAAATTAGGTATTTTCCTAAAAATTATTTTTCATGAGTTTTGTGTTCTTATATTATATGTAATTTCTAAAAAATATATAAATTGAATATGGTAAAAAGGATTTACAATTTTGAATCATAATTTAAAAATTTTATTGGAATTACCCTTTTATTTTTGGTTATATAGTTATGTTATCATGGTAAAATCTTAAGTTATCACGATTATGGTTGAAATGAGTTTAAAGCAGTTTAACTAGGTGATAAGGCTTAAAATATATCCATAAAACTACTAAATGTGATTGGTTTTGTTTATTTCTTCCATATCATACCTTATAATATAATTTGGGGTTCCTTTGTTCCACTTAACATGATTATGATATATATATATATATTAATTAATATTTTAATAAATTCCAAGAATGACTCTCCCCTCACTTACAAAATGACATCTCCTCTCCTCTCTCCTAACACATTTTGAGCTCTCTATATCAGAAAATACCTACCCAAATCCCCAAAAAACAACCCTTACCACATCCTAGAGGTCTTTTTTTTGGAATAATACCAACTTTATAGGGATTAAGAAGTAAAGAAAAGGAGGTTGTTTGAAGAAGAGGTATACATTTAAAACAAATATTTTTATGTTTATTTATTATTTTATTTACTTAAAATATTATTCAAACATGATAAAATAATAACATCAGAATATTAAATATGCTGATATTTTTTATTTTAATGGGATAAACTGTATCCATATCCTTCCTTCAAATGTGAAATGGATCCATCATTTATGTGTACGGCGAACAACCACCTCACAAACCGATGCAATTTGTTTTCCATCACCACCTCTCATGGATGTTTATAATGATAGATTTAATGTATATATATGATATTAATGGAATAATTATCATTAAATAAATATAATATATTATCTTTTTTTTACTATTACATTCCTTGAAAAATGATAACTTCGCCCATACGTATGTGTGGATTATCATTTCCATGAAGCGATGTGATTTGTTTTTCACCCCCACAAGACACAAATGGTATATATAAAGGATTTAAAGAGAAAATATGAAATTTATTATAGAATAATAATTTAGGGAAGTTAAAATAATACTTAACTTCTTTCTATTAGGTTGATTTAATAATGAAAACGTTACACATTCATACGTACGACCTACCATCTCCATGATTGTAACATAGTTTATTTTTCAAAACTATATTTAATGGTTGGTCTTAAATGTATAATTTATTTATAAAAATTATAGTTATTTCATAATTATTATTCTATAAACTATTTAATAATTACTTCTTTGATCATGTTCAACACACCAAATCCGTTTTGAAATTATGAACCAAACAACCTCAAAACACATGATGTGGACTTAACCGATTAAGTAATTAAATATTTTATTCAAATAAATGAAAAAAATGGTTTAATTATAAATTAATAAACCTATAAAATTCTATAAAATAAGTAAATAATTGGTATAAGTTTATTATATTGGATTTATAGAACATACATGGAAATTATAGACTTGAGGTATGGGATTTTGTCACAATTTATCTTCATTAAGGAATATTTAAATGTTGTAAACATTATTTATTTTAGGTGGTGTATATAATTCTCTTTTAAATTTTATATCATGAATCCTTTATACTTCATGGTATTTTATGTTTAAATTTAAATCATTTCATTTAAGGGGATTTAATTTGAATGCTACCAAGTTATAAGAGGTTTCTTAACTCAATTTTCATTCATTGGGTTATACTTATACTTCATTTACTTAGTTATGCCATGATTATGTGTGAATTTATCTCTAAATTATTTTATTTTTTATTTAAACTTATTTTATGTGGATTTATATATGTTAACATAATCACTTCATGTATTAATTGTCACGTAAAATGTTTCAACCTTTTTAAGGATTTTCTCTGCCTTAATATCATCTTATTAAGATATGTTTAATGCTATAAACCATGATTTCTATGTATGGTGTACCTACCAATTTATGAATGAATTTTTAAATATTAATTAATTTAATTAAATTTATCTATAGAGCCATATAATATTATTTATTTCAAAGAAATTTTATTTTAAAGTCACCAATGTAGTCAAGGCTTTGTGTTAAAATCACTTTTCTTTTCGAGATTGTTTATATTCAAGGTTACATTTGGGGAAATAATATTCTATTATTTTATTAAATCACATATATTTTATTCTCCTATGGTTATTAATTTTTTTACATGTTTAGTTTCTATTTACTTCATTATTTATTAAAGAAACATAATTAATTTTTTTAAGTGATATCAATCTTTTATCTTCTTTTAGATTGAGAATCTATGTCTTCTATATCCTTGTTTTCTAAAATGATTTCAATAATTCTATTTTATAAACATAAATGATTTAATAAATATATTTTCCATGATCTTTCACCATCTTATAAAAGGTTTTAAAATTAAATTTCTTAACATTTTCCACATGAGTAACTTTAGACTCTCTTTACAAAAGTTTGAGAAGAGTGTTTAATTTTAATGTTTATAACATGAATGGAATTTCTCAGTTTTGTGGTCATACTTTTCTTGGATGAATAATTTATAATTTTCCATGGTTTTTTTAAATGAAAATATTTTCTACCAAATTTTGTAAATTTTTATAAAATTTTACTCAAATTAAAGGGTATTTTCCATTGTTTTCAAAGAAATATTCTAAATGTTATTTTAAATAAATTTTACACCATGAAAATTTAACGATTATTCTTCTTTAGTGAGATAATGATCTTATGATTCCATGAATATTATTTCTCTAGATGTATTATGATGACTACTTAAAAGATATTGTCATGAAACTCATTTTATTTCTATAGGTTAACCAATCAATAAAGGAATGATGGTTGTTTTTAAGCATGTTTTTTAAAAAGTGAAAGATTCTAAATGTTTTATTAATTAACAGTACATTGAAATTATTAATGATTAATTGAGGAGACTGATACATATTATAAAAATGTGTGATCCTGATACAACTTATATGAACGGGTGATCTCAATATAGCTCTCTAATGCATTGGGTAAAGTTCCTTGTATTTAAGGAAAGAAGGGTGTTAACAAGTGTAGTTTATATTATGGATTTAACTAGGATTAAATTATCTATGAAATGAGTGAAAATAGGTTATGGAGATAATGTTCCAAGATACCAACACATTTTATTTATTCTTTCTAAGAGTTTTTAATATTTCATTTGAACAAGATTAAAATCACATAAATCATAATTATTGAATACATTGACTATTTTCTTTGTTAAATATTTATTCCATGTTTCATTATAGATGATCTAGGTATTTATAGGTATAAATTATCTTATGTTATTCTTGTTCACTTTTATTATGTCATAATACCTTTATACTCATATTTTTCTCATTGATGGCATTTAATTATTAATGCTTATGTTTACCCCTATTGAGAATTTGAGCTCACTATTATTTTGTTTTCTATTTCCTTAGGTTTGGAAGATTGTTTTCATGAATTTTATGTAGGTTATTATATATTAATAAATTAGTTAGATATGACATAGATTTTTATAAACCAGTTATTTATTTATCTAAGTTTTTATGTAAGTATTTGTCTTAATTCTCTAAAACTATAAACCTAAATGGTTATTGTTTATATAATTGATCCAATGTTTCATTTTTATGTTATAGGTTTTTTATCAGAATCAATATATAAAAGTAAAGATGATGTTTTTATCACCATATCTGATAGTGTGGATATGGGGATATTATAAGTTAATTTAAAATGTTTTACTAACACATTTTTTTTATATTTTTAGAAGAACCCTAAAACACTTTGATACTATGGAGGAACTAGAAAACATGAATTTTTCACCTTGGATAATATAATAAAATCTTAAAGAAGGTATTCTCATCTTCTTTTAGGAGTGAAAGATAACTCTAAACACATTCCCATTGATAGTAAGTCTAGTCTTTCATTCATCCCATCCATAGTCTCACCTTTAATATCTTTCATCATTCCAATAAAACTATCATAGATATTCTTCTAAACAAGCATAACAACAATTTTATGTTTAGGATCATGATATATCTAAAATTAGAGATTAACCAATATTTATCATTTCATTGATATATTTATTTCATTACAATATTTTTATGTCTTTTTATAAGTAACATCAATGATTTTCACCATGTAAAAATTTTGATCAGTTGAAAAAAATAGAGAAATATCAAATTCATGTGATACATTAAATTAAAATTTAATCTTTAATTAGAGTGGTCCATAGAAAATAAATATTTTATGATCCATGTATACTTTTTTCTTACATTTTACATTGATAATATATACTCACTTCTTTGAAAATTGGAAAAGAATTATTCCTCTTAACACTATTTCCAGAAAAATTTTCATATGTTGGGAATTTATTTATAGTGAAAATTATCATTACATGAAATTAAAAACAATGCATTTTATAATAATCATAGGCATTAATATCTTCTTCTTATAAAAGATTCAAATAATCAATTTATGGTGATAAGAAAACATCAATATTGTTTCTAGGCTATTTTGGTCTAGAAATCATTAAACTCAACATCATATATTTCCATTTCATACAAAATTTTAGAGTTGAGTTGTAAATTACAAATAAAGTAGGCCATGAACAATGTATGCTACTAATGTTACAATATAGATTATTTTTATCTTGCATAGTCCAAGTCTAAGAATTATACATTTAATTATGAAGGTATGAAATTGTTGATCAATTTTCTTCCACTGTGGTCAATCTATTGGATAACGTAATTTTACATTACATATTCTATCATATTCATTCTATATTTACATTTTTACATATTTTTAATTTGAAGATAAATGTTTTAAATGAGTAATTATATGAATATTCAAAATTACCTTAATATGAATCTTGGTAATTGATAAATAATCCTATGAATTTTCTTTAAACTTATACCGTGATATCCTACATTTAAGACTCACTAATAGACCTTTTTGTTACTTATTATATAGTAAATAGTTTTTTAGGAAAGAATGTATCTTCATAAACCCCAAACCCATTGAGAATAATATTTTCAACACATTATAATATGAATACAGAAGATCATTGTATTCATAGAGTAAGACTTTTAATAGTCAAAGAAACTTCCTAAAACTCTTTTCACTACATCTATTTTTTAGCCTACAAGTTAATCAATATTAACACTACTTATAAAAACATAAATTTTTTACAACCAAGATATAATGGTTTTTCAGAACCACTATATAGGAAATTGATCATCAGTGTTTTCTCAATTACCTCTACTTCAATATTATGAATCATTTATTCAATTTGATAAAATTATCATATTAAAAATCATCATCATAAATAGAATTTTAATTCTAAAAAAATTTCAGCATGCCTAATCCATGGACTATAACTCAGTTAAAAACCATGAAAAATTAAATGATCTCTAATTTGTTTTCTTTGAAATCTTTTCATAATTATATATTTTAATCATTAAAAGAAAAATAGATTATTTTTTGGAACATTTTATTTAGAAAATTTATAAAAGGTATTAACTCCTTCCTCATATTAATCACTTGTTCACCTTTCATTAATCTAGCTATGACACATTATCACTTACTAAAAATTTCAGTTAATAAATATAAGTTGCTATATATTGAAATTGATTTAAAATTTACTTTAATAAATAATAATACAAACAAATAAATGTGAAATATTTCACAAATAAAAGAAAAAAATTCATAAATAAAATAAATAAATAAAATAATGGTATAAAAGTAAAAATATTACCAAGGACATAAAATTTTGACCAACAATAACATAATTTTTCATTATTTTTATTAATATATTTTGGAAATTAGATATCTGATGTTTTTTTAATATATATGTAAATATTATAACATAAATGGCCAAATTATTTTTGATTGTCAATACTTTTATTATTATTTAAAAATGTTCAATGGGAATATAAACACATGTTTTAGAGTTAAAATATAATAATTGATTAATAATTTTCTATGTATTCCAAAAAATAAAATAGTTTTTTTGAAAATATAAAATAATATAGTGACAGAGTCATGCACCAAATGAAATAGTTTTTCAATGTTTCATAGATAAAAATTCTACTATATAACAAACAAAAATCCAATAACAGTCCCATGCATATTATTTTATTCATATATAAAAAACAAAAGGCTAATTTTTTACATTGTTTCTTAGTGATTGTTTCATCCATAATATTTTCTTTTCATTATAATGTTTCATAGAAAAACATTCTATCATATAAAAATTGACACAACATGAGAAATTTATAAGTAAAAGATACCTTGACTATCATGAAACATCTAAAATATAGAGAGAATAAATTTTATAGAATATAAAAATTATATAGAAGAAACAACGAAAGACAAAAATCATAGAGAAGAATACTGATGAAAGGATAATGGAATAGAAACAATGACAAAAAAATCATAAATAGTGAGGCTAGGGATTAAAACAAAAAAAATGAGTAAGAAGAAGAAATATTTGGGGATGAAGGTTTCAAAGAAGAGAGAGTAGGTTTTTTATCTAGGGAGAAATCAAGATATTTTACTTAAAATTGAATTCTATTATTAACTAATTACTATTTTTAAAAGGTTTTCTATGTAGATTATTTTATAACTAACATAAAAAACATAGAAATTTTTTTATGTCAGTTATAATTTTATGGAATTTAAAAATAAATTTATTTTTTTGCTATTCTATAATATATGTAAAAATGAATTGTATTAAATACATTTTTAAAAGGTTTTCTATGTTGGTTGTTTTATAACTGATATAAAAAATGATGTTGAAAACATTTTTTATGTAAATTATAATGTAACTAACATTAAAAATTGTTATTATACATTAGTTATAGAATAAAAAACATGGAAACATTGGGGTTATAATGTTCTAAATTAGTTAACAATAAATAATATAAAAAATGTTCCATATTAAATACTTTTTATATTGGTGTCAACACATGAGATTAACCTGAAGACTCTATTACGATTTTGTAAAATTATAGTGATACAAAATATTAAAAAGGGTTTTTTCAAAGGATACATAATATTAAATAGAAAATGGATAAGATTTCATAATAGTAACTCAAGGTTGTGAAGAATGTGTAAGAATAAACAAGAGTCTAGATATGATACAAAGAGAAACTTCTAATTTAAGAAGTCATGTAAGAATAATTTGGAAATTACTCTAGCTATATACGAGTAAAATTAAAGTAAAGGAACTTTGTAATAATAACTCTACCAAACTCTATGTAATAATAATCTAGGAAGTTCAAATATATATAACATTATCTTATAATTATTTAAATATACATTGTATTTAACATAAGCTTTCTAAAGAATAATACAGAAAGACTAAAGGATATGTAAGAATAAATACAATCTTCTTAAGATGATTCTGAAAGTCTGATGACTATGTAAGATTAAATATAAGTCTATATAAGATTAATCTAAAAGAATTTAAGACTGTATAAGAGTAACCTAGAGACTTATTAGGCAATATATGAATAAGTTTCACTTTCATAAGAGTAATATGGGGATTATGTTAGATTAAATAGTATGTTTTAAAAATCTCGAAAGATATATCTAAGGGATTTTCATGTCTATAGAGAAATTTTTCATTGGAATTAATTCAAATATTTTTGGTCAATATGTTTAGATATTTAAATGGATAAAATTATGTAAAATTTTGAGGGATCATGACCAATTATTTCTAGAGGATTAAATAGAGGAATTTATTTCCTTTTCTGAAGTTTAAAAGTGTTAGGTATATGGATGATTCGAATGATTGCTTCTATGAAATATTTAAATTTTTATTACAATAGGGAATTAAATTGATATTTTAGTAGAGATTTAAATAAATAAAAAACTATATATTTAAATGGATACAGACCAATGATATATTGTGGATTAAATGGAAGGATATTTTTTCTATTTTTTAAGATTTAAGATGCATGTTTCTGAAAAATAATTTGAAATGAAATAATAGATATTATATTTGGAGATATTATTTATATATTTTTTGAATATTAAAACATGAATCAAGGAGATTATTTTAAAATAAAATAAATGGATTGAATAAAAAAATATAGATATCAGGTTGGAAAGAAGAAATGAGATTAGTATAATAGAATGACATTTCGATTTACAGTTTTAGAGATAATATAGTAATAAATTCCATATTTAATTTTGGGAGAAGAAAAGAAATAGAGGAGATCCAGAAAGGAAATGGAATCACTAATCATATCTAGTTTTTGATGAAATAGAGTGTAAAAAGATTATTCTGGTGTGGAATTATCTTTATCTAGTAGAAGTATAGCTGCCACTGTTATTATCTTGAATAAAAATACTCATCTCTCTTTATGAGGAGTTGATCCCATATAGTTGTGAAGAAAAAAGAGTGAAAATAATTTAGACATCAATGGAGCATAAAATATGGATTTTTTATGTAACGACTTGATCTTTTAATACGTGTTTTCCTTTAACTAGGTCAAATATTATTGATAGCTCGGTCTGCATGAAACACTAAACAAAAATGAATCTATTATATTTTTAGAAAATAAAATCTAAATGATATATTAGTATTACAAATAAGAGTAACTTAATTGTTAATTATATTAATATATACATTTATATAAAGGTTATTTTATATAAATTTACTTAATTCGTTATTGCATTTAAGAATATATATTTTTGTGTGATTTACTTTTTATTAATGAAAAATAAGTATATTATTATTAAATTATTATTTTAATAAAATATTAATTGATTAATTATAGCTATATGATTGATTTATAGAAATTATGAATAAAAATAACTAGTATTTTAAGAATTCATTTTTCTATAAAAATAGTTTTCACTATATTTGATGTTTTTAATTAAAAATTTAATTTATAAATTTTATAATTTGAATTAAAAAATTAAATTTTATTTATTTATAATGAAAATATTATATTAAGGTGATTTTTTGGTTTTTTTAAATAATCAATTTTCATGTGAATAATGAAAATACCAATTTTACTAATATCACCATTTTATGAAATTATTTTATTATATTACTACATTTAATGTTTTTGAAAAAATTTACATATAAAAATTATATATTATAAATTAAAATAAATCATTTTAAAACACGATGTATAATTTATAAACCCATTCTCAACATTTTCAAACTTTATGCAGCATTTTAATGAAAACTATTTTTTCAACTGTTTTGTTTAATTAGTTATAACATGTTGAAATGAATTTTTTGATATATTTTATTATAAAAAAAATTATATTTGAGTGATAATAATTACTTTATATTCATTGGAATCAATATCTTGGATAATTCTATCATAATCATAAATCTCCTTGCTTAAAAATACATTTGTTCAAAAAACAGGTTTTTTTGTGTTACATGCGCTTATGCTAAAAATAAGTTTCCTTAAACATTTTAATGTTATTTGATAAATTTTATTTCTTATTTATAATCATCAATTAAAAATTATCTAATAAGGCTCATTTTATTTTTATACTTTAAAATTGAATTACCTAGGTGAAAACTAGTTTCCTTAGTAAAAACCCAAAAAAATATAAAGGAAAAACATTTAAGAGTAAATGGTTTCAAAGTTGTTTAAAAAATGTGAAGAAATGATTTTTTACCTTTATTTACCCAAAAATACCGCACACTCTTATTTTTATATTTTTTCCATTGAGCCTTAAATAATAAAATTACATTTTTGAACAATAAAGGGTGTTTCCAAAACTACCATTCCCTCCACAGATAAAAGGAACACTCTTCTCTCCACCTCTCCACACTTCCAAAGCTTCTTAGGTGAAAACCAAAATCTACCATAGACTATCCTCATGATACTACCTAATTATTATAATCGTGGTTCTTTCCAAAAGACCAAGTAATGGTCTCTTGAGGTTGTACATTAAAAAGATCACCTAAAGAAAGAGGTAATATTTTCCATCGCACCTTCTTAATTCCTTTCTACTTATACCACCCCAAAATTATATTATTCATTATAGTATGATAACATAGGTATTATTAATATGTTTTTATGTTTTTATATTAATGGAATATCTATTTTATACATTCTCCTAAAACTTTTCAAAAAATGAAGATGTCGTCATACGTACGTGCAGACTATGACCACCATGAAAAACATGTTCTATTTTTCATCACCACATTTCATGTATGGTTTAAAAAGGTTATTTACCTAGTCAATATAACATTTACAACATTTTAATTGTTAATAATTGATATGATATTTTATTTTCTACTTTCTTCCCATTCTTGGTAAATGGGAGAGTCAATTGTGTGTACGTTTGGACTGCCACCTCCATGAGATGAATTTTCTCTTTCATTTTCTATATTGAATAACAAAACTAGAATTAAAATTGTATTTAATGTATAAATTTTTTATCTAATAAACTATTAACATTCAGTAATGATAATATTATAAATTTCATAAGTAATATTAGCAATAAACGATTGTAAAAAATTTAACTAATAATAAGACATATTAATGTAACTTTTCTAAATTGAATCCATTCATGGAGAACCTATTTAATTTTATAAATTATAATAAAAAAATATTAAATTCCATAATAATATTTAATTATGGTTTTTATGAACCATTTTATAACACTTTTTATATTAGTCAACATATTTATAAAAGTTTCTAAGGAATTAACTAAACAACATCAAGTAACCACCATAACCGAAAACTATGTAACAAATTAGTGACAAAGGATGGTTGATAAACCTTATAAAATGAAATCTAGATAGATAAGGTCTTTTTAAAGTTGTTAATAAATTTAATTTAATTTTATATGAGATTAAGTTCATGTTTAGAGTGCTTTCAGACATGAGTTAAGGGTTTCATCTCAAAACTTTATTCTTTGAGACACATATTCATTACTGTGCTTAATTTTATTTAAATGGAATATATTATGAGAATTGGATATATAGTATCCTTAATTATTTTTATTCATGGTATTTAACCTGAAACTTATATCTTTATCTCTTTTAAGGGTTTTTATTAGAATGTATCTTAATCCATAAGGGTTTTCATCTATATTTCCCTTTATTGAGGCATATTTTAATGTTATGAACCAATTTATTATTTTTATGGTGTATATAATACCAAAGATTTTTTTTGGAATACTATATTATTTATTTCATGAAATTTATATAACCATATGATTTTTAAGTTTCCAATAACATTTGATTAAAAAGATTACTAAAGACTTATGGGTCTTTTATAACTAAATCTCATCTATTGAGTTATAATGTTTTCCCTTGAATTTTGTCTTTCATTTTATAAGGTATACCCTATTTATATATTGGGAGATAAATTTTTAATTCAATCCTTCCATATTGGTTAGTTCTAATATTTTTTTTTCATATTCCACTATGTTAAGAATAATTCTCATCTATTTAAATGAATTTCCCCCCTCCTTGTACATAATTTCTCTTACTACCAATGATATTATTTTTAATTAGAAGTGTTGGTCAGAGTGGACACTCAAGAGGGGGGTGAATTGAGTTCCAATTAAAATTTTTGTTTACAATTATTTCTATTAAAATACCTTAAATTGAATAACAAGATAATCTGTAGTGAATTTGTTTTATAGTAAAGGGTCAGTTAGGTTCTCCAAGATTGATTAGTTCTCAGTTAAACTAATCTGAAGATTAATTAAATTTTGAAGCTAAACTAATACTTTACAAAACATACTAACACTTGATAGATTAATTATGAAATAAACTTTAAAATAGTTGTGTATTTCAATGTAACAACAGCGGAATATAAATTAGATATTGTATACTTTAAACTTAAACAAAAATTCACAGCAGATATAACCAAGAGGTTTAGTCTTAATCCTAGACTTAGTCCTCTAAAACAATTTATATAAATTTGATCCACACCCTGGATCAGGGTTAACAACAGTTCAAAAACTTTCCAGGTCCTAAGACCTCTACCACTATTCTTCGTGGGAAAACAAAGACAACAACACATAGGCTTTCCACGTCCTACTTGACCTCTACCACTATCCTCAGTGGGACACAAGAAGGTGTAGGAAGTTTGGAATGAGGATTTAGTATCCTCTAATTTAGCACAGGAGACAGTGTGTGTGTAAAATAAATAGGGTATATACAATGCTCGAAAGTAAACCAAAGAATCACTAAGCGTAAGTATGAATGAGTTTAGAAAATCTTTAGTGATTGGCAGTGCAGTTCTGGACTCATTGGATTCAGCAGAAATGCTTCTGAGTCCTTTTATGATTTTTCTGTTAAAAAACAGAGTGTCGTGGTTCAGCTTGGTGTCTTTCACAAGTGAAGATGTTCTATTGATTCTTCGTGTGTTCTTTAGTTGAGTTGGATTGCACGCATGAGAGTTCTTTTAAGATATTGCAATCTGTTCTTCAGTTGTGCTTAGGATTTCTCTTTTGTTCAGTACAGTGCACTCGCGTGTTTCTCTTGTCGCGTGTGTATTCTGTATTTGCGCATCTGTGTGTATATGCTTCTTGGGAACACTATTCTTTATCTTCTAGTTCATGAGGTTTAGTCGACAGGTTCCCATGTATTGCGTGCCTCATACCTCGTACAATGTCTACAAATAACATTAAATATATCAGTGAATTAAAGGTGTCAAATATGACCGTTAAAAAGTTAAATAGAAAAATGACAAAAAGGTTTAGTAACGGTGTCACATTGGTTATGAAAACAGTGTCTCCTTCATGGTATCTCCGTGTCACGGTCTTTTTTTCATGGTATGTCCTTCACGGTATGTCCTTCATGGTGTCTGAGTCACGGTTTCTCCTTCACGGTGTGTTCTTCATGGTGTCTGACTCACGGTTTCTAGCTTCGGGTGCCTTGTTGATAGTGTTTGGATTCATGGTGCCTTGATGACTATGTCTTTCTTACTGTGTTTGGCACTTAAACAAATACGGTATCTGTTCTTAGTGTCTTGCTTCACGGTGTTAGGATTACTATGTCACGGTGTCTCATGGATCACAGTGTCTGAGACTTATGCTTCACGGTGTCAGGTTTCACTATAGCAGGGTCACGGTGTCTGTGTCTTTCTCAATGTGTCTGTCTGACTGTGGCAAGCTTCACGGTGTCTTGTACTTAGGAAAATAACTGTGTTCAAACTTAAACAGTAATATGCATAAAATGGATTGATCTTAACCATTATACAATATAAGATAACTTGAAACATAAATACACATGATTAATAAGATATGTGAGATTTGTGACCAATGATAAGATTTGTAATTATTATTAAGATTGGTAAATCATAATGAGATTTGTGATCAATGATATGATTTGTAATTATTAATGAGATTTTTGATCAATGATAAGATTTGTAATTAGTAATGAGATTTGTGATCAATGATAAGATTTGTAATTAGTATTGAGATTTGTGATCATTAAAAGATGATTAATACATGAGGATTCCAACAATATCCCCCTTTTTGATGATCAAAAATCATGTATAGGTAAAGTATAAATTAAATGCAACTACAGAGAAAGTGACATATAGAATAACATATTCTAGAATAACACATAACTTAGAATACTTTTTATCCCCCTTTTGGGATTATCAAAAAGTTAAACAAAGAGGGAAAAAAACAGTGCATATTTAATTAAAAATGTCCGGAATACACCATTCAGTAGAAATAAAAACAATAAACAATCAAATACATCCCCATCAAAAAGAAAGTAGTCACTGGGCTTCTTCAGGGATTGGCCTTCTCTTTTCCTTTATCATTTGCTGATGTGAAAGAAGGCATAGAGGTGGTAGACAAAGAAGGTAAAGGTAGACATTCAAAGATAGAGGGAGCCAAAGATGGAGCTATAGAAGATCGAGTCTGTGGCTGATCATGAATGACTGACCTGATTTGAGTTAGATCTTGGCTAACTGACATGTCGGTGGAGGCTAAAGCAGGTAGTCTAGGTCTAAGAGGGGCAACCGCTGGAGCAACAATTGCAGTAATTTGGACATGGAGAGAGGGCTTCAGAAGGTTGATGAAGTCTATGATAATTTCTCCTCCATATTGCATAGCCTTTTCAAATTCATCTTTATTCTCCATGAAATTTTCCATCAATCTGGTGAACTCAGTTTGCTTCTGAACTTAAATTTTGAAAGCCTGAGTCACATGACGTATCTTCAAATTTTCCACAAGACACTTAAAGTGATTTTTCATATCAGATTTGGAGAAAATCCGGTTGAGATAAAAATATATCTTCTTGGTGATCTCCTGTTGAGCATCACAGGAAATTTTAGCATGAATTCGAATCAGGTCATGTGCTCTATCACTGTTCTTTGAAACTTCAGATAAAGGAGACAAATCAAAACCACTAAAGGCATTCTAAATTTCTTCCTTGATTAAATATTTGAGCAAAGAATCATCCAAAGAAGGTGTGGAGGTTATACCAGAGGAATGAGAAGCCTTGACAGCTACGGTTAGAGTTTTGAGCTGTTTCAATACCTTTTGAAGACAACCAGTGTATTCATCTATAAGTTTATTCAAGTTCTCCACTAGCTCTCTCATTCGGTGCAACATCTAAGTGTGCCTTTCTCCAATATTTTCATCAAAAGATAGAAGGTATGGATGAACCTGAGATACGATATCTCGAGAAATGTTGGAAACAGTAGGTTCAGGAGAAGTAACAACAGGTGCAGGAGTAGGAGCAGGCTCTGATCTTGAAGACAGTTATTTCTGCAGCTCTGCTACCATACTTTTCAAAGTTGCAACATCAACACTAAGCAATTTATTTTCAACCTTTACCTCTTCAATTTCATGGATCATCCTAGGTTTAATGTTTAGAATAATGTTTTCCACAAGCAGCGAGGCATCTTCCTGGATTAGTTGAGTCACATGACGAGGTTGATAGGACAAGATCTTCTCCACTTCAGCTAAGATTGTCTCTCCAAAAATTTTCAAATCGGCCTTACTTACAAAAGATTTCTGATCAGGTAAAGGTGAAGGTGAAGGTGGAGGTACAGGTGCTGGTTCTGGTTCAGGGTGAGTGAATGACTTCAATTGAAACAAGGAGAAAAGGTCAAGTCCAGGTGTAGTCACTTGTTGTGATTCACTCACATCATAAAAATTGGGGAATTCATACTGAGTATACACAGAGTATGACTCAGTGGGAGGAGGTATACCAATAGATTCAGATTCATCAAACTTAGCTGTATTAGGTTCAAGGTTTTGAGGTTCCTCCCCCTCAACAGGTGCTTCCATTTCAGAAACTAGAGGCTCAACAATTTGGTCAAGATCTACAGGATCAACTCTAATCTCTTCAGTTATTTCTTACCTTTCCAAATGAAAGGAAATTTCTATCCTTTCTTCAGAAGAGGGTATGTACTCAGGAATAGATTGTTCCTCAGGTAGAGAGTCTAGACTTGCTTCATTTTTAGCAGGAAGTTCTTCTATATTTTCTTATTCCATTATAGGGAGTTCTTCTACAACAGGATCTATCTCTACCATGGATTGTTGCTCAGATTTAGAAACAACTAACTCTCTTATAGCTTTAGATTAGGTTTCTTGATTAACATGGGCAGGAGGTACTTCTTCTTCAAGCACAACAGAAGGACCAACAATCCTTTCCTTTTCAACAACAACCTATTTTCTTGAAACTTCAGCAGGAACAACAGTCCTTTCTTTCTCAACAGGAGCTGCTTCCTCATGAGGTATTTCAGCTTCTTCTCTATGAGGTACTCTAGCTGCCTTTTCTTCTTCTTCTTCCTCTTCTAGAAACTCAACCACCTCATCTGGTTCCAAACCAGGATCAGTAATGTTTTTAGGCCTTGTAGGATAATCCACAGGATTGGACTTTTGATAAAACTTTTCATTATCTTCAACCCACTGCTTCTTCCAGGGGTTCCAGTTTATCTTCATCCTTCTGATGGTAGGCTTGGATAAATAATACTCAAAATCCACAAGCTTTTCTTCATTTGGTCCAACTACTCCCTTGGAAACTAACATATCTGAAATCATCCTTGAGTAAAACAGGGAAGTGGATTTGGAAGTGACCTTAATCAATTCACACATAGGGTGAATGATATATTTGCACAAATTTATCTTATGGCCATTCTTCATCAGATGAATCATAAAGACATCCTGATACTTCAAAACAACAATGTATTCTTTCTTTGGGATAATCAAATTTTGAAGAAACTTAAACAACAACCTTGTCTCCCCATCCAATTCAGCTGCTATGACCCTTATCTTGGTGCCATTTCCAGTTATAATTTACAAGGAATTATCTAGGTAAAAGATGTCGGTTGTAGGAGGAGGGTCTCTTTGGTAATCATCACAAATCCCTTCATGAGGAATCCTTAGGCATGCAACCCATAACCTCAAAGAGAAAGCGCATTTTTGACCATTGATCCAACTTTTCACCATAAAGCTTTCTCCAACATCAAAGGAAAAAATTTACATACTAATAGAACTGTGAAACCAACCTCGAGTAAATAGGTCTATCCTTCCTCGAGAACCATTCGATCCATCCTTGTTCTCTTAATACTTTTAGGACTAAAGACTGGCGGGACGAAAGCCACTCAGGGCATATTTCCTTCTCAGGAGCAACAGTACAGCTTACTAGGTTAGGATTTAGGGGTCTTTCGATAGCTGTTTTTGGAGCTATCTTCTTCTTCTTTGATCTTCGCTTATCAGGGGTAGATGAAGATGAATGCTTCATCCTTGACATTCACTTAAGATTTAGGCGAGAGATAAGAATAGAAGGTTTTCAAGGTTGAGAAGGTTCAGGAGAGAGCTCAGGTGAGGAATCGAGTGAAACCCTTATGTTTTATCATTTGGGAATGTCAAACGTCACAAAAATAAAAACGCGGGAAAGGAAATTGCGGTGAAATAAAAATTACCGCGATACAGGTTAGAAAAAATACATAAATAATCTTCACTGTGAGACCGTGAGTATTCGTTATGGTGCGAGGATAAGAGGTCATCACGGTGAGACAGTTAGTGTTCGTCACGGTGAGACAATGAGTGTTCAGTTTAGTCACGGTGAGACAGTGAGTAAACTTTTTTGTCACGGTGAGACAGTGACAGACCGTGAACATAGAGTGTTAACTATGAGACCATAAACATGAGACAGTAACCAAGAAATAGTGAGCATGAAATATTAAAGTAATTTATAGCACAATATTAAACAATAAGACCAGTAAGATATCTATTTGTGATTGATCATGCCAAGATCATGTTTGATGTAGTCTAATCTCTCAGAATTTAATGGTTTAGTGAATATATCATCAAGTTGATATTCAGTACCATTGAATTCCAAATTGATATCACCTTTTTGATAATGATCCCTCAAAAAGTGATGTCTTACATCAGTATGTTCTTTCCTATAATGTGAAACAGGTTTTTTTGAAATGTTAGTAGCACTTGTGTTGTCACAATTTATTGGTACATGTATGAATTGATATCCATAGTCTAGTAATGTGTGTTTCATCCACAAAATTTGTGCACAACAACTTCCAGCAGCTATGTATTCAGCTTCTGCAGTAGATAATGCAACAAATTTTTTTTCTTACTACACCATGATACTAGTGACTTGCCTAAAAGGTGACATGTCCAGAGGTTCTTTTTCTATCTAACTTACAGCCATCAAAATCAGAATCAGAATAACTAACTAGTTCAAATGATTTTCCTTTTGGATAGAACAGTCCTAGATTGGGTGTATGCTTGAGGTATTTTAAAATTATCTTTACAGCATTTAAATTTGATTCTTTAGGGTTTTCTAGAAAACGAGCACACATACACACACTAAACATAATATCAGGACGACTAGCAGTTAAGTAGAGTAGACTTCTAATCATTCCTCTATTAGTGGTTTGATCAACAGATTTTTCATCTTCATCAAGATCCAACTTATAGGTGGTACTCATGGGAGTGTCACTAATTTTAGTGCTATCCAATCCAAAACGTATTAGAAGATCTCTAGTATATTTACTTTGAGTTAAAACAATCCCATCATTATTTTGAAAAATTTTAAATCCAAGAAAGAATTTTAGTTCACCCATTAAACTCATTTCAAATTCGTTTTGCATCATTTTAGAGAAATCAATACATAATGAATTTTTTGAAGATCCAAAAATAATATCATCTACATAAATTCGAACAACTAAAACATCTTTAGAAATTTGTTTTATAAAGAGAGTAGGATCATCTATTCATTTTGTAAAACCTTTGGAAATTAGAAAAGTACTTAATCTATCATACCATGCTCTTGGAGCTTACTTTAAACCATATAAATCTTTTGATAATTTGAAAATATGATTTGGAAAATGAGGGTTTGTAAATCCAGGGGGTTGTTCAACAAAAACATCCTCAGCTATATACCCATTTAAGAATGCACACTTGACATCCATTTGATATTTTTTAAAATTCAGATATGCAATATAAGAATGTAGAATTATAATGGCTTCAAGTCTTGATACTGGAGAAAAAGTCTCCTCATAGTAAATTCCTTCATCTTGACTATAGCCTTGTGCAACTAACCTAGCCTTGTTTATAACTATGTTTCCAGCTTCATCTACTTTATTTCTAAACACCCATTTAGTGCCTATGACAAAAGTGTCCTTGGGTCTTTCTACTAGTTTCCAAACATTATTTCTTTCAAATTGATTAAGTTCTTCTTTCATATCAATTACCCAACATTCATCATTAATGGCATCATCAATGTTTTTAGGTTCAAGTTGTGACAAGAAAGCTTGATGTTCAACCAGATTTCTAAGAGAAGCTCTAGTCTGTGTCACTCTATCCAGATTTCCTACAACAGCATCTAAAGGATGATTCTTTAGAATCCTAGTTGATCTAGTAAAGGTAGGACTATAAATTTCAGGTTCTTCTCTTGGTTTGGGTTCATTAAGATCAGATTATGAAATATTTCCAGAACTGGTTGTCTTTATAGCAGGTTCATTGAATTTTTCATTAAGGTTCAGAACAGAAAAATCTTATTCAAGATTTTCAAGAGATGACTTAGGTTCAGGTGGATCAGTTTCATCAAATTTGTTGTGAACAAATTATTCCACACACTTGGTTCTCTTATTGAAAACTCTATAGGCTTTGCTAGTTATATAATATCCTAAAAATATTCCTTCATCACTCTTAGAAGCAAACTTGTCCAGATTATCCTTGGTATTAAGAATAAATACTTTTCAACCAAAGACTCTAAAGTACCTAACTTTAGGTTTCCTATTGTTCCAAAATTCATAAGGGGTCTTTTTGAGAACAGGTCTGACTAAGACTCTATTGATGATATAACAATATGTATTTACAGCTTCAGCCCAAAAGTAAATAGGTAGGTCATACTCATTAAGCATAGTTATAGAAATTTCTTGAAGGGTTCTATTTCTTCTTTCTACTACACCATTCTACTGAGGTGTCCTAGGGGCAGAGAAATTGTGAGTATAGCCATTTTGTGAGAAAAAGGAGTCAAACTCATGATTTTCAAAATCACGACCATGATCACTTCTAAGGGTCTTAATATTAAGTCCACTAAGGTTTTCTATAGACTTGGAGTATTTAATAATGTAAGAACAAGCTTCACTTTTGTGAGCTAAGAAGTATACCCAAGCATATCTAGAAAAGTCATCTACTAAGATATAGACATAGTGCTTCCCATTTAAACTAGAAACTCTAGAAGGTCCAAACAAGTCCATGTGAACCAAATCGAGAGGTTGATAAGTTGACACTTCTTTCTATAGTTTGAAAGATATTTTGTGTTGCTTTCCCTTTTGACAGGGATTACAAACTTTGTCATTTGGAAACTCAAGTTTCGGTAAGTCTCTAACTAAGTTCTTCCTAGTCAGTTTTCTAAGTGAATGTATATTACAGTGTCCTAATCTTCTATGCCAAAGCCAAGATTCTTTATGAAAAACATTTAAATAAGTAATGTTTTTAGCTAAATAATTCAAATCAACTGCATAAACATTTTCATTTCTCAAAGCAGAAAATACTAAAACATTATTAGAATTAAAAAAATTACAAGAATCATTTTCAAACTTAACATTAAATCCATCATCACGTAACTGAGAAATACTTAATAGATCATATTTAAGTCCATCAAAAAATAAAACTTTAGAAATTAAAACTGAGTTAGTGTTACCAATTTTTCATAGGTCAATGATCTTTCCTTTAGAATTATCACCAAAGGTGACATAGCCTCCATCAAACTTTATTAAGCTCTTGAAGCATGAATAATCCCCAGACATATACCTTGAACATCCACTGTCCAAGTACCATATCTTCTTATGGGAACTCTTCAAACAGGTTTCCTACAAAATAGTTTTAAACAAAGAATGATTTTGGTACCAATATTCTCTTGGGTCCAGAAAGGTTAACAACAAAAGTTTTAGGTACCTAGATTTGTCTTATGGGTCTCATATAATCAATAGATTCAACAGATTTTGAAAGATAAACTATATTTGATCTATAAAAATGTGAGTAACTAGTTGAAGCATATGAATTTCCAGAACTGGAACTATCAGAATTTTGTCCAGATTTAGAAATAAATCTAGTTTTAGTGACCTGTCTCTTTCTTGGCTAATAGCCTAATACAGTAGTATAATTTGATGCAACTTTCTTACCAAAAATTTGAGTAAGTGTATCTTTTCCCTTTTTTCATTTTTCTAAGTCCTTTCTAAGTTTCTCATTTGACATTTTTAGTTCAGTATTTTCCTTCAATAGTTGAGCATTATTTTCCTTTTCTATATCAAAGGAAGATTTAACATTAGCAGTGAGAGCATGCTGTTTCTTCAATTAATTATATTTGTCCTTTTGTTCATTACATGTTTCTTCTATCATGTTTCAATATTCAAATATTTTCTCACTAAACATGTTTTCAGATTCAGAATCAGAATTAATTCCATAATAATAATCATTCAGCATAGGGTAAACAGGTACCTCAAAAGTATTGGTCATGAAACACATGTTGGAACGATTCTTTTCAGAATCAGAAACTTCAGATTCACTTATGCTATCTTCTGAAGAACTCCAAGTTGCTTTCATTTATTTCTTGTACTTACTATCCTTGTAGTCATGTTTCTTATTGAACTTTAATTTTGGACAGTCTTCTTTAATGTGACCTTTTCTTTTACATTCATTGCAAACAACCTCATCACTCTCATCAACTTTCTTGAAATCTTTCTTCACATGTCCTTTGTTGTCATATTTACCTTTGTAGTTTGATTTTATGAAGAATTTATTCATCCTATAGAATTTCTTAAATCTCCTAGCCATCTGAGCCATTTATGCATCACTGTCATATTCTGAACTTTCACTTCTTGAGCTTTCAGTAGGTATGTGAGTTTTCTATTTTTCCATGCTCTTTGAAGCAGTAGACTTAAATTCCACTAACTTCCTTTTAGGTTCATCATCTTCCTCCTTATTCACCTTGAGTTCTTCCCCATACATCATAAGCTTTCCAATAATCTCTTTAAAAGGAAGAGCACCAATGTCACATGATTCTCTGATTGAAACAGAAGTGCCTCTCTATCGGTCTGGTAGACATCTCAATATTCTCATGATTTGTTCCTTTGCTGGAACAACCTTTCCAAGTGAGATCATAGTGTTGAAAATCTCATTTAACCAGAGATACATTTCAGAGATAGGGTCATCAGTATTCATTTTAAAATTATCATATTTAATAGTATAAGCGTTTAATCTCATTTCTTTAACATTGGTTGTTCCTTCATGAGAAACACCCAAGGTATCCCAAATTTCATAAGCAGTTTTACAAGAAGATATTGTATTAAATTCCTCATCTCCTAGAGCACAGTACAAGGCATTCATAGATTTACAGTTATTATTGTAATCAGTATTCGTAGGTTCATTCCAGGTTGTTCTTTCAGTTTTTGGAATTTTATATTGTGTCTCTATAGTAGTCCAGATATCAAAACACATACTTTCTAAATTAATTTTCATTTTAAGTTTCCACTGGGCATGATTTGTACCATTAAAGAAATGTGTCATGTTGTTAGCAACACCTTCTAGTCTATTATCCATAGCTAGATTTTAGAAATTAAATTTAAAGAGATAAAATTTAGAATTAACATAAATTTAAGATCTTTATGGATGAAACTAAAATCAAAGTTAAAAAAATAGAGTATTTTGAAAACTTTGAAAAATAAAAACACCCTCTGATACCAAATGTTGGTCAGAGTGGACACTCAAGAGGGGGGGTGAATTGAGTTCCAATTCAAATTTCTATTTAAAAATATTTCTATTAAAATCCCCCAAATTGAATAACAAGATAATCTGTAGTGAATTTGTATTATAATAAAGGGTCAGTTAGGTTCTCAAAGATTGATTAGTTCTCAGTTAAACTAATCTGAATATTAATTAACTTTTGAATCTAGAATAATACTTTACAAAACATAAAAACAATTTCTAGATTAACTATCAAATTAACTTTAAAATAGTTGTGTATTTAAAATTAACAACAACGGAATATAAATTAGATATTGTATACTTTAAACTTAAACTAAAATGAACAGCAGATATAACCAAGAGGTTCCGTATCAAGACAAGACTTAGTCCTCTCAAACAATTTATATAAATTTGATACACACCCTGGATCAGGGTTAACAATAGTTCAGAAATTTTCCAGGTCCTAAGACCTCTACCACTATTATTCGTGGGAAAACAAAGACAACAACACACAGGCTGTCCAGGTCCTACTTGACCTCTACCAATATCCTCAGTGGGAAACAAGAAGGTGTAGAAAGTTTGGAATGAGGATTTAGTATCCCCCAGTTCAGCACAGAAGACAATATGTGTGTAAAATAAACAGGGCACACACACTGCTCGAAAGTAAACCAAAGAATCACTAAGAGTAAGTATGATTGAGTTTAGAAAATCTCTAGTGATTGACAGTGCAGCTCTGGACTCGTTGGATTCAGCAGAAATGCTTCTGAGTCCTTTTCTGATTTTTCTGTTAAAAAATAGAGTGTCGTGGTTCAGCTTGGTGTCTTTCATGAGTGAAGATGTTCTCTTGATACTTCATGTGTTATTCAGTTGAGTTGGATTGCACGCATGAGAGTTATTTTAAGATCTTGCAATGTGTTCTTCATTTGTGCTTAGGATTTCTCTTCTATTCAGTACAGTGCACTCACGTGTTTCTCTTGTCACATGTGTAGTTTGTATTTGCGCATCTGTGTGTATATGCTTCTTGGGAACAGTATTCTTTATCTTCGAGTGCATGAGGTTTAGTTGACAGGTTCCCTTGTATTGCGTTCCTCGTACCTCGAACAATGTCTTCATATAACATTAAATATGTTAGTGCATTAAAGGCATCAAATATGACCGTTAAAAAGTTAAATAGAAAAACAACAAAAAGGCTAAGAAACGGTGTCACAGTGGTTATGCAAACGGTGTATCCTTCATGATATCTATGTGTCATGGTGTATCCTTCACGGAATGTCCTTCACAGTATGTCCTTCATGGTGTCTGAGTCACGGTTTCTCCTTCATGATGTGTTCTTCACTGTCTGACTCACGGTTTCTGGCTTCCGGTGCCTTGTTCATAGTGTCTAGATTCACGGTGCCTTGATGACTTTGTCTTGATAACTATTTTTGGATATTAGAAAAATACGCTATCTGTTCTTAGTGTCTTGCTTCATGGTGTCAGGCTTACTATGTCACGATGTCTCATGGATCACGGTGTCTGAGACTTAGGCTTCACGGTGTCAGCTTTCACAATAGCAGGGTCACGATGTCTGTGTCTTTCTCAATGTGTCTGTTTGACTGTGTCAAGCTTCACGGTGTCTTGTACTTAGGCAAATAAATGTGTTCAAACTTAAACAATAATATTCATAAAATGGATTGAGCTTAACCATTATACAGTATAAGATAACTTGAAACATAAATACACATGAGTAATAAGATATGTGAGATTTGTGACCAATGATAAGATTTGTAATTATTATTAAGATTGGTAAATCATAATGATATTTGTGATCAATGATAATATTTGTAATTAGTAATGAGATTTGTGATCAATGATAAGATTTTTAATTAGTAATGAGATTTGTGATCAACGATAAGATTTGTAATTAGTAATGAGATTTGTGATCATTAAAACATGATTAATACACGAGGAGTCCAACAAGAAGAATAATTATTTTTTATCTCATGTAAAATTTATATTTTACTTCTTATCTTTTCAAAATAAATATTTATTATTTTATTTTAGGATGTGGGGTTTTAAAAAATTTGTTTTAAAACATAAAAAGTGATCTTCCATACCTCCTTCGAGAATTATCGGTTACACATTACCTTTATTTTTATCCATTTTATAACATTTTATTCTCATATACCTCTTAGATTATTTTATATATATCCCTTAAATTTGTAACTAATTGAATATAAATTTCACTACTGGGTTATACAATTTTTTAGTTCCCTTAGAAATCACCACTTTTAAGAAAACCTGATTTAAGAAGACATGCCTATTTCTGATCTCATGCCAAGAATAACCCTCATAAAATGTTTTTAAACCATGATTATCTTTTGAAAACAAAATATATTTTATGGAGGAACCTATTGGTTCAATTATGGTTTTATGGAAAACTATATTCTCTTTCCTTTTTTTAAAAACATCCTTTTACTTATTTCAAAAGGATTCACCCAATTAGTTCACGCTCATTATTTCTTTATCAGATCCTTCTCATGATTTTTCTATATTGAAACTCCGTATTCATGACCTAAGTTCCATTTTCAATTATGAATGTTCAAAATTATTTAATTCCTTATTCTCTTGGGAATCTACATGATATATCCTCTGGTTATTTCTTAAGACATGATTGTGAAACCCACTTGCCTCTCATGGGTATTGTCATGCTTATGATTTATGTATAGTCTATATTTCCTTTTGTGGAACACATAAGATTATACATATTAGAATTGTGATAATCCTATGTTGTGACGATTTGGTCCGTTATTTCCCTCTAATGTATTGGGTAATGTTAATGTCTCATGATATTCCATGTATGGTGCATTGGTGGTTATGCAAACAACACTATGTTATATTGGTAGTTAGCCTATGTTTTGACAAGTGGGATCGTTATAGCCCTCTAATTCATTGTTTATTCTTAATGTCTCATGAGATTCCATGTATGGTGCATGAATTATCATCCAATCCATGTTGTGTTATGATCGTGTTTGGATTAATTTGTGAAAGTTAGGTCTGTTATATCTCTCCAATGCATTGGGTAATGTTAATGTCTCATGAGCTATCAGGTATAGTGAATTGGTGGTTATCCTAATAACACTATGTATGGAACACATGTGGTTAGATTAAGAAAACTATGTTATGATAGTAATTATCCTTTGAACATAATGATTATGATCTCAGATACCCAATATTATGTTTTTCTGGCAATTATCCTTGACATTTTCTTATGATGTCATGCATTATGATGTTGCCACATGCCTATGATTATGTGATCTTATGATTTATTTTTCTTCTTCCATGTTTTAATTATTATGATCATTATATTTATGATATCATGTTATTATTATTGAATCATATGTTATGATTTATTTCCATGTCTATTCCTTTATTGGGATTTATAGCTCACCCCTTTCCTTATGTATTTTTCACCAGGGTATCCGATTTATTTTTAGATGATCTATAGATGTTAGAAATACTATGTGAAGTTTTAAATAAATATTTTGTTATTTGATTTAATATGATTTATTTATGTATATAATCTTCCAAATATACTAGAACTCTCGATCATTGAATTATATTTTTGGTAAAGTATGTTATAAATCTTGAAATAAAGTGTGTTTAAGTCCTGAGTCTCTATTGTTGGTATCTGAGAAAAGTCTATTTATTTTTTGAGATTAAGATGACAAAAAATTAGTGAAACCTTAGGGATAAGTCTGAGGAATATGTCTAATTATAGGATATGATCTTATACTTTTGGTAAAGTATTATGTGTGTGGTTTTCCTAGCTCTAAATCCCTATCTAGATACTATGAGTGGATACAAAATTTAGCACAAATGTACCAAGGGGTAATAACCCAAAATGGTGTGTTTGGTATTAACTCAATCATCACTTGGTTCACAAAAAATATGCCTAACCAAGCACCTAGTTTGAAACTAGTGTGGCATATTATTTTTTTAATCATATTCCCTTTATGAACCACAATGAAGGATTTATTTATTAGTTACTTTGAGAGACTTAGTTGAGAACTATTAGAGGACCCAACTTAAGGTAAAATAAGGTGAATCTTGAATTATATAGTTTGAACCATAGATTATATAAGTTGATATAAGAATGAAATAGGTTAAACTATGAATCATATAGGTTTAAAAAAGAGTGATATAACATGAAATAAAATAATTATAGGCTAACATGTTGGTGTTATAAAGAGAGGAATCTTCAGGTTAAACTTCCCTTTGGTTATTTAGTATACTTATCTTATGTTGATAGTTGTCCATCACTCATTGTTGACACTATATTTTTTAAAAAAGAATGAAAATACTAAAATTAAATTACCTCGTGAATGCAAAGAAAAAAGGCATAAAAGGATCCAATTCACCTAGGTTGAGCAACATGAACCAACTGCATGGTCTGTAATCTCGTGTAGATCTAGGTAGCGTGAGAAACTTGCATGGAAGACTAGAATAATATTTCTATGCAATGGACTTGTTTGGAAAACCTCCATAGCCTAGGGTCTTGAGTTTTCTGATAAATAGGACCCTTGTGATCCCTATTTGGAATGATTAGAAGAAAAAGAGACTTCTTGAATCTCTGCTCACCCCAGTCTCTCTCCCAAGTCCTTTAAACACTCAGTTAGAATCCTAAACCTACAAAACAAGAGGTAAATAGTAAGTTTTAACAAATTGAGCTTACTCATGGTCTAAAATATGAGGAAATATGATAAGAACCATCCCAAGCATTTAAAACCACTAAGTTTAAGGACCTTAACTTATCTCAAAACTTGACCACTAGTTATTAAAAAGGCACCTAAGGAAACCCTTAAGGTTCTAAGAAAGGTCTCTCCCAACTAATATTTCCCAGGTTTTCCCTCACCCAAGAGGAACCCCCTACTCACCTAGGTCCTATTTGGGAGAGGCACCTCCAGCTTTCCTAAGTCATACCAAGGTGAGGTACCTTAAACTCAACCAAGTCATACTAGGGTAAGGCACCTTCATATTTATGATGTCATACTTGGATGAGGCACCATTAAACTCACCTAGGTACCACCTTGGATAATCTCTGTTCATATCTCACAAGAATCACCTAGGAGAGACATTCTTTGACCCCTCTTTCATATCACCAATGGTAGGACACCTCTTTCCTTTGGTCCCTTATCTGAGGGGGACCAAGAAAAGACCTCCCCTAAAGCCTCATGATTTGTATGATCATAGCACATGGAACACTAGCATGTCCTGTCAATTATAAATTCTTATAGTAATGAAACTATCACATTTATTCTACTTAATAGGTAGGATATTTGGAATTTCTTCATATATATTCCCATGGTAACAATGATCCTAACCTTAGGGTTGATGAAAGATGGATTCTCGGGTCGGGCTATGACATTTGCCACCCAAAATGTGAAGAGAATCAGGTTATATCTGTATAGATAGATAAGCCCTGACCCTTGAGGTTTGAATTCAAGAGAGGAGATAGGCACACCTAAGCCCTATCTCTCTTCTTGACTTCCCACCATGATTTCATCCTCATCTACTAGTGGACGAGGAGAACATGACTCATTAGGGATTATCTCTTGGTGTAATCTTCAATCCTTTCTTATAATACACCTACTTCTCTTCCATACCCTCACCCTTATCCACCAGTATATGAATGATATTGTGTGAAGTGCTAGATCTTCCACTTTTTCTAGTTTCTCAAAATGAAAATGACTCAAGTGGGCTTATAGGTTAGTGGTGATTATTTCATAATCATGATCAAATGGGCCTCCCACTTAGTGTGACCCAAAACCATATTTCCACCGCCCTCAATGGGCCATATTCTATGTGAGACAAACCTTAAATGGGCTATATTCTTGATAAAGAAACTACTTTGGCCTCCTCCATAGGTGTAAGCCCCAACCATTTTGAATTATGTGAGATTTGATTCCTTCCTAAATGGGATACATAGGAAGCATCTATTAGGTTCAAACACTACACCCAAAACTCAACCTAATATACTATGGTCCATATTCCCAGTAGGGTTATATTTAAATTTAAGGGCTATATTCCTTCCCGTTCCCTTGGGCCGTTTTGGAATAGGTCTCATACAAACATTTTCTAGACCCATTTTGACTATATTTCCTTGCCACATGACATTAAAATATATGGTTTAGTTCATGTCATGTGACCTTAAAAGGTATGATGTGTCCCATTAAGTGGCATCGAACAACGTGGGTTATGATTCCTCTCATGAGGATACATAAAAATTCACTCTTATGTGCCCAATCCTAACATGAAAAAAAATCTTTTCTCCCTAGATGGTGATAAATTACAGAGCACTCCACTATGTGGATTAAAAATAGTATCACAAAAAAATAAACATGACCAAGATGGAAAAAAGTGACACATATGAACAGTATCATCGATGGAGAACCTCATATACATACAGATGGTTCCATTGATGGAGAAACTTGGATACATATAGATGGTTTCACATAGACACAAGTTTATAATTGATTGTTAATTTAAGGGATACTTGTTCAATATTTTGTACATAAATTAAGGATTAATGAATATGTATTAAATCTAAAAGAGAGTCTCATAGTAGACAATAATTTACCCCAAAAAGAATGCAATGAACTCGAACTCCCAGTATATCTACCAATGTGAGTTCCTAAGTTTCATTGGCCAAATTACCCAATGGACCCCTAAATTTGGAAAGTAGCCCCATGAGCCATTATGGATATGGGGATCGTTGGGTGTTTATAGTTTAATGAATAAAACCCATTGGAAATTGCTCGAAAGGGAGTATTAAAGTAAAGAAAAATGGTATCCCAATGTGAAAGATTGTAAAACTATATTAATCCCCACATAATCAATTGTTCAGATCAATGTTTTTCATAAAAAAGGGGAACCCAACATGAATCCTTGAATTAACCAAAATATATGTGTTTCCCACATATCATCCCCATTTTGTACCACTATAAAATGAGATAAGTCTAAATATGGATCCTTTAAAACAATCAATTGTACATCAGTATGTTTATTTTGATTCTTATTTGATGGTTTTTCTTGTTTTTATTTTCTATGTATATATCTAGGAATTTTTCATTAGAACTCCCTTATATCTAGTGGTATCTTACCAGCTAAAATGAATTAATGCATCAACCACCACTCAATCTGATTCCTCAACTAATTAAGGGACCCCATCACCTACCAACATCTTTATTTCTGGGAATAAAATCTGATGATATGGGAGTACCACCTCAATGGAATAGTCAAAATATTGGAAGTCATGTGTGAATCCCTTCAGGATATGATTCCCCACTAGTCGTCTACCAGAAAAGAATTGGTGATGATGAAGCAAGCAGCACTAGTGGCTATTTCAAATTTCTTCGGGAGCCTCTCCCTCGAATGAAGCAATAGATTATTACCTTATATTATGGAGTTGGATCAAGTGGTTATCAATGGCCTCATCCTAAAAACATAGGGTTCTCACTAAGGGGATCCTACCAGTAGTCACCCCTATCAATGTCAGATGACACAAAGTCCTCATCCTGATTAAGACACCACCCCATGAGATCTAGCTTAGGTCATTCAGACCCAACACCCAAGGAATTCAGTTGAGGGATTCAATAAAAAAACCATTGATAGGGTCACATCCCTATTCCCACAAAAGAAGAACACCAAAAATAAATCTAGGAAGATTATGAGAAGATGAAAATTACTTCATGTACAACTCAAACATACTAACATAGTTTGGGACAAACCAAATGAACCCATTAAGAAAACACAATGGCAACCAATGATCAGATTAAAATTCATGCACATATACATCAAGCCTTCTAACATCATTCGGTATCACTGGGAGAGACCGACCATAAAATTCTAGTAGAAAACTAGGGAAAAAACCATATCTATTCCCCCACACATGTAGATTGCCAGTATATACTGATAGAAAGTAGAGGTTAGGAGTAAACATATTTTCCATCTACAAAATCGGACTGAGAGTATATCCTTATTCCCACCAAGGATATCTCTAAACACATCTTGGAAATGATGGAAGGATAGACATATATTCCTGACTATATCCTAAGAACCTACCAAGAAATAATCATTTCAATGGAAATAGATAAAAGTCACGCGCACAACCCCACATCCTCAATTTGTGTGACTCATCCTCACAACATAATATTCACTCAACATAAAGTAAATATCCATGCTCCAATCCAAGAGGTTCATCTTCAAAGTTCCATGATAAATGGAAAACAAGATTGGTCATATATCCTCGTTTTAACTAGGGATCACTAGTCAAATCTAGTGGACACTATAGGGCATGCATATATCCCTACCAAAACTCAAAATTCACTTAATAAAACCCTAGAATCAATATGGGAGTTCTTAAAATTATATAATAAAAAGAAATTCATTATTCATTTTACCATACTTCAGTATCTCAATGGAAAACACTCAAAAAGATATCTATAAAAATATGAATTGAAAACCAATAGTAGGCCCACAATCCTACTCCTCTCAAGGCTTATTTTCTTGAGGCCATAAAAAATATATCAATGGAAGTCTGAAATCCTATAGATCCATCATCAAATCATGGGAATAATATTTCCAATTGTGAAGGTCCACCCTGTGATTTTTTTTCTAGCACATCCAATGGTCCTCCTTAGAAATCTTAACATGAAGGCTACCTTCATGGTCAAAAAATGATTGATCATGGGGACCCATATCTTGAAAAGAACCATATAAAACCTCATAATAGTCAAAATATAAAATGTTTAGAAGGTCCTAAACATACCATCATCCACCTTGAAGGTCCCTCCCAGGGTATTTACCATAGAAAAAATTCTAGTGACTAGATGTTAAGCCATGATGGTAGTCCTCCCCATAATGAAATTTTCTATGAAGGTACTCCTTATAGTGATAATTTATTTTTACAATAATTTCCCCCTCTTTCTGAACCAATGATGAGAAAGCCCTTATAACATGAGATGATTAGGAAGATGAGGCTCATCATGATGAATACCTTGTCACTAATAAGTGGAATTATTTCTCAACTAGGATACAATCCATGTAAATAGTCACTATACAAACCACTCTTGGATCATATAAATTCCAATATAATACAGTATATCCCTCATAAACCCATTTATTACAATAAGGTAGATAATAAAATACCTCTTTGCTCAGACCATGTTAAGGAATATTCTATAGAAGATAAAGTGGATACATTACTTATGAGGGAAAAATTGGACTAAGACAATATATTTTTCATTTTTTTCCCTTGGCTAATCCTCAACATGAAATTAAAAAAAATTAATAGAAGAGTGTGTGTACAATTGTTTCCTGAACTTAAGTATGAATCTTCATCACCTAAGGGATAAATTCTTGCCTTATGACAAATATATAAATCTTGTCAAGGTAATCAAATAACTACTCCATCAAATTTACAGAGCATTTTCCCAGATATGTGGTACCCAAAATTGGGAAAATAAAAGAGGGTATCCAATGTGCATGTTTTCACGAGTTAATAAAATTATGTTAGCTGATTACCAATGTATCGACCAATGTTTGAATTAGAGGATGTGGTGATCATGGGGCATTGTGTTTTACCTTGTTTCCTGATCAAAAATACCAAACAGAATTGACTTCTTGCAAAATCATTACTTCTAGAAAACCCTCAAAAGTAAACTCTCACTACAACCAATAACACACTCAGAGGTAATCAGCATAAAAAAATATCAGAAGCATCAAGGCTGAAGAGAGTGAGGCGTTGAAAGACTTTTACATGAGGTATCTGAGAAGGTTGAGTATTATTTTCTCTTAAAGAATACAAATCATCAAGTAATGAAACTTCCATCAAAGTAAATAATCTCACATGTAGATAATATAATGCATATGCCTCATGCTTGAACAAAAATCCACAATATCAAGTGAGCATATGTGTTATTTTTAATCACAGAAGTATAGGAGTTGCTCCTTCACATAAGTATGGGATAATTTTTAGCATAACCCTTCCCTGCAATTCTGAAAAATAAAATCTAAAATGTTGATGTAGTGGAGAAGGAATAACCCCAACCATCTGGGATAGGGAATTTTTATCTCAACTTTCTCCTAAATAGAAGTTGATTTTTTCAATTTTGGGGGAGTATCACAAAGTTAATCATCCCATTTCATCCTATCTCATGACCCAACTGTTTATCTAGGAACAAACATGATGAAATTTTTGGTATATTCCCTTTATATCACCTTTCATGAAATGATTCCAAGAGGACTAGTAAAGGAGAGGATGAGGCCCCATGGTGGGAACAAAAAAAATCAATCTCTCAAAGGTATGACCACTCTTGGCAATCACAGTTCTTTCAGAATATATCCCCAAGACAACTATCTCTCTTATCATTCAATTATTAATGTGACACCTAAAATAAATTATGAATTGATGAAAGTCATTAGCAATTTTATTGAAGATTCTATAAAACATGAGGTAGATAAAAGGAAATATGAGGAGGAGGTTTTTGTTCATAATATGATCCACACCAAAATTATTGAAGAAGACATGTGTACCCAAAAATAGAGGCTTGCTATGAATTTGGGAATTCTCGTAACTTCTCCACCATCACCTCCTTGGTGAGAATATACTAAGGAAAATAGTAGTGGTGTGGTTGTATCTCATCTATCGCTTGAAGAGGATGAACCTCTCAAAATTGTGGAATGATTTTATTATTATGTGGGAGAGATGGAGGAGTTATGAAAAATAAAAGTTGAACTACTCCAAGGAAAACCCCCTCTAGATATGTTGTATAAGAATTGCTTTATCTCTCACTCCCATCCGACATACCTCAACAAATAGGGTTCATAAAAGTAATAAAAATAGAGTCATAACATCTGCTTATTGCGGGGTACTAAAAACCAATAAATTTGGACCCAACGACAACAATATATTAGGAGTTCCCTCCATTGGGTACATAACCATAGTTAGGTCGGACTCATCCTCGTAGGCCGACCCACAAGAAGATACACCACATCTGGACTGATATGTTGTTTATCTTGTTCATAATCCTTCCCAGTTTTTCATTCCTATATAATTTGTCAACATTATTGATTCCTTGTAAGCTTTATTATATATTATAAAAAGATAACGTGCACTAATATAACTATAGAGGAAGCCTTACCCTGAATTGGGGGATTCAACTCCACCTAAAAACTATGGGAATCCTATACTCCCAACATTCCATGGTTCATGAGATCTAGAAAAGCATATGATTCTCTTCATGTCTTGGTGAAACCCCCTTATAGGGACCCTCAAGAAGTAAGAGGCATCTAAGATTAAATGTTATGTATAGAATTTAAAGGGACCATCCTTCACCTAGTATACCAGTCTACCCGCTAGATCAATCAAGGGGTGGGACTGAAAATTACTATATCAATTAAGCTCTATGTTTTAGAAGAAAATAGTTGTTGATCTCTCAAAATATAGAAAAAAATAAAATGAGAGAGTTTCATATTTCATTTCTAGGTGGAATAGTTTTTCTTATTCCCTAAACATGCAGATTCCTCAAGAATATTTTTTGAGTCTTTTCATTGAGAATCTTCATGACGAAATACAAAAATTTATTATCCCAATAAAGTATCCAGTTGGATTTCAATATATTTACATAGTAACAAAAAGGTTTTAAGATTCTATTTTTTTACCAAGGATAACTCCTCTTCTATGCTGGCGTCTCAAGGGAAGAGGATGGGTAAAGTGGAAATTGAAGTGGTTACTTTAAGACTGGCCTCTATACTAATTCCAAATCTAAATCCCAAACCTCATCATGCAGCACATACTACTGAATTAAAGTGTTAGTAGGAGTATCCTCATATGGATGAGATAAAGAAACCTAAATGTTCCCATTTTGAGAACTATAATAATAGATTTTATTCTTATGAGATAATAATGTTCCTGATTACTTTTTAGAATTCATGAAAAATAACTTGCTAAAGTTTCTAGAGCCTAAGAGTCCTGGTAATGTTGGACTCGAAAAATGCTTTGATTACTGATCCTATTATAAAATGATAGGAAATTCCATCTGAGATTGTTTTTTAAATACATCTTGTAAAATATGGTTGATTTAGGGTAGGTAAATCTGGAAAAACACTTGTATAAGTGTAATTAATTTCCACTACCAGTCTATAAGAATAAGGATAATATAAAAATTTATGAGAAAGGGTGCACAAAAGTTCAATAATTAGATGAACATGAAAACAACCAATCAAACTCATTCTTTCATCAGATCAAAGTTAAATTAACTAATCACACCACCCAGTTCCTTTTTTCATGGAAATAATAACTTGGTTGGCACATCATTCATATAAGATCTAATATTTAAATAAGCGACATAGCTATATGAATATAAAGAAATTGTAACAGGATGAACTCAAACTGAGGAAAAAGATATACCTAACAAACTTAGACTTAATACTTCAAAACCAAAAGTATAGACACCATACTACTAAATCATACCATGGGAATTGTCCCACTAGGAAGAATACTCCTTATAAGAATAATTAATCTTCAGGTCCATTAATATAGTTCACTTAATGAATCCTTTCTCTAATGATGAGTAAGATTATAAACCTAAATTCCCTGTTCCTAATTAGGGAACCATAGGTAGAGGCTGTTGAGGATAAATATTCAAGGGGAGATGCAGTGATGACTGAACCCAATTTTCCTTCCAAAGACCCACCAAATCCATTTCTATCACTGAGACTCATGGAAGAGACCTTCATTGAGAACATGAAGAGTAGGGAAACATGTCAACATCTCCCCAAAAATATTTTAGTCTCGATAATTATGGAAGATTGACTATAAGGGGTACAATAGTCTCATTAGCTCAAAAATGGGTAGGTCAAGCCAGATATATAAAACAATAGTAAAACCACCCTCAATATCAGTTCAACTACCTGATTCGTCTACCCATGAACTTTTTCCTATAAAGAACCAATCAACTAATAACTCTCTATATGAATGAATATAACTTTTACTAAAAAATATGACATCTTTAAGCAGTTGGATATAGTTTTAGTGAAACTATCAATTTTGGATGATCTTAACTTGTAAAAAGATCTATAAGAAACACTTGTAGAGGACCTTATAACCCCTTAAGAGTTTGAAGATGAGGTCACTAATACTGAGGTATATCATGCACATATCGACCTTGTGGAATTTTATACAATGATCTCTTTCATAGACCAGGACAATGATACATTGATATAGGGTAAGATCAGGCCCTTGTATGTGTTTTACAGACTAGATGACATTGACATCTATAGAGATACCATTAAAAATGGCTTAGGAGTCAACTTCAATCTAGTCATAACACTTCATCAACTGGGATACAATTAATATGACTTTTACCCTTTTACTTTAACACTCTAGGGGTGTGAAATGAGCATCCAGAAGCATCTTGATCAGATTAAGATTAGAACTTAGTTTGGGGACCAAATGTATAACTCTAAATTCCTTGTTTTTGGGATGAATATAACCTTCAATTTCATAATAAGAATTTTTTAGTTTAATAAACGTGTGAAAATCCCTTTATCATATCATCAATATCTCAATAACTGCATCAAAGGGAAAAGTAGGGAAATATATGGTGAAAAATATCCATTTGAATCTTATGAAACTCAATATATAGATATAGGGTTTTATCTAAGAGAAGGGAAAAACCCCATGATCGATGGTGTTTCTTAGGTTAGAGCCCCAAATGGTCTATAAATGACCATGAAAAATCAATTTTGAAAAAATATGTGATCCTCATTTTAGTAGGGACACATTAGAAAGAATTCCCTCACTCTATCCATGGTAATTTAATAGACACTAACATCTTCAACTGAATTTGATTAAATTTTTATGTCACCACTAAATAATGAGGACATTTTTACCCTCAAATATGATAATATTAAATCTTATGCTAACTTTTAAGATCCTCCTCTAAAACCTACCTATTATGACATGGGCATAGTGGAAGAAGAGGAGGAAGATAACCTTGAGGATTCTCCTCTAGTATTTGAGGAAGTTGTCTCCATCTATATCTATGAACTTTGATAGGTAAATTTTGGAACCTAGTAAAATATGTGACCTATATTGATCACTTTGGAAATTTCCATCTAACAAAAATAGGTATATACCTCCCTCTTAAAGCATCATTGATATGTGTTTTCCTAGAATTACATAGAAATTTCGGGCCTCACTCCCAATGTGTTCACCCATCACCTAGGTCTTACAAAAAAGAATCATGGTTATAAGTAGGAATCTAGAAGAATAATTCCAAAACATGATACCAATTTTGAGTTATAAGATGATAATATCATCATATCCAACTTTATTTGGGAATTATAATACCTGAAATGGATTTATAATATTATCCCGATTAAGAAAAATAATGGAAATATCATAGTGTATAAATTTTAGAGATCTCAACCAACACTATCCAAAAGATGGATTCTCAGTTCCAATTATGGATATTTTGATTGATGCCATGATTGGATACTAAGATCTCTACTTCAATGATGGATATTCATGATATAAAAAATTTGGATGCCCCTGTAGATGAAGGATCTACTAACTTTAGGGAAACCATAGGAGTATTTTTTTAATAGGTGATTCCATTTGGTCTAATTAAAGTTGGAACCACATACCAATTTACCATGCACTGAATCTTCAAAACCTTTTTGGGAAAGGCATTCTAGTGCTTTGTTGATTATCTAACGATGAAATCCCGACAACGTTATGATAATCTAGCTGACCTAGAGATGGTTTTCAACAAATTGTGACAAAATTTCCTGAAAATGAACCCCTTGAATATTCTTTTGGTGTAAACTTGGGTAGGTTTACTGGTTTCATAGTATTCCACTATGGCATAAAAGTTGATCTCAAGAAGAAAAAGGCTATCCTTGACATGTTACCTCCTAGAAACATAACATAGTTTAGAATATTAAAAGAGAAACTTTACAAAATTTTATTCTTTATAACAAATCTTATTGTAAACTGGTTTCCCTTCACCAAGTTAATGAAAAAATGAGTTACTTATTAGTGGGATCACAACTTCCATGATGCATTCAATACTCTGAAGAAGTATTTGTTGTGTCTACTAGTGTTAATGCTACCCATCGAGGTAAATAAACTCATCATATACATGGAATCCTTAAAGTGATCACTTGGTGATTTACATGAAAAAAAGAATGATTCCAAAAATGAAAAAAGTATCTATTATCTCTACAAAATCATTATTGATATTGAGACTGGTTATTTAGATACCGAGAAGAACTTTCTAGAATTAATATTTGCAGATTATAAATTAGAGCACTATTTACACTATCACGAGGTTCATTTGGTCCCTCTAACTGATTCACTGAAGTATATCCTCAACCGTCTTATGTTAAATGGACATTTGGAATAGTGGGTGATCTTTTGGAAATAGTTTGACATATGATTCATACCAAAAAATTCAATAAAGGAGAAATATTTGGAATATTTTCTCATAGAACACCCTTCTTTAGAAGAAATTCCTATGAATACTGTATTTTTAAATGAGGAAATATTATCTATATAATTCCCCTCAGAACATCGAATATGTTTTTTTGGCACATCTAAAAGAATAATGAGAAATAGGATGGATAGTCCAAAGATCAACAAAGATGTCTTGTGAGAATTTATTATTTCTCCAACAAAGGATGCCCTCCCTTATTCTTTCCTATTATCAGAAGGCTACACCATTAATAAGGTAGAATACTAAGACCCTATAATAGGATTAGAACATGCATTGTAAATACCAGTGACCCATCTAAATGTAGAAGGTAACTTGGAGATGGTAATCAAGTAGTTTTATGGTGATTACACTATCTTTATTGATTATGTTCAAGGTTTGATGGTAGAATTCCCCTTAGATCCAACATTTTCTCACACCCCATGTTCATAGAAATTTCAGCAAAATGCATTGTCCAATGAGGCAACAACATTGGAAGATTTGGATAGAGATGTAACCTTGATTAACATTGCACATCACATAATGGTATCATTGTTTTTTCATAATATCAAGGAAGATATTAATGAGGTTAATTCTACCCCTAAATTAGATATTCCTGCAAGTGACTGGAGACCACCCTCTTGGAATACCTATAGATTAGAATTATTCTGAAAAAAGGGCCAATAAAAATAAAATATAATTATGGGAAGTCAAATTAATCATCTATGAAAACTCTATTCATTAGAATACCTTTTATAAATGAGTATTTTGCATAATTATCCTTAGATTCATTGATTGATAAGTGACTATTTCCATTATGCAAGAAGTCCATGATATTTATTTTGGTTCCCAGCAGTTAAGAATAAAGATTTCTCAATAAATTAGGAGGCTTGGATATTTTTATCCTTCAATGATACAAGATTGGACCCAATTCCCAAAAAAGTGTCATCCCTATCAAGTGTATGCCAATTTCATTCATCAACCCCTAAAGTTTTTACACACCACCAAATAATCATGTCTATTCTCCATATAGTGAATGGATGTTATGGGGCCATACCCTCCTACTATATCCAAGAAGATTAATTATACCCTCACTACTACTAAATTATTCTCCAAATGGGATAAAGAAACACCTTTCAAAGAATTTGGGAAAAAATAATTATCAATTTTTTAAAGTCCAACATTATTACTAGGTTCGGTGTTCCTCATACAATATTGATGAAAAACGACACCAACTTATATTATTATGAATTGAAAAGGTTTTACTATGGTTATAACATTAATTACAACCATTCATCCCACTTCCATGAAGCAACAAATAGACATATAGAGGTTTTCAACAATATCCTATTGAATATTCTCCCGAAGATAGTGGAAAATGAAAATAAATCATAGCATGAAAAGATTCTAAATGCCTTATGGGCCTACCATACCACAACCTATACTACTATATGGGAAACCCCATATTCGCTAGTATATAGTAAATAAGAAGTCTTTCCAATAGAATTCCAACTGAATTCACTATGCATTTCCATTTATGATAATTTGTCCATAGATGAGTAGTCCCAAAAATGTTTGGATGAACTGGAATGGCTAGATGAGAAGAGACTATTCACATTGCATCATTTATAGGTTCACTAAAACCAGATAGCATGATATCTCAACCAAAAATTTTACCTTCATTCAGTCTTTCAAGCTGAACTAGTTTTGGTACTCCGAACCTTAATAATACCTGGGAAGAAACCTCGAAAGTTTGAACTGAAATGGGAAGGACCATTATCCATTCATAAGGTATATTCCAATGGATAATATTCTTTGATCACCATGTAAATTGAGAATATTACCTCTTCCATTTCAAGATATCTCAAGAAATATTTCATGTGATTAATGATATAAGTCCCTAGTTATGTTACCTAAAACTACAAGAAACCATTTTTTCATTACCACATGACACTAAACTACATGAATATGTATTTTTCGTATGAACCTAAAAGGAACAATCTAAATCATCTTAGTCATAAGACATTAAAATTTACACCAAAATCTTCATCACATGAAATTAAAATGTAGTCTTACCATGTGTACTAAAAGTAGGAAGCCTTGGGAAACCATCCAACGAATCTTCTTGTCACAAACACTGAATTCCTCTCATGATATGGTTTCCTAAATTCTTGTACAACATTTATGGGGCCTCATACCTTATTTTTTCATTTTTGGAAAACTTCATCCTTAAAACATGATGTTAAACTGCATGGTTTGCGTCCCTCTTATTCGACATTAAGATTCTATAATAACAATTTACGATTTGGTACCCATTACAATGAGATACATAGAGATTCCTAGAACCTAAATCTTAGCCCAACCAAAAAATGATAAAAATTCCACTATCATTTATTTTAATAGCTTTTGTGTGGTGAATGAAAGATTTACGATTCCTTTTTTCTCATACTAGGAATGGATCATGTGCGTTTAGGAATTTTGGTAAGGGATTCCTTGCATGATCAAGACATATTATTTCATGTCTAGGTTAGCATGGTAAAGGATGCAAGACCTTAAAAAATATATCAAACATCTTTACCACATAATGTAAAACTGCACAGTTGATGTCTCCTGGATGATGTAAAATTGTGCATTGATATGTCCCTCATCCGAGAAGGCCACTATCCTTGGGGTTGGTCTCCCACCACACATCTAATAAAGAACTATGTGTGGATTGATTATCAATTTAATGGGATATGTAGTGACACCCAGATCCAACATCATGCTTTAACCATAATATAGAAATTCCCCCTCCCTCTGTGTGGATCAGACTTTCATGGGGAGTTTTCTATCCTAGAACTATGCGTGTCTTGATTCC
The DNA here is from genome assembly GCA_963277665.1 of Viscum album. Lineage (NCBI taxonomy): Eukaryota > Viridiplantae > Streptophyta > Magnoliopsida > Santalales > Viscaceae > Viscum > Viscum album. Next base: position 1,143,720,876 of record OY728139.1, on the reverse strand, counting down.
CATTTCAATGAGATACATAGCGATGCTCAGGTTATCTAACCTAGGCCCAGCCAAAAAGAAAAATATGTCACCACTCTTCTATGTATGAGCTAGAACTATATGGTAGAGTCTAATATGGGTTCTCACCTTGTTCATGGGCCCATATTGATACAAAATAAAATTCCCGTACATATGAATCAGACCTAAATGGGGATTTTGACATATATAAGTATGCATGTATTTATTCTTATTATCACAAGATATGTAGTTACAGCTAGGTCTTAAATCCTGGGTCTTTCGACAAATGTTCCCTTCATTATATAAAAGATATAAATCAGAACTATTAAAGGAAAACTCCACCCATTACTGGTCAATTCCAACCTAAATGGTGCCTTTAAACTCATTCAAAATCCTTTTACAAACCGTACATTGTTCCATGGTATATTTGGATCTCCATAATCTTTCCTTAAATATTGGTGATGAAAGTGATCATCTCCAAAAGAAAACATTATTTTGACCATGCATGATACACCTCTAAATATAGCCAACCAACTAGATGTATATTTTTTCTTGGTAGATGAGTTATTTTATCTCTATAAACCCTAAAAATTTCTCAATGGAAGTCTCTTTTGTAACATGGTTTGTGATCATACCTTTTGCATTTGTACAATATCATTTTCTTAGATTCGGGAACCCTAGCCCATGACTTATAACCTTCCCCCTTCATGCTTAGAGAATGTTAAATTATTATTTTACAAACCAACCAAAAATGGATTATCCTATATGTGTTTCCTCTAAAATTTATAATATATATCCTTGTCACATGATGTTAAACTGAAGGGAAACATCCTTACCACATGATGTTAAACTACATGGTTCATATCCCTATCTTATGATGTAAAACTATGTGTTTCTGCATCCCTCTCTAGAGAGGACCATCATTCATTATGTCAGTATCCTATCACATATTCATACATAGAACTATGTGTAAATTTATTCTCATTATAATGAGATATGTAGTGACACCTAGATATCTCATGTTGGGTTCATATACCAAGATGGGGATGTTCTACCCTTTCATTACCAACAGAAGATCCCAATCAATAAAGGGAATTCTGAACTTGAGCTCCTTCATTGTTAAAATCATGATTGGATCCAAATTCCACATTATGTGCATACAATAAAAATCTATATATGGAATGATCCCCATCTATGGCCAATATTGGCCTAAATTATTCTATTATTCTCAAACACATTCTTTTCACAAACTACACCTTTTGTTCTGGAGAAACTTGGATCATCGCAGACCTCCCATGGATCTTGGTAATGAGGAAATCTAACTCCAAAGGACACCTTTGTTTTGACTTTGAATAATAGTCCTCAAGCATGAATTTTCATAACATGCATTCAAAAATGGATTATTGATCAGAGGTATGTTCATACATAGGATAAAATTCCCTTATCTTCATATGCCCAAAAAAAAACACATAACGAAACCCAATTTTTGATTATTGTATGTGTTCTTTCCTCACATAATTTTCCCATATCAATACTCTAGATCAAAAAATATAAGGATCATGACTTCAAATTTCCCACCTCATATTCGGGAAGTGTTAGAGAATTCTTGGCAAGTAATCCCTACTTTATTCATCACTCCTATAACTCTTGGTCAAAGCTATTCGACCTAGATCATAAGTTTCATTTGTCTAGCTTTAAAGACCAAAAACTACCTATAGAAAGAGCCATAATGCTCACCAGGACAAAAAACCACAAAGCAAACGCTTTTCAAAGTCAAGTCTCATCTCGCTAGACATGAACTTCGCATGAATAAAGAATTATAAAACTTGTTAGGTTTAAAACTCACACAGCTCAACCTAAGAAAAATTTGAGTCTCTCTCACTAAGAATTATTTATATCTAACATAGGAAAACATTATGATGATAATGAAAAAGACTCTAAAGTTTGTAGGAGAATTATTCAATTCTAGAAATAGCTGAACTACACTTTCTATTTCCAAAGGCCTAGGAAAAATTTAAGTGAACTACTATTACTATCATTGTGATTACAAGACATTAACACACTGATGTTTAATAAAATGATCTAGATTAAGTGTTATGTTATAATTATAATGAGCATAGGGACACGTAAGTAAATGATTGAAAATAGAATTATTTTCATTTATCAGTAAAAAATTCATATTAGTTTCCACAATTTGGAGTCTCTTTATAAATCATTACAACATTCCATCAATGAAAATTTTGATCTGCTGAAGTGAAACTTGATCCTTATCTATTGTTGGAAAAAGACCAATAAACTATGTGGCTAAAACATACTCAACACAATGAATATATCCTTATCTATAGAAAAATATTCCCTTCCTTGGTTTGGGGACCTCTTTTTAGATTAGGATAGTTGGAAAATATCTCTTTTGATAGCATCCAATTCCAATTGAAGGTGTTCCTTATGAAGATATTTCTCATCAATGTGATATTGATTCTCTTCCACCTTCTTGGAATGGTTAATCTTAACCTAGGATGATCTGACTCTAAGACCTTAAAACTAGTCAAGCTATTGTACCTAATCCTATCATGATATTTTCTCCTCTTTTTGGTATTCTATATGTTTAAATTATCAACTTTATGGGTCATTTGGTAGTATAATATTCCATACCCAGGAAGGGAGAACATGATTAGGAGTTTATGGAGATGTGAATGAAGATCTTTAAGAGGCATCTATGAAGTTAACTTCTAAATATCTCACCAAATGAAATGAAATTAAAATTTCATATTTATCCAAGACCATCTTAGATACACTATTATAAGTACATAACTACTCCAAGATCAATTCACCCAAGAAGGAAACATATGTTGTTTTCTCAAGAGTTAAATCAGCCTCACCTTGTGTTGTTGGTTGAACAGACATAGAGGCCTCCACCATAGTAATGACTACTGAAGTTGATGGAATTGAAAGACATATAGAAGTTATCATTAACAATGGGGATGATAAATTGAAGGTATAAGAATAAAATTGAAAAAAATTAATAATATTCACATGTTTATGGCTTAATCAATCGATTGGGGTTATCCATTAATTTTATAGCTTTAACAACCTGAACAAGGATCTCTAGCTGATAGAAACTTCCTAATATCAGGAAATAAGGCTCCTGGGATATATCCAAATTCAGTTCTAAAATCGGTACCTCTTTCTCTTGAGAATGATGATGAATTTCAGTACCCTGATAATTAATTAATTTGAAAATATTCTCCATGGAAAAATCTGCACAAGTCAAGTAGCCAAGATTCAAACATAAGATAGAAAGTATCAGTTGTACACAAATAAAGACTAACATCTTGATAACTCTTTATTGAAATCATTTAATAGTGATAGATAGTTTGGGATATTAATATGTGAAATAATTTCATCAATTATCATATCATGGATTCACATTTCATGAATTAATTCCCAAATCCATGTGGCATCCTCACCAGTAGAGATATCTAAAACATCCAACTTTGGACCCAAATTGGCACCACTAATGACTTCGACTGCCATTGATTTTTCACAAAACCCCTCTATAGGCCCTATCGAGTCAAATACACTGTATCCACCTTCATAATATGGACTAAGTTCTTGATTGTCAATTTCCTAGAAAATAAAAAGGATATAAATGGTCACCATGAGGTCCCCTGGTGTGTGTGGAAGATCTGAAATATTATGAAGAGGAGAGTTATAAATTAACATATGATGTCCTATTTCACATTACAAACTTTACAAGGATGTTCTTCTCCCTCTATAGTTATAGGAACAAATAAAGTCTGATCCCCTAAAACTTCTTTCATCAAGGGGGAATACTTATTAGAAAGAGTTCATGCCTCATTTGGAGTGTCTTCTCCAACTACTGAGGGATTAGTGATAGAACCCATAAGGGGGGAAAGTAAATAAGTTCTTCTAAAGGATGAGAGTGGTCAGATTGATACATCAAAAAATTTATAGGACTAAATGTAATTTTGAAGGCTTAATGTGGCACATACATCTAGACAAAATCCTTACCCTCTTCTATTTTTTCATATGAGTCGGTGAGGGGCTCATGTCGTTCTTCTCAAACACAGGTACTGGGGGTGGAAAGGGTCCCCTCTATGTCCCTTTTCATTAATCTATGACCCAAATATAACATCTTAAGCTCAGTTGTATGCCTATCAACCCCTATTGGAGTTCCAGTTGAAGTATATCTTGGGTAGGATAGTTTTGGTGGAACTTCCCCCTTCTACAAAAAAGTGGTGCCTCAGTAGTAGCTCCCCTACTCACCAAAAAATTTGGAGGTATTTAAAGAAAAGGTAAAGGGTATTACATAACTAGTGTTGATGAATTCATCAGATTAATCATTGATTTTATTGGTCAGCCCCTCAATAGAACCATGATCTAGTTTCAAAGTTACTCATCTTGTGGCTAGGATCCAGTCATCTCTAGTATATATCAATATCTCCAACTCATGAACACGCTTCCCTACCTCAAAAGGATTGGTTTAAATTAAATATTGGGTGGTGATAAAATATCTACATGTTGTGGGATATATATTCCATCTTGAAGTAATATCCATACATCCTTGATGTTATGGGTTATGCCGTTCCACACTCGGACCATGTCAGGTTTCACATAATAATATCTCATCTAATTTAGCTCTAAATAGGATCCCACATCTTTTGAAATTGAAAGTTTTCATGGTTCCTAAAACTCAACTAGGGGATGGGTTACTAAATTCAAATTCCCGTCCTAGTGACACACCTTGGATTAGTTCCATCTGAGGTATTCTTTTTTGGTTTTAGCTCACCGAATACCCTAGGACTAGGGTTGTGGAGGTTCCTAATCACTATCACTTTTAGAGTGAAGCTTAATTTCCTTGTGACCTTATTTGAAAGATATTGAAGTAGCCTCAACTTGAGGGATGTCTTTCACTAACACCCCTAGAGGTATGACAAGGTCTTGGAGTGGGAATATTTTTGAGTTATCCTGATGGGTGCTTTTGAGGAAGGTAGCTGAGTTTCTACCTCAAATTCTTCTTAAGCCATGAGAACTAAAATTTTCCTAGACACCATTGGATGTTTCTATAATTGAACATATAAATAGGGAGAGAAATTGGGTTGTTTAATAAATTTGAATTGATGTGAAAATTTATAGGAGATGTAAGGTTAATAGATAATTTCACCGTCGAATCTTGTCACTAATACACAATCTATAGTGGATATCATGTATGATCTGAGCTCATAAGTGTTATAACCATTAACGGTGATTGTTCTATTAGGTGGATCACCATATGGTAAGAATTTAAAGTCATTATACATGCTCAGAGTCTTCGTGGCCACCTCATTTTTCATGGAAAGTGGTCTAATACTAGAGAGAACTTGGATAAAGGGCCAGAATTGAAACTTAAAAATGTTAACCCCACTAATCACCTCAGAGGAGGCAAAGTGAACTGCAATCCATCCCTATAGTACGTAGAAAGGCCCTGAAATTTGGAAGGGGGATTCCCCTTGTACACATGCAGTAAGCACTGGTGTATCTTCACCAAACTAGGGAATACAAACACAACATGTTCTCCTTCATACAACTTAGATTCTATGAGAAATGTCTTCAACTACACACCACTATTGGATTTGCTGACTGGTAGAATATAGGTTCTTAACAATATGGATATAAATATGAAAAGTTAGGCATTAGAATAAATTTAAGTCTTGATATAATACCAACATTTTTTGTATTCAACCTGCTCTAGCACAAGAGATTATCTAGTCGTAATTCCAATATTATCAATTGTAGGAAATAATATGGGATGTTTTCATGTCGGTCCATCCACATTGGGCTCTAAGAAAACATTCATACATGAATTAGTATGGATGTCACCCCTAGAGAGAGGGTCATCCATTTTGATATTCTTATCCACTATCAATAACTCATGGGATAGTACTGGTGTTCATTCTAGATCACCCCATGTCACCTTTGGTGGGATTAATTCATCATAAATTCCCCTGAGAATAGGAACTCCTTATATTTTTTAGGTGTACAAAAAATGATACCAACTTCTCCATGCATTAGATGGAATATATTAGTCTTTATTCCCCAACATCTTACCAAATCTAGGACTATATTAGTAGGATTGTATATATATGTCTACACAACCCGAATGGACTCATAAATACTGATGTTTTGCAGATCATTCTTAAACTCATCATATGTTTTGTGAACCTAGTAGGTCCACATCCATTCAGGCTTGACCCATCATCCAAAACGAAATTCCCATTCATCCTTCTAGCCCTTTGTTTAGTACATCAATGATTAATAAAAAATGGATTCATAATATTTCAGTATCGATTTAAGAGTGTGGATTTGAAAGTATGAAGTATTCAAATTATGTCACATTAGATACACTAAGGGAATCATTGCTTTATTTATGTATGAACCTTGGCTAAAAACATTGGTAATAGAAACATTCATATATTCCTTGAACCAATACCTTGGAATTATGTCTACCATCCTTGGTATAGGAACATATCTCAGAAATATAAAACCTTATAGTGGAAGGAATTGACTTTACGATATTAAAGATAGTTATTCTTGAAATTGTTTTCACAGTTCATAAGTACGGGGTCATATTGTACCTAGAATACTAGTGAGATTATGTAAAACATCTCCATGATGTGTACAACAACTTGTACATTGAATATAAGAACTACTTGATCATTAATTTGGGAAACCTATATGGAAACACAAAGTATTTCATTAAATCTAATGGTTTCAAATTAAGAATTAAGGGGGAAATTTCACAAATGAGTGACCTTGAATGGGTCACTCACACAAGTGACCTCCTATAGGGCACTCAAACCAGTGACCTAACATGGGTCACTCGCACCAGTTACCTTGCGTGGGTCACTTGTGAAACTAATCTCTCATAGGTCACTCAAACAAGATTTTTGGTAGAGGCATCTCATAAATTTCATGCATACTATAGGTACGAGGAAGAGTAGCGTGAAATAATCAGTGTGAAAGACCAAAGAGGACGACCAACATGAATCACTAGTGCGGTGAGAGAGGGAGAACAATTGAGAAGTGTGAATTCTGAAGAGATGGGTTCCCCTATTTATATATGTGGTAGACCTACATAGTCAACTTATGAGGTCAACCAGCATAGTGTACCTACACAGACAACATGCATAGTGGACCTACATGGTCGAACATCATGGTATACATGCATGGTTGACCTGAATAGTTGACCTATGCAATGAGCATGTTCACTTAATCTTCCCACTACCTTTTGTGATTTCAAGCTGTAATTACCTCTAAACCCGAGAATAAATGTGTATAGATATATGATTTCTAATAAGTGAAGAATTAATTAGTTCCCATGTTTCTCTATACTTTAGGATTAAGCCATCCTCTTTCAATCAGATCCCATCCTGAGGGGGGGGGGTCATTTGTTGACACTCCCTTTTTCAAAAAATATTGAAAATGATAAAATGAAATTACTTCATGAATGAAAAGGGAATAAATATGAATAAAGAATCCAATTTTCCCAAGTTGAGCAATATAGGCAACCCACATGGTCTAGAATCTCACACAGGTTTAGTCAATGTGATAAACCTGCATGGAAGAACTATGGAAGTATAACCTATGCAGAATATGAGCCGGATATTTATGTGTAATAGACTTACACAAACAAATTCCTTCACCCAAGGTCCTAATTTTTCCTATAAATAGGACCCTTCAGCTCCCCATTTGGGATAACTGAAATATAAAGAGACTATTTGAAGCTCTTCCCACCCAAGTCTCTATCCCAGGTCCTCCAAAACCTCATGTGGAATCCCAAACGTACAAAACTATATAGAAATAGTACGGTTCAATAGATTGAGGTTCTTCATGGTCTAAAATACAAGGAATCATGAGAAGTACCATCACCCCTAGTCAAAACAACTTTGGCGAAGTGTCTTCTGTTAGCTTGAAACTTGATCTCCTGTCATCCAAATGAACCTAAGGAGACCTTTGAGGCTATAAGAAAGGTCTTGAACAAGTGCTATTTCTTGGGGCTTCCATCACCCAAGAGTCACATCTATCTCACCTAGATCCTATTTGGGAGAGGTACCTCCAACTCGTCTAGGTCATACCTGGGTGAGGTGTATTCATCTCATCCTAGTCATACTTAGGTGAGGAACCATCATCTCACCCTGGACATACTTTGGAAAGGCTCACTTAAACTCACCAAGGTACCACTTAGGTGAATATATATTCATCTTTCCCAAGCCTCACCTTGGAGAGACAACCATTAAGACCTCTTTCATATCACTGATGGTAGGGAACATCTTCCCTTGGTTCCCTTGTTTAAGGAGGACTAATATAATACCTCCCTCAAAGCCTCCAAATATATATTATCAGAGCATAGGGAACACCAATGTTTCCTCTCAATTATACATTATCATGGTAATGGAAGTCATACATTTATCCTACCTAATATTTTGGATCCTCAAAATTCCCTCAAATATACATTCTTATGTTAAATATGATCCTAACCTTAGGAATGATGATAGATGGATTCTTGGTATGGGTTGCAACATTTTTTCCAAAAATATTAAAAGAATCAGGATGTATCCATATGGTTATATAATCCCTAATCACTAAGGTTTGAAAATAAGATAGGATATGGGAACATATAATCCCCATATCTCTTTGTAATTTCGCCATCATGATTTCATCCTCATCTACAAGTACATGAGAAGAAAAATTTTCCTTAGGGATTCCCTCCAAGAGTAAGCCCATATAATTTCTTGTATTACACCTCATGCCCTTCCATACCCCAGCCCTGTACACCAATAGACAAATAATATTGAGTAAATATTTCAAATCTTCCACTTCTTCTTGTTTCAAACACCAATTATGACTCAATTTGGCTTATAGGTTAGTGGTGATCTTATCGTAAGTGTGATCAAATAGGTCTCCCACTCGATATAAGCCCCAACCATGTTATCAACCCCTTAAAGGTCCATATTCATTGTGAGAAAAACCTTTAAAGGTTTATATTCCCAATGAAGAAAATATAATATCCTGATTTTCTAAAAGTAAATACTATGTTTGATAGTGTACAAGATATGCAACATAGAACTTAAACAAACAAAAAAAAATATTATTATTTAAATGTGATCAATACAAACCTAACCGTTAATTTGGTGTGTGTGAATTGGAATAACTGATTTATGAAATAAATTTATAGTTCCTAATAAACTTAAATATATTAGTAAATTTTTTGAAAATAATAACATAATTTTTGGTAAAGTCATTTTATTGTTCAAAAATACCTTCTCTTCAAAAATGGGTTTTTGTTATTTTTATGGGTGAATATTATAATTAATTTCAGGAAGTTCTAGAAAATTTATTTGAAAAAATGAACTTCATTTTTGAAATCAGCATATAAAAATTAGTCTATATTAAAATTTTTATAATTTTTTGGAAAAGATAAATTTTTGGTGACTAGTAAAAAATACATCTTTTTTATAAAATACGATATATTTTGTGATATCATCAAAACAAAATTATTTTATAAAAAGTTATTAAAATTATTTGATAAATCATTTATGATATTATAACATTAATATAATAGATAAACATTTCATAACATGTAAAATATAATTTTATTCATGATGAATATAAGAATCATTTTCTATGTTGGCAGAGTGCTTGCATAACACTAGAAATGTAAAATTTGGTGCATTATAGCTAATAATTGAGAGGTAAAAAGTACATGAATGACATTTTTATCAAATTTAATTTATAAATGATGACTTCGACCAATAAGTTAGAAATTTTTAGTCATATAACAATAATATTATCCAAATGATTTTGCATTACTTGTGTAAGGCTAGAAAATTCAAATCAAAAAATTAAATAAGTTTTCTTGACATAGAAATGTGTGAATATATATAATGTATTAATATAAAGTATTATATTATGACTAATTAATTTATTTTTATGAAATAAATTTATTATTAATTTTTATATATGAAATAAGTACCTTAAATGCTTATGCAACATTGACGCAATACCTGTGGAAGCAGAAGAAAAATCAATAAAATGAATTTAAAAATTTAAAATTAAAATAATAAGAACCATTAATTAACCCAAAACATGAATAAATATTATCGGTTTAGTATATGTCGACCATAATCATCCAAGGTTCTAATTTACGATCTTGTGGGGTCACATGGATGGGATTAGGACCTTTATAATATTTTATTTTAAAAAAGTCAAACATGACACACTCTTTTTTTAATAAGTCTAATATTTTAATATGGTTTTATAAAGAAGATATGTTTGAATATAAATATAATATTGAAGTATAAATGATTTATATATATCATGGTAATTTATTTTATAATTTTTTGTGAATAAAATAATTACTTTAAATTCTTAAACAATGTTGATTCAAAAATTTTACAATTAATGGAAAAATAAAATAAATGATAATAAAAATACTAAAAGAAAAAAAATCAAATTATTTAATAATGTGCATGAATTTTATAGATTAATATAACCTATTAGGTATATATTAAAAAAATTTCTTCAAATTTGTCTTGTTGTCTTGATATTTGTAAATTTAAAGTAATGAATACTGTTAAAACTGAAAATAATTATATTTTATAAATATAATATTTTACTAAATTATTTAAAAATAATAAAAATATTAAATAATGATAAATGAGATACTATATGGTTTAAAAGTTCATACCTTTTTCATTTATAGTCCATTTGGATATATTTTTTCCTATAATAGTCTTATTATATTTTAATCATTTAAGAAATTCCAAAATATCCCCTCACTTCAATTATAAAATAGAACCTCCTTCCTCACTTTTTTTACACAAATTTGAGCCATATAGTTTGAAAATACTCTAAAAATTAATCTCCTACACATCCTTAGTCACATTATTCAGGTTTGAGACCTTCTAAAATTGCAACCCAAGATCCCATATGAAGAGATCTAATGGAAGTCCTCTGAAGAAAAGGCAATCATCTTTACCAAATCTTCCAATTTTATTTCTTATTAAACTACCTATTAATGTGTTGTTTCCATAATAAATTAATACATAAAATATGATAAATATAATCATATGTTATTATGATTATGTTACAACCATATTCCATCTTTTTTCCATCCTATGAAAAATGAAAATATCGCTTGTGCGTACTTATAACTTACTGTCACCATATAGCAGTGTAATTCATTTTTCATCACCACTTAACTTGGATGGTTATAAATATGTAAATAATTAATATATACAATATATATGAAATAATAATTATTCTTTAAAGTTTAATTATTCTTTATCATTCTTTCATTCCATCCATCAAAAAATGAAAATTATGTTCAAGTGTACGTACGACCTACCATCTCAAGGAACTGTGCAATTATTTTTTCTCTCTATATCTTTACAGATGAATCTATATATATATATATATATATTATTTTTAAACCATATGTAATAATATATATAATATGGAACTATATCCTATGCACAAGAATCGGTACTTACACTACAAAATATGCATGGGAAAATGAAGCAATGACACCCGAAACAGGGGTAATAAATAAATATTATAAACAAATGGGTGATAAGATGATATACGAGGATAATATATGATATTATAAAAGTTAATATGATTCTGGTATAAATTAATAACATGTTTTAAACCATTATACAGGATGCTAAATCATATTAAACTAAAGGGAAGCATGAGGTAAGGGTTTCTCATCTCACTTTTTCTTCTATGATACATATTCCATATTCACCACTAATTTTATTTGTTTGGTGTATATAATACAAATTTGTTATATTATATCATTAATATATTTTTATTTATGGTATTTAATGTTTCATTTGAATTTATTTCTTTAATGGGTCTTATAATTAAAAACATACCCATGTGGTCAGGGTTTATTTCACAATCTCATCATTATTTGGGATTTTTTATGTTTAAGTATCCACTGGGGAATATTATTCTTCAAAAATACTTTTTTTCTAAAAATATTTTTACTATTATCCTATGATTTTTAAAATTATTTTTTACCCATTTTCTACTTTTTACAAAATAGTTTGGAAGGGATTTTTTTTTAATTTTATCAATAAAGTTCTTTTTGAATTTTCTAAAAAAATAATATGGAATGAATGTTTTTAACCTATATGGTATGAGATTATTTTCCCACCATCATGATTATATAATTATTTGATGATTAATTTAAAATCTTACAAGATTATTTTCAAAGATATTTTTTTCCTTTTCTAATTACGTGACTTTATAAAAATGATTTCAAAATTGAAATAATATTTTCATCAAGAATTATTTGAAGTAATATTTCAAAATCATTTTCTATATAATATAGTTTTTTTGATGTTACTTATGCTTTACTGGGAATATAATCAAATGATAAAATAATTATTATTTTTGGATGATTTATGTTTTTGATAGAATGATTTTTATGAATCCCATTTTTTTCCATGAGTTATGTTATGATGAAAGGTTTGTGAAACCCATTTATTTTATAGGCCTTGATATGATGAATGATTTATGATCATGTAGAACACATATTTATGATTTTCATTATATTATATGCGGGTCTTATATATCTCTCTAATACATTGGGTAATGATTTATATCTCATGAGGAGTGAACTTGGTTTGGTAAAGGAGTTTATCCGCTATGATAGTATTGGGAGTGAAACATGGATACTACGATGGTTTGGGGAGTGAACCCAATACACTATGATAGGATTTGGAGGGAACCTTGGATACTATGATAGTTTGGGTAGTGAAACCAATCCACTACAATAGTCTGGGAAATGAGTATTGAATAATAAAAAAATTATTTTCTCTAATTATGTGTATTCCATAATTTAATGTCTTATGCCTATGTTATTTTCTCATGGATCATGTTTCATTCTTCATTTATGACTCATATATTTTGAAATACGAATTACTATGCCATCACTCAAGATTATTTTCTTTTATTTTTAGTGTATTAATTTCAAATGATAGTTTAATGTTCCCATACCATTTTTTATCTTGTTATGCTTATAGGATCATTTCCTTCTCACCTATATACCCTTATTGAGCCTTTAAGCTCACTATTCTTATGTTTTATTTTCTGAAGGTTATGAGGAATGACGTTTAATGAATTTTTTCTAGATGTATTCCACATGGATGATTTTAATGACCTATTTTAAAATAAGAAAAGATGGGAATAGTGGGAGATAATGTTGATCTTTATGAACCAGTTGTTTAAGAACCCAAGTAATTAAGAGTTTTTCCTAATTCTATAAAACTCTAAACAAAAAAGTTCCTTTGGTATTTAAGTGATTCAATATTTCCTTTTCACATTGTATGTTTTTATAGAAAAAAATCAGGTCACATTTATAAATGTAAAATCTATAATTGTAAATTTTATGTTCTTAGCACCAGATCCAAAAGTGGGGGTTTCAGGCTGTTATAGTTGGTACCATATGTCAGTTAAGATAACTTTTGAGATTATGATATTTCATGACAATTTTTCTTAAGAGTTATGGATACCACCATGTGTTTTTAATTTTATGGTTTATTATAAGATCAATGTCTTAGAAACCCTTTTGAGGTTTTAAGTTATGAAATTTTAAAGTGACTAAAGATATTTTTGGAGACATTTATTTTTGAGGTAATTATAGGTTATTGCATTCTGGGATGAAAAATGAAATGCATGAGATAACCTTTAAGGTTAAAAATTTTGTTGATATTGATTTTTTATGCTATTTATCACATTACTATAATTTTATAGTTATTATATTAATATAGTTTTAGACAAAGGACAACCTAGAGGATGATTGACAGCCTGTCACATTAGGTAAGGCTGTGAGGTTTGAGCCCACAATCGAAGGATGACAAGGGTGAATCACCTACCACTTTCCCATGTGAATTCTCAGTTAGTATATCAGTTTATTTTTAGTTAAATTATTTTATGGATGAATAATAAGTTGATTTTAGGGTACATATGCTTTATCATATAGATAACATTGGGTTTGGATATTCATTTGGTGGTTAAGTGGTTAATGTTATTTTATAAGAAGATCGCTATTTTGGGAACCTAATAAGATATTATGGGATATTATTTATGGAATAATGATTGAATTGTATTTTGGAAGAACATATGATTTTATTTTGGATTTATGGTGGTTAAAATTATTTATGGTAATGAATATCATATATTAGAAATTATATTACTAGGGAATTTAAATTTTTGGAATGAGACATTAATATTGATTATTGTTACTTGGAGATAAATATTAAAATTATCTTGGAAGACTATATGATCAAATCCTTTTTATTTTTGAGTTTCAATCTTAGGCTGAAATATTTTTTATGAATTTTAAGGATAGTTATTTATTGAATAATATAAGTAGAATTTTGGGTATTAATGTATAATTTTGGAGATTAAAGTAGTTTTCCTTATATGAAGGTCTATTATGTTTTGGAATAATTTTATCATGTGATAACAATTTTTGTTTTTTAACACCTAAAGACATGAATAATATATTATTGATTTTTTATGGATTATATGATCCATTATAAGTTGATTTTAGTGCATCAGGACTGAAAAATTCATTTTAAATACTAATCATTTAGAGAAAAAGATGTGATTATGGTGGAAATTGATTAAAGTATAAAACTATACTTGTCAATAAAGTATATTTAATCATGTTCTAGATTGGGAATTAATGTAATTCATCATATCTAGGAAAATGATCTTTAAATATAAAAGTTGTTCATTTACTTTTCTTACTGAGAAATCAATGACTTTTTAACCCATCACAGATTTACAGTTTTGTGATGGTTAAATTTCTCATGAAAATGTTCTTAATAAATCTCCATAAATACTTAAGGTTTACCTTTTCTCTTCCATATAAATGTTATCCTACATGGAAAACTAGTATGCGTTAACCCAAATGACCACTATAATTATCTTTCTTTCTTTTTAAGTGGAAGATTTATTAATACTTTTTCAGATGTGGAATTTTAATAAAGTTATTTTAAAAATTCAAATCTTAGTTACCAAGCCAGAGTTCAAAATTGTGAGGACTAAATTTAAAAAACTTTGGGGATAATTTAATATCTATTTTTTTGAAAGGAAAAAATATATTCAATAGCATATAAGATACACAACACCATACATAAATGAATAATGAAATATTATCATTTAAATGCGACCGTTATAACCCAGATATTAATTTGGAGGATATGGATACAAAAAATGATTTATGAAATAAATTTATGTTCCTTAATCAACCTAAATGTATTGTTAAATTAATATAAAATAATAACATATTTTTTTAAAGTTATTTTACTCTTCATAAATACGTTTTCTTTAAAAAATAGTTTTTCTTGCATTTTATGAGTGAATATTATAATTAATTTTAGTAAGTTTTATAAAATTTACTTGAAAAATTAACTTTATTTTTTAAATAATCATATCAAAATTATTCTCTGGTGAAATGTTGTAAATTTTATAAAAATGTTAATTTTTTAGTGAATAGTAAAAATATAATTTTTTATAAAATATGATTTCTTTTGTGACATCAAAAAGACATAATTATGATATAAATATTTATTAAACATATGGAATGGATCATTTATGATATTATAATAAAAATTTAATAAAAAAATTATGAACATGAAAATATAATTTATTTCATGATAAATATGATATTCATTTTTAGTGCTAATGTATTATTGATTCATCATTGGAAAAGTCAAATTTGATGTTTTATAGATAATAATTGACAGGTAAAAAGTCTATTAATGATCTTTTTTTTAAATTTCATCTATAAATTATTATTTTTACTGATAATTTATAATTTTGGAGTTATATAACAAGAACCTTATCCAAATGTTTGTGCAGTGCTGGTGCAAGGCTATAAAATTGAAATTAAAAAATTAAAGAAGTTTTCTTGACATGGATGTGAGTGAATATAAAGGATTATATTTATCCTATTTTTTTTATTTTTATGACATTAATTTATTTTATATTTTTATATATGAACTAATTAGCTTAAATTCTTCTACAACACTAATGTAGTGCTTGTGCAAGGAGAAGAAAAATCAATAAAATGATTTTAAAAACTCTAAAATTAAAATGTTAAGAACCATTAATTGACTTAAACACTTGAATAAATATTATTAGTTGATAATATAAATATCATAATCATCAAAGAATATAATTTATGAATTTTTGGGGCCACATGGATGAGATTATGACCTTTATAATATTCAATTTAAAGGAATGTGAAACCTGACACACTCTTTTTTTAATAAGTGTAATGTTTTCATATGGTGTTACATAGAATATATGTTCAAATATAAATATTATTTTTAAATTTAATTTTTTTTCACATAATTATAATTTATTTTTAATTTTTAGTGAATAAATAATTACGATAAATTCTTACACAGTGCTTATACAGTAATTATTCAATTAATGAAAAAAATCAAATAATTGATATTAAAAATAATAAAAGTAAAATAATTTGAATTAATTAAGGTGATCCATGTAATTTTACAGAATAATATGAAGAAATAGTTATGTATTAAAATATTTGGTTCTAATTTATCTTTTTTTATTGATATTTTTAAAGTCAAGGTAATAAATTGTTTCAAAATTGAAAATAATGATATTTTGTGGATATAATATTTTCTTAAATTATTGAAAAATAATAAAAATATTAAATAAGGATAAAGGGGATAATATATGATATAAAATATCATCCCATATTCATTTATATTATATTTGGAAGTATTTTTCTCTAGAATAGTCTTATTATATTTTAATATTTTGAGAAATTCTGAAAGGGCCCCTTACTTCAATTATAAAAGGGAATTTCATTCTTCACTTATTTATATTACTTTTTTCCATATAATTCTAAAAATACCTTCCAATTAATCTCATAAACATCTATATATAAGTTTATTTAGGTTTTTTCTTTTCCATAATAGTAACCCTAGATCCCTTTAGAGGTGTTCAAAGGAAGTCTGCCGAGGAAGAGGTAACCATCTTTACTAACTCTTTCAATTTTATTTATTATTCAAGTTCCTCTTAATGTGTTGTTTCCATAATAAATTAAAAAGTAAAGTATAATAAATATAATTATATTTTATTATGATTTTGGGATAATCATATCCCATCTCATTTCCATCCTATAAAAAGTGAAAACATCGCTAGTGTGTACACACATTTTACCATCTCTATGTAGCGGTGTGATTTTTTTCATCACCACTTTTCTCGGATGTTTATAAATATAGAAATAACTAATATATATTATATATATAGAATATTAATTATTTTATAAAGTTTAATTATTCTTAATTATTCTTTCATTCTATCTATCAAAAAATGAAAGTAGTTTTCATGCATACATACGATCTACCTTCTTCATGAACTGTGTAATGAATTTTTCTATCTCTATCATTATAGATGAGTCTAAATATCTATATATTTAATATAAATGATATTTAAACCATAAATAATAATATGGATATTATGTAACTATATTTTATGCACATGAACCTGAACAAACACAAAAAATATGCATGGTAAAATGAATCATTTAACACCCAAAATAAGGATAATAAGAAAATATTATTCACAAACAGGTGATAAGATGATATAATAGGATAATATATGAAATTATAAAATTTAATATGGGTTATTTTATAAATGTAAGACATGTTTAAATCCATTATATAAGAGTTTAAATCATGTTCAACTAAAGGTAAGTGTGTGGTAAGGATTTCTCATCTCACTTTTACTTCTATGATACATATGTCGTATTCACCACTTATTTTTATTTTTTTTGTGTATATACCATCCATTTGATATATTATATCATGAGTCACTTTGTCTTAATGTTATTTAATGTTTCATTTGAATTTATTTCTTTCATGGATCTTACGATTTAAAAGATACCTAGGTGGTATGAGTTTATTCCATAATCTCATAATTACTCAGGATTGTTTATGTTTAAAAATATACTGGGGAATATTTCTATTCCATATCCATGTTTTCTAAAAATATTTTACAAAAGATTTTTAATATTATCCTAATATTTTTTAAAATCATTTTTACCCATTTTTCCTTTTGACAAAATGGTTTGAAATTAATTTTTTTTTCATTTTCTAAACAAGATTCTTTGTGATTTTTCTGACAAAAAAATGGAAGGAATGTTTTCTAAACTTATACAGAATGAGAGGATTTTCCCACTTTCATGAAATCTTAATTATTTAATGCTTTATTTATAGTATTATATGTTTCTTTTAAAAGTAAATTTGTTTCCTTTATAATTGCACACCTTTTAAAAAAAATGATTTCAAAATGGAAAGGATATTTTACTCAAGAATTATTTCATGTAATATTTCAAAATAATTTTCCATATAATATAACAATATTTTATGTTAATTATTATTTTTTGGGAATATGATCCAAGGATATAATCCTTATTCCTTTTCAAGATGGTTTATTTTTGTGATGGCTTGATGTTTATGAATCACATTTCTTTTCTATGAGTTATGTTATGATTAAAGGTTTATGAAACCCATTTATTTTATTTATTCTTATATGATGAATGATTTATGATCTTGTAGAACACATATGTATGATTTTAATTATTTCATGGGTGGGGCCTATATCTCTCTCCAATTTATTGGATAATTATTTGTATCTTATGAGATAAATAGGACTAGAACGGGGAGTGAACCATGTTCAATAAAGGAATTTATCCACTATGATAGTCTTAGAAGTGAACCTTGGATACTACAATGATTTGGGGATTGAACCCAATACATTATGATAGTCTCGGGAGTGAAAATTTCCATTTATGATGGTTTTTAGAGTAAACCCAATCCCTTATGATAGTCTGGTAAATGATCCTTTTCTACTAAGGAAATTATTTTCTATTGTTTTGTGTATGCCAAAATTTAAAGTCTTATGCCTATGTTATGTTCTCAATGACTCATGTTCATTTATTCCATTATGAATCATATCTTATGAATTTCCATAATTTGTGCCATCAGTAAAGATTATGATCTTTTATTTGCAAGGTGTTGATTTAAATGATGGTCTCAGGTTCTCATACCCTTTTCTTCTCATGTCATGCTTATAAGATCATTGAAATCTCACTTATCTACCCTTACTAAGAATTTGAGCTCACTCTTATTATATTTTTCTTTTCCCTAGGTTATGAGAAATGATGTTAAATGAATTATGTCTAGAATTATTCCACATGAATGATGTTGATGAACTATTATAAAATAAGAAAATTTAAATATAGTTGGAGATAATATTGACCTTTATGAACCAGTTGTTTATGAACCCAAGTTGTTAAGAGTTTATCCTAATTATCTAAAACTCAAAATATAAAATTTCATTCAATGTTTAAGTAATCCAATATTTCCTTTTGAAGTTGTAATTTTTTGATGGAGAAAATTAGGTCACAAATATTAGTATCAAATCAAAAAATATAAAGTTTATGTTTTTAGCACTGGATTTGAAAGTGAGGCTTTGGGGCTGTTACAATAACCACATGGATCTACTCCATAGGTGTAAGCACCAACCATTTCCAAATACATGGGATTTTATTATTGTCCAAATAGAATACATAGATATCATATATAATGTTCAAACCCTGCACCCAAAACTCACCCTAATCTTTTCTAGTCTCTATTACAAGTATGGTTATTTTTAACTTAGAGGTTCATATTACTTCAAGTTCCCTCAAGATCTTTCATCATAAGTCTCACAAAAACATTAACTTGAACCCCTTTTAGATAAACATCCTCACTACATGATGTTAAAATATATGGTATGATCCATATCATGTGACTTTAAAAGGTATAATGTGTCTTGTTTAGTGGAACTGAACTGTGTGGGTTTTGATTCCTCTCTTGAGGATATATAGAAAGCCCCACTAATTGTCACAATCCTAATATAAAAACAACTCATGTATCCATGAATGATGATAAATTCTAGTTTTCCTTAATGTATAGAATAAAACCAGCATCAGAAAACAATAAACACGACCAAGATGGAAAACTTATGACACATATAAAGATTCCCATCGATGTAGAGCCTCAAATACATATAGATGGTTCCATCGATGGAGAACTTTATATTCATACTGATGGTTTCACATCGACACGTGCCTAAAAATCCTTGTTAATTTAAGGGGGACCTGTTTAATATTTTGGACTTAAAAATAAGGATTCTCAAATACGTCTTAAATCTATAAGAGAGTCCCAGAGTTGGAAATAATCCCCCCCCCCAAAGGGTGTGATGATCCCGACCTCCCATCCTCTTGATCAATGTGAGTTCCTAAGTGTTATTGGAAAAATTTCCTAATGGATTCCTACCTTTGGAAAGTAGGCCCATGAGCCATCATGGATATGGTAGTCGTTGGGTCTTTCTAGTTCCACGAATAAACTCCATTGGAAACTACATGAAAGGTTATATGAAAGAAAATAAAAATGACATCCTGATGTGAAATATTTGTCAGCTGTATTCAATCCCCAAAAATCAATTTCCTAGCCCAAAATTCATTGGAAATAGTCACGTTCACTCTGTTTTAGTTTTAGTGATGGATGGAACAAGAAGGAACCAAGTTAAACCTGGAGGTGAGAGATAATGTAATGATTACCTCAATAATAAACCCATTAGAACGAGAGATGGATAGAGAAATATAGTGATTATTCCAACCCATCTATCATAGAATATGATTAATAATGCGAACATAATTGAAGCTCCAAACATACAAAATAAGAGAAAGATGGAGTCTAGTGAAAGATCCATTTTCAAAGATTATGAAGGAAAGAATATTCAATTTTCTAGATGTTAAAAATGTGGAATGAAGCACCAAGGGAAATGCAAATTGGGAACAATAAGGTGCTTTACTTGTACTAATGAAGTGAATCGAGAAACAAGTTATTGAGGAAAAAATAAGGATACAATAAAGGAAGATAACATTCTTCCAATGGATCCACCAACTATTCAATGTTTTAGATATGAGGAATTTGGTCACTATGAAACACAATAAACCAATCTAAAGGATAATGTTGAAAAACAACACCAACCACCTCCTAGATCATGGGAAGAAGGAAAATCTTATGAAATAACCATTGTTGAGGTATATACTGATTTTTCACACAAGACTTATCGATGTATTATGTCATGTAATATTTCACATGTTAGTTATTCATCTAAAATTAGATTTTTTTGTGATATAATTATTATAACCATGGTATATAAAACTTCTTAAAGGTTTTAGAAAAGGTACACCTTATAGATTTATTTCTTCTTCACTTATTACATTTTTATTAGGAAAGGACTATCACTTTTTATAATGGGCTCATATCAAATTACTTATAGAGAAATATTACATCATATCCTAAATCAACCCTTGATCAACTACTGTTGTGTAGTTAATTAGGATCACCGTATGTAAATTACTCCCATCACATGAGTATTAAAATTATGAAGACACAATTTTTTTAGGTGGGGGGGGGATGTAATGACCCAATATTTTAATACATGTTATCCTCTAATTAAGTCAAATATGTTCGAAAACAGGATCCACATGTATAACCAAACCAAAAAAAATATTATATTTATATAATTTTAAAAACAATCCTTTGAAGGTATGATTAGGAGTAACAAAATTAAAAAATATATTAATATATATGTTTATATAAAAATTATTTTACACAAATTTACTTAATTTGTTATTGTGTTTAAGAATCTATATTTCTACGTGATGATATTTTTATTAAATGAAACAAATCATGTTATTATTGAATGATGATTTGAATAAAACATTAATTGATTATTTATGTATTTACTAGTTCTTTAAATAAATTATAAATAATAACAACTAGTATTTTCAAAATTTATTTTCCTTATAAAAACATTTTTCACTATATTTTCTGTTTTTAATTAAAAATAATTTATAAAATTTAGAATTTTAATTTGAAAAAATAAATATCATTTTTATATTTGGCATGATAATATTATCTTAAGTTGAATTATTGTTATTTTAGAACATAATTAATTTTAAGTGAATAGTAAAAAACTGATTTTACTAATACCATCATTTTTATGAAATTATTTACCTATATAAATACATTTAATGTTTTTAAAATATTTTAAATATGAAAATTATATATTATAAATTAAAATAAATGATATTAAAAAAATATTTTGAATTTATAAACCCTTTCTCAACATTTTGAAAACTTATGTAGCGATTTAATGAAAACTGTTGTTTTCAACTATTTTATTTAATTAATTATTACATTATAAAATGAATTACATGATTTTATTTATTTTTAAATAAATAATATATTAATGATAATAATTATTTTAAATTCATTTTAATCAATATAATTTATAATTATAACCTAATCATGAATATTTTTTTCTAAAAAATACACTTTTCAAAAAACAGGTCTTTGCACGTTACATGCGCTTGTGTGAAAATTAATTTTCCTTAAACATTGGATTTTTATTTTATAGATTTTATTTTGATATTTATAATCATGGGTTATAAATTATCTAATATGTCTCACTTTATTTTTAAGCTAAAAAATTTATTTACCGAGGAGAAAATTAGTTACCACGATAAAAAACAAAAAAAATTATAAAAGTAAAATTTTTAGAGTAAATGGTTTAAAAAATGTTTCAAACATGTGTTTAAAAACTTTTTAAAACTTAATTAACCTAAAAATACCCCCACAGTACTATTTAGTCTATTTTGGAGATGTTGATCCTTAAATTGTGATGTTACATTATTGAAAAAGTGAAGGGTGTTTCTAAAACAACCCTTATCTCAACTTATAAAAGAAACCCTCACAACTCCACCTCTCCGCACTTCTAAATCCTCTTAGTATCATCCAAAACAATATTCCATAGTCTATCCTCATCTTTATAAACACTTAATATAATCATTCTTCTTTCCAAATGAGCAAGAAAAGGTGCCTTGAATTGGTAACCAAAGGAGATCACCCAAAGCAAGAGGTAATATTTTTCCCCGCACCTTCTTAATTTCATTCTCATTATACCACCCCAAACACTTACTATCAATTAATTTATGATAAAAAATAGTTTTATTAATATTATAATATGTTTATATACTAATATAATATCAATTTTATTCTTTTCCCTAAAACTTTAAAAAAAACATGTCATCATGCGTACATGTAAACTATCACCTCCATGAATGACGTGTTATATTTTTCATCTAAAACATTAATTTTTGGTTCAAAAAGGATAATTTAGTAATATAATATAACATTTATAACATGTTAAATATTATTAAATGATAAGATATTTTATTTTCTACTTTCTTTCCACTTTATGAAAGAGTGAGCATCGTCTAGGTGTACATACGGACTACCGCATCCACTAGATGATGTTTCTCTTTAATTTTACATATAAAATAACATAAATGTACTTAATCATGTATTTAAGGTATAAAAAAATTATTTAAAAATACATTAAAATTAATTAATGATAATATTTTACATTTCATAAGTTATATTTTCAATAAATGATTATAGTAAATTTACTAGTTAAAAGGACATATTAAGGTAACTTTTATAAATTGAGTCTATTTAGGGATAACCTATTTAAACATATAAAATAAATGATAAATAAATATTAAATTAAATAATAATATTAAATTATGGATATTATGAAACTATTTTATAACACTTTTGACCATAGTCAATATATCATGAAAGTTTCCAAGGAATTGATTGAACAACTTCAAGTGACCACTATAAGTGGAAAATATGTAATAAATTAATGAAAAAGAATGTATATAGACCTTATAAAAGTAAATATCAACATATAATGTTATTATTAATTTTTTTAAATAAATTCATTTTTATTATTTAGGGATTATGTGTAGTGAAAAGTGATTTCGAATACGAGGTGAGAGTTTCATCTCAAATCTTCTTTATTAGAGACGCATGTTCTTTTATGAACATAATTTATTTTAAATAGAGTTTATTATTAAAATTTTATATATAAAATCATGAATTATATTTATTCATTTTATTTTAACTTGAACTTCAATGTTCCACTCTTTCAAGGTGTTTTTTAGTAGAATGTATCATAAGTCATAAGGTTTTTCATCTATATTTCCCTTCATTGATACATGTTTTAATGTTATAAACCAATTTTTTATTTATAAGATGTATATAATACCCAAAAATTTATTTTTGAATAAGACATTATTTAATTCATTGAATTTATAGAACCTTATGATTTTCAAAATTCTAATGACTTTTGATTAGAGAAATTACTAAAATGTAAGTGTATTTCAAAAATCAATATCAATTCTTCAACTATAATATTTTTATTGGAATTTTATATTTTATTCCACATGATATATCATATTTATATCTTGGTATATTAATTTTTTATTTAATTCTTACTTAATCATGAATTATAAACTTTTTTTGAAAATGCACCCATGTTAAGAGTAATTTCTATCATTTTAAACAGTGGTTTCCCCATCCATGTTTATAATTTACCTTCTAAAAATGATATACTTTTTAATTAGAAACCTAATTAATTTTTAACTCATTTGAACTTAATATTTACCTTATCCTATTTGAAATATTATTTTATATAATTTTCTTTTAGGGTATGTGGTTTCAATAAATGTGTTTTTAAACATAAAAACGGATCTTTCGTACCTCATTTGGGACTTGTTAGTTACACATTAACATTCCTTTTCTCAATTTTTTTGTCATATTATTGTCACGTGAATATTATATTTTTGAATATATGTCCCTTACATATAAACCTAGTTGAATATTCTTTTCAATTTTGGGGTAATACGAGTTTTTAGTTCTCTCACAAATACCCACTATTAAGTAAACCCAATTTAAGGTAACTTTATTATTTCTTCTATATTTTCAAGAATAACTCCCATAAAATTTATTTAAACCATGAATAGATTCCAAATAACCTCAATATTTTATTGAAAACACCATTTTTTTCAATTATTGTTTTATAGAAAATGATATTCTCTTTTCTTATTGAAAAATATCCTTTACTTATTTTATAATGTTTCCAAAAAGTGGTTAAATTTCAATATTTTATTCACTGGATCCTTCATATAATTTTTTTACATTAAAACTCCATGTTCAAGACCAAATTTTATTTTGAAATTATAAATTTTTAAAATTATTGAATTCCTTCTTCTCTTGGTAATCTATATAACATAGCCTTCAGTTATGGATTAAAACAAGATTGTGAAACCCACTTTATTCTCATGGCATTTATAATTATTACAATTTATGTGTTGTTTATATTTATTTTTATGGAACACATAATATTTTACATATTATAATTTAAGTTTTCCTAAGTTGTGATGGGTGGGCCCGTTATTTCCCTCAAATTTATTGGTTAGTGTTACTGTCTCGTGATATGCCATCTAGGGTGCATGAGTGGTTATCCTAAGAACACTATGTTATTATGGTGGTCATCCTAAGTTGTTATAGTTGGGTCTGTAATATCCATCCAATGCATTGGATAATGTTAATTCTTTATGATATTCCTTGTATGATTCATGATTGGTAGTCTAAGAACATTATATTATGATGGTTGTTAGCTTATATTATGATATTTGGGTCTTTTATATCCCTTAAATAAATTGTAAAATATTACTATATCATGGTATTCCATGTATAGTGCACATGTGGTTATCTTAAACACACTCTATTGTGGTGGTGGTTATACGAATATTATGATGGTTATGATATTGGTTGTCCTATATTATGTTGTACTGGTGATTATCCATGACGTATTCTTATGATGTCATGCTTTATGATATTGCAACATGATTACCATTCTATTGTATTATAATTTATTTTAATCACATAATGTTTTCATGCTTATGATTATTCTCTTTATTATATCATTTTATTCCTCTTAACACTTTTGTAATGATTTATTTCTAAATCTATTCCCTTACAGTGGCTTCTAGCTCACCCTTTTTATTATGTATTTTTACCCAGGGTATTATATACTGTTTTAGAATATTTATTGAATTTAATAGAATAATGTGTTGTTTTAAATAATTATGTTTTTATTATGTTTAAGATTATATATTTATATATCTAACCTTCTAAAACACTAGACCTATATATCCTTAGATTATATTTTTGGGAAAGTATGTTATAAATATTAATATAATTTGTGTTTATGGTCAGGGTCACCATATGGGATGAAAAGAGTTTCAATTATATGTATTAATCAATAAGATACCCTCATGTCTATAAATTATTGGAGTTATTCCATAAAGTAATGCACATAGTGAAAGAATAGGGAGTATCCCTTGGGTAAGGAGTAAACTTTTTAAAGGAAATGATCCTTGTCATGGAGTTACTATGATTAAATGTGTATCCACTAAACATGAGTATAGTGGATTTTGGTACATCGACACACTTTCATTGCATACTCCATGGATATATCCTATTATAGGTAAACCAAGTAAAATCCAAGTGTCATGTGTGATTTGACTTCTTTTATTTTATTTTATTGAGATCAATAATGAGTGGTAAAGAGATTAAATGGTATTTCTTCCAACTAGGTAATGATATTTGATGGACGACAACTTCCAAAAAGAAAAAGAATGATTTTAGAGACACCCTGATCCATTCCCACCCTTAGGGTGTATTCATTTAACTTAGTCCCAACATGTTTTATAAAATTGTAAAGGTGTAAAATTGATTTTAAAATTTTGTTTCTTGTATTTTTTTAACATACATAATCATATATGAAACCTCATGTTTTCAATGGTACTAACTTTAATGGTTGGAAAAATTATATGGTTTGGTTTGTATAGAAATATGGTGATGTTTTATTAAATTATATATATGGTGACACTGATTTTAAAAGTAATAATGAAAGATTTCATGATGTTGAGACATAAAATATATTAATTAAATCAATAACCTATGGGGTATACAAGAAAACCTTTCACTGTGATACTATGTTTGAGATATGGAAAACCATGGAATAAATCTATTTCAAATTCATATAATCTAATTAGTTTATATTCCTAATTAATTATATTAATTAAATTCTATTATTGGTGGTCCTTTAATAGGGAAAACTTAAAACAAATTACCTTATTTCAAAGGTTAATATTGGAAGTTGTACAAAGAAAAAGTCTTATAAGAGGAATGACTCTACAATAATGACCTTTTTGATTTTTTTGATCAATATGAATATTTGTTTTGGTAGGTTCATGAAAATATATAAATTCACATTTCCCATTAAATATTTAATGGAATGTTTATTCTATTAAAGAAGTTTCAATATAATCAAGCTGTTAATCTGGAGGATTTTCATATAGAAACCAAGATGAGATCCATGCCTTTTATGATTGGGTAGATTAATTGAAAATCATATATAATGTATATTATGTATTCTTAGTATATTATATGTTGGATAATGAAATATATATTATACAAGTAGTGTCTTTTAATGATGAAATTATTAAAATGGGTATAAAGATGAAGATACAAGGTATCTTCTTTAAAGAACTTTCACAAGAGTTGGGAAAAATGAAAATAGAAAAAGTAATGAAAAAAATTATTATCTATCTCAAAATATGACTTGATGTGTGGATAAAATTGGGTAAATAATCATGGTTATCGATGTAATAATTGGATAAAAACTTTATTTAGAAGGATGATAAGATCAAGGAACTCGTATTGAATTTTAATACTCAAACCGGATAAAGGAGATCCCTCCCATGGAATCCTTAATAAGTGGAGTATGTAAATATATATATATATAATTAATTATTAAAGAAGATATTTTCACTAGATCTTGTATAATAAATTAAAAAATAAAGTTATAATTACAATTATATTACTGTAGAAGAATATGACACATTATGAGCATGTTTATGGAAGCTAGAAGGGTTAACAATAGAGAAAGTGTTACCGAAATAATATCTAAATTGGGGAATGACTACATGAGGTGTGTTTTTAATGGAGTGATGTTTTATATTCATTAATAATTAAAATATTTAAAGTTATTATAGTAAGATAAGTTATGGAAATTCCAAGTGAAGAACCACCTTTCACTTGTTGTGGGAGGAAAGTATGGATAAAAGAATAATTGATTACTTTGAAAAATAGATTCATTGAATTGAAAGTACTCGAATATGGAAGAAAATAATAGGTGCACCATAACCATTTACTAGTTTTGTTTAGCAATAACTATATATGGAAAATAAATAATATGCATAAGGAATAAATAAGATATTGTGCATAAAGTGGATGCTCACTTAAATAAAGATAAGTCAAAGAAAAATAAGTTTTAGGTGACTCGAATGGCCACTGAAGAGGAAAAACAATAATAAATACTAAGTGGTTTCATAAATCATTCCATAAGTCTATAGGAGAATACTGGTGGAAGATCCCTCCTATATAATATGAATCATGAAGAAGGATTCAATAATGTTGCATCTATAGAGGAAAAATGAACTAGTGGGATTAGTCTCAAAATGGAGTTAGATCCCAAGATAAGGAAGTTGGAAGATTCAAGTTCGACCATCCAAAAAGAGGTTTGTGTTATCACTCAAAGGATAAACACTAATAATGCTTATAATAATATTGGAAGAAAAGTTAATGTTCATAATTATCAACCACATTCCTTTACTTGAAAATGATTGTGAAGTAATCCTCTCCCAGAGGTTTATTTTTTTTTTTGATTCATGTATTAAAGGTAAGATACAATCCATTTGGTAGATAAAAAGGTGAATTAGAGATGAGGAAGGATATTAATGCATGTCTTTGAGAAATTAGGAATTTTCTTCAGATGGATAGATATTAGTTATCAATTGGTATAAATCCACTTTTTAATTAATATAATTCCACTCATGGTATCCAATAAAAAAATTATTTTCTAACATGGGATATCAGCCCACTATAGTGTTTTAAACTTTCAAGTAGTATCAATATTTTTAATGAGTGATATCAATAAACTCATGATACCCATTATAGAATGAAAATAATGATAAAAGAATGATAACAACAGAAAAAAATATTGATATATTTTTCATGATATATATGATTTGTTTGATAGGCTTATAAACATAGATTAATAGTTAATCAAATTAGTGGGATAGAAAAGAAACTATGAAACCCAAGAACTCCATTCTATTGAAACTGAAATCATATGATACCGGAAATAAAAATGTGTACCATACACTAATGAATTTTATTTTTTTATTTTTTATTCTATGACTGATGATGATCATAAAAAGAAACTATAAGGGTTTATCCTCCAAGGTGTATCCATAGATTTCACCGAATCACCCCAAAATTTTGGATGGGACATTCAGATACTTCGTGATATGCTAGTATCTCATAATCAATATATAAATAAATAATAAATCTTCAAATTTGGAATATTTTCATCCAATGATCACTTCAGGAGATAGGAAACACACTTTCCATGGCTAAGATCTCTTTATATAGGCAATTGGGATGATCCTTGAGTCATTAATGTACTTATATGTTTCATAAATGTAAGATTAAAGACTTAAGTTACATCTCATATAACTCTCATCCATAAAAAATATTCCACTAATTTTATCTTATGAAGCATTTATTTAATGATAGTCCAATGTGTATGATATTCAATCCCTTTCAATGTATCATATCAGAAGAAAAAATGAATTTAATTGTTTGATTCATTTCGACTTGTCCATGTCATATAACAAAACATGTCTATGCATTCATCATACGAATCATATCTATACACTATTCCCCAAATCTATGATATAAGCCTCCTTTTCCATATGATGTGTCTTACTATGTAACATTCCATATCATACTATATGTTGTGTGGATTTATTTCATATTCAATTTAATATCCCACTTTCACTAAATCCAAAAATACTTTTATTCAATTTCACCTTATATCATATCATATATGATAAATTGTGAAATTATATCAAAAAATATTTTAGATATATTCAAAAATACTTTTTAAAAAATATCATTAACTTAACCTTATATTACATCATATGAAATACCTCAATAAATCACGACAAAAAATTTATTTGGGATAAAACACTAAAACAATTTATATAATATATTTGAGTCAAAATAAATCTCTATTCACTCAACCACAAAGTGTTACCCTATAGGAATTTGTAGCATTAAAAATAAATATGAATCAATGGATCAATAAATGACGTAAAAGAGTTATCTTTAGAAATTAATCCTTGCTACTCAAGCTAAAAATGGATTTGGTGTGATCTTCGTAAAAAAATGTATAATATACCCATTCCCACTAGCCTCGTCATATTTCAACATAAATTTTCATATATTACTTTTATATAATACATTGAGTGATCATGGGACATAGTTTATGTCATTCCCATATAGCCTTATCAAACTTTCTCAACTATCCAAGTATAGACTAGTCAAGTAAATGAATAAATCACATGTCCCTCATCCAAGTAGATAAGAATAATATATATTCCATCTAAATATGGATATAAATTTCCTCAATCTATATCAATGAAGATCCCAGATTTCATACTCACCATATAAGAGGAAAAATTCATGTTTGACTAAACTCCAACTAAATACATAGTTAACAACATACCCATACACCATCGAATTAGCTAAGCCTTAAGGATTATGTAATAAAGGTATCAAAGTATGAAGGTCATCATGCTAGGTATCTCACCAACCTCGGGTGTGGGGACTCCAAATATGAGTAATTCATCCCTACTATACCAAATACATAGAGTATGACACTCCATGTGATATAATTTTTGGTTCCTCTAGTAAAAAAAACAATTTTATGCGTCATGAACATATTCCGTAGCCTTATACAAGAATCATACCCACAATAACATTAACTTTTATTCTCATTCTATAATACTCCATCATGAACATTGGTTAGGGATAACTCAAATTCATACATTGAGAGGTCAATGATCATTAAACATAACCAAATTTATATCAATATATATATTAATCCATCATGAAGGAATGATATAGTAGGGATTTCATTTTATATTATAAATTTTATATTCTTATACTTTTTTAAGAATACTTAAGAAAAACCTATATATTAACCTGTTTAACATTCCATATATGATATATTTCATGATCAACTTTAAGTTTGTTGAATTTTACTGGGTTTTGTTAACTCGTTATATTTATTTATAATTCCCACCACATCTATATATAACCATTTGATAAAACCTTCCCACAAAACTCTTTTGTGAGTAACATCTATAAAGTTGTCCAGTTTGAATAATAGTGATAGAAATCATATTCTGAAGGTTAAACTCCATGAATATATTTTAAATTATAAACTCACAACATCCAATATTATGGCATTAATAACATATATTTTTTACTTTGAAATTTTATAAGAACATAATCAATATACTTTCAACTCTTTCCATATAAAATTTTCCTTATGATATATTATTAACTAATATAACTTGTTACATTTTATATTTACCAGTACATCCTAAACATTTTAGTATATTATGTGAAATTTACCATGTTATGGTAACTAATGTGACCTTTAAATTGTTTCTATACAATCATATCTTATACCTTTTAGTATATATGGTGAAATTCAATAAGAGGTTTGACTTTTATACTCCTTTATTTTTAAAATTTAAACTTATCTAAGTTCAAACATACTCAACTGGCCTATTAGACATTATAATCTCTTCAGAATATGATACTAAGATGCAAAAAAATCTATTTGTTTGGGAAATATCTCTTATTTAATCTTATTAAAAAGAATTAAAAATAAAATCACGATTCCATATCATATATAGTATTCTATCTATTTTAAAATTTACTAGAAATATTATTTATCATATATGCCATTGTTTGTGGTGTTATCATATTCCACCAAATTTTTGGCTAAACACTTTAGCCTAGATAAAACGTCTTTATCCTTGTCTCATTTTCTGTCATGTTATATAATTTCTATGAATTATAAACACGTGAATAAAAAATATTCGTCTAATTATTTTAATGATAATTTTTACATACTCCCAAAATAGAGAAAAAATGGGATAAATAATACATATATTTTATTCAAAATTATTCAAATATTAAATACATTCTTGCATCCAAGTCCTTAATATAGTGACTCCTTGCTTCAATTATTAAATGAAAACTTCAATATTTTATATTCTACTATTGTTTAACTTATAAACTATTTAATATTTACAACTATTTTAAAATATACAGTTTTTATCATAAACACTTTAGAATAAAATAATTGTATTCTATAACATGAATTCATAAGGTGGACTCTTCCTGAGGTTTCTTGTAACAATTCAGGTATTTTGGACAATTTCTCTTTAAATGGATATTTTTTATATAATGAAAGTTTTATCCCTCATTTATTTTATTTTGTTTATATTTTTCTGTTGAATCTCTGTAACCATTTATCTTCTTTATCACTAGCCAAAAAAATTACCCGTATCCTTAAATATCATCATTATAACACTTGATCCTAGACCTCCTATGTCCTGATCTGTTGTCCTCAATATATTGAGTAGATTGGGTATTGTATTGTTGTAATCATTCAAAATTTAATTCACAATAAACTATTCAATAATTTCTAAGAGTTTTTGGAGAATCAAATCTATAGCCAGATCAAGTCTAAGAGGTGAACCTAGTTTCTCCATGTCATTAATATAACTAATCATATTGAGCGCTTGAATTGAGACTGATGTTCCTTCTTCAGTTTTACAGTAAATGATATCCATTGATACCTCATACCTATCACACCTATATTTTTCTTCATAGAGCCTTTTTAGGTTTTATATCATCTTATAAGAATTTATGGTCTCATGTTGCTTTCACAACTTTTCTTCTGTGGTCACAATCATGAGTAGAGACTTCTAGCGATTCCTTTAAATACATATTGATGAAAATTATGATGTATATGAATTTTTAAAGTCTTGTTGATTTTTTTATTTTTTTTAATATTTTCTTTGTGGTTTGATGTAATTCTAATATTATTTTAAAGATTTTTGAATTTTTTTAAGAAAACATGAAAAATTGATTAATATTATCTTAAAATACTTTTCATGTAGTTCTAATTAAATTATAGATTCTATATAAAAAATTTTATGTTGGGAATAAGACTTTAGGGGCTCATGTATGAATTTACAATCTCTATGTATGAATTTTGAGTTTTATGCATTTTAGAAAAGGATAAGATTGTAATATTTTATATGCATGCATGCCTTTTTCTCTACCCATGTATATATTTCTATTGGCATACAATATTTCTAAAGTCATGTACAATATTTAATAAGTGTGTAAAACTTCAAGATCTTGTGTATGATTTTTTAAGGAATATGTAAGATATTTGATGTCTATGCAAGTTGTTTCTCTGTATGTATGATATTTTCAGCTAGAAATAATTATATATTTCTATAAGAAGAAATTATGAGTTTAAATATTTGTGATTTATGAAAAAAAATAAACCATATTATGATAGAACTTATTTTCATGGATAAAAACATAAAATTTATAATTTAATTCAAGATACATGAAAAATATATGATCCCCACATCATGAAGAACAATATTTACAACATGTATAACTAAATGATGAATTTATCAATAAATCTGAAATGCATATATTCTCTTTTCAAGAATAATTTAGATGTAGTTGTGTTTAATATTTTCTATTCTTTATATACTGAATCACATGATAATTAAGCATTGATGTAATATTATATTTAAATAGTTTGATATGTTTTTAAGTTAAGTTCATAAGATATATTTTTCTATGAAGAAACCTTAATGTTTTGTGTGTTGTTTTACCATGTACCTATGCATGGAGAAATGAAAAACATTTTTTGTTAATTGTTTGAATATCAAATGAGATGCATTATTTCTATATTCTTTTAAGAAGTTTGAAGCTACTCATTTGGGAAGATGAAGAGTATAATGGTATTTTAGTAACTTGATGTTGAAATCTTGGTCAATGCTAGAAATATATTGAGAACCATACTTATCATTTTGGAGTATCCTGAAGTGGTTATTCTATAATCACACTTTTATCTGGTGGCATAAAATGTATTCATTATTTTCCATTTTATTACGTTGATTTTTATGGAATCCATTTAATTTTCTTGACTAAATAGACTTTGGAAAATAATTCTAGTATATTGAATATTAAGAGAGTGGGAAAAATAAAATAAAATAATTTTTTGTGTATAGTTTAATATTTCATGACTATGTATAAGATAAGAATAAGAAGGTGATACTGGATCTGGGGAAGTTTTTGACTAAAAATATGATTATCCAATATTACAATGTTAAGTATGAGAGAATAAGAAGAAGAAGAAACCTTTCGGGTTTGGTATGTAGTGAGTTAAGGAGACCAAGTTCTTCAAAGTTTATTCATAAGGTATATTATTAATTTTATGATCTTGAAGAAAGTGAGATATATTATCTAGATTATATTATGGTATCTCAATGAGAGAGATTTTTTATTTATTATTGAAGAAAACTACATATGAAAGAATATATCTATTATATATTGTTGTGTGATTTAATTGTAACTGTTGGGAGACATTAGAACTTGTGGGTGGTATTGGGTTTTTGGGAATCATGGGTCTCAGGATAATAATTAACCCAACCAATTGTATTGATAAAAATACATTAGTGTATAATCTCTAGCATGGGATAACAACTATATGTAGAAAGGTGTACACTCTCACATTGAGGTCAAACCTTTTAGAAATATTTTCAGACCTTTCTCTTAATTATTTTTATTCATTTACCATACAAGGATTATTTTTATCATTAATGTGAGATAATTAGAACCTAACTGGTCATATGGGTTAGTTTTTAGACCCAAAAAAAATTTAAAATTTTGGATGCATTGATTCACCCCCTCTTAGTGTATTTATTTCATTTTGTGGGACATTCAATTTGTATTAGAGCTGAATGTTCTCTCTATTAGATTCTCTCAGTGTTTAGTAATATGGATATTATAAACTTTATGAATAGTAGAGTTGCTCCCATTTTTTGGACATAATTTTCATGGTTCAAAAAATATAATGTGTTTTTATTTGTTATCTTTGAGACTGGATGTTTTTTATGCATCCATAGTGGGATTACCACCCATTAAAAGGTATGAAAAAATGAATTTTTTTAATAAAATGAATCTTTAGTTTGATGTAAAATCTAGAAATGGTATTTTTATGTCTCTCTCTGAAAAGGTGTTTACCAAAGTATGGGATTTCAATCTGTTAAAGATATTTTAGATAAACTTGAGTGTAGTTATAAAGGAAATGTTTAAGCCAAGGAGGAAATTATACATATTTAGAGAAACCTTTTGAAGATATAAATTTTTCTAAGTAATAATCCATTGATGGATAGTTCATTATATTCAATGACATTATATACAACATAAGAGGAATTAGTGAAAAATTGGAAGATTATATTTTTATAAGGAAAATGTAAAGAACTTACCAAACATATTTGCTCCTAATATTTTTTAACTATAGAATATAGAGAGGGTATCTCATTAGATGAGCTTCACAATATTCTTATTTCTTACAAAATGATGAAGATACATTCATTCAAAAATAATATAAAGGATAAGAATGATTTTGAATCCATGAGAATGATTATATTGAAAGAAATAGAACTAGAAGAGTCTGGTGAGTCTAATGATGATGACGATGAGGATGATATAGACAATGAAAATAATAATAATTATGTATCTTATCTCTATAACTTTAAAAAAAGTCATGGTAAAGTTTAAAGGGTAGCTTTCCTTGAAATGATTCAAATGTGGAGGCATTGGATACTTTGTAGACAACTATCTAAAGAATAAAAACTATGTGTTTGACTCTTATGACCATGAATAATAACATTAAAATAACTAATGGAAAAATGGTTTTAAATAAGTAAATTATATAGGTGATAGTAAGAAAATATTTCCAATTAGAATGAGGATAATATTAATGAGAAAAGAAGAAGAGGAAGACTCTTCCACTAATAAATAATCTGAATATGAGTGACCTAAAAAAGATAGAAACTTTATGGATCATGTGGAATACCAATAAAACTCATCAATAAGTGATGATGAAGATGGTGAAGATACTTATATAAAGAATATGACCAGATATGAGTTACATGCCTGTCTTGAGAAAAATTACAAGTTGAAGAAGAAAGTTAAAACCTTGAAGAAATATGATCGGAGTAAAGTTGAAATAAATTAAAAATATCTTTAAATAGGGACTAAACTCCTTGAACAACAAAAAAAATTCAAGTTGAAGACTTCTGAGCATGAAAAGATCAATATTTATCTTGAATAAAAACTAATGTTAAAAGAAGAATAAATGGGAAATCTTGAATAAAATTTTTTATAGATGAATACGAGTTAAAAGGGGTAAAAATGAGTTTTAAAAATCTTTTGAAGTCAACGACCAATCATCTATAACATTTATAATTTTATAAAATCAATTCAATTTAAAACTATCCATGAAATTTCTATAAACTTTGAATCTTTATTTCCAAATACTATAGGTCCTTATTCAAAATATATGAAATTTATGGGTAGAAAATAAAATGAGAAACTCTATTATACATCTATTAAAGAAGAAATAATGAAAGAAAAATGAACCTCCTTGAGTTACAAGAAAAATTAGGGTATATCTAGATATCTAAGGAAATAATTTAGAATGCAATTTTCTGGATAAAATTAGTAATTAAAAAGAAGATTTAGATTTAGTGGATATTGTTGGTGTTGTGGTATTTTTTCAAAAATCATTCACGTATTGGGAAAATATTCCCTTACTAGGAAGAAATTATGAATTAATGGGTAGCATCACTGAAGTGATAAATAATTAATATCTAAATAATAAGGTTGTGAAAAATATTTCTATAAGTCTCCCTACTCAGAATAAGTTCAAAAGTATGAAGAAATTGAGTGGTATATTTCAAATTCTAGGGAATGTTTCAATGAAATGATTGAAAAATATCCCTAGATAGTTCTTCTATAAATAAACTATAAATAAGTAAATAAAATTAATTAATAATAGAATTAATTTATAGTGTAAATGGCATTAATAGAAAGAAATAAATGAATATAATGGATCCTTTATAGTGGTTGTTCCTCACACATGACAAGATAAAACAAAACCTTGAAAGATATTGAATATATGAAGGTGGAGTAGTCACATTAAGTAGTGAAAGATACTTGATAATAAAATGTGTTGGAAGTGATGAGATTGTTTCAAAATAAATAAAATAAAAAAGAATTATTTGTGGAAGGAATTAATCACAATTTTCTTATCTTTCAATGAGAAAAGTTGATAGTAATCTCTCTGTGATTGATCCATCCACAAGTACTCTCATTATCATCGTATATTATAATGAAATCATTTTTACATGTGAGAAAGTGTATCTTTTTGGATATTTAATTGAGGATACAAAAATTCATTTTGAAATGACTATGTTGGGTGAGATCTCATACTTATTTGGGATTCAAATCATATAGGTAATTGGTCATATTCTCTTATCTTAAGAAATATACTCCATGAAATTATTGAAGAGGTTTGGGATGGAAGAGAGTAAAGGGATTCCCACTCCTCTAGCATTTGGCATGAAATTAAAAAAAATAATCTAGAAATTATGGGAATAAAAGGGAAAATAGAAAACTGATTAAAATCTATCTCTACATGAAAACATTCAGATGTGACATAGAATTTTTTTGAAACTCTATCTCATATTTCAAAGTGATCCTAATGAGTCTCACATGTTAGTAACCAAGATATTCTTGAGATATATCAGAAACATACTAAATTTTGAACTATTTTATAGATTTAGATCATATTTTACCTTTCATTCTTTGACATATACTGATTGGGTTGGATATTGTGTTGACAAGAATCCCACTTCATGTGTTACATTCATCCTTAGTGAAAGTCATTTGACATGGAATAATAATAATCAAAGTTTAGGAGTATTGAGAATAACCTAATGTTGTGTACCTTATATCCACACATGTTTGTACTCATATAATATGGACACAATTTCAACTATCTTACTTGAGAGTTAATATTGAGAAACTACTATTCATTTAATGTGACAATTTAAGTGATACATATCATTACAAGAATTTGGTTCAACACTCATGATCAAAGTACATTCATCTTAGATATCATTTCATCAAAGCGAATGTAGTTGGAGGTGGTGTGAGACTTGAGTTTTTTTTGAACCAAGGAATAATTTATAGATATTTTTTTCAAACCATTTTCAAATTATAGGATCTCTAAATTAATTTCAAAACTTCATGTTTGTCCTTCCACTCTCACCTAAAACTTTGTGGGCACTAACCCCAATAAATATTTTGATTTTGTTGTAAAAGGGGGAGAAAAAAGTGACACAAATGTTTAATATTTTCTTGTAAAATGGGTAGAATATTGATAAAATAAGATTTTTTTACTTATTGGTTATCCATTTTTGTGGTCATTTAAAAACATGGGATTATTTTTGGGGATTTGAAGAATATTGTAAGGAACAATCATTTGAATCAATTGGCTAAAAGTGATTGTCACCGAGGGTTAAAATTATGTAAAAAAATCCTATTGTGTAGTATCTAGATGCATCTATTCTAAATAGGCAGTGATTTAATGTTCTTTGAGTTCATTTATTAAAATTATTTATAAGTTTTAGTATCTTGAGAAAGATTTTTAAAAGTGTTGAAAGAAAATCCAACAAGGGGAATGAAAGACCCTATCGCTTGGAGTAATTTTTAAAGGATTATAGATTGTTTTATTTGTTGGAAACAATGTTTTTAATGTATTTTTTAGTTTAGTATAGGTTTTAGAAATTATTGTGAGGTTATTTGAGGTAATTATGGTATTATTTCAAAGAATATTTATATTTTAGAAGAAAAGAATAAAAATGTCCAAGTCTTACCTCATAAGAATTTTGAGATAGTTCGTATGATTTTTTGGATATAGTGTAAAAATTTGAATATTGGGAATAAGATTTTAGGGGATCTTATATAAATTTTCAAGACTTATAATATGAAGTATGAGTTTGATCATTTCTAAAAAGGATAATCTGATAATATTTTGAGTGCGTGTATGAATTTTACTCCTCCCACGTATGACTTTCTACCATCGTATGATATTTATGAAGTTATATATGAAATTGTTTTAGTGAATATGACTTATAAATTTGTAATAATACTTTTCATAGAGAAGATAATATATTTTATACTCATAAGATATTTCTCTAAACCTATGATATTTTTAATTTTAAATAATTATATATTTCTACATGGAGATATTATGAGTTCCCAGATATTTTCTTTTTGATGAAAATTAATCTATATGATGCTATAAAAAATCTATAAGGATCAAAAAATCACATTTAAATTGTGATCTAAGAAACATAAAAAATTATAATCCCCTCATCATGAAGAATAAAATTTTCAACTTTTATAATCGAATAAGGGAGATCTTAATGAAGCTTAAAATCATTTATCTTATTTTCAATAATAATTATGATGTAATTATAATAAATTTTTATGGTTCTTTTGAAACTAAATAACATGATAATCAAGCTGTAGTGTAAGGTGAGTTTTAAGTAGTGTTATATTTTCTAAAGTTGAATTCATGAGATTTTTTCTATTGTAAAGAAACCTCCAAGCTATGAGTGAAATTTTTCTTGGAACTTGTGTATGTAGAAATGAAAAATAATATATGTTAAGTTTTTTTAGAGATATAATGATTTGTATTCCTTATAAGTTTTTTTTGAGAATTTTGAATCTTCTTGTTTGGGAAGAAAAAAGTGCATATAGTTATTTTGGTAATTCAATATGGAAATCTTATTCCATGCTAGAAATATTTAGGAATAAAACTTAAGAAAATCAGTGTTCATCTCGAATATCAGTGTTTTTGTTTCTAT
Source organism: Viscum album (assembly GCA_963277665.1). Taxonomy (NCBI): domain Eukaryota; kingdom Viridiplantae; phylum Streptophyta; class Magnoliopsida; order Santalales; family Viscaceae; genus Viscum; species Viscum album. The sequence goes on along the minus strand of OY728139.1, from coordinate 1,143,680,822 downwards.
GTTCTGCAAGAGGAGAATATTTGTCATCAGTTCTTTGAGGGATAGTGGGATTGACATGTGTGGTTTATGTATGGGAGTTTTACAGGTATCTCCCTTAATGATTTCACCACCACATATTTTCTCGAACAATGAATATGAGGTGTTGGATCAAAATGTATGGATCTTAAAGAAATAGTCTTCATCCTTGCGACTGGGAGCTGGTGTATTTATAAAGTGAGAAACAAGGCATTTTTTGAGGATATTTCTTGTCCCAGACAGGCCATTACCAAGAGAACTAGAAATATAATGGTTGATTTGGGTCATCTCTTCAATCACTGGGAAGCAGCTCCCTACTTGGAATTTGTTCTAGGTTCTAGGATGAACAACACTTCCTCTCCTAGCCTCTCTATAAGTCGATGTGTGATATAGAATCCTCATAGATCTGGGCTGAAACTTAACATTTATGGTTCGTGTAGCTCCAGAGACATGCGGGGAGGAGGTTTGGTCAAAGACAATAGATGATAGGTTATCATAGCTTTCTCAGCCTACTTTGGTAATGGATGTTCTCTTTAGGCTGAAACTAATGCTCTTTTAGCTAGTCTTGAGTTGTGATATAGTAAGAACATCCCCCTTTCTTCTTTAGAACTGAATTTTCTTGTCCTACACAAGTCACTCCTTGGCCTCGATCATACTCTTTGACCTATTTCTTATCAAGTTCATAGGTGAAGTAATTTGATTCATGATGTCTTAGATATGTCTCATATTTAGAGTGAAGGGAACAAAGAAACTGACTACCTTACCTCCAAAAATTATTTGGATGATGTGTTTACTTTCTTTAATTGCACATGGTCTTTTCTGTATGCGGGAGTGAGCATTTTTATTAGAGATGATCTTGGTTTTCACTATTTTAGACCTCTGTAGCCTCTAGGACTTCTTTTGTACCCCTCCTCCATGGGTTTCTTCCCTTTCTTTCAATAAAAATTTTTGTTTATGGTGGTGGTAGTGTAAGAGAAGAATAAAATGGTTATAATACAATTTTGGTAGTTTATGACTAAAAATATAATTACCCAATGATATAGTTCAATGTTTTACAGAATAATAACAAACTGGTCCTTGAGATTTTTCATGTAGTGAGTTAAGCAGATTGAGTTCTCTATAGTGTATTCACTAGGTATATTTTAAATTGGATGATCTTGAATAAATTGAGATGTATTCCCTATATGATATTATTCTAGATAAAATAGGAATATCTATTATTTTTTGTTGAAGTAATATACATCTTAAATAAGATCGATCTCATCTAGTGTTTTGTGATTTCATTTTAAATTTTGGCCGATAGTAAAACCTGTTGGAGGCATGGTTCTCAGGATAATAACAAATCTAACCACTTATATTGATAAAAATATTTTATTATGAAATATTTATCATAGGATAACAACTAGATAATGTAAGGAGTAGGCTTACACATTGAGGATAAACCTTGTAAAAACTTTTGTGTGCCTTTCTCTTCTTCATTTTTCTTTATTTACCATAAATGGATGATTATTATCATTAAATTGAGATATTATAATCCTAATCAGTGACATGGGTTTTTTCAAATGAAAAAATAAATTTAAAAGTTGGGATACACTAATTCACCCATGTCTCAGTGTATCCATTCAATTATTTATGCCTTTCACCTATTATATACATCTATTTTTTGAATAGATTCACCAACTGGTTTATTAGGAAGGGGTTTTACCAGAACATAAAATTTTCTTTCATTATTAGGAAATATTCTTAATTTATGGCACCAATTAGGGAAATTAATATCTTTTAGTTTTTTCTTATCAAATATTGATATCATGTTCATTATCAAATATGATGATGCTATAATAAAAAATATAATTTTTTATTTAATGAGTATTATGTTTTATATTCATTAGATAAATAATTTAATTAAAATTACTCCTAATAGAAATTATGACCTTATACATCATATCCATTTAGTTATCCAATAACAATATTTCATCATTACTTAAACTAGGCATTATAAAAACAATATATAATGATATCTAGTAGAAAATAATTGCTAATTGTTGTTCCTAAATGAATCGAACCCTTGAGAAAAGTAGTTTGAAATGGTGTTTAGTTTTTTTATAATTTATTCCACCTTAGAAATAAAACTTTGAAACTTGTTAAAGTTTCAATTCTACCATCATAAAAAATTTATCCCCACCTATGTTCAATGATAATAAAATTAAATGTAAGGTATAAAATATTTATAAGTTTCAATCCCAATGTGGGTATCTACCCCTTGATGAATATAGAACAATCCTAGACATAATTATTCACTGAAATATATCATGGATAAAAAACAATTAAGGTAAATAATCATCCATGGATTAGGTTAGAAAGGGAATAAATCACTCTTGAACCATGAAAATTTTTATACTTACTTATCCACTTTACAAAGGTTTTACCTATCATATCAAGAAAGATCTCTTGAACCTCCATCTTTTATAACAATATTGAAGATCCCAAAATAATCCTATATATTATAAATATTCATTTTCTTCTCATAGACTCAAATTTTCAAAACTTTTTTTTAGAACTTGATCATTTGGCTTTAAAACAACGAGAACATCTTCAACAGGAACCTTGTAACCAGTACTTAAACCTAGAAAATTCTCTGATGTATCATGTTCAAGAGCTCACAAAAACTTTTTTTTGGCTCTCACAACCACACATCACAAGCACCTTATCACCTTTATATATTCACACTTCCTCTGAAACAATTAGTAAGAATCATGGAATCAAAATTTTTATTTATCACTCAAATAATTCTTCATTTAACTATATTCAAAACTTTTAAATAAATTTGATTTGAAAATATTTCTATGAACTTACTCAAATATTAAGGTCAATGATCTCCAATGATTCCTAAAATATCAACTTGAATCAATATATTTTAATTTATAATTTTAAATTTGTTCAAAATATATCTAAGTTGAATCACAATGTATTTAATTGAATAAATTATAGAATCATTTGAAATTTTCCCAGAGAGTGTTTCTCTAAAAATATTCTTTTGGTGAAATTAAAAATCTTCTTATTTTAGAAAATTTCTTCAGAAAATATTATTTTAGAAATTTTCTTCTGAAAATTTTCTTCTAGATATTTTCTTCCTAAAATTTTCTTATGGAAATTTTATTCTAAAAATTTTATTATGGAAATATTATTTTGGAAATGAACTTCTAAAAATTTTCTTCTAGTAAAGTCATGAAGTTTCATTTTGAAAATTTATTCAGAAAATATTCTACTAAAAATTTTCAACATAAAATTTAATTCTAGAAATATTCTTTTGAAAACGTTCTTCTAGAAATTTTCTTCTAAAAATGGTATCGTAAAAACATTATATACAATACCAGATCAAAAACATCTTTTCATGTTGAAAAGAAATATGACCCATTCAAAATATCCTAGTGTTCTTCAATCTCACCCTTAGGATTTGTTTTTAAATACAAAAAACTCTCAACACATCTCGCTAAAAAAAATTACCATTAAATAATATCATTTCTCAAAGATTAATATCTAGACACCACACTATTAGATAAAGAAATTTTTTCAGATAATTTTATCCCTCAGGGACAAGAATTTTTTAGGAAAAGAGTTTAATATAAATTAACTCAATTCATTCTCAACTAGTTTTTCTCCCCCTTTTTACAACAACCATAACTTTGGGTAAGTTGGGAAACACTTCTCCCCATTTGATAACACAATCCAGTGAAAAGTGGGAGTTACATCAAAAAATTATTTAAGAGAGGGATGATACTAAACATGAAGTTTCAACCTCAATTCCTAAATACTTTCCCTTCGAAATTATATGGTTAATATATAATCAATTTTTTATTTTTTAGAGATATAATCCAACTTTAAATCACTATCTGTAACATTTTCATTGAAAAAATGATGTTTTATATCAATGTTCTTAGATCTAGAATGTTGAAACAGATATTTAGAAATATCAAATGCACTTTCATTATGACAATTAATCTTTAGTGGTTTGTCCACATTCACCCTCAAATATTCATGTTATACTTTCATGCACATCATTTGGGTAAATTCATGGGTAACAAAAACATATTGATATTCAATTATACTTAATGTTAGAGATATTTTTTTCATTATTGTGGAAAAAACACATATTTATTCTAAGGAAAAAGTTCCTCTAGATATTAATTTATGATTATGAGAATCAATACTCCAATCATCATCCCAGAATTTATGTAATTTCACCTTATTAATTTTCTTATACATCAACCAATAATTTTAAGTGCATTTAACATACTTAAAAATTTCCTAGGCGGCAATATTGTCATATTCTTTAGTATCACTTTGATAACTAGCATATAATGTTAATTCATATACAATATTTTCATGATATATTTTAAGGTAGAGTAAACTTCTGAATAATTTTTAGAAGCCTTCTAATTCACCCCTTTTTTAGATTTATTTTTAATCAATTTTACTCCAACAATAATAGGTGTGTAAGATTCTATGGAATATTCCATGTAACGTTTTCTTAATAACCCCTTTACATATTTTTCTTGAGAAATAAATATATAAATTCTATTTTTTATAATCTTTATCCTAATAAATATTTTCATTTCACCGAGCATAGGCATTTCAAAACAATTATTCATCTGTTTGGAGAACTCTTTACACATATGATCATTATTTACCATAAATATTATCTCATCATCATAAACTATGATAATTAGTATCCTTGAACCTTATTCCTTTACATAGATATTATTATCAATTTTCCCTTTATAAAAATTTAATATCTCTAAATAATTATAAATTTTAAAATACCATGCATGAGGATCCTACTTCAACCCCTAAAAATCTTTCTTTAATTTACAAATTTTTCTTCCATTTTCATCTAGAAATAAATCCATCTAGTCATTATATATAAACTTCTTCCTCAATATCTCTATTCAAGGATTCTAACTTGGAATTAAACTGATAAACTTTTTTATTTTTGAGAATCTCTTACTACCAAGACCATTCTGATAGTTTCTTATATTGAAACTAGAGAAACGTTTTCATCAAAATAAATACATTAAACCTATAAATACCTTTTATAGGGAAGCCTAAATTTATTTCATGAAACCTCTCCCATTTCATTCGACTTATCCTAGAACACCCATTTAGTTCCTATGATATTTTTATCTTTTGGTCTTGGAAAAATTTCCCAAGTATCGTTCTTTTCAAATAGGTCTAGCTATTCATTCATAGCTTCTATCCATTGATTATGTTCCATTACTTATGATAGTTATTATGGTTTTATATTATAAATGATTATGGTTTCAATCTATATCCTTAGTTTCCTTATTTTATAAATCAAAGCTTCACTTCTTTTGATAATGTTGGTTGGTTCAACTTGTTTTTGTATCTTTTAGAATTTACAGTTTTTTTCCTCATTTTTCATCTTATCAATAGATACTTCAGAGAACATTTTTTTTAACTCATGTATAATTCTTTCATTTTGATCTTTAGTTCCTCTAAAAGGTAGTAAGATTACTTTCTATAAAATTTTATAACATCTATTTCCTTTATCTATTTCTTTGAACATATTTTCCATAAACTTAACATCATATTATTCCATTATTTTATGTGAATGTTTATTCATACACTTATAACTTCTTCCACTGGTTTAATACCCCAAGAAAATACTTTCTTTAAACCCTTAATAAAATTTACCAAGGTTTTAGTTTTTTATATTTATCATATAATGTATTAAAAATATCTTCAAATACTTAACTATTGGAATTTTCATATACCACATTCTTTAGCAACATTTATTTGAATTTTTTTTGGGAAAATGTCTACTTTGGATATTCACTACTATACAAATAGCTTCTACAATGACCAATATTTTTTATAATGAGATATTACATCTTAATAGATGAAAATACATTTCATTATATTAAGATGCATGTTAGAATAGTAAAGTTTGAGTTTAATTTGATGCTAAATTCATAATCTTCTTATTTCATGAAATATCTTCAACACCTCCTAAAAATATTTCCCATATAGTTCTTTTATTCAACATAGCCTACTTAAAAAAATTATTTATATCCTAAAGAAAGGAAGAATAATAAAGGGTGAGATAAAATGATTAATGAGGGTAAAAAATGGATATATTGATAATCATTTAAAAATAACATGAGAATAAGGGTATAATAACACTATCTTAACATTTAAAAACCATACCCAACATATCATAGATCATAATCTTGAATTGTGGAATAAACCTTGGAAGTTCATAAGACATGAATCATAAATGAACCAAATTACAACATCCATGAGTGCATAAAATTATAATAAGACACAAGTTTATGGAATAAAAAAATCATATAAAATAATTTCTTTACTCAAGGATAATTTCTAAGACTATCATAGTGGATTAGGTTCACTCCTCATTCTGTAGTATCTTTAGTCAAGGTTCATTCCCAAAACATTCATAGTATAAAATATTCCTTGCTGAAAATGATTCAATCCCCAATAAAAAACTTATTATCTCATGAGATTTTCATCCTTACCCAATGAATTGGAAGGCTATAAAATTATGGTATCACCCATCACATAATAAAAATCATACATATGTTTTCCATGAGATCATAAAAAATTTATCATAGCAGAACATGTGCAGAAGAAAAAAGTTTCATAAACATTTTTTCATCATAATAATAAACCATCTAGTTAAATAATGAGGATGGTATCATTGTATAGTATTCCCAATAAATAATAATTAACATAAAGGAGGTTATCATGGATAAAAATTCCCGTAAAATATCCCTAAAATATTTCATTAGGAAAATACACTTTTTATTTTGAAATAACTTCTTTAAAATATAAAAATTTTCAAAATATTATTGAAATAATATTATCTGAAAATAAACATGAAATTTAATAATTAAATATATAAATCATGTATTGGTCATAATGTTCTGAAATTTTGTTCATTCCATGTACATTAAAACAAATTTTCCTTCAACATTTTTTTGAAAAAAGTCAAAAACACCTTGTTTGGAAAGTGACAATAATATTACATTTAAAACATTTTGTAAAAATTCAAACATGGGTAAATATTAATTTAAAAATAATTTTAGAATAGTAAAAATATCATTTAAAACATTTTTAGAAAACATAGACATATAAGAAAAATTATTTTTGATCGAATAGAGAAATAAAGTCAGATTTCCTTAAAAATAATTTTCTTTGTCTATTAAGTAATTAAATAGAGAAAAATGAAATAAAAACATTTAATATCTAGAAATAATTGTAATAGAATAAAATTAATTACACTCATGAGTGGTGGATCCTGAAATTTCAAAGTCGTAAACTTAATCATAAACAATCCTGGTAAATAATTAGATTGTAACATAAAACCCTTACATCTAGTTTGACTTGCTTCGAAAGCACTATACCATCCTGTAGAATAAATTTTAATTTATTATAATTACATATTATAATAATTTACATACTTATAATATTATATATTAACCTATTATAACATCTCAACGCCAATTTATAATTAATTCCATATTAAAATTGTCGTTTTCATGTGTTAATTGTTACATTTTTCATCATAGTTTCAATTCAGAAGTTTTGGTCCATGAAATTTTATCTTGGAAACATAAAATACATAATTTTATAATTTTGAAAATATCATATATTTGCATTATATATGAATTTATAATTATCTATAAAATTTTGAAATAGAAAAATGATTTACACAGTTTATAGATATGGTAGATCGTAAGTGCGCATGAACGTTGTTTTCACTTTTCAAAGGATAGAATGAAATAAAGGTAAGTAATAATTGATATTTATATAATAATTATTATATTATATATATCATATATATATTCAATAACTTTATCTTTATTACCATCCATGTAAAACAGAACCAAAAAATGAATCACATCGCTTCATGGAGGTGGTTTCCCACAGGTCGACACGAGTGACGGTGTCGTTTTCCAATAGATGGGAATAATGTGGATAATTGTTATTGAATAATTATAATAACAATTAATTATATTTAAGAAACTTAATTTATTATTTTATAATTGATACTATAGATATAGATGAGTAAAAATAAGGAATAAAATTGAAAATGTTAGGATAAGAGTTATACCTCTTCATTGAAAAACCTCTTTTATCTCACACCTTAAGCCATGAAAGGGTATTATTTTGTAATTGAAAAATATATATGATGTTGATAAGGAATATATGATGAAATTAGGATATATGTTGGCCATTATAGTAGGCTCAAAAAATTTTAATAATGAAAGAGAGGATGTTCCCTTTTATAAGGAAGGGGAGGGGCACCCTTGGAATTACGTAAAGTATTAAATTAATATAAACTAATTTTTATGTTAAAATGAATTAAAATTTATATTAAGATAATTATATTATGAGTATAAACTATATCATCCAATAATGTTTGAACATTTTTTTATGTCTTCACCCTTGTCTCTTAGTTTTAACTCTTGTAAATAATTTTTGAAAATTACTGTGATAACAAAGTTTTTTTATCATTAAGGGTTAGGAAAGTTACAATAAAAGGAAAAGCGATGAATAAATGGAAAAGGGTTTACATTATCAACTATATTTCATTCATGTGAAAAAATATGGTATTTTTATGAATTTAAAATCATTTAATCTAATATTATTTTTTATAAAATATCAAAATTTTCATTTTTGAAACTATTAATTTAATTTGACTTCGAAAATAACATGACAGAAAATTAATTCAAAAATAAAATTTTTACATATTCCTAATATTTTATATTTTTATATAAAATTCATGGAATAGTACAACCCACCCAAAATGTAAAACTTTTAGAGTTTTTAAAATAATTTATTTGATTTCTCTACTCATTGCACAAGAATTGTGTGAGCATTAGGTAAGAATTTAAGGTAATTATTTCATCAAAATAAATTAAAAATAAATATACATGATAAAAAAATGATTCATATTTAAAATAAACATTTATAACAAAACATAAGTTATTTTTATCCTTATCACAAAATATTATAGATATTGAAATCAAGAAATTGATTTTTTTAACCTTATCTTTTACTTAAATATTATAAAGGTAAAAATAAAAGTTAAATTGAAATAAAGGTCAGATTTTAGAATTTATGATTATTGTGTATTAAATTAAGACTCATCCAATGAAATAAAGGAAAGTTTTTGAATGGATTTTAAGACGTAACACATTATTTTTAACCCTAATTAACCCATTTTACTTTTTCCTTGGTAAAAAAACTTAGTATTTTTACTATACATATTTATCAATTATAAAATGAACCTATTTAAAAAAAATTAACTCATTATTACAAATATGGAATCCATTTTCAAGATTAAATTTTTATATTTCGATGAAATTAATTTTATAATTAAGTCACATAACATGATGAAAAGTAGTTTTCCAAAAATAATATTTTCTGAAGTATAAAAAGTTTTTATACCAAAATAAAACATAAAATTAATTTTAATGGGATTAATTTTATTATTAATAATATAACTGAACTAAAATTACTTTTAAAAAAATTATAAATCTTTAAATAAAAATATAGTTTTCAATATTAATTTGTATTTTTCACTATTCATCATAAAATCTATCATTTCAAAACATTCTAAAAAATTTATTATATTCTAATTTTTTACATTCTAATCTTAAATATTAATTTTATTTATTAAAATATATTTTCTATAAGTATAAAAATTTAATTATATTATTTTATCATGAAAACAATAAAAAACGTTTTGTGAAAAACTGAGTTTTTGATGTATATAAAAACTTTACTAAAAAATAAATATTTATTTATCAATGTATCTTATTTCTCTAAAAAATTATACATAATTCTAAAAATTTAGTTATTCCTATTCATTCCACTAATTTAATGGCTATATTATAATGTTATACTATATTAAAGTTCATTTAGACTCGGTTCAACGTGTATCACAATCAGTCAAGGAAATAAAATCTTAAGATGTTACATTCTACCCCTCCCTCTAGAAGGATTTTTATCTTGAAATTCCACCACTCAAATGTAAAAAAACTAAGGATACTTCTTCCTCGTCACATCCTCAGGTTCCCAAGTAAATTCTTTATATTTTTAATTCCTCTAGAGAACATTAATCTGATGGTCATTCATGTTCCATATCATTTTCTCTCTATGATCTAGAATCTCAATTAGTTTTTCCTCAAAAGAGATATCATTCTACAGTGGTATGAACTCTCAATTTAGTACATTTGAAGAATCATGATGTACTTACTCGAGATATATACATGGAAAACAACATGAACTTAAGAGATATTTTTTGTAATTTCTAAATAATAATCTACCGTCTAGATGTGATCAAGAATATCAAAGTAGACAAAAAACTTAGAGTTCAGTTTTACATTATTTTCAAATATTATCACCTTATTCCATGGATTAATTAAGAGGAATATTTTCACACAATTTTTTATTTTCATATTTCACTAATGATGGTATGTATAACTTTTTTGTAGACTCTGGGATACCTTAATGTGATTTTGAATAGATATAACCTTCTTTTTAATTTCTTAAATTAACTAAAATCCAAATAGATTTATTTATCCAACTTCATCTCAAAACTTTGGATCTCTACACTTCTCTCCATATAGGTATTTATAAGGAGCCATCTAAATGCTCGAGTAAAATCTATTATTATAAAAAAAACTTTATTAGAGGAAGGTGTTGATCCTAGCAACATTTGAAAAACATAGAATAAGACCTCAACATATCCTATAGGGTTTTAATGTTTCTCTTCAATTAACTATCTATCTAAGGATGATAAGCATTAATAAAACACAACTTTGATACCACATCTCTATGAAGACTTCACCATAACTTCTAGGTAAACCTATGATCCCAATAAGATATAATAGAATGTGGTACTACATAAAAACTTACCACTTAATAAATATTCTATAAATATAATCAAGAGATAAATCTCCTTTGATAGGAATGAAGTGTGTCTAATTTTTAAGGTGATCGACTACAATTCAAATAGCATTATGGACTTTTGATGTTTTGGGGAGTCTAATTAAAAAATCCATGGTGATATTTTCTTATTTCCAGTATGGTATGGGTAATAGATATAACATCCCCTAATACTTTTGTCTCTCAGACTTAACTTTTTAATATACCAAGCACCTAGATACATACTTTGTAATATCACTCTTCATGTTATCCCATTATAAATAATCATTAAAATCTCTATACATATCCATACTTCTGAGATGAATAGAGAATGATGAACTATTAGATTTATAAAATATCCCCTTCTTTAAATATGGAATGTATGGAACACATAAAAATTTCCTAAACCTTATCATTCCATAGAAATCAAGATTGAACTTAGGAAAACTTCATAACTTATTTTTCAACTCTACTTCTTCCTTATGTGCCACTTTAATCTTTACTTAGATGGATGGTTGAATGCTCATTTGAGAAAGATAATATTTCTATCCTTACTTAAATATTTCAAAATCCATCCTTTTAAAATCCATAAATATTGGACATTTTTTAATCCTTATCATAGAAAAGAAAGCATGGTCCTTTTGACTTATGTCATTTGAAACCTTTTTCACTTTCCCATGGTGGTAATGTATTAAGAAGTTATAATCTTTAATCAACCCCAACCATGTTCTCTAAATCATATTCAATTTTTTCTGATTGAATATAGAATTTAACCTTTATGATTGGTATATATGTCACACCTTTCCCTATAAAGATAATTCATTTATATATTCAATGAAAAAATTACCACATATAACTCCAAATCATGAGTTGGGTAATTTTTCCCCTGATCCTTCAATTTTTTGATATATAATCTATCATTATCTCATTATTTAGGAGTAAAAATCCTTATCCCTTATTTGATGTGTTACTAAAGATCAAAATGGGTAGTATAATCATATTTTTAATAACTAACCTTATCTTCAGTTATATAAACTTTTCTTCACATTCATTTGTCCAAATAAACTTGGCTACCTTCAGAGTTAAATTAGTGAGAGGAATAGAAAACCAAGATTAATTAATCATAAAGACTCTATAAAATTACTCAAATCCAAGAAAATTATGGATATCAGTCATAGTATCTGGTTTGGGACAATGTTTAATTACTTTCATCTTTGATTTATCTACTGATATACCCTAGCTTAAGATTATATGACTAAAAAATGAAGCTTTATGTATCCAAAATTCACACTTGGTAAATTTTTCATAGAACTTATCTTTTCTTATGGTATTTAGTACAATTCTCAAGTGATATTTAATATATTCCTTGATATTTGAATATATAAGAATATCATCTATAAATACTACTAAAAATGATCAAGGTAATCTCAAAATACTTTATACATTAAATCAATGAAGATTGTGGGGGAATTAGAAAGAACAAATGGAATCACTATAAATTCAGTGTTTATACCTAGTACATGACATTTTCATGGTTATAACCTTTTTCTTAACCATTAATTGATGATATCAAGAATAATGGTCAATATTGGAAAATCATTGATAATCATGTAGTTGATCAAACTTGTCATAAATATAGGGTAGAGGATACTAGTTCTTGATTTTTATCTTGTTAAATTATTGATAGTCAATATAGATTGTCATAGATCTATATTTCTTCAAAAATAAAAGGTGCACCTCATCATGATGCACTTGGATGGATAAATCCTTTATCCAGATTCTACTAGATTTTATTCTTTAATTCATGCAACTCAATCGATGCCATTCTATTTGAAATAGGTGTATCACCAAGTATGAGTTCAAATGAAAACTAAACTTCATTATTCAGATTAAAACTAGGAAAATATTATATAAATACATCAAAACACTCCCATACAATAGGAATATCTTCTATGTTGATATTCTCCCCAACCATCTGAGATAAATATCCCATCTAAATAGAAAACAAGAACTATATAATGGATTCAATTTCCATGGGAAGTTCATATTTATCATATCATTGATAAACAATCATAGTTTGGTTTGGAATATAAAATTTGAATTACATTACTTGGAAATTGGTGTTGGATTTATATAAATAAATCCAATCCATGCCTTTAATAACATCAAATTCCACAAGTGTGAGAATAATGATATTTACAAGAAGCACATTCCCAAAAACTTCAATTGGAGAAGAATCATTTACTTGAGATGTAATCATAATACCATTAGGGGATTTCAATTATAATTAAACATCTAACCAGTGGGGTGGTATTGTGATACCCTTATTAAATTATACAGATATAAAATAGTGGGTAGTTATAGAATAAAATAATACATTAACAATTCTAGAGTAGACGGTAAGTGTAACTTTCACTACTTTGTTCCAATATCCCACATTGACAATAGTGATAACATGAGATTTATCATTGTACTTAAGATTAATAGGTTACTGATTTTGATTATAATTGGTAAACTTTGTATTTGACTACTGGAAATCATAATTCCCATACTTATTTCATTTGAAACATAAGGGTGTGTGTGGTGCATTTTATAGTTCTTTATCTTCATTATTATCTATCTTCTTCTTCCTATAACTTTGAAATTCAATTTCCCAATTAAATTCCTTTCTATACTTAATACATTTACCAGTCAACATAACAAAATTTCCTCAATGTTTCTTTTCACACTTTGAGAATAAAGGAAATCTCATCTTCTTCACTTCATGATTTTTATTATTATAAATTTCTTTGAATTCCATATTTGTTTTCTTATCAAAACCATAATATTTATGTGTAACTACAATCTTTATCTATGCCTTGATATCACATATAATGATTTATCCATATCTACTAAAGTCTATTAAGGATAACTCCCTTCATAGAATTGGTTTTAAGAAACTGAAGAATTGATAAATCTTACTTTCAAATTGGATGATACTACCAGAAGCATACCTCACAAGTCTTGTAAAATTTCCCTTATAGGTACTAATGGATTCATCATACTTCTAATTTATTTCAAGTAATTCTTTCTCCATTTATATATGAAAAATATGATTAAAGTAATTATTGAAAAATAATATCTTAAACACATCCCACTAAATGGAGTTAATTTCTTCTTATTACCTCATATTCTTGATAATATCCATAATTCATATTATTATACTTCTAAATGTTAAATAGATAAAATAAAATTTTTATGTTAAAAACACTAGATAATGGAAAATATCTTTTCAATGGTACCAATCCATTTTTCAAAAACTATTGGATTGGTAGAAGCACTAATATAAAGTGGATTTTGCCTCATGAAGGACTCAATAGAATGTTGTTCCCTCCATATCTCATTTGGAAGCTCAACATGATTCATATCTTGAGAATTTTTTGTAACCATAGAAATAATAATTTTCATTAAAACTCTCATAGCATTTGATTTTTTAGGAGGAAAATCATTGTATTGTATATCACATTCATCATTATCATAATTACTTCAGGTTATATCAATTGAATAAAGCCAAAAATCATAGTTTGAGTAATAACAATCATAGATGGAATCCACATAATCATAAAAAACATATGTTATGGGATGTCTAAATCATGATGCATTCTTCCCAGTATAGGTAACATTAGGTTTATCCTAGGTTATCCATGGTCATTACCAAAAATTTAGAATGTTATCAAATACATATACTTATCCCTTGGTTTTTCACCAAAGTTCTCTAATCCAAATCTCTAAATATTGACTAAACCCAATTATGATATAAACTAGAGTGACCTATAATTTTCATACACAGATATTACATCTTAATATATAATTATGCATTTAAAAACATTACAATATACATCATAACTATAAAGGTTTAGTATATTTGGAGGCTAAATACACAATATTCTTATTTAATAAAAGATCCTAAACATCTCCCATAAAGACCTTCCCCCAGAGTACTCTTCTTGGACATACCCTACTTAAGAACTTTCTTCATAGATTAGATAAATAAAAAATAAGAAAATATGAACTCATATGTTTGGTAATGATTAAAAATGTTGATATCGCTAATCACGTAAACATAACATGAGAATAAGTGTGTGATAAAATGAAAATAACATTTGAAAACCATTCCCAACATATCATAAATCATATTCTTGGATCATGGTATAAATCAGGGTGGTTCATAAGACATGAATCATAAAGGGTTTAAAGAACATGATCCATGGGATTATAACATTGGAATAAGACATAATTTTATGGCATACACATAAGAATATAAAATCATTTCTTTGTTCAAGGCCCATTTATAGGACTATTATAGTAGATTGGGTTCACTCCACATTCCATCACATCTTTAGTCATTCTTTACTCCCAAGACTATCATATGAGACATAGTCCCTTGAAAAATAGGTTTCACTCCCCATTAAAATCCTTATTATATTAATATATATCCTTCTTTACCAAATTCATTGGAGGAATATATAATTTTGGGCCCACACATCACATAATGAAAATCATACACATGTATGTCACAATATCATAAAACTTTCATTAAGACATAACCCATGAAAAGGAAATGGGTTTTATAAACATTTTTTATCATAATAATAAATCATCTAGAGAAAGAATAAGGATAATATCAATGGATCATATCCCTAGTAAAGGATAATTAACACCAAGGAGGTTATTATAAATGAAAATTCATTTAAAATATTATTGAAATACTTCTTGATAAAATTACCCCTTTTATTTTGAAACCACTTTTTCAAAATATTAAAATTTCCAAAATATTATTGAAAATATATTCTTTGAAAAGAACCATGGAAACTTTTAAAGGAAGATTCAAATCATGGACTGTTCATGATTGTGGGAAATTCTTTTTATTCCTTTTATGTTAAAACAAATATTCTATTCACATTTTTGTTAAAAAATTCAAAAGTACCATGTTCGAAAAATGGCAATAATATTTATTTTAAAACATTTTATAAGAAGTAAAAACTGGGTAAAACTGACTTTAAAAAGTAATTATATAATTTTAAAACTATTTTTTAAAACATTCAAAAAAATTACATGTAATAAAAAGGATTTTCGATCAAAGAGAGATATAAACTCATATTTCTATAAAAAATATTTTTATTTTGAGTCGTGTTACTTAATGAGAGTAAATTGAAAGGAAAAAATGTGATATCCATAAAAAAATAAAGTATAATAAATTACATGAGATTATTGAGAGGTAAATCATGAAATTTTATAATCATAAACTTAATCATAATAAATCCCAATCAATAATGATATTATAACATAACAACCTTTCCTCAGGTTTGACTTGATTCGAAACCACACTAACCCCCTGTATAATAATTTTAAAATTATTATAATTGTTGACGCTCCTTTCATCACAGAATCTAAAGATCGGAAAAGGGGAATATCTGAGCTCAAAGTGATTCAACCTTTGAAGAAAATATCAAAAATCGACAAAGGCATGAAAAAAGGATCAAAAACACTTGTGCCGCGCAAGTTCTATCACTGTTGCGCAAGTCCACTTGCGCGACACCCTTATGGTCACGCAAGTGACTTGCGCGACCTAAGTGATAACCACCCGGTAACCGCCCAGGGTCTTCTCTTGCCTATAAATAGACCCTATGGGCCCCCCATTCAGAGGATATTTTTTCCAGAAACTCGGATTGAAGCTCTCGACGCCCAAGTCTCTTCTCAAAGCTTCCGGAACACTTCTAAGGTAATTTCTTACCTAGAACGGAAGATCTAAAGAGAGGGAGGAAGGCCTAAGTGTTGAAATTCATCAACACTTGCGCGTTTGAGTGGCCAGCCCTTAAGGGAAGTGCCCACACTTGCACGCCGCCTTACTTCTTCGATAGAACTTGCGCGTCCCTTTGCTGGAAGAACCTCAAGAGGATTCAAAAGGCTTTAATAAAGAGTCGCTCAAGTATTTCAATGCTGGTTGAATATCGCACAAGTACCCACCATGTCACGTAGATAAACCTGCGTGACCGATACTTGCGCGCCACCGTAGTACCTGCGCGCCTTACAAGACTTGTGCGCCCCTTCCTTTTTGGGTGCCTTTCTTGCCCATTTCACCCCTCTTAAACCATTACACCTTTCCTATTCAAGATTCAGTCTTCAAGACACTCTTCAAAGCCATTATATGGAATGATTTCTTAATTTGACTTCCTTATCTGAAAGGAATTTTGTAGAATATCTCTCAAAACTTAGTGATTTACACATCTTTATGTCACTAAAGATTGAGATTTCATTCATTAAACCTCATCCTTTAAGATGAGAGAATCCTTAACCTGGGTCTCCTTTTTAGGAATAATCCCCAGTCATAAGTCCTCTATTAATGGGCATCCTCTTTAAGAGTAAGCCCCAAGTCCCTTAATTTTTGGGCATCCTTCTTAGGAGTAAGCCCCAGATCCTATAATTTGGGCTTCCTTTTCAGGAGTAAGCCCTAGTCTCAAATATGGTCATCCTCCTCAGGAGTAATACCCAAACCTTAATCCTTAACCTAGGCTTCCTTTTCAGGAATAAGTCCCATTCATAAATCCCTTAACCTGGGCCTCCTTTTCAAGAGTAAGTCCCAGTCATAATCTTGGGATTCCTTTTCAGGAGTAAGCCCCAAGTCCCTTAAATTCTCTTTAACCAGTCCTAATTTACGTTTAATCTGGGATTCCTTCTCAGGAGTAAAACCCAATTATCAATCCTCTCCTGATTTGGGTTTCCTTTTCAGGAATAAGTCCCAAGTTAGAGTATTCAAATCTCCATAAAGCACATATACCTTTTTTGGACCCTGTTCCTGGATTTTCTCCCTAAAGTAAATCCTAAACTTCATTTATCTGGGCAGTCATACATACATAAGCCCCACATTATTTCGTATGATTGCATCTTTCATGGAACAATTATCTAATTTTTACCAATACCTCTTGTTTCTCACACCGATCATGACTCACGTGAGCTTAGAGTGTAAAAGTAATTGTGACATCCTTCTTTGAGCCCTCAATCATAAACATCATACTCCCTTACTCGAACTACGTTGGTTCTGATTCCTTTTCCAAAACAAAGGATACGTAGGTAGCCCATCTATGGGTTCGATCCCAACTCTGAAATAATTCATGTCCTTCTGAATGACAATAAACTTCAAGTGCCCCACTAAGTGGCTTTAAAACCAGCCTGGTCATCATAATGACCAAGAGACTTTTATATAAATATTTTGAAGGATACCATTGAACAAGATTCTCTAAATAGATATAGATGATTCTCTATTGATGAAGAACCTCGAATACATATAAAATATTCTCTAAATTTATTACATATTTAATCATTGATTGTTAAACTAAATGAAAGATCATTTTATACTTGGTAATATAATAAGGATTCACGAACATAACTGAAATCTATAAAGAGAGTCCCGGAATAGACAATAATTCCCCTCAAAAAGGTGTGATGAGTCCGACCTCCCATCCTCTCGACCAATGAAAATTACTAAGCCTCATCAGTTCCCAAACTAATGAAGCACCTACCTTTGGAAATTAGGTCCAAGTGGATGTGTAATCATTGGATGTTTCCGGTTCTACGAACAAACCCATTAGAAACCGATCAGAACGTTTGAATCTCCCATCTAGGAGGTCATCCCCGAATTCCGAGGGAAACAAAAAATGGTGAACCCGACGTGAATCCTTAACCAAGTTAAAATGATGTTTTACCTATTTGTTAAGCCCCTATTTAAAACTCAATAAAAGGGCTAACAAAAACAATCATTGACATGTGTGCTCATCCAAAGGATGAAGTGGCTGAATTTTATCTTGATTACGTCTGTTATATCAAACAGGCACTCTTTTCCAAGATCTTCTGTATTTCCATAATGGCTGCTCTCAAATTCACACCTGTGAACACTACTGCTACAAATACCACTACTGCTATTCCTACTGGATCGTCATCCGCTCTGAGGATGACATCACCTACTCAGCATCTTCAACGCTGGGTATCAAATGTGCTGGTTAAGGAGTACCGTCAACATGGTACCATCCCAACTCTGGAGGCTGCCCGACAGGCCCTCCAAGTGAACAACTCACACAGGTCGTCCGGACAACGACGACCAGTGATCAAAAGGCAGGCGGTGCTGACTACCGTCTCCAACCGTTTCGGGTCGTTATCCCCGGAACGCAATTTTGATTCGCTCCCTTACTCTGAGGAAGTGAATGAGTAGGTCCCTCAGGGCCTTAATTCAAAAAGACAGGAGTCATTCCCGAGGGCTCTCATCAACAATCGCCACCAGAATCGTGTGGTAGTGCGCCCTCAACATGATGAGGGTACCGACTCCAGGTATTCGGCTCAGGTTCCTCGAACCCGAGCAGGCAAGACGAACCGCTAGAGGCGGAATCCGGTTAACAATGGGCAGTTTTGCATCCATGCCATCTCCGGAGAAGTCCACCAACCTAACTTGGTGGAAAACAACGAGCAGGCACACACACCTGTTCATTTTAATTCCGCTTTCCAGCAGACTCGTCTGGCAGCATCACGCCAATCCCGCCAGGCAATTCCAGCGGAGTACTATAGGCAGGAACATACACCTGCTTATACATCACCAGTTAGTCAGCAGGCTCGCCTGACTACATATGATGGATCTCATCAACTGCGTTTGGCGAAGTGTAATCAGCAGGCACATACACCTGCTAATACTAATCAAGCCTACCAACAGTCTCGCTTGGTAGCACGTGGAGAAGTCAGTTGGAAATCTCCAATGACAAACAGGAGGCAGACTCAACTCTCTTCCTCCACACTTGAGTACTGTCAGGATTCACTGACAGGAAAAGGAGGACAGGATTAGGCACATACACCTACTCCAAGCCCGGAATGGATGTATATCCCCATTCCGGTGGCTGAAGTCACCAAGCATATTTTGTCAATGGTGAAAGAAAAAAAGCAAATTCCTGTTCATATTCTGGATGCTTGCCAGGATATCTTAACAGCTTCAGCATCATCTTAGGGAAAGACACATAAATCTATCCCTAGCAGTGGAGTGACACATCAACGATTCACTCCGGAACAGACACACACATCTGTTCCAGTCCAAGAAGGTTATGGGGCATACTCCCCCATATCATACGGACAACCAAGTCAGGCACATACACCTGATTTGAGTGGAGATCGTCAGCCTAACCTGGCCATCTTTCCTGATCAGGCACATACACCTGCTCAGAGAAACCACTTTCGTTAACAAGTTGTTTCCAAAGTGAGTAAGAAGGCATCTAAGAAAAAGATCCGCCCAGCACAGTCAGGAGATCAAAGGACAATCTGTAACCAGGCCTTGCTCGATGCTGGAGTTCTTGAAGCCCTCAGACATTTATCTATTGGAATTCAAGATTCTACTTCCTCAGTTCCCAATAACTTTAACATTAATTCTGAAGGTCTTCAACAGACACTTCCTCATGAAGGCTTGCTTCGTGACAATTCGGTCAATCTTGAAGTTTTGTCTTCAGATGAGAGTCACAGGAACCCTCTGTGTGGTCGGAAGACCAAGGAGCAAGAGATCTCATCTTTTGTTGTAACCCATTATGGTGGTCCTCCCCATGATGATGAATTTTGCTGCGAAAGTCCTCTCTGTAGTAGTGATTCATATTTCATGGAAAATAATCCAATGGACAATGTAGTGTCGAGAAAGCCATCTTATCTTGAGGCACTTGAAAATGTGAAACCAGTCATGTCTGATGCTTTATTGCTATCAAGTGAAATACTTTCTCAATCAGAAGATATCCCAGGGTGTAGGTCATTCTCCGAACCACCCCTAAGTCATGCATCTTCTAGTTTGATCAATGATTTCTCTACCAATCTTGTTGAATCCTATGAAGCAATAAGGAAACACCAACTCTGGTCAAAACAGGTAGAAGAATCTTCATTTAATGATGAAGAGGAAATGCTGAACATGAGGAAAAAACTGGCGAAAAGTGAGGTACCAGTCATGTTTTGGCGTTTGGCTGACTCCCAATATGATATTCCAAAGATGTTGACGGAAGATGGAGTCCATGATATTCGTCTCAACATATGGAAAACTTGTTGTCAATTGAAGAAGAAGGTATTATCTTATGATGAATATGAAAATCATCTTAAGATAATAGAAGGGCTACAACGTCAGATTGATTTGGAATCTCTATCAGTCTCTCGGTATCCGAAGGCTGAAAAGCAACAGAGAACCCTTCAACGTTCATGCCTTGGCGCACTAAGAAAATTGCATCAGTTAATTGTCAATGCTCCATCTGGTGTTCATATCAGAGGATGGGGTGTTCACGGAGCACTACATTTCACAGTGCTTTCCAGTCAGCAAAGCCCTCCGAAAATGGTCTCATGCAATGTTATTGCCCATGGCCATCCACAGTCAATGGGCTTTGTCCATAATCAAAAGCTTTCTCAAGAACAGGCTTCAACTAGTTCCTCTCAAAATCAAGAATATAGAGAACAAGTTGTTGAATTGCTCCTACATCAAGCAGGCGAGAATATTACACAAGCCTCTCGTATGGAGCAAACACATCATAAAATGACAGAAGTTTCGGAAATCATCCAACGGTCTGTTGAACCAGGTGATAAAAGTGGATATAGGTTAATGCATCCAGCTAATTTCCGAACTAAGATTCGCAAAATCAAGAGAGCTTTTAAGAAGGTCTCAGACATAGCATGTCAAGAGCCACCCCATCTTGTCAGACTGGGGACTCCTTTAACCCAACCCTCAGAGTCAACAAATGGGATTCAAGGAGTTGAGTGAAAGCAGCAGGAACATCCCCAGTTCACGAGACTGGGGACTCTTTCAAATCATCAATCCCCTTCTCAAAGAATGTCGGTCTTTTCTCGATTGGGGAAGAAGCCCCAAGAGGAACGAAGAGCCAAATTATCAGGAGATTCCCTCCAAATTATAGCTTGTTAAGAAGTTCCTAAAGGATTGAATCAACAAAAGGTAATGTCTCATCAAAGACATGAAAGAAGACAATATCACAGAAATGTTGATAGAAGGGATGAGATGCATTATGCATCAATCAATGTCATCAATGCCGTTGTTGCTAATCCACCAGAGGAGGCTCACTCAGGGGACTCAGATGAAGAGCGTCCTGCTCAAGAAAATGTACGCACTGATACAAATGAAGAAGGTGTGCGTACACGAAGTCAAAGGATTACTCATAACCTAGGTAATCCACTTCTCTCTCTCCAAAAAGTATCCAACAAAGGGAGGGGAAAGAATCAGGTTACATATCCTTTCTCTGGAGAAGGTCAATCGCTCTCATTAGAGAAAAGGTTTGCACAACAGGAGGAAGAAATGAAAGAATTAAGAAGGTTGAATGCAGAACTACTTCAGAGTAGTCTTCTTCTTAAGAATGCTGGAGTCCGACAGCTGAAGAAATTTGTTGCAACTACTGAGAGGGATCAGGAATATCCTCCTTTATCAGTACACCCTCAGAGGTCTAATCCTACGGGTCAAGCGCAACAACGGTTGGCAATGCTACCATCAGTTGCAGCACCAACCACCACATTTTTTCAAGCTCCATTCATTGCACTTACTCAAGACCAAATTCAACCGGATGTTTCTCAAAAGTTAATAACTACTATTGAGTCATTAACAGCTCGGTTAGAAACTATGGAAGGGAAACGGGCACAAGTTCAACCAGAAAAGAAAGTTTACCCTGAATGGGTAGATTCAATTTCTCCTCCATCCAGTTTTGGAAACCCTGTTTTTCCTACTTTCAATGGATCAGGAGACCCTGAACAACATTTGACACATTACGTGTCTTGTTGTGATCCTATGATGGGAACTCCAGAGCAGCAAGAAGCAGTGAAACTCAAATGCTTCGTGCGAACCTTGCAAGGACCAGCTTTTGTCTGGTATACAAGCTTGCAATCCCGATCAATCATCGGATGGGAGGATCTTCGCCAAAAATTTCTTCTTCAGTTCAGCTCAACTTTGCCAAAAACGACAATTTTCGATCTTACAAACTGCAAGAAAAGGGAGAATGAAAGAGTCTCTGATTTCATTGCTTGCTAGAAGGGATTAACATATTCCCTTAGTTTAGCACTCCCTCAGGAGGAGCTGTTGCCAATCTGTGTGGCAAATTTGCGTGACGAATTACACACACCATTGATCCCTGTGAAATACACAGGAGGGTTTCGAGACCTTACTTAAATCGCTCAGCAGATTGAATATTCCCTTATACAGGCTAAAGTTAAATCTCATGTAATTCCATCAGCTCCAGGAAGGAGAATGGGTAAAGCAGAAACTACTACAGTTATGCTTAAACAAGCACCTGTACCTATTTCTACTTCAAAACCTTCATCTTCTCGAAGGCCTCCACCTCCTGAACGCCAACAACAAAGGTCGTTTCGTCCTATTGATCAAAGAGATCAACGACGAAAACAATTTGAGGATTTTAAGAGTAAAACATACTCTTTCCGAAATGAGTAAGTTCCTGGTTACTTCATTTCAGCTCTGGAAAATAATTTGGTTCAATTACCAGTGCCCAAGAGGCCAAACAAGGAAGGAGATGAAGACCGTCCCAATTATTGTCCCTTTCATCAAATGTTAGGGAATCCCATCCAGGAGTGTTTTGTCTTCAAAGACCTCCTGCAAAAGATGGTCGACTTGGGACAAGTCAAGTTGAAAGGTTCTTCGACTCAGGTAGCATGTGTTACTGCTACAGTTCCAGAGGAGGAAGGTGAATGGCAAGAAGTCAAAAGCAGAAATGCACAGAAGTATGATAATTGGATGGTCAGAAAGACAATCAATCGGACTCATGCCATTTTGCGAACACAATTAAAGAAACCAATTGTGTCTTCTGCCATGAATATTGCGGTAAAACCCTCTTCATCAGAGGGAAAGTCCTCAAAGAAACGGTTTGATTCAAAGAAGGAAAAAGAATCATAAGAAGATGAGTATATGTCAAAGCCTAAATTGTCTTTGACTCTGGCAGACTTTATGTCATCTACTTCAAAACCACGGGCACCGCCCCATCAAACGGCATAGCCTAAACAGGCTAGTCAGGCAGAGTCTTTATTAGACGAAGAGTTAATCTTCGGTTCTGTTAATATGATTCAATTAATAGATTCGTATTCCAGTCGTAATTTCAATTTTGATGAGCCTGAATTCCCTGTATCAAATAAGGGAATCCGAGGAAGTTCCAGAGGTTCAGGATATAGGGGAAGACGTGGATATTTCCGAAGCCACTACTCCAATTCTACCCCTTTTAGCACTGTGTATGCAGCAGAAACTCGTGGTAGAGCCCTTCAGCGAGCTCAAAAATAATAAGCAAGTTCTTCTGCCAATAGTCAACTCAGTCTTGGCACAGTTATTTTGGAAGACCGATTGAAGATTCCATCTTCTTTATCTCAGCAAGTAAATGGATCTAATTGGTCTAATCTTCCAAAACCAAGGATGTTTCCAACTTCTATCCCAATACAAGATGCATCAGATTCCAAAGCATCTGCTTCCAAGGTACCTGCTAAACTGCATATTCCTATTGGGAAACGCAGACCTTTAGATCAAAAGTATGATATATTGAAACACTTGGCCCAAGTAACAGCCAAGTTATCAATTTTGGATGCTTTGAATCTGTGAAAAGATCTTCGGGAAGCACTCATCGAATCTTTGTCAAGTCCTCAGGAGTTTGAAGCTGAAATTGCTACAGCTGAAGTCTATCACATAGAGAATAATCCTGCAGAATGCCATGCAGTGATATCTTTTACTGATAAAGATGAAGATGATGTTGTGCATGGGCACATAAAACCTCTGTACTTATCTGGAAAAGTCAATGGCGTAGATATCTGAAGAGCTTTCACTGAAAATGGTTCAGGAGTCAACCTCATGCCCATTCGTACACTTCGTTGATTGGGCCTCACGAAATATGATTTATCTCCTTCTACCATGATGTTACAAGGATATGATAAAAATGAACAAGAACCACTGGGCGAAGTTACACTCAGAACTCAGTTTGGAGATCTTGTATCCAATTTGGATTTCATGATTGTTGATCATGATTCAGCTTTCAACATCTTGCTTAGAAGACCCTGGCTACATCAGCATGCGGCTATCCCTTCATCATACCATCAATGTCTCAAATACTGTTTCAATGGTCATGTTGGAACATTGGATGGTGATAAGACCCCATTCAAGACATGTGAGTCTCAATACATTGAGGTGGAATTTTATCACATGAAGGGAAGAGAGAAATCTACAATGAAGGAAATTACCAAAGTTAATGCTCCATATGGTTTGGAGAAGATTCCAATAAATCCATTTACACATGTGAGTACAGATTATGTGTTAACTATCAGTCAAATTGACAAAATAGGCCCAAATCAAAATACTCTTATGGAAAGATCCATAATGTCAATTACGACAATCGAGCCAGACAACATGGGAGAAATTGGTCACCTACCAAACAGTGATGAAAGCACAAGTGGTGATGTATTCATTTCATCTGCTGAAATCCAATAGGTCTATACTTCTCCAATTAGTCCAGAAGAAGTTATAGCAACATCGGAGGTGAATAATGATGTCAATTCTCAATCCATCATCTCCTCTTTATTTCCCAAAGAAGGCCCTTTATCATCAATAGGGTCGAAAATGGAAGCTTCTTCTTCAAAATGTGCAAATTTTGACATCTCTTATGATCATGAAAATTTCATTTTGTCATCTAATATGCAAGTAGAAATGGAAGAAATAGCACATGATGAAGAGGAAGAGGAAGATCTTAGAGATGTTCCTCCAGCATTTGAAGAGGGTATCTCTACCATTGTGGATGAACTCAGAGAAATAAATCTGGGTACAGAGAAAGATCCATGCCCCACTTTAATTAGTGCGGCCATGACCCTTGAAGAGCAAGAGATGTATATTTCTTTTCTAAATAAAAATAAAGATATTTTCGCTTGGAACTATATAGAAATGTCTGGGCTTGATCCTGATATTGCTACTCATCATTTGGGTTTACCAAAAGAACATCGAGGATTTAAGCAAGCCGTGAGAAGAACACACCCAACCTATTCTTCCAAAATTGAAGCTGAAGTGGATAAGCTGATCAAAGCTAACTTTGTCAAAGAAGTTCATTATCCCAAGTGATTGGTTAATATTGTCCCTGTAAAGAAGAAGAATGGACAAATTAGGGTTTGCATCAATTTCAGAGATCTTAATTGGTATTGTCCTAAAGATGATTTCCCAGTTCCGATTACAGAACTCTTAATTGATGTGATGGCTGGTTATGAAGTACTTTCCTTCATGGATGGATATTCCGGATATAATCAGATCCGAATGGCCCCAGAAGATGAGGAATCCACAGCCTTCAGTGCCCCTCAAGGTGTGTTTTGTTACCCGGTGATGCCCTTTGGTTTAAAGAATGCAGGTGAAACATATCAATGCGCCATGCATCGTATCTTAAAACCTTAGGGAAGTTTGTTGAATGCAATTTAGACGATTTGGTGGTTAAATCCAAACAACGTTCTAATCACTTGGCTGATTTGGAAGTCATATTCCACAAGCTTCGACAACATAATTTGAAGATTAATCCCTTAAAATGTGCTTTTGGGGTAACCTCAGGAAAATTCCTCGGCTTTGTTGTATGCCATCGTGGTATTGAAGTCGATCCTAAGAAGACCAAGTCAATCCTTGGTATGTCACCTCCTAAGAATTTGAAATAATTAAGAGGACTTTAAGGACACTTAGCCTATATTCGGCGTTTCATCGCTAATTTGGTAGGCAAAAGTTTACCCTTTACCAAATTATTGAAAAAAGGAGTCACTTACCAGTGGACTGAAGAATGTCAAGAAGCGTTTGATGTTCTCAAGAAATACCTCTTGAGTCCACCAGTACTCATGCCACCTGTTGAAGGAAGACCACTTATCCTCTATGTGACAGCTCTAGAGCGATCATTGGGTGCCTTTCTTGCTCAAAATAATGATGCTGGGAATGAAAATAGCCTCTACTATCTCAGTAGAACTATGATTGAAGTAGAAACCCGGTATTCAAGTATTGAGAAGTGCTGCCTGGCATTAATCTTTGCAGTCCAGAAACTGAGACACTACCTGCAACATCACGAGCTCCAATTGGTATCTCGCAATAATCCGCTCAAATTCATCCTTAGTCATCCAATGCTTACAGGACGTCTAGCAAGGTGGGCAGTTATTTTGCAACAGTTCGACATTCAGTATGTATCTCAAAAGGCAATAAAGGGACAAGCTCTGGCTGATTTTCTGGCTGAACATCCTTCAGTGGAAGACACGTCTTCAGATATTGAACTCCCTGATGAGGAAGTTTTCTCTATTCAAGAGAGTCCTCAAACATGGGAAATTTATTTTGATGGTGCTTCCAGAAGTCCAACAGG
Organism: Viscum album; assembly: GCA_963277665.1. NCBI lineage: Eukaryota > Viridiplantae > Streptophyta > Magnoliopsida > Santalales > Viscaceae > Viscum > Viscum album. The sequence goes on along the minus strand of OY728139.1, from coordinate 1,143,653,445 downwards.
GAAGAAAATGGAAAATCCTAAATTCAACAAAGTTGGTTTAGGAATTGTACTCATTTCTCCAGATAAGGCATTGTTACCTTATTCCTTTTTATTGTGGGAAGGTGGTACCAATAATAAAGCTGAATACCAAGCTCTTATCACAGTCTTGGAGTTAGCACTTCAAGCACAAGTGAATCACTTAAAAGTGAAAGGTGATTCAGACCTGGTAATCAAACAAGTCAATGGGGATTATGCCATCAAAAAAGAAGAATTAATCCCTTTGTATGATTACATCAGAGATTTAATGGAGGAATTCCCTTCAGAACTGACATTTTCTTATGTCCCAAGATCACAAAATGTTCAAGATGATGCACTGGCTAATATAGCCACAGCTCTAGCAGATCCAAATCGGGATGAGACAACCATCAGTATTTCCCACCGTCGTGCAATTTCACCTTATGTTCAAGACAGAACAGAGGAAATTAATGAAATTAGTCCCATTCTTGAACCATATGGTCATACTATAGGATGGATGTCACCTATCAGGGAATACCTTCAAAATGGAACACTTCCACCTGATAGAGCCGAGAAAGAACAAATCCGGCGACATGTGGTCAATTTTACTCTTTATGATAGCCCAAACCACCTAGAGAAAATTCTCTACAAACGTGGTTTTGATGGAGTTCTCTTCAGATGCATTGATGGTGAAGAGACAATGGCTGTCATGAAAGAAGTGCATGCAGGATTCTGTGGTGCCCACCAGTCTAGACATAGATTGTCTGATCAAATTCGAAGGCTTGGATACTTTTGGCCTTCAATGATACAAGATTGTGTTAATTTCACAAATAAGTGTCATTCATGCCAAGTACATGCCAACTTCATTCATCAACCTCCAGAGTTGCTTCATACAGCTAAATACTCGTGGCCATTTTCCACATGGGGAATGGATGTGGTGGGAACTTACCCTTCAGCTACTTCCAAGCAGTTTAAGTACATTCTTACTGCTACTGATTTCTTTTCCAAATGGGCAGAGGCAGTACCTCTCAAAGAAGTCAGTTCTAAAAGCATTGTTAGCTTCATCAAGTCTAACATCATTACTAGATTTGGTGTCCCTCATACCATATTGATGGACAACGGCACCAACTTCTGTTCTTCTGAGGTGAAGAAATTGTATCAAGAATATAACATTAAATCCAACCATTCATCTCGGTATCATGCGGCGGCCAATGGCCAAATAGAAGCCTTTAACAAGACTCTTTCAAATATACTGCAAAAGATGGTGGATAAAGATAAGAGGTCATGGCCTGATAAACTCTTTCATGCTTTATGGGCTTATCGAACTACCACCCGCAATGCAACGCGGTCAACTCCATATCCGTTGGTATATGGAACAGAAGCAGTCTTGCCAATTGAAGTTCAATTGCCCTCACTCAGAGTAGCCATTTGTGATCATTTATCTACAGATGAGCAATCCCAAAAGTGATTGAATGAATTGGAACGGTTAGATGAGAAAATAATGTGCACTTTGCACCATTTGGAAATCTATCAGAATCGAATAGCACGAGCTTTTAACAAAAAAGTTCGTCTTCGCTCATTCATTCAGGGAGAATTGGTATTAGTTCTCAGAACTCCAATGATACCAGGAAAGAAACCTCCCAAGATTAAGCCAAAATGGGAAGGACCTTATTCAATACATAGGGTCTACTCCAATGGAGCTTATTCATTAATTTCGAGGGATGGAGAACTCATTACTACTCCAACTAATGCCAGATTTTTGAAGAAGTATTTTGTATAAACTACAAAGTATTCGCCCTTTTGTCCCCGTAACATGACACTAAACTGTGCGGCAACAGTTCTTCCTTGCTATATGACGTTAAACTATACAGTAATGGTCATGTATGATGTTAAACTGCACCATCCATGGTCCATGCATATGACCCTAAACTATTTAAAAGTCCCTTACGTCCGAAAAGACGTTAAACTACAAAATCATCAAAGGTCCTGTATGGCCTTAAAACAACACCACCGTCTAGCAAGACATTAAACTACACCATCCACGGTCCATTTATATGACCTTAAACTATTCTCCCTTTTGTCCAACATGACACTAAACTGTAGAAAAAATCCCCAATGCGTCCAACATGACGTAAATGGTGTGTTATTTTGTCCTTACTGCATGACATTAAACTGCACAACCCCCCCCCCCTTTTGTCCAACATGACGTTAAACTGTATTGTCCCCACCGTCCTAACTACATGACGCTAAACTGTACAGAAAGTCCCTTTATATGTCCTACATGACATTAAACTGTATTTTGTCCCTGCTACATGACACTAAACTGTGCAGCACCAATAGTCATAACTGCAAGACTATAAACTGCATAGTCCCTTTATATGTCCTACATGACATTAAACTATGAATCGTTAAGGTTGTTGTTACCTCTTGTTTCTCACACCGAGTATGACTCACGTGAGCTTAGAGAAAACCTCAACTGTAACACTCTCTTTGGGCCGCTAACCATGTATAAGTCCCAACAACATTTTTTTAGGTCGTTGTCCCCAAGAACAAGTTGATCATTAATTCATTCTTTAATTTAATTACATGGACTTTGATCCTTGCCTTCCAGGCTGAGTATGTAGGCAACCTCCCAAGGTTCAAGCCCAAAAACAATCTCTTCGCTTCGGTTCTCCTTCATCTCAAACGATGTTGATTTGTGAAACCGCCTTTAGAATCAATATCTTTACATTTGATTCACTTTCGTCCTTGTTATACGACGTTAAACTACACAATACTTTTGTCCGGTATGACAATAAACTACAATACTCTATGATTTCCTCATTTGAGATAGAACCATTATTTACATTGATTTTTCAATCATGTTTCATTTCAAAAGACTACGTGCATACATGGTAAGGCCTAAACTTTTTATCTTGGGTTAAACCATCATTGTACTAAAGCCCCCTTTCACCCTTCACATGTACGAACAAAATTTGTACAAAGGGTAGTTATAGAACTATGTGGACTTGATTCCCATACTTATGGGATACGTAGGAACATTCGAGTGTCCCTCAAATTCAGTCCCAAGTCTTTTGGGCCTAACCCCAAATTTCACTTTCAGTCCCTTAGCTGAAAAGTCCTCATGAAAACACACACTGTGTATTCATTATTATGGTCCGAACTCTATGACCCTAAACTAAGATCTCTCATAATTTCATCCTGGACGATGTTAAACTGCATTTCAAGAACTACGTATGGCTTGATTCTCATTCTTATGAGATATGTAGTGAAGTCCAAAATTTCAATTCTGGACCCAGCCACAACATAATTATGGTTATCATTGACCTATGTATCTCTATATACATTGGACAATACCCATATTTATGTGTTATAATCCTAACCTTAAATATTTTCAGATCTTCATAACCCTTTTCATGACTTTTAGTCACAAAAATGTCAAACTTCTGAGAATTCTTTTGCCTGACTATGCAGTATGTGCCCATAGGTGGCCTTGCATAAACAGTCCACATAACAGACTTGTCAGCCGAAAGATACTATTTATTTGACTATGCAACCAATTCCCTTAGGTGGCCCTGCATAATTCAACCCCCTAACGGGTTTGTTGGATAATGGTAACTTCATTATTGGGAATAATTCCTCTTTTGTCCTTATTTGTCTTAAATGGCGGTATGTAGGGATCTGCAAAAAATAGCCATCCTTAACATATTTGTCCCATGTCTTTTTTTTCATGATCTAAAAGTATTCAAGTCTATGGTTTATACTCTCCATATTCTCTTTCCCTACGTTTGGGTCAGACCTTCATAGGAGTGATATTTATTCAATTCTCCGATATTCTTGTTCGGAAATATCTTCTCCATATTCAAGTACCTCTTTCCATACAACAAACTCTATACTTTATAAAATTTGAATCTCCATAAACTTTCACTGGCTTTTAACACTAGAAAAGTAAATTTCTGAGAGTTCTTTTGCCTGACTATGCAGCACGTGCCCATAGGTGGCCATGCATAAACAGTCCACATAACAGACTTGTCAGCCGAAAGATGTGATTTATTTGACCATGCATCCAATGCCCTTAGGTGGCCCTGCACAATTCAACCCCCTAACGGGTTTTGTTAAATAATAGTAACTTCATTCTCGGAAACTACTTCTTCTAATGCCTTTTAGCTCTTTTTCATATCATTCCTCAGATTCAAATATTCTTAAGCCATAGTTTACATATTTTCTCTCATACTTGAGTATGGTAATATGTTTTCAGATAAATTGTAAAGGAATTGAATCAATTTTAATCTATTTTGGTCAAAGCTATTTCGACCTTAAACATTATCCCCTTTATGTCCGGCATGCATGACTTTAAACTGCCCACAAAAGACAAAGGAACTCTGAATAAAAGTCAAGTTCCAGCTCACTAAATATACATTTTTGTATGATTTAGGTAATATTGAGCAATTAAAAGGTTCAAAGTTTGTAGGGTTATTTGTAATAATCCTAGTAAAAATAAAACTATGCTTACTAGGCCCATTGGTTTAAGTAAATTTGAAGCAGGTAGTGAAAGAATGCAGGTACAAATGATTGAAGATGAAAGTGTTTTTCATTGATACACAAGAGTTAGAAGGACATCCACAGACTGGAGTCTCTTCTCTTTTTAAAGAATTACAAGAGGCTTTAAACATAACTCTTCATTTGATTTACGGCATCCTGAGATTTATCAGCAGTTACTTGAAGCTCATGCACTTGACCAGCTTCACTCTTTTCAGCTTGATGAAGTGCCTTCTTAGCATCTGCAATGGCTTTCATTCCATTCATATGAGTTTCATCCAATGATTTATTAAGCTGATCAAGTTCCCCAATAACAACATCTAACTGTTGCTGGAGTTGTACCTACTGGATGACTTTTTCTTTGATTTTATGCTTTAGCTCCTTCATCTTGGCAGCATAATCAGCTTCAGCTTGGGATACCACAGCCTCAAATTCGCCTATGTTGACTGACAGTTTCACTCTGATCAAATCTTTGCGACTTTTTTGCGCCTTCTCCCTCCTGAAAATGATCTGTTTCACCGTGGCGTGGATCTTTTCATATCCAAAACCACCAAGTCCTAGTATAACAAATTGGGATGACAGTCGAGGAATTTTCGATGGTAGCTCTTCTAAAGGCACCCCAGATATGATGTTCCATATGTTGTTTCATGCCTTACGTCGTGAAAAGCTGAATGCTTTAAGCATCTCTGGATCTGATTCAACATCATCGTCGGAGGGGGGCATGTAATCTGGAATTAATGCACTTAAAGAAGTGTCATGTCCTTCTTTCCCCCCCCCCCTGATTTGTGCTTCTTCACTCTCAATTCCTGTTGGGGAGAGGCTGAGGCCTCACCTCTGGATCTAGTCATTACAGTTGATGGCCCTACATGATTAATTGAAATATTTAGTTAGCTTCAAAGGATAACAAAAGAATAGATTGTCTTGCGAATAAAGTACAATCACAAATATTGTTATCCCTTACCCAAGGATGGTTCAGCAACCTCAGAAGACTTCTCCCCATCTTTCCCAGTCTCAATAGGATTTTCAAGATGGGTCTCAGGAGGGTTTATTGGGTTTAGCTCTACTTGAGCTAATGTTTCTGCAATGGTAGGGTTGACATCAATGTCCACACCCTCTTCAGGCATTGGCAGTTCGGCAGCTTCTACGGAAGAAACTGCATATTGATTTCAGTCATGGTTAGAAGTGTAAATTTTTTAAAAAAAAATTGGCGAAGGGTAGAACTCACACCCAAGGTCTTCTAAATCACATGACAACTTAGCATGATCATAAAATTCTTCGAAAGTCATTCCTTGATTCATCATTTCATCCAATGATATTTCAGAATCCTGATTAGTCTCACCAGTGGGAGCATTTGCTACATCTTCTTGCTGACTTGCGTCCTGCAACCCCTGACCCAGGACAGCGTCTTCAGCAGCAGGAGGGATACTGGGAATGGATGCTAGCTCTTCTCCAGGAGCAGCCAAGTCAGCTTGGGTCTGTGATTGTTCTACAGCACCCTCCACAGCCTTCGAAGGAGGATTAGTCCCTTCCCTCAAAGGGGAAATTGAAGAAGCCCCTGCAATCCTCAGAAATATGAGTAACCATGTGATTATGGGTATAAACTCATGATTGTTCAAAGGACTTACCGCTGCTAATGAAGCGTTTATCTGTGGATTTCCTCCTTCGTTGCCTTTGCTTCTTTTGTTTTTTTGGAGTATCAGTAGTCTCCCTTATAGGCACTTGGATTGGCGAATGGAAGGCTATGTCCAGCGCCTCATTCATGGCCTGCTGGCCTGGAGATATCTCACCTGGTTCGCGAGGAGAATCAGCAGCAGCCCTGATAGCAGTACCACCAGGGCTGTACTGTGGCGAAGGAACCCCAGTTCCTTTCTTTGCAAGCTGCGAGATGAAGAAAATAACTTCCTTAAGTAATAAAGCTTCAACTGAAATCAAGTTGCAAAGCAAATAAGGAAAGAAAACTTACATCTTCATGAGCCACATACTCTTGCCATTCCTCATCTCCAGAACCACCAGCCCCCTCAGTGGCGCCGCGATCAATCATTTCCTTCACCCGCCTGGTGATAGGAACAGAGTCATCAGTGGCATATATGAGCATTTCCAGCTCTCTGATGTAAGCTCACACTTCATTGGGGTTATCTTCGTATTGAAGATTTTTAGAAGCCATAAGATTTCCTATTCCAGGAAGTTGTAGGCCCTCACACAAATCCAGCCAGGCGGTCTCAGTACCACAGTATAAGCCCTGCCATAGCTGAACAACCTCTGGTCTTAGATATGAAGGTTGTGAGGAAGGTCCTATAATTTTTTACTTTAATTTCTTCCCAGCTTCTGCAGCTACAGATAGAGAATAAGAAAGTAAGACTTATTGCTTTATAATGTAGCAGTGATTAAAATTACTACAATGAAACAACTCACCAGGAGTTGATGGAGTGGGTCTTTTAATTCTTGCCGGAGGATTATATCGGGCACGAAACCGCTTTGCTGCCGGTTGTGCCTCATCATCCCCATCATGATAATCCGGTGAATCAGTTCTAGAAGAGGAGTCTGTTGAACCAATTTCAGGTGAGGAAGCATCACCTTCATGAGGAAGGGTTTCTTTCTCTACAGTCCTCTTCCTCTTTCCCACTTGATATATTGGGTGATTCAATATCCCTTTGGGGTATGATGCTATCCAGTGTTCGGCATAATATGTGGTCAAATTATGTGCCGCTTTTTCAACTGGTAGATCAAACACTGCCCCAGTCTTCTCTCTTGATGTCATCAGCCATAGTTGTCAAGAAACCATCGGATGTTGCTCTAACCTGACATGTACCGGAGGGGATATAACAATCTGTTGCAGACATTTGAATTGGCGTGCAAATCTATATAGAGCATAGGCCTCACATATGATCTCTCCATCAATCCTGGCTACTAACACACCATCCCTGCAAGCTAGCATGTATGCCCTCAAATCCAAATGGGTTGTTCCATCATCAACAAACCGCCCAGATGGCAGACTTCCATAGGAAAAGAAGTTGAATTCCTTAAACATGCTTAGCCTCACTTTCATGTCATAACCATTAACATCTAATGGAGCAATTCTAGAGAATGCCTGCACTGATGGTCTGAAGGAGCTTCCAGGAATTTTTAATCCATTCTGTACATTGTAAGTCCTGAAGTGAGTGGCGATCCATCCCCACAAAACCTGGAATGGTCCCACTATTCTTAAAGGAGATTTACCCATGAAGACATGAAGTAAACTCCTGTGAATCTTTGCTAAAATGGGGGTAGCTAACCCAACCATTTTTCCCTCATCCAACTTTGCTGCAATGATGAAGGTCCCTGGCCTAACACCTCCCTTCGAATCCCTGACCGGAAAGAGATAAACACTAAGCCACATTGCCAAGAAACCCGCCAGATGAGTCTTCTTTGGAATTCTTTGATTCACTTCATATCCCCACTTTTCAAACTCTCCTGCTTCTAGAGTTGGCCAGAATGTGCCAGGAGCTCCTCTCTTCTCAGGTTTTGGACAGGTGGTAGGACGTTTGGGCCTGGTATCCTTGGATTTCTTTTTCTTGGATCCTTTTTCTTTTAGTTCCATCTCTTTCTTCTCAATGAGAAATACAGTCATCCATTCTTCCGGATGAATATCTTTTCTAAAATGAGTTAATGAGGTCTCTGAACTCTTGAGCCTGTGGAAGATTTTAAATAATTATCGAGCTAAAGCAGGAGTCTTCTCTGAATCATTCCAAGTCACCTTGGGAGGAATGAATTCATCATACATATCGCCCAAAATTGGAGCCCCTGAGATCTTGTGGACATCCCACAAACTGATACCTACTTCTCCATGAGCCAGATGGAAAGAATTAGTTGTTGGGATCCAGTGGCTGAGTATCTCTGGCACGAAGTTATCTTGTCTGTAAACATATGTTTTCCCAACCCAGACAGCCTCGTATATTGCAGCTCTCTTCAGATCCTCGATAAACTCTACCCAGGTCTATCGTACCCAATATGCCCACATCCAAGTTGGCTTCACACCTCCCCCAGGACGGAAGTCCCAACTTTTCTTCCAGCCTTTGGATTGATCCATCTGAGCATTTCGGAAGATCGAAGGATGACAATGTGGTTGAAGCGCAGGTGTATGTTTTTTCAGATCTGCTGTGTAAGGGCTATGATGCATCACATAGGCCTTCTCCACTGTTCCATCATTTATAAATACTCCTCCACCTGAGATATTTGCTGAAGCAAAGTTGATATAATTCTGAAACCACGAAAATGGAAGATAATTCTTTACTTCTGGAATAGTGACTTCTTGTAGATGACCATAGCCATACAAAGGTAGATAAGTGCTTTGAGGAAAGTTGAGATGATATTTCTTCAGATACTTAGCCAAATTCGGAAGAGTGCTATCTTTGACAGTATAATAATCATGGCCAATGATGCTCATCATATCATCTATCTGCTTGCTAGCCAGTTCATCAATTAATTCGGGTCTAAGAGCCATTAATTCTGCACAAGAATTGAATAAATTAATTCATAAATGGATTGATTTTCCACAAACTTTGTGAAAGAAATCAAAAAAAATGGCTAAGGCATTAAGGCATGCAAGTATGGAGATGTCGCGCAAGTGTTACATGTGCCGCGCAAGTTTTTGTCGCGCATGTATCATCGCGCAAGTCCTATTACCTTGAGAGTAGCGCGGTAGTGAGGAAACAGTGGAAAAAAGAGACTTGCGTGGCGAATATAGCTTACGCGGCGAGAGCTCGAGAAATTCGGGATCAGATGCTATACGCGGCCAAAAGCTGTGTATTTATAGGCCAGGAAGCCTATCTGCGCGCCGTACAGAGTGCGCTCAAAGCCTGCGCGACACAAACTTACGCGCCGCCCTCTGTGCCCTGAAGACTTGCACGCCCCCTTTTCCTTTGGATGTATTCTATTTCCTCAGAGTCAAATCCTCTATTTCTCTCCGGATCCAACTCTGAGGGGGGACTTTTGTTGACGCTCCTTTCATCACAGAATCTAAAGATTGGAAAATGGGAATATCTGAGCTCAAAGTGATTCAACCTTTGAAGAAAATATCAAAAATCGACAAAGGCATGAACAAAGGATCAAAAACACCTGTGTCGTGCAAGTTGTATCACTGTCGCGCAAGTCCACTTGCGTGACGCCCTTATGGTCGCGCAAATGACTTGCGCGACCTAAGTGATAACCGCCCGGTAACCACCCAGGGTCTTCTCCTGCCTATAAATAGACCCTGTGGGCCCCCCATTCGGAGGATCTTTTTTCCAGAAACTCGGATTGAATCTCCCGATGCCCAAGTCTCTTCTCAAAGCTTCTAGAACACTTCTAAAGTAATTTCTTACCTAGAACGGAAGATCTAAAGAGAGGGAGGAAGGCCTAAGTGTTGAAATTCATCAACACTTGCGCGTCTGAGTGGCCATCCCTTAAGGGAAGTGGCCACACTTTCACGCCGCCTTACTTCTTCGATAGAACTTGCATGTCCCTTTGCTGGAAGAACCTCAAGAGGATTCAAAAGGCTTTAATAAAGAGTCGCTCACATATTTCAATGCTTGTTGAATATCGTGCAAGTACCCAACATGTCGCGTAGATATACCTGCGCGACCGATACTTGCGTGCCACCGCAGTACCTGCGTGCCTTACAAGACTTGCGCGCCCCTTCCTTTTTGGGTGCCTTTCTTGCCCATTTCACCCCTCTTAAACCATTACACATTTCCTATTCAAGATTCAGTCTTCAAGACACTCTTCAAATCCATTTCATGGCATGATTTCTTGATTTGAATTCCTTATCTGAAAGGAATTTTGTGGAATATCTCTCAAAACTTAGTGATTTACACATCTTTATGTCACTAAAGATTGAGATTTCATTCATTCAACCTCATCCTTTAAGATGAGAGAATCCTTAACCTGGGTCTCCTTTTTAGGAATAATCCCCAGTCATAAGTCCTCTATTAATGGGCATCCTCTTTAGGAGTAAGCCCCAAGTCCCTTAATTTTTGGGCATCCTTCTTAGGAGTAAGCCCCAGATCCTCTAATTTGGGCTTCCTTTTCAGGAGTAAGCCCCAGTCTCAAATATGGGCATCCTCCTCAGGAGTAAGCCCCAAAACTTAATCCTTAACCTGGGCTTCCTTTTCAGGAATAAGTCCCAGTCATATATCCCTTAACCCGGGCCTCCTTTTCAAGAGTAAGTCCCAGTCATAATCTTGGGCTTCCTTTTCAGGAGTAAGCCCCAAGTCCCTTAAATTCTCTTTAACCAGTCCTAATTTACGTTTAATCTGGGATTCCTTCTCAGGAGTAAAACCCAATTATCAATACTCTCCTGATTTGGGTTTCCTTTTTAGGAATAAGTCCCAAGTTAGAGTATTCAAATCTCCATAAAGCACATATACCTTTTTTAGACCTTGTTCCTGGATTTTCTCCCTAAAGTAAATCCTAAACTTCATTTATCTGGGCAGTCATACATACATAAGCCCCACATTATTTCTTATGATTGCATCTTTCATGGCATAATTGTCTAATTTTTACCAATACCTCTTGTTTCTCACACCGAGCATGACTCACGTGAGCTTAGAGTGTAAAAGTAATTGTGACATCCTTCTTTGAGCCATCAATAATAAACATTATACTCCCTTACTCGAACTACGTGGGTTCTGATTCCTTTTCCAAAACAAAGGATACGTAGGTAGCCCATCTATGGGTTCGATCCCAACTCTGAAATAATTCATGTCCTTCTGAATGAAAATAAACGTCAAATGCCCCACTGAGTGGCTTTAAAACCAGTCTGGTCATCATAATGACCAAGAGACTTTTATATAAATATTTTGAAGGATACCATTGACCAAGAATCTATAAATAGATATAGATGATTCTCTATTTATGAAGAACCTCTAATACATATAAAAGATTCTCTAAATTTCTTACATATTTAATCATTGATTGTTAAACTAAAGGAAATCTCATTTTATACTTGGTAATATAATAAGGATTCACGAACATAACTTAAATCTATAAAGAGAGTCCTGGAATAGACAATAATTTCCCTCAAAAAGGTGTGATGAATCCGACCTCCCATCCTCTCAACCAATGAAAATTCCTAAGCCTCATCAGTTCACAAAATAATGAAGCTCCTACCTTTGGAAAGTAGGTCCAAGTGGATGTGGAATCATTGGATGTTTCCGGTTCTACAAACAAACCCGTTAGAAACCGATCGGAACGTTTGAATCTCCCATCCAGGAGGTCATCCCCGAATTCCGAGGGAAACAATAATTATATAGAATAGTAATTTAAATACTTATATTATCATATATGATACTTTAATAACATTTCAACACCCATTTATTAATAATTCGTTATTAAAAGTTTTATTTTCAGGTGTTGACCGTTTCATTTTTCATGAAAGTTTCAGTTTGGAAGTTCATATCCTTGAACTTTGATCAATTTCCCACAAAATCCATAATTATAATAATTATATAATTATAATATATATTCATTATATATATTTATATTTATCCATAAAAAATTATATATAGAAAAATGATTTTCACCTTTCACGAGGATGGTAGACTGTATGTATGCATGAATGTTGTTTTCACTTTTTGATGGATGGAAAAATAAAGGAAAGTAATAATTCATGTTTAAAAAATCATTATTATATCATATATATCATATATATATATATATTCATTAAATCTATCCTTATTACCATTCATGTAAATGTACTTGAAAAAATAATTACATAACTTCATGAAGGTTGTAGTCCACACCTATTCATGAGCGACGCTATCATTTTCCAATGGATGGAATGAAGGTGGATAATGGTTGTTACATAATAATAATAATAATAATTTAGTATATTTAATATAATTAATAAGTTGTTATTCTATAATTTTTACAATAGACTTATCTGAATTATAATAAGAAATAAAATTGAAAATGCTCAGTTAAGAGTTATACCTCTTTATTGAGATACCTCTTTTGGATTACATCTTATGCCTTGACAGGATGGTATTTTGGAAATAAAAAAAGATCTAGGATGTGTTGAAGGAAATTATTATGATATTAGGGTAGTTATTGGTTGATATATAAAGTTAAAAAACAATGAATAATGAAGGAGAGGATGTTCTCGTTTATAAGAAGTGGGAGGGTCACCCTTTGAATTACGTAAAGAATTAAAACAATGTAAATTAATTTCTATGATAAAATGGAAAAAAATTAATATATTATAAGATAATATAATTATGAGTTTAAAATCTCTCATACAATAAAGTTTTAACAATATTTGGTAACTTTTCACCCTTATCTCTTAATTTTAACTCGTGTTATGCCTTTTGACAATTACCACGATAACAATGTTTTTTACTATTTAGGGGTCAAGAATGTTATTATAAAAGGATAATTGACTCATAAATATACCATGTTGATATTTTAACCCATATTTCATTCTCTTGGACAAATAATTTTTTTTTTAAAATTTAAATCATTTGATTAAAATATTATTTATTTTATAATATAATTAATGTCATTTTTTAAAGTATTACTCTGATTTGAATTTTGAAACAACATGATAGAAAATTAATTTGAATATATACCTTTAAAAAAATACTAATATGTTATATTTTTCTTTAAAATCCATTTAACATGATAAATCACCAAAAAAGTATTATTACTAGTGTTTTTAAAATTATTTTCTTTATTTTTCTACTATTTCCACGAACACTATGTCATCATTATGTAAGAATTTAAGATTATTAATTCATTAATAAAAATTAAAAATAAATTACCATGAAAAAATAATTCATTAATATTTCAAAAAATAAATTTATAACTGAACATAAGTTGTTTTTATCCCTATCACAAAATATAATAGATATTAAAATCAAGAAAGTGACATTTTGGATGTTATTTATTACTTAAATATTATAAAGGTAAAAATTAAAGTTAAATGGACAAATAGTTATATTTTAGAATTTTTGGGTGATTATTGATGAAATATATTCATAAAACTAAATAAAAGAAAGTGATTTAATGAATTTGAAGTCTTTTCATAGTAGTTTTAAGCCTTATTAACCCATTTGGCTTTTACTGTGGTATTAAAAATTACTATTTTTTCTATTAATATTTATAAAAAATAATAGGCACATATTTAATAAATTTGGACTTCCCAAATCCAAATATGGAATCTATTTTCCTCATTAAATTTATATAACTTCTATAAATTAATTTTAAAATTAACCCATGAAACAAGACTAAAAACAATTTTCTAAAAAATGTTTTTAAATGAATTAAAAGTTTTATACCAAAATAAAATGAAAAAAATTATAATTATAGAGATCTTAATTTTTTTACATGAAAATTACACCATTTTAGAGATAAACAATATAATAGTGTTACAATGCTAGGATCCAAAGGTTTAGTGTCTTGGGAAAATTATGACCAAACATAAAATTTACATGATCAAACATAAAAATTATTTAATTCCTTCTTATCTAGCTTCTTAATAGCCCTATTTATTCCTTAGTATAAGTATTCACCTGAGGATATACATCAAAGAAATGGGTGAGCTAAAAGTTGAGTAAGAGGATATATAATAACATGAATCGATATAAAATTGTTGGACATAATAATAATCATCATAACATAAGTGTGGTATTATCATCATAATAATGGGAGAAATAATTAGACAAATTCATGGAATGTGGAAATGCATAAAAATGAAACATCATGTCTTGGTGGTCAAATACCCCACATAGTTGTGAACAAAGCTAGAATCGTGTTTAAGCATAATATATGTGCATAATAATAACATAATCATTGTGAACAAAGATAGCATCATGTTCATGCATATTTCACATTATCTCATGAGAAAAATCACATCACCCAATGCATTGGAGCACCATATAATTCCGGGCACACCCGTCGCATCATAACATTTACAAAATCATGCATGCCACATAGAATGTATATCAATATTAGACATAAAATAACCCATGTAAAGGAATGGGTTTCTTTTCCTAATAATATATTCATTAAAAACATTAGGGTTTATAAAAAGGTTATATGAATCATCAATATTGATTGAAGATGAAACAATCTCAATAGAAGTAAAAGGTATGTTTTTATAAAGAATATATCTTTTGTAAAATAATTGTATTTTTCATAAAAACAAATTATAAACATATATATCCTAGACAAGAAAAGTTAATAACAATGAAATTATATTTTAGGAGTATTAAATGAACATACACACTAAAATTTGGTCTGAAAGAGGAATAACCTAAAGAAAGGAGTTTAGGTTTGATAATCCATTTACTATATGTCTGAATACATTATTCAATTTAATATCATGGATAATAAAATTAGGTTAAGTAATTAATTAATCCAGAAAAACTTATACATCTAATTTATTATAATTTTATTAAGTTCATTTATGGTTGTTAGGATGCGATATAGTTCAATTTCATCACTATGAGATTGTTGGTTTCTTGGTTTTCATGATCGGGTCACTTGTATAAAAGTATAAAAGTTCATGTAAGATGAAAATAATTATCAAAAATTGAAATTATGTGTTATTAGTGAACTTCCATAAGTTTAATTGGCCTTATATAATATTTTTTATAGATATTAGGATGATTCATCAGATAAAATGTTAATGATAATTGTTTAGATTAATTTGGTGTATTTTTGATTATCAAGAACTTGTTTTGTTTTATTATTTAGTATTATATATATATGTCAGTTCTAAAACATAAAAAATGTTATAAAATAAATTTTACAATATGTTTCAAACATTATAATGGTTTTATGATCATCCTTGAAGGTGATAAAGTAAAATGAAAACGTTTTATCCTCGAATGTGATAAATCAACACATCACGGGTGATATTTTCATTTTTAGAATAAAAGGGAGAGGAGAAGAGGTTTGATGATGGAATATTCCATTATAATAATAAAATTTAAGTATATATAAGATAATTTAGTTATAACTCTACTTGGATAAGGGGATTTGAGGATAGAATAATAAAATAAATGAAATTAAAATGAAATTAAAAGAAAATAGAAGAGGATTTTACCTCTTGGACTTCTTCTCCTTGAGAACCTCTTTAGGGAAATTGGATTTGGTATTTTTTGAGACCAATGGCTTCTAGAAATTGGTAAGAATCTTGGTAAGAGTATTGGAATGAATTTGGAGAATATTAGAATCTTGGAATGAGTGAGGAGAAGAGGTGATGAGGGGTGGTATTTATAGGGGAGGAGAGGGGTGTTTTTTTATTATTTTATTCATTAGTTTATTATTTAGGCTCAAGAATATGAATATTTTGAACCTTATCACTAAATAAATTAAATAATGAAGTGAAGTTCAATATTATGGTCTTACATCATACATACATCATCTATGACTCAATAATTCACATATTTTTCAAATACTGTAAATTAATGTATTTCTCTATTCACCAAAAACTCAACTATTTTAGAAAAATCCTAAAAATTCACCAAATTTTTTTTTGATGTTTATAATTCAAAAATGAACTTCATTTTATGAAAATAATTTTCTATATATAATAAATTTAATTTTTAATTAAAATCATCATTTATTCAAAATATATTGATTTTAAAATTTTAACTGATTTTATGACACATTGAAATTTTCATTAAGGTCTCATAAAATTTTCTTAAAATTATAAGAAAAAAGTATTAATTTATGAATATATTTTATGAAAATAATATTTCTTTTAAATCATTATATTAATTTTAAAATTTTAAATAAAAACTATGTTTTATTAAAATACCATCACTTAATTTATCATTTTTAAAACATTTTTTTACTTATACTATGATATAATTTTATCATATTTTAAATTATAAGATTCCCAAATTTTATTTATACATACATAAGTGATGAAATATTCTATTGGATGAATTTTTATTCCTAATAGTCACATTACTATTCCGAACGTTGAGTTACTATTCCATTGGTGTAGATTCCTTAATTTCTATGAATACCACTAATTTCATTATTAATTCATGAAAATGATGTTTTATTGGGATATCTATGATATTTATGCATTTTATACTATATAACATAATTATAAGAAGGGAAAAAATCCATTGATAAAATTTGGGGTTATTACATTCTTCCCCCCTTTTGAAATTTCTCCCTCAAAATTTCATTTTACATACTAAGGTGAGAACATGTGACGGTACTTCTCCTTCATTAATTTCTCCATCTCCCATGTTTTCTCTTCGTACTTATGGTTCCACCATAGTACTTTGACTAGGTGAGTCGTCTTGTTACATATATCTTTATCTCTACAGTCCAAGATCTTCATCGGATGCTCCTCATAAGGGAGATCATTTACCAACTGTACCTCCTATGAATTTGGTACATGTGATGGATTTGGTATATAATTTATCTAGAGGGATACATGGAATACACCGTGCACTTCACACATGGTTAGTGGAAATGTTAATCGATAGTCTAGAGCTCTGACATGATCAAAAACCTTGAAGGGACCAATGTACATGGGACTTAGATTTCCTTCATTCCCAAATATCATGAATCTCTTCCGTAGAGATATTTATAGGAATACCATATCTCAAACCTTAAACATTAGGTCTTGTTAATGATTGTCAACATTGCTCTTCTATATATTTTGGGCTGACTTGATGTTCTGTTGGATGGTTTTAACCTTTTTCACTATTTCTTTGACAATTTCAAGCCCTAAAACCTTACATTCATCGATTTCTTCCTAGCATGTCAGTGCTCTGCATCTTTTCCCATAAAGGTCTTCATATGGAGCAATTTGAATGCTCGAGTGAAAATTGTTGTTATAAGAGAACTTAGCCAGAGGAAGATGTTGGTCCCATCATCCTTTGAATTCCATAGAACATATTCTCAACATGTCTTCCAATTTTTGAATAGTCCACTTATATTGGCCATTAGTTTGAGAATGATAATCCATACTGAAGTTCATTTCAGTGTTTAGAGCATGTTGGTGATTTTTCCAGAACATGGAGGTGAATCTCAGATCTCGATCAGATACAGTCGATAGTGGTACTCCATACCGGCTTACCCCTTATCTGATTTATATTTGTACAGTTTGATCCAATGATAAGTCCTACAAAATTATGGTAATGTGAGATTTATTTGTAAAATGACCAATGACAGCCAATATTTCATTTTCTCCTCTGTATGTCTTCAAAAGTCTGGTGATAAAGTCCATGGTGATGTTTTCCCATTTCCATATTTGTATGGGTAATGGATGCATCATCCCCTTATAATTTTTCCTTTCATCCTTTACTTATTGATATACCAGGCACTTTGATGTATATTCAATGATCTCCTTTTTCATATTGTCCCACTAATAGTTCTCTTAGAGATATCAATACATCTTTGTTCTTCCTGGACGAATAAATAATGTTGAGCTATGTGGGATACTCAGAATCTCTTTCTCTATCTTTAAATTGGATGGTACACATAGTCATGACCCAAATCTTACAACTCCTTCCTCGTTAATTTTGAACTCTAAGGATTTCCCCTTTCTGGTAGCTTCCACCATCTGAATTTCTAGATAATTTCTTTGATCATCCTTTATTTTCTCCATTATGGATGGTTGATAAATAATTTGAGAAAGGATTGATGATGTTACTTCCTTAATGATTCTCATGTATATACTTTTAAAATATAAGAAGATTGGATCCTTCTTAATTATCATCATTGATACTTTTTTAGGATCCCTTCTTCTTTGAGAATATGCCGCATTATTTCCTTTCTAGGATGGTAGTGTATTGATCAATCATAATTATTAATGATCTCAAACCATATTTGCTAGAACATATTAATCTCCTTCTATGTGAATATATATTTGAGGCTCTTATGATCAGTATATATTTCACACTTCTCACCATAGAGATAATGCTGCCATATTTTTAATGTGAAGATCACATCTGCTAACTCCAGATCATGTGTGGGATAGTTTTTATCATCAATTTTCAACTTCCTTAAGTCTTAAGACATCACTTTATCATTTTTCATTAGTAAAAAGCCTAATCCATTCTTTTAAGAATCATTGTACACCACAAATATTTCCCCAATTGTTGGAAGTGTGAGTATTGTAGTGGTCAAAAAAAATTCTCCCTTCTAAGTGATCTTGGTTAGTGGGTTTGATAATAATGATATGTTCTTCAAAAAACTCCAGTAATAGCTAGCTAGACCAAGGAATATAAGGATCTCTATTTTAGATATTGGCATGAACCACTCTTCAATTGCCTTTATCTTGGAAGGGTCCACAGATATTCCTTTGTTGGTGATAACATTCCCCAAGAATGATAATTCCTCCATCTATAACTCACATTTACTGTGCTTTGAATAAATTTTCTCCCTCCATAAATTCTTTAGTACAATATTCAAATACTTCATATGTTCTCCCTTTCTTTTGGAGTATAATATAATACCATCAATAAATACTACCACAAACTTTTCAAGGTAATCTCTATAGAATATATTCATTAAGTTTATGAATATTTCTAGATCATTAGTGAGTATTAAGGGTATCACTATGAACTCATAGTGACCATACCTCGTTCAAAAGGTAGTCTTGGGAATATCTTCCTTCACCTTTAATTAGTGATATCTCGACTGAAGATGATCCACCTTAGAGAAATAATTATCCCCACATAGATTATCGAGCAATTTATCTATCCATGGAAGGGGATACTTGTTATTTATCCTTATTTTTTGAGCTCATGATAATCAATTCATAGGAGAATTGATCCATCATTCTTTTTGATGAAGAGAACTGGATCACCCCATGGTGAATCACTCAGGCTAATAAAACCCTTATCTAGATTCTATTATAACTATTTATTAAGTTAATCCAACTCAATAGTGTCTATTCTATAATGTGTATATGATATATGCATAGATCCAGGAATAATTTCAATCAATAACTAAACCTCTTGGATAGGAGGAAGTATAGCAAATTCTTCATGGAACACATCAGTGTAGTCCCTCACAATAGGAATTTTCTCAAGCATAATTCTCTTTGTATCAGTCATTTGATTTAGATATTATTTCTCATAAGGAAGTAATATCCACAATTGAGATGATAAATCCAAAGAATATTCATCATCATCCTTACACATATAAAGAATTAGAGTATTCCTCAAGATTTGAAGAGTGATCTCCCTTTCCTAAAAGTTAATATTATTTTTGTATAAATATAGTCAATCCATTCCAAATATAACATCAAACTTCACCAAAGAATGTAAGACAATATTTTCAATGATGTTCAGTCCTTAAGAATTAACTAGGGGTGTTATATACTTTGGATGCAATAATTTCCCCATTTTTTATTCTCACAGATAACTCAACATTTATATTTTGAGGCAGTGTTTGAGTATTTATACTAAACTTGCAATAATTATTCCATACTCATATTCATTACTCATTCGATGTGCTGTAATAAAAATTCAACTCATTATTAACATATAACAAATATAAAAATTATACATCTTGTTAAGATAATACAAATATATATTTGTATTAAAAATATCATAGTTTGAATGTAAATACAATTTTGAAATATAAAACAAATCTATGCGTATTTGAAAAAAATATACATGAAAATAATTTTAAAAAGAAAATATAGTTAGATATAAAAGTTTTAAATTCATTTTGATTCTTTTATTCTTAAGGTACATAAAGAATACATCCTGGTGCAATTGGATACCAAATTCACCCTTCTATAAAAAAGAAATATGAAGTATAAATATTAAAATATGTATACATTCACTACTAAAAATTACATAGATCCCAATTATTTGAAACCATTATGATAACCCCTGAAACTGTTGGGGTACCCAACAGTTTCACATACCATTGGAATGATGGTCGTTGTAATAGCCCTATACCAAAGATTCTATAGGAACCGTTTGTATAGACTACCTGAAATTAAAATATTCCAACATTTTCAATGAAACCGTTGGGATATATATATATATATATATATACCGAGAGGGTGTCCAAGGGGGTTGGGGCTATCTAGGGGGGTTGTCCACGGGGGTATGGGTTTTCCAGGGTGTCCAGGGGGGTGAGGGGCTATCCATGGGGATGGGCGGTGTCCAGGGGGTGAGGGGCTATCCATGGGGATGGGTGGTGTCCAGGGGGTGGGGGAGTGGTGTCTAGGGGGTGAGGGGGATGTCCAACCCCCTAACCCATTTGGAACCCCCTCCATCACCCCTTGGACACCCCCTAGACACCACCACCCCTGGACATCCCCCCACACCCTAAATAGCACCCCCAACCCTCTAGACACACCTCCCACCCTCTGGACAGCCCCCTACCCCCTTGGACAGCCCAATCACCCCTGGACACCACCCCCCACCCCCCTGGACACCCCTACCCCCTTGGACAGCCCCCTCACCCCCTGGACACCACACCCCCACTCCCTTGGACACCCCAACCCCCTTGGACATCCCCCCTGAACACCACCCCACACCCCCTTTGACACCCCATGGACACCCCCACCCCTCTAGATAGCCCACCAAACCGTGGACAGCCCCACCCCTCTGGACAGCCCCCCCCCCCCCCACCCCCCCCCCCACTGCCCAAAGACACCCCCACCCCCACAGACACCCCCTACCCCCTTGGACCGCCCACTCACCCCCCTGGACACCACCCCCCCCCCCCCGGACATCCCCCCACCCCTCTAGACAGCCCCTCCCCACCCAACCCTGTACACCCCACCCCCTAGACACCCCTACCCCCTTGGACAACCTACTCACCCCCCCAGACACCACCCCATACCCCCCTGGACTCCCCTACCCCCTTGGATAGCCCCCTCACCCCCTGGACACCCCCCCCCCCCACCCCCTTAGACACCCCAACCCCCTTGTACTTCCCCCACACCCCCTGGACACCACCCCCACCCCTTTTACAATCCCTAGATACCCCCACCCCTCTGGATAGTCCCCACCCCCTGGACAGCCCCCCACCCCTCTAGACACCGCCCAAGACACCCCCACCCCCCTGGACACCCCCTACCCCTTTAGACAGCCCACTCATCCCCCTAGACACCACCCACCCCCTGGACAGCCCTCCACCCCTCTAGAAATCCCCCCACCCCCCATGGACACCCCCACCCACCTTGGACACCCCATACCCCCTTGGACAGCCCACTCACCCCCCTAGACACCCCCACCCCCTGGAGACCCCTACCCCCTTAGACAACCCCCTCACCCCCCTGGACACCCCCCCCCCACCCCCTTGGACACCCCAACCCCCTTGAACAGCTCCCAGACCCCCTAGACACCACCCCACCCCCTTTGACACCCCCTGGACACCCACACCCCTCTAGACACCCCCCCCCCCCCACCCCCTGGACATACCCACCCCTCTAGACAGACCCCCCCCCCCCCCACCCCCTAGACCCCCACCCCACCCTCTAGACACCCCCTACCCACTTGGACAACCCACTCACCCCCGGGACACCCCCCCCCCCCTCACACCCCACCCCCATGGACACCCCAACCCCCTTAAGAAACTACCGTACACCCCCTGGAAACCACCCCCACCCCTTTTGACACCACTTGGAGACCCCCACCCCCCCCCCCCCCACCCCCCCGGACAACACCCCCACCCCCGGGGCAGCCCCCCACCCCCTTTGACACCCCTTGTACGTGCACACACACATGATGGAACACACAAAAAGCATAAAGCTACATGATATCACTTCCATGGTTTCTTTTACCAGAAAATAATTTAGCACGGTATAAATGAACACTATGAAACTTACCATGATAGAAAAAAAAGATGGAAAAATAACATATCCAAAAATTAGTTTAGGGAATTGCAACAATAAAAACTGAAACCGAGTCGTGTGAAGCTTACTTGAGTGTTGCAAGTTGACCAGATAGATCTGGTGACAATAAAGACGATGAATGATGTTGGAAAAATGAGGCTAGAGGTCACGACTTTGAAGAATCATTTCTAGGTTTTCTATGCGGGAGAGACGATTCGTAGGTCACCAGATCAAAGCAAACATAATGACTGAATACGGGGTGTGATAAATCATTTAAAAAGTTTATCAGGTCAGTTATTTTATAACTGATGTGATTAACTATTTTTTTAAGTTTATAACATCGGTTATTTAATAACCGACGTAGAAAAGAATTTATCACGTCGGTGATTTTATAACTAACGTGATAAATTGTGCTTTATCACGTAGGTTCTTTTGATAACCGACATGATAAATTTATGAGATTTCCTTTATCATGTCAGTTATTTTATAACTGACATGATAAAGCACCCAGATTGGATTTTCACAGCAGTTATAAAATAACCGACGTGATAAAGCTAATCTTGCTATTTTTTACGTCGGTTATAAAATAACCGACGTAAAAAAATGGATTCCTATCAATTTATCATTCCAGTTATAAAATAACTGACGTGATAAATCAATTTTTATGGCTTTGGATGTCGGTTATATAGAACCGACATGAAAAATGCTGACGTATTAAACATTTTTTCCACTAGTAACAATATTTACAATGTTTGTTACCCATTTGGTTTCCTACTCCATGCTATTACTAGATTCACCCAAGACACATATATCCACTAAAATTCATCATAGATATAAAAGTGGGTAGGGAAGAAATCACCCTTTATCCAAGTTATAAAGGGAGGAAATTACTCTTGATCCAAGAATGTTTTTATACTAGTTTCTTTGGTTTGAAAAAGTTTTACCCATTAACTTAAGAATGTTATCCTGTACTCAAGATTTTATATCAATAATAATAATCCTCCTATAATTATATATATTATAAAAATTTAGATTCCACTCAAAAGCACAACCATCTGAAACTTTTTTTTCAGAACATGATATTCCTACTTTAAAACATTGAGAACAAATTTTTCTAGAACCGTTTGTCTAGAACTTAGACCTAGTAAATTCTATAAAGTAACATGATCAAAATCTCAAATAAACTATTTTTATCTATTTTATCAACACTTAACAAAGAGATTAATCCACTTTATATACACATATTCTTTTAAAAAATAAGGAAGAAGTGTGGATTCTAAATTTTATTTTCTTACTTGACTTATTCTGACTTCCTTAAAATCCTCGAAATAAATTCGATTTAACTAACTTCATAAAAACTTCAAAAAATATTAGTTCCAATAATGTTTAATGATTCTTGAGATATTTTCTAGAATCATGATCATTTACTTCCTGAATTTAGAGTTAGTGAATGCCTGTCTTTGTATCCTCACAATGTGTTGACTTGAATGAATTATAGGATCATATTAAAATTTTCAAAAAAGTATAATTCCAGAAATATTATTTTAATTAAAAAAAACATATTGTTTTATATAATTTCATCATAAAATGTTCTTCTAAAAATTTTCTCCTGAAAATGTTCTTCTAAAAATTTTCTTCTGAAAATGTTCTCTTATAAATGTTCTTTTGAAAATATTTTTTTGTAAATGTTCTTCTAGATATGTTTAATTAAAAATGTTCTTCCGGTGAAGTAATAAATCTTCTTCTAGAAAATTTCTTCAAAAATTATCTTTAAAAAATGTTCTTCCAAAATATTCATCCAAAAAATATCTTCTGGAAATATTCTTCAAAAAAAATTCTTCCTGTAATATTATTCTATAAATGTTCTTCTAAAATTATTTTTCCCAAAATGATCTTATCAAAATTGAATTCTCAAAATTTATATACAGAATAAGCTCAAAAAATCATATTAAAAATAAATACAACCCATTCAAAATATCAATGGGATCTTAATCAATAAAATCTTATATGACTCTAGGATATTTTAGTTGATAACTATTTATCAAAATCCATCATATGGATATAAAATATACTCTATTACTTTGGTATCCTAATTTTTAGGGTTTCCCATCTAGTGTAACCAAAAGATAATTCCAAGAAAAAGGAACCTAACAGTTATTTCACCTTGTTAATTTATTTCCTTACATGAGATAATCCATGGAAACATAATAGTTAGGGTCACCAATATCAAATGATAAATGTATTAAAATTTTCCATTTTATAAGTAATCTCACACTTAGTATTTTAGGGTATTTATTTTAAATCCTCTATAATTTAATATATATAACATGTATAGTAAACTCATAACTATTTCATATCTTTATTGTCTCATGTTTTTATTCATTTATATATACAAGATTCAAATGCTTTATTTTAGGAATCCCTATTTCACCCACAAAATTAATATGTTTACACTTATATTAATGTGTAACTCTTTAAACATCCCACAATTTTTGTTACTCACCTAGATATAGAAGTTAAACATATTAAAAAAAATCCAAATTTATCTTATGCATAAGTTACATGAAATTTTCATACAATGGTTTAAAATTATATGATACTCATTATATCCACATGAGTAATTCTAGATCCTCAAAGATCCAACCCCCACCTTTATAAAAATAAGACATAATCCTCCGTACTTATTGGAAGTCTAATCCATATTCCCCCTACCCATGGATACTTTACTCAAGAAAGAATCTGATTTATCATAACTCTAATAATAAATAAGTATATACTATATTCAAAAACAAATTTCAAACTAATAACTTTAATTAAAAACCAAGGACAAAGTATATGAAAACTAAATCTTATGTAGTTGTACCTAGCATGGAATAATAATTTTATAAGAAAAAATTTATCTCATAAATTTAATAATACACCATATTCATGTTATATAAAAAATATATATACATGAATTCTTAAAAATAATAAATAATCATTTTATTTATATTCTAAACATGAGATATTCATTTATGAATAATTCATAACTTAATAATTGTAAACACTTTATAATTCATTATGGCATTCCATAATTAGATAAATATAGACACTTTATATTTATTCTCAAAATAAGCTCCTTCATATTATTTATTACATGAAATTTACTTTAAATATATATTTAATCAAATATAAATAGTTAATATTTCAATTTTTATAATGTAAACTATTTACATAATCAAATATCACATAATGATATTATTTAAACCATTGATCATTTAATTTATCAAATATATTATGATATGGTTTAAATAATTTACAAATAGGGCCATTTTAATTTGAATAATTAAAATGAAACATTATGAACAATTCATAATTTTAAATATAAACTTGTTATCCCCTAATAAAATAATATATCCTTTTAGGGGGTGTGAATCAGGGTATTTCAGTTTCGAACATTAACCATGATCATGATCTTGTTATATATTTTAAGGAACACTCTTCTCTCATGTACTAATTCTTTTAAATGAATATATAAAATAACATTTGACATTTTAATTAATTCACCCAAATGATCTAATCTAAGGAGTATTCATAGAAATGTTCTTATTCACTTCAGAAACTATGTACACTTTTTGACATGTGATTACAAAATAGAGTGGTCACACTGACCCTTTGGATTCACCATCCACAAACACCTTGATAATATCACTACTCCTCCCCATGAATAATTGATCATTACTCCTTATATGATGTTCTTATTATCTATAAATGTATGATAAGAAATTCAACAAATATTGGTGTGTCACTTGTGTATAAAAAGATAATATTCTAATAAGAACAACCACTATAACATCCTTTATCATTATCTTCATCTGCAACTACTTGAACCAAAATATATCTCCTTGATGTTGTAGTATGAACTACGTCACCATCTCTTCTATATTCTCTAAGATACTTATTTCTTTATAAATACATAGATACCCTCTAACTCACTTCTCCTTAGAAATATTGTCTGTAGTTTAATATAATTCAACCAACCTATTTTAAATCCAATATTTCGGATCAAATATTCTTCTTATCTCCTTCTGATATCATTATAAGTTTCATATATAATCTAATATGGTTGTTAATATCCTTTTAACTCACATAAACTCTCTTAATCCCCAAGACATAACTCCCCTTTAAAATTCCATTCGTAACCAATGGTTGTCTAAAAATAGGTTAACCGTTGCATGGTTTACTCTCCTGTGGTGTGGTCATCCTATTATATGGATTCACTATGACATTTATTTCTCCACTATGGAAAATTCAAGTTAATTTATTTTTGATTGTGGCATAGAACACTTTATTGTGGCTTGGCCTCCTATATTTCACTATATCCACAAAATCCTCTTCTATTTTAATGTACCTGTATTATGAACATGATTTCCTCAAAATACCTCTATTCACCTAAATAGTTGTATCATGGTTCATTATACTATGACATGATCCTTGGAAGAATCAAGTTAACTACATTATTTTAGTCTTCTAGAAATACGCCCTCCATAGTGTGAGATCTTTTTTTCGCATAGAAGTCCCTGGATACAATACCTCTACAGAATAACCAATTATCCATAGATAAACTTCCCATTAAACGCCAGTAATATATTTTTTTTCATCCTTATGGTGTGGTACATCATACTATGTTGATTTTTTCACACATTACACATGAGTTCTTTCTTCTTGATTTGTTACCATAAAAACCTTCCTTACAACATGGTCCCCATTAGATTTTATATCACATAGGACTTATATTAGGATGAGTTCTCCATTAATATCTTGTACATGGGATCATACCTCTAAAAAAATCCCCTAGTAACCTCCCCATATTAGTGGTTCATCATGTTTCCTTTCATGATGCTTTTATCCATGTTGTCACCATGTTTTTTGGACTTGAAACTTTTTCTCCTACACCTCTCTTCATGTCACCATGGTCAAGGCTGGATTTGATCTTTGATGACTACCTACATGGTGGTAGACTGCTAAAATCGTCCTATCCTAGGGATATAAACATATTTCTTTTACCAAATATTCTTTACATAGTGGCATGAAGGGTAATAAAATGACACTTATGAAATTTCCATTATCTTTTTAAAGCCTTACTCATGGTATAACCTTAAGTAGTACAATGTTGTGTCCATACAACATAAAAATATCTCTCCAATAGATTTTAACCTCGTTTAATTAATTTCGAACAACTATCCCATGTAATTTTTGAAAAAAAAAATCATCAAAATTATTTTTTTTCAAACAATACCCCCTTTGGGTTTGTTGAAAATTATAAGGTAAATTCAATAATTATTTGCATGTTAAAATTTAGGTCAAACTAGTCCTGCTATTTTATCTCCTTTCCATTAGGGAATATATCAATGATTCACCAATCACCAATTCTAAGCCCATGTGAGGCAATATCACTATGAGAACCAAAAATTATATTAAAAGTTTCTCATGAAAAACTCCATGAATACCATACATTGTATCCTTAATTTTTAAAACTTCTAACCCTGATTAAGAAACCAAGAAATACCCTCCTTTATAGTGATACCTTTTTTTTAATTGTAAAATAACACCATGAACATATTCTCAACATAAAAATATGGACACCTTCTCCCCCTTAGTTAATGAATTGAAAGAACCCTTCATTGAAAGTTCACAAAATTGAGTTAGAAATTCACACATTGAATTTAAAAGAGAGGTCATATATTTATATAAAAAGAAATTATCATGGGGGAATGGGGGTTTACATATCCAAGACATCTATATATTTCAATTTGGTTGGACTCATAGATCCAAATGATTTCATTAGAAATCCTCATTAGCCATTTCCTTGGTAAGATATCAGCCATTTGAGTAGACACATACTACAATCTCACCACCTGCTTTTTGATCTTATCCTTTTTGAAATGATATTTTATTTAATTTTTCTTGGTCCTTTAATGATTAATGATATTTTTCTATAATTTATATAACTTGTGTTATCACTCGTGATCGGAATAGAATATTCCACTTCAAACTAAATGACTTCAAGCTATTATCACATCCATATAAACTGGGTACAATCTTGAGTGGTTACAACATATTTATCCTCCACTATAATCAAGAAAATATAATCTTTATTCTTAAATATTAAATAAATTAAATATATTCAAAGATATAAAGAACTAACTAAATTTTATTTTTGGTCATCAACTAAACTTTCTCAATTTTCATCAATAAATTACATGGTTTTCTATTGTGATTTATTGTAATAAAACTACCCAAAGTCTATTATATAAATTATATATTGAATAATTCATCTCCCAGCTTGAATATGACTTTATTTAAGACATATTTGATAACATTCAACTTGTCATAAGGAAAATATAATTTTTTTTCAAGTGGTTTTCAAGTATAGTAAGCAACCAATGAGTTTTATATAAAGTTTCACAATGACCTCCTTGACTTCCTCATTCTTATAAACCATCTCCCAAGTGGCCTCTAGAGTTGTCATTGGCCTTGATTCATCTATTTAGAAACTTTTTATCACCTCTTTGTTATATTTTTATTGGTAAATAAATTACCAATTCTCTCTTTTACTGGCCTACGAGCAATGTAAAAATGATAATTGACCAATTAGAGAAATATTGAATTCACAACTCATGAGTTCTGAAAATTTCTTCCATTGGGTATTATTTTAGCCTCTATATATGATTTTTCATTTACATATATAATCACAAAAATCTATTTCTATTTATATTTATTGATGTATAGGTTTTGACCAATCCATTATCTTTGAAATTATATCCTCCTTAAGTACTAATATATCCATGAGTACTATGACCTTGGTGCCTGTTTTGGGACATATAAATACTTTATTAACTAAGACACCAAATTTTTATCTTCATTAACAAGAAAACAATTTAACTATTCAATGTATACCTCCTCCTTAATAACCCCATTTAAGAATGATTATTTAGCATCCTTTTGATGTATTTTCAAACCTTTTTTCACAACTATAGATAAAAAATATAATAGTTTCAAGCCAAGACATGGGTGAAAAGGAATCATCTACATTAATTCCTTCTATTTGGGAATATCCCTGATACACTATTAAAGCCTTGTTCCTTATCACCTTTCCATATTTATTAATCTTATTTCAGAAAACCCATTTGGTTCCATAAGATTTTTTTACTTAGACTTGAAATAATTTCCCATGTTTTATTTTTCTCTATTTGTTCAAGATTATCATTCATCTACCAGAAATAATGATCATCCTAATAAACTCTTCAAACTGTTTTGGTTCTACCTGAGATAAAAAAGACATTTTTTGTTGATCCCCCATCCTTATTATTTGAACTGGAGTTTCCTGATCACTAATAATATTGTTTTTAGTGATTTTTTTCTTATTGTATTTCAGGTTTGTTGATGTTGTATCTACTACACTTTCTCCATATCTCTATTTATTTTTTTATATTAAAAAAAATAAAAATTTTGGTTAAGTGAGAACTAAATAGTTCATGTAAACACAGCCACACTAAAGTGATTCAAAATTCAAAAAATTACAATATGAAAAATGGACACCCAAAGCGGGGAGGGCCCTCGAAGGTGATTTCTGAAGAGATCAAACCTCACACATATACGATCACCAAGATCCTATTTTTCATCATCTAGGTACTATTGAGAAATCATTCAAGTCATTCAAAACTTGTGTTCACTATCCATCAACTCCATAAATCATATTCATCGGATAAGAAGACCTATATAGAACAAACCTAGGGACTAAAAAATCCTAGAAAACCACTAGAAACTATACTGATGAATTAAGGCATGAACATCACAATAAAAAAACATTACCAATGTGAGATCCAGACCACCCTATCACTGAGAGACAGATTTTCACCATTGTAGAAAACATCCACCACCGAGTATTGTTCCTTCAGAATATTGATACCACAATCCATTACTCTATATTCAACTGAGACATACACTTCAGAAATAGGTACCAAAAGAGAATTAGTCTAATTCTTCCATATCCCCTTGTGATCCTTTGGTACCATACTCTTCTTCATCATTAAAATATTTAAAAAAAACAAGGGTGTTTTTCTAAGAAATTTTTTTATAAGTTTTTTAATTGTTCTTACTTTCATCCACCATTACATATTCTATTTAAATAATTTTTCCAAGTATTATTTTGTAACAAATGTAATCTTTAATCTTTGATGAATATTTAATAAAAATTCCTTCATCACCATGAGATTTAAACTTTATATTTTGATATTTATTAGGAATGAAACACTTACTTATAGAAACTTGAAAGTATTTGAGTGTTGAATTCTTACCATAAAAATTTCATAGTGGATTTTATTCTCATTTGGACATAGAAAGGCCCTATTATTGGTGTACACCAAGGTGATAATGTCTTATTTCCAATATTTCACTGGTAGGTTCTTCTCAAAAATCATGGTTTGTTCCATGTTATTTACAATATGGTTCCTCCTTTTAATGACTTTGTTTTATTAAGGATGCCTTGCTGCAAAAACATGATTTTAAATCTCAACTTTTTCAAGATAACACTCCAGCTAATTATTGGTAAAAAAATCAATTCTTGATTTTGATATTTTTAACTTTTACACCAACCATATTTTTATCTTACCTATAATATTTAGTGATTAAATTAAACACCTCATATTTGTGTGTGATAGTTGTTACCTAATATATTAACCTATAATCATTAATAAATAAAGAAAATTACCTCTTACTAGATAAGTTTTTTGGTGTTATTGGACAACACATGTCCATATGTACTAACTCAAGAAACCTTAATGAGGATTTCATTTCTTTGTATGTATTCAAGGAAATATTCATATTTTCACAATAATCACACATTTGAGTGTGATAACATGTGAGATTGTGTAGGTCTTGAGAACCATCATTATTCATCATGTTTTCTTAAGATCTTTGTGTCAAATTGAAAAGCTAATTATTACATAGATGCTTTTCCTCTTATTTGGATAACATGCACCAACTCTATTCACCAATAGGGTATAGATTCCCTTTGGTTCATCTAAATTTCATAACAATTAATCCATATACACCCTTGATCTTTCATATCTTCTTGTTTAATTCTAATGCATGTCATGAGTCACATAATTTTATTACAATTAGTAAATTTTGACTAAGTTATTCAACCAAAACAACATCCATCCATATTAATTATTTTCCACCAACATTGGTCTTCCCATAGCCAATAATAATGAGTCTCACATTATTACTCACAATAAAACCTCCATATTTATTATATTTGAATCTTGTGATGTGGTATTCATTATCAATCATGTGAGATGTACAACCATTATCCATTATACATGTTTATTCCCTATCTATTTCCTTGAATGAAATTTCAATCACGTTATCCATATCAGTATTACTTATCTTTACACATGACCATTGATCCACCTTTGTAGATGGTTGATGATCCGACTTTTCTTCAAAATTTATTGACACCTATTCATCTTTAATGTTTAAAATTATTTTTTATATTTTTATACTTTTTAATAAACTATACAACTGATGTATCTCCCTTGAAATATTCCTTTATACCCTTGATGAAAAAAATATGTATTTCTGAATCCTTTACACCATATTTAGTATCCATTAAAATCATAAGAAAAATAAGAACTTATGCTTTCCCATTTTTAGTGTTATTTCTCTATAAAAAACCAATTAGAGATCGAGCACATATATTTAGTGTGTCCCAACTTTCTACTATAATAAAACATAATTTATAGTTTCATATATTCTCTATTTTTATATATAACTAGTCGTCTTTTGAGTTTCTCATAAATTTACCTTACTTAATAGTGTTGATGCTTATAGATTATCATAAATCATGGTTTTATTCTCCTTGTGATCATTATCTACAATATTTTTCTTTTTTAAAAAATTTCTTCACTTGTGGGATAACAACAAGTTCTTGAGTAGACATCCCAATGAATTATTTATCATGTATTAGTTTTGGTGTCTTTGAACTACCCAATTCCATGCTGGTTATAAGGATTCATTTTTTATCCCCACACTTTCTTCACTAAAACATGACTTCTCATTCATTTTCTTTAATTAATTTAACCCTTTACATCATAGAAATTGTTATTTTATCTATGATTTTTGGTATTTTATTTAAATTTGATCTTAAGATCAATTTATTTTTCTGGAATTCTAGAAATTATAGATTTAATTTTGTTAATCTCTGTTTCCATTTCCAAAATAACCTATTTCAAATATTTCATGTAGATCTTAAAATCCCTCAAAATATATTTTATTTATTATTTTTGGATTTCGATATGTAAATTTCTTCAAGGGACAGATTTAAAAATCTTCATCGCTACTATGATTAACTTTTTCCTAGTATACAAAAATCACCAAAGAATATTTAGAAAGGTATTATGATTCATTAACCTTATCGACATTGGTTTATTTTGAACTTCCATCCTCTTAATAAATAATATTACTTCTCTTGAGGAACCTCTATTTTTATTTTTTCTTTCTATTTACTTTCATTAAGGTATCCCTAAGAGGAGATTCATATTCATCATTGTCTTGATATTTCATGGTGCACCTGTCCATAAGATACCCAAATTTTACACACCTAAATCAAGTGATTGGAAGCTTTCTTTAAATTACCTTTTACCTATTTTTATATTAGAGGTTTGAAGGTACATTACTTCATAAAATTATTTAACTTCAGGATCTTCTTTTAATAAAAAATTTTTATATCCTTGAAGGAAAATTATTTTGAGTTCTCCTTCACCATATTTTACTTCTATTCGTTTCTAATTTAATAAGGAACAAGCAAACTAAGAAAACATTCCAACAAAACTTCCTTCAGATCTTTATCTTGGAGTATTGAGACCTTCATGTTAAAACATGAAGTTAATCTTATCAAAATTATTTTAACAATTTTAACATAATAAATATTCCAACCAAGACTAATAATATCTTCCACAAGATTAATAAGATGATTAAAAAATTCATCAACTATTTTGATCGAGCTCATTCTCAAATCTCCATACTTGTTCCATAGCACACAAATATTTACATCTAAAACTTTTGAATCTCTATCATATATGTGTATAATTTTATCCTCCATTAAGTGAGAGGTATTTCATGAAAAAAAACTTAGTTTATATGGGACTATCCAAGGATCACCCTAACTCATTGATTACCTTAGCATCTATATCCAACTCATTGATTTCCTTATATTCTTCTTCTATGTAAACATAGACTCCCAAACATCTGAAGTAATGTTGTATCTTATTCTTTAATAATTATAAATTGTTTCCTTTGAAAATAAGTAAGAATTTTTAGTTGAAAATAGTCACTATAATTCCCATAGAGAGATAACTTCACCACAAAACCTTTTCTTTGATACCACTCTTTGTTCCCTTATCAAGGAAGACACCCTAAGACACTAAGTTAATTGATCATAAAAAAGTTCTCTCTATTGAGGAATAATTTTATCTCCCTTGCTTTCAATTTTAAGAAAATAAAGAAATAAAATTTCACATGAAATTTTACTTGGTTCACCCAAATTAGATAATACAATGAGAATGTATATTAATGTGTCTATGAACCTAAGACACTAAGTACATTTCTTAATATGTGATTATAAAATATAAGGATCTAATTGACCCTCTGGATCCACCATCCACAAGAACCTTGAAAAGATCACTTTTATTCTCTACAAATAGGTTCTCAATGCTCTTATAATGTTCTTATTCTCCACAAATGTTTGATGAGAAATTATATTGAAAATGGTTTATCACTTCTACAGATAAAGAAAAGATTCTAGTAAAAAACAACTATTAGGATATCCTTCATTATCTTCTTTAACCATCTAGTTTCTGAGCCCAGATATATCTCCTTCTATTTTAGGGATGAACCAAATCAATAATTATTCTATATTATCTAATATATTTCTTTCTTTCACAATACATAGAGTCTCTCTAATTCACCACGCCCAATAATTATTGTGAATAGTTTAAGAGAATTCAACCAACCTCCTTTTGATCTAAGGGTTGGGATCAAATATTCTTCTTCTTTCCTTCTAAGATCATTAAATGTGTCATCAAAAATTCAATTTAGTGAATAATAGAATTTTAATTTTAATAAACACTCTTAAATCCCAAGTAATATCTCCCCTTGAAAACTCTAGTCATAACCCTAGGTTTTCTAGAACTACTAGATCCCAACATGGTCTCTTCTCCAGTGGCATGTTCATCCTCTTGTATAGTTTCACCATGAAATTTCTTTCTTCTCTATAGTGAAATAAATGGAAAATAATTGGGATTGGGAAATAAAACTATTTATTATAGTATGGCCTCCCATATTTGACAAAATTGACAAAATCTACTTCTATTTTAACGCACCCACATTCCTAGTATGATTTCTTCAAACTCCATTGATTCATCGAACTGGTTATGGAGTGGTCTATCATATTATGATGTTGTTTCCTCCAAGTTTCAATTACTCTATATGGTTTGTAAATTTCCAAATTAATGACCTCTATATTGCAACCTACTCTCTATAGCTCAAGTACGCATGAAACAACGATGGCATAAAAATTTGGTTGTGCATCCCTGTGGTGTTCTACCTATTTATATATCAAGTTCCACACACATCCCTCATGAATTATTACTTCTTGATTCTGTGCTATAGAAACATACCTTTATTAATGGAACATATCTTCTATTATCCCGCATCAAACTTATATTATGATGAGTGCTCCCTTATTACCCTGGATGTGAGAGCATACCTCTGAACAAATACCTTAGGTACCTCTTCATACAAGTGGGTCTCTATGCCACCCTACATATTTCTTTATTAAATTATGTTTCCTTGTTTTGTGTTCTTTACACTTTCCTGCAAAACTTCATTACATATCATCATGGTAGAGGCTATATTTGAGCCTAAATGGATACCTACATAGCGTTTGGTTACTTGGATGGACCTATCCTATGATTGGACACTATTTTATTTTAAATGATCTTAATTTTGGAATAACCATCATTTTTGTACCATGAATGGTAAATAAATGACCCTTATGAAATTTGCATCATACTTATGAATCCTTCTTCATAGTGAAGCATGGGGTGTGGCAGTATGGTGTTTATACTGCAGACATATTTCTCTCCAATAGCTTCCAACCTCCTTAAAACAATTACAATTAACCTTCACAGGCAATTTTCAAAAAATATAGTCCTAAAAAATAACCAAAGGAATTTTTTTCAATAAAAAACTTTATATATTACCTTATTTTTTTAATTTATAAACCCTTTATAAATTAATCCTAAAATTTTTGTATAAAAAATTTATATTAAAATTATAAGATAATTTATATAATTTATAATAAAGGTCTTTTAATATTAATACTTAATATTATGGAATATTTAATAAAAATTGTTTCATAAACATTTAATGTATCAATTATAAACAATTCGTTTTATTATAATTTATAAAAAATAAAAATAATATAATTCAATTCATAATTTAAAATAATGAAAAAAAAATTTCTCAGAAAATCATATATAATGATTTAGGATCAATCATAAGATACTATTGATAAGATATGAAATAAAAAAA
This sequence comes from Viscum album, assembly GCA_963277665.1. Lineage (NCBI taxonomy): Eukaryota > Viridiplantae > Streptophyta > Magnoliopsida > Santalales > Viscaceae > Viscum > Viscum album. The sequence goes on along the minus strand of OY728139.1, from coordinate 1,143,617,483 downwards.
CCTTTATATACTATCAAACCTACTTTTACCCATAGGGTTCAGCTTAGTGGTAGTGGTTTTGTGGGGTCTCAGTGTGGTCTCAAGTTTGTGTCTCGCTGAGTACTTCCCTGTCAAATTCGTGTAGGATTTAAGTTATTTTATCTCCATCCCTATAACTACTGTATATATCATTAATACATTATGACTCATAATTCAATTTTTGATTATGACGGGTAGTCATATTTTATGATACACTTAGATATCATAATAGAAATATGATTCCCTATTTTTTGAAACCCATGGTAAAGTGCTATCATCAAATACTAATACCCATTGTAAAGTGCTAAGATATATAAAAAATAAAAGGAATTGTATTTATGAATATGATATCCCATATCGTAAGTAGGGATTCAGTTGGCATAATAAATTTTTAATCATATTTGATGATTGGAATTATGGTAGGTAAAACAACATAAACAAAATTTATTTTGAAAATGATTTCATGAATCAAAATTCATGGTAAGGATTTGATTCCACTGATATTTTTTAAAGATTAGATTGATAGTTATTCAGTTTGGAAGAGGTACAAAGAAACCATTAAACCCAATAACACTATGCAATTGAAATTGAAATAATATCATATAGGAAATAAAAAACATAAACCTTACACTATTGAATTCTACTAAAATTACCTTATTTCTATGATTGATGATGATCATCAAGGAATAACTATAAGGTTCATCCACAAAATGTGTATCCATATATTTCATCTAATCACCCAAAAAAATTATACAAGACCTTCTAATTATTCACGGTTTGTTATTATCTCACAATCAATGAAGAAAGGAAGATGAGAGCTTCGAGGAGGGAATATTTTCTACTAATGATCACATTAGGATATTGATCACACATTACCCATGGATAAGAAATATTTTTAAAGGATACAAGGATTCTCTCTAAGCCATTAATTTACTCATACATTTCATAAATGCAAGATTAAATCCTTCACTTACATATCATGTAACTCTTAGTCATCAAAACACTTCCACCTATTTCGTATTAAAAAATGATTGTTTAATGATACCAGACTTTTAGAAGATTCATTACCTTTAGATGTATCCTAAAAGTTCCAAAATGAATCAAACCATTTGATTCATTATGACTCAATCATTTGGTATAATACGACATGTTCATGAAATCAGTATACAATATATTCATATTATAAGATATTATATTCTCTAAATCTTATATATAAGCCTCATTTTGTTAAATAGTGTGTCATACTCTATGATACGCCATGTCATACTATACAATACATGGATTTATCATAGATTTATTTAATTTTTATTATGTAAACTAATCCATGATTGTAATATATTAATGAATAATTTGAAAGGATAACTCTATAATTGACGGGTGATCTTGAAAATATATTTATGGATGTTGGGAGAGTAGATTTTATGGGGGTTCTAAAATTTAATATTTTAAAGCTATTGGTTATTAAGAAATTATAGGTCCGTGTATTTGTGCTTTATATATCAACAAAGAAGAATTTGTAATTAGTATGATTCATACCTTTTGTTATGTTGATTATTTATTGATAAGTGTGTGTAATGTGTTTCATGATGATTATCATAAGAAGAGTGAGTGTTTGATGGAGATTTTAATGTTCTTTTTTCCAACATTTTTTGGGGAACCCTATTAGTATGGACAATAAAATAGACAAACTAAGGTATAGACACTATACTAGGATCCTAGTGGAGGTTTATATGTCTAAAAACCTGGTGGAGAAAGTGGTGCTAACCAAAAGGGATGATAGCATAAATCTTTTGATCTAATGTGTAAGGAATCCCAAGTTTTTCATGAATTGAATGTTTTTTGGGAATCTCATTCTTGAATGTAACAGGGATAAATAATGAAATTTCTATAACATAAAATGACAAGATGCTGTTAATTTTAGAAGGAGGAAAGGAAATGATAAAATTTCACCTCCTGGCTCAAAGGGAAATATAATTTCAGCCCCATTCTCCTAATGTAGACAAGGTGGGGACTAGGATTTTAGATAAAAATTATATGGAGGGTAATTATGGAAATTATGGTAAGATCCCCTCTTCCTCTAATGACACACCAGTGGTATCATGGAGGTTTTACATACTGTTAATTTCCATTAGACACAATCTGCCAAAAAATATAGGAAAATATAAAGAGAAATTAATTCAGATCTGATTTGGACATCAGTTTCTTGCATAATAACTCTGATAGAGTTACATATGTCAACAGTAAAGGTATTTTACAATGGAATCCATAAACATCAGAGCTCCTGGGAAACCTATTTGAGGAATGCATCCTTATGGAACTCATAGGGCTCTAATAGAGGATGGATCTTAAGAATAACATGTGAAAATTGGTGGATCAATGAGCACACCAGACAATGTAGGTAACACAAAGTAATTCCCAATGAGAACATCACCCAATTCTAGGAATAAAGTAGACACCTACTACTTACATGTTATCATCGATGAAGTTATAAAGTTCAACACTAATGGTAATTCATAGGATAACACTTAGAAAATCATCTCTCATGGATACCTGGATGGATGAATGTATCCTAATAGAACTCTTCAAATTATGAATGAAAAAGGGCATCAAGAACAGCTTGTGGAAACTCATGGATTGAACACAACAGAAAGTGATGGAAATACATAGGAGTGTCCAATGGATGTATCACTCAATGCTAGGAATAATGTCAATAAAGAAAAAAAAGCTACCCAACATTCTGATAATAATAATTGGGGGGTACTTCTCATAAGTAACTTCTTCTAAGGCTTCCAGAAAATAGGTATATATGAATGAATCTCTTTATCCTTTAAATTATAAAAACATGTTCACTACTATGAGTGGTAGATTTTGGGATAATGAGGCTAAGGATCCACAACCCACTATACAGACTAGTATCAGTGAAGAAAAGAATGACGAATGGTAGAAAATTGATGACCAGAATAATACATAGGAATATAGGATTATAGAGGACTCAAGAATGGAATTAATTCTAAAGGATGTAAAGAATAAAGGTAAAAGGATAAAAGTTAAGGGTTATATTAGCATGGAATAGGAAGGATGTTCTTTGAAAAGTGGAAAGTATCTCAAGAAATAAATATTTTTTACTAGAATTTCCAAAGTCTAGGGAACCCCCTAATGGGAAAAGATATTAGGCACTTTATTATGTCCAAAAACCTATGATTATTGGAATAGAATAACCAAAAATGTTGTTTGAGAGTTGGAATAATTTCTAATGGGCCACCATTGGGTACAATTTTGTTTCATATATCCTTCACTATATCAACATGGATAACCTATATATTATTAAGCATGAAATCATTCAAATAATTATATATAATCAAAAATCCTAGATCATCATTGTCTCTTTTAACATTTCATGAGACATTGTTCATGTCTCTTTTGTGTGTGAATCTATAACATATATCATTAGAAGATAATTATGGATTGAGCATGATTCAATCTCTAATAATGTGGCTCTCAAATGGGTGGTTATGTGGGATTTCAACACTGTTTTGATGCCTTAAGAAAAAACTGGATTCTACTTCAATAGTACAACATCTCTTGAATTACCATCTTGAATTTATCGTTGAAGTATTTATGAAGTTCCAATCACTAGAGAAGATTTCATATGGAGTGGTACGCTTTAAATGGGATACAATCAAAAAATCTTAATAGATTCTTTGTACAAATTGATAACATGAGTGTTGCCAATAGATTCTCAGGTAACACCCTTCCCAAATGTCACTCAGACCATAATGCCATAATTTTGGATTTCTCCATAATAACAACCATATCCCTTTTCATTTCAATAATGGATGGGTTATCATTCTTAGATGCATAGACACTTTTTTTAGAGGCTTGGAAGTTATAACCAATGGGAATCCCACTTCAGAGACATGATGAGAAATTAAAGTAAACTAAATGTATCCCAAGTTAATGGAGTAGAAAATAATTTTCAAAGTATGACCTTGAAATTAAGGTTTTTAAACAACATCTTTAAATAATCCAAGTCAAAAATTAGAACTAGAACATCCCCTCTAGAGAGGAAATACAAGATCATTAAAAGTTGGATGATCTATCAACTATCAAAGAAAGGCTGGACAGGAATAACCTGAATGAGAAATAGTTAAAGTAAGGAGATAGGAATCCAAAATTATTCAATATATTACAAAAGTATAAGAGATAAAAAGCCGGAAATAATGCCATTGTCATTAATGGATATTTTCACACCTCTAAGAACGACATTTCAAAGGAAGTGGTTAAATACTTTAATGGGTTGTATATAGATGTTAGTATGGAGAAAACATAAAATATGATTGGAAATATAGTTTAATAAATTGAAGAGAATCATAATATAAGTATTATCATGTCCCCTGATAAAGATGAAGTTATAAAATCTCTATTCTCGCTCAATATAGAGAGTGCTGCTGGACCAGATGGATTCACCAATAAATTCTTCATATTTTATTAGTATATTCTATAAGATTATTTGGTAAGTGTAGTAAGGTAATTTCTTACTCATGTGTTTATTACTTATGGAATTAATTAAAACTTTATTTCTTTGATCTCTAAGAAAGAAACTATAATTGATATTAAGGACTTTAGACTGGTCACCCTTGGGAATACTATTCCTAAAGTAATTAGTAAAATCATAATGAATAGGATGGGGGAATAATTAAGGATCACATTATTTAAAATCAATTTGGATTTTTTCTAGGTAGATGCATTCAATTTTTTTATTCACAACCTTATAAAGTGTTAACATAATGAATAGAAATACGAAATAAGGGAACTTTTCTCTCAATGTCGATATATCCAAGGAATTTTATAAAATAAAATGTAGTTTTATTTTCAATATCCTAAGGAGATGTGGATTCTAAAATAATTGTATTAGATTTTTTAATACCATTCTCTCATCTGAAAGGTTTTCTATGCCCATCAATGGGTTCCCCAAAGGATTCTACTAATGTACTAGAGGTGTTAAATAATGAGATCCACTCTTAGGAATTCTCTTTGAAATTTTTAAATATTATTTGAGTATATTTATCAATTACATTTCTTGGGTTGGATTGTATAAGGAAATTAAATATGGGAGGGGTTAATTCACTCCATTACATCTGTTGTATACAGATTATATTCTCTTATTTGGGTAGGACTCATAGAAAAATATATTTACTATCAAGGATCTATTTACACACTAAGAGGAATTGGGTGGGTAGGTTATGAGTTAGAGAGAATATTTTATTATTTTTGGTGGTGGAATATATTTTGGAAAATAAAATAGGGTCACTAGAAGACTTGGAGTGAAAATGGGATCCCTTCCTTTAAAATATCTTTGTGTTCCCTTACTTTTGGGAAAAGTGAAGGGCCAATTTCTTAGAGAAATAATCTACGGAATCATCAATAAACTAGATATATTAAAAGGTAAATCCATTTCCTAAGATGGGAGGGTGTTCCTTGTCAACTCAGTGATCACATATAAATTTTTCTATTCCTTCTCTCTTTACAGGTGGCCAAGAAGTCTCATCAAGGAGCTTCAATGCATGATCAAAAAATTTATTTGGGTTGAGTTTGTGCCTGAAAGTAAATGGATTACTATCTCATGGAAAGAATGCATAAAACCTATTGAAATGTGGGAATTAGAGTAAAATATCTCAAGATCTTCAATGATGGTATTATTAGTAATTTTGCATGGAACATGTCAACTACTAATGATTATTTTTGTGATTTTTATCAAGCATGTTCAAAAGAAGACTATTGGATGGGTATCCATACTACCTTGCGTCATTAATTTAGCCCTTAGTCAAGTAATAATTCAATGATATCATGAAAAATACCAAATGGATTGTTAGCAGGCAATCCAATATCATTTTTTAGACTCATTTTGTCTTGATAGACCCCTCAAAGACTACATGATTATTCCTCTAGATATAGATTATATATGACCATAGATGATTTTATGACACATTACAACATCCCAAATTTTTTTACATTATAGGTTGTGCTGGAGAATCAAAATTATACATTCATATACATTGATTCCCTGGTATGGAAGCCTAACAGTAATGGGTAGTTTAACATCAAGGAATATTATAAGATATAAAGTTAGATCTACACTATGATACCATCATGGTTGTCTAAATTTAAGGTACATTACATACAACCCTCTAGATTTATTCTTCCCAGGAGAATCTAGAAAAACAGTTTTCCCAAACATGATTAATTAAATAGGGATGGAAAACACATAGTTTCAATTTTCCATTTATTCTTAAAGGATAAGAATGTGTAAAAAACCTATTCATTAGCTGTGAATATGCACAATAACTATAGAAATCTGCAAGTCACTTGTTTGGCTTCAATATAAATTTAAATAGGATATTGGAGGAGCTTATGGTATTCATTAAAAACAATAGACAAAGTGACCAAGTTTAGAACCTTATACTTATGGTAGTGGACTCTATATTTTTTTCAATATAGAGGGAATGAAATGAACGGATGTTTTACGTTCAAACATTATCCATTCCTGAGGGAAGATTTTCCATGCACAGGGAGGTTCATGCCACTAAAAAGGTGCAATTAGGGGAAATTCATAACTTCATTAGTGATCTGAAAACCCTGAGAATACTGGGAGTTAAGGGAATACCAAAACAACCTCTGGTTCTCAAATATGTAATGTTTATTCCCCCGATAAATACAAGGATAAATGAAAATATTGATGGTGTGGCCTCCAACATTCCAAGACCTTCGGGATGTGGAGGTATTTTCTGAACCCATTATGGATTTATAAAAATCTATTTTCATCATTATATCAGAATTTTAATTTCATATGAAGATAAGTTATGGGAGATGATTTATGATTTCAAAAATATTGTTCAACATAAATTGACTTCCTTGTGGATTGAATCTGATTCTAAAATTGTTTTCAAGGCTCTGAAGGTGAGACCCAGAAATGTTCCATGGAAAATTCTACCTTGTTGGATTGACTATATTAATCATTACAATCACATTAATCTGATTGTTTCACATGTATATAAATAATATGATCAGGTGGTAGATGCTTTGTTAAAGAGGGAGATCATGGAAACAAGTATGATGTGGTATTTTAGATCTGCTGATTATTGTGCATCATTGGTGGATGAAGATATGTGAGGGGTGGTTCACTCCCATCATTTTAAAATCTCTTGTAATGCTAGATCTTATTTGTTTACTTTTTGTTAATAATTTTTTTGGTAGGCTTCACATAGATCCTATATCATCTTGGTTATTTTCCAAATTTTCTCAAAATAAGTGATTTTAATGGATACACGTTTGGCTTACTTTATTGTTTCTTATATCGATCCTTTTATCATTTAGGCATACAGAATTTTACATTGATACTTTTCTAAGTGGTGAGTTTAGTAACTAAAAAATTAAATGGTTTTTACTTTAGTTAATGATGATAAGTAATGAGATAAGTTTTATGAGACTCATTTGGAGTGGAATATTGAAGTAAATCTAGAAAAATAAACTAGTGTTGTCGTACACTATGTGAATGAGGAAAAACTCAACACTTTCTTATCAATGGGGGAGTATGTAGTGATTTAAATAAAAAGTGGTAGCTTCCTATGAGTAAAAATTAAATTTTTGAACTCTTTAATTATAATTATAAGGATAATAGGTGTTAAGTGATAAAGCAATTGTAACACCCCGTGATTTTAGAATATATTTTCCCTTAAAATATTACTATTATTGATAGATTTATCCACATGAAATATTGAACTAAAATGAGTATCAATATATTAAATGTATATTATTAATAAAATTATATAATTATAAAACCTATAGTAGATAAAAATGTTGTAATAATTACAAATTCATACAAAATAGGATTAAGAACACTTAATGTTTTAAAAGGAAATTTCTTTAATAAAATTAGTTTTTATTTATATATTGTAATTTTAATTTTAAATATTTATTTATAATTTATAGAATTTAAATATTATAAAATGAATTTCATTTTTTAATTTTGTATATAAATATTAGTATAAGATGATGTTTTCAAGATTTAATGAACTAATTGATTTTTAAGTGAATAGTGAAAAATATAATTCTACCAAAAATGTAAATTTTATGACTTTATCGATATATGTTCAAGGAAAATAAGTTTATAAAACATTTTTAATTGATCAAATATTTATTTATGGAGTAAAAATATGTATTTTAAATTATCATTTTGAATATCGAAAACATATGTTCAACATTTTAGAACATAAATAGTATTTCACTGTAATTTAAAAACAATTGCAATCTTTGATTTTATTTAAAAAAATTAAGGGTAATATTTGGTTTTGGCTTGATTATGAAGTCAAAATACTATTATAGTTTTATATTAAACCAATTTATTTCATTAGATTCAGTAACTTAGATAAATTTATTATACATATATTTTAATCTTAAAGCGCAATTTTTCTAAAAATATTTGTTATATGTGATGTGTGCTAATATTAAAATTAATTTTTTTTTAAATTTATAAATGTAATATAATAATATTATTTTCATATTTTAGATCAATATTTTTATATTATTTATTAATTTAAATTTCATTTTTTAGGAATAAAATTAAGTTACCAAGGAAAATATTAATTATTATGGAAAAAAATATTTTTCCACGAATGATACTTATGTAAATATTTTGTATTTTTAAATTAAATGTATATATTTTAAATAAAGAAATTAATATTATTTTTAATTATATATAAAAATTAATTAACACTCATTTAATTGGTAATCAATGAAAAAAAATATTAAGAACACTTGTCAATTAAAATGACATTTTTCTACAAAACAGTTTTTAAGACATTATGTATTTTAATTTAAAAGTTAATTTTATCACATTTATAAATTAATTTTAATTAAATTTAATTAAAATTAGGACTCATGTGGTAAAAATTTGGTAAGAAGTTTCATCTTATAATTTAGTGATAAAAATAATAACCATGATTGATATTTAATCAAGATTAATAAGTGTTTAAATGGGTAATCTGATGTGGCATGAATTTTAAAAAATAAATTTGACACTTATACCTTCTAGAATACCTTTTTTAGGTTTGAAATTAATACCTATATGTATCACCAAAATTGACCCACCTAACTCACCCAAATACCAGGCAATTCCATTATTACCCTTTAACTAACATTCTGATCAAAACATTTATCTCTCATTTTCACCTATAAATAGATCTCACTTCCACCCTTTTTATGCCACATCACTAGATAATAATTCCCAAGAAAATCTGAAAAAAATCTTCTTATAGATTCCCTCTAAAAATTTTGTAGACTTTAGCCTTAAAAAATTTCAATTCATTCAATTCCAAAGTATATTTCAAGATAAAATCAAAATTCTCAACATAAGTATTTCTTACCATTTAACTTACTTTCATTGTCCTTCTCACCCACCATCCTCCAAAATCATTCTAACCATATGTATATAATTAAATAAATATAAATAATATCCTTAAATTTTATTATTTTTATGGTATAACCATATTTTATCCCCTCCCATTCAATCAAAAAAATGAAAACGTTGTTTGTGTGTGTGTGCGGACTACTTTCTCCTTGAACAACACATTTCACTTTTCATTACCTCCTTTCAAGGATAGTCAAAGAAATGGGTTTATTGAATATATATTCTATTTATGTCATGCTTTATATTATTTAAATATAAATTAGGCATTATATAAGTAATATTACCAATAAGTTATCATTATAAAACTAACCTCTTAAAATGAACATACCAAGAGGAAAAAAGATTTGTCTATAAGTGGGAAAAATCATTTAACTTATTCTTATAACTCTTCCAAATTCTGATTCATTGCCTAAATAAAATCTAAATAATTTCATAATAATTTGTGGATAATTATATTATAACAAAATAGAAACTTTCATAGCCATACTCACACATATATTGTAATATATTCTTATTGGGTCAGTTTAACCACCTAAAACAAAATGATATACATTTCGATCATGTGTGACATTTGAAACATAATATTGGATATTAATAACTAAATGATTATTTTTTTATGTATTGGTAATATAAAAATTTAACTCATTAATTATTTCACCACCATTATTTTTTTTAAAATCACTGAAAATTTCCCATCGCTAATTTCATCAATAAGAACCATAACTAAAAATGTTTTGGGGTGATTGAATTTTGAGTATCAATGTTACTGGTACCATAATGATGTGTTATGAAAACCATTTTTCCTTCCATGGTTTCTTTATGTTATAATAAATTATTAATTTCTAGTGGTACTCATTTGTATGGATGATTGGATGGTAAGGTCCAATATCACACTCCAATGAAATGGATAAAATTTGATGTCACATGTGATAAGGATTTTGATCATGGGAATTGTGTTTTTTCATAATATATAGTGTGGGAATTTTTTTGTGTTCACAATATGTTGCATGGGAATTTTTTTTCACAATATATAGCATGATAATTTTGTTTAGTCACAAAAAGAAGCATGGACATTTTTTTTGTTCACAACATAAAGCTTGTACATTTTTTTTATTTCACATTGTTATAATTTATATTTTAATATGTTTTTCCAAAGTTATTCATTATGTTATTACTCAAGGGTATGTTACATTTCCATTATTTGACCCTATGATTATAATCAATGAATTGTGTTTATTTTCTCATGTTTTCAAACTATTATACCATGGTATATATTTTTTATTTTGAGATTACCTATATTTATATCATGTAATATGGGAAATTCTTATCCTTACATGTTCTTTTCAATAATATATTTCTCTCATGTTCATGTTTTCTCTCATGATTATGATCTAACCTTTGATGACCTATTGAAACAATTTCCCATACTTCGTGTTTGATCTCACCCATTTTTTTTTCTTTTACCATAGAAATTGTTTATTGGACAATATTTAGAAGGAAATTTTATTTATAGATGATTTTTGGAATATTTTGAATACATTAAAAGGAAATATTAGTATAGTGGAACAAAAAACCTTTTTGGATGAGAAAGACATGAGAGATAATCTTTAAATACACTAAACCTCTCATTATTGGGATTTTTTATTATTATGAGATGTAATTATTAACCTATAGTAATGATATAAATAAATATAGGTTTATCTCACATTGTATTAAAGAAAGTGTTTAAAAAAAATAGTACCAGACTCTAGAGTGTGGGTCAGTAGTGCTTCAACTGGTATCAGAGTAGGGTTTAGTTTTTTTAGGATTATTTTAGTTATTTTGGATATAATACTAGAGAATATTAGTAAAAAACATTAAGGATAATTCTAATAGATAAATCCTAGTTTAGGATAACATCCTGAAGTTTTGATAAAGTTGAGATTGTGTGGTTCTCTTATAAATTACATCCCTATCTAGATATTTTAAAGTGGATGTGGTTGTGTCACAAATGTACCTATGGTTAATCACCATGAAAAAGGATGGTTGAGCATTGAATCAATATTCACTTTAGTAAATGATAAGTGGGATTGATACTAAAAACCTAGGTACACACTCTGATGGGATATGTTATGGTTAGTTCACATTCTATCTAATGTACCATTGTAAAGGATTATAAGATGAACCAAGAGTGACATAGTTGATATGAAAGTATCATAGGTTGAAATGAATTTTTCATAGTATAATACATATTAAGATTGATATTTGGTATTCATATGATCATTTACATTGATTTTATTGGACATTATCTTAATCATTTTGATTTTAATATTTGGTTGTGTTCATGATCTTGAAAATGAAGTTGTGGAAGGTATGTCTACAGAAACTCCTGATACATAGATGTATATAGGCATATTTAGAATAAATTGTTGGTAATCTAAATATATATACCAATTATGAAGGAAAACATATGTTAATTATTATTCCCTAAAATAGAAAGGTTTGTATCACTTAGATGTTATATCTTTTGTTATGATTATCTGTAGACACACTTAAGTATTATTATTAGTAATTAAAAATTAAAATTTCAAGATTGAAATTTATTTAAGGGGGGGAATATAACTCTTGGATATTTCAAAATATATTTTCTGTTAAATTAATACCATGTTCAATACCTTTTTCCACACAAAACACCAAACTAAAATGAGATTTTACATATCAAATTAATATTATTAATAAAATTTAATGAGTAAATATATGTATTTTAAAATAAAGAAACATATATTCAACATTTTAGTACATAAGTATCATTTCATTCTATTTTAAAAAATATTTTTAGTCTTTTTTCTAATTAAAAATTTTAATGATAAAATTTAATTTTTGATTTATTTGGAAGCCACATAACACTTATTTTTTATAATAAACCAATTTATATCATGATATAAAATGAAATTGATAAATTCATACTACAAAAATGTTAATCTTAAAGACGAAATTATTTAAAAACAGCTTTAGTATGTTTTGTTTGCTAATATTAAAATTAACTTTTCTAACCTTTATGAATTTTATTTTATAAAATAAATTTCATATTTTATATCAATATTTTAATATTATGTAGTAATTTCAATTTAATTTTTTAGTTATAAAATTATGTATACAAGGAAAATATTAGTTTTTTATGTAAAACAGTTATTTTTCTAAGAATTATACATTTCTAAATATTTTGTATTTTTAAATTAAATGAATATATTTTAAATTAATACTCTAATATTATGTTTAAACATATATAAAAATAAATTAACACTCATTTAATTGGTAATCAATATAAAAAATATTAAGAACACTGAATAATTAAAACAAACAACATTTTTCCACCAAAATAGTTTTTCAACACATCATACATTTTAATTTAAAAGATAATTTTCTAAAATTTAGAAACTGAATTAGATTAAATTGATTCAAATTTTGGATATATCATGTATAAATTTGGTAATAAGTTTCATATTATATTTTTTGTGATAAAATAAAAACTGTGATTAATATTTAACTAAGATTAATTAGTGTTGAAATTGGTAATCTAATGTGGCTTGAATTTTACTAAATCAATTTGATAGTTATACCATATATAATACATTTTTAGTTTGTAAATACATAACTAAATTTCTCACCAAATTTACTCACCTAACTCACCTAACTATCATCCAATTTCTTTCTTACCCCTTTCCAAACATTCTTTTTAAATTATTTATCCCTCTTTTTCACCTATAAAAGGAGCTCACTCACCCTTTTCAAGACATTCCAATAGATCAAAATTATAATGAAAATATACCCAATTCACTTCTTATATAGTATATATACATTTTTTTAATCCTATACCTAAAATAAATTTCCACAAGGCCTTGATTTCCAAAAGATGCTTAAAGAGAATATCAAAATTCTCAACATAAATAGTACTTACCCGTTAACTTTCTTTCCTTTTCCTTTTTATCCACCCTCCCCCAAAAACATTATAACCATATTTATATAATTACATTGGTATAAATAATTTACTTAATTTTTATTATATTGATTCTATAACCATTATTTATTCCCATCTCATTCAATAAAAAATTGAAAATGTTCTTTATGTGTGTGTGCGAACTACCATCTCCATGAATAACACATTTTTGTTTTCATTACCAGATTTCAAGTATGGTTCTATAAAAAGTTTTAGTCATTAAATATTTTATTTATGTTATGATTTATATCTTGTAAATATAAATTAGTAATTATATAAGTAATGTTTTCAATAAGTTATCATTGTAAAACCTACCGCCTAAAAAAATATGCCAAGATGAAAAGCAGTTTATTTATAAGAGAAATTATTTTTCATTAAAATAATTCATATAAATCTAAAAAAATTGATTCATCACCTTAATAACATATAAGAAATGTCCCTATACTTTTTTTATAATTATATTATAAAAAAATAATCTCTTCCTTAACCGCACTCACACATATATTGTAGCATATTCTTGTTGGGTCAGTTTAACCACTTACATGAAATATTATATAAATTTATATAATGGATGAAATTATAATATTAATATTGTATATTAATAATTAAATAATGATTTTTTTCTTCTGGAATTTTAATATAAACATTTAACTCAATAACTAAGTTACCACCGTTTATCCATTAAAAATCACTGAAAATGATCTTTTCCAATATCATCTATAATAAATATAACTAAAAATATCATAGAATGAACTTATAAGTTTATAAATTATCATAAAATATCAGTTATAGTGCCTTGTATTATCTGTGAATTATGAAATTTTGGATAATAATAAATAACAACATCGATATTATGAAGCTAGTTCAAAATGATCAAGATTACACACACCTGATATTAAAAATAGATAATAACTAACAATAATTAATGTAGATAATAATTGAAAATGATTTTTATAAAAGTTTATATACACGAATAAGGTTCTAAAATAGGTTATTAATATTGTTATTGTTTTTATACATGATTTTATAGTGTGATCATCTAAGAGAAAATTCAAGGTAATGGTTTCATGTCTTAAATTTAATTTCTTAGGACATATTTATTATTATATACTATGTTTTATTTGGAATTTTTTATCTACTTCCCATTTGATATATAGATTCATAATCTTATCATTATTCATGGTATTTAATGTTTCATTTGAAATCATATCCTTCAAGGGTTTTTTATTTGAATGTTTCTAATTTCGTAAGGAGTTCTTTGTCACAAATTTAAATTCTTGGGACATATTTCTTATTACACGCCATGATATCTTTAATATAGTGTGATTTCCATATAATAAATTTCATTTACCATATTCATGTGGTTTTTAAGATAAATATAATTTTCTATTTTTAATGGTTTTTTATTCAAAAGATACTAAAGTTATAAGGTTTTTTCTAACTCAACTCCCTTAATTGGGTTATAATGCATCTTCTTGAACTTATTTCTTCAAATATTGATTTATTCAACGTTAATATTATATTTCATTATAATTAATATTCTTATAGTTATAAAATTAATTTTAAATAAAACATTTTACCTTGATGAATATTTTTCTCAAAAATTATATCATCATTAATAATAATTCTCATTCTCTTTAACAATGGTTTTTTCTTCATATCCATCTTTCCCTTCCCATCAAAATTCTTTTTTATATTTTGAAACCTAATTATGTGTTATCATATGTGACCTTCATATTTTCCTTATACTATTCTAAAAATTATGATTTATTAACTCTTTTTAAGTTGTGGTTTCTTAATAAAGTCATTTCAAAATATTTTTCTATCATTTTAAAACAAAATATTTTACCTTATACTCCACATTTATTTTTATAACATTTATATCATTTCATTTATCTATTATTAAAGTTTATTTTTCAATTATAAGTGTTCTCCAAATATTTCACATCAAATTTTAAAACCTTTATATATTTTTAAAAGAATTTTTATTGAATATTATCTTTCAAAAGTAAAATTTTTTAAAATGTTTTTGGTACCACCTCGATATTTTATGAAATAATTTTTTTTTGATTAAATTCAATTTTTTTGGTGTCTTGTGTTACCCGTAACACCAAGTATAAACAAACCAATATATATAATTATGACCATTATATCCTAATTTTTAAATTTGAGGGTATTAATAGGATTAAATAAATAATTAAATAAAAACAATTTACTACATAATGTAAATGTATTGATAAATTATTAGTAAATAATCACCCAATATTTAATAAATTCATTTTATTCTTCAACAATATTATTTCTTAAGAAATAATTTTTATTTCCTTATATGAATTAATATTATGATTTATTTCTAGAAATTTTAGAAATTTTATTTTATAAAATGAAGATCATTTTTTAAATAAACATATTAAAATTATCTTAGGATGGATGTTTGAGAATTTTCTAAAAAGATTGATTTTCCTAAGAATAGTGAAAAATATTGATTTTTATTGAAAATTTGATTTTTATTTCAGGATTGTAAAAAGTTTCATTTCATTTTAAAATTGTTTAATAGAATAATTTGTTCTATTATATTTTAAATAATCTAATTACACTAATATTAATCAATTTTATGTTTGAATTTGGTATAAAAACATTTTTGTATACAAAAAAGAATTTTTTTTTAAAATTTGTTTTAATGTGCGCAATTTTTTTATATTAATGAATTAGATTTATCACTATTTATGAATTATTTTAATTAAATTTATATATTATATAATTAATAAAAAAATTAAACATTCATCTAATATTTTTACTATATATGGAAAAGAACTATATTTTTCTAAAAACGGTTTTTGTTACCTTTTACATGCTAATTTTAAAATTAATTTCTCCCACTTATAGTTATTCAAATTTATAAAATGGAATAAATATTTTTAATTAATAGGTTAAAATTTGATAAATAGTCTCTTTTTATTTTTAGTTAATATGAATATAACAGTGGTACAATTTGTCACCCGATAAAGGGTAAATCGGGTTAATCAAGGATAAAACTAGGTGATAAGGCCATTATTTTTCATCATAATTCTTATTGTATGATGTTAATTATACCCTTATCATATTAATCTATAAATTTATTTTTTTAATGGATATTTTTCTATGAAAATTATGAATATAATATTTAAAGAAAATAAATTTATAAAATGTCACTCTCTTAGTTTTAAATATATATTATGTGTCCATATAAGGAGAAAAACAAGTTATAAATTAATATAAATGTATATATTGAGATTAGGGATATTATTTTAATGACATAAATTTATTTCTAATTTTTAAATATTATATAATTACATTAAATGCTTATGCAACGCCAACACATTATTTATTCAATAAAATGAATTATTTTAAAATATTAAAAATGATATAATTTGAATGATTTAATGTGTCCAATGAATTTTATAAATCTATATGACATATTAGGTATTTATTAAATCAATATATTCTAATTCTCCCTTTTTATTGATGTATTTAAAGTAAAATTAAACAAAAAGTGTTAAAAATAACATTAATGATATTTTATAACAAATAATATTTTATTAAACAATTTAAAATTCATAAAAATATTAGATTCATCCCAATGAATGGGATATGATTTTAAAAATTATCCATGGCCTATTTATGGGTCATTTTTTATTTTATAGTAAAATCATTAACCCTTAATTGGTAGAAACCATTAATATTATAGTAGTTGTTAAAAAAGTTAATGGAGGTTAAAACTATAAGATAAGGGTGAAAACATACCAAAAACACGTAAATTATTTATTTTTTTAGATTATTTATAATTATAATAATATTTTTTATAATTATATCAATTTGTATCTATTTTTTCATGAAAAATAATTTATATTAATTTAATACTTTAAGAAATGCCAAGAATGTCTCTCCCCTCAATTATAAAAGGACTCATCTCCTTTATCTTCATTATGACACTTTGAGTCTTATACCTAGACCATACCCTAAAAAATCCATTATTAAATTCCCAATAAAAATTTTAAAGGTTACAGTATCCCAAAAATACTAACCCGAGGATCCTAAAGAGGATATCTAATGGAGTCATTTCAAATAATATGTTATCACCTTAACTGGTCATTTTATTTTTAATTCTTCTTTTACCACATATAAATCTACTATATTCTTCATAAAATAATAAATTTAGTATCATAAATATTTTTAAATTTTATTATAATTATTAGACCACATTTATTCTCCCTCTTTCCATCAAATAAGAAGTGAAAGTATCGTTGGTGCGTACGTATGACTTACCATCTCTATGTAGTAATACAATCTATTTCTTATCACCATATTTTATAAATGGGTATTATAAAGGATTTAATGTTTATATATGATATTTATTTAATAATTATTCTTATTTTATTATAATGTCATATCTACCTTCTTACCTTTCATACCATTGGAAAACGATAATGTCGTTCGTGCATATGTGTGAACTACAACCTCCATAAAGAGATGTGATTTGTTTTTCAGTTATTTTTTAATTGGATGGTAATAAGGATATATTTAATGAATATTTATGATATATATGATATTATAATTATTCTATAAAGGTGTTTTATTATTTACCTTTCTTTTTTTCCATCCGTCGAAAAGTGAAAATATCGTTCATGTGTACGTACGACCTATCGTCTCCATGAATGGTGTAATTCTTTTTTCAGTATTTTTATAGAGGAATATAAATAATTATATAATTAATATATAATATATTTACATAATTATAAACATGATTAAGATTATTTAAACATGATAAAAGTACAAGGACTAAAACAACTTAAACAAACATTGATGAAAAATAAAGCAATTATCACCCAGAATAGTTATTTTAATACAGAATTGTTAATTAATGGGTGATAAAATTTTATAATTATATCATATATGGTATGATATATATTATTATGGTTATATAACATATTAATAATAAATATATATTTATTATACATAATTTTTTAACACATTTGGAAGAATTCGGACTAGATCAAAGGGATTTTTAGCCTCTCTTTTATTCTTGGGATACATATGTCATATTCACCACTCATTTCTTTTGTGTAGTGTATATAATTACTCTTTGACATATTATATAACTAATATCATTTTTATGATATATGAATTTTCATTTTATTTTATTCATTAATGGTTATTATTATTTAAATGTTTTGAAAGTGTTCATGGATTTTTGTCTCACTTTTATTACTTTGAGACACATGCCATATTTACCACTTATTTGTTTTATGTGGTGTATATACTTCCCATGAATGTATTTTATTATTATTATTATAAAATTTATGTGTATTTTCATATCCACAAAAGTTTCTTTCTTTCACATGTCTTATGATTCAAATATTACCAATTCACTAATGGTATTATGTTTCAATCCTATTTTAATAGGGATTGTTTATAGTTGGGTTTCTATTAGAGGAAATTATATTATCCTTATCATATTAATCCATTTAATTTTCCAAAACTTCTTGTTATTTTAAAATAATAAATGTTTTCATTTCATTTCCCACTCTTTATATACTCAAGATAACAAATTAACAATTTTATGAAAACTAACTATGTTTTACTACTTGATCAGGAACCCTTATCCTCCATATCCATGTTTCTATAAAATATTTTCAAGAATATTTTAAAATTTATCTATTTAATTTTTAAATAAAATTTTATCCATGTTTTAGTATAAAAAATGGTTTAAAATGAATCTTCTTATCATTTTATGAATGTGGTAATTTTTTACTTTTTCCCAAATAATTTTAAAGGAATGTTTTCATTTAACTTATATAGAAAGAACGGAAATTCTCACCATCATGACCACTCAATTTTTTGAAGATTACCTTAAAAGTTTCCATTTTTATTTTCAAATAATATTTTAGAAATATTTTTATATTAAAAGTTACTTTCCAAGATAAAAGGTTATTTTGCTTAAGAAATATTTCATTAGTATTTAAATAAATTTTCATATATGATAAAAAACTATTGATTTCAATTATGATATACTAGTAATATGATCCAATGATACCATTATAACTATTTATATGGATGGTTAATGTTTATAATGTTGAGTTTTTTATGAAACCCATTTATTTTCCATTGGTTATTATATGAATAATTGATGAGATGTTTATGAAATATGTTTACTTTGTACAGGTTATGATGTGATGATATGATGAATTTTTAATGATCTTGTGGTATAAATATGTATGGTTTTCATTATGTGATAGATGATTATGTTATAAAACAAGCATATTGGTTATGTTATTACCAAGGATGGTGGTTAAATTATAACTAAGGACGGTGTTCACGTTATAACCAAGGATAGGTGGGCCCAAAATTATATAGTAGTCCCATCCATTGGGTAATTATTAATATCTCATAAGATAAAGAGGATTGGAATAGGGAGTGAAACAAGTTCAGTAAAGGAAATTTTCAAATATGATAAACTTGGGAGTGAACCATCATTATTACAATGGTTTGGGAAGTGAACCCAATCTACTATGATAGTTATAAGGCCTCGGCCTTAAACCTTACTTAATATTGAATTAAATGAATAATTCACATTGAGGATCTTTTCAGGTTTAGAGTTTTAGAGAATTAGAACATAACTATTACATTTCAAAAGATTACAAAGTAGACACTTATACTAAGTTTCCATAATATAAAAAAACTCTTAAAAAGAAACATGTCTAGTTCCATGTTTTATATAGAATGAAATTCCCTTGATCCCATCCCTGACCTTATTCCACATTAAGTCCTGTGAAAAAAATTTCAAAAAAACTTGGGGTGAGCATAAAAATCTCAGTAAGGGATACACAAAGAATGAAAACTGTTAGTTTTTCAAACATCAAGTAAACCATGTATACTCTATCAAAGCAATACATTCACATTCATGAAGTAGTAAAAACTCTTCACTGAATAAAGTATCATTACTTACCTTTTTGTAACCAAATGATTACCATAAAACCCATATAAAGAACACATAACATATATAAAGGTAACTTGGGACATAAACATACTTAAGTGGAATAACCATACGGTCGACTTACACACATATGTCTTAATGGAATAGCCATATGGCCAATTTCCATACATACTTAATGGAATAGCCATACGGTCGACTTCCATACCCAATGCATTGGAGGTTATAACGTAACCACCCGTCCTGGTATTCACGGCACCACCCGTCATATGGTTTATCACGTAACCACCCGTCAAATGTCCAAGTACCAATATAAAATCATAAAACATAAAACCAATATAAAGGAATGATAACATTTCCACATTTCAATCACAATATATCATAATAGAATCCTTTATCAAAACCATTTTCAATACCAAAATACATAAAAGAGTATATGGTATTTATTTTATTTTAAAAACATTACGGCTTGTTGAGGAAGCCAAAGACCAAATAATACTCGCGGCGGCGGAAAAGGTCGTTGTCACCGCGTACGTTAAAAAACATTCCTTTTTGTCGTTTAGTAAAATGCTTTGTAGAAAAAGATTCCTTTTGTATAAAATTAAAATTCAAAGGGGTTTATACACCGTATAAAAGAAAGTTGTGTATAAAACGAAATATGCCTCAATGAAAGGAGATTGAGACGAAGTCCCTTACCTCGGGTCCGACTTGACTCGATCGTTCTTTAACGTCCTGAATAATAAACTTGAGTTAATTTCTACTTGATTAAGAACCTTTTTAAAGTTCATTATTCCTTTTATATCACTTATTGCCATGTTATAAACATTATGTAACCATTTAAGTTAATAATTTTTGTTTTTTAGATATTTGGTTCTTAAGTCGAAAGTGGACTTCTTACAATTACATGTTGTTCATGTGGTCAAAGGTTCTTTATATCCAGAATGACATTCCTGATTTGGATATCATATATATCATATATATCCAGCATATACATGTATTTATAATAATATATAATCATTTAGAGGAAAGAAATGAAATACACCGTTCATGGAGACGGTAAGTCGTACGTACGCATGAACGCTACTTTCATTTCTTTGTCATATTAATGGAATTAAAACTAAATGAGAGGTATGTATATTTTAATTCCAGAATTATATTCATCATTTAGATGTATCATTCATTATATATATCCATTATATACATGTACTTTTAATAGTACATTACATTTGGGGATAAGAAATGAAATGCATCGTTCATGGAGATGGTAAGCCGTACGTACGCATGAACGCTACTTTCATTTCTATATCATACTTTAATGGAAAGAAATAATAATGATATATAGGTATATTATAATTCCAGTATAACATCATATATAATAACATTAAATCCATCCTTTATACGTCCCACGTATGGCATTTACGAATCACATCACTTTGAGGGGGCGGTAGTCCGCACTTCCTTAAATGAAGATATCGTGTTTACCCGTAATGGAAACCATAAAGGTATGCCCAAAATGAAAAATACAAAAGCTTAAGGAAAACATAAACATATTATATATCATATATAAATATAGTGTCATCTTAATGGCCACCTTTGAATGTGTTAAAATAATGTTGAACAATCATCGTTTCGGGAGGCAGAAATTCGTCATCCACGGAAACAGTATGTTCTTTAACCATTAGATGTAGGTGTGTGTAAGTTTAGCTCGAATAATTCTTATAAAAACATCCTAGTATATTTAGTATACTTTATTTTTCACAAAAGAAAAGAATAAAAATAGTTTAGGGTGTTGGAGAAGCAAAATAAAACAAAAGGACTCAAAAGAAGACATTACCTTAAAATCGGGTAACTCCCCTTGGTTTGAGCTCAAAGGCTTCCTTGGGAAGACTTCTGCCTAAAGTGAGGCTTCAAGGAGTAATAGAGGGATGTGGAGAGACAAAATGGTCATGGTTTTGCCGAGCCAAAGGCTTTGGGAGTGTGGGTAAGGAGGTAGAGGTGGGGGCCTTTTATAAGAGGAGAGGAGGGGCACTCTTGGAAAGTAAAGAAAAGTCACTTTATTTAAAAATGGTATTCAGATTTAAGAGGTCCCACATTGATATAATTAGAGGATAAGGTGATAAGGGTTCGAAATCCACTCATCCAATAGGTTTTTTACATGTGTATGTCTTAGATATTACATTATCTTTCCACTTTATTTAAATCCTTTATTAATGAGGTAATCGCTGCATCATCATGATGTCATAAATAATTTAATTTATTTAATGTCTAAAAATTATAAAAAAAATACTATAATGTAGGAAATATTTTTATCTTTATAATGAATATTTATAGTCAAAAATCTGACTTGTATAACCCCATGTAAAAATTGTATTAGTAAAACATCTCATGTGTGTGTCATTTTTACTTTAACATTAAATAAAGAGTTATTTATGTCATTTCCCAACCAAAGTGGCTCCATGGGGTCCCCAAGTTGACCCATGGCTTTTCTTGTTCGGTCATGACACATCCAATAAGGGTAGGACATGTGTAAAGCTCATCTTATATTATTAAAACATTATTTTTACCTTAAACTACACTAATTACCGCTAATCACGATTAAGAACTTAAAAGTTACTATTCACCAAAAAATTATTTTAATCTCATTAAACCACATTTTACTTCTTAATGACAACCATGTATGTCGGATTTTTGAAATTCAAAACACAAAAGTGGTAAAATTTCATTTAAACGAAAAAAAAATCAGTTTTTATAAGTACCACTTAGTGGTTTCACTATTCATCAAAAATTGAAGTTTTTCAGAAAAATACCAAAAATTCACCCTAAGATATATTTGATATTCCGAATTCAAAAATGAAGTCCATTTTAAAAAATTCAAAACATATAAGTTGAATTAATTAATTTAATAATTAATTCCCGCTGTCAGAGCAAATAGCGTGTTTTTATGAAACAATATGTATCAAAAGATTGACACTAGTTTAAGTCCGATTTCAAAGTGAAATTAATTCCAACGACCACTATTGGATTTAATGGTAAAAATATTTTCTAATTTCACTTTAAAACCAACTCAAATGATAATCTAATCATATAAATAAATTAGATTAAAAAGAGGTTTTGAATTAAAATACAACATTTTACACTATTCATTAAAAAAATGAACTTTATCGGAAAGATACCAAAAATTTACACAAAGTAAATTTTGATGTCCCGATTCTAAAGAAGAGTTATATTTGGTCCAATATAATTTATAAGATTGATCAAAACTATATTTAATGACGGTTCGCCGTCAAAAGGTGATAAGTGAACCCTTAGTGAAAATTAGGGTATAAATGCCTAAAATTGAATTCTTTCCGTATTTTAAGCCTTTATCTTTTGTTGGATAAATGTAAAAACATTTAAAAAACATATATAATCATATTTTAGTTATTTCTATCCATTACCACCAGTACAATGGCTACGTGTTAACTAACATTTAAAATAATATTATTTTATTACTAGTGTGCAACGTAAGTTTTCAAAGAAACTCATCGTTGCGTATCGAGTACGCTATCGAACGTAGAAACCCCTTTTAATTAAAATTAATATTTAATTCGTAAATATTAATAAATATGAAAATTCTTTATTCTTTATTTACCTGGATTGTTACATCCTTCCCCCCTTTTGGGAATTGCGTCCTCGCAATTTTATTCACTTATCAAAATAAGTGGGGGTATTTATCCCTCATAGCATTTTCAGATTCCCACGTTGCCTCTTCAACCATATGGTTTTTCCACAAAACCTTTACCTGGTGGATCACCTTATTCCGTAACACCTGCTCCCTGTGGTCAAGAATCTGGACTGGTTGTTCTTCATAAGATAGGTTCTCCTCCAACTGAACTACCTCTGGACTCAAAACATGAGATGGATCTGGCATATACTTCCTCAACATCGAAACATAAAAAACATTGTGTACCTGAGATAAACTCGGAGGTAAAGCCACTCGGTAAGAAACTGATCCAACTTTCTCCAGAATTTCATATGGTCCAATGAACCTTGGACTCAGCTTTCCTTTCTTACCAAATCTCATCACACTTTTCCATGGAGAAACCTTGAGAAAAACATGATCACCTACCTCAAAAGATAGATCCTTACTCCGGTTATCCGCATAACTCTTCTGCCTGCTCTGAGCTGTTCTCATGTGCTTCTAAATCAACTGAACTTTTTCTACCATCTCTTCTACCAATTCTGGTCCCATCAGCTTCCTTTCACCCACTTCATCCCAAAAAGCTGGAGTTCGACACCGCTTCCCATATAATGCCTCAAATGGTGCCATCTGTATATTGGAATGAAAACTGTTATTATAAGAAAACTCAACCAAAGAAAGATGTTGGTCCCAAATTCCCTGATAATCCATCGAACAAGCTCATAGCATATCCTCCAAAGTCTGAATTGTTCGTTCTGACTGTCTATCTGATTGAGGATGAAAAGCTGTACTAAAATTTAATTCAGTACCCAACGACTTCTGAAAGCCTTTCCAAAAGTTAGAAGTAAACCTGGGATCACGGTCAGATACAATGGAGAGAGGAACTCCATGTAACCTGACTATCTCTTTAAGATACAAATGGGAAAGTTAATCTAGGGAAAAAGTATCTTTTATAGTAAGGAAATGAGCATATTTAGTCAAGCGATCAACAATAACCCAGATTGCATTATTACCTCGATATGTCCTCGGTAATCCCACAACAAAGTCCATGGATATGTTTTCCCATTTCCACTCTGGCATTGGTAAAGGCTGAAGCATCCCTTTAGGTAACTGCCGCTCTGCTTTAACCTGCTAACAAGTCAAACACTTCACAGTAAAATCAGCAATATCTCTTTTCATTCTATCCCACTAGTAATACTCCCGCAGATCCCTGTACATCTTAGTACTGCCAAGATGAACTGAAAACGGGGAACTATGAGTCTCACATAACAACTCATTCTTCAACTGTGAATCAAAAGGCACACATAATCTCTTCCCAAACCTCAAAACACAATCATTATCAATGTTGAATTCAGGCAGCTTACCCTTATGAACCAGCTCTACCTTTTTCTGCAACTCATTGTCTTGCTTCTGTGCTTGCTTGATTCTGTCTGATAGGGAAGATTTCACTGATACCTGAAACAAAACAGAAGGACTTCCTGCACCAAAAACTTCTATGCCAAAGTTCATCAAATAAAAAACTAAAGGATCTCATTCCAAACGTATCATGGTTAATGAAGCATTACTTTTTCGACTCAAAGCATCATCCACTTTATTTGCTTTTCCCGGATGGTAGTGAATTGTACAATCATAATCCTTGATTAATTCTAGACATCTCCTTTGTCTCATGTTCAATTCTTTCTGAGTGAATATATACTTTAATCTTTTGTGATCGGTATATATTTCACACTTTACTCCATATAAATGATGCCTCCAAATTTTTAAAGCAAAAACAATTGCAGCTAATTCCAAATCATGTGTAGGATAATTTACCTCATGAGTTTTCAACTGTCGTGAAGCATAAGCAATTACCTGATCATTCTGCATTAGGACGCAACCAAGTCCTTTCAATGAAGCATCATTGTATATAACATACTCACCATTCCTAGAAGGAAGTGCCAAAACTGGAGCATTCACCAATCTTCTTTTCAACTCCTGAAAACAATCATCACATTCTTTTGTCCAGATGAACTTAACACCCTTACGAGTTAGCTTAGTCATTGGACTAGATAACCGTGAAAAATTTTCAACAAACCTTCGGTAGTAACCTGCCAAACCAAGAAAACTACGGATCTCGGATACATTTGTGGGTCTTGGCCATTCTTCAACAACTTTTGTTTTAGTAAGATCAACAGTTATGCCATCTTTTGAAACAATGTGACCCAGGAAAGAAATTTGTTGTAACCAAAACTCACACTTGCTGAATTTTCCATATAGATTCTTTTCTTTTAAGGTTTGCAAGATAACCCTTAAATGAATTTCATGATCCTCTTTACTTTTAGAAAACACCAAAATATCATCAATAACACAACCACCATTTATCACCTGATTCAACTGATCCATCACTGCAGTAAACTGCTCAATTCTGATTCTGACCATCTCAGGATACTGATTTGAAAGGTCATTTCCCTTTGTATGCCATCCTAGAAAAGTTTTTTTGTTTCCTCTATGAAAAACCATTCTTAACACAGAAATATCTTAGGAGAAGCAACATGGTAATCCTTAAATGCTATATCATTTCAGTCATACCATAAATTAACTTATAATTTAACAATTTTCTAACTCCTAAAGTTGTCTAAACCGACCTCTGATACCAACTATAAGGCCCCAGCCTTAAACCTTACTTAATATTGAATTAAATGAATAATTCACATTGAGGATCTTTTCAGGTTTAGAGTTTTAGAGAATTAGAACATAACTATTACATCTCAAAAGATTACAAAGTAGACACTTCTACTAAGTTTCCATAATATAAAAAAAAACTCTTAAAAAGAAACATGTCTAGTTCCATGTTTTATATAGCATGAAATTCCCTTGATCCCATCCTTGACCTTATTCCACATTAAGTCCTGTGAAAAACATTTCAAAAAAACTTTGGGTGAGCATAGAAATCTAAGTAAGGGATACACAAAGAATGAAAACTGTTAGTTTTTCAAACATCAAGTAAACCATGTATACTCTATCAAAGTAATACCTTCACCTCCATGAAGTAGTAAAAACTCTTCACTGAATAAAGTATCATTACTTACCTTTTTGTAACCAAAGGATTACCATAAAACCCATATAAAGAACACATAACATATATAAAGGTAACTTGGGACATAAACATACTTAAGTGGAATAACCATACGGTCAACTTCCACACATATCACTTAATGGAATAGCCATACGGCCAATTTCCATACATACTTAATGGAATAGCCATACGGCCGACTTCCATACCCAATGCATTGGAGGTTATAACATAACCACCCATCCTGGTATTCACGGCACCACCCTTCATATGGTTTATCACGTAACCACCCGTCAAATGTCCAAGTACCAATATAAAATCATAAAACATAAAACCAATATAAAAGAATGATAACATTTCCACATTTCAATCACAATATATCATAATAGAATCCTTTATCAAAACCATTTTCAATACCAAAATACATAAAAGAGTATATGGTATTTATTTTATTTTAAAAACATTACGGCTTGTTGTGGAAGCCAAAGACCAAATAATACTCGCGGTGGCGGAAAAGGTCGTTGTCACCGCGTACGTTAAAAAACATTCCTTTTTGTCGTTTAGTAAAACGCTTCGTAGAAAAAGATTCCTTTTGTATAAAAGTAAAAGTCAAAGGGTTTTATACACCGTATAAAATAAAGTTGTGTATAAAACAAAATATGCCTCAATTAAAGAAGATTGAGAAGAAGTCCCTTACCTCGGGTCCGACTTGACTCGATCGTTCTTTAACGTCCTGAATAATAAACTTGAGTTAATTTCTACTTGATTAAGAACCTTTTTAAATTTCATTATTCCTTTTATATCACTTATTTCCATTTTATAAACATTATGTAACCATTTAAGTTAATAATGTTTGTTTTGTCGATATTTGGTTCTTAAGTCGAAAGTGGACTTCTTACAATTACATGTTGTTTGTGTGGTCAAAGGTTCTTTATATCCAGAATAACATTCCTGATTTGGATATCATATATATCATATATATCCAGCATATACATGTATTTATAATATTACATAATCATTTAGAGGTAAGAAATTAAATGCACCGTTCATGGAGACGGTAAGCCGTACGTACGAATGAATGCTACTTTCATTTCTTTGTCATATTAATGGAATTAAAACTAAATGAGAGGTATGTATATTTCAATTCCAGAATTATATTCATCATTTAGATGTATCATTCATTATATATATCCATTATATACATGTACTTTTAATAGTACATTACATTTGGGGATAAGAAATGAAATGCACCGTTCATGGAGACGGTAAGCCGTACGTACGCATGAACGCTACTTTAATTTTTATATCATACTTTAATGGAAAGAAATAATAATGATATAGAGGTATATTATAATTCTAGTATAACATCATATATAATAACATTAAATCCATCCTTTATACATCCCACGTATGGCATTTACGAATCACATCACTTTGAGGGGGCGGTAGTCCGCACTTCCTTAAATGAAGATATCGTGTTTACCCATCATTGAAACCATAAAGGTATGACCAAAATGAAAAATACAGAAGCTTAAGAAAAACATAAACATATTATATATCATATATAAATATAGTTTCATCTTAATGGCCACCTTTGAAGGTGTTAAAAGAATGTTGAACAATCATCATTTTGGGAGGCAGAAATTCGCCATCCACAGAAACAGTATGTTCTTTAACCATTAGATGTAGGTGTGTGTAAGTGTAGCTAGAATAATTCTTATAACAACATCCTTGTATATTTAGGATACTGTATTTTTCACAAAATAAAAGAATAAAAAGAGTTTAGGGGGTTGGAGAAGCAAAATAAAACAAAAGGACTCAAAAGAAGACATTACCTTAAAATCGGGTAACTCCCCTTGGTTTGAGCTCAAAGGCTTCCTTGGGAAGACGTCTGCCCAAAGTGAGGCTTCAAGGAGTAAGAGAGGGATGTGGAGAGCCAAAATGGGCAGGGGTTGGCCAACCCAAAGGCTTTGGGAGTGTGGGTAAGGAGGTAGAGGTGGGGGCCTTTTATAAGAGGAGAGGAGGGGCACTCTTGGAAAGTAAAGAAAAGTCACTTTATTTAAAAATGGTATTCGGATTTAAGAGGTCCCATATTGATATAATTCGAGGATAAGGTGATAAGGTTTCTAAATCCACTCATCCAATAGGTTATGTACATGTGTATGTCTTAGATATTACATTATCTTTCCATTTTATTTAAATCCTTTATTAATGAGGTAATCGTTGCATCATCATGATGTCATAAATAATTTAATTTATTTAATGTCTAAAAATTATAAAACAAATACTATGATGTAGGAAATATTTTTAGCTTTCTAATTAATATTTATAGTCAAAAATCTGACTTGTATAACCCCATGTAAAAATTGTATTAGTAAAACATCTCATGTGTGTGTCATTTTTACTTTAACATTAAATAAAGAGTTATTTATGTCATTCCCAACCAAAGTGGCTCCATGGGGTCCCCAAGTTGACCCATGGCTTATCTTGGTCATCCATGACACATCCAATAAGGGTAGGACATGTGTAAATCTCATCTCATATTATTAAAACATTATTTTTACCTTAAACTACAATAATTACCACTAATCACGATTAAGAACTTAAAAGTTACTATTCACCAAAAAAATTATTTTAATCTCATTGAACCACATTTTACTTCTTAATGACAACCATGTATGTCGTATTTTTGAAATTCAAAACACAGAAGTGGTAAAATTTCATTTAAACGAAAAAAATCAGTTTTTATAAGTACCACTTAGTGGTTTCACTATTCATCAAAAATTGAAGTTTTTCAGAAAAATACCAAAAATTCACCCTAAGCTATATTTGATATTCCGAATTCAAAAATGAAGTCCATTTTACAAAATTCACAACATATAAGTTGTATTAATTAATTTAATAATTAATTCCTGCTGTCAGAGCAAATAGCGTGTTTTTATGAAACAATACGTATCAAAAGATTGACACTAGTTTAAGTCCGATTTCAAAGTGAAATTAATTCCAACAACCACTATTGGATTTAATGGTAAAAATATTTTCTAATTTCACTTTAAAACCAACTCAAATGATAATATAATCATATAAATAAATTAGATTAAAAAGAGGTTTTGAATTAAAATACAACATTTTACACTATTCATTAAAAAAATGAACTTTATCGGAAAGATACCAAAAATTTACACAAAGTAAATTTTGATGTCCCAATTCTAAAGAAGAGTTATATTTGGTCCAATATAATTTATAAGATTGATCAAAACTATATTTAATGACGGTTCGCCGTCAAAAGGTGATAAGTGAACCCTTAGTGAAAATTAGGGTATAAATGCCTAAAATTGAATTCTTTCCGTATTTTAAGCCTTTATCTTTTATTGGATAAATGTAAAAACATTTAAAAAACATATATAATCATATTTTAGTTATTTCTATCCATTCCCGCCAGTACAACGGCTACGTGTTAACTAACATTTAAAATAATATTATTTTATTACTAGTGTGCAACGTAAGTTTTCAAAGAAACTCATCGTTGCGTATCGAGTACGCTATCGAACGTAGAAACCCCTTTTAATTAAAATTAATATTTAATTCGTAAATATTAATAAATATGAAAATTTTTTATTCTTTATTTACCTGGGATGTTACAATAGTACTGGAAATAGAGACTTAACTAATAAGGAAATTATTTTATATGCCTATGTGTATTCCATAATTCCATGTATTATGCCAATTTTATTCTCTCATGGATCATGTTATTTGATTTATTTATGATTCATGACTTATGAACTACCATGCTTTATGTCATGACTCAAGATTATAATATGTTATATACATGTTATGGATTTAAAATGATGATATCATAGTATCATGCTCTTATTCTAATTTTATGATTATGTGATCATTGATATATCCCTTATTTAACCTTACTAAGAAGCAAATATTTCTCTTTTTTATTTTTCTTTTCCCCAGGTTATGAAAAAATATTTTAGGAATGATATGTATAATAAGGGTGCTAATTATTAATAACTTAAGGGGATGATCTTATGAACCAATTGTTTATGTGTCCAATTTTTTAAAGATACTAGACCTATACGATTCTGGAATGGATCGTTATGTTATGTAATGAATATCCATCTAATAAGATGTAATATCTATGTATGAAAAGTTTGTATCAATATAGTTAGTATCATAGCATGGTTTATTTTAACTTTAGAAACTAGGATGAGAATAAAATAGTGATAAACATAGGCATTAGTCTAAGTATAGTATAACAACCTAAAGTTTTGGTAATGATCATTGATAACCTAGGTTAAACCTAAGGTGTAATATATTGAAATAGAGGTGTCATGATTTATACATCCTATAAATTCTTTTTCATGATTCCTCATTAGGATTATTATTGTTCACACAATGATTTTTGGTTTTAGTCAGTGGATGGAACCATAAGAATTTGCGTTAATGCTGACCGAAAATAGAATTATTGTCCTTATGAGAAACTATATAAAATGAGATATGGAATTAAAAAACTTTTTATTATTCCTAATTGGTTATCATGATAAATAATTAAAAAATAACACCTTAACTAACTCTCAGACTCACCAAAGAATAGAATGATATAGCTCACTAAGAGCTCAGGTGGTGGAGACTATGAAGGAAATAAGACTAATATTTCAATATATAGGTAATTTGCGATGAATCTATTAGTTTAATTGTCTTAAAGGAATAATAATATGATTTATATTTGGAAAATAAGAGAATATATTAAGTAATTAGGGGGAATTAAGATCATCCTAATGTATAATTTATAGTTAAATGTCTTATGTGTGAGGAATATGGGCATTATTTGAGCCAATTCCCTAATCCAAGGGTTAAATACTTGACCAAGGAAATACCTATGAAGTGAAAGGATTTAAGTGATTATGTATTATTATTTGAGAATTATTTTTTTAAGTGTTATATCAATGATATTTTTTATATAAGTATCATGAAACATCTAAGGATTATTCCATATTATAATTTAAAAACATATGTTTAGTTGGGATAAAGAGATTATTGGTGTTGGTACGATAGTATTTGTGACCTTGAAACTTATTAGTTGATGAAAAAGTGATTTAGGTTATCTTTTATGATGTTTATTGATTTTTTTATTTATAGAATAATTTCAATTGTTTGTAAATATTTTTAAGAAATACATATTGTGTTAATTTTGGGATCATATGTGTTATCATGTGAGGTTAACTTAAAGGTTATAGATACCATAATTGGTTTATATTTTTAGGTTTTATCATAAGTTAAAAGTAATAAACACCCCCTTTTAATGTTTTAAGTGATGTATTTTTAAGTGATTTGAAACTTTTACTGGGTATTAGGAAGAATACACTATTTATGTTTAAATAACCCATTGGGGTTGGTAGATGTTATGATGTTGAATTAATTATGGTCTACTAGATTTTGGAATATAAATAATCTTGATGGTTGAAAAGTGATTCGTTGACAAGGTGATATTTTCAGAGATATTTAAGGTCATGTTAAGTATTACCTTTCATGATAGTATCTAAATTTGGATTGAGGATATTTTAGTGAATTTCTCTATATTAAAAGATTATATAGTAAATTATCACTATGATTAATGATATTTTGGAAATGTTTCATTGGTTTGAGGTATATATAACACTTAGGTTTAAAAATTGATTTAAAATGAAAGATTATTTGGTAAGAATGCAATTAAATTTTTTAAGATGTAAGATGAAGGGTATGATGTATCCTTTGAGATTAAAACATTTTTTAATGTTGAAGTTATTGATGTAATTAAGGATTTAGAGATCAATGTTGTATTTATTCATATAATGGTTTATTAATTTTAATAATTATATTTTGATAAAAAAAATTGGATTTTATTAATTCCTAAAGATAGGAGGAATATCCTAATATACTTTTTTTTGATATGTTAGAAGTTCATTTTAGTGCTTTGGGCATGAGAACTTCATCTCAAATACTCATTATTTTGGATCAATAGATTATATTGTGCTGTAAATTGATTAAAGGATGAAATTATACATTTCAAGTAAGTATATCTCCTTATGTTCTTATTATATATGGAAAAGTAATTCCTCATCACTAGGAAAAGGATATTAAGACAAAAATGGTGTCCTATAATCTTCAATTCCAATGAATTTATTGTCTTATAACCCCTCACTGATTCATGGTTTTTTGGTTGTTAAATTTATTTTAGAAATGTTTCATATCACTCTCTATTTGTCCTTAGGTGTTATTTTTCTTTTCCATGTCCATATTTTCACCTCCCACTAATGATATCCTATTAAGAAACCAAGTTTTATGGTGACCTTTATATTTTACCTTCCCTCTTTTTAAGAGGATGTTTTATAAAACCTTTTTAGGATACGGGTTTCTATAAAGGAATTTTCATATTTCAACCCTCTGGTTACCAGGAAAATTTTCAAATTGAAAGGATAATATATATTTAGGGGGGAGAATGTAACACCCTGAGATTTTATGAAATATATTTTTTCAATTAAATTTAATTTCTTTGATAGATTGCAATACATGTGACTCTAATCCTAAACAAACCATGATATATTATTATGAAAATTATGAAATAATAATTAAATTGGAGGGTATTAATAAGATTAACTAATTTTTTAAATATATATAAATATAATTCTCAATATAAATGTATTGATAAATTATTAGTAAATAATCACCTAAATTTTAGTGAAATCATTTTATTCTTCAAAAATATATTTTCTTCAAAAATGATTATTTTTTGAGAAAATATTGTGATTAATTTTTAGAAATTTTGGAAATTTTATTTTATAAAATTAACATCATTTTTGTAATCATCATATTAAAATTATCGTAGGATAAATTTTTTATAATTTTATGAAAAATATTAGTTTTCCACTAAATAGTGAAAATAGTGATTTTTATTAAAAAATGTATTTATTTAAGGCATGTATAAAGTTAAATTTAATTTTAAAATGGTTTTAAAGTAAAATATGTTATAATATATTTTAATTAATCTGATTAAACTCATTGGAATCAATTTTATGTTTGATTTTGGTATAAAAATATTTTTATATGTAAAATGGCATTTTTCTAAAAAAAATGTTTTTAAGAGCACAATGTGTTTTTAACTTAATAAATTAAATTGATAAATATTATTTGAATTATTTTAATTAAATTTATATATTATATTCTCAATAAAAAAATTTAAACATTAATCTAATATTTTTACTATATATGGATAATAATAAATCAAGTTTTGTGCTTAAAAATGTTATTTTTCTAAAAGCAGTTTTTGTCTCCTTTTGCACACTTATTTTAATATTAATTTCTTACACTTGTAGATATTTAATTTCATAATATTTAATACATATTTTGAATCAATATATTAAAACTTTTTAAATAGTACCCTTTTATTTTTGTTCAATATGAATAATAACTGTGGTAAAATTTATCACCTCAATAAAGGGTAAATCAAGTTAATCTAAGTTAAAACTAAATGATAAGCCCATAATTTTTCATCATAACTTTTATTATATGGATTTAATTTTACCCCTATAACCTTAGGATCTTAATTTATTTGTTTAATGGACACTTATTCATGAAAATGATCTATATAATATTTAAAGTAAGGTAAGTTACAAAATGTCACTCCCTTGGTTTTAAATATCTTCTATGTGTCAGCATAGGGACAAAATCAAGTTATAAAGAAATATAAATTTCTATTTTTAGATTAAGTAAATTATTTAAATGATTTAAATTTATTTATAATTTTTATAAATTATATAATTACCTTAAATGATTATGAAACAAATATATGGTATTCATTCAACAAAATAATTGATTTTAAAAATAGTAGAAAGTGATATAATTTGAATGATTTAATGTGTCCCATGAATTTTATAGGTATATATATGAAAAATTAGGGAGTTTTGAAAGAATTATATTCTAATTACCCCCATTTTATTGATGTATTTAATGTCTAATTAAATAAATAATGTAAAAAATGACATTAATGATATTTCATAACAAATGATTTTTTATTAAATGATTCATAATTCATAAAAAAAAGATTCATAATAATGAATGGTATATGGTTTTAACCATCTACCATGGTCTATTTCTCGGTTGTTTTTCATTTTTTTGTAACATCATTAATCACTAAAGGGTATAAAACTTTAATATTATCATAATTATCAAAAGGGTTAATGGGGGCAAAAACTATAAGATAAGGGTGAAAACATACCAAAAACTTGTAAAAAAAATATTGGATGAGATTATTTAAACTTATAATAATATCATATTCTAATTATATCAATTTTTATTTATTTGGGAATGAAAAATAATTTATATAAATTTAATAATTTAAGAAGTTCCAAGAATCCCCCCCCCCCTCAATTATAAAAGAACGCCTCTCATTTCTCTTATTTACAGCAATTTGAGTCTCAAATATTGACCATACCATGATAAATCCCTTCTAAAATACCCTAGAAACATTATATAGGTGGTG
Organism: Viscum album; assembly: GCA_963277665.1. Classification (NCBI taxonomy): domain Eukaryota; kingdom Viridiplantae; phylum Streptophyta; class Magnoliopsida; order Santalales; family Viscaceae; genus Viscum; species Viscum album. Next base: position 1,143,581,792 of record OY728139.1, on the reverse strand, counting down.
GTATCCCCAAAATACCAACCCTAGGATCCTTAAAAGGGGATCTAATGAAGTTTTATCAAAGAATAGGTAATATCCTTAATCAATTATTTTCTTTTTAATTATTCATTTAACTTCTGTAAATATATTCTATTTTTCATAAAATACTAAATTAAGTATCATAAATATACTAAAATTTTTTATGATTATTAAACCACCTTTATTCATCTTCTTTCTATCAAATGGGAAGTGAAACTATCGTTTATGCGTGCGTACGGCTTACCATCTCCACAGAGCAATAAAATTAATTTCTCATCACCAAATTTTATGGATGGGTATAATGATTGGTTAAAGGTTTATATATGATATTTATGAAATAATTATTATTATTTATTGATAATATCATATCTACTTTATCACCTTATAAATTTTTTGAAAATGATAACATCATTCGTGCATACGTGTAGACTACCACCTCCACAAAGCGATGTGATTTGTTTTTCGTTTTCGTTTTACTTGGATGGTAATAAAGATTGATTTGATGAATATATATGATATTTATGATATAATAATGATTCTTTAAATACGATTTATTATTTATCTTTCTTTTTTCCCATCTATCGAAAATTGAAACTAGTGTTCATGTGTATGTATGACCTACCGTATCAATGATTGGTGTAATTCATTTTTCTATATCTAACATTTATAGAAAAATATAAATATTTATATAATATATATAATATATTTATGTAATTATTAATATTATGGATATGATGAGACCATGATCAAAGTACAAGGACCAAAACTACTAAACCAAACATACATGAAAAATAAAGCAACACTCATAATAGTAATTTTAATAAAGAATTATTAATGAATGGGTGATAAAAGGCTGTAAGTAAATCATATATGGTATGATATAAATTATTATGGTTATATAATATATTTATAATAAATATATATTTATTATACAGGCGTTTTAAAGATATACAGGGTAATTTGGACCTGAAGTAAGGGATTTCTAGTCTCTCTTTTATTTCTAGGAGACATATGACATATTCTGCACTCATTTATTTTGTGTGTTTTATATACTTCCCATTTGACATGATATATAATTAATATACTTAATTTCATGATATTTAAAGTTTCATTTGATTTTATTCTTTAATATTTCTTCTGATTTAAAAGTTTCCAAAAGTGGTAAGGGGATTTTACCTCTCTTATTTCTTTGAGACACATGCCATATTCACCACTTGTTTCTTTTATGTGGTGATATACTAAACATGAATTAATTTTATAATTATTATTATTAAATTTATAGGTATTTACATATCCATATAATTTTTTTCATTCATGTGTCTTTCAATTCATATGTTTCCAAAGTGGTAAGGGATTTATGCTTCAATCCTATTTTAATCGTGATTGTTCATGGTTAAATTTCCATTGTAGGAAACTACATGATACTTTTATGATTAATACCTTTAATTTTTAATATTTTATAGTTATTTATAAATAATAAATGTTTTCTTTTCAGTTCTCTCTCTTTAAAAACTCAAGATACTGAATGAACATTTTTAAGGAAAACCGACTATGTTTTACAACTCGATCGGGAAACTTTTTCCTCCATATCCAGGTTTCTTTAAAATTATTTCAAGAGTGATTTTAATATTATCCTATTATTTTTTAAATACATGTTTATACATGATTTATATTTTTACAAAATTATTTAAAAGTAATATTATTGTCTTTTTCCATAATAGGTACTTTTTTACTTTTTAATAAAAATGTGAAAGGAATGTTTTATTTTAACATATAAAGCATGAATAGAATTTCCAACTATCATGACTACTTATTATTTTAAATATTTGTTTAAAAGTTTCCAAGTTTATTTTAAAAGAAATTTATTTCCATAATAATTTAGAAATATTTTAATTTTAAAAGTTATTTTCAAATTAGAAAGTTTATTTTCCTCAAGAAATATTTTAGTGATCATTTAAATAAATTTTCATATTTGATAACAGCCTATAATGTTAATTATGATTTTATGGTTATATGATCCAATGATACCATTATTAATATTTTTATAGATGGTTAATGTTTATGTTTATGATATTTTCATGAAAATCATTTATTTTCCATGGGTTATAATTTGATGAATTGATGAAATGTTTCTGAAACACTTTTTCTTTGTATGGGTTATGATATGATGACATGGTGAATATTTTATTGTCTTTTGGTACACATATGTATGATATTAATTATGTGATGGTTGGTCACATTATAAACCAAGGATAGTGATTATGTTATAACCAAGGATGGTGGTTACGTTATAACCAAGCATGGTGGTCACATAATAATCGAGGATAAGTGTGGAACTACATATCCCTCCAATGATTTGGGTAATGCTTGATATCTCATGAGATAAATAGTACTATAATGGTTATTGTACCCAGTTCAGTATGGTACTATGTCCATTATGATAGTATTTGGAGTGAACTTTGACTACTTTGATTGTTTGGGAATTAAAACCAATCCAATATGATAGTCTTGTTGATTAATCCTTGAATTCTAATGAAATTATTTTCTATGATTATGTTTATGCCATAATTCCATGTCTTATGAAAATGTTATAAACTCATTTCTCATGTTATTTTATTTCTTTATGATTTATGTCTTATGAACTATCATGATTTATGAAATAACTTAGGATAATGATTTGTGATATACAGGGTAATATTTTCAAATGTTAAGCTCATGTTCTCATACTCTTATACTTATGTGATCATTGATATCTCCCCTATTTACCCTTACGGAGAATATGATCTCAACCTTTTTATATTTATTTTCCCCAAGTTATGAAGAAAGGTTTTATGAATGATATGTCTAAAAAGGGTGATAATTATGAAGAAATCAATGGGAGACTCTTATGAACAAGTTCTTTATGTGTCCAAGTTTACAAAGATAATATACCTATAAAATATTGGTAGGCATCATTATTTAATGTAATGAATATCAATCTAATAAGATGTAGTATCTATGTTTGAAAAGTATGGGTCGCTATATTTTCACATCATCTTTTTGAAACCATTATGTCTATTAAAGGATTAATAATTGAGATTCCATTCCAAATATTGATTTTGAAAATTTATTTTTGTTATAATTCTTAAAAGTGTCCTTTCCAAAATTGAATTTTTAAAGTTACCATAACTTCATCTTTTACACTAAAGATAAAATCATTTTATAAAAACTCTTATGATTTTTCTTTCATTCACTCTTTATCTTTGACAGCTTTATTTCGTTGGAAATTATTTTTTAAGAATCGACCTCTAATGTTCTTATAAAATACTATTTTTCAGCGACTGAAGTTTTACTATAAACCATTTAAATTCTTTATTTTAATTTTAGTGATATCATCTTGAACTGTTGTGAAAGACATTTTTCGTTACATGGGTATAATAAATGATTGATTTCAAGTGGCACTCATATATATGTATGATTGATGGGTGAGGGCATATATCACCCTCTAATGCATCTATTAAAGGTTGATATCACATCTGATAAGGGTGTTAAGCATTGGAATTTTTTTATCCATAGCCTATAGAGTGGGAATTTTATTTTTTTCACAACATGAAACATAGGAATTTCTTTTATTCATAATATATAGCATAGGAATTTTTTTGTTCATAGTAGGAAGCATGGACTTTTTTTTCACAACATGAAGTGTGGAAAAAAAATTTGTTCACAATGTTATAATTTATATTTTCTTATTTTTATGAAAATGTTATTCATTATGTTAATTCTCAAGGGAATGTGACATTTCCATGCCATAATCCTATGATTATTCTCCATGGATTTTGTTTATTGGCTCATGTTTCCATACTTTTATGCGATGGTATATGTTTCATATTTTAATATTACTTAACTTATTATCATGGAAAATGGAAAATTCTTATCATTTCATATTCTTTTAAAAAATATATTTTTCCTTTATTTATGTTTTCTCCCACGCTTATAATATAACCCTTGATGACAGGTTGAAAAGTTTTCCATTATTGAGAATTTAAACTCGCCACTTTATTTTTTTCCTTTTCTCGAAGAAATTAGTTATAGGACTATATTTATAAGGACATTTTATATAGAGATACTTTTTGGGAGATGTAGAAGACATAAAAAAGAAATATTAGTATAGTGGAATAAACATACTTTTGGATAAGAAATTCATGGGATATAATACTCAAAGACACTAAACCTTCCTTTTTTGGAATTATGTGATTATTATGAGTTGTAATGTTTAACATATGATCATGGGGTAAATAAAGATATGATTATCTCTATTTATATCAAATATAGAATTTAAAGAATGTTTTTTAGAAACAAACTCGGGAGTGTGGGTTTGGAGTGCTTTAGTTGGTATTAGAGCATGGTTTAGATATTTTGAGGATTGGTTTAGTTATTTTAGAGATAGTAATACATAAAATTACTGAAAACAATAAAGATAAGTCTAATAAATAAGTATAAATATATGATAACATCCTAAAGTTTTGTTAAATTAGAGATTTTGTGGTTCTCTTAACAATTACATCATGTTTTGGATACTGGAAAGTGGAGGTGTCTATAACATAGATTCACCTTGGGGTAATCACCATGAAAAAGTATGGTTTATCATTGACTCAATATTCACTCTAGTTCACAATGAGTTGTCCTTATACTGTACACCTGACTAGATGCTCCCAGAGGATATGTTATGGTTAATTCACATTCTCTCTAATGAATCATTATGAAGGATTATAGGATGAACCAAGTGTGATATAGTTGATATAAAAGCTTCAGAGGTTAAATTAAGGTGACATGGGATAATACATCTTAAGATTGGTCTTTGATATTCATATAATCATGTACTCATATTTTATTAAACATTATCATAATCATTTTGGTTTTAATATTTGGTTATATGCCTGATATTGAAAATAACTTTGTGGAAGGTATATCTCTATAAAGTACTAAGACTTAGCTATATAATCATATTTGGAATAAATGGTTGAGAATCTTAATATATGTCTGTTATGGGGTAAAGTTACATTACCTAGTCTTTCTTAAGAAAGAAGCATTTGTATTTATTGGAAGTTATATCTTAAGTAATGATTATCTTTAAATACCCCTAAGTATTGTTTTAGTAATTTATAATTAAAATTTCAAAGTTGGGATTTATTTAATGGGGGATAATATAATACCTTGATATTTTGAAATATATTTTCCCCTAAATTAATACTATGTTCAATAGCTTCATCCACACACAACACAAAACTAAAACAAGCTAAAACATATTAGAAGAATATTATTAAGAAAATTTAATAATAGTAAAACCTATAGTTGATAAAAATATTATAATCAATTTTAAATTCATACCAAATAGTATTCATAAAACTTATCGTTTTAAAAGCACAGTTTTTAATAAAATAAATTTTTTCTTTATATATCATAATTTTCATCTAAAATATAAATTTAAAAATTCTAGAATTTGAATCATGTGAAATTAATTTATTTTTCTAATTGATTATATCAGGATGATCCTAATATTTGTTTTTTTATTTTTATGAAAAAATTGATTTACATGTGAATAGTAAAAAAATATAGTTTTTACCAAAATTGTAAATTGTATGACTATCAATACACATGTAAGACCTAGAAGTTTATAAAAACTTTTAATTGGTTGAATATTTTTTAAAGAGTAAATCTATGTATTTAAAAATTTCATTTTGAGCTTAGAAAACATATGTTCAACATTTTATAACATAATTAACATTTAATTATAATTTATAAACTACATTCAATATTTTCTTTTAATTAAAGATTTTAATGATGAAATTAAACTTTTCCTGATTTAGAAGCCACATAACTCTTATTTTTTATAATTAACCAATTTATATCCTTATATTCAATGAAATTTATAAATTTATACTAAGTAAATTTTAATCTTAAAAACACACTTTTTCTAAAAAACGGTTTTAGTGTATTATATGAGTTAATATTAAAATTAACTTTTCAAATATTTATAAATTTTATATTATAAATTTATTTTTTTATTTTATATGAAAATTTTCATATTATGTGGTAATTTTTATTTCATTTTTTATGAAAAAAATTATGTTACCAAGGTTAATATTAGTTACCACAGTAAAATAGTTATTTTTATAAAATTATGCTTTTATAAATATTGTGTATTTTAAAATTAAATGCATATATTTAAAATTAAGACTCTAATATTATGTATAAAAATATATAAAAATAAACTAACACCCATTTAATTTTTAATAAATGTAAAAAAAATATTAAGAACACATAATGATTAAAATGACATCTTTGTATGAAAACAGTTTTTCAACACATTATATGTTTTAATTTAAAATTTAATTTTCTAAAATATAAAAATTGAATTATATTAAATGGATTACAAATTTTAATTCAATTCATTTAAATTTTTTAATAATCATCATACTATATTTTTAGTGATAAAACAATAGCCATTATTGATATTTAATCAAGATTAATAAGTGTTAAAATGGGTAATTTATTATGGCTTGAATTTTTCTACATCAATTTTACAATTTAGCCTTATAGAATATCTTTCTTAGTTTGGAAATTCATTCCTACAAATCTAAACAACATTTACCCACCTAACTCACCTAACTCTCATGCAATTTATTCTTACCCCTTACCTAACATTATTTTCCAAATATGTTTCCCTCTTATTCATAATAAAAGGATCTCACTTTCACTCTTTACAAGATACACACCTAGTTATAATTCCAATTAATATATTCACAATTTAATTATTACATATTTACTCTACACGTTTTTCATACTCTAGCCTAAATAATGTTCCTCAATTTCTTCATTTCCAAAGGATTCTCTAAGAGAATATCAAAATTCTCAGTGTAAGTAATAATTACCTTTTAACTTCCTTTATTTATCCATCTTATCCACCATCCTCCAAACCCATTCGAAAAATATTCATATAATGGTTTATGTATAAATAATATAATTAAATTTTATTATATTTATGGTATTATCATTATCTATTCCCCTCACAATTCGTAGAAAAAATGAAAATTTTGTTCACGTGTGTCTGTGTACTACTACCTCCATGAACAACACGTTTCATTTTTCATTACCAACTTTCAAGGATAGTTCTAGAAATAGGTTTATTGAATAGATATTTTATTTATATAATTATTTATACTATGTAAATAGAAATAATTCATTACATATAAATATTACCAATAACTGATCATTGTAAAACTAACCACCAAAAACGAACATACAGAGGAAAAATGATTTATTTATAAGTGAAAAGGTACTTTTCATATACATTATTCTTATAAATATTAAAAATTATAATTTATAACCTTAATATAATATAAATAATTTCATTATTTTATTGATAATGATATTATAAGAAAATAATAAATTATGTAACCATACTCACACATAGATTGTTGCATATTCTTGTTGGGTCGATTTAACCACCTATATGAAAAATGATAAAAATTTATATTAAGTATGGAATAGGAAATTTAACATTATATATTAATAATTAAATAATTATTTATTGGTTATTTATTGGTAACATAAACATTTAACTAATTAATTAAGTTACCACAATTTATTTGATAATAATCACTAGAACATGTTTGTCACCAATTTCATCTACATGATTCATACCTAAAACTCTCATAGAATGAAATTATAAGGTTATAAAATATCCTAAAGCATAAAAAATATTACCTTTTTTATTTTTTAGTGATAAAATTTTGGATAATATTGAGTAATAACATTGATATTACAAAACTAGTTCAAAATAATCAAGATTACTCAAACCTGATATTGAAAATATATAATAACTAAAAATTATTCTTGATGGCAATAATTTTAAATAAAGTTTATAAAATGTTATAAATATTAATAAGGATCTAATATAGTTAATTAAGAGGGTTATGTTTTTTATATAGTAAGTTAGAGTCTGATAAACTAATCAAGAATTAAATGTAAGGTTTTTGTGTCTCCAATATAATTTCTTGAGTCATATTTCTTATTATACACCATGTTTTATTTAGAATGTTGTATATACTACCCATTTGATATTTATTATCATGATACTCTCATTATCCTTGGTATTTAATATTTCATTTGAAATCATATCCTTTAAGGGGTTTTGATTCATATGTTTCTAATGTTGTAAGGGGTTCTTTTTCTTAAATTTATTTTTTTGAGACCTATTTCTATTATAGAAAATGATATCATTAATATGGTGTGATTACTACATAATAAATGTGTTTTACCATATTAATGGATTTTTAAAAATCAATATCATTTTCTATTTTAAATGTATTTCTAATCACAAAATGATATATCACGTATTATCTCCCTTATACATGTGAATTATAGTTTTTATGGGTTTTAGTAACCTATTATGAAATCCTCTTTCACTGAATTTATATTTTGAATTCATGTGATGAAAAAATTCTTAAAAAATTTAATTTCATGATGGCCCAACTTGATACAAGTTCATTGTTTTTATTGTAACATTATATACACTCATCCAAATTTGAAAATTACTTTTTTAGGATTCTATGATCATGGGGTTTCAATTCATCTAATTGGACAAAATGTTGGATCTAAGAACAAGAGACTCAAAAGAGGCCCACAAAGTGACTAAATGTTAGTCAAGACATATTGGACCATCCTATAGTGAGTGGGCCATAATCTGGTCTTAGAGAATCTAATTGGGATAATTTCAAAGGTTATGAAGAGATAACTAGAAGGAGCATATTTCCTTCAAATTTAAAGTCCATTTCACATGTTTTTTTCATTTATCTAATCAAATAAATATGGTATAAAAAAATTTCATTAATAACTCACTTACACCTATAAAACATTGACTTTTCATGAATCTATCTTTCCAAATTTCTATTTAAAGTCACTCAATGGATCATTAGAAAGTTTAGAATGATTTGGGGTAAAGATGATTCAAATTGTAGAGTTTTATTTATCCATTTTCATCTAATTCCACATCAAGTACTTCTAAACCTCTTAGTTCTCAATCTTGTGGGTGTTCTTTATAGTAATCATGAGCTCCATGTTTGTAATCATTGTGTGGTAATTGAATTTTCTAGTTTTTTGTGTATAGTTCTTCATTTCAAACTTTTGATTTTGGGTTTATTTAATTATTATACACTTTAAATAAAAGGAACATTGATTCTCATGATTTAATTCATAACCAAGATTGTATGATGATTTGATAATGTTTTCCTGTTTTATCACCACTTATCTTGTATGAGTGTGTTATGGATTGCATCGATTGATGAAATCCAGAATCAGAACACATGAATATGCAAGTTTTTTTAGAAAAATTATAAAATAAACCAAAAATTTAGTTATATCATAAATTTTTTATGTGAATACTTGATTGATTTTGGTTCTTAAATAGACATGCTTTTTTTATTTTAAGTGGTCCTTGATAATCAATATCATTGATAGATCAAATAAAATGTCATAACCTAGTAAAAATCACATACCATACTAGTTTTAGTATATATAGATCAAGTAATCAATGATACTTACCACTTCCCTTGAGAGATATTATGGTTGAGAATCAAGTGACACTCACCCTAGTTGATTATGATTTCTCTGACTAGTTTCTCTCACTTAGTAACATAGTTTTAATTATTGGTTAAAATCATAAACCCCAAATGTCTTCATCAAATTCTATATTTCATAAAAACAATAATCCACTTAAATTAATGATATAAGTCTCCATCTAGAGACAACCTAGGGTTACTACTATACTATATAAGTTCTAGTAAAAATAGAAACATTTAATTTGACACACTCAACAATGCGATCACTTTAAATTCAAAAGATATCAAAGTTATAAGTGTTTCATTAAATCAACTCCCTTTATTGAGTTATAATAAATCTTCTTGAACATAATTTTTATAATATTTATTTCTTATACCCTAAGATTCTATTTAATTATACTTTCTCTTCTTCCTTGGTGGAAAATGAATTTTAAAAACAATTTTTACATTGATGAATTTCTTTCTCAAAAAGAATATCATCATTAAGAATAATCCCTATCCTCTTTAAATATGGTTTCTTTTTCATGTCCATGTTCTCAATTCCCATAAAATTTATCCTTTATATTTTAAATCCTAATTATGTGTTATCTCATGCGACCTTCATCTTTCCCTTTTCCTTCTTTCAAAAGTGATTTTTATTAACTCTAATTATGATGTAGGTTTTTAATAAAGGTATTTCAAAATATTTTTCCATCCTTTAAAAATAACATGTTTTAAATTAAAATAAAAATTTATTTTCATAACCTTTATATCATTTCAAGGATCTATTATTGAGGTTTCTTTTTCAATATTATGTGTTTTCAAAATCTTTCACTTCACATTTTGAAACTCTTATGTCTTTTTCAAGGCTTGTTTATTGAATATTCATTTTCAAAAGAAAATGTTTTCAAAATATTTTCACTTCACCTTTTTTAAACCTTTATAAATTTTCCTGAATTTATTATTGGGATTTCATTCCAAAATTTGATATTGAAAAATGATTTCTTTGTTACTTCTAAAAGGAGGTATTTTTTAAAATGAACTTTTAAAGTCACTATAACTTCAACATTTATACAGAAGATATAATAATTTTCTAAAAAATATTTTACTATTTCACTACCATTAACTCTTTATCTATAAAGAATTTAGTTCAAAATAAATTATTTTTCAGGAATCACCCTCTAAATTTTCTTATAAAATAATATTTTGTGGTGATTGAATTTTGGGTATCAACCATTTACATGCTTGAGTTAAATTTTGGTGATAGCATCTTGAAGTGTTATAAACCCCATTTTTCTTTCCATGGGTTTTTTATGATATAATAAATGATTGATTTAAAGTGGAACTCATATATATAGATGATTGAGGGTTGGGATCCTATATTTCTCTCTAATGCATTGGTTAAAGTTTGATATCACATGTGTTTAGGATATTGAACATTGGAATTTTTTTATTCAAAATATATAGCTTGAGAATTTTGTTTTTTCATAACATACAGTGTAAGAATTTTTTTTGTTCATAATATATATCATGGGAATTTTGTTTTTTCAAAATAGGACATATGGAAATTTTATTTTTTCACAACATAAATCATGAAAATTTTATTTATTCACAATGTTATAATTTATATGTTATTATTTTTGTTCTAAATTTAATTGTTATGCTATATCTCAAGGGAATGTTACATTTTCAAGTCATAAGCCTATGATTATGATCCATGGATTATGATTATTATTTCCTGTTTCAACAATTTTATTCCACATATTTTTTTCTGATTACTTTTCTTACTATCATGTCATATGAAAAAACTATTTTTCTTCCATGATCTCTTTGATAATATATTTCTCCCATGTTCATGTTTTCACTCATTCTTATGATCTAAACCATGATAACATGTTGAAAATATTTCCCTTACTGATCATTTGAGATCACCCCTTTCTTTTATTTTATTTTCCTCCAGAATTTGTTTACTATGATATATTTAGAATAAAATTTTATGTAGAGATGGTTTTTTGGAGATGTTGAAGACATAAAAATTAAATATTATTATAGTGGAAAAAATTCATTTTTGGATGAGAAATACATGACAGCTAATCCTCAAAGGCACCAAACTCTTTGTTATTAGGATTGTATTAATTTTAGGAGATTTAATGTTTAACTTATTATAATATTGTAAATAAAGATATTTGTATCTCAATTTTTATCAAATCTAGTGTTAAAGAATTTTTTTTTAGCACTGGACTCAAGAGTGTGTGTCTTGTGTGTTTCAACAATGATAAAACCATTAGATTATATGTCAAATGGGGTATTTATTTTTCCTTTTCATTTTGATTTCAAAATGGGAGAAAATATTTTTATTATAAAATCTATTTTTTTGGTTTCTTGTTATATTTAAGGTGGATGGATTTATGAAAGTATTGATAAAAAAATACAAAGGGGGGAATTTTGGAACCAAAGTATTATTTAGTTTTGGACTTTTTATTACTCATTGGAATCAAGAGGTATGATGGTGAAGAATATTTAGTGTACTTAAAGATGAATACATGCATTACATAGATATCTTGGTAAGATTTTTTTCATCCAGCCATAAGATATATATGAATAGAATTGGGAATATGAAGATAATATTGAAAAAAATAAGTTCATGAGATTGGTTTGAAAGATTTTTAATTCCATGGGATGGATAGATGTAAGTAATGGTATATGAAATGATATTATAATGAGGAGTATGGAGCTATAATGATAGAATATATTGGATTAATTTTTTTATTGTCTTGATTAAGCATTATGAGGTTTAAAGAGGTGTCATGAATTGAAGAGACTAAGAGTGGGTTATATTGATATAGTATTTAAGGCTTATATTGAGGTGTGGATGTGTTTATTGTATCCTATTTAGGTACAAGAAAAAACTTGAAGTAATTTTTAGGTTTTTAGAAGAGATTCAAAGACTAAATGGATCTTAGTATGATGATTTGTGAGCTGGTTCTAAAGGCTATTTTGACGAGTTTAATATGTATAATTTTGTATCATCTTTCCGTTGGATAAAGTTGTAAATGTTTTTAAAGAGCTTATGAAGGTTTGGAATAAATAAAAGAGGAAATTTGATGTTGTGTATGAGTAAGATCCAAGTTTCACATATTGAATGAGAATGATTTTAAGAAAGAAGTAGAATATTTGGAAAAGTATATATTGTATAATAATAAATCAAAATTTCCATAGTATGTGTAAGAGTGGATTAGAAATTTCACTATTTGCATAATAGTAAACTCTCAAAAAGGAATGATATATACATACAATTCACTTAAATACTCATCTATAATTTTTTAAAATTATATTATTAAAAAATATAAAACTTTATTTTTCAAAGGTTTAATAATATTAAATATAGGATGGAGTAGCATTCTTAAGAGTAACTCAGGTTTGTAAAGGATATACTAGAATAAAAAAGATTCTGGAGAAGCTATATAAGCATAACTCCAAATTTATGAATCCTTATAAGAATTATCTTGAGATTACTCTAGTTATGTAAGGGTAATTTTTTAGAAAATTAAATGCTTAGGATTAAATTAGTTATATTCTGTGAAATAATATTCTAGGGAATTTGAATATGTGTAGCATTAACTCATAATTCTTAAATTCCATATTAGATTCAAAAATAGCATGTGAATGATTAATATATAATTACTGAATGGTGAATAATAATAAATAATATCTAATTAATATTAATATGGAATTTTAAAGTTTACATAAGAATAAACAAAAGTCTATGTATGATTAATCTACAAGGATAAAAGGCTATATATGAGTAACCTAAAGACTCATCGAGCTACGTAAGATTAAATTAAAATTATGTAATATTAATATAGGGATTAAATAAGATTAAATAATATGTTTCAAAAATAATAAAAGAGAGGTATGAAGTTGTTTTATGTAATGTGGGGAAAAATATCATGGGGATTAATCTAATTACTACATAATAATATTTGGATATTTAAATGGATAAAATTTAAGTACATTTTAATAGATCATGGCTCATTATTTGTTGAATAATATATAGAGTGATTTTTTTCCGTGTTTGAAGATTTAAAGTATGAGTTCATTAGAATATTTTAATGATTGTTTCTATGGATTATTCAAATGATGATTTTAATAAATATTTAAATAAAGATCTGAGTAGGTATTTAAATGTATGAAATCATGGAGATTTAATGGGATATTTAATTGATATACCCATTAGATTAAATGGAAGCTTTTTTTACATTTTTGAATATTTAAGATATAGGTTTTATAGGATATATTAAAATAAAAATATACAAATTATTTTGGATATATTATTTCCATATTTTCCAGAATATTAAAACATGAAGAAAGGAGGTTATTTTCAAATGAAATAAATGGATTTAATATTAAAATTTTTTATAGATGTTAGGAAAGAAATAAAAAATAGAATATTAGAATTTAATATATTTCCATATCCTATTTCATGTAGAATATAATAATTATTATTTTACTTAATTTTAAGTTAAGAAGAAGAAAAAGAGAGGATATATAAGAAGTAAAGGAACTCATTTGTCATATCATTTTATTGAATAAAAAGATTGAAACATGATTATTACATAATAAAATAATATATATATTGTAGAGTTATTACTACTACTATAATTATCTTGAAGATAAAGACTAAACTCACTCTATAATGAGTTGATCTCATATGGTCTTGGAGAAAAAAGAGTCCAATAAATATAGACTTCAATGGATCATAAAATTTAGTTTTTTTCATGCAAGGATTTCCAGATCTGTATATTGATCAAAGGGACACCATCATGTCTATAAAATTTTGAATACCTTCTATGAATCAGTGTGTAGAGGAGAAGAATAGGGGCCTTGGGTGAAGAGTAACTGAACCCTAGAACTTTAAAAGAAAATTATCCTTATCATAGAGTGACCATAACCTAACTTGTATCTATCCAACATGAGTATAGTAGATTTTGGTGCGTCATAACACTATCATTTCATACTCTTTTAATTTATCATACTATTATTGAAAGAAGTAAAATCCTAATAGATTGTGTGCTTTCATTTATGAATTTTTTATTTAATTTGGTTTAAAGGAAGAGATATTGGATGGTGTACCAACCAATGAGGTAAAAATACCTAATGGCTGGAAGGTTTTGAAAAGAAAATCTTGGTTAGAGAAACACCCTAATTCACCCCCCATCTCATGGTGTAGAGACTCTATTTTTTCCTTGTATGACTTTGAAATATTTTAAACAATTTTTTTGAATACAGGAACTGAGATGGTATGAGATCCTGAGGGCCGATGAGCCTAGAATTTATATTCTAAAAATATTAAATATATTAATACCACACACATGAAGTTTTTCAGAAAAAAAAATGGTATACCTTCTAAACAGAGTCTCAAATCATAAATATGATACCACGGTTTAATTTAGATCATGGTTTTTACCCTTGGCATGACCTAAGGTTCATCAGTGTCAGACATTCAGTTGAGGCAGTCGTTTGAGGGTGAGTTTAATTAAAATAAATAGATTATTTATTTATTTATTTTATTAAATATCCTAATTAAATACTCTATAAATACTCCACTATAATAATTCTCTAGGTTTAATCACATAAACCCTAGGATAATTAAGAGGATTTCTGACATCCTTCATTGGGGAATCAGGATTTTACAATGGACGGTGATCAGATTTAGGTGGAATGATAGGCAGGGAACACAGTAGATCATCTTAATTACTATAGAATGCATTTTTTCACCAAATATTGATCCAAAATCAAGGTAGGGTATATAAATTATGAATTTATTACTTTTTTATTAAATCTATTGATAATTGATTTATTATCTGATTTTGATTATGAGATCACATGTTCTTCGTATGTTCCCATAAATGAGTTAAATTATTTAATTCATTCTATTCTTGATTTATGTCTTGATATCACCCTAGATTCCCCTCTTTGCAATAATTGGCTAATTAGTTTTGGAAAATGATGTTTATCATCCTTTTTATTATGATTTTCTCCCATATTTCTTCATATTCTTTTACAATGTCCTATGAGGTCATGGTTTGACTTTTTCAGAATGGGTTCAAGCATAATCAAACCCTTGTATTTTTGTCAATTTTATGAATGATGATTGGGATGGAGTTTTATAGATGGATTGAGATTATTTGTGGTATGCAGGTGATAATTTCTATAGATATAGGATATGGGATGGATAGAGGGTGATGGGAGGCCTATGAGACACATGAGAGACCACCGTAAGTAATTAGGATCTAATTTCTAGGCACTAAAGAAATATAATTGATAACCAAAGGAAAACCCCACCAATTTATGGTGTTTAAATAACTGGAATTGAGGTATTTGATGCATATCTTGAATTGATATGAATAACTTTACTTTCTATGGAAAACCTGATGACATGTCGTGTAGTCTGATAAAAACATGTCGTATAGTACCCCCTATTTGTAACTCTAAGGTTTCATAAAAGATAAGAATCACACACCATGCGGCTAAGACTGCATATTTTGTGACCCTCCATGGGTGGTCGAGCTGGGTTCCAACTATACATGGTCAGGACCCCGTATGGAAGGAAACTCCATGTACTCTAGGAGTACAAAAGCATGGACTGGTACTTGGGCAGGACCAGGTATATAACATGTCATGATAGACATGGTCATGGATAGGATGACATGAACAGGCCTTGAGTGTCCAAGACATTCCATGTGTAGCAAATATACATTGTATAGTGACAGGGTCACCAATATATGTCCTTATGAAAAATGTCTAGGAAGAAGAATAGGACCACACACCATGTGGACCCCATAGACACATGTAACCCCTTTTTGATAAAATTATACCTCTCTTGTCTACTTCGTTTTAATTTTAATTTTGGCCCATGAGTATCATGTCCTGATTGTTTTTCCACATAGAACATGATGGTGGAATTTATAATGGATTTTTAGATATTATGTGAGATTTTTCAAGTGTGATAATTCTTTAGGAAATGCTCAATGATGATAGTGATCAAACGGGATCATCAGAAAGGTTCTAGGTAGAGATGATACTCCCTAATTCAAGGTGTGGGTCATCTATCCATAGGGATGATACTTCACTATTACACCAGGGTATGAGTCTCCCATACTCATTATTCCTAGTATATGTGGTACTCCCCTATTCAAGGTGTGATTACTCTATCTATGGAGACACACTCCCCTATTATACCAAGACGTAGGTCACTCATACTCATTATTCTTGGTAGAGATAGATATTCAAGGTACATGTCCTCTATCTATTAGAATATCACTCCCTTGTCGCACAAGGCTGGGGATCCCCCATACTTAATATTATTGGTAGAGACGGTACTTCACTATTCAGGTCACAGGTCCTATATCTATGGGGACAATACTCCCATATCACACTAGGGAATGGATCCCCCATATTATTACAAGGATATATATAGTACTCCCCTATAAATTCATGGGTCCTCTATCTATAGTGACCCAAACTTAATATAAATGGATATTACATCATTTTAGATAAATATTCAGCACATTAAAAAATACATGCCTAAGGACCATAATAGTTTAGTGTCTTTGGAAACTTGGAACAAAAAATTCTAACATGGTGAAATATCTTCAATGTTTCCCACAAAGATCTTACCCATTAGTAATTCTAATTAAAACCTTTCTTCATAGCCTAGGGAAAGGAAATACAATAAAGGGGTGAGCTTAGATTCTTAGTAAGGGTAAAAAAAGGAGATACATAATCATAACATGATCATAAGGTTATAAGATCATGAAAATAACATTTGAAGATCATAACCTACATATATAGGATCATATACATGAGTCATGGAATAAAGATTTCCATTTCATAAGACATAAACCATAAGGGAATCAAGATCATAATACATGAAAGCATAATATATGAATAAGACATAGAATTTTTAGAAGATATATAAGAATATAAAATTATTTCCATATAATTCAAGGTATTTCTTCTAATTCCATATTATTAGTATGATTTCACTCCCCATACAATCTTGGTAGTCATGGTTCACTCCCATGACCATCCTAGTAGTCACGGTTCACTCCCAAGGTGATCTTAGCAGACAAAGAACTTTACTGAACCGAGTTCACTCTTGGTTCCTACCATTTCTATCTCATGAGATATAAATCTTTACCCAATGAATTTGAGGGAGATATAGGTCCCACTCATCTCATAATGAAATCTCACATACGTGTTCTATAAGATCATAATAAATCATATCACAACCTATGAAATGAAATGGGTATCATAAAAATGTAATCATATCATAACTTTTGGAAAATATATAGGTTTAATAATCATTTAATCATAGCATAACCCATGAAAAGAAGTGGGTTTCATAAAAATATAACTCATGAAATAGAAATGGGTTTTAAAAATATATAACCCATGAAAGAGAAATGGGTTTCATAAAAATCATGCCATCAAAACATAAACCATTTAGAGAAATTATATGGATAGAACATTTGTATCATTTCCCATAAAGGCATGAGTAACATCAAGGGATGTCATCTTAGATGAAAAATAATTTTGAAATATATTTTAAAATAAATTCTTTAAGAAAATGTCATTTCTTATTTGAAAAAAACTTTTTAAAACATAAAACCTTTTGAAAACTATTTTCATTAAAAATAGTTTGAGAACATAGAAAGAAGGATTGAAATAATTTTGAAAAACTTTTCCCTTGAAAACTTATAAAAGAAGCTTAAAAATATTTTCAAAACTGTTTTCCTTGAAAACTTATAAAATAATCTTAAAAGTATTTTGAAAACTATTTTCCTTGAAAACTTATAAAAGAATCTTGAAAACATTTTGAAAAATGTTTTCCTCAAAAACTTATAAGAGAAGCTTGAATTTGTTTTTGAAAACCATTAATTTAAAAACACTTTAACAACTTATAAAATAATATTTTAGTTCATTGAAATCTTTTTCTTTTAAAAATATATTTATAAAATATATAAAGGAAGCTTTGAAAATCATTTAAAACACTTTTTAAACATAAAACAATTTTTTGAAAACCCTTTTTATTTGAAAAAAAATTAAAATCAACAAATTTATAGAATATTAGGAAAAAAATCATTAAAAAAATTATTGTGTAAACTTACAAAGGAATCATCAAGGAAATTATGGTCATTACGGTGGGTTAGTCTGTGCATGTCGAACATTCCTATTTCACCTTGAAAGTTTAGATAAGTGCCCTGATCAGAAAAGGATAGGAATATTCCTTTTAAAAAGTTTTATAAAAATCTAATTCATAGGTAAAAATTTCTTTTAAACATCATATGATAATAGTGAAAAAAAATTAAAAAAATGTTTTAGAAAACATGGTTTTAAAAGAACATAGATTTCCAACCAAAAGGAGAAATATAGTTGGATTTTTCATAAAAACATTTTCTTAATTATCTTAAGTACCAAAGATTGTAAAATGGTACCATTAATCAGATATAACTTGAATAACCAAAGTTTAATAAAATTCATGAGATTTCATAAGACATGGATCATAATATTTCACCAATGGAATCATAATCATAAACAATTTTGATAAATGATGAGATTGTAGCAATAAACTGTTACCACTTTGGTAAATTTAAATCATAATAAAATGGAAATAATAACACTAAATGAAGATTAAAATATCATTAAAATAATATGATTCATTATATAAAATTTAAAAATTAGTATATATACCTCATCGAAAAATATAGGTGCATAACATGGCATGTGTCTCAAAAAAGACAAATTGAGGCAAAATTACTTTACCAATTTGGTAACTTTTGAAACATAAACCCCATTAAATAAAGATCATAAAATTGATATGTAAATGACAATAGATTTAATTATAATAATAATATAATACATCTATGTGTAGTATATATTCCAAATATAATAAATAGGATGTGAACATGGCTTGTGTCTCATGTAAAATAAAAGTGAGATGAGAAAACCCTTACCTTATGTATTGATTCTCATCATACTCATAAAAAACTCATGTATAATAAATATAAGTTTATTATAAATATATTAAAGAACCATATTATTTTATATAATACCATATATTATTTCGTTGTGACATTATATTTCCTTTTTATTAATAACTCCATGTTAATGTTACGTTTTGGGTAATATATGCTTTGTTTTCGTATATGTTCTGGCTTGTTATTCTTGATCCTCTTACTTAGATCATGATTTAATTATTTCCAGAATTTAAATCATGATATAAATATCATATATATTCATTATATATGTATTTATAATATTCTATGAAATATAGAAATATTAAATGGAATATATCTTTCATGGAGATGGTAAGTCGAACGTTCGCATGAATGTTGTTTCGTCTTATTTTCATATTGAAAGAAAGAAAATAAATGAAATATATGTATATATATAATATAATTATAGTATAATTATTATTTCATATATATTATATAAGTTCACTAAACCCATACTTAATTCATTCCATGTAAAGTATGAATGAATCACATCGCTTTGAGGAGACAGTAGTCCACGCATCCACAAACGAAGTTATCGTATTTGTAAAAAATGAAAAGTATGAAGGTCTATTTTATATAATAATTAAAAAATAATAAATACATCATAAATATTATATATATCATATAAAAATTATTTTCCATCATAATTCCCAACCCGGATAGGTGGTAAAGGAAAAATGAACAATATCGTTTCGTGAGGCGGTAGTTCGTCGTGCAAAATAATTGTAAGTTTGTTACCCATTAGATGAAATTTTTTGTAAGTTTAGCTAGAAACCATAGAATAAAAATATATAAGTATATTTAGTATACTTATTTTATTATATAATTTATGAATAAGTCTAGTTTAGGGGGTGTATAATGAAAATAAAATAAAGGAGCTTGAGGAAGGATGTTACCACTTCTTTGGGTAACTCCTCTTGGTTTGCACAAAAGGTATTCCTTGGTAAGATTTATGCAAAAAGGGAGGAATATAGGATTAAGTTATGTATTTTGGGAGATTATTTGAGAATATTATTTGAGATAAAATGTCTTTAGATTTGTGAATAAATGGGAGGGGTGAGTGCCTTTTTATAGTGGAGGAGAAGTGGCATTCTTGTAAATTTTTTAAAAGGGAATTCCACCCAAGTTTTTTTTATAAAAATTGACTAAAATAATATTCCAAATCTGATAAAAGGGATTAAAGAGTCTAAATATGGACACAAAGTGGATTTTGGACTAATTTCTAGGTCATTTTGGCTCTTAAATTTAAGGTTTAGTCCCTTATTAGGCTAATTTTCCTCGTAATCGCCGTAATTAATTTTAATCAATTTAACTAATATTTATTTTCAAAAAATAAGTTGAACTTATTAGAAATTATAAATTATTATTATTCCAAATATGTAATAAATTTTTCCAAATTCCAAACACATAATTGGCATAAATTAATTTATATTTGATCCCACAGACAGGGTATCAAAGCAGGGTTTTAAAGTAAAAACGTTCAAAAGTTTGGTATGTTTTTATATCTAATTTCAAAGTTAAATTGATTAAAATGATCTAAATTGGATTAATTAATTTATAATTTATCTAATTGAACTTTAAAACCAATCAAAAATATAATTTAGCCTAATAAATAAATTAGTTTAAAAGAATTTTTGAATTAAAATTCAGTATTTTCCCCAATTCATTATAAAATGAAGCTTTTCAGAAAAATACCAAAAAATCACACAAACCTAATTTTAATGTTTATCCTTAAAAAATGAAGTTTATTTTTTCAGATTAAATTTATAAAGGTTCCAAAAGTTATATTTTAAATTTTTTCACCATTAAAATGCGATAAAATTGCATTTTGGAAAAATACATCTTTTTATTCATAAAAATGGATTTATTCTTATCTAATACCTATAAACTCTATTGTATGAGTATATAAAATATTTATTTAATATATAATATATAAATTTTATTTAATCCATTAATCAAAAGTGGTTTCTTTAATTTATTGAGATAGAATTGTGCTTGTACATAGAAAAATAGTTTTCTTAGAGAAGTAATTTCTTTATTTTCAAATAGTTCTTACATTAACTTATACAAATTGATAACCAAAGGATTAATTTTATATACATGTTTAAATAATATTTTCAAAATTTATTTGATCTTATTCTTAACTTCCATCGCAATTCCTAGGTGGTAGCTATAATAAAATTTTAATAATAATATTAATAGTATCTTGTAGTCCATTAAAACTCAACCTTACGTGTAATGAAAGCTATAAAAGGGACTCAATATTTTATGTAATACAAGAAAAAAATAGTTTTATGTGTTCTTAAATCTAATATAAGTGTTTCATGAAGTTAAATATTGACTTTTTGTTGCATATAATGTAACACACATTTAGTGATTTTGTATAATAAAATCTCTATTCCGTGTTTTGAAAATTTTAAAATATCAAAAGATTAAATTAATTCAAAAAAAATTCATAAATTATTTGGGTTTTACATTATACCCCCCTTAAAATTAATTTCACCTTGGAAATTATTCTGGATTATTAAAATTTTGATACTTGAAAATTCCGTTCATAGAAACCCACATTGTAAAAAATAATATTAAAAATTCCTTTAAAAAGGGAATGTTGGAAACATGATAGTTACCCAAAGTAACCCATAACTAGGATTACACATAGGAGAAAATTGGTGGGAAGGGAATATTGGACATGGAATAAAAGTGTAAATAATTATAGAGATTTATAAATATCATTGATCACTATCAAGTGAATGTTCAATGGAAAGTTAAGGGCCTCATAACTATAAATCTATAATAATTTATAAGATCATCAGTTAAATAGAAATGAAGGTTTTAGGATAAATCTTTTTTAATATCATTTTCCTAGATTTCATGATTTATTTTACTTTCTAAGAATATAAGGAGATATAATTACTTTATTTTATTCCTTTTCATATACACAAACTCACCTTTTGGTTGTTCCTTGCTTGATTTCCACTTTATCTCTTACTCTAAGAAATAAAGGTGAGTTTTTAATTTATAAAGTACTAACAGATCATGAGGTAGAGTGATAATTCATTCCCTCTATCTTTAGTTAGAATCACAGAAAAAATGGTTATTATTAAACATGCATCAATCATCATATGGTGAGATAATACTTTAATCTCACAAACTTCATCTTAAGTTCAACTTAAAATTTTCATAAATTTTTAACCTTATAACCCTTAAAAAGTATGAAAATACAAAACTATAGAAATAAGTTCACTAAATTTCTCAAAATCAGCTTAACATTGATCTCCCATATATAATATAGTAGCTCTAATCGGTCGCATACCAAACATGGGAATACATTTATCAAGTATTCTCTTGAATCATGGTAATGACCTGAATTACCATAAATACTTATTGAAAACATGAATTTTTCCTTATTACAATGTATATTGGATATATTCCTTAAAACAAAAAATTTTGTAAACTTCATCAATGATAGCATAAACCACTTTTCAACATATCCTCTATCAGTTCTGAGGTAATCAATACCATACAATTTATTTATTCATAACCTTCATATATTTATCCAAACATAATTATATAAACATCAGGAACATATTAAGTTTTATCTTCCCATATTCAAAATGTCATCTTTCTATTAAATCACTTTTTTAGTTCATTAAAAACATTCAACATAATCTTGTAAATTCTTAGCAAAAAACAAAAACTGAACAATCCTTACATAATTCACCATTCATAATTCTTGAATCCAAATACATAAACACTTTGATTCTTATACATAATTAATATAATAATAAGGATACCTCATCCAATTAATTAATTCCTATTTCCTTTCACATTTAATTTTTATTCTCAACATCATAAGCAATATAACCATTACTCATACCACCTTTCTGATTCTCTTTATGAGATTTCCACTTAGGACATAGATTTTCATAATGACCATTAATTCCACACTTAAAGAATTTAATATTTGAATATTTATTATGAAGTCCAATATTCCTATCCATTTCATTAACTAAACCCTTCATTTTTTTCCTTATAGTTAAATCATTTTGTCCTTATTTTCCACAATCAAAACATATTTGTGTTCCTCTAATACATTCACTTGGATGATTCTTTCCACATTCTTAACACAAAGGAAATTGAATCTTATTTCATTAATGGTATCCATTACCCAAAATTTTAGTAAACTTCTTATTTATCTTCTTTGGTTAGTCCAAGATTTGGTTAAGGTACACGGCTTTAATCGTATTCTGTGAAAACTGACTAGGCATGATCACAACATCCTACACTCTAATGACCATCCTATTTGACTTATCATCATTAAATTATCAGTCACATTAAACATTAACCTAGTTCATTTTGGTTCCCTCAATTGACTAAAACCAGAAATAATTTTTTGAGAAACACTTATCATAGTGTAAAACCACATAATCTTGACAAATCTCCTATAGGATGTGTAAATTATGACACCTTATTTTAAATTTAAGACACCTTAGGATTATTTTTAGAGACATACCTAGACATATCCTTATAAATATACCTAGGGATATCACTAAAGTTTTCTCAACCTATTTTTCAAAGGATGGCTAAACCTTTCCTTTGATACCAACTATAATAACCCAGGCTTAACAAACATGGATATTATATCATTTTAGATGAATATTCAGAACATTGCAAATATACATACCCGATGACCGTAATATTTTAGTATATTTTGAAACTTGGAAAAAAATATTCTAACATGGTGAAATATATTCAATGTTTCCGATAAATATCATCCCCATTAATACTTCTACTTAAAACCTTTCTTCATAACCTGGGTAAATGAAACATGATAAATGGGTAAGCTCAGATGCTGAATAAGGGTAAATAAATGAGATACATAAGAATAACATGAGCATAAGGGTATGAGAACATGAGAATAACATTTTAAGATAATAACTTGAATATCAATGATAATATACATGAGTCATATCATAAATATTGGTAGTTCATAAGAAATGAATCATAAGGTAATTAAGAGTATAATCCATGAAAGCGTAACAGAGGAATAAGATATGGAATTTGTGGTAGATACATAAGCATATAAAATTATTTTCATAGTAGTAAAGGAATCACTTACAAGTACATATTAATAGTATGAGTTTACTCCCCATATAATATTGTTAGTAATGGTTCACTCCCATGACCATCTTAGTAGTCCAGTTTCACTCCCAATACCATCTTAGTAGACAAAGTCATTTACTAAACTGAGTTCACTCTATATTCCATCCATGTCTATCTCATGAGATATAAATATTTACCCAATGAATTTTAGGGATATATATGTCTCACAAATCTCATAATTAAATCATACATATATGTTCCACAAGATTATAAGCAATCATATCATAACCCATGAAATAAAATGGGGATCATAAACATGTAATCATATCATAACCTATGGAAAGGAGATAGGTTTCATAATCAGTTCATCAAATCTTAAACTATGAAAATAAGTGAGTTTCATAAAAATATAACTCATGAATGGAAGATGGGTTTCATAAAAATATAACTCATGAAAGGGAAATAGGTTTCATAAATATATAACCTATGAAATAGAAACAGGTTTCATAATCATCTTGTCATCAAAACATAAACCATTTAGAGAAAGAATATGACTGACACATTTGGATCATTTCCCATAAATTCATGATTAACATCAACATATGTCATCATATATGGAAAATAATTTTGAAATATCTTTTAAAAACATTTCTTAATGAAATATCCTTTTATCTTTGAAAAATAGTTTTTAAAAAATAAAACCTTTTGAAAACTATTTTCTTTAAAAATACTTTAGAAACATATAAATAAGGCTTGAAATCATTTTGAAAAAAATTTTACTTTAAAACTTATAAAATAAGCTCAAAAATATTTTGAAAATAATTTTCCTTGAAAACATATAAAATAATCTTAAAAATATTTTGAAAACTTTTTACTTAAAAACTTATAAAAGAAGCTTGAAAACATTTTTGAAAACCGATTTCCTTGAAAAATTATAAGAGAATCTTGAAAACATTTTTAAAACATTTTTATTTTAAAATAATTTGAAAAATCATAAAATAATATTTGAGATCACTAAAATTCTTTTCTTTTAAAACAACCTTTAGAAAACATATAAAGTAATCTTTGAAAAAAAATTAAAACACTTTTTAAACATAAATAAAAAATTTCAAGACCATTTTTATTTGAAAAAAATTTTAAAATAAAAAAAATCTAGAATATTTGGAAAAAAATAATTAAAAAAATAACCTTATAAAATTACAAAGAAGCTTCAAGGAAATAACGGTCATGATGGCAGGTAAATCTATACATGCCAAACATTCCTTTTTCACCTTAAAAGTTTAGAAAAGTGCCTTGATCGGAAAACCACAAGAAGATTCCTTTTAAAAATATTTTTTAAAAGGGTAATACATGGGTAAAAAATTCCCTTAAACATCAGAGTATAATAGTAAAACATTTGTGGAAACAATTTTTTAGAAAACAAGGTTTTGAAAGAACACAAATTTCTGACTAAAAGAAGAAATAAAGATAGATTTTCATAAAAAAAACTTTTTCTTAATTATCTTAAGTATTAAAGAGTGTAAAAATGGTACCATTACTCATATATAACATTAATTACTAGAGGGTAAGAAAATTCATGATATTTCCTGAGATATTAATTATAATATTTCATCAATGGAAGCATAATTGTAAACAATCTCGATAAATTATGATATTTTAACAATAAACGGTTACCACTTTGGTAACTTTGAATAATAATACAATGGAAAAAAATAAAATTATATGAATATTAAAATATCATAAAAATAATTAGAATCATTATATAACATTTCAAAGGTAGTATATACACCTCATGGAAAATGTAGGTGCATAACATGGCATGTGTCTAAAAAAGGCAAATTAGGATAAAATTACTTTACCAATTTGGATAATTTTGAAACATAAACCCCATGAACTAAATATCATAAAATGGATATGTAAATATCCATAAATTTAATTATAAGAATCATATAATACATCCATGGGCAGTATACACACCACATATAAGAAATAGGAGGTGAACATGGCTTTTGTCTCATGAAAAATAAAAGTGATATGAGAAAACCCTTACCTTATGTCTTGACTCTCATCGTACTCATACGAACCTCATTTATAATAAATATAATTTTATTATGAATATATTATAAAACCATATTCTTATATATAATACCATAAATTATTTTTGTTATGAATTTATATTACCCATTTATTAACAACTCCATGTTAATGCTACATTTTGGGTAATATCCTATTTGTTTTTTATGTATGTTTTGGCTTGTTATTCTTGATAATGTTACTTAGATCATAATTTACATATATACAGAATGTAAAGAATTATATAAATACCATATATATTCAGTATATATATATTTATAATAATCTATAAAATATATAAATATGAAATGGAATACAGAATTCATGGAGACGGTAGGTTATACATATGCATAAAAATTGTTTCCATTTTATTTTTGTATTGAAAGAAATAAAGTAAATGACATATATGTATATATATAATATCATTCCACACATCCATAAACAAAGTAATCATATTTACACAAAATGGAAAGTATGAAGGTATGTTTTATATAATAATTACTTAAAAATAAATACATCATAAATATAATATATATCATATAAAAATAGAGTTTCCATCATAATTCCAAACCATGTGATATGATAAAGGAAAAACAAACAACATATTATTTTGAGGTGGTAGTTCTTCGTACACAAGAATGGTAAGTTCATTACACATTAGATGGAAGTGTGTGTAAGTGTAGATCAAAACATTAGAATAAAAAAATATAAATATATTTAGGATACTAATGCTATTATATAATCATGTAATAATAATATTTTAGGTTGTGTATAATGAAAATAAAACAAAGGAGCTTGAGGAAGGATGTTACCTCTTCTTTGGGTAACTCCTCTTTGGTATGTACCAAATGGTTTCCTTGGTTGGATTTCTGCCCAAAGGTTGTATTATAGGATGAAGATAGGGATTTTGGGATCTTATTTTAGTAGATTTTTTGTGATAAAAATGTCTTGAGAGGTATGAATAAATGGGAGCGGTGAGTGCCTTTTTATAGTGGAGGAGGAGTTGCATTCTTGTAAATTTTTGAAAACGGAACTCCACACATGTTTTTCTATGAAACTTTGATCCAATAACAGTCCAAGTATGAGAAAAGTGTGTTTAGGATGGAAATATGTACATCCAATGGATTTTTTACAAGTTTATATTTCATTTTGGCCCTTAATTTTATGTTTTAGTCCATTATTAAGCTAATTTTCTTCTTAATGGTTGTAATTAATCATAATCGCTTTTACTAATATTTTTTGTCAAAAAATAATTTTAACTTATTAGAATTTATAAATTATTATTATTAGAAATATGGAATCTATTTTTCTAAATTCCAATCACATAAGTGTCGGAAATTAATTTAAATTTAATCCCACGGATGGGATGACAAAGTGGGTTTTTAAAGTAAAAATGTTCAAAAGTTTGAAAAAAAAATTATCCAATTTCAAATTAAAATTGATTATAATGGCCTAAATTGGATTCATTAATGTATAATTTATTTAATTTAACTTTAAAAATAATTGAAAACATAATTTAACTTTATTAACAAATTAGATGAAAAGGCGATTTTGAATTAACATTCAGTATTTTTTACTATTCATTAAAAAATGAAACTTCTCAGAAAAATACCAAAAGTCTACCCTAAACTAATTTTTATGTTTATATTCCAAAAAATAAGTTTATTGTTTTACATTAAATTAATAAAAGTTATAAAATTTAGATTAAAAATGGGCTCTCTATTAAAATATGGTAAAATTACCTTTTTGAAAAATACATCTTTTTATTCATAAAATTGGATTTATTCTTATCTTATACCTATAAAATATATTGGATGAGTATATAAAATATTTATTGAATATATAATATATAAATTTTATTGAAAACATTAATAAAAAGTGGTTTATTTAATTCATTGAGATAGAATTGTGTTTGTACATAGAAAAATAGTTTTCTTAAGAGAAGTAATTTCTTTTTCTTCAAATAGTTATTACATTAACTTTTACTAATTTATAACCAAAGGATTAATTTTATATACATGTGTATATCATATTTTTACAATTTAGTTAATCTTATTTATAACTTACATTCCAATGGCTACGTAGTATAAATAATGACATTTCAATAATAATATTAATAGTATCTTGTAGTCCATTAAAATTGAACCTTGCATGTAACCCAAGAAATTGAAGGGACTCGGTATTATGTGTAATACAAGGAAAATATATTGTTGTGTGTTCCAAAAGATAATATAGGTGTTTCGTGTAGTGAAATCTTAACTTGGTGTTGTGTATAACACAATCCACACTTATCTCTTTCGTATAAAAAAATCTATATTCAGTGTTGTGTGAAATGAAAAATATCAAAAGATTAAATTAATTCAAAAATAGTAATTCAAAAAATCTTAGGGTGTTACATTATCTACTGAGTGGGACCCCTATCATTTTAGTGTGTGGGTCCTCTATACATTTATTACTATCCCCTATTATACTAGGGTGTGGCTCCTCTATCTTTCCTCTGAGTGGTATCCCATTATCATACTAGGGTGTGGGTCCTATTTCTCTTAGATATTGTTCCCCCCTCATCTGTGCAGCATAGTGGTGAGGTGTGGGCCTTACACATAGTTACTTCTTTGCACACATGAGATATTGGTCATCGAAGATGGACTTTTTAGAGATCTTATAATACTCATCAACATGGGTTGGGATGTGAGGTGGATATCCCCTTTCTCTCTCATCTAGGTATCTTTTATGATCACATATATCTATATTTATGGCTTTCGATTCCCTCTTTTTTTGGTTTGATATGACTAATTCTATAATGTATTTTATTTCGCTCTCATTAGTTTTCAGGGCATCCTACTGGGAATGTATATATTCACCCCTTCATGGTATTTTCTCTCAGGTTTCATGTATTATGCAGATGAAAAACATATCGATTGTGAATTTAGAGGATAATTGGGATACTCGGGTGTATAGACCACGTATGGTGGTCAGGCTTGGAGATCAGGATTTGGGCACTCTCAGCTATTTTTCTATTCTAGTTTTTGTCATGTTGGTATATCTTTTCTGGGTGGTCGTGTATTTTTTCATTTACATTTTTTATTACATTTTCGTACTCTTTTTTATTCCCTAAAGGTTATTACATGCATGGTTTTAATCTAGATGTTAATGTTTTTTATTATTATTACTCTTTACTTCTACATAGAGATGGTTGGGTGTGTGTGTGTAGTTACTTTAGTAAAAGTATACTCATTTTAGTTATGCCTTCTCATCACTTTTTTCAATCCGCTAACATATGTAGGTGGTTTTGGGGTTGTGGAGGCTTGGGGTTTCATTGGCCAGGCGAGCCCTGGTGAGTTAGGTTTTCGCACATGGTGTATTTATTCAACTTGGTCCCAATATTGAGAATTAAAATATGTTAAAATTTTCATCCCATTTTGTTAGATCAAGGTGCTTACTGGTGATACTACTAACATTTATGGTCATATCCTCGAGCAAATTTCTTTTGAGATTGTGAGAAATCCCATAAATTATAAAGATCATAGGTATGTTACAATAGGTTAGAATAATGAGGTATTCAATGACAAAAAAAACAATAATTATTTAGTATTAATTGAGGATTAATTTAAATGATGTGGTTATAAATTTAATATCTTAATTTTTTTATTTTTTTTATTTTAATATTTTCTTTCATTTCAATGTTCCATACTCAATTTCATATCCATGGATAATAAAGAATTTATTAAGGATAATGAGAGTATTTAATTAAAGGTAATTAAATTAGATTAATGATATATCACTGAGCATTCAACATATATATTAAAAAGTTCTAAAAGTAATTCCTTAAGAGTAGAGTAAGTTTTTTATCGATATTGTTAGGGATGTATCACATGAGATATTAGCATGTTTATATTAACCTAATAACACAAACATATAAAAATTATTTTTTTATTAATGTATCTTTTTTTCAAGAAATTTTTATAAAAATATATCAAATCATTAAAAAATAATAATTTATTATTCATCTTGTTCACAATTTTTTCCTAAGAAAAGACCAATCAGTGTTTCATTTTATGTATTAGGATTTTTATTCTTAAACTAAACCCAAAGAGTTTTTTTATCTTGTTATGTAAATACCTTATTTTTTAAGGTCTCATAACTTAAGTCCTATGGTTGAAAAAATAAATATGTGACTTCACATTTATAGGAAACCTAATGAAATATTCATGAAGAAACCTTCCAAATATATTAAGACAAATAATTTTATATCAAATTTAATGTTATTTTTTTACTATGGATATATAATAAAAAATTAATTAAATATAAAATATTTCAAAGTTGATATAATTATTGAAAAAAAAATTTAATTATTGTATTTATGGGATAAAATTCAAGAATCATGGGATGAAAATTCTTCACAATTAATATTGATTTCCTATAATAATATTTTTTTTCAAATGTTTTAGGTAAGTAGCACGGAAAAATGAAAAAATGATTTATATTTTATTGATATTAAATTTATTTTCTTATCTTATATTTAATAATTATTTTTTTAAGTTGTTTTGGAATTAAAGATTTATTTCATTGGATTTCATGAATACTAATTTAAATTACTGAAATTGTGAATTTAATCAATTTATTTAATTTTTAGAATAAAAGGAATAGATAGCTATTGATAAATCCTTTGGATTTTATTTTTGGATATGTTGGATGAATAAGTTTTTTTGAAATTAAGAATGTATAGAATAAATCAAGAGGAGTTCTAGAATGATGTTTGGATTAATTTCCCCAGTGCCTTAGAAGATAACATCGGGAGGCAGCAAAGTCTGGAAACAAGGAATCCATAAAGTAAAGAAATTTTTGAGAGATGAATTATGGAATCATGAGGATTAACATATGGATGTTTTTTATTAAATAATTTATAAATGGTTGAGGTTAAGTGAAAAACACTTATCCATGGCACAATAGTTATGTAATATTTTTCATCACACATAAGATATATTCCCTTTATAAGTTAAATGTTATGAAAATTTTTCCATAGAGGAATAAATAGAGATTAAAGAAGTAATGTTGTGATGTGAGGGTTTCTCTACACTATGGGTATTTGTATGTATGGGATGGTGTAAAAGTCTATGAAAATCGTTGTTCTACGATGAATTAAGCTCATGTTGTGATGTAGAATAATTTTTTTATGACAATTTTAAACTTAAGAATCACGGGGTACATGTCGTGTTATGGCTAGGGTTTTGTCTCTGTGCGAAATATGCTTAAGTCATCTAATGACCCAGGTATTTATAGAATAATAATTTTTTATTTCTATTAATACTTACGATTAAGATATTAATTTTATGTTAAAAGGTATTCTTATTCTGATAGAGTACTTAACACGCAATAATGAGTTTCTTTGAAATCTTATGTTGCACACAACTTTGAGTTATACCGAAAAATAGTATAATATTATTATTATTTTAAATGGTAATTAACGCCTTGTTGTTGTATTGGAGGGAATGAATAGAATTAACTATATTATGATTTAACATATTTATTAATTGTTTTTTAATTTATACATGAATTTTATAATGTTAAAATAAGAATGAATCTGATTTTAAGCATTAAATGCTCTAATGTTTTTAAATAGTCATTTTACAGTCTTTTGATGGAAAACCCTTTTTAAGTATAGTTTTTTTCACTTTTATATGTTTTATTTGATAAAATAAACTTCATTTATAGAATTGGGAGATCAAAATTTACTTTGGTTGAAATTTTGGTATTTTTCTGATGAAATTCATATTTTAATGAATAGTGAAAAATACTGCATTTTAATTCAAAACTTCCTTTTCATTTAATTTATTTATATAGTTATATTTTCCTTTTAATTGGTTTTAAAGTACAATTGGATTATTTTTTTAACATTTAATTAAATTTTGGTCATTGGAAGTAATTTCACTATGAAATTAGACACAAAACATGTCAATCTTTTGGTAGCTTTTACTTCTTAAAAACACGCTTTTTATTTTTGACAACAAGAATTAATTTTAAATTAATTACTGCAACTTATATGTTTTAAATTTGGAAAAATGGATTCCATATTTGGAATCATTAGGTAAAAATTGTGTAAATAGGTGCCTTTTATTTTTAGACATTATGAATAGTAACTTCATTGATTATTTAATTTACCATGGTTAAAGGGAAAATCTGGTAAATAAGAGTAAAAAATAATATTATAATAATATTAAATTACCCTAACACATATCCTAATATTATTTTATGAGATATATCTTACCATGGGCATCCTTGGGTCAATTTTGGGACCCCATGGAGACAATTGGATGTGAAAATGACATTTTATAAGAACTAATTTAAAGTAAGAGAAAATGTAACATAAACATGTATCTTTTAGTAAAAAAAACTTTTATATTGGATTATATAAGTTATATATTTGACTATAAATATTCATTAGAAAGATAAAAATATTTCATACATCATGATATTTTATTTATAATTTTTAGACATCAAATAAATAAATATATTTATGACACAATTATGATGTAGTGATTACCTTATTAATAAATGATTTAGATAAATGAGATTATAAATATTAAAATAAATTTATTTTAAAACTTTTTATCCATCCATAAATTTTATGGATGAGTATTAATTGTTATATTTTAGATAATTAAGTTTTTTTGATATATTCAAATTGGTATAGATTTTTCTTTAAATTCACGATATGAATAGTATAAAAATTGAAATAAATGAGTTTTAAAAAAAATGCTATTTTATTAAATGATAAAATATTTATAAAAATATAAGATTGGGATAAATGACTTATATAATGTTGAAAATTTCATTAATGAAAAAATTGAGGCTCTTTTGAAATTTTATAGTAACTATATTAACCATATAGTATGAATATACAAGAAGACATGGTAAGAGTCAAATTAGTTAACTAAGGGTTAAAGATAAAAGATAAGGTTAAATTTGTGACCGAGACTTGTCTAAAACCTATTGGTTGAGATTTTTTAGACCAAAAATCATCTTATATTAGATATAAATGACTTTTGACCATTTTAAACCGAAAATAAATTTATAATAAAATAATATTTCCAGATATTCCTAAAGTGCCCCTCCTCCCTCTTATAAAAGGGCATCACCTCTACCCATTTAATCACACCTCTCAAGCACCGTTAATCATCCAAAATATACCCAAATAATCTCCCAACATCTCTCCCTTACTCCTAGAATCCTTACCTTAGTCATAAGGCAAGTCAAGAAATAGTTTTGGCTCAAATCAAAGGGAGTTACACGATTTAAGAGGTAATGTCTTCTCTAAAGTTCCTTTCCATTATTTTACATCTCAACTCCCTATTATATTATTATTATTTAATTAAATAAAAAAACCAGTATCATAAATATACTATGATTTTTTATGATAATGATTCTAACTACACTTACACACACCTATATCTAATGGATATGAACATACTGTTTCTGTGTACGGTGAATTGTTGCCTCACAAAACGATGAGTGTTCGATTTTCCCCTTTCACCTCTCATGGTGGACATTATGATGGAACTGTATTTATATATGATATATATTATATTTATATTGTCTCTAAGATTCTATAATTTTTATTTACAAACATACCTTTATGTTTTTTATGATGTGTAAATACGATAATTTCATTTGAGGAAGTGCGGATTACCGCCCCCTCAAAGTGATATGACTCGTTCATGCCATAAATGTAACTTATAAGGATGTATTTAATGAAATTATGTAACATATATATCATATTATATTATAATTTAACTATAATATACCTATATATCATTTAGTTTTCATTTCTTTAATATGACAAACAAATGGAAGTAGTGTTTGTGTACGTATGACTTACCGTCTCTATGAACAGTGCATTTCATTTATGATCTCCAAATGTTATGAACTATTACAAATATATATATACTGTATATATATGATATTTAAATCATGAATATAATTCTGGAGATAATGTAATTTTTACCACATGTACAATTTGTAATTATAACAAGTTCATTTTTGACTCAAGTACCCAATATCAACAAAACGACTGATATTAACTTAAATAAATATGTAATTTTTATAATATGGTAATAAGTGATATAAAAGTAATAATAAACTTTAAAAAGGTTTTTAAGAAATTATAAATTAACTTAAGTTTATTATTCAGTAAGAATAAGGAACTTACATGACAAATCAGACTCAAGGTAAGGGAACTTCTTAACCCAATTTCCATTCTTTGGGTTAATTTTCTACTTCTTGATTATGTAGTGCTATTACTATGTGAGAAATGAATTTTGATATCCTATCTTGTATTTATACTTTATTTATATTTAATTATAGTGAATACACATTATCGATCTATTTTATTTACAAAATAATCTTTGTAAGGGACTTCGCCTTAATCTCCTTTCATTGAGGAATATCTTGATGTTATACGCCTTTAATATCCTATAAGGTGTATATGAATCCATTTTTACAAGTTACATCATGAATTAATATATTCTCATGATATTTAATGTTTTTAATGATGTAATTATTTAATTACTTTTATTCAAGTGGAAATGGACTCTTTAATTAAAACATCATTTTTAAATGTTTTAAAGCTTTATTATTCTAAAACATTATATTTCATGTCCATGTTTTCTAATGGTTTTTAAGAATTTATCTATATAGACATGAATGTTTTAAAATTTTAATTTATTTCAAAAGTTTCAAAGTGGTATGGGACACTTTGATTCAAATTATCTTTATTAAATATTTTAAATGGTTTTAGAAATGGGTTGAATATTGCTATATCTCAAAATATTCTATTGTGATTGCAATGTGGAATGTTATTTTTCTTTTATTCTTATTTTATGTGTTATGATTATATAATGGTACTTGGACATTTTATGGGTGTTTACATGATAAACCAATGATGGGTGGTTACGTGATAAACCAAATGATGGGTTATTCCATGATAAACCAAGGATAGGTGGTTACGTCATAACCTCCAATGCATTGGGTGTGGAAGTCGTCTGTATAGCTATTCCATTTAGTGATATGTGTGGAATTCGATTGTATGGTTATTTCATTTAAGTATGTTTATGTCCCAAGTTACCTTTATATGTTATATGTTTCTTTCTATGGGCTTTATAGTAATCTTTTGGTTATAAAAAGGGTAAGAAATGAGATTATATTCAGTGAAGTTTTTTTGCCACTTCTTAAAGATAAAAAGTATTAATTTATAATAAATTATTCATGGTTTTCATGTTATCCAAAGTCTAATAGTTTTCTTTCTTTATGTATCCCTCACTGAGCTTTTTATTCTCATCCCAAGTTTTGAAATGTTTTTCATAGTACATAATGAAGAATAGAGTCAAGGATGGGATCGAGGAAAAGGTATATTGTTAAAACATGAAATGATATCATTTTTCATTTTTAAGATTTTTTGTTTTACAAAAAAAATGGATAGTGAGTAGAAGTGTCTACTTGTAATATTCAAGATGTTTTGTATAAGTTATGAACTAATTCTATAAATATCTAAAGATAAAAAGATCCTCAATGTGAATTAAAGTAAAAAATATTGACTTATCTCAAGATTATGTAATGTTTAATGCTGGGGACTTATAGTTGGTATTAGAGGTTGGTTTAGATAAAATTAGAGGTTAGGGTGTCATTTAAGTATAAGTGACATAATCATAATGGTTAGAATATTAGAAAGACTCATAGTTATTTTAGATAAATCAAATGAGTATAAGATAACATGAATAAGTATATATTAGTGTTTACCCTCCTCATAAGATAGTATATGATGATTTTACTGATATACTCACACTGATCATTTTGGTTTTAGTAAATGGATGGATCTAGTGGGAACCAAAGTAACAATGGATGTGGAAGAAAATGTGGTGGTTTTCTAAATGAGTAACTGAATGAAATGGGAGCTACAATGAGAACTCTTGTGGTTATTCTTAACCAAATATATGGATTCATGATTAACCACTTTAACCTTGGTGATTTTTTTAAGGCATCATATATGCGAGAAATGAATCCCAATGGAAGTTTAGGTAATAATAATAAAGGTAAGTATATTCAAAAACCTATGTGTCGAGGATGTGGAAAGAAACACCTAGGAAAATGCTTCAAAAGGATGGTAAGATGTTTCAGATGTGGTAATGAAGGTCATAAATCAATAACCTTCCATGGAAAAAGAAAGCATCCAGTTTAATCCAAGAAATGTAAAGAATATATTTTTGAAGGATCAATTAAATTTTTTGGTGTGCATGGTCATTATATAAATAGATGTCCTACAAAGAAGGTTCAGTAATTAGATCAGTAGGACCATACAAATAAATTTTTACCAATACCTAATTCCATTCTCTAAATATTTAAACCTGAAAAGATCCTCAATGTGAATTAAAGTCAAAATTATTGACTTATATCATGATTAAGTAATGTTTAAGGTCAAGGCCTTACAATTCATGCTTTGAGTATGGTCAGATTATGGTCCACATAGGGTGAAGTAGACTGCACCATGAAAAAAAATTGTGACATGAATGAAAATATAGAGATAATAATAGAGAATTTTGAAATATACCCATGAGAGTTTAAATTGGATACATATGATTTTTTCCCTCATAGGATAAAATCTTATTTTCTAAATATCTAATACATAATAATTTTTGTTTGTCACTCTGGAAAAGTTGAGTAAAAATTTCAAAGGGGTAAACCCTTACGTATGGTACATCCCATACATAAATATTTTTCAGAAGATATATATGATATGTAAAAGTAACCTCATGGATGAACTAATATATAAAATTTCTATCCTTCAATGTGGGAAATAAAACACTTTATATGTAAATGTTCTTGTGGATCACATGATATGTAAGGGTTCTTAAGAGAATATATAAGGTTCATATCCTTTGGAAACATATTTAGAATGGAATTTTACATGAGGAAAAATATTTTAAAAAAACTTAGAAGGAATTATGGTCTTAGAGAACTTATTTATACTATGTGGAGCCTATGAATACATAGGCGACTTGGATAAAATCTTTTAATTGGGAAATAATGAGTTTGGGAGTCTAATTATCGACCAATGCATGGAGAAAATAAGTCAAAAACATATATTTGTAGGAATCATAAAATCACAAATCTAATATTCCAAATAAATAGAATATAATATCACAATTTTTACTGTAATGAAAGAGGAAATAAATAATCTATAAAGGATGGGGATGCAGGGAGGAATGGGGGTAAATTTTGAGTTTTATTATTCTTTTTTTGTATTTTGTATTCTTTACCCTTTATACTACCTTTAAACTCTCATATTTGAGGGTAAACCCTATTAGTGATTGGTTTAAGGAGAAGGGGGATCTTTTTATTACTTTATTCTAAGCTTCAATGAATAAAATTCTTCTTATATTGGTTGATTTAAGTATTTAATGGTAGGGTTTTATTTTGAATGTGATTGTGTTTATTTTATTATTACTATGAATTGTTTATTACTTGAGTTGATAATCATCATTATCCCTCTATTTAATTGTTCTTATATATGATAGAATATGTGATATTTATTAGATTAGTTTTAGGAAATATATGATACATGTGTGGAAGATAATGAATGATTTTTTAACTACTTGGGAGCATCTTAACCCAATTGAGATTTTTATGGGTAGTTTAGAGATATTTTATTTTTAATATGTCAACAGATATCTCCCCACACACATAGAAGTTGGATCAATCAATATTAATTTCTATTTAATTTAAATCTCATGATTTCTATCTATCTAGGTTAAAGGATAAGATATTTTGGATTCATTAATTGATCAGTTAATAAAAAGAATAGTCGATTATTTTTAATACTAGGATAGAATTATAATTATTATTAAAACCCTATAACTAAGATCTTGTCATCACTTTGATAAATATAACTTGTTTAAACAATTTTCAAGTTCTCTCAAGCTGAATTTCACTAAAAACCACCCATTAATAATTGTGAAAAAATATTATTTTCCACTCCTCTCTTGAGTCTATCTTTGTTTTACACCATATAATATAATATCATTTGGTTTTAGATTATTCTTCACACCCATGAAAGCTGTGTCAAAAACATGGAATTATTTTTAGAGAGGGGGTGTCAAAATTCTTAACCATTAATTTTCATTACTCATTCAAACATTGAACCTATTTTCTATCTTGATCTAGTGATTGAGATAACCCATCTAACTAATCATTGAAAATTAAATTTTCAATTATATTTTGAATACAATACATTACCAGAATCCTATGAAACTTTAAGTGCTCACTTTAAATTTGTGACAATATAAAATCACCTTAACCAAATCCTAATAGACCTGTGTACACCCTATTATATTAATCAAAATAACTATATTTCCATGATTTAATTATAAACTAACTTTGAGAATAAAAATGGTATAGCCTAATTGTTTCCAAGATTTCATGGACTTTAAGGTGAAGACCAAAACATTTATATCAAGTAATTAACCTTGGTATCTGAAATATTGAAGCCCAGAGTAGTCTCTAATGAACAATTTAAATGGATAGCATTTTAATTTTCTTTTTAAGCAGGAACTAAAGAATGTATATGTAGCCTATGACTTAAAAAATGAATGGTTTGGATAACCTTTAGAGGGTATTCCTCTAAATATTCTTCCCAAGCTCAAGGAGAATAAATATAAGAAAAGATATTTATTCAATAAGATAGGAATATGGAGAGACACTCTATGAGTACTGAGAATGATTCAAGAAGTTTTTTTCAAGTTATCCTCATAAAGAAATTGTGGAAAACCATTTTTTATTATTATTATATCAATTTATTCCTAATAGTGATAGAAATATGTTGGATGTATCATTAGGAGGATATTTGATTGAAAATTCATTAATAGAAGTTGGAGGACTGATTAAGAATATTGTATAGAATTCTCAAAATTTTGATACAAGAGGTACTAGTATAAGAGGATTTCATGAGGTAAGGTTTATTAGTTCACCATTACTAGAGTCTAAACTTGAAGAACTATCCACTTTGGTTAGTTATATATATATTAATAAATAAATTAAAATAAATGCACTATAAAAGGTATATGGGTTCTATTCTTTTACAAATCATTATATTGACCAATGTGTTTAAGTGTAGGGAACTGAATTTTGTGTAGCTTCCTATCAACATAGGTAATTTCAATAAATAAATAAAGGATAGAGAGACACTTTCCATGTCTAATGTCGATTTTTAAGTCATAAAAAATAAATCTAAAACACCCTTTCAACAATAGTATCAAAAACCTATGGCACTCCAACAACCCTACATGAAACCATACAGTCAACAAGTCCTCCAACCACCAAAATTCCATCAAAGGAAGCCCTATGAGTAGCCTTCAACCATTTCAAAACCACTTAGGTAGAACCAAAAATACTCTAGGATTGATGAGTTGGGGAATGGGGTTAATTAGTTAAAAAATTCAATGGCAATCCTTTTTGAAATAATGACAAAAAATAGAAAATCTATCAGCTCAACCCATTCCAAATACCAAGGGTAATGTTAGTAGCTAATAATAAGGATTTCTAGATAGACTCACCCTATTATCAAATATGACCTCAAACCAAATTTGGAATAGTCGAGGTAAGCTAATGGGTAAGAGTAAAATAGACATTAAAAGAGTATGAATAAATCATAAAAACACTTACAAAAATAGAATAGGAAGAAAAATAGCTTCCACTACCTTTTCACTCAAGAATGGTCCAATATAAGAATATACAGGAGGAATAAATCCAAAGAAAAATTCCAGAAACCTTATAAAAGTATTAATTCAACATAAATATACTTTAATATCTCAAATATATTCCCAAATATGCTATAATACTTAATAAACTATGCAGTAAAAAGGTGACTTCATGGGAATGAGGGAGTATATTTGGGGAGAAAATTTTCAACCTTGATCATATCAAAACATCCAACCAAATTTCAAGATCTAGAGACATTTTTTATACCTTTTTTAATTAGATCTAGGTATCTTATAGATAAATTGTGTAATTTGGGAGATTATATTAATTTCATGCATTGTTTTTTTTACTTATTTACAAATGGGAGAGGTCAAAATAACAAGAGTGGTTATCTATTTACCCAAAAAAATCTATTATAATCTTAGATAAAGTTCTTGAAGATATTCTAGTTAGAGTAAAGAATTTGATCTTCCCATTTGATTTTTATGTGATAAATATGGAAGAGTACAGAAAAAAAAACTTTTTAATGTATTATTCTAGGAAGAACCTTCCTGAAAATAATAAATACAATCAAAAATTTCCACGGAGGAACTCTAAAAATGGATATTAGTGAGAACATTCCCCACTTTAATATTTTTTATTCTATGAAATATCAAAGGGAATAGGATTCAATTTTCACACTTTTACACTCTGAAGAGCCTAATATATTTGAGTAATATGGTATGTTATAAGGATTTTTTAGGTTGGGTAACTAATTAATATTTAACAATTCAATAAAATATTATTAGGAGAAACATTAAAATCATATGTAACCATCAGATTAAGTGGTGAATTTTTATTTATTTGATGGATTAAATTATTTATTTGATAATAAAGGATCTAATAATTCATCTCTTATACAATAATATAAGTATTTTGAAGTATTAATAAAAAATCTAGTATGATATTTAATCCATCCCCCAAATCTATAATTAAAACAATTTCACATGGATTTATAGTATTTTTTTTTAATAGAAGGAAACAAGTTATCGATAATTATTTCTTAAAAATTTTCTTCAAATAAAGAAAAAAAATTGATAAATATTTTCAGAAAAAAAATTAAGAGATATAGGTAAGATTTTAAGAGATATCCTTGGGCTTAGTCCAAAAAATTTCAAGTAGAAAATTCAGCTAGAAGGTGAGGAAAACCCAGTTAGAAAACCCCATAGGAGACTTAAACCAGCTATAATAAAAATAATTAAGAATTTTGTTAAAATATTTTAGAATCAGAAATTATCTACCCCATTTTGGACTCACAGTGGGTCATTCCCATTCATATAGTGCCTAAAAAATCTGAACTGACCATTATAAAGAATGAACTAAATGAATTAATTCCTATGAGATTCAAAAATATTTAGAGATTTTTCATATACTATATGAAACCAAATATGGTTAAAATAAAATACCATTTTACTATTCTATTTATTGACGAAATTATTAAAATATTATCAGGTAAAACACAGTACTTATTTTTAGATGGATTTTCAAGATATTTATTGGTGTTCATTACAACTGATGACCATGAAAAGACAAAATTCATTTTCCTTATAGTGCCTTATCATATAGGATAATTCTATTTGTAATTTTCAATAAACTTGATACATTTTAAAGATGCATGTTAACCATTTTTTTATTTAATTGATGACTTTATGGAAATATTTCTTAATGATTTCACTATACTTATAAATACTTTTGATCATTATTTATAAAATCTGGTGAAATACGTGAAAATGTAATGAAAATAATATTGTTTTTAATTTTGAAAAATGTTATGTCATTATAGAGAGATAAATTATTCTTGGACAAGTAATTTAAAAAAATTGATTGAGGCTGAAAAATCAAAAATTGAAGGTGTCAATGCAATACCGTACCTAACATATGTAAAACATGTTATATCCATTTTAGGACATGAATTATTTTACATGTGATTCATAAAATATTTTAGTAATATTTATTTTCCAATTTATATATTACACTTAAATTTTCGAAGTAAAATTTTGATGATCATTGTAATAAGATATTGTGTGAACTAACCACACCACCAGTTATGAAACCACCTAATTGAGAGCACCTATTTGAGTTTGTGTGTGATGATTTAAACCAAGATATTGGAGTTTTGTTATCTTATAAAATTTAATGAAGAAACCATGTCATTGAATATGATTTAGGAACATTAGATGTAGCTCAAAACCATTATACAACCACTAAAAATTTGTTTTAGAAATTGTTTTTTCATTCAATAAATTCATATTATATGTAGAGAATAATTATAAATGAAGTTTATAAAATGTTATGTATATGAAAAAGGATCTTAAATAGATAATTAAGGTATTTGTTTTATTATACAAGATATTAGAGTACATTTGACTATGCAGGGAAACAAAGTAAGGTACTCTTTATCTCATTTTTAAATCAAGGATACATGTTTGAAATTACACACCATAATTTTTATTATATAGTGTATTTTCTACCCTATTTCCTTAAAAAATTAATATCATTCATTTCCTGATATTTCAATTTCTATTTCATGTTATCCCTATTCTGTTATTTTATTATTACATTACCATTACCGTAAGCGTTTCTTGTCTCAAATGTTTACCCCATGAGAAATATTTCTTATTAAAAACCATTTTTTATTTAGAATAATTTATCTACTACCCATTTAATATTTTTATCATGATATTATCAACATTCATTGTATTTAATTTTTCATTTGAAATCATATCCTTCAAGGGGCTTTGAATTGAAAGTTTCTATGGTTGTAAGGGGGTTTTTGTCTCAAATTTAATTACATGAGACATGTTTGATATTTTTCATCATTATTACTTTTATATGGTGTATTCACTACCTTATTTATTTTATATATGAAATACTCCCATTTCATGATATTTTATTATCCATTTCATGATCTTCCCCTCAAGATTATTTGATTATTACATTATCAATACCTTAAGGGTTTCATCTCCAATCTCATTTTCAAATAGACATTTATTTTGAAGGATAATCCCTATGGGGAATTTGTATAATTTTCTCTATAAAATCCCTATAATTTTATTCTTATATTTTCATTATTTGTGTTTTAGTTATCTTCTATCTATTTTATTTCCCCCTTGGATAATTATTTACCCATTTTAAGGAAACCAACCTGACCTTTTCTTTTCATTCAAGAACATCCCTTTTTCTATGTCTATATTCATTGGATGATTTTTTTTAATGTCCTTATATATGCCTTAATAATTTATTAAGTTCATTTTCTAAATATTTACCTTATTTAAAAAAATTAAATAAATTTTAAAT
The DNA here is from genome assembly GCA_963277665.1 of Viscum album. Taxonomy (NCBI): domain Eukaryota; kingdom Viridiplantae; phylum Streptophyta; class Magnoliopsida; order Santalales; family Viscaceae; genus Viscum; species Viscum album. Next base: position 1,143,537,880 of record OY728139.1, on the reverse strand, counting down.
GTTTTTCATATGGTTTGTTTTCATCTAAGTATGAAAAACATCTATTTTTAACATTTTCTATGTAAACACATAATTCTATCAGCTTTATCATTTTATATGAAACTTTATATTTATGTTTTCATGGTTTATAAAATAAATTATTTTTTTCCTAGTTTCATAAAATATTTATTTTAAAATTCTTTCCAAATATCAAGGATATTTCTTATTTTCAAATTTATTTTTCTAACTTATAAAAAAATTCATTTAAGTCATTTTGATTTAATATATCTTATGCATGAACAAGGGTATTATTCAAATGATATTATCCATATTCTTTATTTGGATGTATTATGAAATTCTCTTTTTTATCATAGAAATGATATATCAATTATTTTTTTTATAGTCATTTAATGTTTATAAACCTAATATTTTTATAATGTATTCCCTTTAAGAATACCATCTTTTTCATTTCTTTAATTAAAGGGTATTGCACATGAGCCTCATCCCAATTAATGAGGACTCATCAAGTTCATCCAAGTGACCCGAGATCAAATTTGGGTGGAGAAATATTTTTGGGGCACCATAGCAGTATTGTAGTAGTACTATAGTAGGAACTATAGTTGGTACTGTTCGGTACTATAACAACCAAAACTATTCATCCATCTGAGCCTTCGGGCCACCAATTTTTTTCTTCGGGTCTTTAAAGGACTTTGGGACACCAAAGGCCTTTGGTAAAGTTGTCTTCCATGGCCTTCGGGGCACCTCAAGGCCTTCAAGCCACCCTAAGGCCTTCGGGAAACATGAAATTGCAGATGAAACTTGTGAGATTACAAGGGACAATGCTCCAGATAAATATTTAGAGCAGGCGCATTCATCAAAGCAAAAATAACCAAAATTGGAAGACTAAGAGGGTATGGAATTACTATCGGTACTAGGCTTGTGCATCTTTTCATAGGGAAGCTAGTTGACCAACATTGCGAAGGTGAAGTGCTGACATCAGGACATTTTCTGGGGAGGGGTAGTTCCAAGTTGTCTTGTTTGGTTGATTCCTCTAAGACCTACAGGCCATGTAATTGTCTTTTAATCCTTTGTTCATTATAAGGGTTCCATATTACCCCTTGAAAGGATTATTATCAAAAAATAAATAAATAATAAATTCTTAATTAAAGGGTATTCACTTAGATTCCATACATTTAATGGTTGGGGATGTTATTGAATTAATTGTATACCATTTATCTATATAGTGTAAATAATATATGCTCTATTATCATTATTGAAGGTTATTTACCTATAATTTTATTAAATACCTTTATATACCCATTTATTTTCTACAGGTATCATGTTATGATTTTGATGAAATTATAAAATTTTTCCTTATGTTATTCTATTTAAAAAGTATATGAAACATATTTTCTTTCCATGGGTTCTTTATGATAAATAATTCATTTCTTATGAAACACATATAAAAGGATTATTATGGGTGGGGTCCTATATTTCCATCCAATTAATTTTTTTAATTTTATATCATATTTGATAGTCAGGCATGGAAATAATGATTTTTCACATAGGTGTGGGAATAATGAGTTTGCTAACATTTTTAGGAATGGACATAATGTGTTTTTTCACATAGACATTGACATAATGATTTTTCTCATGATATTTTCCAATAATTATGGTTATTCCATATCTCCATTTTGTTTTCAATGTTATTCCACCTCTCTAAGTTTCTTTCTTTTTATGCTATGTAACATTCCATGTTTATGCCTCTATTTGAAGATATTGGAATCTTTTATTTTATGTCATAGAATATTACATGAATTTTGATTTATTTTATATTGGTTATAACATTAATTAAGCACTATTATTATACCCATTTTATCATATTACTCAACTATTAGAAAAATATTCTTTAACATCAGCATTTTAACATTGGTTCTTCAAGACCAATGTTAAAAGTCACTTTTTGGCATCGGTTTTTCAAATAACTAACATTAAAAATCAAATCCAAGTTGTAGATAATTTCTCAAGATTTAATTTTATAGGTTGTGGAGCTAAAAGGAACTTATGGATAAAAATTTATGGATTTCAGAAGTTGAACATTATAAGACATTATTTTTAACATCAGATTTTTTCAATAATTGACATTAAAAGTGACTTTTTTGGAATCTTTTTTTAAAAAAATGATGTTTAAAATAAAACAAAGTTGTGTATAATTTATCAAGATTATATTTGATGGGTCATGGAGCTAACATGTACTTATGGATCAAAATTTATGGACATCAAAAGTTAAAAATTATAAGACTTTATTTTTAACATCGGTTATTTTCAATAACCAACGTTAAAAGTCACTTGTTGGCATCATTTTTTCAAATAAATGACATGAAAAATAAAATCCAAGTTGTATATCATTTCTCAATATTTTATTTTACTGATCTTGGAGTTAAAACAGACTTATGGATCAAAAGTTATGGACAACAGAAGTTGAACATTATAAGGCTTAACTTTTAACATCATCTTTTTTAGTAACCGACGTTAAAAGTCACATTTTGGCATCAATTTTTCAAATAACCGACATTAAAAGTCACTTTCTCGAATCATTTTTTCAATAAATAACGTTAAAACTCCAACATGAGAATATTTTTAACATTGGTCATATATTTACCCGATGTTAAATGTAAATTTCAAATATGTGGGTTCGGTATTTCAATTTTTTCACAACACACATTTCTATTTTCAAAATCCTGCTAAAATTTTAATACATCACTACCATAAATATTTTCATTTACAATATATACATCCTAATACACTTTCTTTCAACATTTTCAACATCTTTGATATAATCAAAATTTCAAAAATTCTTCAATTGACGATTTGTACATGGTATGTATTCTCATCATTTAATTTCATTATTATTTTTTTACTTATCAAAAAATAATCTTGAAAATTTTAATTATGATGATGAATAATTCTTCTGATCAAGATAAAATGATAAAAAATCTGCATGAGATTCCTCTGCTAAGGTGAAAAATTCTTTATCAGTCACCATCTTCATTACTCCATGAGTTCTTTCTTAAAAAGAATTGAATGACAAACAACATATCGATTCAAAGGAAAAAAATAAAATAATTAAAATTAGGTTGAATCATTAAGTTTATTATTATTTGTGTTCATTTATTGTATAATTTTTTGTTCTTGTTTCTCATGCTTTTATTGAAGTGAGTTGTATCTATTGAAACTTAAAGAGGTGTAACTTACGATTACCATAACTTTTGATCTGTAATTCTGTTTTAGCTCCATGACCAGTAAAATTAAAGCCTGGGAAACCTAATATATTCCAATATTAATATTTTCAATGTTTTAATGTTGGTTTTTTCCAAAACCAAGATTAAAAATATTTTTTTTAAACGTACTTTTCATGTTGGTTTTTATCAAAAACCGACATTACAAACCATATAGAATTAGAATTTAGACATTAGTTTTCTAAAAAACAGATATTGAAAGCTCAATATTTTATTTTTTAACATTATTTTATAAAAACTAAAATCAAATACTGACAAATCCTCACATTCAGAATTAGTTTTTATAAAAACTGATACCAAATACCAATGAGGCCTGACTTTCTATGTCAGTTTATATGAAAATCGATGTTAAAGACCCCCGGGGGCCATGTTTCAACATCAGTTTTGTAAAAACCAACATCAAAAAATTATAATAACCATTTTTTTAATTGATATTTAGACATTGGTTTATAAAAAATGAAGTCAAAACATCAATTTTTAACATCTCTTTTATAGAAATCGATTAAAAAATAATGTCATAATGTAAAAAAAACGGACATGTAAAAACATTTTTCCACAAGTGTGCACACTTGTGATCATTGGAGTGTATCACTTACCCTTAATGGGTGTTTAAGATCAATCCTTTTCTTATGTTTCCATTTCCCCAGGTTATGAAGGAAATAAATACATATAATGTTTCTAAAATAGTAACTTGTATAAATAATTTGTGAGAGATGTTGAATGATTTTTATGGATTAATCAGTTTCTTATATAGTAGGAAAAATATTTTAGTTGAAAAAGGCTTTGGTTTTGTTAGTTAATTTTTTTTCCTAATTTTCTAAAACTCTAAACCTAAAATATAATGGGAATGATTTTAATTCAATGTTTACTTTATATTCATGTAATTGTGATTGTAATGTATGTTGGATTTTATATAGATCCTTTATTTCAAAACTTTCAAATAATTCATCCTTAATCTCTTTAATCCTTTCCTTCACCAGATTATAAATAAGCATGTCATCCATATAGGGAAGAAAGATGATGAAACTACCATCATAAAACACCTTTTAGTAATATAAATGATTATCATTTCTCTAAATTAACTTCCACTTTTCCATAAAGTCATTAAACTTCATGTTCCATAGAATTTACGCCTGTTTAAAACCGTAAAGAATCCACTTTATCTTGTACATAAGGTACTTATTTTGATTCTCCATGAAACTATCTGGATGCTCCATGTATATTTACTCATCAAAGTCCCCATAAAATAATGTTATCTTCACAACCAACTATTCCAAATCAAAACCCTCTATGGAAACCATACTAAGTACCATTCAGATAGTCATATATTTAACTACTGGTGATAAGATCATAGATAAATTTTTAACTTCTATTTATTGAAACCCCTTTATGACTAGTCATTCCCTATACCTCCATCTACCATTATATTCATCCTTCATCTAATACACTAATTTATTCTAAAGTACTTTATTCCCAGTAGTACTTCCTGATAGTGTCTATGTTCAGGATACATGGAGGGAATCAATATCATCCCTCAGGGAAACTCCCAAAAATTTCAGTCTCTCAAGTTTCTAGCCTATTTTGGTCTCTCAATATCTCAATCATTCATGAGTATCAGGTAATTAATATCACTATCATACATCTACACTTGATTCCTTACTCTATTAGACCTTTTCTATTATCCTTGTGGTTGTGCTTCTTTTGGTACTGTAACTTCTGTAGATTTATCCTATGAATCTCTTTATTATATATCTCTACCCCAAGCTCCTATATTCCTAGAGATTTTGACTACTTATAGTATTTTAAACACCATTATAACTTGAATCTAATCCATTATAATTTCCAAACGTTATAGTATTCCTAGTACTGAAATGATTCATAAACTCTTCCAATCATTTATAACTTATAGACATCTATTCAGTTGAACTTCAACTTGTGATGATACTTTTCTATCATTATAAACCTTGGATAAGTTTTGATCGTTCCATAGAATCACCTAATTAAATATGAAATTTCAACTTCTTACAACCTTTCGAGAGTTTTTATCACAGATTCAAAAACTAAAACCTTTATCTTTATTCCCATCAAAGTAACATGATCAAGGCTTCACCTATAGATTTTCCCTCTTCTTGGAATCAATGTAAATGTAATTGAGTGCACTAAATACATTAATATGGGTAAAATAAACCATTATTTTATACCAACATAACCCAATTAGTTCCTTCCACAATTAATAAGGGATGCTTTTATTGATCAAGTATATTTTATAATTAACTACTTCTTCCCATAATACCTTAGGGAAACCCATGTGAATTCTCAGACTCATTTCCTTTTTAATCAATATCTAATTCAAACTATCCTTGAATCCATTATGTTTCTAGGTAAATGGTATTTTATTATCAAACTATATTCCATTTTTTTAGTTGAATCACTAAAACTCGCTACTTATTTACTCCCCACCATTATAATACCTCAAACTCTTAAGTTTTCATTTGATCTCCTTTTACACCACAAATCTCCACTGGATGAAGTTTTTATATTCCTAATACTTTTTCTTAATGAAGAAAACTTGTGCCTGTCATGACACATCATCGATTAAGGTTACATATAATAGTGACCCTCTGTGAGAACAAACCATAGATGGCCACTATACATCTATATGAACCAACTATAGCTTTTGTTTCTTTAGTTCCTTGACTTTTCTTTGTAAGTATATCTTCTGTTAATTTCCAAAGATAAAATCTTCACATGTTTTTTTCTATATTATCTAATATTTATAAAACCTTTAGTGGTGAGTAAATTCATCTATTTCCCACTTAAGTTTCCAAGATGATCATGTAATAATTTTTCCAAAGTTACTTATTCTCCATGCATTGCAACTTATGACACTCCCATCAGGTACAATGTCACATCCAACTATCCAATAGATATTAAGTTCTTAATTAATCTCAGTATGTGTTGTATGTATTGAAACTTCTAAATAATTATGTTCCTAGTCCATATGGAAACATCACCTTTTCCAAAATATCAATAGTTTCATCATCTGCATGTTAAACCTTTCCAAATCTTCCTAAAGTGTAGTTCATTATACTCCCCTCTCATTTTTTGAGTGAAATGAAGCTCTAGAATATATAATCCAAGACTAAATTGATCTATAAGAAAAAATATTATACCGACCTTATATTCTGATACAAGATTCATATATCCACTTCTAGAAGCATATCATCCAGAATTCACTCTTATCTCATTCTAATCTTTCTTGAGGTGACCTTTCTTCCCAAAATTTCTACACATGGGTCCATATTTCAAAAAGTTAATTCTTCTCTATATTCTTCTTACTTAACCTTTCCTCTAACTCTTTTTAGATATAGGATATCTTGTACCATCCACACTATAATCATTTTTGAAAGATGTTTGGATCTCTTTTCAATGAATTTCCTCATTCAAGGTGAGGTCGCTAATTTCTGAAAATACAAATTCAGTCTTTTTTCTTGATTTTAACACCATGGTGACCATAATATCCTAAGACTTCAAGAATGATGAAATAAATAATAGTTCCTACTCTAGATCTTTAAAATTTACCTTTAATAAATCCAACTGACTTTGAATCATATTGAAGTTGTAGCACCCATTGAATTTAAAGGTGTGTTGTGATTTAATTTTTGGATTTTTTTATTACGTGTCTTGATGATTTTGAGTTTTTAAAGGGTTGTGGGGGTATCCAAGATCAGATTTTGGGGATAATAGGTTTCAATTTTATTACTTTATTCTATAGGTGGGTATTCAAAAAATGACACCCTATAATGACCCATACCTTATTCAACCCATAAATACATGATTTATAATAATAGTTGCACTTTCCTATATTTCTAGGATATTTTATGTCTAGAGTTTTAGATAATTAAGAAAAACATTACATAAAAAAGTAGAAATTCCCTCACAATATCCATTTTTCCTACAAAACAAGTTCTTTATAATTCCATACTTGATTTATTCATTTCCAATCTTCCATAGTCAAATATATATATAATAATAGTTCCTACTCTTCCTTAATCCCTATGAAAAAAACATTTTGAAAATGTGGAATGAGAAAAATAAATCTTATTAAGTTATGTAAAAATAAATAAATCTTGTTATTCTAATGAAAAACATGAAAACACATAGAGTTTTTACCATTTTTACATTATTCTTTCATCATATAAAATAAATCATATCCATATGGAAAACAAACTTTTTTCTCAAAGAAAACCTTTAAAACTTCTAATAGTAAAATATAAACCCTTTTAAACATCTTAGAGAATGATATTCATAACTCATGTTCACTAATGTTAGAAATAACTATATCCTAGTAAAATCCATAAGATAAACCTCTTCTATTAGCTCCATTCTTCTTACCTTTGAAAACAAGGAACATTACACAATGCATTTGAGAGCTATATCAAGCTCACACATATTATAAGCTATATGAGGCTTACCCATAATAATTTCTAATGTTTAATTACCATATCATGAGAAAAAAATTAATCTTTCACCTTTTCAACATAAATACCTTGAAAAAACTCTTTTAAACCCATAAGAAAATCTCTTTCCATTTTTATATAAAAATAGATAGAAATGTCCCTTTATTTTGAACATAAAGTTTTAAATAAATATTCATATAAATGAAAATTAATGATGGTGGTAAATTATGTTCATACCAAAAAAGTTAAAACAACGATTCCTTTCACACCTTTAGTAAAAGTACCTTGTTTAAAAATAGAAAAGAATATTCCTTTTTAAACCTTATAAATAAAGTAAAAGGTAGTTGAAAATGAACCATTATGTATCTTTAATTTTAAATAATATAATTCTTGAAACATTTTAATTAACATGGATATGGAGGAAAAATATAATAAAAACATTAAAACTTTTAAAATAAGGTTTTAAAGAGAAATCTCTTACCTTGAGTTCGACTCACCGTGTATGTTATTTAACTCCTATATAAAAAATTATATTAATTATTTACTTATTTAATAAACTTTTTATGTTCATTACATTATATTTATCCATTTTATGTCATTTATTATCATGTTTTATTTATTTACGTAATTAGTTAAGTATGTGTCATACTTTTTGAGGATGTTCGTTTCATAATCCCAAAATAGCTTCAGTAGGATGACCATGGTCAAAAGAGTCATTGTAGAATATTATCCAGAATATTAGTCATGAAATTATTATCATTTATATATATATAACAATTTATAACCATCCATGAACGGCGTACATGAAAAATGAATCACATCGCTTAATAGAGGTGGTAGTCCACACATACGCATGAATGACGTTATCATTTTTCAATGGATGGAAAGGTAAGAGAATATATGATATATTTTCTCTATAGAATGATAATTATTTCATTAATATAATATATATTAATTAAATCCATCATAATAACCATCCTAGTGATGTGATAATGAAAAACACAACACAACACTTCGTGGAGGTGGTATTTCACACGTACGCATGAGTGATGTTTTCATTTACATGGGATAGTAAAATAGATTAAAAAGGGTTTTACCATAATAATAATAAAATTTAAATATATTTAAGATACTAATGTTATTATTTCATTGTGTTTAAAGAATATTTTAAGTAGGTAGATCAATAAATAAACTTAAAGTAGGTTAGTTAGGAATTATACCTTCTCCTTAGATAACCTCTTTGTATTACACATTATGCCTTCTAGGTTTGCTATATTGGTGAGACCAGGATCACTAAGACATCGGTAGGGATGTTAGGGGGATATTTAGGTAGGTATTTGATGAACTATAGTGCTCAAAAGGTGTGATAAATAGAGGATATGAGGTTCTCTTTTATAAGTGAGGAGATGGGCACCCCTGGAATTACTTAAAGTATTAAATTAATATAAATTAATTTTCATGTTTATGTGGAACCAAATTGAAATATTTAGAATATAGGATTATCATGTGTTGAAATAATTCAATAAAATAAAATTTGGACAAGTTTAGATGATTTTTTTACCCAAATATGTCATTTTTAACCCCTCGTAATCCTTTTTAATAATTACTATGATATCAAAAAAAATCCCAATAAGAGTAAAGAAAGTTACTATGCAAGGATAAGTGAACCATAAGGGGAAAATGGTTGATATGATCATCCCTATCCCATTAAATTTATAAATGTAACATTTTTATGAATTTTAAATCATTAAATAAGTATCATTTAACATAACATTCAATTAAAGTCATTTTCGGAATTATTCATATATTTTGACTTTAATGACATCAAGATGGTAATGGAATTAGAATATAAACTTTTAAAAAATAAATAATATATTATATTTTTCTAAAAAATTCTTGGAATACAATAGTTCATCCAAATATTATTATTTTTAATATTTTTAATATCATTTACATAATTTTTCTTATGTTTTCATAAATTTTGAACCATTACAGCATAAATGTTTTAAGAAATTATAATAATTTTAAAAATTAAAAATAAATTATTAAAATAAAAATATATATATAAATAATTTTTATTGTGTATATTCATTGATAAGGTATATCTAAATTCATCCATATCATGACAACTTATTTAATATGTTATTTTTGACTTTTCTAGCCTTACACAAGCATTGTACAAGCATTTGGAGGAGTCACTTTTTAAATAACTCCAAAATTAATATATATATCCATAAAATCATAAAGAATAATTAATATGTATTAACCAAGTATAATAAAGACGTTTTATTTCTCAATTATTATCATAAGACATTAAATTTAACTTTTCCAATGTTATGCAAGCGCTGGGTTGGCATTGGTAATGATTTTAAAATTTATCACAGTAAAATTCTAATCCAAGTTAATGGAAAAATATTTGTATTATTTTTTTATTATATTATCATATATTATTATTTAAAAAAGTTTAATAAATTTTTATATCATAATGATGTCATAAAAGATATCATTTTTCATAAAAACTGTATTTTTTTACTATTCAACAAAAAAAATAAACTATTTTATAAAAATCTAAAAAAATCACTCTAAGTTAAATTTGAAATTATAAATCCAAAAATGAATCCCATTTTATCAAATTAAAAATATAAAATTTATAATTTAACTTTTAAATAAAACTATGTAATTTATGGAAAAAAATTAGTTAAAATAACCACGATTTCATTTTTCAAATTAAAACCACAATTTTGTTATTTACCTTGATAAAATGATTTATGAAACATAAATCTAAAAATTTAACATAAATTTATATTTATAAGATTTGTAATAATTTCATGATTATTTAAACAAATCAAAGTAAAAACCATGTTAAAATAAATATCTAACCTTTAAATATAACACACTTTAAGTTATGAAATAAACATAAAAATTTTAAACGTATAATGGGTATATAATATTATTATATGTTATCCTTAATTACAAGAAATAAATATATATATATATATATATATAATATAAAATATGGAATCATGAAACCATATAGGCTAATGGTAGGAATCGCGCCATTGTCACCCTTCGGTCATGGGTTCGTGCCACACAGCCTTGTCGGACACAACAAGTTATTGATTTATTCAATGGGATTCCCTTTTATATAGAAGAAAATTTTTTAATAAATAAAATCCCATTATGATTGAAAAACATATTCATTCATAAATATTTTTATGTTTCATTCTCCCCCACTTAAATAAATTTTATCCTTACAATTTTATCTTGACCTTGAAAAATAAAGATTTAAAACATTTCCAAGATCAATTTTAATAAGTGAAAAGGGGATTTGAAAATAATAATCTAAAAAAACCAGAAATGGAACCCTTAAAAATACTTAAATTGTTTCCAGAGCAAATTTTAATTAAACTATAAAACATACGATCATGAAAGGAAAAATAATTTTATTAAAATCCCACATCATAAAAAAGTAATAATAAAACTTCCCTTTGAATAGAAGAGAAGGGAAATATGAAGGTCACCTCTAATAACAAAAAATAAAGCTCCCACATGAGTACAAAATTGGATGGAAGTGAAAATATGGACATGGAGGAAAAATATTAACTAAAATGGAAGGGAATTATTCTCAAAAGTGTTATATTTTTAAGAGAAAAAGGTTCATCAGGGACTAAGATTCGAATTTAACATAATACTTTTCCAAAAGAGAGTACAGAAAATTAATTCATCATAAGTGATCATAAAGGGTAAATAATTCTCATTTTCAAGATCCTTTACCAATATTTGAGGTATTATTTTACCATCACGGTAGAGAATACGATAAAATATTCTTACTTGATTTCTTCACATCTATAAGCACGATTTATTTTTTAGTTGTGTGCTTATAATAGTTTACACCTCTATTTTATGCCATATTCCAAATGATTAATACCCAATATGATACATTCTCATGAAATTTAGCTTCAAATTGATCATGATATCCACAAAAGAGTGATAATATATTCCTTTTATATTTATTAAAACCAAAATGATTAGTATAATATAATATAATACCCAAATGAATGAACCTACATAAATATCTAAAATTTCAATAATAATACCCAAATATAAACCTAAATTATTCCATAAAAATGTAACTATAAAACTCTTAAAAAATATACCTAACTAAATTAAAAACTAAATATTAGAATGATTTGATCGCATATTCTTCTAAAATCAAATAAAAAAACACTAGATATAACATCCTAGTTAAGGTATGTTCTCTTTTAATGTTTAATAGGTTTTAATTCGGGTTTGGGGGTTGTCATAGGTGATTTGGGAGTTTTATAAAGGGACTTAGGCAGAACACTAGCTACATGAGCCAGTTCATGTAGTTATTAATACATTCAAAACATGAATTACTCCTTGGAAGAATCAATGATTTCCGCTCCAGACATGAAAAACATTTATGATGTTAATTTTATATTCATGTTGTGAAATTTTATTTGGGATTTTATGATGAGGTGACACATTTTTTGGCACAATTTCATCCTGAAGGTTCACTTCGTCAATTGGTAATTCATTTCATGAAATTTTTCTATCCAATGGGATTTATATGTGTTTAGAACCTAACTATCTTCACATTAACCATCCTCTTATATTCCTTGAATAATAGGGCTACTCAAGCTGATTTTGGGTGAATTTATACCTTCTAGTCTTATCCTATTGTCACATTGATCTTCCAGTTGGTTAGTTTCTCCTCATTTAGAGAGTGTGATCATTCTCTCTTCTATTCCTTCTTGGGATATTGGTTTAGAAGCAATTTTGGGATATGTTATTGGATTCTATTGATCAATATGTGATCTATCTAGATCCTTTGTGGATTCAACTATGCGATTTTCTTCTGAAGGTTGTTTCTTATGTTTGTTGTGGTGGGAACGTGAGATTCTTGAGGTATGTGTTGATATAAATTCTCCATCAACCCTTTATCTATAAAATTCAATTATAATATGTGATAATAAATTTTAGGGCCTCCATTCATTACAATTTCTTTCTCTTCCCTTTTCTGGTGTGTGTGGTTCCCATTGTGGGTGGTGTGAGACCCATGCTTGAGGTAGGTCATTCCATATCTAATCTATGTTCTATGAATTTTTGATGCTTTTTCTTTTATAAATGGATTTCTAAATGAACTGTAATGATATTTTAAATGATTTATTTGTGTGTATAAAATAATTTTTGAGAAAATATGGTTTTTCCCATTGTTTATGAAAAAGAAAGGTGATTTTTAAATCATTTTCAATTTGGTTTTCAAAGCATGTCTTTGATGAATTAAAGGATTGTTTATAATTATTTGTGAAATATGAAATCTCTTTGAAATTGATTTGATATATGCTTCACATGGGAGACTTGGGTACTTAGGTGGAAGGTGTATTACTAGGCCTCATCTATCATTATTGTAGGGGGTTCACTTTATGTGGTTCTCCTCCATTCCTAGATTATATAAGTATTGGATCTAGGAACATGATTGGTATTGTAAGGGGTTTACTTTCTGGGATGTTTTACTATTTTCTAGACTTTAATGCATGGCCTCTAGGGGCTTGAGTATGCTCTAGTATTTGATTTAGATTTGGGTATGACTAAACTAGATATCCTAATATTATGTTATCCTAGGGGTGTTTACCATTGTGTTTTAGCTTGTACTGTTTGTATTTGATTTGATGTGATGCTCACTTTGATAAATGTAACTGGTTATTTTAAAAATTATTTGAAACTTTTTTACCTTGATTTGTTTTAGAGATATGGAAAAGGGGTAAATGTTTTACCATTATTTTGATATAAAATTGTTTAACTACTTATTAAGACTTATTTTATTTTTGATGTGATTATATTGATACTATTATACAAAGACTTGATATGGACCACCTGATTGGGATACTACTGAGCCTATATATCTCACACCTCGTACACTCCCTTTTGATTTTTTAGACCTTGTATTGTCTTCTAATGCGGGAAATGGAAAGGCACCCTAGTGAGGTAGTGATTTTTCTATTATCTAGGTATGGGTAGATAATGGTTAGGTAGTGGGATTTGGTATACACAAATCATATAGAGTATTTTTTTCAAATTTTAGTTTTCTTTATTAGTTTTGTTGGACATATAATTTTGGTTTTTGATCTGGCTACTTTTAGGTTGTATCACTTATTTTATCATTATTTGATTATGGTATATTTATTTTATGATTTTATATGTGTGTGTGTGTGTGTTTGTGTTTAATTTATCTTGTTTCGGGTTGGGAGAAATTATACCTTATGGTTGTTTCTCGATACTCGAGTCCTAGTCGCCAACCCGTGGGGATCGATAACACCCTTCAGGTCTTAACATAGTCTGGTTCGAAGCCTAGTTGGATGGGTATCCAGGCCGAGATGTGACAATTTGGTATCAAAGGGGGTTTTACTCAATTTTTCTTGTCTTAGGACATCTGGTATATAGAAGATGGGATTTTCGGGACTTGATAGGTAGGTTGTGGTGAGTGCTTAGAAAACTCTTCTTGTGATAAGATTTAAGCTACCATGGGATGTTGGGATGTGTGTCTCTTGTATTAGAATATAGAAAATATGTCTCCAAGATATTTTGGGTGAATCTAAGGGTTCTTCGGGATGGTGCAGTGAGATATTCTCCCCAAGGTAATCCTCCTTTAGATCAAAATCTATTAGAAGCTATCATACAGGTAGTTTATATCATGGAGTAGAATGTACCATGGCCTTATAACCAAGATATTGAGGAAAAACTATGAACTAGGGGAGAAATGGATTGATCTCAAGAGTTCATACATGATAAGCACTCATCTATTAAGGGTATGAATGAACCCTGTGAGTTGGAGGAATGAATATACATAATTGATCAAGTCTTGACTTCTAGGATACACCTAAGGCTATCAAGGTGAAATGTGCTACATTCAAGATCAATGGTCCTAGAAAGAAGTGGTGGGATTCCATGGTGTAGGAAACTAACATCTGGGATTGGATTGGAAGGGTTTCAAGACCCTCTTCTTTTATTAGTTTAGTAAATAGTTTCTAATTATAATGAAGTCTCTAGAGTTCCTCTCTTTTTAGTAGGCAGAGCGCTCAGTGTTGGAGTACACTAACCATTTTATGATTCTTGTTTATTTTGATCCAGAGGTGGTAATGAGTGATCATATTAAAGCTTGGAAATACTTATAGGATTTGTGACTAGACATTTGATCATGTTTATATATATTTAAGCATTAAACCGATGATAATATTAAACACAAGGTTATGTTGAAAAAAATTGACATGGCAGGAAAGATTAGATCATTTGTCCCTTTTATTCCACCTAGTGGAAGCTTTAGTGGCATACAATAAAATAAGAGGAAGTGGAAAGATAATATAAAGGGTGGTGAAGGTAGTTCTAGCTATCATGACTCCTATGCACCATCATTAAAATCTAGCATTGTTCCCCTAACATTCTATCAATTTAGAAAGGTAGGGAATACCTAACATTATTTTCCCACATCCATGAAGATTTTAAGATCTTGTGGCTATCAAGGCCATATATAGAGATTCTACCAACCTTAATTTATACCCTATTATGTTCAGTGGTATTCAACTCCAAAGTCCATTGTTTCATAGTCATAAGATTCAAATTCCATAGGCCTCTGGCCATAGACCTCATGAGTAAAGTGTAAAATCCTAGGTTTTTTGCATATTGGAATTTCTCAACTTTTTTTGAATTTTTAATTTTTGTGGTTAGATTAACTCTTATCTTGATCTTAGGAACCTAATTATAGGATTTTTATTGACCCAAATCCTTTTTTTATATTATTTTTATGTTCCTTCAAGTGCCTCGAGGTTTCAGATGAGTTTTGAGTGCATTATACCCCATAAACTCAGTTTTGAGAAAGTGTAGTAGAAGCCTACAATTATATTTAACCATGTGGAATCCCATGAGTAGCTGGGTGGCCTGCTATATGTATTAAACATGGTTTTCCAAACCATGAAGGTGGGGTAACATGTCCATGTGAGTCCTCTATTGTTTTTAATAGAGGGGAATTGCATGACCTGTACATGGTTTGGAAAACCGTGAACCTATCTTGTGCATGTGTGGTGATTTGATAGTGGGAACATCATGGTTGTTTCATGGTTAACTAAACAATGTGGGTCATTTATTTTGTCGAAATGACCAAAATTTCCCACCCTTATATTTAGGTTTTCTCTTCCCTTTCTCCTCCCTTTATCCTCCATTCCACCACATACATAGAGGGGAGCTCCCATTTCATTCCTCCCTTAGGATTTGAGACACCTTCATTATCTCAGCTCCAATTCAAACACCATTGTTCGTGTTAGAAGATCATAAATAAGTCATTCAATTCACTTGCTTCCCTTATTTTGTAATCTTTCCATACAAAGTGATAAATCCTTGTGATCTTTTTTCCTTATATTCAGGTCATTCATATAAAATGTCTATTTCTCTTGTTTCAATTCGAGTTGGAGGCTTATATCAGGAAATAATGTGACTACAAGTATATAGTAGGTGGGGGATATATTTATCCTTTATTTTAAAGGTGTTTTGGGGGTGCATTCTATATAATCCCATGAAGATATTCCATTAAAGACCCCTGATAATTAAATTATTACTTTTAAATTATTTAAATGGTTCCATGGGATTCCATTGGTTATTCTAAATCTCTATTATGCATGAAAATCCTAGTAAGGGGCTTTGGAACACTTGGGCAGTTTAGGTCGAGTGTGTATTTTAAATTAATTAAATTGTTTATATTGATTGAATTACTTCCGTGGGAATGTGATGAGCTTGGCCCAAGGAGTGAGTTTATGTTGATCACCTGGATTGAGGTGACATAGTTCATTAGGTTGGGATTGGCCCAAGGCTTGGGGTGATTATGATCACCAGGTTGAGGCAGCATGGTCTTCGAATTAAAGAAAAGTGGTCATCAGGTTTAGGGAATGTCTCTTAGAACTTGAGATGGTGTTGACCATCAGGACTTAGTGACATGGTCGCAGGGGAAGAAGGTTTCAAATGATGTAGCTTAGGTTTTTAGTTGATTTCCACTCACCATTTTTTTCCAATGCACTATAAGATTCATATAAACATAGATATAACTCATTTGATGTGGTTTTGACCACTAGTTGTGTGTGGAGGCCTCCGTAGATATTGTGGCTTAAGTGATGGTGCTGACCATCAGTTATGTTAGAGGTGTTCATCATAGAAATAAATGTCGACAGTGATAGTCCATCAGGTGATAGTTTTAATACCATCGGTTTTGGGATGAGGCACATTGTTATACTAGAGGCCTATGATCCAGGACTATAGGAGGACAAATATCTTCATGCCTTGGGACATGGACTTTTGAGACAATAATGATTATTATTATTAGAGGATGGATATCATCATGCCTTGGGATGTTAGGCTATTGAGCTGAAGGGGACTTAAGAGTGGAGGTATGAGGGAACTGGAATATATTTCTTAAGTGTTTTGTTAGGATGATGGATGTTTTATTGATGGCATGAGGTTTCGGGTGACATTTATGGGTGGAACCTAAGGGTTCAAAGATATGATCTTCGTTAGGGTATACCTTGGGTGATAATCCATGGATCCTCACCACTAAATATATATATATGTGTGTGTGTGTGTATATATGTATACATGTTCTGTATTCCATATATATATATATATCTGTGTGTGTGTGTGTTTGGAGACGTATTCAAACTTATACTAGTAATGGATGAAGTAAGTAACACTTATATGTGGCTATTGAGAACAAGGGAAGTGGTTTAATTAATAAATTTTTGTGCATTAAATTTTATTTATATTTGGAATAAACCTACATAATTATAGATGTAAGACAGTCACATATAAGTGGTGGCTTGATGAGTTCATTATCACACCCTATACGGGCCCTTCGGGATGCATGCTGACTTTATATCTATGAGATCGGGTAAGAGATCAGGCTTGGGAGATGGACCTTAGGGATCAAGTTATACTTTTTTCATGGGATAGATGGAAAGGGACCAGGTGGTTCTTGCATCGAGCTAGAGTTTCCTTTTGAGCTTTTTTATATATGTATGTGTTGTTATGGTCATCCAAAGGTGACCTTGTTTATCTTTTTTGTATGAACATGCATGTTTATCATCTAAAAATAGCATTCATCCTTTGGTATTGTTTATTTTTTATTCTACTACTATTTATTTATAATTTCTTTGATTTTATTTTTTTTATGTTGTTGTGGTCTTTCTTCTACTATGTTATATACATATGGACTAATATTATTATCACCACTAAAGGGTATAGTCTCCCCACTATTACCTCATCAAACCCTCACTGATAATCAGTATCCTTTGGTGTATGAGTATTTGTGCCTAATTCCAAGTGGAAAACTAGCCCAGAGCACTATTTTAAGTGGATTCTAGTCAGGACATTATAAATGGTATCAATGGAGTTTTATTTTCCTTTTTGGTCTTACAATTTGTTCTATGGTAGGTTGGAGACTTGGGTGTAGTCATAACTAGGTTAATAGCTCATGTTTGGGTGCCTATAACCCCATGAACAGGGGACATACTAGGATTCTAGGGTGGGAAATTAATGTTCTTCATTTCACTTTTACAATTGATTGATTTCTGCCTTGAGTGGCGCACATGGGTGTGATGTTTATCTATTTTGTGGTTTTGACTCTTGGCTCGGTATGTAAAGGGGGGTTGATTATGCATCATGGTAGGCACATAGGATAACATGATATATGTATGTGCCTTTGAATAATTTCTTGAAACCTAGAATATTCTAAGAGGGTTTGGACTATTTATAGTGTTAATAAAGATGCTAAATAGTGTTTTCTTGTATAGCCTTTTTGTTGGCATTCTACTCACTCAACCTGGATATGTGGTTCCCAGTGATACTTATATGTGATATATGGTCTTGAACTTGATGAGGGTAGGTAGGGATGGAAAAGGGGGTGAATTTTTTAAAGTTTCAAAAAATAAGTTAAATAGTGTTTTCCCATATAGCCTCTTTGGTGGGATTCTAATCAGCTACCATAGATTGATGATACATGTTGTGGATGTCTGACTCTACTATGGGTAGTCAAGATGCTATGAGGTTGTATTATATGTGATTATTGACTCCAATGGGGGTATTAATAGGGTTATGAGGTCATATAATACTTGATAACTATCCCTAATATGGGTATGTAAGGGTCCATGAGGTCGGATGTCTTGTAACATGGTGCGGTAGGGGAGTGTAAAGGTGGTGAGTTATGCTTCCAGTTACATATTTCTCTATTTATGATATTTTAATATATATTATTATGTATATTTGAACATTGTGATTGGTATTAAATGATATTCCACCTAGATAGCTTTTGGTGGTGTGTTAGGAGGGTGGTGACATGGTGTCGCTATAGCATGCATGGGATAAGACACCCGAGGGTCGAGATGAGGTCATGGAGGGTTGGGATGATCATGAGATATAGGTACAGACTTTAATACAGGTGTGGTATCTACATCATATGGTATACTTTGGTCCATGGTTACATAATAAGCTTAAGGTGACCTTGGTTTGGGTTATATAGGGTATTGACTAAGGATCTCAAGAAGCTAATCCATCTATGGCGTACTTGACTTGAGAGTTTTAGTCTTAGCACCGTCCTTTATTTCAGGGTGAGGGTGGAACATAGGTAGTATATAAATAGATCGAGTTAGTCGATACTATCTTTGACCAACTTGAGACACCCCTAGGGAAGAGGTTAAAGCTGGATACCTATATGCTTAGAAGACTGGAAAAGTGCTAGTGGGATGTATAGGTTTAGGCGGGCATACATGAGGAATTGGATTGGAAGGATTTAGAGGCTAGGTTCTTTGAGAACTTATTCCTAGAGATGTTTATGGAGGATAGATCCTATGATTTCATGAATCTATATTATGGGGATACATCTTTCAGGGGATATATGGAGAACTTCACATACCTATCCTATTTTTCACATGCTATGGTGGGCAATGACATCACCAGGGTACGGTGTTTTAAGGATGGTTTGCAGCATGCCATCAAGGTGAAGGTGAATATATTTAGGTTGAATTATTTCTCTGAGGAATTAAATTAGGCACTGATAGCCTAGGTAAATTTTATGGATTATTCCTATTCGAGTCAGGTGATTGTGTCAGGTGGGCTGAGTGGTGATACTTTTAGTAGAAGTAAGTGGGTACATGAGGAGTCTCAATAGGGTAGTCAGGCTGTAGATCTATGTATACAACTGAGGAGGGGTTATTCAGCAATGTTCTTATAGTGTGGTTAGTTGGGGTATGATTGGTCCCAGTGTGATCAGATTCTAACGAAGTAATGAGCTTGTGGCTAGATGGGACATTTGGAGAGGTTCTATAGGAAGCCTTTTAGGATAGCTGGGAGCTAGGGATCGGGTCAGACTCATGGATCTAAGGTAGGACCAAGAGAGGTACAAGGTGTTCATATCCGATATTCATCTACACATGTAGGTTATCGAAGATATAGAGAGACACAGTAGTGGGTTCGGTGGCAGGTAGTTGGTGCAGCTCCATAGGGAGGCCAGGCCTCAGGTAGTTGGGTTTCTGGCTAGGTGCACATAGTTAAGATGCCATGTGCAGAGTAGGTCAGGGAGTCAATGATAATTGGAGGTATTTATTGGGCATGATCGAGTTTTATTTTTTTTGTTTTCATGGTTAATTTTAGGTCACAAGGTTCATGTGTATTGTTTTTGGACTAACCTGGCACCGGTTAGTAGGTTGGAATCAGTTATGATGCATGATGTATATATATATATATGAGGTGTGTAGGCACTAAGATTTATTGTGGGAATTGATGCAATGTGTGTTTTATATGAGGTGTGTATTCATCAGTACTATGTTGATTAATAATATATATATATATATATGTATTTATGATGTGAGGCTATTTTGGGCATCTATTGTGATGAAAAATGTATGGTCATCTTGTGAGATGTGGGTTATTATGAGTGTCATGTATAGCACGTGTAATTATGGGCATATAATGAGATGCAGGACTTGATGGGTGTTAGGTATGAAATATGCATGAATTGAGAAACTAATAAGGTGTAGGAATGATGATGTGTCATGGGAAGACTTTTGAGTCTGGGATGGTTGGTGGAACCATTGGGATGTTTGAATTTTGGGTTGGGAAGCAATCGGGTAGGTAGTTCCTAAGGTGGGGAGTACCACATAGGGAAATGATCTGAGACTGTATGATCAGGGTATACCAAGTTGATTTAGATGAGATGTGTATGTTAGGTACCATATTTGGGTAAATATTGATAACTTAGGGAAGACCTATGTTAAGATGGGGAGATTTTAACATCTTGGATCGAAATTCCTCAACTTTTTTGAATTTTTGAGTTTTGTGATTGGAATAACTCTTCTCTTGATCTTCAGAACCAAATTTTGGGAGTTATATTAACCCAAGTAATTTTTTTAGATAATTTTTAAGGCCTAACAAATAACTAGAGGTTTTTAATGATTTTCATGTGCCTCGGACCCTAGAAACTCTATTTTGGGAAATCAAGACAGAGGCACATGGTTAGATTTTACCATGCAGCCTCCCATGAGTAATTGTTCAGACTACCCTATATTGTGGAAATGATTTGTAAAACCATTTAGATAAGGGTACACATTCATGTGATACCTCTTTAGTTTTAAATAGAGGGGAATCACATGGTCAGTGCACAGTTTGGAAAATCATGCACCTAGCATGTGTGAGTGTGGTGCCTGGACAGTGGGCACCACACGGTTGGTGCACGGTTAGCCAATCCATGTGGTCAAATCATGTGGGTCATTTATTTGGGCTAAATGAACAAAATTACCCTCCCTTTTATTTAGTTTTTTGCTTCCCTTTATCCTCCATTCCACCTCACACACAGAGGGGAGCTCCCATTTCCTTCCTCCCTCAAGCTTTGGGAAACCTTTTCCATCTGAGCTCTGATTCAAACATTATCAGTTTTGTTGGAAGTGTATCAGTAATTCCTTCAGTAATATTTCATCCCTTATTTTGTTATATTTACATATAGAGTGTTAAATTCATGTGACCTCTTTTTCCTTGTTTTCATAGATTTCATCTAAAATACTGATTTCTCTCATTTCATCTTGAGTTAGAGGTTGATATTAGATAAGCAAGCACCTGCAAGTATAACATAGGTGTTGCCTAGATTTATCTTTAATTTTATGGGTGTTTTGGGGCTTTTTTATATAAAACCATGAGTATATTCCATGAGATACCCCTAATAATTAAATTCTTTCTTTTAAATTATTTAAATGATATCTTTGGGTATTCCCTATTTCTATTATGCATGATAAGATTAGTAAGGTTCTTTGGAAAACTTGGTAAGTTTAGGTTGGGTGTGTATTTTAAAATAATTAAAAATTTTATATTGATTGAATTGGCTTAATGGGAACATGATGGGTTTGGGTTGAATATTGAGGTGATTTTGATCACCTTGATTGTGATGAAGTGGTTTGTTGGGTTGGGCTCAGCTCGAGGCTTAGGGTGATAATGATCACTAAGTTTAGGTGGCATGGTCATCGAATTGAGGTGATGAGGTCATCAGTTTGAGGTCATGGATCTCAGAACTTGAGATAGTGTTGACCATCAAGACTTAGTGACATGTTCGCAGGGCCACAAGATATCGGATGATGTGTCTTAGGTTTTTTTGTGATTTTTTATCATGGGTGTTGTCTGAAAAACTGTTGAATTGATGTGTACATAGATAGGACTCAGTTGAGGTGGTGTTTACCAATAATTGTGGGTAGAGGCCTCTGTAATATTTTTAGATTATGTGATGGTATTGACCATAATTTTGTTGGAGTTTATCACCATATAAATCCATGTAGATGGTGATAGATCATTGAGTGATGGTTTTTAGACCATCAATTGGGGGCTGAGGCTCATCATTATACTTGAGGCCGATGGGTTAGGACTGTGGGAGTATGAATATCATCGTGCCTCAGGATGTCAGTTTTTGAGATAACAGTGATTATTATTATTGGAGGATGGATATCATTATGCCTTGGGATTTCAATCTATTGAGTTAATATGGACTTTAGAGTATAGGTCCAAGGGACATGGTACATATTTCTTGGGCATATTGTTAGAACTTCAGATGTTTGATTTTTGGAATGAGGTGTCGGGTGACATGTTATGTGTGTGACAAATATAAATAATAGGTAATGATCATGTAAGATGGGATACATGAACATGTTGGCGGTGGCATATTGAGTTCATTCTCATAGCCTACATGGGCTCTTTAGGATTTTTGTAGACTTTATGTTTCTGAGATCATGTAAGGGATTAGGCTCGAGAGTTGGACCATAGTGATGGAGTTGTACCTTTTTCATGGGATGCATGGATAGGGACTAGGTGGTTCTTGTTTCAAGTTGGAGTTTCCTTTTGAGATTTTTTATATATGTGTGTACTGTTATGGTTTTCTATGGGAGACATTGTTTATCTATTTTTTATGACTAGGAATGTTTATCATCTACAAATGGTATTCAACCTTTGGTCTTGTTTATTTATTATTTTTCTACTGTTTATTTATGCTTATACTGATTTTATTGTTTATTATGATGTTGTGGTATTTCTTCCATTATGTTATATACATATGTACCACTATCATTATCACCGTTATAGGGTATATTATACCCACTATTACCTTATCATACCCTCACTACTAGTCGGAAACCTTTGGCATATGTAGAGGTGTGCCTAAGACCAAGTGGGAAACTATCCCAGAGCATCTTTTTAAGTGGACTTTGGGTTGGGATGTTATACAAAGAACCTTCACACAGGGGGAGAGTTTTTAATAGGATATGATGTGGGTCTTTCTATAGTGATAGGTACCAAATTTTTTTCATCTTTAATAAAAAAATTATTTTATTAGAGACAGGTGTCTTGCACTACTTTATATCTGCCCATTTTGTTGAAGTGATGAAGCATCCAATGGATATCATGTATTTTTTATGGTGTTATATATGCCTCTTGTAAAGAGGAAATATTATGGGGGTTTCTCTATTTTTCTCTATTGATTGGTTTTGTGGAGTTATTTTGGGATTTCTTAGTTCTCGATATTGATCTGTTCGATGTCACCGTCAGGATGGATTGGCTAGTGACTCATCATCCTAAGATTTATTATTATCATAATTGTGATTTATTCTGTACTTCTAATGGAAGATATTAGGTGTTCCAGGGAGATTAGAACCTGAGGTCCAGTCGTGTAGGTACTTCCCACCCAAATCTCAAGAGTTTTTTGTCTTCCATTACAATGAAGCTCGATGATTTTTCACCTCTTTTTGATATTCCTTTGGTTTTTTTAGAATTTATTGATATGTTCCCTAAGGGGGTTGAGTTTATGATTGACCTAGTATGAGGTACGCATCCAATTTCTATACCCTCTTATCTTAAGGCACTAGCTTAGCAGAAAGATCACAAGAACCAGTTAGATGACTTTCTTGAGAAGGGCTTTATTCATCCCAGTGTTTCACCTTGGGAAGCCCCATTCTCTTTTCCAATAAGGCTAATATTTATTTTGATATTTTTATATACTATCAGAATTTGAATTGGGTGACTGTTAAGAATAAATACCTTTCTTACCATGTGGATGACATAGTCGTTCAATTAAAAGGGGAGAATTTGTTTTCAAAAATAGATCTTCAGTCGAGTTATCATTATCTCAAGGTTTGGGTGTCTCATATCTCGAAGACTACTTTCAGAAGTAGGTATATACATTATGAATATATTGTAATGTATTGTTTCTAGGATAACACTCCTGTAGTTTTATTTATTTGATGAATAAGATATTCCAACAGTATCTCAACAGATTATCATGGTGTTTTTAGTTGATATCCTGGTTTGTTTGAGATTAGAGTGTGAGCATGAGTGTTGTCTGAATTTGGTTTTGGAAATCATAAGGATTCACTTCTTTTATGGTAATATTTTGAAATGTAATTTTTGGATCCAATAAGTGAAGTTCTTGGTACATATGATTTCAAAACATGGTCTCTTAGTAGATCCTAAAAAGGTGAAGGTTGTCATGTCATGGGAAGAACCATGGAATGTCTTCGAGATATGGGGATTCCTATGTTGAGATGGATACTATTAGTAGTTTATTAATGATTTTTCAAAGTTATAATCACCTTTTATTTCTATTACAAAGAAAGGGGTGAAATTAAATTTGTATTCTAAGTGGAACACTTCTTTTAATGAGTTAAAAAATCTTCTAACATCAGCTTCTATTCTAATATTTCTTGATCTTGGTAAGGGGTATGTGGTATATGGTGATTCTTTTGGAACTATTCTAGGTTATTTTCTTATATAGGATAATCACACTATTTCCTATATCTCTTTTCATCTTTTTCCACATGATAACAATTACCCCACTCATGATTTGGAGATTTTTGTTGTTATATTCAAGGCACAATCTTTTTAGAGAAAGGTTAATGGTCTTTTCTGATCATAATATTTTGAGCTATATAGTTTCTTAAAAGTACCTAAATTTCTGATAGATATGGTGGATGGAATATCTCTAGATGATCAACATAGATATCAACATCATCTATACCATGGGGGAGGGTAATGTCATCATTGACGCTCTCAGTAGGAAAGTTCCTCCACGGGATGTCTTAGAATCGAAGGAGTGGAACCTTATGGGAATTTATTCTCAATTTCATCTATCTGCATAGAAGAATGATTCAAGTATAGATCTGAACATTTTTTAGTTATCATCATCTCTACTTGAGTTTATTCTATAGGACCAGTATCATGGTGATGATTTCATAGGAATCAGGGAAACCTTATATGTTGGGGAGATTGTTTCTAATTGGTATCTCCTTTATGAGGGTATTATATATTTTGGGAATTGGTTTTTTATCCCATCATCCATCTATAATTAAGTGTTACATAGTTTTCATGGTTATTTGTGTTTTTTTTCACCCTAGAACTGTAAATATGTATTATTATATGAGATGGAATTTATAGTGGCTCAGTATGAAGCGTAACATTGCTAATTATGTGTCTCACTGTTACACTTACCAGCATATAAAGAAAATGCACCTATACCCATTTGATCTTCTCCAACCTCTTTTAGTGTCGGTTTTGAAATGGGATGAGGTGTCTATGGACTTCATTTTTTGATTTCCATAGACTCCCTAAGGAAATAATGTTATCTAGGAGGTAATCGATCGGTTGAAGATATGAACTCATTTTATTCTGATCAGGGACACCACCAAGATTAAAGATTTTGGTAAGCTATATATATAGTATATTATGAGGTTTTATGGGGTTCTCTATATCATTATCTCAAATAGATATCTTGGTTTTACTTATAGATTATATAAGAGACTCCAAGAGGTGATGGGGACTTAGGTCAAATTGAGTAAATCATACCATCTATAGATAGATGTTTAGATCGGGCATGCTAATCAAATTCTAGAGGATATGATTTGTGCCTTTATCTTGTATTTTGGTGGATCATAGGATTATCATTTGGGACTAGTCTAGTTCACTTTTAATAATAGTTACCAGACTTTGATCAGAATGTATCCCTTATAGGCCTTGTATGGTCGCAGGTCCATGTAACCTATTTTTTAGGTTGAGGTGGGTGAGCCCTCTCTTTTGGGACTGAGACTCATTCATGAGACATCAGTGAGGATTATACACATATTTTGATGCTTGGTTATAGGTATTAGTCAGTAGAAATAATATGTGAATCATTGATTCCATCCTTTAGATTTTTTTGGTGATCGGGTTTTCTTAAAGTTTCTCATTGGTTGGGTCACCGTCAGCTTGGGAAATAGGAGACGTTGGCTCTGAAATATTTAGACTATTTGAGATTATTGAGTATCTTTTTCAAGTTTCTTTTAAATTGGGTTTACTAGCTCAGTTGATGGGTATTCATGATTTTTTCTATATATCTAAGCTCAAGAATTACTATCTTGATCCTTCAAATGTTCAGATATAGGAGGAGATTGAGTTAGGTCCATATGTTTCCATTTTAGAGAAACCAATAGAGATCATTGATTCTTAGATGGAAATCTTGAATCGGAATTATATTATTTTGGTCAATGTGTTGTGGCAGTATAGATTTTATTCTCATAAGTCTTGGGAGCATGAATTATTTGTGAATGAGTAATGGACTCACCTCTTTGTGGATCATCCTTCTTCCTCATGAATTTCTAGGGATATAAATTCCATTGGTAGGGAGAATTTTAATATCTAGGTTAAGGTATTCTCTTTTTTAATGTTTAGGTTTTTTTGCTTCAGGTTTGGGGGTTTTTAAAGGTGATCCTCTGGTTTTCTAAAGGTACTTGGGATGAGCATTGGCTATAGAAGTCAGTTCATTCCATGAATAGTACATTGACATTATGAATTACTACTGGTAAGGAGCCATGATTTCATATTAGGGCATTAAAACATTCATTATGTAAATTTTATATTCACATTGTGAAATTGCCTTTGGGATTTTATGATGATGTTACATTTCTTTCAACATACATTCCATCTCGAATGTTTATGTCAAGAATTGGTAATTCACGCCTTGAAATTTTTCTTTATAATGGGAGTTATATGTGATTATTACCATAATATCTTCTCATTCACATTCATCCTATCTTCCTCAGACCCCAGTGCTACTCCAGGTGATCTTGGGTGAATTTATCCCTTTTGGGATTCTCTAATTGTCTCTTTGATCTTCAGGTTGGTTGGTTTATCCTCTTTTTGTGAGTGTGATCATTCTCTCTTCCTTTAATTCTTGATCTCTTGGTTTGGTAGTGGTTTTGGGCTATGTTATTGGAGTCTATTGATCATTATGTGATCTATCTCGATCCTTTGTAGATTCCTCTATGTTGTTTTCTTATAGAGGCCAGTTCTTGCGTTGGTTATGGTGTGGCACGTGAGATTTTCAAGGTATGTGTTTATATAACTTATCTACTAATCCTTTTTATCATGGAATTAAATTATAATATTTGATAATCAATGTTATGTCCCTCATTCATTTTTTTTTATTTATATTTCCCTTTTTCAGTGTGTGGATCCCGTTATGGGTAGTATGATACCCATGATTGAGGTAGGTGGTTCCATCTATATCCTATGTTCTATGATTCATTGATTCTTTTTTTTATAAAAAAAATTATAAATTAACTTGTGTGATTTTTTAAATGATTGTTTTGTGAGTGTTAAAGTGTTTTTTAGAAAAGATATCTTTTCACCTCATTTTTGTAAAATAAATGTGTTTTTAAAAGTATTGAGAAATATATTGTGAAATTGGTTTTCAAAGCATGTATTTGATGAAAATATGGTTTTTTTTAATTGTTTTTGAAATGTGAGATCCCTTTGAAATTTATTTTATATATTCCACACATGGGAACCTTGGGTTCATAGGTAGAAGGTATAGTATTAGGCCTCGTCTATTAGTATTCTAAGGGGGTTCACTTTCTGGGGTGATCCTCCATTCCTAGATCATATATGCATTAGATCTAGGAACTTTATGGTATTGTAAAAGGTTTCTCTTTTTGGGGTGTTCCATTATTACCTATACTTTGATTCATGGGATCTAGGGATTTGATTATTCTCTAGTCTTTGAGATTGAGGTATGAGTGACTTGCCTATCCTAGACTTATATTGTCCTGGGGGTGTTTACCATTGTGATTTTTCTTATGATGTTTATATTTGATGTGATTTGATATATGCATTGATAAATGTAACTGGTTATTTGAAATATACTATTTTACCTATCTTTGTTTTAGAACTATGGTAAAATGGGGAATGTTTAACAATGCTTTTGATATAAAACTGGTTAACTATTTATCATGCCTTATTTTATTTTGAAATGAGAATATTGAGATTATTGTATAGAGACTTGATATGGAAGACCTGGGTTGGATCCTACTGCACCTATTTATCTCACACCTTTTACACTCCCTTGGGGGTGTGTAGTCCTTGTATTATCTTCTGATTCAAGAAAAGGAAAGGTTTTGTAGTGAGGTGGTGAGTATTCTATCAGCTATGTATGGGTAGCTAGTGGTGAGATGGTGGGACATGGTCTATACATATCATGTGAATTTGTATTTTTAGTTTTAGTTTTCCTTTTTGGTTTTTTTATATATAATTTGGGTTTATATCTGGATACTTTTGGGTTATATCACTTCCATTATCATTTTTCTTATTATAAAATTTTTTTATTGTTATATATATATATATATAATTTATACTATTTCAGGTTGGGTCAAATCATTCCCTTTTGTTGTTGTTCAATGCCCAGATGATAGCTTCCAGCACATAGGAATCAGTAATTCCCTTTGGGTCATGCTGGGATCTAGTTCATATCCTAGAAGAATAGGTATCTAGGTCGGGACATGAGACCAAAAATCATGAATTAATCACAAATTCATTTACAAAAAATATATATATGACTAAATCATATATCTTCTAAAATATACTAATATCTTCCATAAATAACCTGAATCACCATAAAACCAAAATAAAGTCATATATTCTCCCAAAAGTTAACTCAATCATCTTCTCAATTAACCATAGTACCACAATTCCAGAGATCATCTTAACCCTAAAGGTTATCTTTACCTTACATATTTTATCCCCAATATAATAACATTATTCCCAAATAAACCTCATTCTAAATCACATGTTTAAACCTAAGGGTGACATTTAATTCAATCATATATCTCCCAAACTATCATTAATAACCTTAAAATTTAATCACTTAAAACCATAAAAGGGAATTTATTCATTTAAACATAGGATCAACCTCAGACTTATTAACCCAAGATGGTATCCATAACTCTTAAAATATTATCATCTTAATCATTCTAACCATAAAATTTATCTAAACTCTTCCTTTGATACCAACTATAACAATAAATACCTTATTCAACCCATAGATACATGATTTATTACAAGGGTTTCACTTTACTACATTTTGAGTATCTTTTTAGTTCAAAGTGTTATAGTATTAGAAAAAATATTACATAACCAAGTGGAAATTCTCACACATTATACATTTTTTCAACAAAAAAAAGTTCTTTATAAAGTCATGCGTGCTTCATTCAAGGAAAAACTTCCATAGTAAAATCTATACATTATAAGAGTTCATACTCTTCCTACATCCCTATGAAAAAACATTTTGAAAATGTGGGATGAGAAAAATAAAGATCATTTAGGGATATAAAAATAAATTAATCCCCTTAGTCCAGTGAAAAACATGAAAACCCATAAAATTTTTACCTTTTCACATTATTCTTTGAACATATTAAATAAATCATATCCATATGGAAATCACAATTTTTTATTAAATAAAACTTTTAAACCCCATAACAAGAAAATATAAACCCTTGTAGTCATCTTAGAGTATTATATTCATAACTCGTGTTAACTCATGTTAGAAATAAATAGAACCCATCTAAATCCATAGGATAAATGTCCCCAATTAACTCCCTCCTTATTGAATTTGAATACACTGAACATTACCCAATGCATTGGATATCTATGTTAGGCTTAGCCATCATATAAGTTGTATCAGGCTCACCCATCATATAAGTATTATTATGATCAAAAATAATCATCTATAATGACTATGTATCATATCATAAACAAATAATTTTTGATATTTCATATTTTCATCATAAATCCCTTGAAAATTTATTTTTAACCCCTAAGAAGATTCCTTTCCATTTTCTCATAGAAATAGGGAGAAATATACCTTTCTTTTGAAAACCATTTAAAATAAAAAATTCCCAAAATATTTTTGGAAATGATTTTATTTTAAAATAACCATTAAAATTTTTAAATTAATCTTCAAATAAATGAAATCTATGGTGGTGTTAAATTTTTTTCTTGTCATAAAATATAAATAATGATTCCTTTCATATCTTCAGTAAAATTACCTTATTTGGAAAACAAGAAGAATATTCCTTTTTAAACCTTTTAAATAAAGTCAAATGTGGTTTAAAATGAACCCTAAAGTGTATATAAGAACATTATTGAAACATTTTATTGAATATGTATATGGAAGGAAAATTGAATAAAAATTTTAAAACATTAAAAATAAGGATTTAAAGTGAAATCTATTTACTCGAGTATGACTCACCATGTATGTTCTTTAAATTATGTATAATAAAATTATATTAATTATTTACTTACTTAATAAAAATTTCATATTCATTCCATTATCATTATCCCTTTTATGTCATTTATTATCATTTTTTATTCAGTTACACAATCAGTTAAGTTTATGTCGGACGTTTTAAGGATGTTCGGTTCATAATTCCAAAACATCTTCCATAAAATGAACATGGTTGAAGGGTTTATTGAGTCAAAATAATATATTTCAAAACTTTATAAACTTATTGTGTAAATAAAAATATATTTCTTTAAAATTTTATATTTTAATAACTTTTATAATTTCCTAGTTTTAAGTATGTTTTTTCAGAAAAACTATTTTCCCAAACAGAGAAATATCAATTTATTGGATGGAATTATTTTCCATAATCAGATGTACATGTTTTGGAACATTATAAGGATGATTAAATATTTCATTGGATAAATATTTATATAATTAAAGATTCATAAGTATAATGAATACCACTAGGAAAATTAATATCAAGATTATCATATGAAGTTTATTGGATGGAGGCAGACATGTTCTCCATACAATCATTCATTAAATCCATAGAATAGAGAAATATAATTTTATTGGATGAAAAATTTCTATTTCAAATAGATTGAGTTTGGATAAACTATAATTTTTTAGAAACATAATAAATTAGAGTAATATTCTGAGCATAATCCTTTCAAGTAAAGAGCAAGTTTGTATGAGGCCGTTACAACCACCTCCAGTATTTTCGAATATGACTATTGGGAATTTACCTATAAATAAAAGTAATGTTAGAGGAGGAGGAAGATTTTTCAACCAAGACTATATAAATTTTTTGTGAAGAAATTGTAACATATTGTTACTTTTATACCACTTCACTGTAATCTTTTTTAGTGTCTTTTTATTAAGGAAATCATGAGAAGATATTGTGTAAGTGCCTTAATAACTTTTTTTGTTTGTAAATTGTCTATTTAATCTTACTGATCGAGGGATTATGAGGATAGGAAGATAGAGTTGTGTCATATATTGATGATCAAGGTCTTTTTGGGGTATAAATATATATTTGTATCTAATATTAGTATTGATGGATTTATTTTGTAAGAAAGACAAACCTTAGGGTTAGGTGAAAACCAAGGATACCCAAAGTAAGGGTTTGTGAATTCCTTTACACTTAAGGTAAAATTGTGAAAATATTTTATAAATCTTTTTTAAGTCGTTATTAATTTATTTATAAGCATTGTTATAAGTTTTTTTATAAGTTTCTTTATTCTACTATGCCTTAATTTGGAAAATTTTACTTCGCTATAAAATTTTCTTATTTCTGAAAATATAATTCAGATAGAAATTTCATCTGATTATCAAACATAAGTAGGTTATGAAAATTAGTAGTTTTAATTTATAAACTATAATTAATCCCCCCCCCTCCTCTTATAGTGTAATTATATACTCCTATGATCTAACATTTGGTATTAGACCATGTTTTACTTTTTTGAAAGTTTATATTTTTTATAAATTGATATATTTTTATATCATTTGTTCTATTTGTTATAAAATATTTATACTAATGTGTATTTGTTGAAATTATTTTTGTTGTTTTTAAGATTGTGGGTTTAAATGTTGGAACCTTAGAAAATTTAAATCATATAATACCACTAATATTTGATGGTTTTGATTATGAGTATTGGAGATATTAAATAAATAATTTTGTTATAAATATTAGAGTAGACAATTTTTTCATGCTGAGAGGAAATTATAAGATTCCTAACAAGGAAATTACTATTTTTTATAAATATAATAAGTCATAGTATCAAATTAAATATCATTTTAAAAACACGTTTTTATGATCTAGGATAAGTAATTTATATAGTTTGATTTTATATTTTTGAAGTTTCTAACAATATTTAGAGAAATCTTAAAGTTACTTACTTTGGAACATCCAAAGTTATTGACACTAGAAGATCTATGTTGAAAGATGACTAAAAATATTTTTATTTTCTATCTGAAGAATTTGTTTTAAATGTGCCTCAGAGATTTATGAAAATTGTAAATATTTTAAAATGTTTTGGTGATAAATATTTGACTGATGAAATTTTTCTAGAAAAGATTATTGAGATTATTATTAGTGAATAGGAATCCAAGAGATCAAATATTGATGAAGAAAACAATAAAAATTATCTTAGATGATCTTATTTGGACTCTCATATAGTATTAGGGTATACTAAAAATAGATTCTAAAATACTGAAAAATAAAAATGGATTAGCTTTTATTTCACCAAAAATGTTGTTAATAAAGATATATTAGCTGAGAAAGTTACTAAATCTTAAAAGAAGAAGAAAGGTGAAGATGAGATTAAAATTAGTTCATATGAAGAAAGTGAAATTGTACTAGCTAATATTTCTAAGAGGATGAATAAGATATTTGGAAAGAATGACTTTTGATTCAATTATAAGAAAAATTCTAAAGAAATAAGTGAGAATAAAGAATCTTTTGAGATGATATGCTATGAATGTAAGAAACCAGTTCATATTATACTAGATTTTTCCAAACTTAAGAGGAAGTAAAAGAAAGAAAGAAATTATAAACATTTCTACCAGTATAGAGTAAAAGAGAAGTTTTAAATATGTAGAAACCTATAGTGGGATTGGTGGAGACAATTCTTGAGAGAAATCTTCTAATGGTAGTTCTGATAGTCAAAAAAGTTGTGGCATTTTATAATGGGATTTTGAAAAAAAATTCTTCATGGAGAATGTATCTTCAAAATACCTTACAAATTTAAATTTAAGTAAAAAATATTTTTATTATGAGGATGATAATGATTCTAATTATTCAGTAGAATAAAATTATAGTTTATCTAATAAAGATGATTTTTCACCTAGTTTTGAAGAAATTTCTATATTTTCGAAACTGCTAGAAACAAAATTGTAAAGTTTCTAAAAAATATAAATATTATAAGTTAGATATTTCTAAATAAAATTATAATATTTCAAAACATTCCCAAGAATTTACTGAGGGAATTGAACCATTTATCCGATTAAACATGGATCAAAATAAGGCTTCCAAGTAGTTTCCTCCTTGAAATCTTGGATGAATGGACTATTGATAAATCACTAGTGTGCTAATAACCATATCCTTTCAATCCTGTAAGATAATTATCCTACTTAGTATAGAATTCATTAACTCCAAAGGAACCAGAAACTAAGGCAATTCTCTAGATAGGATCCTGCTCAAAATCCAGATTAGGACAAGAATAATCAGTTTGCTTTATAAGTAAAGTAGGTGTTGGTTCATCATCATAGACAACACAAGAAGCCTTCCCTGGTGGTAAAAAAATGACCTTCTCGGTCTCCATAACATTTAAATCCTTATTCGGTACTGAAGTATTGGCTTTCTCTATTTCCATCTCATTGGCACCTTCACTGGTAGTGAAATAGTGACCTGATCGGGTTCCATAACAATGATATCCTTAACTAGTACTGAAGCATTGTCCAGCTCAGGTTCCATCTCATCATAATACTTTACAAGTGCTGAAGTAGTGGCATTTTCGGGTTCTATAATGACACCCTACATAAGATATTAAGTAGTGAGCTACTCAGTGGAAAAAACACCTTGACTAGAGACCATGACAATAGTATCAGTAGTAGCATGGATATGACTGGACTCATCAATAGTATGGACAACAACAACATCATTATAGGAATTCCCACATTATTTCTCTTAGCAACATCAAGGATAGGATCACCCTTGTATCCACCCCCATGAGAAGGGGCCTCCATAGATGTGTCATGACTAGAGGGTTGGACCAAACCCTTATCATTATTTCTCCTGCTGCTGGCATCGTCATGTACCCTAATCTTTAAATGATTACATAGTTTGTTTTTATTGCATTCAGAGGCCATATGCCCAAAAAATGACAATTTTCATAGAATTATATCTTCCTCTCAATAAAAATATCAAGATTAATATCCTCATCTCTGGTGTTTAGAACCACTTCATTAACAAGGGTGGAAGCCATATCAACCTCAACAAGAATCCATAAATAATGCCCAAAAGATGTATTATCCATCTACCTATCCATAAGGACTCTAAATCAACCATAGGTTTTAACTATTTCACAACATTCACAACATGCACATAATAAAACCTTCAAATTCATAGAAAGAATCATCACTTAGAATTAATAATAAACTGGTAAAACATGTAAAAACACTACATTAGTTAATCCTTCCATCCACCTAAAGGAAAACTAAAATATTCTAGTTGCACAGATGCAAAAAATAATAGAGAATAAGAATCCCATACCTGTAAGTAATCTTCAAATCAAACTAAACCAAAAATAGGGGGATATATGAACAATTGTTACTACCTCAAAATGTTTCACAATGATGTAGAAAATAAAGGATGAATGTTGTAACGACCCAAAGTATTTCAATGGAAATTCCCTTCTTAAAAATATATCATAAAATCACATAAAAACACAACATAATGAACTACTAAGTGCTAAGTGACCTTTAAACATAATTTTGTCCCTTTTGTGTTTGGAATTTCAAAAATCTGACATACACAGTTGTGTTCAAGATAATTTTTGGGGTCTAATAAGAAAAACATAATTTTTGGTGAATAGTAACCCACCCCTATGAATAGTTACCTACCCTTATGAATAGTAGTACAACCCTTATGAATATTACATCATTCAAATAAGATTAACCACACCCATGAATAATTAAATAAAATTTAGGCATCTTAAAAGGTGACAATTTGACCATAGTAAACATTTTGGTATTTTTGTAAGTTATAAATAGTTAATTATAATTAATTAATTAATTTAAAAGAAAATGTATTTTCTTAAAATGTGTTCATAAATTATCAAAACTATGTCTCCTAGTTTTTAGATAATTTTATAAGACCCTATGTAAATTTTGAAAGCATTATAAAATCAGTTTTATTTTTAAAAAAACTATATTTTTCAAGCAAATTATGATTTTAATTAAATATTAAATTAATCATATTTAGAAAAATATTTTTGAAAAATGGACTTCATTTTTGGATTCTAAACGTTGAAAAATGGTTAGGGAGAAATTTTGGTATTTTTCTGAAATACTTCAATTTTTGGGTGAATAGTAAAAAATACAGTTTTTCACATAATCAGTGTATCCTAAATTGCATAATTAATGATGTAATGATGACATAAACATTATAGAACTTTATTTTCTGCCAAATTATATTAAATTTCATAAATGGTTCCTTAAAATACAATAAATTTAATTTTCAAACCTAAAAAGAACTTTCCAAAGTCTAAAGTCTAAAGGTGATTTCTTAAAGTGTCTTTTTCTCTTTCTTTCACTTTCCTTTTAATAAATTAATGAATTAGAATTATAAAGATGAATTAAAGCCTAAAAATAATTATATTATATTAAAATGTGATTTAGGATGTCAAAAAACTACTATTACAAGTCTAACTTTTGATATATTATTTTATTTAATATTTTATACTAAAAACACCTCTCTCCTCATGTATAAATAACCCCTCCCCCTCCCCTTACCAAACCACACCTCTCAAGATTAAATAATTGTCTAAACTCTACCCAATAATCTCCCCTATCACCTCCCCCATGTCCAAGAGCTTCTAGTATCATCAAAAGACCAATCTTAGGCCCCTTAAGGAGGATCTCAAGAGGAGGATTCAAGAGGTAATTTATCTTCCTCTTTCCTTTAATTCCCTTTCAATTTCAAGTCCTTTTCTTATTCTCTCCCAAACTATCTTTATCCAAATGGTACGGTGACTCCATTATCACACATATAATGGAATTTTATGATACTAATGGGATATTATATCATCCAACCCCCTTCTCCTCTTCCTTTTATTTTATAAAAGAAAACGTTGTTCGTAAGGTGTTAATCTATCACCTTCAAGAACGACATGTTTTCTTTTTCCATTTCTACTAAAGATCTGGTCATGAAACCATTTTTATGGTTGAACCAGAATATTATATATGTATTATGTTCTATTTTAAGTTCTTTAACTAACTTATGTACATATTAATATATGAGCAAACAAAACAAGTTCCTTGTAGTCGAAAAACCGCCCAAATAACACAAACGATCATCATTAAATTCCTATCTAATGATTCATCCACATGGTATAAAATTTAATTCATATTAAGATCATTTTAACTTCTGGAATATCATTAATAAAATGTAATTTATGTTCTGTATGTTTACCCATGTTCTACACAAACTTCAAGTCATGAATACATGTGAAATGCTCAAGAAAACCATAAAAACGAACATTCCCGAACAATGTTTTTAAACTCTATAACTCATCAAAAAGCCCATAAAATAACATAATGAAACCAAAATTACCCCTATTAAGGTATAAAAGGTTCTTTAATTTCTAATTAATGAATATAATGTCATTATACATGACATTAAAGAGAAGGAAGCGTTCCGATACAAGGTAAGAGGAAATTCTCGAACCCAACTTTCATTCTTCGGGTTATCCCTCTTTCACTCCAAATTTGGTATGTTAACTTCTTAAAAACAATTTTTTATCATTATATTACCTTTTCTGAGATATAAATGTTTTTTATTAAATTTTATTTCAAACAAAATATTTTCCAAAAGAACTCTTCTTTTGAGAACTCACATTTTACCTCTCATTCAAGGTTGATGGTTCTTGTATCAAGTATG
This sequence comes from Viscum album, assembly GCA_963277665.1. NCBI lineage: Eukaryota > Viridiplantae > Streptophyta > Magnoliopsida > Santalales > Viscaceae > Viscum > Viscum album. The sequence goes on along the minus strand of OY728139.1, from coordinate 1,143,500,314 downwards.
TTGTTCCCTATTTCTTTTGGGAACCCAAAGTTTATGAATGTGTTCTTATGAGATTAAACCCATTCCTTTACATGTGTTATTTATGTTAATTATTGATATATGTTCTATGTGGCATGCATGTTAATGATAATGTTATGATGTGACGGGTGTGCCCGGAATTATATAGCGCAATATGAATATTTAAATGTGACGGGTGCGCCAGGAATTATACAACACTCCAATGCATTGGTTAAAGTGATGAATATTATGAGTAAATGTTAAATTATTTGTGAACAAGATTATATCTTGGTTCACAAGCATGTGTGGCAGTTAACCACTAAGACATGATGTTTCATATTTATACATTTCCACATTTCAAGTCTCTTATTAATGGTTCCTCTCATGTTCATGATTCTTTGCCTATGTTATGAATATGCTCACCCCATGCTATATTGTTCTTATTTATACTCTTACTAGGATTCTAGCTCACCCCTTTTGATTTATATCCTCAGGTGGCTACATGTACTGAGGAGAGTACAAGTGTCAATAAGAAGCTAGAGAAGAAGAAATTAAATAAATGTTTATGCTTGATGTTGTATTTTTTATGTATAGTCCTAGTTTTCCCAAGACACTAAACCTTTGGATCCTCTATGTGTAATACTATTATGTTTTTTATCTTTAAAATGATGTAATAGTAATGTAAGAAAAGGTTGGGTCTCTATAGTTGGTATCAGAGGAAAGGTTTAGTTAATTTGGGAATTAGGATTAGTAAACCCTAAAGAAAACCTCTAGCATGAGACTAAGTACAAAAATGCACACAAGAATATTTATAGGGATATCATATGTTATGTTTTTGGTATAAATTCTTTAAATGAATAATTTATTCATGACTTTTTTACTTATGTTGTGTTCTAACCTTTTCAATTTTAGAAAATGGTAGAAACTAGGAGAAATCAGGCCAACAACTCGTGCGAGGGCTAATGCAACGATTGCCCAAACAACATCCCCAATGATTTGGGAGGTGGAGTTCAAAACTTCATGGCGATTATTACCCAATTATCTCAGGTTATGAACAACAACCATAATAATGGGGAACATCCTTTTTCACCAAAGAGGGAGCAACTGGCTATTGAATGTTTTATACGGCAATGACCACCGAAGTTTTGTGGATCTTCCAATCTACTAGTTGCGGAACAGTGGGTCAACTCCATGGAGAAGATATTTTATGTGCTTCACTGTTCTGAGATGGAGAAGGTGACTCTAGCCGTTTATCATCTAGATGGAGAAGCCAGTCAATGGTGGGCTTTGATTAAGAACACCAAGACAAGGGAGTAAATTGAAGAGATGAAATGGGAAGACTTTAAGATAATGTTTCTTAATAAGTATTTTCCACGAACTCTTCGTACAAAGATGGAGAGAGAATTCATAAAGCTCAAGAAAAAAGAAGTAGAATTTTTCACAACCTATGAAGAAAATTTCACAAGGATTGCAAGGTATGCTTCAGGTTTTGTTATCAATAATGATAGCAAAATTGATAGATTCTTTAGTGGATTAAAACCAAACCTTCGAAAGGCTCTTGAAATTCGAGACTTTGGTAGTTATGAATAAGTTGTTCGATGTGCCCTCAAAGTGGATATGGAGTTTGGAGAATGGTCTCATGGCTATGGTGATAAGAAACGGAAGATGGAGTTTCAGGCCGGTGGATCTAATGATAAAGGTGGGAAGAAAACTCAATGACCCACATGCCAAAAATGTGGAAAGTTGCACCATGGGAACTGCCTCAAAGGGATGGGGAAGTGCTTTAAGTGTGGGAAAGAAGGACATCATGCTCAATAGTGTTGAAAAGACACAAAAAGTAAGGAGAATGTAGCTGATGAAAGGAGAGAACCACTCATGGTTCAATGCTACAACTATAGGGAGCTAGGGCACTATGAAAACCAGTGCACTAAACCTCGAGCTCTCGAGGGTAATTAGCGTCATCAGCCACCAAACCCAAAGGAACAAGGGAAGTCTTATTCCATCACTACTGTAGAGGTGGATCATGATAATGAAGTCATACAAGGTACACTTCCTATTCACTCAAGAATGGAAAAAAGTCTTATTTGATTCTAGTTCTATACATTACTTTATATCTTGAAAGTTTTCTAGAACTATAGAATCGAATCCCCAAAACCTTGAAGTAGAGATATCTGTAAAAACACCAAGTGGTACAATCAATGAAACCCAAGTGTTTGACTCTTCTCATGTTGGCGTATGTGGGAAGATTCTTCCAGAAAATCTTGTAATACTTCCCTTGGTGGAATTCGACGCTATAATGGGAATGGATTGGCTCTCGTTATATAGATCACATATCAACTATCGGAAAAAGGAAATATCTTTTCATATTATGAACCATCCCATGATTCTCTACAAATTCAAGGAATATCATGAACCTCCTTTGAAAAATCCTTCAATGGTTTGGGTGTTTATTCCCAATGAAGAAGCATACCTCTCCCAAATGGTTGAGTCGAAGGAAAGTGCCAACCTTGAGGAAATTCCCATCCTGATGGAATACGGCGATGTATTTCCCAAAAAATTACCCAGAATTCCCCTGGATCGTGAGGTAGAGTTCTCAATTGAACTCATACCCGGAGCTACTCTTATCTCAAAGTGTTCCTATAAGATGGCTCCTATAGAACTGGAGGAGCTAAAGAAGCAGCTGCAAGAGCATCTGGACAAAGGGTTCATACGCCCTAGTGCATCACCTTGGGGTGCACCAGTGCTCTTTGTAAAGAATAAGGATGGAACAATGCGGTTGTGTATCGATTATTGGGAACTCAACAAGATCACCATAAAGAACAAGTATCCTCTCCCTAGGATTTATTACTTGTTTGATCAGTTAAGAGGAGCTCAATAATTCTCAAAGGTGGATCTTCGTTCTGGATATCATCAAGTAAAGGTGAAGAAGGAAGATATTCAGAAGACTGCCTTCCGTACAAGGTATGGGCACTATGAGTTTTTGGTGATGCCCTTAAGACTTACTAATTCCCCTGTAATCTTCATGGATTTTATGAATAGAGTATTTAGACATTACCTAGACAAATTTGTGGTAGTTTTTATTGATGATATTCTCATATACTCCAAGAGAAAGGAGGAAGATGAAGAACAACTAAGACTTGTGTTGGTGACATTGAGAAATGAGAAGTTGTACGCCAAGTTCAACAAGTGTGACATTTGGATGAAGCAAGTCATGTTCTTGGGACATGTGATCACAAGTGAGGGAATTTCTATGGATCCTTCAAAGACAAAGGAGATTGAGGAATGGCCCAGGACCTCTAGTGTCACAAAAATATGTAGTTTTCTTGGATTAGATGGGTACTACCGATGTTTTGTGAGAAACTTCTCACGATTGTCAAGCCTGCTAACTAAGTTAACAAGGAAAGGGGTAAATTATGTCTGGACAGAAGAATGTGAGGGAAGATTCAAGGAGCTAAAGAGAAGGCTGGTCACTTCACCTGTACTCACACTACCAAAAAGTGGAGAAAGTTTTTTGATATACAGTGATGCTTAAAAGAAAGGCTTGGGTTGTGTACTCATGAAAAATGATAATGTGATATCCTATACCTCATGACAGTTGAAGATCCATGAGCAGAACTACCCGACGCATGATCTAGAGCTGGCAGCCGTGATTTTTTTGAAAATCTAGCGGCACTACCTTTATGGTGAGAAGTGTGACATATACACCGACCACAAGAGCCTAAAGTATATATTCACAAAAAAGGAGCTCAACATGCATCAAAGGTGATGGTTAGTGCTAATCAAGGATTACGATTTCTCTATTCACTTCCATCCTAGAAAGACGAACAAGGTAGCTGATGCACTAAGTAGAAAAGAACCTGCCACTCTATCCATATTGTGGATTGAGAAAGACCGTATCTTTTTGGATATGCAAAGAATGGATTTGGAAATCATACGGGCAGGGGATACATCCTACCTTTCCCAAATTATTGCACAACCATACATCCAAGAGAAGATTAAGGAAGCACAAAGGGATGATGTGGAGATACAAAAGAGGGTGAATGCAGTAAAGGAAGGGAAGCTGTAAGAGTTCCATATCGATAATGATTGTGTGATTTGGTTTGGAACGCGGTTTTGTGTGCCTTCATCACCTAGGATAAAGAAGGAGCTATTGGATAATGCACATAGCTCAACTTTCTCTATCCATCCTGGGAGTACCAAGATGTACCGTGATCTCCGAGAACACTTCTAGTGGGATAACATGAAGAAGGAGATTGAAAAATATATATCGAGGTTCTCAGTATGTCAGAAAGTTAAAGCTGAGTGACAAAAATCCATAGGTACAATGCAGCCATTGCCTATACCCATGTGGAAATGGGAAAATGTTACTATGGACTTTGTCACGGGTCTCTTGAAGACGTCAAAGGGAAATAATGTGATATGGGTTGTGGTTGATCAACTCACCAAGACTTCCCATTTTATTGATATTCGGTAATATCTCTCTCTTGAACAACTTGCAAAGATATATGTGAAGTAAGTGGTGAGACTGCACGGTGTTCCACTCTCAATTGTCTCTGACCGTGATCTAAGGTTCACATCTAAATTCTGGCGGATCCTTCAACATTATTTGAGTACTAAATTAAATTTCATAACGGCCTATCACCCCCAAACCAATGGCCAATATGAAAGGACTATTCAGATGCTTGAAGATATACTAAGAGCCAGCTCTCTAGAATTCAAAGGTGGGTGGGATCAGCATCTCCCATTGGTTGAGTTTTCATACAACAATAGCTTCCACTCGAGTATTCATATGGCTCCATATGAAGCTCTATATGAAAAGCGATGTATAACTCCAACCTGTTGGGATGAAGTTGGAGAAAGAAAGCTACTTGGACCTGATCTTGTGCAAGAGATGACAGATAAGGTTCAAGTCATCCATAAACACATCAAAGCCACTCAAAGTCGGAAAAAGAGTTATACTGACAACTGTCGAAGGGACTTGGAGTTCGATGTTGGAGATAAAGTCTTCCTTCGAATATCTCCATGGAAGAGATTCAGGCGATTCAGGAAGAAAGGGAAGTTAAGCCCAAGGTATATTGGCCCCTTTGAGATCCTTGACCGCATAAGAGCTGTGGCCTATTGTCTTGAACTTCCACCAAATATGGCTCAAGTTCATGATGTGTTTCATGTATCACTATTGAGGAAGTACATACCAGACCCCTCACATGTACTAAACTCAGAGGTGGTGCAGCTGGAAGATAATCTCTCCTATGAGGAGCAGCCAGTAATGATTCTGGATCAGAGAGATAAGGTACTACAAAACAAGACAACCCACCTTGTCAAAGTGTTATGGAGGAACCATAAGTTTGAAGAAGCTACTTGGGAACCAGAGGAGGTGATGAAGGAGAAGTACCCTCAGCTGTTTGTGTAAAGTGAAATTTCGAGGGTGAAATTTCATAAGGGGGGAAGAATATAACAACCCAGAGTATTTCAATGGAAATTCCCTTCTTAAAAATATATCACAAAATCACATGAAAACACAACATAATGAACTACTAAGTTCTAAGTGACCTTTAAACGTAATTTTTTCCCTTCTGTTTTTGGAATTTCAAAAATCTGATATACACTGTTGTGTTCAAGATGATTTTTGGGGTCCAATAAGAAAAACATAATTATTGGTGAATAGTAAACTACCCTATGAATAGTAACCTACCCTTATGAATAGTAGTACGAACCTTATGAATATTACATCGTCTAAATAAGAGTAACCACACCCATGAATAATTAAATAAAATTTAGGCATCTTAGAAAGTGACAATTTGACCATAGTAAACATTTTGGTATTTTTGTAAGTTATAAATAATTAATTATAATTAATTAATTAATTTAAAAGAAAATTTATTTCCTTAAAATGTGTTCATAAATTATCAAATCTATGTCTCCTAGTTTTTAGATAATTTTATAAGACCCTACGTAATTTTTGAAAGCATTATAAAATTAATTTTATTTTTTAAAAAAAACTATATTTTTCAAGTAAATTATGATTTTAAATAAATATTAAATTAATCATATTTAGAAAATTATTTTTAAAAAATGGAATTCATTTTTGGATTCTACACATTGAAAAAAAATTAGGGATAAATTTTGGTATTTTTCTGAAATACTTCAATTTTCGGGTGAATAGTAAAAAATACAGTTTTTCGCATAATTAGTGTATCCTAAATTGCATCATTAATGATGTAATGATGACATAAACATTATAGAACTTTAGGTTCGGCCAAATTATAATAAATTTCATAAATGGTTCCTTAAAATACAATAAATTCAATTTTCAAACCTAAAAATAACTTTCCAAAGTCTAAAGTCTAAAGGTGATTTCTTAAAGTGTCTTTTTCTCTTTCTTTCACTTTCCTTTTAATAAATTAATGAATTCGAATTATAAAAGATGAATTAAATCCTAAAACTAATTATATTATATTAATATATGATTTATTATGTCAAAAAATTACTATTAAAAGTCTGACTTTTGATATATTATTTTATTTAATATTTTATACTAAAAACACCTCCCACCTCATGTATAAATAACCCCTCGCCCTCCCCTTGCCAAACCACACCTCTCAAGCTTCAAGAATTGTATAAACTCTTCCCAATAATCTCCCCTAGCCCCTCCCCCACGTCCAAGAGATTCTGGTCTCATCAAAATACCAAGCTTAGGCCCCTTAAGGAGGATCTCAAGAGGATGATTCAAGAGGTAATTTATCTTCCTCTTTCCTTTAATTCCCTTTCAATTTCAAGTCCTTTTCTTATTCTATACCAACCTATTTTTATCCAAATGGTATGGTGACTCTAGTATCACACATATACTATAATTTTATTATACGAATGTGATATTATACCGTCCAACCCCCTTCTCCTCTTCCTTTTATTTTATAAAAGAAAACATTGCTCATAAGGTGTTAATGTATCACCTTAAAAAACGACATGTTTTCTTTTTCCATTTCTGCCTATAGATCTGGTCATGAAACCATTTTTATGGTTGAACCAGAATATTATATTTTTATTATGTCCTATTTTAAGTTCTGTAACTAACTTATGTACATATTACAATATGAGTAAACAAAACAAGTTTGTTGTGGTTGAAAAAACCGCCCAAATTAACCCAAACGATCATCATTAAATTCCTATCTAATGATTCATCCACATGGTATAAAATTTAATTCATATTAATATCATTTTAAATTCTGTAATATCATTAATAACATTCAATGTATTTTCTATATGTTTACCCATTTTCTACACAAACTTCAATCCATGAATACATGTGAAACGCTCAAGAAAACCATAAAAATGAACATTCCCGAAAAATGTTTTTAAACACTATAACTAATCAAAAGGCCCATATAATAACATAATGAAACCAAAATTACCCCTATTAAGGTATTAAAGGTTATTTAATTTCTAATTAATGAATATAATGTCATTATACAGGACATTAAATAGAAGGAAGTGTTCGGATACAAGGTAAGGGGAAATTCTCGAACCCAACTTTCATTCTTCAGGTTATCCCTCTTTCACTAAAAATTTGGTATGGTAACTTCATAAAAAATAATTTGTTCATAATTATATTACCTTTTCTTAGATATACATTTTTTCTACTAAAGTTTATGTCAAACAAAATATTTTCCAAAAGAACTCTTCTTTTAAGAACTCGCATTTTACCTCTCATTCAAGGTTGATGGTTCTTGTATCAAGTATGTTGTTCCCTCTTTCTTTTGGGAACCCAAAGTTTATGAATGTGTTATTATGAGATGAAACACATTCTTTTACATGGGTTATTTATGTTCATTATTGATATATTTTCTATGTATCATGCATGTTAATGATAATGTTATGATGTGACGGGTGCGCCCGGAATTATATAGCGCAATATGAATGTTTAAATGTGACGGGTGCGCCCGGAATTATACAACGGTCCAATGCATTGGGTAAAGTGATGAATCTCATGAGTAAATTTGAAATTATGTTTGAAAAAGATGTTGGCTTGGTTCAAAAGCATGTGTGGTAGTTAACCACTAAGACATGATGTTTCATTTTTTTGCATTGCCACATTTCAAGTCTCTTATTAATGCTTCCTCTCATGTTCATGATTCTTTGCCTATGTTATGAATATGCTCAACCCATGCTATATTGTTCTTATATATCATATTACTGGGATTCTAGCTCACCCCTTTTGATGTATATCCTCAGGTGGCTACATGTACTAAGGAGAGGACAAGTGCCAATAAGAATCTAGAGAAGAAGAAATTAAATAAATGTTTATGCTTGATGTTGTATTTGTTATGTATGTTCCTAGTTTTCCCAAGACAATAAACCTTTGTATCCTCTATGTGTAATAATATTATGTTATTTATCTTTAAAATGATGTAATAGTAAAGTAATAAAAGGTTGGGTCTCTATAAATGGGGGATGTGAACATGCCTAGAATCATGAGAAGGAAGAATTTTGGTGGAAGAAGGAGACTATCAAAGTTCAAGAATGAATTTCACTTGGACATGCTTGAGAGGTGAGATGTTACCACAAAGGCGACTAGGTTGCCTCGTTCGATGGTAGCGACGAGCAGTGTCATGAGGGGGAGGAGGATGGGGTAGCATCACGAAGGCCATCTGGGAACTGTCAGGGGATGAGGATAGGGGAGAGGAGAGGTCACCAAGGCCATTGGGGAAGAAGGGTCACCACCGAGAGGAGAGGTCGCCGCCGAGAGTAGAGGTCACTGCCGAGAGAGGAGAAGTCGCGAGGGTGGATGAGGGAGGCCGATAAGAGAAGTTGCATTGAGAAGAGAGGGACGCCGAGAGAGAAGAGGTCGTGGGTATAAGTTGGGTCATGTGGGGTTGAGGAGGAAAGGAATCGTGGACAGTGGGGAGGAGGAGCTCGATAGATGGTCAAAAAAACATAGATATGAATTTTTTAATCATGGATATAAACAATGATTTAGCCACAATTTTAATAGAAGTGTGGATATAAACTAATCTATATCCACGGAATTATAAAACCGTGGCTATAGGTCCATGGATATAGCCTTGTTTTCTAGTAGTGGGATTTTTTCATTTTGATCTATGGTCTATTGAGGATAAGGATAATATGTCTAAAGACATTATGTCTTTTATTTTTGGTTCAAAAAACATAAGAAATGTGTTTTTCAAAGATCTCGATGCAGTCCAAAAAAATTTAGTTAAATTTATTCAAACTAGAATTGCTCTGAGGATGGTTGAAATGGAGAAAATTCAATATCTAGACATTTACATCATGTTTCAGTTTTTAATTGAGATAAAGATAAATTTTCCAAGGTATATGTTCAGATATCTTCAATATTATTGTCAACCAGATGCAAGGATGAGTTTTTATCCTTATAGAAGAATAATTTGTCAGATTTTGTTTAATAAAAATATGATTTAATTAATTGATTCACGAATAACGTTTCATCACAGTAATGTACTCAATGTGGGAACTCCAAGGAAGTTAGGATTTTTCTGGAGTACTGTGAAAGGAAACTTGTTACCTGTTGGTGCTGATGAGCAACAGGGTTATGAAGCTTTTCCTTAGGGGGGCAAGGGACTGTATGAAAAGAAGGGGCTTCTAAATGAAGAAAATATGGTATTTTTAATCCCACTAAGAGGAGGCTTAGATATAATGTTTTAGAATAAAAAGAATAATAATAATAATAAAGTTTTCTAGAATAATTGGTTATGAAACCAAGGAAAAGAGTAGATTCACCTATTGAAGAACCAGTGTTGGATGCAGGAGAAGCTGCTAGGTTAGTTTGTTTGAAAGAACCTATTCTTGGGGAACAACAATTTGAAAGTCAAATTTAAGATTTGTGAAGTGTTTTTATTCCATTTGTTCAGGAGGAAGATCTAGCTATTCAAGAATAACAATAGATGCTCAGATCAGAAAATGTGGCTATATAAATTGTTGAGGATCTTGTTTACTATGTTTTTGATCATTTTGGGTGAGAAAAATCAATCTATTTCGGAAAGAAAATAGAATTTCTTAATAGTATATCTTGTTCAAGTGAAAAAATAGTTGAAAACCAGTGAATAAGTCTGTGGAGAAGGTTACTTCAAGATATTTAGAAATTGTGGCAGTTGATTAGTTACAATATATAGATGAAGGTACATTTGATTCCATAACTAATCAGGTTATATAGCTTGTGATTAAGTTCAATAAATATCAAGAATAAAATGTAAATCTTCATAAAGAGCTTGAAATTGAAAGGAAAAAGTTATAGGATCTTAAAGAAAATTATGTTTCCAAAATGTAATTTGATGCTTTCAATAGAGAATTGTTGGATGAGGTTGGAAAGATCAAGTTTGAAGTTGTTTCTAAATCATACTTTATAGATCTAAAGTGGTATTTGGGGAGTCAATTTGAGTCAATCAAGAGTAGTGTCAATTGAACCAGTACATCTACCTCTGCTCCTACTACCTCTCCAAATTTGATTTCAAGATTTCAGGAAATAACAACAGTTATGGATGACATTAATGATTATATACAAAATATTTAGTTCAATAGTTCTCCTTTGTTAGTTCTATTGGACAATCAGAAATTTCTAGTTGACCAATTGACTCAAAATGAACCAGGTATCAGATTTCTACTGAACAAACTCATAGATAAATTGAATTAGTTTATGAAGAAAGAGGAGAGTTTGTATGACTTTTTAAAAGTCAATTTTGTTGAAAATTTTCATATTACTCAATATTCCAGAGTTTTGATTATGAAGTCGGGGGATAGTCTTATGAGAAATTTGTGGTTACAGATGGAAGATCTAAAATAAATGTTTCAAGACTCTCAAAATCATACCCAACCATATCTATCCTAACCTTATCGGTTTAATAAATTGTTTCCCAGTTACACTGACTATTGTACTTTTACAATTTTTTTGATCAATAAAATTTCTTTATTCTTATTTCTAGTGATTTATTTCATATTTTTTTGTTTATTTATATATCCAAAAATCCATTCCAATTTATTTAAACAGGTTATTATAACATTCACTTGCTGATCTATGAAAAATTAAATGTGTTTTAATCTTTTTCTATACTTTCTTTTTGATCTCACAAAAAAGAGGAGAAATTTGGATAAAACAACATTTCTTTTTATCAAAATAAATTTTTTTATCAAAAACAATTCTGTCAAATCAAATTTTGAATTATTTTCTTATTAAATGTTTTCAAAATTCTATGTTATGTTACTAATTTTATGGGTTTTTTATCATCAAAAAGGAGGATATTGTTAGGAATGTATTGTATCAACAATACTCAATAAATCTTATTGATTTTAATGATTTCAAATTCCCTTAATTGTTTTTATAATGATATTATTTTAAGTATATTTCAGGAAATTGATATTCTTTATAATTATTATTTTGGAATTATATTCAATATTATTATTCACATGTAATATTCTTCAAAGTGTTTGAAACACTCTTAATCATATTCTGGAAACACTGTTCATACCCTACGTTGAAGAACGTAACGTAAGGAACAAACCATACATTTATATTAAACCTTATGTTGAAAGTTCAGCATGTATGGTTAATTAACCCTATGTTGATAGAAATGTACGGATAAATAACCTTACATTTGGATGGAACCATATGTTTGAAAAAGAGAAAAAGTATGGTTAAAGAACCCTACGTAAGTATGGAACCCTACTTTTAAAAGGCAAACATATGGATCATCTACCATACTTTTGTGATCAACCTTATGTTATCAACCCTACATTCAGATAATGAATTCTATGTAGTTGAACCCTAAGTTTGGTATTTTGTAATTTTATAAAGGAACCCTACGTTTGACTTTTCAAACATCGAAGATTTTGAATTTACAATTTTATCAGAGTTTTGTGCAATGGCCTTTGTGGGATTTCAGACCGATTTAAATCTCTTTTTCGAATGATTCAAAGTTTGTTATGATTGATTCAAAGAATTGTATTTAGTGGAGAAATTATCTCCTATTCTTAAGGGAAGTTATTACTACTCTAAGCTATCTTATTAATTTGAACTCTCACAATTTATCAAGTGATTTTCTTGGATCTAGAATTTTGAAGTATGCTCTCTGTTTTATTTATTCTATCAGTTTATTTGTTCAATATATATACATATTGAGACACATATTACTATTGAAACTAAATTTTTGAGAATATCTTTTATAGATCTATAGCAGCAATAGATCAAACTATGTTATCTACAGAATAGGATACACTTTGGAGATATAAATGTTTTGAATCTCGTATGTTCTGTAATTCTACTGCTGTTAATTGTTACTGATTTTATTTGAAGATCTATTGCAACCAGATCACTTTGGAATTACTCTTTATTGAAGAAACTATTTTATGAAAAAGAAGATTTATCTATTTTCTATTTTTTTTACAATTGTGAAGTTCAATCAAAACCTTTTAAATCAATATATTTTTTGAGAGTTTTAACTGATCGTACTCAGTTGTGGTGGAGTATCAGCTTCTTGATCTAAGTTGTGGATATTCAGTTCTCTGTTAAATAACCAGAAGGATCTGTTTTTAACCTTATTTATAAAGATGTCAACTTCCTACACTTACTTGTGGATTAGTCTTATGATATGAGGACTTGAATAGTGAAATTCACCAAAATCATAGATAGATTAATTGTTGGAGTAGACTAGGGTATCTTTATTTCCCTAACCACTATAAACAGCCATGTTCTGTATTTTTGTTTTATCCATTGCTCATACTTTCATATAGAATATAAACACTGCATATTTGCATAATCTATAGTGGACATCAAAAGGAATAATTGTGAAATATTTTAAAAATACACAATTCACTCCCCTCTTGTGTATATTTTTATATTCTGACCTAAAAGAGAGAATATCTTTAAACACTCTCCAACCTTATTTTGAAAATCATAAGACATTTCCTTAAAATTTTATATTTTACTAAATTTTATACTTTCCTAGTTATAATTATGATTTTGTATAAATACTATTTTTATAGATAAATAATTATCAATTTATTAGATTGAATTATTTTTATGTAATCGGATGTATATGTTTTCGAACATCTGATGGATGATTACATATTTTGTCGGATGAAGATTTATAGAAGTATAGAAGTCAATGTATAATGAAGTCTAGAAAATGAAGTTATATCGAGACTATAGAATGAATTTTATTAAACATAGGCATACATGTTCTCCAGAAAATCATTCATTAAATCCATCATATGGAGAAATATAATTTTACTAGATGAACAATTTCTATTCCAACCAGACATAATTTAGATACATTATAACGATGTAGAAACTTGTGATCATTATAGGAACATGATGAGTAGAATAATTTCAAGTAAAGAGGTATTTTTTTAGAGATCATTACAACCACCTCTGATATTTTTAGATATGACCATTGGAACTTTTCCTATAAATAGGAGTATCTCTTTTTGAAAACAAGATTATCTAAAGTTATTATGAAGAGTTTGTAACATATTGTTAATTTGAGAGAAATTTTTTTGTAATCTTATAGATAGTATCTTTATCAATTCATCCTTTAGAGGATATTTTGTAAGTACCTTAATAACATATATGTTTTTAAAGTGTTTTTTTGATCTTACTGATTGAGGGTTTTTTGGGATAGGAAGACAGAGGTGTGTCTAATCTTGTCGATTGAGGGACTTTGATGATAGGAAAACAAACATATATATGATCTTAGTACCAAGGGATTTCTTATTGAAATAAAGAAAGACCTTATGGTTAGGTGAAAACCATGGATACTCAAAGTCATGGTTTGTGACTTCCTTTACACTTAAGGATAAAGTATGGAAATCTTTTATAAATCTTTTGTAAGACATTAGTACTTTCATTATAAACTTTTTTGTAACTTTTTTAACAATTTTATTTATTCTACTATGCATTAATTAAGAAAATTTTACTTTGTTATAAACTTTTCTTAACTCTAAAAATATAATTTTGATACCCTATTTTTCTACATGAGGAGGTTGCAAAAATTATTAGCTTTATTTTATAAGCTACATTTCACCCCCCCCCCCATCTTGTAGTGTAATTGTGTACTCTTATACAGCTCAGTGTTCCATATTATCTAGAATATTAATCATGAAATTATTATTATTTTAATATATTAAAGAAAAATTATAACCATCCATGAAAGGCATATATGAAAAATGAATTTCATTACTTCATAGAGGTGGTAGTCCACACATACACATGAATGATGTTATAATTTTAAAATGGGTGGAAAGGTAATAAAATAGATGATATATTATCTCTAAAAAATTATAATTATGTTATTAATATCATATATATTAATTAAATATACCATAAAACCATCCATGTAAGGTGGTGATGAAAAATTAAACACATCGTTTCATAGAGGTGATAATATATCCCTACGAATGAGTGATGTTTTCATTTACATGGGATGGAAAAAGAGATGAAATATTATTGTGCCATAATAATAATAGAATTTAAATGTATGAAAGATATTAATATTATTATTTCATCATGGTTAAATAATATTTGAAGGAGGTAGAAGAATAAATAAACATAAATATGTCAGTTAGAACATATACCTTCTCCTCAAATAACCTCTTTAGATTACACCTTATGTCTTCTAGGTTTGGTATTTTAGTGATACTAGGGCCTCTATGACATGGGGATATATATTGAGGAGAGATTCAGGTAGTTCTTAGATGAAATAGAGTGCTCAAAAGGTGAGGGGAAGAGATGATAGGTGATTCCCTTTTATAAGTGAGTAGAGGGGCACCCTTGGAATTACTTAAAGTATTAAATTAATATAAATTAATTTTTATATTCAAATAGAACCAAATTGAAATATTTATAATCTAGGATGAGTATGATTTTAAATTCTCTCATAAAATAAAATGTGGACAGTTTAGGCGATTTTTTCACCCTATCTCTTAGTTTTAACCCCTCATTAACCCTTTTACGATTATCACGGTATCAAAGTTTTTTACTCTATAGGAGTTAAGAAAGTTACAATAAAATTTAAAGTGGCCAAAAAGTTGACAATGGTTGATATTATTAATCATTTCCCATTCACTTATACAAATATAATATTTTTAGGAATTTTAAATGATTAAATGAAATATTATTTGGCATAACATGTCATTAATGTCATTTTTGAGACTATTCACATTGTTTAACTTTAATGGCATCCTAATAGTAATTTAATATGAATAGAAACTTTTATCACAACACTAATGAATTATATTTATCTATAAAATTCATGGAAAACAATAATTCATCGAAATATAATTATTTTTAATATTTTTATCGTCCTTTACATAATTTTTCTTCTATTTTCATAAACGTTGAATCATCACGGCATAAACGTTTTTGATAATTATAATAATTTTAAAATTAAAAATAAATTATTAATATAAAAAATTATTAAAAAATTATTATATAGATTAATTCATAAGGTATATATAAACTCATCCATATTATGACAACTTTTTTAATATGTTATTTTGACTTTTTTATCCATGTGTAAGCATTGCACAAGCATTTGGATAATTCACTTATTATATAACTCTAAAATTTATATCTATTCATAAAATAATCAGTAATACTTTATATTTATTAACCAATTTTACCAAAGACTTTATAATTCTCAACTATTATTTTAAGACATCAAATTTTACTTTCCTCGTGTTGCACAAACACTGCGTTGGCATTGATAATGATTTTCAAATTTATATTGGAAAAATTATAATCTATATGAATTGAATATTTTTTCATGATATTTTTAGTATATTATTATATATGAGTCTTTAAAAAAATTTGATAAATTTTTATATCATAATGATTTCATAAAATATACCTTTTTTAAACTGTATTTTCTTACTATTCAACAAAAAATAAACTATTTTAGAAAAATCTCAACAAAGAAACCTATGTTAAATTCTATATGTTTATTATAAAAATTAATTCCATTTAATCAAATTTAAATTCTAAAATTTATAAATCTAACTTTTAAATAAAACCATGTAATTCATGGGAAAAAATTTAGTCAAAATAACAACTATTTTGTTTTTCAAATTAAAACTAAAATTTTATTCTTTACCTTAACAAATTTATGTTTGAAAAATAAATCCTTAAATTTAAATTTTTAAGATATAAAATAATTTTATAAATCATTAAATAGATCAAAATAAAAACCATATTAATATAATTTTTCTAACCTTTAAATAGAATATACTTTAAATCATGAAGTAAACATGATAATTTTAAAAGTACAATGGGTATATAATTTTATTAAAAACTATCCTTTATTACTTGAAATAAATATACATAAAAATATGGAAGATGAAACCATGATAGCACATATACTAATGGTAGGAATTGCGCCCTTGTCACCCTTTGGACATGGGTTCAAGCCCTACGCCTCACCGGACATGACGGGTTATTTCCCGAATATGTGGGGTGACCTTTTATACAAAAGAAAAAAATTTAATAAATAAAATTACATTATTATTTATAAATGTATTCATTTAAAACTATTTTTATGTTACACACCCTATGTCACACATTGAAATTGTTGAGGAAGTTCTACTGGGAAACTGTATGTGGAATTCATGGTGCGACCCATAGGTCATGCCACAAATTGTTTGAGAGGGTGGGAGTTCAAATTATGAACCACCCCTACACAGAAATTTTAAGAGGGTTAATTTAGTAACTTTACTTGAGACCCCTATTTGAGATCTCCCTCATCTCCTTCGACACTTTGGTAACCTAAGAAATGGGAGAAGCTTATCTTTAGAAAAAATTTCTCTTCCCACCTCATCTCTTGTCCAATTCAAGTTCTGATTATTATGGAGCATTTATTTTGGTAATTATAAGACTTTTCTAGACCTGTATGTATTATTCTCCTTGATATTTCACCCTATAACCCTATGGTTATAAATTTTGTTTTGATCCTATGGATTTCGTATGTGGGGATCGATTCGAGTGTTGATTCTTGGCAATTGGACTATGTTACACTTGAAGTAGGAAGACCTTACCTTATTATGGATGTTATATAAATATGTATTACTTGACTTTCATATGTGTGTGTAGTCCAATGATAACTCTATTTATGTGATTTTATCAACATGTGGGTGCATGTGTATCTATTTGATAACTCTACTATGTGATTTGATTAGTATGTGGGTGTTTGTGTAGCCATGTGTGAACTCTACTTCTAATATCAAAGTGATAGTTGTATTATATTATGGAAATCCATTAGTGAGATGGTTGAGTCATGGGATGAATTTTGTAGAATTTTTTGGATTATATTATGGTTATCCATCTATGAGGTGGTTGATTCATGGGATGAATTTTCCAACCTTATTCAAATTGTATTATGATGATCTATCGATGAGATGGGCGACTCATGGGATGAATTGTGTAAACTTATACGTATTATATGGTGGCTTGATATGAATTTCCTTCTAGAATGGGGTCAAATCAGGTAATACCAAGGTTCATGGAATATCGGTTGGTACACAATAACCCAGAAGGTTATATGTTTATTAACACATTTATTTTCATTCATTTCATACACCTTCTGTAACACCCCAAGTTTTTATGGACATTTTTTCGAATAAATTAAATTTTTATTTATATCTTACAATTCACTAAGTCAAACATTACTTTTACATGGAACTTACTTGGTGTATGTTACATGTAACACCGACTTGTCATACATTACACGCAACACTGACTTGGCATACGCTACATGCAACACCGATGTTTCTACAAAACATCATTTTATTGTTATAATTATTTAAATGAGATAAATATAACCTAGCCGTTAAAATTAGTTATATGAATAGTAATAACTAATTTTCAAACAATTTAATTTTTTTATATAAATAAAACATATTTTAATGAAATATATGATGTTTCTTGAAGTCCTTTTATGCTTAAAAAATACCATTTTCTTGAATGAACTGCTTTTAATGTCCTTCTGTGAAAAATAATAAAATTAATTTTAGAAACTTTTAAAAATTTAATTTTATAAAATAAACTTTATTTTTAAATTTAAAATTTTGAAATTATCTTAGGGAGAATTTTTTGAGATTTTTCTGAGAAACTTTATTTTTGAATGAATAGTGAAAAATGCCGGATTTTAATTCAAAACTTCTTTTTCATCTAATTTATTTATATGGTTAAATTATAATTTAATTTTGTTTAAAAGTTTAATTATATTATATTATTATCAATTAATCCAATGTGGGTAATTGGAACCAATTTCACATTGAAATTTGATATAAAAACTTAGCAAACTTTTGATCATTTTTACTTTAAAGTCCACATTGTCGACCCGACAGTAGGATTAATTTTAAATTAATTTATACTAATTATGTGTTTGGAATTTTTAAAAATTGATTTAATATTTGGAATCATCATAAATTATAATTTATAATAATTTTAAATTAGTTTTTTACCAAAATGATTAGTGAAAGTAATTAAAATTAATTACATCGATTAAGGTGAAATTAAACTTATCTAAGGACTAAAACTTATATTTAAGACCCAAAACGACTTAGATACTTGTCGAAAATCCATTTTATGGCCATTATTAGGCCATTAACCTTCCATTATTGAGTTTTTTTGGTTTTTTATGACCTTTTTAGGTAAAAACATGGGTACACCTAACTTGTTTTTAAAAATACCAAGTGAGTCCTTTCCCTTCCCTATAAAAGGCCACCACCTCCTATCTATTATTTACACCTCTAAAAACACATATTTTTAGACAAGATCTATCCAATACACTTCCCAACATCCCTCACTTCCTCCTATAATCCTTCCCTTGGTCAGAAGGAAATCCAAGTAATCCTTTTGGCACAAACCAAAAGGAGTTACCAAATTAAGAGGTAACATCTTCTTTCAAGTCCTTTCTTTTATTTTTCTTCTCCTCCCCCTCCACTATCTTTATTCCATGCTTGTATAACAACACCAGTATCTTAAATATAATAGGATTTTTTTTATTTTAAGGTTTTAACCTACACTTACACACACCTCTATCTAATTGGTAACGAACATGCTATTTACATGTACGACGAACTACTATCTCACTAAATAGTGATTGTTCATTTTTCCTTTACCGCCTCTTATGGTGGAAATTATGATGGAAACTATATTTATATATGTTATATATTATATTTATTATTTATTTTAATCTTATTTATTCCTTTTATAACATATATCTATTTACTTTACATTTGGTGTAAATACTATAATTTCGTTTGACGAAGTGTGGACTACCGCCCCCTCAAAGAAATGTGATTCGTTTACACACTACACGAAATGTATTAAGGATGTGTTTAGTGAACTTATATAATATATATAAAATTATAATTTTACTATAATTATATTATAAAAAATATATACATATATTTCATTTTATTTCTTTCTTTTAATATGGCAATAAAAATGGAAACAACGTTCATGCGTAAGTACAGCTTACCATCTCCATGAACAGTGTATTACATTTCATAATTCTATATTCTATAGATTATTATAATACAAATATACTTTATACACATGATATTAAAATCATTTTTTAAATTCTGTAATCATGATATAACTATAATGACCAACGATATAACAAATTAAGACACATGCGAAGAACAAATCAAATATTATCTAAAGTGAAACCTTAACATAGGATAGTTAACAAGTGGGTAATATAAAGTCATGATAAAACCATATATGATGTTATATATAATAATATGGTTATAAAAGTTATGTATAATAAATTTATATTTATTATACAGGTAGTTTGAACAAGTATTATGATAGTTAAGATACAAGGTAAGGGTATTTCATCTCACTTTTTATTTCCATGAGATACATGCTTTATTTACTTCCCATTCCTTTTATGTGGTGTGTATAATTCCCATGGATGTATTCAATTATTCTTTTACTTAAATTTATGGTTATTTACATATACATTCTATGATATTAATTTCATGTGGTTTAAGTTTCAAAAGTTACCAAATCGGTAAAATTGTTTTGTCTCAATTTTCCTTCTTTGAGACTCATGTTTTGTTATACACCTACATTATTTTTCGAGGTGTATATACATAAATTTGAAAAGTTATATCATGAATATCCTTATTTTAATGATATTTTTAAGATTCATGTAATTCCATTTTCTTACATTGAGAGTATGATCCCAAGTTACCAAGTTATAAGAGTTTATTGAAACAATCTAATCGATTTTCTAGATTGTTTATGTTTATGTTTTCTTTAAAGAAATAATATTATACATCTCTAAATAACTCACATGAATTTTTTTATCCTCTATTTATTTAATATATCATCATGAATTGGTACCATTTTTCCACTCTTTGGTACTTAAGATAATGTTTTTAAATAAAATCCGATAATACCTCTCTCTGTGTGCTCTCCTCGTCATCGCCTCCTTCCCTTGGGTTCTCACCACCTCCTTTCCTCAGATCCAGTTGCTTCGGGGTTTCTTCTGGCTCTCATACACTCATTGCTTTCTAGCTTTCCCGATTCCTTTCACTGGATAGGGTTTTCGTTGGTGACGTGGTTTCGGTCAGAGCTCGAAGCTCGAAGTTATGGTGTGGTTGGTTGGTGTTTCGCGGCGGCTCTTGTGGTCGATAAGGATGGCGGCGATGGGATCTGGGTTGCGGGTTTCATCTGCTTTCAATGATTTCCTGCTCCCTCGGGTTTAGGGTTTGATGTTTTGTGTTTTGTTTCTTTGAATGTGTGATTTACTTTTTCTGGATCTTTCTCTGGTTTTTTCTGGTTGGGGGTGGAAATGTTTCCCGATGGTTGTTGGCTATCTGCTACAGTGGATATGCTTGACGGTGCTCCTGGTTGGATCTACAGGTGTAAGACCGGTTCTTTCAACGGCATACTCTTCGGAGCGCTCTGGGTCCTTCTTGGTGCGCGTCGGCGTCTTCCGCGGCGGTTGGTTCTTGGCCACGGTTGAAGGTGATGTTGTCGGACGTTGGTGAAGCTCACCTTCATTCCAGTTGATGTGGTTTCCCTGCTGTTTCTCTGGCGGGTGTGATGAAGGTGGTGGCATGGTCGGTGGTTCGTCGGTCACCGGTGGTGATGTTCGTTGGTCAGTCCAGCATGTCTTGTCGGCGACTTCATTGGTGGCGCGTTTCGAGGCGACTGTGCGGCTTGAGGATTGATGCGTGACGGGCTCGTGGCTCGAGGTAGGGCATGTGGTTGGACCTTGTTTAGTTTGGATTTTGAATTTTAATTCTTCTGTATTCTGTTTGAATATTTGTGAGGTTTTCGGTTTTCCTTAAACCATTTTGGGCTACCGGTTCCCTCTAACCGGCTTCTGGAAATGGGAAAAAAATATTGGCTTCCTTTATAAGTTTTTAAATCTATTTTCAAATAAAAATGTTTTCAAAAATGTTTTATCTTTTAAAAAGTGTTTTCAATTCAGAAAGGATATTTTCCTCAAGAAATGTTTTTAAAAGATCTTTCAAATTTATTTCTCATATAATATAACATTCATTGGTGTTAATCATTACTTTCTGGGGAAATTATTCAATGTTTCCATTCATATTATATCTCTAAATGGATTATGTTTTGATGGAATTATGTTTATGAAACTTGTTTCTCTTTCATGGGTTATATGATTTTGAAACCTGACTCTTTTTATGGGTTATTTTTATGATGAAATTATTAATAAACTTTTATTTTTTCCATAGGTTATGATATGATTACATTTTTATAATACCCATTTAATTTCATGGGTTATGATATGATTATTTATGATCTTTTGGAACTTGTATGTATGATTTCACTATGAGATGGTTGGGACCTATAACTCCCTCCAATGCTTTGGGTAAATATTTATATCTCATGATATAGACTAATATGGTCTTAGGAATGGACCTTAACTACTAAGATGGCCATGGGAGTGAACCATGACTACCAAGATGGTATGATGAGTGAACTCATGATACTAAGATGGCCATGGGAGTGAACCATGACTACCAAGATGGTATGGGGAGTGAACCCATACTACCAAGATGGCCTTGGTAGTGATTCCTTGGCTACTATGGAAATTATATTATATGATTATGTGTCTATCGCAATTCCATGTTTTATTCCTATGTTAATCTTTCATGGATTATTTTATTTATTTCCTTATGATTCATTTATTATGAACTTCCAAGATTTATGCCATGATTCCTTTATATGATATTTGATATGAAGGGTATGATCTTCTATTTTCATGATCATGTTCTCATACCCTTATGCTCATGATTATGCTAACATATATCCCTTATTTAGCCTTAATGAGCGTCTGAGCTCACCCCTTTTTATGTTTACTTTCCCCCAGGTTATAAAGATAGGTATTATGTTTTATGTGTCTAACAAGGGTGTTAGTCATGAAGAATTTAGTGGGAGATAATGTATCTTGCTTATGTACCAGTGTTTATGTTTCCATGTTTCCAAAGGCGCTAGACTAGTATGGTCTTCATGCATTTGTTTGAGTAATGTTTTATGTATTCTGAAAAAGTTATGTAATGTTAATGTATGAAAATAGAGGTTAGTTATACCTTTATATATATATATATCACTTATATTAAGGACATTTTGGTGGTGTCCTACTGATTTTATACTCACACCTTTCATATGAATCTCAGTACGCATGCAGACTTTATGGTTAGGGATTCAGCTGAGGGAAAGGGACCTATATTAGGTTATTAAGTAGGATGAGTAGGATAGATGAAGGAAAAACCTATATAGGCTCTAAATTATTTTTTTTCATGACAAGTTTATTTTTTATCTATTTTTTATTCTAGTACATTTATCCACTACATGTTGGGTTCATGTTGACTTGATATATGAATCTTGTATGTCATCTTTTTATAATATGGATTTTGTTTTCCCTTGTTTCTTATATTGTATTGTTATTGATATTATTTATATATTTATTTATTATTATTTAAATTTTACTTATGATAGCTTTTTATCTTCTACCTAAGTCATATCCTTCTTACTTTTTCTTATAGTTTATCACAGCAAGTCGAAATCCTCTTGCATATAGGGAGGCATGCATGAGGTCTTGTGACCCTTTGGCCCAGACCAGGTGATTCGGGTCAGGGTGTTACAAAATGGAATCTAATCCTATTTTTTATTTTTTATTTTTTTTATTGGGATCTTGGTATAATGGAGATAGGATGGTCAGCACTCTAGAATGGTAATTATGCTAGTGTAAAACATCACTTTTGTAGTGGACATCAGAGTTATTGAGGAAGTGGGATTGTTTCTACTAGTTTTGTGGTTATAGTTTCATTTCTTTCCATGGGTATTATCATATTGTTAGATTTTATGTGATTTTATATTGACCTAATTATAATGAGTGTGTGATTTCATTCATCATGGATCGTCACATAGTTTCATATGTCATGTACTTGTTTCCTATTAGTGATATAACCTAAGGATGTTATAAATTGTGATTGTGACTAACATGCAGGTACCATGAAGGTTTTGGGTCTTGGGTAGTTAAGTATGGGCTTGTCTAGTGATCATGGGTATACTCTTAGGGTTTTTTCCAAGGATTATAATTCCCTTATTAATTGCTTAAATTTTTTGATGATTTAAGTTGTTAAATGAAATTCTATGTTTTCTTCAGGAATTTCTAATATTCCTCCTCAATGATGTACCATTGATCCACCCAAGAAACTAGATTGGGAGGTTATTAAGGTGGGATACACTCTTTTTGTACCTATGTATGTATAGGAGGGTGTGTCTAGTAACAATCTAGTAGTTGACACATAGTCCAGGAAGTGTATCTTCCCAGCTTGGGGTTTTTTATTAGTGTTGGTTTAGGGTGAAGGAGTACATTGGGGTGGTCTAACGATGGTGTATATTTCTCATAATTTATAGTTACAAAAAACTCTACCATTATAGGGTATGGGAGATCTTTAGGATTAAAAGGATTAGATTAAGATCATCAAGGGAATCTTTAGTTGGTTGAGAAACCTAATGACCTGAGGGTGAAGTTAACCGCCTATATGTTTCAGGTACCCAATGGGAGGTGATATGGAATAATGATCTAGGAAAAGTGTAATGAAGTTATGTCATGATATTCCTTCAAATTACTCTTTTTAGGAGTTATTTCTAGATATTTTGAGGTTATATAGAGCTCTAGAATTCATATATCTTTATTAGGGAGCAATGTCAGTGTCCAGTTATATCACTCATTTTGTGGAGTTCCTACGCATTACACCTTTTCTAGCTAGGAATGAGGCCCAAAAGGCCTATAAGTATGAAATTGGATTATGACTAGAGGTGAAGCGTCAGGTGAGGAACTTAAACCTGAAATCATACCCAGGTGTTCTTCATGATGATTTTGTGATTGAGAAGGGTATATATGAATAAAATGTAGCATGACTTCTTCCCCTTCTTAGTGGACCAATGAGGGATTTGTCTAGTATTGTAACGAGTTCCTCTCCTAGTGGTAGGAATATGAGAGATAAAGATATTCACCATGGTAGTGAGAGGTATCCATATTAGAGTAAGGGTTCTTCATATTCTTCTATGGGAAGAGTTTTATTCGGTGTTTCTAGTGTGGGAAGATTGGTCATCACCATAAGTTCTATATTAATCCACCTAAAGAGTTTCATCATTATAGTAATATAGGGAACCTCCAGTGGTTTTTCTCAATGGTTTCACACAAAGGTTTAGGAAGACATTCTAGGAAGGTACAAACATCAAGGACTTGGTCAAGGGGACCTTATACTGTCAGTCAGGCTACTGTAGGAGGGTTGGGTCATGGAGTAGGTCAGACATCTCAGAAACAGTTCCAGACTATACAGGAATTGGTGGCCCAGATGATCCAGGGGCTACAGGGATAAGTTCATTGGTTCGATACATGAAAAATTTATGTGTTGGATCATGTTTTGTCCAATGAAAAATAGGTACCTTTAATGGTAATAGGTGTGGTTCTAATTACATCTATTCTTTCTACTACCTTCTTTGATATGATATATTCTCGATCATTTATTTATGATCAATAAATTTATGGTTTAGAGTTTTCAATAAAGTTATATCTAAGATATTTATACCTTGAAACTCCTATTAGAAATAGATTATATCATATCTAGATATGCCTAGAGTGGTCTGTAGTGATTTCAGACTATGGACATCAATGGGATTTTCTAGTTTTGAATATGATGGGTTTTGATGTCATCTTCGGTATGGACTCTCTAACAATTTTTCAAGCTCACATAGACTACTATAATATGTGAGTGTCATTTATATCCCCTAAGGTAAAGGGGTATGTTTTAACTAGAGAATGGGACTTAGGAGTAGGAATAAAGGTATTATATCTTAGACTGATCAAGACCATTACAGCATAGGTAGCTTGCATGGTTCTTGTAATGGACTAGGTAAATGTTCCACCCAGTCTTCCCCATGTGGTAGACCATTATTTGGATGTTTTTTAGAGTATTTATTGGGAATTATTATAGATAATTTAATTGATTTTGAGATTGAACTCATGTCAGGTGTGCAGTCTATATCAATTCTTCCATATCGTATAGTACCATCTGAGTTGAAGGAGTAAAAGTGTAGTTTGAGGATCTAGAGGCAAAGGGATTTATTAAACCTCAGGGTGCTCATGTCCTATTCACCAAGAAGGAAAATGGTAGTCTAAGATTTTTTGTGGATTATCGGAAGATGAATTGGGTCATGATGAAAAATAGGTATCATCTTTCAAGGATACATGATCTATTTGATCAGTTGAGGGGATCTCAATGGTTCTCTAAGATTGGATTACAATATGGATACCATAATATTTGGGTTAGGTCTGAGTAAATTCGAAACAAAGTGTTTAGTAGTGGGTACATATTGTATGATTATCTCATTATGTCATTAAATTTTATGAATTTGACAATAGTATCCATGGATCTCATGAACTGGATTTTTCATCCTTACCTAGACTCCATCATCATTGTGTTTTTAAATGATATATTGGTATACTCATGAACCAAATATTTATATAACTAACATATAGATATTTTGTTAATTACACTTTTAGAACATCAACTCTATGTCTAGTTCTCAGAGTTTTATTTTTGTATTCAAGAGGTATGTTTTCTTGGACATGTGATCTCCAAAGCAGGGATATTAGTAAATCTAGAGAAGGTGGAAGTGGTGTTTTCATGATCACAACTAAAGAATTTGATTGAGATTTAGAGATTTCAAATATTAATAGGGTATTACAAATGGTTCATTCATTACTTCTCTCATTTGGCAGCACTTATGACTAAGCTGACTAAGAAGGGAGTAAGTTTTGTATAGACAAATCATTATAAAGAGGGTTTATAAGAATTGAAGAGAATTTTAACATCTAATTATATTTTAATTCTTTAAAACCCAGGTATTGGGTATATAATCTATTATTATGCTTTGGGAATTTTTTTTGGTTTATCTTAATATAGAGAGATCAGGTATCCACTTATGGTTCATGTCAGCAATGACCTCATGAATGGAACTACCCTATGCATGATCTAGATTTGGCTATTATGGTTCATGTATTGAAGTTTTGGTGTCATTATCTCTTTGGTGGTATATTTTTTATCTATAAATACTACAAAATCTTGAAATATATTTTATCCTAATGATACTTGAATCAGAAATAGAGGAATTAGGATGAGTATTTGTAAACATTTGACTTCAAGATGGAATATTCACCTAGAAAAGGGAATATTGTTGTGGATGATCTTGATTGGAAGATATAGGATCTAGGTACATTAACATCAGAAGAGGAGGGTAAATGGATGAGATTATTATCAGATTGGAAGATGGGTGCATATAAGGATCAAGGAGTGATAATCTATGCTCCCTTGGTCATTACTTCCTTATTGTTGGATCAAGTGAAGTCCAAACAAGAATCTGATTTGAACTATTAGTTTATATGGGAATGGTTTATGGGAGATGAATTTTTTATAGGGTGGTCTTTAGATGGGAATTAAATGATTCATGTCTATGGTAGGGTGGTAGTTCCCACTTCTATGTGGGAGGAATTCATGTGGGACTCCCACACCTAACAATGGGTGGTGAACCTAGGATCAAAAAGATGTATCATGACATTAGACATTGTTTCTAGTGGCTAGGTATAAGGAAGGATATTTTGGGATTCATCTCTCTCTACCTTACCTATTAGAGGATGGTGAAGCAAACCAAGTGGGTTACTTCAACCACTTCCTATACCGATATGGAAGTGGGATACAGTGAATATGGATTTCTTAATGGGGTTACCCAAAATCCTAAGGGTTTAAGATATGGTTTGGGTTGTAGTTGATTAGTTAAAAAAGGTCGCACACTTATTTCCTATTTAAGAGTCTCAATAATTGGATAAATTTGGTATATTTCATGTTTGGGAGATAATATGGTTACATGTTGTGCCTATGAGTATTTTTTTGGATCGGGATGCATGCTTAACATCACAATTTTGGAAAGGCTTATAAAAGGAGATGGGATATTAGTTGAACATGAGCATGTTGTATCATTTGTAGACCAATGGACAATCTAAGAGAAAGATCCAGATTCTAGAATATATTCTTAGATCATGTATACTCGATTTCGGTGGAGCATGGGATGTCTATTTTGTTTTAGTGCAGTTTTCATATAATAAAAGTTTTCATAATCGATTTGGATGGTGTATTTTGAGGCACTTTATGGTCATTTATGTTGCTCACTTCTATATTGGCTGGAAGCGGGTGATTCGGTAGTGATTGTACTAAGTTTGGTTTAGGAAATGTATAATTGGATAAATATGATTTTGAAATAGTTGGTTACCGCTTAGAAAAAATAGTTTTTATATTTTAATTGAAGGTTAAAACCTTTGAATTTTAGCATGGTCGAAAGGGTATTCTTATGGGTTTCACCACGGTTGGGGAATAAATGAATGTGAGGGAAAAAAAGTTATCATCATGTTTTATTGGATCATTTGAGATCATAAAATGGATCTATATGGTGGATTACTAGTTGGATCTTCTTTCATGACATCATAGAATACATGATGTGTTTCACATGTCACGACTGATCCATACTTGGTGCATGTGATTGATAGTGAGGATGTTGAGCTAGAGGTAGATTATTCATTTGAGGTATTGTACCATCCTAGATTGGGAGCCACTAAAATGGTGCCCTAAGCTGATTGGACACAGGGCCTCAAGCGTACCTCCCCATATTCTAGAGGTTATCAACTAGCAGTGAGAGTCTTAAGGTAGTATAGTGGGGAGATTATACCCTCATATCAGAGTAACAACAAAGGAAACAACAATATATCATCCACAACAGTAATAAACAGAGTGTGGAAGTAGTAAATAAACTAAGAAGGATGTTGTAATAATAAATGGAATATAATAAAGACCTGAACAGACATGTCATACATATAACACTGGTCACCCACTAGGTCAACCATACATGTAGGAGTGCATAAAGGAAACTAAAATAAAAGTATTGGGCTCTCCTACTAACTTTGAGCCAGACCACATACCCAATATTCACATAAATATTTGATCAATCCTACTTGATCAGTCTGGGGACTTAGCCCATCTTGTGCTTGCAACCAAATGAACATCTTCTTGGTCACCCTAGTGTAATGGCAGCTTGAGCAGGGTGTTAGTAAAAAACTTAGTAGGGAACCACCAATGTGGTTCCATACATATCCAGTAATATGTAGTGTATGTAAAAGTGAGTTACTAGTTAGGATAAATATAATAATCATAACTAATAGAAATAAGTTGAAAGATAAAGGCATGCAAGTCATGATTAAGGAATGTACACAACCTAGATGAGACACAACTATAAATGAATAAGTAAAAATAAATAAAGTGAAACCATATTTGATCCCTAGGTCTGTGATCTTGGTCAAATGGGCAATATATCATCACATATATATATAAATATATATATATGTGTGTGTGTGTATTCCCATAAATATATATATACACACACACATAAGTATATATATTAGTAAGGTGAATAATGACATAAATCAATAGAATTTGATCCTTGGGTACGTAATCCTGATCGTCTGGACATCCTGTAAAAAGGGAATTGAGTTGGATTTCATACCACTCAAGATGTGTATAATTATGTTGATCCTTGGGTCCATAATCTCAATCGAAAATACTTACTTTTGATAGTGCTGAAAATGTCTCTAAGAAAGATACTTCACCATAGGGGGGTACATTTCCTAACCCTGGGTTCACCCGTACTCGCCTCCAATCACTATAATGAAGGGTGTCATATAATAACAGACAATCCTATAAATTTTCACTAGGTTGTATATCATGCCACTAAATCCATGTAAATCTAGTTTGATGTCTGAGACCTAGATCTTGTTCTATAGGTGGTCATGAAATTGGAACTTGGATGAATCCTAAGGGGATGAACCTTAGATAATCTGTAAAAGTAATGCTCTCTAGAACCAAGTACATGCTCGGCATCCATTCATAAAAATGGCTCAACAGCCTCATCCCCAAAAATTACCTCTGGGTGATATATTAATGGTGAATCCACCCAACCCTAGAGAGCATCCTAGGCATCTCTCAAGGAGAAAATAATCATCCATTGAGCATATGTCACATCCACGGTGAGGAGCCCCATGTCCACCACCACGATCAAGTAATTGATCGGGGAGATCATAATAATCCTCATCACTTGGGAGATAATAATCAACCTAGAGTATCATAATCATAGGGTATTCATGCCTGGGTATCATAATTATAAGGATTCCATGCCCGTTTATCATAGTTATAGGGATTCCATGCCCATACATCACAAACATAGGGATTCCATTCCCAAATATCATAAACATGAGCAACAAATATGGATCCTGGGGAATATGTTTGGGCATACCAATATATAAAAGAAAAGGGATCATAAGTTGGATCTTAGAAATTATAGTTGTTCATCCCAATAATAAATTCATATTATGTAAGGATCATTAGCCAATAAATAGGAACCACATATGTTAACTATCGTTGCATCAGCAGTAGACATGTGAATGCATAAATAAAAGAGTAAAGGTGGTCAAATGCCTAACCCACCACTACTTCCACAGTCTCATGGCTTACAAGTTCATTATAGGTTCTAAAGTGATACCCACTACCATATCTAACCAAACCCATAATGCACTAACTCAAGGTCAGTCAAGCACTGGGCATCCATAGGGTCCCCTAGATTAAAACGCAAGATAGGCATCCTACTCGGGATCCTCAAGGTCCACAATAAATAGAGGAATCCATCTTGGGGTCCTCTAAGTTAGTATGTAAGCAAGGAATCCCTCATCGGATCCTAAAATGGAGTAAGCATAGGAATCCCATAGGGAATCCTTGGTCATGGTCATAGCCTCAATTCATGAGATGTAGATAATGCACTGGGGCTGTTAGTGACCCTGAGATTTCATCCAATGTTATATACCCATTTAATTTGATTAAAAATTCATCAGAATGAATTTTTATAGTGGAATTTTCCTCATGGGTAAGACCAAGAATCCATATAATACCATAAATATTCATAAATATTAAAGGTCAGGTATGAAAAAACACCTACCTTTAGAAATCACTAAACCATTTATTTTTCAAGGGCCAGAATCAGCTGCCAAGGCCCGTCCAAGATCATTCAATACATGAAGGGCACTGTCTCACAACTAGAAAATCAAAAATTAATTAATATTAGTTATGATATAATTAATTAATTAATTTTATCAAGATTAAAAATTTAAATTATTTAATTCATAATGTAATAACACCCAAAATCTCACTGATCAATCTCATCACATCAGAATCATGAACAAACACTCACCAACAGCATGCAATGCATAATCAACCATAAATTAGGAATAATACTTAAGAAAATATGTCAAAATCACCACTCAAAAATTTAATTTAAATCATAAAGCTTTAGAAAATCACCATGGTTTCATACCTTAATAAAACAACATGTGGTGAAGTGTAGATGGCCTCTCGGGACATCCTTGTCTTAGGCAGAGAAAAATCCCCATCCAAAATGATTGATTCCACCATTCTTTGGTGGAACCAATGAAGAACCCTAAACATAAACCCCTAAAATTATGAATTATGGAATGGAAACATCATAGAATGATGAAATAGAAATATCTTACTTATTGATTCCATCAAAACGCACCCAAGATCTCCTCAATCAATGAAAAACAAAGGGAGTGGAGAGGAGATCAGTCAAGAGCCTCCTGTGTGTTCCCTACTACTTCCCTACAAAACAAATGGTGGATTATCCTCCTATTTAACATTTTTAAAAACCATTCCTATAAGTTTAATTTCATTTAATAGTTACACAATGTGAATCAAATTCATAATTTATACTAGATACACATTGTGTATTCCTTGGGGTAAGACCCCTAAGCTTCCATGTCTTGGATTCATCAGGCTGCATCCATTGAAAACAATTTATGTCTTGAATTAAATTCATGACATGAATTTCTTGGGGTAACCCCCGGGCTTTCACATCTTGTATTGTCCAGGATAAAACCCATGAAACAAATTCACATCATAAATTGAATTCATGGCATGAATTTCTTAGGGTAATCCCTCGAACTTTCACATATTTTATTTTCCAAGCCACATCCCATGAAACCAATTCACATTTTGAATTTAATTCATGATGTGAATTTCTTGTTGTAGCAATTTTTAGCATCCCAACTGCTTGTTCCTCCTCCAATACTTTCTTGGAACCCTCAGGACTTCTACCGATACTTAAAAAACACCCAGAAACATCACATTCGGACATTAAAACACTTGGAAACTCATTCTGATTTCAAGTTCAAAATAATTATCATCCAATAGTGGAGAAAAATTCAAATTCTATATTTATTGTGGTAGCATGGGTTTATACAAGAGGAAAATTGGGAGTGGGAGTTAGTCATATGAGCACTGTGGTCAGAGTTGTTCAGGAAGGACCCCTAAAGATGCTTCTTGAGGAAAAGAAGCTTTTAAAGGGGGGTTTTGTAACTCCCATTGGATCTCAAGGTGACTTAAAATTTAATTTTTTGTCTTATTTCATATGTATATATCTAAGTTTTATTTATTAGTGGTTTTATGATTAGTCGGGATTGGGTTTTTAGGATAATAAGTTGGGCTCGTAGGATTTTCTATTATAGATGGGTATTCATATCGTGACACATTGTTTCCTCTAGAATTGGGGATGATCTCATTGATCTAAGATTCAAACATTACAAGCAGTTTCTAACGGGTTTGTTCATAGAACTGGAAACATCCAATGATTCCATATCCATTTGAACCTACTTTCCAATGGTAGGCGCTCATTAGTTGTGGAATGATGAGGCTTAGGAATTTGCATTGGTCGAGAGGATTGGAGGTCGGACTCATCACACCTTTTTTAGGGGAATTATTGTCTACTCCGGGACTCTCTTTATATATTTAAGTTATTTTTGTGAATCCTTATTACATTACCAAGTATAAAATGATATTTCCTTTAGATCTAAAAATCAATGATTGATATGTAGGAAATTTAGAGAATCTTTTATATGTATTCGAGGTTCTTCGTCGATATAGAATCATCTGTATTTGTTAGAGATTCTTAGTCAATAGTATCCTTCAATACATAAAAGTATCTTGGTCATTATGATGACCATACTGGTTTTAAAGCCACTTAGTGGGGCACTTGAAGTTTATTGTCATTCAAAAGGACATTTATTATTTCATAGTTGGGATCGTACCCACAGATGGGCTACCTACGTATCCTTTGTTTTGGAAAAGGAATCAAAACCCACATAGTTCGAGTAAGGGAGTATGATTTGTATGCATGATTGATGGCTCAAAGAAAGATGTCATGATTACTTTTACACTCTAAGCTCACGTGAGTTATGCTCGGTGTGAGAAACAAGAGGTATTGGTGAAACCAGACAATTGTTCCATGAAAGATGCAATGATGTGGGGCTTATGTATGTATGACTGCCCAAATAGATGAGTATTAAGATTTACTTCAGGTAAGAAATCTAGGAACATGGTCTATAAAGGAATATGTACTTCATAGAGATTTGGATACTCTAATCTTGGGTCTTACTCCTAAGGAAGATGCTCAAGTTAGGAGGGGACTTATTATTGGGTTTTACTCCTGAGAAGGAAGACCAGATCAAAATGAATTATGACTGGTAAAGAGGAATTAAGACTGGGGCTTACTCCTGAAAAGGAGGCCCAGGTTAAAGGGATTTGAAAATTAATGGACTTGGGGCTTACTCCTAAGGAGGATGCCCATATTTTATACTGGGGCTTACTCCTAAAAAGGAAACCCAGGTTAAGGGAATTAAGTTTGGGGCTTACTCTTAAGGAGGATGCCCAAATTTGGGAAATTATGACTGGGGCTTACTCCTGAAAAGGGGGCCCAGGTTAAGGAAATTATGACTGGGGCTTACTCCTAATGAGGATGCCCAAATTAATGAGGACTTGGGGCTTATTCCTAAGGACGATGCCCAATATTAATGAGAATTTGGACTGGGGCTTACTCCTGAAAAGGAGGCCCGGGTTAAGGGAAATTATGACTAGGGATTAATCCTGAAAAGGAGGCCCATTAATAGGGTTCTCTCATCTTAAAGGATGAGGTTGAATGAATGAAATCTCTAAATTTAGTGACATAAAGATGTATAAATCACTAGTTTTTGAGAGATGTTCCACGGAATTCCTTTCAGATAAGAAAGTCAATCAAGAAAACATGCCATAAATGGATTTGAAGAGTGTCTTGAAGACTGAATCTTGAATATGAGAGGTGGAATGTCATAAGAGGGGTTAAATGGGTAGGAAGGGAACCCAAAAATAGAAGGGCGCGCAAGTCCTGGTGGGCACGCAGGTACTGCGTGGGCGCGCAAGTCATGGTCGCGCAGGTATACCTGTGCGGCACATGGGTACTTGCGTGATTTTCAACCAGTAGGGTAATACTTGGGAGATCCTTGATCAAAGCCTTTAGAATTATCCCGAGGTACTTCCAGAAGAGTGGCACGCAAGTTTCAATGAGTAGGTAAGGAGGCACGCAAGTGTGTCCATTTCCCTTAAGGGTAAAACACTTAGGCATGCAAGTGTTAGTGAATTCTAACACTTAGACATTATTCCTTTAGTTTAGACCTTCCATTCTAGGTAAAGAATTACCTTAGAAGCGTTCGGAAGACTTGAAGAAGAGACTTGGGCGTTCAGAGCTCTGTATCTGAATTCTGTAAAAAATCCTCCTGAAATGGGGGGCCCACTGGGGGTATTTATAGGCTGGAGAAGACTCTGGGCGGTTTTTAAAGAGGGAGCGCAAGTCACTTGCGTGACCATTAGGTGGCGTGCAAGTATACTTGCGCGAACATGAGGGAACTTGCGCGACCCAAGGGTATTTGACTCCTTGTTCATGCCTTTGTCGATTTTTGATGTTTTCTTCAAAGGATGAATCAATTTGTGCTAAGGCATTTTGCCTTTTTATTTTTTTAGATAATGTGATGAAAAGGAGAATCAACAAAAGTCTCCCCTCAGATTTGGATCCGAAAGAATAAAGATGTGACTCTGAGGAAAAGAATAAAACCAAAGGGAAAGAGGCTCTCAAGTGTTCAGCGGGCAACACTCATCGTGCAGGTGAGAGTCGCGCAGGGCTGGAGCGCGCTGGATTTTAGGCATGCTGGTGGGCAGCCTGGCTTATAAATATGAGACCATTTGGCATGTATAGCACTGACTTCCGGATTTCGATCTCTCATCGTGCAGGTCACCTTCGCCGTGCAAGTTGCTCTTTTTTACACTTTTCTTCGTTGTCGCGCTGCTGTCAAGGTATCTGGACTTGCGCGGTGATACCTGTGCACCAAAAACTTACGTGGCATATTAACACTTGTGCGACACATCCACACTTTCGTGCCAAGATTAGACTTGCGCGCATTAATTCCTTTTCCATTTTTTTCGAATTTCTTCACAAATTTTATGAAAAATAAACTCATTTAAGAGTTAATTTATTCAACTTTTGTGCAGATTCAATGGCTCCCAAGAGAATCGGAATAGCTGGTGAACTCGAAAGAAAACATCTTAATGATATGATGAACATCATTGGCCACGATTATTATACCATATATGATAGCACTCTTCCAGATTTGACCAAGTATCTGAAGAAATATCACTTTGATTTCCCACAAAGCACTTATCTGCCTTTATATGAATATGGTCATCTGTGAGAAGTCACTATTCTAGAAGCAAAGAACTATCTCCCATTTTTGTGGTTTCAGAATTACATCAACTTTTCTTCAGCAAATATCTCATTTGGAGGAGGATTTATAAATGCTGGAATAGTGGAGAAGGCCAACATGATGCATCATAGCCCTTGTACGCCAGATCTAAAACCTCATAAGCACGAGCTGCAACCTCATTGTCATCCCTAAATCTTCTGAAATGCTCAGATGGATCAATCCAAAGGCTGGAAGAGAAGTTGGGACTTCCGTCCTGGGGGTGGTGTGAAGCCAACTTGGATGTGGGCATACTGGGTATGACAAACCTGTGCAAAGTTTGTCGAATATCTTAATGGAGTTGCAATATACGAAGATGTCTGGGTTGGGCAAACATATGTTTACAGACATGATAGCTTCGTGCTGGAGATACTCAGCCATTGGATCCCAGAAACCAATTCTTTCCATATGACTCATGGAGAAGTAGGCATCAATCTGTGGAATATCCATAGGATATCAGGGGCTCCAATTTTGGGTGACATGTATGATGAATTCATTCCTCCCAAGGTGAATTGGAATGATTCAGAGAAGACTCCTGCTTTGGCTCAGAAATTATTTAAAATCTTCCACAGGATCAAGAGGTCAGAGACCTCCTTAAATCATTCTAGAAATTATATTCATCTAGAAGAGTGAATGAATATATTTATTATTGAGAAGAAAGATAAGGAGCCAAATGAGAAGGATCCAAAGGAGAAAGGATCCAAGAAAAATAAATCCAAGGATAAGAGGCCCACCCGTCCTACCACCTTCCCAAAAACCGAGAAGAGGGGTGCTCCTGGAACATTTTGGCCAACTCTAGAAGCAGGAGAGTTTGAGAAATGGGTATATGAGGTGAATCAAAGGATCTAAAAGAAGACTCGTCTGGAGGGATTCTTGGCTTTGTGGCTCAGCGTTTATCTCTTTCCAGTCAGGGACTCGAAGAGAGGCGTCAGGCCAGGGACCTTCGTTATTGCGGCAAAGTTGGCTGAGGGAAAAATGGTTGGGTTGGATACCCCCATTTTATCAAAGATTCACAGGAGTTTACTTCATGTCTTCAAGGGTAAATCTCCTTTGAGAATAGTGGGACCATTCCAAGTTTTATGGGTATGGATCGCCACTCACTTCAGGACTTATAATGTACAGAATGGAGTACAAATTCCTAGAAGTTCTTTCAGGACATCAGTGCAAGAATTCTCTGGAATTGCTCCATTAGATCTTAATGATTATGACATGAAAGTGAGGATGAGCATGTTTAATGAATTCAACTTCTTTCCCTATGGAAATCCTCCAACCGGGCGATTTTTTGATGATGGAACAGCCCACTTGGATTTGAGGGCATACTTGCTGGCCTGCAGAGATGGTGTGCTGGTCGCCAGGATTGACGGAGAGATTATATGTGAGGCCTATGCTCCATATATATTTTCATGCCAATTCAAGTGTTTGCAACATATTTTTGTATCTCCCCCTGTACATTTTAGGTTAGAGCAACATCCGATGGTTTCTCGGCAACTGTGGTTGCTGACGTCTAGGGAGAAGACTGGGGTGATGTTTGATCTACCAGTTGAAAGAGTAGCACATAACTTGAATACATGGTATGCCAAGCACTGGATAGAATCATACCCTAAAGGGGTGCTGAATCACCCAGTTTATCAGGTGGGGAAAAGGAAGAAGACTGTAGAGAAATAAACTCTTCCTCATGAAGGTGATGCTTCCCCACCTAAATCTGATTCGCCAGATTCCTCCTCTAGAACTGATTCACCGGATTCCCATGATGGGTATGATGAGGCACAACAAGTGGCAAAGCAGCCTCGTGCCCGATATAATCCTCCGGTCAGAATAAAAAGACCTACTCCATCAACTCCTAGTGAGTTACTTCATTGTGGTAATTTAATCACCATCACTTTATAAAGCAATAAGTCTTATTTTCTTATTCTCTATCAATAGGTGCAGGAGATGGAAAGAAATTGAATTCGAATATTTTAGGACCTTCCTTGCAGCCTTCTGGTACACGCACTGAATATCTACGACCAGAGGTTATCCAGACATGGAAAATTTTATACTGTGGTATTGAAACTGCCTGGCTGGATTTATGTGAGGGGCTACATCTCCCTGGAATAGGGACTCTTCTAGCTTCTACCGATATTAATTTCGAAGATAGCCCCGATGAAGTGAGATCTTATATCATAGAGCTGAAAATTCTCATATATGCCACCGATTATTCAATTCATGTCACCAAGCAGGTGAAGAAAATGATAGATCGTGGCGCCGCTGAGGGGAGTGATGAGGAGTGGCATGATTATGTGGCCCCTGAAGATGTAAGTTTTCTTTCCTTACTTTCTTTTCAACTTGATTTCAGTCGAAGATTTGTTACTCAAGGAAGTTATTTTATTCATCTTGTAGCTTGCAAAGAAAGTAACTAATGAGGTTCCTTCTCCACAGTATAGACCTGGTGGTACTGCCATCAGGGCTGCTGCTGAATCTCCTCGCGATTCGGGCGAGATATCTCCGAGCCAGCAGGCCATAGATGAGGAGTTGGACATGGCTTTCCATTCTCCAATTCAGGTACCTATAATGGAGACTATCGACACTCCCAAAAATCCAAATAAGAAAAGGCATCGAAGGAAGAAGTCCAAAACTAAACGCTTCATCAGTAGTGGTAAGTCCTTCGGATAATCATGAATTTTAAATAATGAAAAATATTTCTCATTTTCCTTCGGATTGAAGGGGCTTCTTCAATTTCCCCTCTGAGGGAGAGGAATGATCCTCCTCTGAGGACCACGGAGGGTTCTGTGGAACAATCTCAAATTCAGGCTGACTTGGCTGCTCCTGAAAAAGATCTAGCATCTGTTCCTAGTATCCCTCCTGGTGTTGTTGAAAGAAGAGAAGAACCCGCTTCTGGTAAGTTAACAATGCTTCATAAAATATTGAATGAAACATCTACTGACTTCCATTCTGTGATAATTCAGGTTCAACCCCTACATTAGAGCTTTTGGCGGCTATTTCAACTGATGCCACGATTTTATCCGAAGATGTTTTCCAGGGTCAGGGACCGCAGGATGAAGGTTGCCAAGAAGACACATCAAATGCTCCTACTGGTGAGACTAACCAGGATTCTAAGATGACATTAGATGAAATGATGGAACTTGGTGCATATTTCGAAGATTTTATAAATCATGTTAAATTACCATGTAATTTAGAAGATTATGGACGTTAGTGTTATCCTTCGTCCTATTAAGAATAACTTCTTATTACATGTCTAATCATGATTGGTTCAAATGTGCAGTTTTGTCTGAGAAATCTGCTGAACTACCCATGCCTGAAGGGGGTACAGAAAACCCTACCATTGCAGAGACATTAGCACAAGTGGAGTTGAACCCAGTAGAGCTTCCTCAAACTCATCCTGAAAATATTATCGAAACTAGGAAATATGGGGAGGAGCCTTCTCAGGTTTCTGATCTACCATTGGGTAAGGAATAACAATATTTGTGATTGTACTTAATTTTCAAGACAACCAACTATTTTGTTATTCTTTGAAACTAACCAAAGATTTCAATTAATTATGCAGGGCCATCCATTGTAGTGGCTAGATCTGGAGGTGAGGCCTCAGCCTCCGCCCCAACGGGAATTGAAAGTAAAGAAGCTCAGGTCAGGGGGGAAGGAGCAGAACAGGGCACTTCCCTAAGTTCATTAATCCCATATTATACTCCCCCCTATTACAGTGACGTTGTGTCGGACCCGGAAGTTCGAAAGGCATTCCAATTTTCACGATGCAAGGCATGGAAGAACATATGGAAAATCATATCTGAAGTGCCTCTAAAGGATCTTCCATCGAAGATTCCCCGGATGTCATCCCTATTTGTTATATTGGGACTTGGCGGTTTTGGATATGAAAAGATCCATGCCGTGGTGAAATCGGTCATTTTCAGGAGGGAGCAGGAGCAAAAGTGTTGCGAAGATCTGACCAGGGTGAAACTGTCAGCCAATATTAGTGAATTTTAGGCTGCAGTATCCCAAGTTGAGGCTGACTATGCTACCAAGATGAAGGAGCTAAAGAATAAGATCAAAGATAAAGTCGTCCAGCAAATGCACCTTCATCAATAGTTAGACGCTGTTACTGGGGAACTTGACCAACTCAATAATTCATTGGAGGGAGCTCAAATGAATGGTATTAAGGCCATCGCGGATTCCAAGAAATCACTCCATCAGGCCGAAAAGAGTGAAGTTGTTCGGGTGCATGTGCTTCAAGTAGATGCTGATGAAGCTTGGGATGTTGTTCATCAAGTGAAGACTTATGTTGACATCCTCTTGTAATTTCTTAGAAAAGAGAAGAGACTCCAATCTGTGGATTTTCTTCTAATTCTTGTGCATAAAATGGAAAGAATGCTTTCATCTTCAATCACTTGTGCATGTATTTTCCTGCTACCTTCTTTAAATTTTACTTAATCCAATGGGCCTAGTAAGCATAGTTTGATTTTTACTAGGATTTTTATAAATAACCCTACAAACTTTGAATCTTTTAATTGCTCAATATTACCTAAATCATACAAAATGTATGTTTAGTGAGCTGGAACTTGACTTTTATTCATAGTTCCCTTGTCTTTTGTGGGCAGTTTAAAGTCATGCACGTCAGACATAAAAAAGGCTAATGTTTAAGGTCGAAATAGCTTTGACCGAATGAATTAGAATTGACTCAATTCCTTGAAAATTCATTTGGAAACATATTACCACACCTAAGTATGAATGAAAAATGTAAACTATGACTTAATAAATTTTGAATCTGGGGAATGATATGAAAAAGAGCTAAAAGGAATTAGAAGAAGTAGTTCCCAAGAATGAAGTTACCATTATTTAACAAACCTGTTGAGGGGTTGAATTATGTCGGGCCACCTAAGGGAATTGGCTGTATAGTCAAATAATAGCATCTTTTGGATGAAAGGCCCATTATGTAGACTACTTATGCAAGGCCGCCTAAGGGCACGTGCTGCATAGTCAGGCAAAATAACTCTCATAAATTTACTTTTCTACTACTAAGAAGCTAGTGAAAGTTTATAGGGATTCAACTTTTCCAAAGTATAGAGTTTTCTGTATGGAAAGATGTACTTGAATATGGAGAAGATATTTTCTTTCAAGATTGTCTAAGAATTGGATGAATGTTACTCCTACGAAGGTCTGACCCAAGCGTAGGGAAGGTAAATATAAACCATAGACTTGAATACTTTCAGATCATGAAAAAGAACATGAAATAAATATGTTAAGGATGGCTATTTTTTAAGAATCCTTACATATTTTTGATAAGACCAATAAAAACAAAAGATGATTTCTTCCCAAGAATGAAGTTAACAGTATCTAACAAACCTGTTAGGGGGTTGAATTATGTAGGGCCACCTAAGGGCATTGGCTTCATAGTCAAATAATAGTATCTTTTGGCTAACAAATCTGTTATGGAGACTGTTTATGCAAGGCCGCCTAAGGGAACGTGTTGCATAGTCAGGCAAAAGAACTCTCAGAAATTTGACATTTTTGTGACTAGAAGTCAAGAAAAGGGTTATGAAGATCTGAAAATATTTAAGGTTAGGATTATGACACACAAAGATGGGTGTTTGTCCAATGTGTGCAGGGATGCACAGATCAATGCTAACCGTAATTATGTTGTGGCTGGGTCCTGAATTGAAATGTTGGACTTCACTACGTATCCCGTAAGGATGGGAATCAAGCCATACGTAGTTCTTGAACTACAGTTTAACTTCATGCAGGAAGAAAGTATAGGAGATCTTAGTTTAGGGTCATAGATCTCAGACCATTATAAGAAATACACAGTGTGTGTTTTCATGGGGACTTTTCAGCCAAGGGACTGAAAGTGGAATTTGGGGTTAGGCCCAAAAGACATGGGGCTGGATTCGAGGGACACTCAAATGTTCCTATGTATCCCATAAGGATGGGAATCAATCCCACGTAGTTCTAGAAATACCATCTGTACAAATTTGGTTTGTACATGTGAAGGGTGAAAGGGGACTTTAGTGCAATGATGGTTTAACCCAAGATAAAAGGTTCAGGAATTTCCATGTATGCACGTAGTCTTTGGAATGAAACATGATTGAAAATAAATGTAAATAATGATTACCTCTTAGGTGAGGGTATCAAATAATGTTATAGTTTATTATCATACTGGACAAAAATTGTTGTACAGTTTAACGTCACATAGCAAGGACGAAAGTGAACCAATGTATGGATATTGATTTTGGGGGAGGTTTCACGAATCAACATCGTACGAGATGGAGGTGAACCAATGTGAAGAGATTTGTTTTGGTCTTGAACCTCAGGAGGTTGCCTACGTACCCAGCCTAGAAGGCAAGGATCAAAGTCTGTGTAGTTCAATTAAAGAATTAATTAGTGATCAAGTTGTTCTTGGGGACAATGACCTAAAAAATGATGTTGGGACTTACGCGTGGTTAGCGGCCTAGAGAGGGTGTTATGGTTGAGGTTTTCTCTAAGCTCATGTGAGTCACACTCGGTGTGAAAAACAAGAGGTAGAAACAACCTTAATGATGCACAGTTTAATGTCATGTAGGACATATGAAGGGATTATGAAGTTTAAAGTCTTGCAGTTAGGACTATTGGTGCTGCACAGTTTAATTCCATGTAGCAGGGACAAAGTACAGTTTAATATCATGTAGGATGTATTAAAGGACTTTTGTACAGTTTAGCATCATGTAGCTAGGAAGATGGGGACAATATAGTTTAACATCATGTTGGATGAAAGGGGGACTGTGTAGTTTAATGTCATGCTGTAAGGGAAAAAGAGTACACCGTTTAACATCATGTTGGACGTATTAGGTACTTTTTCACAGTTTAACGTCATGTTGGATGAAAAAAAGGACGATATAGTTTAGCGTCATGTTGGACGAAAAATGCAAATAGTTTAAAGTCGTATGCATGGACCGTTGTTTATGCAGTTTAACGTCTTGTTGGATGTAAGGGAATTCATTACAGTTTAGTGTCATGTAGCTAGAACGTTATAGTTTAACATCGTGTGGGATGAAAGAAATGCAAATAGTTTAAAGTCATATGCATGGACTCTGGATGGTGCAGTTTAACGTCGTGCTGGATGAAAGGGACATGCAAATAGTTTAAGGTCATATGCATGGACCGTAGATGGTGCAGTTTAACGTCTTGCTGGACATAAGAGACTTCTGTACAGTTTAGCGTCATGTAGTTAGGATGTCACAGTTTAACATCGTGTGGGATGAAAGTAATAAAAATAGTTTAAGGTCATATGTATGGACCGTTGGTTATGTATTTTGTTTTTATAAAAAATACTTCTTCAGAAATCTGGCATTGGTTGGAGTCGTGATGAATTCTCCATCCATTGAGATTAAAGAATAAGCTCCATTGAAGTAGACCTTATGTATTGAATAAGGTCCTTCCCATTTTGGTTCAAGCTTGGGAGGTTACTTTCCTGGTATCATTGGAGTTCTAAGAACTAATACTAATTCTCCCTGAACGAATTAACGAAGACGAACTTTTTTGTTGAAAGCTAGTGCTATTCGATTATGATAGACTTCCAAGTGGTGCAAAGTGCACAATCTTTTCTCAACTAACCGTTCTAATTCATTAAACCACTTTTGAGATTGCTCATCTGTAGATAACTGGTCACAAATGGCTACTCTGAGATAATGAAATTTAATTTCAATGGGCAATACTACTTCCGTTCCATATACCAGTGAATATGGAGTTGACTGCGTTTGAGTGCGGGTAGTGGTTCGATAAGCCCATAAAGCATGAAAGAGTTTATCAGGACATGGCT
This sequence comes from Viscum album, assembly GCA_963277665.1. NCBI lineage: Eukaryota > Viridiplantae > Streptophyta > Magnoliopsida > Santalales > Viscaceae > Viscum > Viscum album. Next base: position 1,143,457,243 of record OY728139.1, on the reverse strand, counting down.
TCTTATCTTTATCCACCATCTTTTTCAGTATATTTGACAGAGTCTTGTTGAAGGCTTCTATCTGGCCATTGGCTGCTGCATGATACCGAGATGAATGGTTGGACTTGATGTTGTATTCTTGATACAACTTCTTCACCTCATATGAACAGAATTTGGTGCCATTGTCCGTCAATATGGTATGAGGGACACCAAATCTGGTAATGATGTTAGACTTGATGAAGCTAACAATTCATTTAGAACTAACTTCTTTGAGGTGTATTGCCTCTTCCCATTTAGAAAATAAGTCAGTAGTAGTAAGAATATACTTAAACTGCTTGGTTGTAGCTGAAGGATAGGGTCCCACAACATCCATTCCCCATGTGGAAAATGGCCATGAGTATTTAGTTGTATGAAGCAACTCTAGGGGCTGATGAATGAAGTTGGAATGTACTTGGCATGAATGACACTTCTTTGTGAAATCAACACAATCTTGTATCATTGAAGGCCAGAAGTATCCAAGCCTTCGAATCTGATCAGATAGTCTATGTCTAGACTGGTGGGCACCACAAACTCCTGCATGCACTTCTTTCATGATAGTCATTGTCTCTTCACCATCAATGAATCTGAAGAGAACTTCATCAAAACCATGCTTGTAGAGAATTTTCTCTAGGTGATCTGGGCCATCATAAAGAGTAAAATTGACCACACATTGCTGGATTTGTTCTTTCCCAGCTCTATCAGGTGGAAGTGTTCCATTTTAAAGGTATTCCCTGATAGGTATCATCCATCCTATAGTATGACCATATGGTTCAGGAATGGGACTAATTTCATTGATCTCTTTTGTTCTGGTTCAAACATAAGGTGAAATTGTACGACGGTGGGCAATACTGATGGTTGTATCATCCCGATTTAGATCTTCTAGAGTTGTAGCTATATTAGCCAGTGCATCAGCTTGGGCATTTTGTGATCTTGGGACATAAGAAAATTTTAGTTCTGAAGGGAATTACGCCATTAACTCTCTGATGTAATCATGAAAAGGGATTAGTTCTTCTTTTTTGATGGTATAATCCCCATTGACTTGTTTGATTACCAGGTCTGAATCACCTTTCACCTTTAAATGATTCACTTGTTCTTGAAGCGCCAACTCTAATCCTACGATGAGAGCTTGGTATTCTGCTTCATTATTTGTACCACCTCCCAATAATGAGAAGGAATAGGGTAACACTGCCTTTTCTGGAGAAATGAGCACAATTCCCAAGCCAACTTTGTTGAATTTAGGATTTTCTATTTTCCTTCCTGTTGGACTTTTGGAAGCACCATCAAAGTACATTTCCCATACTTGAGGACTATCCTGAATAGAGAAGACTTCCTCATCAGGGAGTTCAATATCTGAATATGTATCTTCTACTGAAGGATTTTCATCAAGGAAATCAGTCAGAGTTTGGCCCTTTATTTCCTTTTGAGACACATATTGAATATCAAATTGCTGCAAGATAACTGTCCACCTTGCCAGACGTCCTATAAGCATTGGATGACTAAGGATGAATTTGAACGGGTTATTGCGAGATACCAGTTGGACCTCGTGATATTGCAGGTAGTGTCTCAACTTCTAAACTGCAAAGATTAATGCTAGTCAGCACTTCTCAATATTTGAATATCAGGTTTCTGCTTCAATCATAGTCCTACTGAGATAGTATAGGCTGTTTTCATTCCCAGTATCATTCTTTTGAGCAAGAAATGCACCCAATGATCACTCTAAAGCTATCACATAGAGGACAAGTGGTCTTCCTTCAACAGGTGGCATAAGTACTGGTGGACTCAAGAGGTATTTCTTGAGAATATTGAATGCCTCTTGACATTCTTCAGTCCACTGGTAAGTGACTCCCTTCTTCATCAATTTGGTGAAGGGTAAACTTTTGCCTGCCAAATTGGAGATAAAACGCCAAATATAGGCTAAGTGTGCTTGAAGTCCTCTCAAATCTTTCAAATTTCAAGGAGGTGACATACCAAGGATTGACTTGGTCTTCTCAGGATCGACTTCGATACCACGATGGTATATAACAAAGCCGAGAAATTTTCTTGAGGTTACCCCAAAAGCACATTTTAAGGGGTTCATCTTCAAATTATGTTGTCTAAGTTTGTGGAATATGATTTCCAAATCAGACAAGTGATTAGAACGTTGTTTGGATTTGACCACCAAATCGTCTACATAACATTCGACAAACTTCCCTAAAAAGGGTTTGAAGATACGATGCATTTCACACTGATATGTTGCGCCTGTATTCTTTAGGTCAAAGGGCATTACCCGATAGAAAAACACACCCTGAGGGACTCTGAAAGCTGTAGATTCCTCATCTTCTGGAGCCATTCAGATTTGATTATATCCAGAATATCCATCCATGAAGAAAAGTTCTTCATAGCCAGCTGTTTCATTGATTAAAAGTTCTGTAATTGGAACTGGAAAATCATCCTTAGGACAATGCCGATTAAGATATCTGAAATCAATACAAACTCTAATTTTCCCATTCTTCTTTTTCACTGGGACAATATTATCCAACCACTTGGGATATTGAACTTCTCTAAAAAAATTATCTTTGATAAGCTTATCCACTTCAGCCTCAATTTTGGAAGCATAGGTTGGGTGTGTTCTTCTAGCATCTTGTTTGAATCCTCGATGTTCTTCTGGAAAACCCAAACGATGAGTGGCAAAATCAGGATTAAGCCCTGGAATATCTGTATAGTTTCAAGAAAATATATCTTGATTTTGCTTTAGAAAGGAAATATACATCTCTTTCTCTTCAAGATTCATGGTCGCACTGATTAAAGTGGGGCGTGGATCTTCTTTTGTACCCAGATTTATTTCTCTGATTTCATCCACGGTGGTAGAGATACCTTCTTCAAATGCTGGAGGAGCATCCCTGAGATCTTCCTCTTCTTCTTTAACATGTGTTATTTCCTCTGTTTCTACTTGCATAGTAGATGATGAAGACGAATTTCCATGATCAGAAGAGATGTTAAAATTTGAACATCTTGAAGAAGAAGCTTCCATTTCTAACCTGATTGATGATGAAGGGTCTTCCTTGGGAAATAAAGAGGAGATGATGGATTGAGAATCAACATCATCGTTCACCTCTAGAATTTCTATAACTTCTTTTGGCCTGGTTGGCGAAGTATATACTTTCTGGATTTCAGCAGATGAAATGAAGACATCTCCATTTAAGCTTTCATCATTGCTTAGTGGATCACCACTTTCTCTCATGTTGTCTGGCTTGATTTCCGTAATTGACATTATGGATCTTTCCATAATAGTATTTTGATTTGGGTCTATCCTGTCAATTTGACTGATAAGAAACACACAATCTGTACTCACATGTGCTAATCATTTTACTGGAATCTTTTCCAAACCATACGGAGCATTAACTTTGGTAATCTCCTTTGTTGTGGATTCATCCTTTCCCTTCATGTGATAGAATTATGCCTCAATGTATTGAGATTCACATTTATTGAACTAGGCCTCATCGCCATACAATGTCCCAACTTGACCATCAAAACAGTACTTGAGACATTGATGGTATGATGAAGGGATAGCCGCATGTTGATGTAGCCAGGGTCTTCCAAGAAATATGTTGAAGGCTGAGTCTTGATCAACAACCATGAAATCTAAATTGGATACAAGATCTCCAAACTGAGTTCTGAGTGTAATATCGCCCAGTGTTTCTTGTTCATTTTTATCATATCCTTGTAACATCATAGTAGAAGGAGATAAATCAGATTCTGTAAGGCCCAATTGACGAAGTGTACGAATGGGCATGAGGTTGACTCCTGAACCATTATCAATGAAAGATATTCAGATGTCTACACCATTGACCTTGCCAGATAAGTACAAAGGTCTAATATGTCCATGCACGACATCATCTTCATATTCATCAGTAAAAGATATCACTGCATGGAATTCTGCAGGATTATTTTCTATATGGTAGACTTCAGCTACAGCAATTTTAGTCTCAAACTCTTGATGACTTGAAAAAGCCTTGATGAGTGCCTCCTGGAGATATTTTGACAGATTCAAAGCATCCAGAATTGATAACTTGGCCGGTACTTGGGCCAGGTATTTCAATACATCATACTTTTGATCCAAAGGTCTGCGTTTCCCAACAGGAACATGTGGTTTGGCAGGTGCCTTGGAAGTTGATGCTTTGGAAGTGGATGCATCTTGTATCGGGATAGGAGTTGGAAATATTCCTTTCTTTGGAAGATTAGACCAATTAGATCCATTTAATTCTTAAGAGGATTAATGTGGAACACTCAACCGATCCTCCAGAATAACTGTGCCAGGGCTGAATTTTCTATTGGTGGAAGAACTTGTTTGTTCTTATTGAGCTCGCTGAAGGGCTCTGCCACGAGTTTCTGCTGCATACACAGTTCTAGCAGGGGTAGAATTAGAATAGTGGATTCTGGGATATCCACGTCTTCCTTTGTATCCTAGACCCCTGGAACTTCCTCTAATTCCTCTATTTGATACAGGGAATTCAGGCTCATCGAAATCGAAACTGTGATTGGCATAAGGATCCGTTAAGTGAATCATATTAACAGAACCAAAGATTAACTCTTCATCCGATGAGAACTCTGCCTGACTAGCCGATTTAGGTTGTACCATTTGGTGGGGCGGTGCCCATTGCTTTGAAGTAGATGGCATGAAATCTTCCAGAGTCAAAGACAGCTTAGGCTTTGACACATACTCATCTTCTTCTGATTGTTCCTCTTTCTTGGAATTATGCCATTTCTTTGAGGATTTTCCCTCTGATGAGGAGGGTTTTGCTGTGGCATTTATGGAAGAAGGCACAATTGGTTTCTTCAATTGTGTTCACAAAATATCATGAGTTCTATTGATCATATTTCTGACCATCCAATCATGATATTTTTGTGCATTTTTGTTCTTAACTTCTTGCCACTCGCCTTCCTCCTCTGGAACTGTAGTAGTAACACATGATACCTGAGTTGAAGAACCTTTTAGTTTAACTTGTCCCAAATCGACCATTTTTTGTAGGAGGTCCTTGAAAACAAAAAACTCCTGAATGGGATGCCCCAACATTTGATGAAACGGGAAATAGTTGGGACGGTCTTCATCTCCTTCCTTGTTTGGCCTCTTGGGCCTTGGAAATTGAACCAAATTATTTTCCAGAGCCAAAATTAAATAACCAAGAACTTGTTCATTTTGGAAAGATTAAACTTTTCTTTTCAAATACTCAATTTTTTTTCTTTGATCTCTTTGATCATATTGATGAAACGACCTCTGTTTTTGGTGATCAGGAGGTGGAGCCCTTCGAGAAGATGAAGGTTTTGAAGTAGAATTAGGTACAGGTGCTTGTTTAAGCATAACTGTAGCAGTCTCTGCTTTACCCATTCTTCTTCCTGGAGATGATGGAATTACATGAGCTTTATCTTTAGTCTTTATAAGAGAATCTTCAATCTGTTGAGAGATTGAACTAAGGTATCAAAACCCTCCTGTGTATTTCACAGGGATCAGTGGTGTGTGCAACTCATCATGCAAATTCGCCATACAGATTGGAAACAATTCCTCTTGAGGGAGTGCTAAGCTTAGGGAATATGTTAATACCTTCCAGCGAGCAATGAAATCTGAGACCCTTTCATTCTCCCTTTTCTTACAGTTTTTAAGATCAAAAACTATTTTCTTTGGCAACGTTGAGCTGAATTGGAGAAGGAATTTTTGGCGAAGATCTTTCCATTCAGTAATTGACTGGGACTGCAATCTTGTATACCAAAGAAAAGTTGGTCCTTGCAAGGTTCGCACGAATCATTTGAGTTTCATTGCTTCTTGTTTTTTCAGAGTTCCCATCATAGGATCGCAACAAGACACGTAATGCGTCAAATGCTATTCAGGATCGCCTGATCCATTGAAAATAGGGAATACAGGGTTCCCAAAACTTGATTGGGGAGAGATTGAATCTACCCATTCAGGGTAAGCTCTCTTTTCTAGTTGAACCTACACACGCTTCCCTTCCATAGTCTCTAACCGAGCTGTTAATGACTCAATGGTAGTTATTAAATTTTGAGAAACATCCGGTTGAACTTGGACTTGGGCAGGTGCAATAATTGGAGTCTGGATAGGTACGGTAGCTGGTACTGCAACTGATGGTAGCACCACTGATTGTTGTTGTACTTGACCCATAGGATTAGACCTGTGAGGGTGTACTGATAGAGGAGGATATTCTGGATTCATCTCAGTAACTGTAATAAACTCTCTTGGCTGACTGACTTCAGCACGCTTAGGAAGAAGACTACCCTGAAGTAATTCTATATTCATCTTCCTTAACTCCTTCATTTCTTCCTCTTGTTGTGAAAATATTTGCTCTAGTGAGAGAAATTGGCCTTCTCCAGAGGAAGGATATGTAACCTGATTCTTTCCCCTCCCTTTGTTGGATCCCTTTCGGAGAGGGGGAAGTGGTTTACTTGAAGGATTACCTAGGTTCTGAGTAATCCTTTGATTTTGTGTACGCACACCTTCTTCATTTGTGTCTGTGCGTACAACTTCTTGAGCAGAAACCTCTTCATTTGATCCCTCTGAGTGAGCCTCATGTTCTGGAGGATCAGCAACAACGGCATTAATGACATTAATTGATACATAATTCATCGCATCCCTTCTATCAGCATTTCTACGATATTGTCTTCTTCTATGTCTTTGATAAGACATTGCCTTTTGTTGATTTTATCCCTCAAGAACTTCTTGGAAAACCGTAATTTGGAGAGAATCTTCTGATAATTTGGCTCTTCATTCTTCTTTGGGATTCTTTCCTAATCAAGAGAAGATCGACTTTGTTTGAGGGAGGAATTGAGGATTTGAAAAAGTCCCCAGTTCAGTGGACTAGGGTTGTTCTTGCTATTCCTGCTCAACTCCTCGAATCCTATTTGTTGATTCTGAGGGCTGGATTAAAAGAGTCCCTAGTCTGGAAAGCTAGGGTGGCTCTTTACATACTATATCTGAGACCTTCTTGAAAGCTCTCCTGATCTTGCGGACCTTAGTCCAGAAATTAGCTGGATGCATCAATTGACATCTACTTTTATCACCCGGTTTAAAAGACCGTTGGATGATTTCTGACACTTCTGTCACTTGGTGATGTGCTTGCTCCAAACGAGAGGCATGTTCAATATTCTCATTTGCTTGATGTAGGAGTAATTCAACAACTTGTTCTCTATATTCTTGATTTTGAGAATAACTAGTTGAGGCCTATTCTTGGGAAAGATTTTGATTAAAAACAAAACCCATTGACTATGGCCGGCCACAGGAAATAACATTGCATGAGACCATTTTCGGCGGGCTTTGCTGACTGGAGATCACAGTGAAATGTAGTGCTCCATGAACACCCCATCCTCTAACATAAATACCAGATGGGGAATTGGAAATTAACTGGTGAAATATTCTTAGTGCGCCAAGGCATGAACGTTGAAGGGATCTCTACTGCTTTTCAGCCTTCAGATATCGAGAGACTAATAGAGATGCCAAATCAATCTGACGTTGTAACCCTTCTATTATCTTAACATGATTTTCATATTCATCATAAGATAATACTTTCTTTTTCAAATGAGAAAGAGTTTTCCATATGTTGAGACGAATATCATGAATTCCATCTTCCATCAACATCTTTGGAATGTCATACTGAGAGTCATCCAGAGGCCAAAACAAGACTGGAACTTCACCTTTCGCCAGTTGTTTTCTAATGTTCATCATTTCCTCTTTATCATTCAATGAAGATTCTTCTACTTGATTAGACCATAGCTGGTGCTTCCTTGTTGTTTCATCGGATTCAACAAGATTGGTAGAGAAATCACTGATCAAACTAGAAGATGCATGACTTAGGGGTGGTTCGTATAATGACCTACACCCTGGGCTATCTTCTGGTTGATAAAGGATTTCACCTACTAATGGTAAAGCATCAAACATGACTGGCTTTACTTTTGAAAGTTCCTCAAGATAAGAGGGCTTTCTTGTCACTACATTGTCTTCTGAAGAATTTTCCAGACAATGCGAATTACTACTGTAGAGAGGGATTTCGTAGCTAAATTCATCATCATGGGGAGGACCACCATGGTGGGTTACAGCAAAAGATGAAACATTTTTCTCCTTGATCTTATGACCACACAAAGTGTTCTTGTGGCTCTCATCTGAAGATTAAACTTTGAGATCGACCGAATTGTCACGAAGCAAGCCTTCATGAGGAAGTGTCTAGTGTAGACCTTCAGAATTAATGTTCCCACTATTGGTAACTGAGGGAGTAGAATCTTGGATTTCAACAGATAACTTTCTGAGGGCTTCAAGAACTCCAGCATAGAGCAAGGCCTTGTTACAGATTGGCTCTTGATTTCTTGACTATGCTGGGCGGGTCTTCTTCTTAGACGCCTTCTTACTCAATTTGGAAGGTGTATGTGCCTGCTTAGGAGAAATGATCAGGTTAGTCTAATTATCTCCGCTCAAACCAGGTGTATGTACCTGACTTGGTTGTCCGTATGATATGGGGGAGTACGCCCCACAACCCTCTTGGACTGGAACAGATGTGTGTGTCTGTTCCGGAGTGAACTGTTGATGTGTCACTCCACTGGTAGGGACAGATTTATGTGTCTTTCCCTGAGATTTTGTTGAAGCTATTATAATATCCTGGCAAGCATCCAGAATATGAGCAGGGATTTGCTTCTGCTCTTTCACCATTGATATAATATGCTTGGTGACTTCAGCTGTCGGAACGGGGATATACGTCCATTCCGTAATTGGAGTAGGTGTGTGTGCCTACTCTTGTCCTCCCTTTATTGTTAGAGATTACTGACAGTACTCAAGTGTGGGGGTAGAGAGTTGAGTCTACCTTCTATTTGTCGCTGGAGCTTTCCGACTGACTTCTCCGAGTGCTACCAAACGAGACTGTTGGTAGGCTTGATCAATACTAGCAGGTGTATGTGCCTGCTGATTGTACTTCACTGAACGTGGTTGAAGAGATCCATCATATGTAGTCAGACGAGCATGTTGATTAGATAATGATGGACAAACAGGTGTATGTTCCTGCCTATAGTACTCCGCCGAAATTGCCTGGCGATATTGGCGTGATGCTGCCAGATGAGTCTGCTGGACAGCGGAATTAAAACGGACGGGTGTGTGTGACCGATCATTACTTGCCACCAAGTTAGGTTGGTGGACTTCTCCAGAGATGGCAGATATGAGAACCTGCTCACTGTCGACCAGATTTCTCCTCTGGCGATTCGTCTTGCCTGCTCGGGTTCGAGGAACCTGAGCCGAACGCCTAGAGTCGATACCCTCATCATGTTGAGGGCGCACTGCCACACGAGTCTGGCGGCGATTGTTGATGGGAACCCTCGGGAAGGACTCTTGTCTCCTTGAATTAAGGCCCTGAGGGACCTTCTCATTCACCTCCTCAGAATATGGGAGTGAATGGTGATTGCGTTTTGGGGATAACGACCCAAAATGGTTGGAGATGGTGGTTAGCACTGCCTGCTTCTTGATCGTTGTTCATCGCTGTTCGGACGACCAGGTTGAATTGTTCACTTAGAGGGATTGTCGAGCAGCCTCCAGAGTTGGAATGGTACCGTGTTGACGGTACTCCTTAACCAGCACATGTGATACCCAGCGTTGAAGACTCTGAGTAGGTGATGTCATCCTCAGAGTAGACGACGATCCAGCAGGAGTAGCAGTAGTGGCATTCTCAGCAGAGGTTTTCTCAGTAGAGGTATTCACAGATGTGAACTTAAGAGAAGCCATTTTGGAAATGTAGAAGATCTTGGAAAAGAGTGCCTGTTTGATATAACAGACATAATCAAGATAAGTTCGGCCACTACATCTTTTGGATGAGAAAATATGTTATTGATTGACTTTTTGGCCCTCTCATTGAGTTTAAATAGGGGCCTAACAAATAAGCAAAGAATCATTTTAACTTGGTTAAGGATTCATGTCGGGTTCACCATTTTTTGTTTCCTCTGGAATTGGGGATGATCTCATTGATTTAAGATTCAAACATTCCAAGTGGTTTCTAACGGATTTGTTCGTAGAACTAGAAACATCCAATGATTCCATATCCATTTGAACCTACTTTCCAAAGGTAGGCACTCATTAGTTGTGGACTGATGAGGCTTAGGAATTTTTATTGGTCGAGAGGATGGGAGGTCGGACTCATCACACCTTTTTGAGGGGAATTATTGTCTACTCCGGGACTCTATTTATATATTTAAGTTATTTTCGTGAATCCTTATTACATTACCAAGTATAAAATGAGCTTTCCTTTAGATCTGACAATCAATGATTGATATGTAGGAAAATTAGATAATCTTTTATATGTATTCGAGGTTCTTCATCGATAGAGAATCATCTGTATTTGTTATAGATTCTTAGTCAATGGTATCCTTCAATACATAAAAGTCTCTTGGTCATTATGATGACCATACTGGTTTTAAATCCACTCAGTGGGGCACTTGAAGTTTATTGTCATTCAGAAGGACATTGATTATTTCAGAGTTGAGATCATACCCGCAGATGGGATACCTACGTATCCTTTGTTTTGGAAAAGGAATTAGAACCCACATAGTTTGAGTAAGGGAGTATGATGTTTATGCATGATTTATGGCTCAAATAAATATGGCATGATTACTTTTACACTCTAAGCTCACGTGATTCATGCTCGGTGTGAGAAACAAGAGGTATTGGTGAAACCAGACAATTGTGCCATGAAAGATGCAATGATGTGGGGATTATGTATGTATGACTGCCCAAATAGATGAGGATTAATATTTACTTCAGGGAAGAAATCTAGGAACACGGTCCATAAAGGTATATGTGCTTCATGGAGATTTGGATACTCTAATCTTGGGGCTTACTCCTAAGGAAGATGCTCAAGTTAGGAGGGGACTTATTATTGGGTTTTACTCCTGAGAAGGAAGCCCAGATCAAAAGAAATTATGACTGGTAAAGAGAAATTAAGACTGGGGATTACTTCTGAAAAGGAGGCACAGGTTAAAGGGATTTGAAAATTAAGGGACTTGGGGCTTACTTTTAAGGAGGATGCCCATATTTGAGACTGGGGCTTACTCTTGAAAAGGAAACCCAGGTTAAGGGAATTAAGTTTGGGGATTACTCCTGTGAAGGATGCCCAAATTTCGGAAATTATGAATGGGTCTTACTTTTGAAAAGGGGGCCCAGGTTTAGGGAATTATGATTGGGGCTTACTCCTAAGAAGGATTCCCAAATTAATGATGACTTGGGTCTTATTCCTAAGGAGGATTCCCAATATTAATGAGAATTTTTACTGGGGATTACTCCTGAAAAGGAGGCCCAGGTTAAGGGAAATTATGACTGGGGCTTACTCTTGAAAAGGATGCCCATGAATAGGGTTCTCTCATCTTAAAGGATGAGGTTGAATGAATTAAATCTCTAACTTTAGTGACATAAAGATGTATAAATCACTAGGTTTTGAGATATGTTCCACAGAATTCCTTTCGGATAAGGAAGTCAATCAAGAAAACATGCCATAAATGGATTTGAAGAGTGTCTTGAAGACTGAATCTTGAATTGGAGAGGTGGAATGGCATAAGAGGGGTTAAATGGGTAGGAAGGGCACCCAAAAATAGAAGGGCGCTCAAGTCCTGGTGGGCGCGCAGGTATTGTGTGGGCACACAAGTCCTGGTCGCGCAGATATACCTGCGCGGCACATGGGTACTTGCGTGATTTTCAATCAGTAGGGTAATACTTGGGCGATCCTTGATCAAAGCCTTTAGAATTATCCTGAGGTACTTCCAGAAGAGTGGCACGCAAGTTTCAATGAGTATGTAAGGAGGCGCACAAGTGTGTCCATTTCCCTTAAGGGTAAAACACTTAGGCGTGCAAGTGTTAGTTAATTATAACACTTAGACCTTATTCCTTTAGTTTAGACCTTCCATTCTAGGTAAATAATTACCTTAGAATCATTCAGAAGACTTGAAGAAGAGACTTGGGCGTTCAGAGCTCTGTATCTGAATTCTAGAAAAAATCCTCCTAAAATGGGGGGCCCACTGGGGGTATTTATAGGCTGGAGAAGACCCTGGGCAGTTTTCAAAGAGGGTGCACAAGTCACTTGCGCGACTATTAGGCGGCACGCAAGTATACTTGCGCGACCATGATGGAACTTGCACGACCATTAGGCGGCATGCAACTATACTTCCGCGACCATGAGGGAACTTGCGCAGCCCAAGGGTATTTGACTCCTTGTTCATGCCTTTGTCGATTTTTGATGTTTTCTTCAAAGGATGAATCAATTTGTGCTAAGGCATTTTGGATTTTCATTCTTTTAGACAATGTGATGAAAAGGAGCATCAACACACACTATGTCACACCATTACATTGTTGATATGGTGTTGTTGGGAAGCTACCCAAGGAATTTATGGCATGAAATATAGGTAACACTATGAATTGTTTTAGTGGGTGGGAGTTCATGTTGTGAAAACCATGTTTGCACCGTGAACCACCCCTATACAGACCTTTTAAGAGGGTTAATGTGGTAACTTGTCCTGAAACCCTTATTTGAGATCTTCCTTATATCCCCCAGACCTTTGGAGACCTAGGTGATGGGATATGCTTATATTTGGATAATTTTTCTCTTCCCACATCATCCCTTATTCGATTCAAGTTCCTTTCATTATGGAGGGTTTTTATTGGTAATTATAAGCCTTTTCTTTCCCTATATTTATTCTTCTCCTTGATCTTTCATCCTTGAACTCTATGGTGATGAATTTGGGGGTGGTATTAGGGATTTGGTGCATGAGGATCGATTTGGATAGTGATTCTTGGAAATTAGACTCTATTATGCTTGAAGTAGTAAGTCCTTACCATGTTATGGATTTTATATAAATATATATAACTTGAATTTCATGTTTGCATGCAAGTGTAACCCTATGAGAACTATGTTTATGTGATTTTATCATCATGTGGGTGCATATATATCCCTATAAGAACTCCAGTGTGTGATTTGATTATAATTTTGGTGCGTGTGTAACCCTATGTGAAATCTACTTCTATTATCAAAGTGACAGTTGGATTGTATTATGGCTATCCATTAGAGAGATGGTTGAGTCATGGGATGAATTGTGCAACCTTGTTCAGGTTATATTTTGGTTATCCATTAGTGAGATAACTGATTCATGTGATGAATTTTTCAACCTTGTTGAGATTATATTGTGGTTATATATTGGTGAGATGGTTGAGTGGTGTGATTAATTTTGTAACCTTATCCAGATTATATGATGGCTTAAAATGACTTTCCTTCCAATATGAGGCTGAAGAATGTAGGATCGGGGTTCATGGTATCCTGATTGGTTCATGATAACCAGGCATGTTGTATGTTTTTTTATACATTTTTTTCAATCATTGAATACACATTTTTGTGTGTGTGTTTCAATTATGTTAAGAACTTATTGGTGGAATATTATTAGATTTATACTCAAACTATGCACTTAAATCTTAGTGTGTGTGTGTGTGTGTGTGGAATTGATGGTCAAGGATCCAGCTAAGGTCAAGGCCCCTATGTTAGGCAGTTGAGTAAAGGTATCAGGGTGGACAGTGGAGATATCGGGATAGATTCTGAAGACTTTTACTATTATACCTCATTTATTTTCTTGTCCTTTGTTTATTCTGATACAATGATTCACCACATCTTTGGATCCTATTGACTTGATGTATGACTCTTGTATGTTATATTTTTATAGCGTGGATATTTTTTACCTTGTTGCATCTTCTATATTGTTGTTAATATTCTTTATATAGTTATTTATTATTGATTATGTTGCATTTATGATCATTGTTTATCTTCTATTGAGGGAATAGTCTCCCCACATTTTTACTCGGGATCTCTTTACTAGTCAGAGGCTTCTTGCATATAGGGAGGCACTCATGAGGTCATGTGACCCTCCATCCAGGATTGGATGATTCAAGGATGGGTGTTACAGAAGTTGTTGATATGATTTATCATTGGTTTACCATACAACATCCTCATGCTAAATAACCTATATAAAAGGAACACATTATTCATCATGGTTGGCTTCTCATACATGTCAATGAGATTCATGGTATGTTCTAAAGTAGTTTTCACTTCATAGGTATTATTAACCTTGTTTTGGGATAATGGAATCCAAATCAACCTCAATGTTTTGTTATATATCCTTTCCCATTATTCCTTCTACATATCTTCTGGCTTGGTACCTGTTAATGGAAGATCAAGGTCCTTCTATAGTAAACAATCTTCCATCCATGTTCTCCCAAACCCAAAATCCATGTTTTCAAACTTCTCTACCTATAATTTACCCTCATTAAACACCATTTATCTGAAAATTAATGTCCTCCCACTAAATTATAGAATATGTAAGAGGGATAAAGAATTGATTACTAGAACTCTCCTATAAGGAAAAAGATGAAATAATGATACTAAAACAAACTTTGAAACACCTTCATCTGAGTCTATTCATCTAAAACTCTACAACCAATTATTTTATTCCTCTTATTGGTCACACAAATATATTCTATTAAACCCATGGATGATATCCATCGAAACTTACTATGAAGAACAAAGTACCAGAACAAGCCTCGTATAACTATGCACCATAACTTAGAAGTAACATCACACCTAAGCCACAACACCATAATTATAACCTCTAAACAAACATAAGCAAAACATATAAAGGAAAACAATTTAATAGGGGGAAAAACATCAACACAAGTTTTTACTTGGTTTGAATGTGAGTCCCACTCCATGGGGAGAACATTTCTTTACTATGATTAAGGAATCATAAGATGATTAAAATATCATAATATCCAATGAAATTTTTCATCCTACTATTTATAGTAGGACCCGGATAGTGAAATCGTTTCCACCACCTTCAAATTGTCATAAGAGGAACTCCACTAGATCTGATCACCATAGAAATCCTTTTGCCACCACCTCAAATTCATATTCTAGTACATGGTTTCAACTTTCAAAAAACCTCATGAGTTTACTCTTTTATTTGGTTAATTGACTCTAATGTATGCTCTCAGAGGACCCTTATGTATCTTATAGTTACTTTCACACTATTAATTTGAAAATATGCACTTCTCCCATCGATCTAAGCCAAGGTTAAAATTCCAAGTGTATCATCCTACTATCATCATCTGGTTTTTATAACTTCTAGTATTTCATAATTCATATTAAAAATGAAAAATAGGCAGAGTGGGAGAATCCTACATGGGTTTGAGTTCATGCAGGTTTTCTATAAAAGCCAACATACATTGTGAACAAAAAAAATATCAACTCTTCCCTACCCCACATAAGACCATAGGTAGCCCGTGAGCTTACCCACATTTTTAAAAAAAATAAAATTATTAATTATTCTCATTTAAATTTTTTTCTCATTCTCATTAGTAGTTTTTGGGAGAAGTATGGATTGGTCATAGCTAGAATTTTAGGTTTTGGGGTGGAGTGTTCTTCGGTAGGTTGATGGTGGCATGCAGTGATGCCAATGTGGTGGAAAACCATTGTGATGCATAGTAGGTAAGTGGTTGGTCCGGGGATATGAATTATTATGTCAGTGGTGTGGTGATTGGAATGACTAAGCCTACAAATGAATGAGGACTCTCCATGTGGTAGTAGTGAAAAACGGGCATGTAGCCCATGGTATTTATATATATTGGGAAGATGCAGGGTGGGGTGAGCCAAAAAAAATTGAACATTAATAGTGCGGGCCTATGAGGGTTTTTTCCATATAGATATTAGCCAAGGAAGGTAATATTTTGAGGGATTGGGATTTCTCATGGGGATGATTTAAATATATATATATATATATAATATTCTTATTTAACATTTTTTTTTAAATCACGATTAAACCATGGAATATTATTTTTCAACACAATGGCCATAAAATTCACCATCCATTCAGATGTTAATTTTAAATAGGTTTATATTTATTATTTTAATATGATATTACAATAATTATTAACCATATTCACATGAATTTACATCTCACATCTTGAAAAAAGAAACTCATCTCCCTTAAACATGGTTTCTGCAACAAAATAGTTATTATTATCATGATATTTTTTGAGTCTATTTAATATTATTATTATTTTATTTTATTTTATAATTAAAAAACTTGGAAAGGGTAAAATTCCTCAAGAAAACCCTAAAATATTCCTCTAAAATTGGTTGTCTCCTAGAGAGTCATTTCTCATTTGCAGGTTCATCCATTCTCATCACCATTCCATTGACATCGTCGTTCATATCCCCTCACCAATCATTCACCAACTCTACATCACAATGGTTTTCCACCACATCAATTCCATTTCATTCCACCATAAACCCAAATACTCCACCCCATATTTGAAAATTAAAATTATGACCGATACATTCTTATCTTAATAATTACCACCAGGAATGAGAAAAAATACAATATTTAAATGAGTATAATTAATAATTTTAATTATTTTTAAATTTTGAGTAAGCCTGCAGGATTATGTAGGGTGGAAAGGGCTCAATATTTTTTTATATTGTATATAGTATTTTGTGTATAAACCTGTGTGGGATTACTTGTGAAGGATTAGATCACCCAACCCCATCCTTTTAACATTATTCCACATATCTATGAATCCTATGGGTTACAAGCCCATTTTTCATTTCTACTTCGAAGTTTTCTCTTCTCAATTTCCATCAGATTTCTAAAAATTAGTCTTTTGGATACTATCCTTTAATTTGGCTAAGTTTCATAGCCTGAAAATTTTTCACACTCATAGATTAAACCTAACATATAAAACTCCTAAAAACTACCAAAAAATAAAATAATTTTAAGAAATAAACAAATTAAATACATACCAGTAACCTGAGGGTATCTCCCATGATAGGTGCATGCTTGTGTGTGATTATGACATTAGTTATATAAAATAAAGTAAGTTCTAGTTATTTAAAGTGTCAACAATAACTTATTTTTTGTTTTATCAAATAAATTAGTAGTGTAATTGTACTTAACCAAACCACATGCTTATGATTTTACTAATATAGATCATCATAGGGTGATTTCATTTATATGTACATGTATGTGATCTTGATCCTTAAGGGGGTAGTCGAGTATGTGAATACCTGATGAGTATTAATACCCTAGAGTGGGTAGTTGAATTGAGTGTACAGTTATTAATGCATATATATATATGTGTGTGTGAGAACCCTATAGTGGGTGTGTTAAAATGTGAGTTTCTTGGTGATATCAGAGATGGGGGTGTAGATTTTTCTCTATGAGTTGTGATCTATGTGGGATATGAAATATGGGATAGCTGAGAGAGACTAGTGTTGTTGATATGTGATTCATGATATTGGTGAGTCAGTGTTACAATTGAGTAGTAGGATGTTTTCCTATTATTATTATTAGAGATGATTTTTGATGTGAAAGGGTAACCCAAGAGAGGATTTAGCCCAGGCCTGTAACTACCTTAAAATATAGAAAGCATGGGTGGATTATTTCTACTTGATATTAAAGGATGTGAGGTGTAACATCTCAGTTTTTCAATGAATGATTTTATAAATTTTCTTGTAGAAATATAAATGCTTAATGATAGATTTATTTTAATAAACCAATGATTTTTTCAAATACTTATCACCTAATTTATTTGTTTAAAAAAATTAAAGTATAAAAAAATATTTATTAAAATAGTTCTATAAAAAGGGATTTTCATAGGATGGTCAACCACATGTCGCATCTGGTAAGGCCACCGAGATCGAACCCAAGGCCAAAGGGTGATAATGGTGTAGTGTTTACCACTAGCCTATGTGTTTTCCTAATTTTATCTTCTTTATTTTTTATATGTTCTTGAATATATTTTACTATATTTAAGATTCTTTTTATGTATGTAGTTTTATTTCATAACTACATCCATTTTATTTTTATTTTCACATCATCTTGGTAATTATGTCATTAAAATTTTATAGTTAACGAAGTATGATGCATGTTTTAATTATATTAATGTTATATCATATAACTATTGGAGTTTTTTTCATGTGAAATTTTATGTGAAACATGATAAAATAAATTTTTAAATGTAAATAATATTTTATTATTCATTTTTTATTTATATTATAGTTTATTTAATTTCTAAATGTTTTTATTTTATCTTATGCTATGTATATGTTTTATTAAGTTAAAAAAAATTAAGAGGTTAAGTAAAAGTTTAATAATAAAATTTTAATAATGTTTTTTCATTAACAATACTTCTATTGAATGATCATAGCCAATAAAATACTCACTATTACAACAGGTAAACACATAGAAAGATTATTACATTTCTCTATACATCATGCATATATAATGACTAGTACAACTAGGAACAGTAAATGGATATACACATGGAATAATAGTACATTAACTAAAAGAAACTCCATAGTTTTGAATTACCCCATAAATATCTCCCATTCCATAAATATCATAAAAAAGAAATAGAAGTGTTAAGAAAACAAGTGACATTATCAAAGGATGTGTAAGATCCTTTGTAAGTAAAGTAGTGAATGATAAAGAGAGAAAGATGGTGTGTTTATAGGGAAATATGGTAGTTTAATATTAATAACACTGTCCAATATGGCCAATGGTCATTATAAATAGTAATCAATAATACATTTGGTCATTATTATTTTTGGAAGAATAAAGTGACTATTGGGATTATTTTATGATTTTATTTTTGGAAACTATAAAAATATTTAATTTCCATTAAAATTATGTTTTTTTGATAAATTTATATGTTTTAAATAAATTTTATTTTTATGAAATTATCTTATAAAATAATTTTAGATGATAATATAAATTAACGAAGTCCTAAGTAAATTTTATAATGGTCACAAAGCTCTTTATATCATCAAAATTATTAATTTTCAATAAATAAGGATTTTTATTTAAGAGGTAAAATTATCATACTCAGATTAATATTTTTATAAAATAAATATCATTTTGGATTTAGCACATAAAAATTATCTTTGGTTTAATTTATAGTAATTTTATAAAGAAGTTAATTTTTGGAGAAAAAAAGTGAAAATGCCATTTTATTATGAAATACCATAAAATTTGTGATATAATCGTGATATGATAATGATTTAAAATTTATTAATGCTTATTATTCATCAAAATTTATTTTATTAATAAAATAATACATAATTAATTACATTTAGAAACACATGCTTAATATTTCAAAAACCATGATTTTATCTTTTCTAAAAAACTGTTATAATTAATTTTTTATCAATTTTTAAAATAGATTCGAGTAAAATGGATTGAATATTTAGAAATATAATTTTAAAATAAGGTAATAAGGTCAATTTTTTTTAGGTAAAAAAAATTACCATGGTAAAAATATGAGTTATCACAGTATAGGTAAAATAAATTAAAACATTAAAATTAAATAGTAAAGACATAAGAAAAATGAAAATGAAAACTTTAAATGGGTGGTTGAGGTTTGGAAAATATTTTACCAAAATTTCAAACATTAATTATTAACCAAACTTTTTAAATTAATTACACCCAAAAAAAATTATCCTTAAATACAAAATAATCATTATTTAATCACTTAAAACCACCCCTCCTTAAGTACAAATACCCACCCATTCCCTCCTCACTCTCCACACTAATTCCATTGAGAATTAATCCAATATCAATATTCCTATAATTATTCTCTCCAAGGTTGTTCTAAGGTTCTAAGTAGTCTCTCTTTATCTTTAATAAATATCCTCCCAAGGTAAGGGTTTCCTCAATCCTTCTCCTTCCATTTTCAAGTACATTACTTTTGTTATATTGTCTCTTTAAAATCATTTTTCATACATTTTTATTCTTGTTATTCCATGGTTTCATCTTCCATTTTATATTTTTAAAATGATATTTTATTTATTCCCTCTCATTATATCCTTTTCCAAAGATGTTACTCTACCAAAATAATGGTTCCTCACCCCTCTTTCCCCATTTCTATTGACAGCCCTTTTAAATTCCTTTTCTTTTCAACATGAAATGTTATTATGCAACATTGTTATAACTTCCTTACTATGTTATCAGTGATATATTACTATTAAATCTCATTATACTACCTTCATAAGTAGTTATAACTCTCAAGCTTTCCCATGGTCATAAAACCATCCTAAATTTGGTACAAAAAAAGTGTGTGTGGTTTTCCTAACAATGACATCCCTATCTAGACACTAAAAGTGTATGTGGATCTAGAATAGTTTTACCTGGGGTAAATAACCCCAAAAAGGGTGAATTGGGTATTAACTAAATTTTCACCTAGTGTATGACAAAGAGGCATTATTGCATGCCTAGTTTGACACTCCCATAGGATTTTCTTTGGATAATTCACATGCACTTTACGATCCATAATAAAGGATTGGAATATATGGATTGATATTTACATTGAATTAATATACATATTCCATGAATGTACCCTCTATCACTTCTTTTTATTGTTCCTTAAATTGGTTTACTTCCCTCTATATTATGAAATTCCTATATTTTTTTAAAGTTGTTTGTTGGATATTCACACAGATAATTGCATTAATCCTTTAAAGGGGATTATTTCTCACCAAATTTGTAACCAATGACCATGTTCTCCATCACTCTCTATATTTCTCATGGATTTTACCTTTATCCACCATGTCAATGCCATTATTAGTACATTATATGGTGTAAATTAAATCTCTATTGATAATGAACCATCATTGTATTTGTCTTTCATTATCATCAGCTATGTATAACTCTTATTATAATGCCTTTACCTTGTGGATACACTTGTATGCTTCTTCTGATTGAAGGGTGTTCACCTAAAAACTCATCCATCGATTGACTGTGTAAATTATTGACTAAACCATATACCATTTTTTCTATATATTTTAAATAAACCATAATTTTTTGTCTTGATTTAATGGTATTTACATATAGAGATACTTACTTTCATGGGATAACTGTTTATTTTCCATGGGATCATGCTATGATTATTGGTGGATTTATGTATATTATTCTAATGTGGAAAATGTGAATTAAGTTATATGAAGGGTTCACCCTAATAGAGCTTTAATTTATTGGGTAAGGAATTAATCTCTAGATATGACAAGTTCATGATACCATAGTTGAATGAATTGGAAATTTTTTATAATACCCTAGTCAAAATCCTTGTTAATATGTTTCATGACACCCTAGTGATGAGTTATGGTGATATGTTTATAAATGTATCGTGTTTATATTATATCCACATTTTCATATTATGCCTCATGTATTTTTTATCATGTTATGACTTATGTACTTATGATCATGTTATGCCTCATGTACTTATGATCATGTTATGCATTATGTACTTATGATCATGTTATTTTCTTTTGTTCTTATGATCATGATATGACTCTTGTCCTCATGTTCATGTTTTGATATCATGCATCTCATTTTAACCATGATGTTCATTTATGATCTATTTTAATTATTTATCCCATATTGGACTTTATATCTCTCCTTTTTCCTATATTTCTCCATTTCCCTAGAAATTGCAATGAAAGGGATACATATAAGGGAATTATATGTGTGGACAATATTTGTGAGAGAATTATGTATTATGAAATTTATTTATTTTTAAATATACCTAGTTCCCAAATACACTAAAATTTTGATCTTGAGAACTTGTTTTAATTCATGTAATGTATTGAAATGTATTTATGTTTATCACTAGATCATAAAGTGATGGTTTGGGGAATCTCAGTTAGTACTAGAGTAGATTTTGGTTATTTTTTAGAATTAGGATTATGAATATTTGGGTATAGAGCCTTTGATAGATAACCTTTTTCTCTAGATGACTATATTAAGTATAACTAGTATGACCTCATAGGATTAATATCTCTTAGGTATTTATACTATGTTCTTTATATAGGTAACATTTAAGTGAATATTTGGGTACAGTAAGTGATATTCAATGAGTAAAATTGATAGGATATAATTTCTTTAAGGGGAATAGAATGTAACATCCCAATTTTACAATTAATGTTTTTATAAATTTTATTTTAGAAATATAAATTCTAAATGAAGTTATTTCTTTTAATAAACCAAATATTTTTCCAAATACTTACTACCTAAGTTATTTATTTACAAATTTTTCAAGTATAATTTAAATTTATTTATTAAAATGGTTTTAGTAAAAGGTAATCTCATAGGCCAAATAACTGCCTGTCGTGTCTGGTAAGGCCATGGGGCTCGAACCCATGACCAAAAGGGGACAAGGTTGTATGGCGTACCACTATCCTACATACTGTCTTAATTTTATCTTCCTTATTTTTTATATGTTCTTGCATATATTTTACTATATTCATGATTATTTTTATGTATATAGTTTTATTTAATAACTACATTACTTTTATTTTTATTTTAACATCATCTTGGTAATTATGTCATTATAATTTAATGGTTAACAAAGTATGATGTATGTTTTTATTATCTTAATATTATAACATATAATCATTGAAGGTACTGTCATATGATATTTTATGTGAAACAAAATAAGATAAATGGTTAAGTGTAAATAATACGTTATTATGAATTTTTTATTTACATTATAGTTCGTTTAATTTATAAGGGTTTTTATTTTATCTTATTATGTTTATATCTTCTATTACTTTGAAATTTTCATTTTAAAAGGTTAAGTAAAAAAATTTATAATGAAAAATCAATAATGTTTTTATCATTAACAATAATTTTATTAAATGATCATAACCAATAAAATACCCAATATTACAATAGGTTGAATTTATTTACACATCATACATTAATATGGACTAGTAAAACTAGAAACAGTAAATGGATATACACATGGAATAATAGTACATTCACTAAAAGACACTCCATATGTTTTAAATCCCCCATGAATATTTCTCCTTTCCATAAAGATCGTAAAAAAGAAATAGAAATGTTAGGAAAACATGATACCTTATCAAAGGATGTGTAAGAACCTTTGTAAGTGAAGTGGTGAATGATAAAGATAGAATAGTTGTGTATTTATAGGGAAACATGGCTATTAGATATTAAGAATATTGGCCAATATGGACATTGGGTATTATAAATAGTAATCAATAAAACATTTGGTCATTATTATTATTGGCTCAATAAAGAGATCATTGGGATTATTTTATGATTGTATTTTTGGAATGTATAAAAATATTTAATTTCCATTAAAATAATGTTTTATGATAAATTAACATGTTTTAAATAAATTTTATTTTCATTAAATTATCTTATAAAAACTTTTAGATGATAATATAGATTAACGAATTCCTAATTAATTTTTATAACAATCAGAAAGTTATTTATATAATAACATCCATCCAAAATTGAGACTTTTTATTAATAAAATGGAAAATCACAAAAGTTAAAGGGGGGCTAAAATATTAAATTCCAAGCACATCTTTTCAAAAAAAACTTTTTTATGAGTTATACACGAATCATATTAGAATTAGTTTTTTATCACTTCTATAAATTGAATCAATTAAAATGGATTTAATATTTTTAATTATAAGTTCAAAATTAGTTATTAATTGTAATTTCATTTTTAGGTACAAAAAAATTATCATGGTAAAAAAAGTGTTATCATGGTATAGGTAAAATAATGTAAAAGGTTAAAATTTAAAGGTAAAGACAAAAGAAAACTAAAAATGAAAGCTTTAAATGGGTGGTTCAGTTTTTTAACTTCCTTAAAAACATTTAAAACATTAATTATCAACAAAATTCATTTAAATTAATGCCTCACAAAAGTGGTTATCCTTAAATACAAAATAATCATCATTTAATCACTTAAAACCACCTCTCCTCAAGTATAAATACTCACTTGTTCCCTCCTCATTCTCCAAAAAAAATACATTGATCACAAATACTCTCTCAATATCCCTCTCATGAGTCTCTAAAAGCTTATTCTAAATTTGTAAGGAGTATCTATCTATATTTAAGAATAATTCTCCCAAGGTATGGGTTTCCTTTATCCTTCTCCTTCCATTTTCAAGTACATTACTTTTGTTAAATTGTCTCTTTAAATTCATTGTTAATATAGTGAAATTATTTTTATTACATTTTTTTATATTAAATTTTATATTTTTTAAATGATAGTTTATTTATTACCACTTATTATAGTATTTTCTTAAGTCATTACTCTGCTAAAATAATAGTTCTTCACCCCTCCTTCCCCATTTTCATTGAGTGACCATTTAAATTCCTTTTTATTTCGATGTTAAATGATATTTTGCATCATTTTTATAAATTCCTTACTATTTTATAAATTTTATATCAATATTACCTCTCATTATACTACATTCATAAGTCGTTATAATGTTCAAGCTTTCCCATATCCATAAAACCATCCTAAATTTGGTACAGAAAAGTGTGTGGTTTTCCTAGCAATAAAATCCATGTATAGATAATAAAAGGGGATATGTATTTATAATAGTTGTACCTAGGGGAAATAAATATGAAAATGTTGTATTGGTTATTAACTTGATCATCACCTAGTGCATGACAATGAGTCTTTATTTCACACCTGGTTTGACACTCCTGGAAGATTTGATTTGTATAATTTACATAATAAAGGATTAGAATATATGGATTGAGATTTAAATTCAATTAATATCCTATACCATGAATTTACCATCCATAATTTCTTGTTATCCTTACTTTAATTGGGGTACTACCCTCTATATTGTGAAAGTTCTGTAGTTTATAAAGTTGATTGTTGGATATTCACACAGATAATCACATTAATCCTTTGAAGGGTATTCTTTCCCACCTAATTTGTAACCAATGATCATGTTCTCTATCACTCTATAATTCTCATGGATGTTACCTTTATATTCTAATTTAATGTCTCTATGAACACATTGTATATTGGAAATGATATATCTATTTAGAATGGCCCATCATTATCTTCATCTTGCCTTATCATCATCTATATATAACTCTTCTTCCAATGACTTTACCTTGTGGGTACCCTTTTATACTTATTATAATTGAAGGGTTTTCACCTAGATACTCATTCATTGATGGAATGGGGGAATTATTGAATAAACCATACAACATTTTTTCTATATAGTGTAAATACCCCATAATTATTTATCTTAATTGAAGGGTATTTATGTATAGAGATACTTTCATTGGATAACTGTTTATTTTCCATGGGTTCATGCCATAATTATTGATGTATTTATGTATATTATTCTTATTTGGATCACATGAATTAAGTCATATGAAGGGTTCACCCTAAAGTGATCCAATTCATTGGGTGAATAATTAATCTCTAGATATGACATGTTCATAATACCTCAGCAGCATGCCTTGATAATGTTTTATGATACCTTGGTCAAAAGCCTTGGTAATATGCTTTTCAAAACCCAAGTTATGATATATGAAAATATTTTTATGAAAGTATCATGTATATGTTATAGCTACATTTCAATGTTATGCCTCATGTACTTATAATCATGTTATGCCTCATGTACTTATGATCATATTATGCCTTGTGTACTTATGATCATGTTATGCCTCATGTAATTATGATCATGTTATTTCCTTTTTCATATGATCATTTTATGACTCTTTTCCTCATGTTCATGTTCTCATATCATGCCTCATTCTTTACCCATGATGTTCATTTATGCTCTATTTTCATTGTTTATACCTTATTGGGCTTTATATATCATATTTTTCCTATGTTTCCCATTTCCCCAAGAGATTAAATGAAAGGGATATGTATGTGGGAATTTCATGTGAGGAGAATATTTGTGGAATTATTTTTTATTGTACCATGTATTTAGTTGTAAATGTACCTAGTTACCAATGACACTGAACTTTTTATCATGGGGGTTTGTTGTAATTCATGTGATATATTAAAAAGTATATATATTTAGTACTAGATCCAAAAGTATGGGTATAGGATATCTCATGAGGTGATATCAAGTATATGTTACAGGCATGGGTATTCCTTAGGTATTATTAATATGAAATTAGGGGTATTTATTTCTATTGTGATGGGTCTAACATGCATGGGAGGCATGGTTAGCTAGTTAATTTGGATAGAGATCCAAAAATTAATGAGATAAACATATGTGTGATGCACGGTTAGTTGGTGTATTAGGTGTATGATTCTAGGACTGATGGGATATGAATCAAGATGGCATGAGTCAAGTGGTATGGTAGGGTGACACTGGGGTGTGTGTCTATTTGGGTATGATTTTTTTGGTAATAGGGTTGTTGATATCTATTATGAGAATAGTTAGATGGATACTATTTTACCGCAGGTTAAGAGAGTGAGCTCTTATCTAACCCATGTGGTAGGTAGATTGGTGTGACCTAATCTTGTCCTAAGGATGGTGATCTTGGTGTTTGGTTAGGCTTGATTTCCCTTGGAATAAATGTGGGACATATCGGTGGTTGGATTTTGGTAAATCTCTATAATAGAGAGATTGAGTTGGGTAATTCATGTGGCTTCAGTGGTGTGGTTTCAATGACAAATGGAAATGCATGGTGGTTTCATGTGATGCCTTCTTAGTGTGTAGGTTAGTCTATTTGGACATGTTCATGTACAGTCTCTTGAGACCCTTTGGGATTAGGACCATGAAAGGTGTTGATGTGTTTTGATGGAGTCCCTGACTCCTTAATTCCCCAATTTCATGGATTTATGTCACGGGTTGTTGATGGGTTCAGTACATGATAATATTTAGATAGTGATAAGATGTAATATGATAGTGTAAAGGTATGAGATATATTATTGTGATCGATAAATAGAAAAAGGGATATGACTCTTGATGTTATAATGTGTGTTGGTTAGAGTTGGGGAATCCCAGGGGTATGATCAGTTATATTTTGACTAGGGGAGAAGGTGCATCGGAGTTTGACTGTTATGTTAAACAAGGTCTCTATAGAGTAATGGTGAAATGAAAAAAGGGTTCATGAGGATTTGGGCTATGTCTATATGGTTAGATCTTATGAGAGATGAGTTATGACTTTTTGTGAAAAAGTGTAATGTGATTACATGACCATTGGGTCTTGTGAAATGCCAAGGGCCCAAGTAGCTCGGTGTAATGGTTAAGTAATTAAGGGAGTGCCCTAATTATGATGAGTAAAGAACCGATGTGATTGTGAGTCACTAGCCATAGGGTCTGTAGTAGGGTGGAATGTGAGATATGTGTAATGGTGAGAAATCTTATGGACCTTGAGTTAGTTCTGTCGGGATTGGGTGTACACTGAGGAATTATTGATATAGTTGGAAAGTGAGTATGTGGGGCACCACAGTAACATTGGGGCTAAGAGTGAGGCTTGGGATGTGGACCTATTTGAAAAATATGAGAGGGGATTATGGGTGTTAGTGTTCAGTTGGTGGTTAATATAGGGAGGTTTTATGCTCATGAATTGGAAATGAAGGGTAATTTTATGGTGTGGAAAACGCCATAGATTTTCTAAGCATGTGGTTCTCATTTTGAACAGTTTTTGATAATTTTTGAAAGTGTCATGTTAGTGAACCAAACCCTAAGTTGGTTGAATTTTTGTGATGATAATTTGATACAAGTAGTAGTATTATGTTTGGTAAATAGAAAATGTCTAAATGTAGGTATCTATTAATAACAACTAGGTTAAATTAGTATGTTCAATAACTAAAAACCACTAAATTAGGGATAATAATTAGGTGGTATTACTAGGTGTATTTTGGGGGAAATAGACTAGTGGGGTGATCAGGTCTGTGGAACTTCAGTACTCATAGATAATTACAATGTTTGGTTCAATGGACTAGAGCTTGTGATATGGATATAGTATCATAAGGGAGATTGTGGGTTATGATAAGGATGATAAAGTGATGCTTAGGTGTGATGTTGAGTGAGTGATGGTCCATTATAGATTGGCGATGTCAACTGGTGGCATGTTACATGTGTGGTTTGAGAAATCATGAATTTCATTTGGATTAGGGCATCATCATAGAGTTGGTGGAACTAATTAATGTCGTGATGCATGGGACAGTGGGTTTTTTAGAGTGGTTGATGCAATGGGATGTCTTCTAGGGTGTTCACTCATAATTAATGTAATAAATAACATATATTGGCCTATGGTTATAGTCATTAGTCTGATGAATCATTTGTGCATGTGTGTGGGCCCCAGTTTCCCCACAAACATAGGTTTTCCCCTCCTTGGGGCCCACCCACATACCTAAATGGTTCATCATACTAATGATTGTCCCAATAGTACAACACATGTTCTTTCTAGTGTATTTTTTCCTCACTTGAACACATGCAAGAAAACTTTCCCAAGAGGTCACCCATCATGATTACTACTCCATTACAAACCTATTTAATTGTGGAGTTCTAATCATGTAGCCTCCTAAAATAAAAGCTGCACCTTACTGACTTGGGTAGTAACATTTATCCTTTTAAACCTTTAACATTCTAAGGTGTTACATTCACCCCCCCTAGAGCACAACATCCTTATTGTGGACTTGACATCTCAACGTAGACAGTGCCACTACACTTTCGGTTAGGTTCCTACTCTAATAATAATGTAACAAGTATCCCCCATAGACACCCCAGTTGCCCTGTAGACACGTGTTTTTCCCTACCTAGGGCCCATACACATTCCCAAATGGTTCATCATACTAATAATTATCTCCATAAGACAACACATGTTCTTTCTAATTTTATTTTACCTCAATCACACACACCCAGTGAAAATTTATAGGAGTTCACTCATCCTAATCACTACTTTAGTTATAAACACTTTAATTGTGAAGTTATAGTTAGGCAGGCTCTCGAAAATAAAGGTGAACCTTTTTTACAGGGGTTGTAGCATTTATCATTTTAACCCTTTAATATTATAGGGTGTTACAACTAAGTGTGAAGATTCAAAATGCATATTTTAGATAATGGTCGGTCCTATGAGGAGTCAGGGTGAGAGGATTTTGTAGTTTTGAACAATGGAGATGGTTTGAGTGTAATATTGATATGATCGCAACTAACAAGGGACATAGAATTTGGGTCATGAGTAGGGTATTGGTGACTAGGATGGTTCATAGAATATGAACGAAGAGACTTATTAGGTACGAGAAGCATTATGGTGAGGAGGTTGTAATGACCTGCATCATATAAGTTGGTAAATATTGTGTAATTTTGAATTTTTGGTCCCAGAGCAGGGGATATTTTTAGAATTGGGACTTGAAACGAGATTTTATGTGATGTAACATCTCTTTGAGGTGTTTTTGGATGTTATCAAAGGCTTTAAAGGTGTTTTGAGTGATTGGGTGAGTTTTTAGGCAAGGTCAGGGTGGCCTTGTTGTGAATTTTTACTCTAAGGGACTCATCACGCCATGATGGGTAAGGGTCATATTGTGATGAGGGTTTATAAGGATACTTCACTCCATGTCCAAGATATTTATGGCATTGAAGGTTTCATGTAAAAGTAAACTTCTATTGCATAAGTATCAACTTTGTAAGGCATGATGATCACACCACGACATAAGGTGTCACGCTGTGAAAAATCACTACCTATAAGGATAATGTCATATCCTAAGGTGTCATAATATGATGATAAATTTTACATATCATCTATAAAATATTCTGTATGACTTTGAGAAATTTTACATAGGGAAAGATAGATCATGTTGTGTCTTGGGGTGCTATGCATTGAAAATCCTTACATATTTGGTTTGTGGTCTGTAAACTTTAAGTATCATGTGATAATTCTTACATATTCATTTGTGAAATTTTATACAAAGATGTTAGGTAACTCTATGAAACCCAGGGTTGCACTGCGATGAGGGTCATGATGAAATTTTCACACCATTAAGGTTGGCCAGGATGTGATGTTTTGGGGTCACATCATGATACCTTGGGGTTGTACCGTGGATCTTTGGGTTTTGTCTTGAATCACTTGACCATTACCTAGTGGTTGGTTATGATTCTTTGGATTTCCTTGGAAGGAGGTTGTTACACCATGAAGGGAAGGGTTACACTGTCACATGACCATATCTAGTGAATTTTATTTCCTAGATCCATGATAGGAAATTTGTGTCATGTTGTGACCCAATGGTCCATGCTGTGAGGGATAAACAAGGCGAGGTAATCAAGTCATGATTCATAGGGGTCACATCATGATGGTTATTTTTTCCTAAATCATGAAAATTAAGGGTAGTATAGTCTTTTGGGCTTTAAAGCTGATATTCCCTTTTGGATTTTTCACTTTCTGGACATTTGAATAGAGGAATATTGATTTCCTCTTCCCTTTCTCTTTACACCTTCAACCTTATTGATCTGTGGTGATTGAAGGTGGTTTGTTTCATCATTTAAGTCATGATTCCTTCCTTCCTATTTGGTTCTTATCCTCTTTCAATAGCCAATAATTTTGATATCTTTGAGATAGGGTTTTATGTCAATTACACCAGAGCATGGTGAAATCATATTGATATAATGGAGCTTTCATTTCACATAGCAAGATGAGATCCTGGGAATATGAGCATATTAGGTATTGTGTCATTTCTCTAAAGGTACATCTTTACCTTAAATTATTTAGATATTTCAAATGAATTAGATAAAATTTATGGGTATGTTAGAATAAGAAATTAGGGATTTTGTTTGTTAGAAATTTAGGTGGATATTAAGGGTTGAGCGCACCCCATTGCTTGAGGTTTCGGCATCATGGCATCATCCAATGAGATATTTCTTACTTATAACTAAATATTTGATTATGGATTAAATGTGTAAATTAATTATTAGTGTTTTATGATAGATTAAATGGTTATTAATGTAGTAGGGACTTGTTTTGATTGATAATGGCCAATTTTTCTTAGTCAACAATAGTGGTCAAGTATCGCTTAAAGGGGATAACTCTGAATGAGTTAGGTGGTCTTGACATTGGTGTGTTATCAAACTTAAATTATAAATAAATTTGTTTCCCTTAAACCCTATGAGTAAAATAAAATCTTTTTAGGCTATGATGGATCCTTAAAATTTAACTTGATGTCTCAGTTACCGATGGTCATGGTCTGGATCATAAATGTGTGTTATGAGATATGGGCCCTAGATGATTATAAATTTAATGAATGGAATATAATAGACCTTGATATAAGTTCCCATAGTTTTCTCAGAGTAGGGGATTATGATGAATTGGGAATGGTTGGCTCGGGAACTTACCATGGAAAGGACTATGTATAAGTTGGTTGTGAGAGGACCGACCTAGTGTGGATTTAAAAGTGAGATGGTCATTATGAAATCCCTTTTTTGTGTTTTTATTATTTAGTATTGTATGTGTGAATGATTAGTCCATAATGCGGTTGTGTCTATTTTGAGGGACATTATGTTCACTAGGTGACGGTATTTTAACCTAGAGTTAAGGAATGTGATGAGAGAACCCATGTGGGGTGTTTAGAACTTGATGTGACCAAGGAGGCCATATTGGGTTCCCTAGGATTATGTTGACTCTAGAGAGGGTTAGTGCATGAGAGCTAGCACGGTTGTATCCTAGTATGAATTTGGTGATGGGAATAGGTATTGTGCTTGAGAGACCAGCCTAGGAAATGTATGTGGGGTTTGGGCATGTCATTATTTACCCCCAATGATTATGAGATAAAATTTTATTGGTTGAGATTCTGTTCCTCCTAAGGGTTTATGATATATGATTATACTGAGGGAGCCTCTTATCCTCTTGATGAGTATGAGATGGTTCCGGATGGGCCGCTTATTCCCTCCGATGAGTATGATATATGGTGATATCTGGGAAATTTGTTTATCCGCCAATGATTATGAAATATGGTGATACATGTGCACTCCACTTATCCCTCTAATGAGTATGATACATGATGGGTATATTAGGAAGTTGTTTTATCCCCCAGATGAGTATGATGTATTATGATATCTGAGAAGGTCATTTATCCCCCTTTTATTACGATATTATGATATATCACGGTATACCGGGTGAGTTATAATGCCCCTAATGATATATGATGGTATACATGGTGGGTAAAAATCTCCCCAATGATGATAGATAATGGTCTACGGGGTGGACGTTAACCCCCCTGATAATGATATATAATGGTTATACATGATGGGAATTAATCCCCATAACTATGATATATGATGGTTATACATGGTGGGTGTTATTCCCCCCAAATTTTATGATATATTAATGGTATTATGGGTGGGAAATCATCTGATCCTTGGTTCTAATATGTATCAACTCATAGATTGATGGTTTCAGGCATAGTAGAAATTCCTATTAGGGTTGAACCAAACTTAGATTTTGTTACATTCAATGAATTACCTATAATGTACATTAAAGATAATCACCATGACCAGTGAATATACCAAGATAAATTGACATAGAATTCATGAACTAAGAGAAATGATATTTCATGTTAAATTTATAATTAATTTAAAAGTAATAATCACCTTAGTCTTGAGTACTTTCTTTGAATAAAATGTTGATCATATAAGTGTCGTTTGGGTTGTATTGTCATTGCACTATGAGGATTCAAGGATAGAATCTCTTTAGCAGTGATCCACACATGCACCTATGATCTTGAAATGTCACTGTTGATATTATGGGTGCTAGCGCGGAGGTATCGATCATCTTGTGTCGCTCTCCTTGGATCACAACACAATCCTTAGGGTTTAGAGGATTGATTCTTGTTCTATATTTCTTTAGAGAGTGGAGGAAGGTGTAAGATATTCTCTTGATCTTGATAGAAAACCCTAGATAAGTTCTTCAAAGAGAAAATTCTCTTGAGAGGAAATCATTATGCACAACTTTATTCTAACCGTAGAAAATTATATCACCAGGTATTATAGATCTAGGTTAGAGAATAAATAATTACACATATTCCCTTAACATTATTCTAATATTTATCAAACCCCATGTCTAATATTATTATTATTATTATTATTATTATTTTCCCTATGTGCACATAACTCACGGATAAAATAAATATAATTTATTTAAATAAATTAATATTTATTTAAATGATATTTAATATATCGTTTCCACCAAACCTGTTAACATGGGTTTCATTTATCGAACCCCAAATAATAAATATTATCCAATTAATAAATATATATATATACACAGTCTTGTAAATAAATATTTATTTAAATATTCAATTTAGATATAAATAATGACTGAATAAATGTGATCAGTAAATACTAAATAAATATTATTTCTCAGTATTAAGAATAATATTTATCCCAACCATTAAATATAATAGTATCTAATTGAGATCAATAAAAACACTAAGTGTGTGACCATCTAGACTTCTTCCTTAGTGGCTTAGGTAGGATTTCCTAGTATAATATATGCATCTAACAACACATAAAAGCACTCATAGAGGAAGAAGTTAATGTCACAATGATGAAAACCACATATGAACACTCATTATGTAATATAATCTCTTTATCTTTATATCCCATTAAGCATGTTTCACATTTGTTTCATCAACCTATATGCTCAATATGTCATTCTTTTACTATCTGAATTGAACCCATCAATACAATATGAACATGTAATTTCATTTAGCATTTTCATACCATTCAAAGGGATGAGATATTAACTTTCATAAATATAGAAGGGAAAAATCCTTCCTCATCTTATTCATTAATAGCATATCAATCATGATGAACCCAATGTATCCTACTTCACCATAAACATATAGCATCAAGGTTTCCATCAATATATCAAAGTATGTGATTTATGATATGTATCAATAATAATCTTAAAGTATAAGGATCATTAAAAACATTTGTTTATAGGAATATCTAATAAAATGTAAAAATGTGGAATTACTACTAGTAGATCTTCTCTCATAAACTTCTCACTTGGAGATTACTAAGGGAAAACTTCATGAGAATAAATCTCAATGTATTATGAGCCTCTTACCTCTAATAGTCTATATCATATATGTATGGTTATATGATGTCATCCATTATGAATATCACCATAGAACTTCAAGGTTCATATCATAATGGGGCATTATTATGGCCTTTCGATGTGATGGATACGGTTAGTACATTATCATATTAATGTAACATAATAATTTATTATCATGTGATAATAAATACTTTTAATATTAAAATATTTTAATATATATATATGTAATATAAATTAAAAATTAGTTGGTTCTAGGGAACCAACTCCAACAAACTCTCATTTACACTAGGGACAATGTTAACAACTTTTTATTCTATTAGTTATCAGATGTTATGCATGATTCTATTGAGTATAGATATAGTTTTTGGGACTACCATATTTTATTGTGGAAAGGGTTGGTTTTTTCACGTGTTTCTATGACAAATATGTTTTTCGTGACCTCACAGCCTTGAGAAAATCCCTCAAGTAGTGACATCCTCGAGTATCCACATTTTGTTACCTTATCAAAAACATGACATCTTGACTAATACCATAGTCAAATATTATCATAATAATGATAAAAAAATTACTATTGGTATAACCTAAAATTTAAACATAGTGCTTCTAAAATTCTTCTTAAAGATATATCAAAAAACTTCAATGTAATCAGTTATTATAGATATGGAAAAACGTTTGTAGTCATCGCAAAAAAAAATTTGATTTTAAAATTAATCACTTTATGGTTGAGTGAGAACCAAACAAGAATCACTTTAAGGTTAAGTGAGAACCAAAATAAGAACCGCAGGAAAGGCAGAATTCCCAAGGGGATCCACCATTATAGACACGAATCAGAACAAACCCATAAATCACTTTATGGTTGAGTGAGAAATGGAAGTTAAACCCAAAAAACATCCTCATACATACCTTCGAAAACATCATGTTCCCTCCTAGAATCAAGATATGAATCCTCAAACATGAGACCAGATTGACAGCTGATGGAGTGAGTACGCATCCTACCCATCCTACCTACCACCTTCTACCTACCAATGACCTATGAGGAAACATCCAAATTGAACATCTCTCTTGACTTCCCCCGCAT
This sequence comes from Viscum album, assembly GCA_963277665.1. Lineage (NCBI taxonomy): Eukaryota > Viridiplantae > Streptophyta > Magnoliopsida > Santalales > Viscaceae > Viscum > Viscum album. The sequence continues at coordinate 1,143,422,247 of OY728139.1, read as the reverse complement.
TTTTGAATTTATTTTTGGTCATGTCATAGTTACGGATTCCATTTGTTCCCTAGATGAACCAACAGCAAAAGTGACACTCCCTTTGGCTCCATCGACCATTATGACACTCTTTAGTGTTAGTTCATCCCTTCTCCCATCAGTAACATCCCTTCTCCCATCAGGTCCATCCACCACACCATAGAAAATATTGGCATAGAAAGGTCTGGCACTCCCATAAACCATAGTAGTAATGCCCTTACCTTTCTTATCTCCCCCCAGATCATATGCCTTTGACATAACAGGAGGTACATGAGCGGAATAACCTAGTATACCATAAGTAGGTGAGGATATTTTTTCAAGGATTGAAGTGGTTAGAACCCATTTGACGCCCTAAGGGGAGTGATAACCACCCGACATAGATCTTGGACTCATCCCAACACCAGACAGAGGAAATCCAACAATAACCTAAGGGATTGTGGGAGAAAGGGTGTCATTAGGCAGAGTCGTTGATCCCTTGCAACCTCGTCTCCCACGTCGAGAGCAGAAAGAAGGAAAATGTCCTTGTTGACAAAAAAGTAAACAAAACCCAAAGGTTTCCTCATAATGAATTCATTACCAAAAACTAAACGCACCTTCCACCTGGAGATAAAGATAATTTGGTAGAGGCACAGAGAGGTCCATCTCAATGTAGAGGTGAGAAAATCAGATTTTATTCATGAATAGAGTATCATAGTCGATCCAGATAAAACAACTAATCTTATCACCAATAACTTTTAGGATGAATGGGTTTTGAAAGAGTAGTGGAAGATGGGGAAGTTGAATCCACATCGTCGCATGCTTGCAATCGTGACCACGATCGAAGTTGACTATCTGGTGGAAGAGAAAGAAGTGTCAATTATCACATAGGAATGACTCTAAAGACCAGGCATGGGAAAAATCATCATCAGAAAAAAGGTGTATTCTTAGATTTCATTGATCCAGATCCCCCACAGCCGCCTAGGAATGAAGATCCCACATTGAGTTGATATAACCCTCAAAAAACTCTGGAGAAGGTTGATCACCACCAAATCTAGCCACAAGCACCCTAGAGTGGAAGGCGACAGTATCCTAAAACTCTAAAGTGGAAATAAAACATTTTGGGGATCCATTGAATGAATACGGGTCCTTCTATGAGATTGGAATTGGGGGAATCTATGGGAAACATGAAAGAACCTAAGTAGAAATAATGAGGGAATAGGTCACAGAAGATCCAAATCGAATGAGATAAGGGGGATCATCATCTTTACTTTCTCTCTATAGGCGTATATGGCTCTATATCTTTCATTAGGATCTGGCGAGGCTCCTGTCTGATTAGGGTTTTGCTCTGCGGTTCGTTCCTCATCCCGCTCTGCGTCCCTCTCAAGGTCGTCTGCCTGAGGATATCGCTGAAACTGCACGAGTTCACCTACCCAAGGGTTTTTTCTACCTTCTCCACCTGATTACTATGTTCCTGAGGTCTTCACCGACCTTCTCCACCTAACACTCCTGACTGATTAGGGTTCTGCTCTGCGGTTCGTTCCTCATCCTACTCCATGTCCCTCAGGAAAAACATTTATAGTAATAAGTTTTCCTTACATATTATATTAGTCTTAATGTGTTATTAGATAAAAAATGATATTTAAGTAGGAATAGTGTAATATACACTTAACCACTAGTATTCCATTTTATCCTTTTGACAGGAACTCATCCAGTTCTAATTTCTCAAGTAATATTGGATAGTTTTAACTACAAGTCTTTAAAATTAATCTGGTTCTATTTGATATCTTCTAATTGTGATTTACACATAAGAAATATCAAAAAACATGTACATATCAAGGTGTATGAGATGGATTCATAACACTTAAGCTTGTGAAATTTTATTCATAATCCCCTCCTATGTCCATGCACATTATCCTAGATAAATTATATACCATTTGATATAGGAAACTATTCATTTTGAATTATTCCAATCTATATTTTTCAATAATTTTTTAAAATATTCATTATAACTAAATTTAGAAACCCCATTTATTTATAGCAATAAATCTTCTTCCCTAAGACTACTTTGAGAAATTTATTTCTTAGTCTCAATAAATTTGTAAGACTATATAACAGTTTTCCATAAGATATCAATATATATGTCTTGGAAAACTATAGTGCTCCCACTAACCTTTAATAGAAACATGGATATCCTTCATTCCAAATGAATATTATATGATCACTATGATTTATTTTATGTATAAATAGATATGTGCAATGTGCATATATTATTTTTATTCTTTGGTTTCACCAACCCTTTTGGTTGTGTCATATGGAAAAGTTCTATAGGGTCACCTATAAGGAAACTAGACTTGACATCCAATTGCTCAATATTATGATTATAGAAGGTAGTTATGATAATTAAATTTCAAATAGATTTAGCATGATGAATGGTGAAAAGGTTTTTTCATATACTATTTCTAGACATTTTATAAACCTTTTAGAAATCAATCTTGCCTCATCAATTGAATATAATTAGAGATGGATCCCCAATCATTGGGCATAGTGACTCTACCTTCTAGGGTTTTCTAATTACCCTACGACATGGATCTTATTCTCTCAGTTTCATTGGTGGGGGTTTGAGGTTTGATTCAATATCCACCTCCTATTTGTCATATCGGGTGGTAGTTGTATACACAAAGCTTCTTAGAATACTTATCCCACTTCCTTTTCTTTGCTGAATCAAGCGTTGGAATCATTGTGTTCTAATTTTGTTGAGCACCTTTCCCGGAATCCCTTATCCCTAGATCCAGTTCAGATCTGGGCTCCCCCTATGTAGATCTATGATCATGTGAAGCTTTTTGGAACTTTCAAGTGGTTGTGTTTTGAATCTTGGGTGGTGGGTGCTTTCCAGGTGGTGAATGTATGATGCCTTTCTCAGAAGACAGGTTTTGTAGGATAGGTGGCATCTTGGCTTCCATCAGTCAGTGATTCTTGGTGTCCAGAAAGAATGTTCAACTTTCAGTCCTAGACCAGGGTTTGTGTGAGGAATGACATGGTGATCCCTAAAATAAAGTTGGGGGTTCTCAAGGTTGATGTTCTGTGGGATAGGGATGTCAGTGGTCCTATGATCAGTGGTGGAATCTAGGTTAGGTTTATGGTCCCTCAGTGGTCATTGATCTAGTTTTTTTTACTTTGTATAGTTTATCATGTCGGTGTTTTCTTTAGTAGTTGGAGAATTATTTTTTGTTTTCTAGAAAATGTCTGTTAATTTTTCATCTTGGGATTGGTTGTTTTATAGACTGAAGATTTCATTATAAGTGATAGTTTTTTTTGTTGCATTTGGAAGTAAGTTATAATAATTTTAGGTATCTCCAAGTAGAAAGCCTTGAAATAGGGATGGGTGTGATGACACCTATGATTCATCCATCCATCATCTTTATTTTTTTGATGGATGGGAACCCTTTATTTGATTTTTACATGTTGATTTCAGTCTGATTTTGCAGCACATCAGGTTGATAGTGCAGCGAACTCCTCGCAAGCACTATCGGGTGGGTAGCTCGAAATAGATATGGGTGTGTTTTCACCCATCATCCAGTCCTCCTCCCATATTTCAGTGTAGTATAGAGGAGTGCTCTGCAATTTTTTTTACCAATATGGAGCAATCCTTAGTAGGGGTGGTGAATCATCTTATACAGTAATTATTACTAATTTGTATAAAAAGGGGGGAGATGAGACTCTTGACTGGTACTTATCATGATGTATATTTTCTATTGTGAATTTGGGACCATGTTAGGGACTTCGAGTCATGTTTAATTCAGGATTTTTTTCATCTAGGTCATGTAATGGGTTCCCCATTTTCCTAGTTTCAATAGGGGTTTCTCCTTTTTATGTTCAATAAAGGGGGATTAACCCTCAACCATTTTAAAAAAAAATTGTGTCTTGTCTATTCCGACTTATACCATCCATGCTTAGCTTCTTTTTAATGCTCACCAGCGGGATCAATTCTAAAACATCCAAAATACAGATCCTCTAAATTTTATACATGGAATCCATTATTGAATTACAATCAAACTTATTAGTCTTAGATTATTACCTAGTACTATCTCCTGTAGGAATCATTATTCTCATCGAATAATATATCACCCACCGCAGTGAATAAAAAACCACCATTTGGTTTTAATTTCCTACTCAATATGTGTCTCTAAAATAAATCCTCCCACTAATCCTAATGGAGTCTAGTGTTCCTATGTCAACTCATGTGCATATGGAGCTTTAACCTCCAATAAATTAAGTTTTCTCCCACTATCTCAAAAGAGTAGTCCTTTATTCGTATAGAAATATAGTCAGTCTTAACTAGATTTTAATATCCTTAGTGGTTATAGGATAATTAACCGAGATGCACTAAGTGTTTCCTTGATGTTCATTTGTAACTAAAGCTATCTTTAAACGAATGGTTCTTAGAAAGCACATGAGGTTGTGACTTAATAGATTGTTTTCATATCATAACTAATACTTTTGACCTAATATATTTTCATCATATCATAATTAATATTATATCCATTAGTTAATATATTGGCATGTGGTTAGATGTTTTATTGTTATTTTTAAAACAAGCCTTTGAAGAAATGATGGAATATCTTCATTATAAATAATACTCTTCATCAATGTACCTTTTACTACCATCACTATACATATGGGTATAAGCCAATGTTATTTTAGGAATCCATTCACTCCATATATAATATCATTGGTGAATACTTGGTAAGGATATCCTATGAAAACATACTAGAAGGATATTATATATCTCACCAAGTATGATCATTACATCACTAATAATTCCAAAAATATCTTAAAGGGATCTCATAAAGTATATGATCTTACCAATATATTCCCATTATAATAGCTCATGTGGCCTTACTGAATTAAATCTAAAATATCTATGGCATACCTTAATTTCTTAAGGTTTCTTTGTCTAAAACATAATAATTAAATTAGTCATTGTACCTAGTGTTTTAGCTCATTATATATTAAACACATTTCTGGATATAAACTAGTCAACTAATTTCAGTTTATCTTGACAAAAAATTATCTTTCCACAAATATGTATGAGTCTTATATTTATATTCATCATTGACTGCCAATTTTGAATATATATTATTCAAGAATTATTAAACTATTAGTTAAGTATAAAATATCATAACAACATTCATTCCAAAATGAAATAATGTATCATTGTGTCTAGATGGATAGTGAGATAAATTTTTGGTAATAATTAATACAAAACAATAGTTTAATGTGAATTTATTGAGTGATCTTGAATTCATGCACTCGATACTGATATAGGAATCACCCTTCTTCATATCCTTACAGAATGCACCTTACTTGTAATAAATCTATACTTTTTCCTCTATTTTGAATATATATATTTGTGTTTGTGTGTGTGTAATATATACCCAAGAAGTATGAAATTAATGTTTCATTTAATGATGAATATACCTGAAGTAGAAAATAGATAATTTTTTCTTCTTCAATTCATTTCAATTCCTCTTACAATTCCCTTTCTTTCCACATGAGAAGAAAATATCCTCTTGTTCATTAATCTCCCTTTGAATATTTTTTCTATATGAAGGATGTTGTAAATACATTATTTTCTTAAGATCATCCATGGGATTTTTAAATTGGTCTTTCATTTTGTTCACTATAAAGAGTGGTGAACCCTATTCCAACCAATCCTTATCCATCTAACAAAAAATACAAAAAATATTCATGAGTGATCTATCCATACAGTTCATCCAATAATCTCTAACAAATATGGAAAATTTGGGTGGTGGGGATGATAATATGCGATTAATGAATAATTTATTATCCAAATGGAAGCTCGGATTTACTAATTGATCAATGTACTCAAGCATTTTGAAGGCATGATCACAATATAAGGACCCCTCTTCCAGTTTACATTGGTATAGTGCACTGACAATATCACTTATCCTTGTTCTTTCCTTCTCCTTATCAAGTGATAAGAGATGAGATAACATGGTATAAGTTTCTATATCCTTATGTTTCTCTATTATCTATCCAGACATAACTAATAGCGTAATTCAATGGGCATGGGAAGCACCTTCCATAAATCTATAGTAGGCTTCTTTTTCACCTTCGCTTGCTTGATGAGGTGGATAATCAGGAGTATGGGACTCCAACACATAATATAAACCTTCTGGTGGTAGTACAGTGCATAAGAGACAATACCACTCTTAGAAATTTTTGCTGGTGATGACTCGGTCTAGGTCCAGGAAAAATCATAGTGTTTATGAATTTTCATTTTCCATTTTCTACAATTGTATAAAATCATATTATTAGTACTTTAACTTTATTAACAAAATATGTGAGATGAAATAAATTTCATTATTTTATTAATTCTACCATTATTTTATAAAGTTTCAAATCCCTTTCCATTGGACTCGGAATTTCTTGTCACATGGACATTCTAATGGAAAGGATCCATATTTCACTTCTCATAACCCAAACTTTAGCCTGAAAATTTATTTGAAGGTACTTCGGTAGGTGATCTTTCCAACTATAGGCTTAAAGATCCTTCATCCATTGAGTGGACTCCCTGATCCTGAAATCATTATTTTCATTTCCACAACACTTACCTTCGAGTAACACCAAGTCCTTCTTTGGTAGTCAACCATTGATGCTACTCAGTTAAGTTAACCCAAAACTTTAGTTAGAACTCTCTAATAATTGAATGCACCCTGATTTTAGACAGATAAGTATTTTTAACTATGGTTTTATTCATAACTTCAGTAATGTAAGGTTTATTATAACTTAATATTTTATTGAGGAATTTTTTTTATTATGTGAAAATTATCTTAGTTTATCCTTTTACATGTCTTGTTAACATTATGTGGATTTTACATAATTAATTAAACATGTGTCGATAAAACATTTTTTCATAATACATTTATTTTAGTTTCATATTTCATGCTTGTTAATTCATTCATTTATGAGATCGTGATAAAGAATCCATAAAAATTAATAATAAATCATAAATAATTAAAATAAATAAAATTAATTGATCGTGATATTTCTAGTGGTTGATTTATTGAGGGGAAAATAAATCAACCTATGACCCTAGGAGAAAAACTCCATGAGTCAGTCTTGGCTCAATTTGCAGCATTCCACCATTAACCAGTGTTTCTTCTTGGTTGGTTTCATCTCATCTTAGGTTCTAAACTGCTTAATATCCTTGGATATCCATCCATTATATATGCTTATACTCACACATAAGTGAGGGAAACCAATATAATAGTTAAGGGGTTTATATAAAAGAAACCATGGATACACAGGTCCTATATAATAAAGGGGAAAGGATGAATTACAGACCATTATATTTAATATAATAAAACTTTATTACATAAAAAACTCATTCAATGATATTACATTAAATATAAATCAGCACATATATTGGTTGATCAAGACTCATGATCAGTCACATACATTACAACGAATACACATTTAATAAACTATAATTCATTTAAATCACTCTTAATTAAGATAAATTTATTAATTAATTAATCCTATTATTATCCAAATATCCCTTGAGATTATCATCCAATACAATTTTAAATAAAATTAAATAAATTCATTTTTATTTAAAATTAATTATGTGCACTACGTGTGCATGGAGGCAACATGATGTGTTCCCATCTAAACTATCTGGTATGTTGATCATCATGTACTATGAACACAGCATGTATCATACACAACATGTGACATAATTACACAACATGTGCTATTAATAAATGACACACATACATGTGTTAATTTACATAGTGTGTACTTCTTTTAATATGCCTGGAGCACACAATGTGTAATGATGACCACACATGACATGTATTTTCAAATTTAACATGGAAATTAATTAATAATTTGATATTATTAAAGCTCATCACATAGTGTGTACTGTCAATTAATGAAACATGGACATGTGCTAATGCGGTTTAGTGGTGTAATTAATTTTTTTTTGTGTAAATTAATTTACGCTTTTTACAGCCTAGCTTGGCATATTCTCCATGTAAATGGGTATGATACCACATGTGTATTAATTACACATCATGTGTATTAATTAATTATACACTTCATGTGCATTAATTATATACCACATGTGTATTAATTAATTATACACCAGATGTGTATTAATTATACACCACGTATGTATTAAATAATTACATATCATGTGTGTATTAATTATACACAATGTGTGTATTAATTAATTACACACCACATGTGTATTAATTTTACACCATGTGTGTATTAATTACACATTTCATGTGTATAAATTACACATTGTGAGTGTATTAATTAATTATACATCACATGTGTATTAATTAATTATATATTGTGTGAGTATTAATTACACACTGTATGAGTGTTAATTACATGTTGTATGAGTATTAATTACATGTAATGTGTGTATTAATTAATTACACATGTTGTGTATTAATTACATATTTTTTCTATAGACCATGCAATTATCACATCATGTGGGGTTACAAGACATATAGGTGAGTTATATGTCACGTGACCATGAAATCCATCTGTCACATAAGGATGGTATGCATTCTTTATTTTTTCTTGGTTATAAGATGGTAAATGAAGAAGATATCATGACTTTCAGATTAAAGAATGAATTTATTGAAATGAAAAACTTACATTAAATTCATATAATTGTCAAAAAAATAAATCATTATAAATTTGAATGTAACCACTCTGATACCTCTTTATGATTCTGGGCATAACAGAAACACCTATTGGGGTTGGGCCCAACTCGATTTTTTCATGTTCAGAGAATTACCCACAATGTGCATGATAAAGATTCATCATGACCAATAAATATACCTAAAGAAATGGACATATAATTCTAAAACCAAGAGAGATGATATTTCATGTTGAATTTATAATTAATTTAAAAGAAATAATTACCTTGGTCTTGAGTAATTTATTAAAGGAATATGTTGATCATCCGAACATCATTCAGGTTGTACTATCATTTTTCTATGAGCATCCAAGGATATAATCCATCTAGAAATGATCTATGTGTGCTCCTATGATCTCAAAGTGTCTTCAATGATACTTCGGGTTCTAGAACAGTGGTATCAATCATCTTGCATCACTCAACTTTGATCACAACACAATTATTAAAGTTTAAATTATTGATTCATATTCTTTAATTATTGTGAGGGAGGGAGATGGAATATATTTTCTCAATCTTAAGAGAAAATCCTATAAAAATTATTTGTGAAGAGAATTCTCTGGAGAGAAAATCATTGTTCACAACTTTCATAATAATATAATTGATTATTTATAGAGCTATGTTAGACAATAAATAATTTCAAATAGGACCTTAAAATTATCTTAATACCTAGTGAACCTCATGTTTAATAATAATAATAATATTATTATTATATTTATGTGTGCATTGAAGGTATCGGGGTCGCAGTGAAATCCAGTGGGTTGGGTATTTTTAAAAAATCATCATCACGATGATAGAACTTATTGTAGTCAATGATCTAGGCCCCGGTACGGTCCAAGGATCTCGCATAAATTAAAATAGCATATAAATTAAAACTAAAAAACATACAAGTTCATATCTAAATCCGTACTCGACTACAAATCATCATCGATGATCATTTCTTGAAGGTTCCATATCAGGATCCCTCTAGATCATCCATATATGCTTCAAAAATATAATAGAGCATCGATCATCGAATTTTGGGTGCTGGCACGGAGATCTGACAACACCTTTGACTCCCCAACAATCACTACATCATAGAACTTGCGATGCATGAGGGATAACTCGATCTGAATGCCTGGATTGAAAGTATCTCTCTCTAGAAAGGGGGAGAGGGGAGCGAGGATATGGAATTTTCACTATGAATCATTCATGGAGAGAGCCTCTCTCTGCTTATTTATAGTGGATGATCAAAATACCCAGATGGGTTCCCTATCCCCCATTTATTTAACGTCCACTATATAAATAATTATGATGAAATAAACTACATCAATGTTATTTATTATTTTATCAAATACATTTAATATATATATTAAAATATATTACGTGATAAACCTGAATTGTTAACTCATCTCGTAATTCCCTCTTAATAATAAACGAACCTAGAATATTAAAATAATATTCATTTGAATAATATTTTCTCATATTTACTTAAATTGTAAATAATTTAAATAAATTCAACCCAATTATTCTTAACTTTAATAATAATGAATTTATTTATTTATTTGTGATCGATAACTTGGATAACACTTAGACCCCGTGGTGGGACCCTCCTATCCAATATACCTATTTAACTGGATAGGGTGGATTCTTGAAAATTCTATTATGTGTGACCTTCTAAGACCTTATCTCGATATTAGTGAATAAAATCCATAGACCAAGAGAGAATTCTAGTAACCCATCAAGTCCCCTAAAGAGATAAGGATGGTCATAGCAATGATGATCAACCTACAAACACATACTATGTACTATAATCTCTTTATCTTTAAATATATCATAAAGCCAAATGCACACTTGTGTGATCTCTCCTTTATTTCTTTATTATTTGTTGATCTAACCAGGTGGATTTACCTTTCGACTACTTAGGACAAAGACTTATGAAGGTAGTACCATCTTGATCAACCAGGCCTGAGATATATTAATTCCTTAACTTGGAAGTGACAAATCCTTTCTGGTCATTCAACTAATGACATACCACCAATGATGTGACCAACACAAGCTACCTCTCCATGATTTTATTATCATGGTTTTTTCCTTGCATCAAAGTGTGCAATAAAATAGAACACATGAGTAATGATCTCAATTCAGGAGACAAATACACATGTCTATAGATACTAAAAACCAATGACACCCAAAACATGTGGTGTTCCTATTGGCAGCTTTTTCCTCGTGATCTCACTACTAGAGATCAGCAAGTAAAAACTTTATAAGAATAAGTCTCAATGATTATGATCCCCTAGCACTTGATATTCAAAAATATATTGTTTCTAGTTAGTAATATGTATCTAGACTATAGGACCTTTGTTTAAGATTAATTTCATATTATCTCAAGGTTCTCATTATTGTCTAGGATCTACTATAACCTTTTGATACGACAATTAATCTATGTACATTACTATTTAATAGTAGACGTAGAAATTTCTACACTAAAATGGTAAGATTACATCATGTATATATAACTATATACACAATATGGTAATCAAAAGTACTTTTCAAGTTGAGTCTAATGCACCCACTACTAAAAAACTCCTACTTGAACTAGATCCAAATTTCAAACTATAATTGTCAACTCTCACATGTTAAAGATCGTGTTTTTGTTGAGTAGGTCTTCCATGATTACACTATGTGGCTAATCTTATATATGAGACCTCACCTCCTTGAGTAAAACTTCTCAAGAGATTGTATCCCTGAGTATATCTCTTTTTTCCACTATTAAAACTTGACATATCAGCTAGTACCGATAACAGAATTATCATTATGATAAAACTTTACTTGGTAGGTGTGATTCAAAGAACTAGAACAAATTTTTTCATTTAATAACTTCTTCTTAGATTCCTCAAAATCTTTAACATACTTGGCATTTATAGGTATGGATACCACTGGATTTTATGAGCCTGTCTCACTCATCACCTTAGTCTAATTGTGATACTAGATCATGTTGATCTAAGGAAGACTAGTTTGTGTCCCACTATAACTAGTATCCCTTCTTCTCCACGTACCAGTTACATATCATTTTTAATTTCCCAGGTACAATCAGAGAGTTCTAACTACTTCCCTTACAGTTCTCCTAGATATTACTGATATTTTCCTACTATAAAGTATATGTTGGAAATATCATATCTTTTACATATCATGGAATACATGATTGATCCATTGCTGAAGCATATAGAACTCAACTCACAACCTTTATCTCCTCCTATGGCATTGCATATCTACCTAGAGGGATTTATTCCATGTGACATTGGTAACAGTTCACTCTTGAATTGTTCCATCTTGTATTTTTAAATACCTTGTCACTATATGTATGATTGACTAAGTCCAAGTAACCATTAGATCTACCTCAGTAGATCCTATTCCCTAAAAATAAGGTTAATACTTTAATTCAATCATTATAGAATTGCTTTCATTCTAGTCTTAATTAACTCTAAGACCAATATCTGTTTTCCATATGTTTTCGAACATATTTTACCTAGAAAACTATAGCACTCCTACTAACCTCAGGTAAACACAATGAAAATATTCATTCCAAATGAATATTCTATGATCTTGTTTCTTACTTCAATCCTAAACTAGATTTCAGTAACTTGCAACCTTTACTAGCATTATGTGACATGAACATCCCTTTCTGGTTGCATTGTATAAGACACCTTCCACAATTGGTGTTCTTGACATCCAATGCTCAATAAAATGATCATAGAAGTTAGATATGACAAGTAAAATTATAATGTATTTAGAAATATAAACTTGTTATTAAAAATAAATCCTTATCGGTACTTCGCTTGAACCACCTATGTATCATCTCACCTGAATGCCCACTATAGTATTCAAAATATTAATCCCCTTTTCACTTTGATACATGGAATCCATTTTTGAATTTTAATTGACCTTTTCAATCTTAGTAGATTACTATATACTTCCTACTTTTAGGAATTATTATTCACAATGAATAATTTATCAATGGTCATGGTTAATATAAAACCATCATAATGGTTTTAACCTTTTTGTGTAGTATGTGTCTTTGGAACATTCTTTCTCCACATGCACTTGTGGAACTAGTTCCTATGCCAACTACATGTGCATCTCTAGTATTGACTAAACCCAATCAATATGGCTCTCACTATATCTAATAGATATTTTCACCCTTATATAGAAATTTAGTATATCACTTGACTGAAACTTATCTATATTAGGTATTTATGTAATATTCTAAGAAATTGTTGGATAATTACTAAGATGCACAATTTGTTTAGCTTGATGCAAGTTTGTTTATATCTTAACAAACTCTTTGCATCTAAACACATGTTTTATGACATAATGTATTTCCATCATACTATAACTCATATGATGTTTATTTTATATTATAGTTGGCATATGGTTATGGGATATCGTCATTATTTTCAAAGTATGTCTTGAAATATAATGGAAGTTTCTTCAAGTTTCAAAATTGATACTACTTACATCATGACTTTGATGTATAAAATGTGTGTTTAGGAATTTCTCCACACTAAATTTTATTGATCAAAGTTAACATGTAAGAATTATGATCGATCCCCCTTATTAACATCAATTACGTGATGTGGATAAGGTAATGTACGTTTAGGAATTACTCCATGATACATTATCATTATCGATGAATGCTTGTTCAAGATATTATTTGTAATGACAACCTGAAGAAACTCATATATTATGACCATGTATATACTTAACTATCACATTAATTGATTACTTAAAGGAAACTTGTGTAGTATATTTACCACTAGCTTACAATTAGAAGAGTTCAAGCTCTCTTGGTGAACTAATTCTAAAAGATTTGTGGCATAACATTATTTATAAAGGTTTTCTTGTCCAAAATAAATACGTCAACAATACCAAAGGTGTTTATCTATACTAATTATAAATACCAAATTGGGTATATCCTTGATGTCCACTTTTAGTTTTTATTGACAAATAATTATATTTCCACAACTGGGTAAAAGTTTTACATTTTATGTTCATCACTTATTGCTTATGATTCAAGTATCACTGAACTATTTATTGAGTATGATATACCAAAAATAACATTCATTCCTGAACTTGGAATAATGTATCCTAGTTTCCAATAGACACATGAGATAAAAAAATCATTATACTAAAAATAGTTTAACTTAAATCACTAACTTGGAAATTAGAAGTTACCTATTTCTCACTGTTGACTTAGGAATCACCATTACTCGGTCACTTAGAGAATACACCTTACTTCTTGTAATGTTTATATTACTTACTTGGTTAATGTATTTCAATACACATATGTGAAAGGAATATTTTATTTAATACCCAGAAATATGTGAAGAACATTACATTTTAAAATTGATGAATATACATTAAAGAAGAAGCAGGTACTAGCTTCTTTAATTCAGTTCATTGCATTTAAACTTCCATAAATTAATTTCATAATATGAAAGGAAAATAACCTCCTATAAATTACCACTTTCTTTGAAGGGTTTTATGAAGGTTCCTTTTGTGTCAGTCTTTCCATTCGGTCTTATCGCCTTGTATTTCAATTTATTCTCTATAATAACTAAATATTCACCTATCTTTAATATTCTTTTTTACATGGAAAACCTTACCCAAAGGGTAATGAATCATTTACTACATCCTAATCATTTTTAACCATAAAAAACTAGAGTATATGGGTAAAAAATATATAAGAGTGGGATTCCTTGAAAGATCATGATTTGTCTTTCATATTTACACAAATTCAGTTTAATTATCACCCATTCATATCTTTCTTCACTTTCTCCTCATAAACATCTCAGAGATGAGACTACATGTGTAATCATCTATGTCTTGATGTTGTAACCAAAAAAACATCAAAGGTTGGTGATAGCATAATGACATAACCATCATATGTTAGATTCATGAGTCTCATGTAATCATTTTAACACCCACGCTTCCTAAGGTGGATTAATAGGTATAGGGACATCAGCACCTTGAATTTCTAATATAGTAATATTGTGTGCAAGTTCCAGTAATACACTTGGAAATTCATGATGGATGGGATATTGAATTTTTTAAATTATTATCATAGTGTTTCTTATGATATTAATTTCCATTTTTTAAAAAAATAAAACTAGCAGATTGTACTTTTATCTTGATTATTGATTTGGACATTATTGATTAATTAATTAAATCATTAAATGTCTCCCACTATTTTATTGAATTCTAGGAACCCTCTATACTAGAATCATAATACTCTATCTCTTGAGTATTCTAGTGGAAATTATCCTTGAGCCTCCTCTCATAGTCTACAAGTTATGGCTATACCACTACTCGAAGAGTTCAGGATAGGATTTTGACTGGCCAGCGACATTAACTCACCACTCCTTGATCTGTTGAGTGAAGTCCCAACTTCTAAAATCATAAACTTGGTTTTCTAAACACTTGCATCTAAAGTGATAGAAACTTATCTATGGATAAACCTTAATACCATTTTAGTTAATTCAACTTGTCATTATCATAATAAATCCCCAATAATAAGAGGCACCCTCAGTTGTGGCTAACCAAGCACCCTGAACACCTGATTGTGTTCAAATTCAAATTACAAAAGGCGTTTACAACTTAATATTTCATTAAGGGATTTTTTTGTTTTTTCTCTCAATGAATGTAATCCATTTCTATTAATCTTGTTCATCTATTTTTCCATGCTCACAATTGAACATTAATAAAAAAACATTAATTTCTTCTTTATGCATTTTATTACTATCTTATGTATTTTCCCGCTGTTATAAAATACATAAAATGATGAATAAATTCATAAAGGAAAACTGCTACCTAGATGGTCTTGAGCATCTAAAAATGGTAGATACATTTAAATTAAATGGACCAACCATGACCTAGGGGCATCATACCTGAGACCTCACTTGACTCATGATGCAGCTCGCCCCCATTCAGTAAGTCATCTTCTTGTCTGGAGTAACACCTTAACTTGGAATTTTCTGCATCTTACACCATCCTCGTCTAGGCATACCGCCTCATCTTATTGGGGTCCATGCTGTTCAACATCTGGGTGTACCACCTCATCTTGAAGGGATCCAATCCATTTATCATTTTCATTAATGTACAAAAGTACTCGCTCGCAGATGAGGGGAACTAGGGGAGAAAAGTACATAAAAATCATGATGGACACGTAGGACCTTATACATATTGACTGAAAATAAAGACAATGCACAGACTTCCATTTAATTAAATACTTATTACAATCATTTCACATAGTTAAAATAATTAATTAAATAAATTCATAGATACATTGCTCGGGTAATTGCTCAATATCGGTCACGGGTAAATTAAATGCGTGATAAAATCAAATTGAATTAAATAAATTATGAGGGTTATGTAATTAAATTAAAATAATTTAATTATTTTTTGGTCCCTCAATTAATTTAATTGTAATACCAAAAAATAAATTATTTAATTTAAGTTAATGCCAAAATTAAATTAATTTTATCCAGGTATTAAAATAATTATTTTTTAAACCATAAATTAATATTTTAATTAATTTAATTTAATTAAAAATTAAATTAATTATATTAATTGTGGTTAAATTGGGCCCCGCAACTCCGGGCATGCCCAAAGCAGGTCACGTTGAACCCGTGCAAACCCGTTTTCGGGTTGTGCAAAGCTTGTGATGATATTTTCTAGGCCGGTTTGATCCACCCAGACCCGTTCTAGGTTGGGAAGACCCGTATGGGCCAAAATCGAGGCGTAATAGAGGGGTGCCTCACTGTTGGACTCTCACCTGTGGTGGCTCAGTCTCTCAGTGAGCGGCTATAAGCCATGGTTTACTTTAGATTTGGCCAAGATGGGCTCTATCAGAGGCTGATACCATGGAGTGGTGACCTGGTTCTAGTGGTGGTCCGAGATCCTGGCGAAGGCGGCTCGGCAGGTGAGCCACATGACAGTTGGAGACTGGAGGGAGGTCGCCGAGGGGGGGTTGCACTGACCCAGCTTTAGTGAGGCACTGACGGGGAGTTCGGACTTCTGTTTGGGAGAACATCGCATGAAAAATCTAGCAAGGTGGATCCTCTTCATGGAGGGTAAGGGAATCGGTTGGTTGACACAGGGCACACACAACCAAGGCTCTCCAACAGAGGTGATGATGCCAAAGGTGGAGCTCGTCGATGGTCAGTGTTGAGCGTGGTAGCGGGGTGGAGAAGTGGTGATCATGTCGTGGAGGTCATATGGTGGAGTGCCTCTATGGCTAGGGGTTCTAGTAAGGGAAGTCGTTGGGTGAAGAGGAAACTACGATGGCTGGTTCTGGCATGCGGGACGGCAATGGCTGTGGGAAGGTACAGCCAGGCGAATGTGCTGCACGAGGCTGGCCTAGTGTGATGCTGGCAAAGGGAGACAGAGGAGGGAGCACCGGACTTGGTGGCTAATATGGGTCCCTCCACCTTTTTTATATTTTCAAAAAAAAAATTACTTTCTGTGAAATTTGTCCCCCCCCCCACCCCTTCTACTTGTTTTCTTTTCAAAGTCTTGTCGGCCACCTAGTTTACACACGTAGCCACCTTTCTTTTTTTAATGTTAACATGTGTGGAAAGATACACACATCCAGCCAAATAATTATTATTATAATTATAATAAAATAATTATTATTATTATTATTATTAAATCCACAAAATCGTTTGATGATGATTTAATCAAAAAACACTATTTTGGACATGGTGTCCGGATGGAATAGTTTCGATTAATTAGAAATAACCTCTAACACCGAGTTAGGATAAAATAACATATATAAACATATATTTTCATCAAAATTTAATACCCATAAACTGCAAATCAATACATATTAAAATTTTCATTGCTCACAACTTGCTCATTCGAAATCGGATTGACTTGTGGTCTATTCCATTGGGACCAATTTAATACACTCTACTTAATTTTAATGCAACTTAATTTATATTAGCTCGAAAAATTTATGTGACTCTCTCTAATACCAATCAAAAGTACTGGAGTTGCAGCGAAATCCATTGGATTGGGGATTTAAAAAAATCATCTTTGGGATGATGTAACTTTTCATCACTGATGATCTGAGCCCTAGTACAGTCCAAGGATATCGTATAAATTAAAATTACACATAAATTAAAATTGAAAAACATACCTATTTAAATCTGAAGTCGCACTTGACTGCAACTCGTCATCGGTGATCATTGCTTGAATGATCCATAATAATATCCCTCTAGATCATCCACACATGCTTTAAAAATATATTGGAGTGTGGATCATCTAATTCCAGGTGCTAGCACGGAGATCTAAAGATGCCTTTAGTGCCCCAATGATCACTGCATCATCGAACTTGTGATGCGTGAGGGTGAACTCGATCTAAACGCCTAGATCGAGATTCTCTATCTCTGGAAAGTGGGAGAGGGGAGAGAGGATATGGAATTTTTGCTATGAATAATTTATGGAGAGAGCATCTATCTTCCTATTTATAGTGGAAGATCAAAATACCTAAATGGGTTCCCTAGCCCCCATTTATTTAACGTCCACTATATAAATAATTATGAAAAACTAAACTGTATCAATATTATTTATTATTTTATCAAATACATGTAATATATATATATTAAAATATATTACGTGATAAACCTGAATCATTAACTCATCCCATAATTCCCGCTTAATATTAAATGAACCTAAACTATTAAAATAATATTTGTTCGAATAATATTTTCTCATATTTACTTAACTTGAAAATAATTTAAATAAATTCAAACCAATTATTCTTAAATATAATAATAATGAATTTATTTATTTATTAGTGACTGATAACTTGGAAAACACTCAGACCCCATGGTGGGTCCCACCATTTCCAATATACCTATTCAAATAAATAGGGTGGATTCTTGAAAATGCTATTGTGTGCGAACTTCTAGGTCTTTATCTTGATAGCAGTGAATAAAACCCACATACCAAGAGTGAATTCTAGCCACCCATCAAGTCCCCTAAAGAGATAAGGATGGTCATAGCAATGAAAATCAACCTACGAACACGTACTATGTAATATAATCTCTTTATCTTTAAATATCTCATAAAGTAGGAAGCACACTTGTGTCATCGCCCTTTTCTTTCTTTATTATTTATTAATCTAACTAAATGGATTTACCTTTTAACTACTTTGGCCAAAGACTTATAAAGGTAGTACCATCCGGATTAACTAGGCTTGAGATATATTACTTCCTTAATTTGGAAGTGACAAATCCTTTCATGGTCATTCAACTAATTCCATACCACTAATGACGCATCCAACAAAAGCTACCTCGCCATGATTTCATTATCATGGTTTTTACCATGCATCAAAGTATGCAATCAAATTTAACATACTAGTAATTATATCAAATTAGGAGACAAATACACATGTCAATAGATACAAACAACCAATAACACCCAAAACATGTGGTGTTCATATTGTCAGGTTTTTCCCCATGATCTCACTACTAGAGATCACCAATTAAGAACTTCATAATAAGAAGTCTCAGTGATTATGAGCCCCCAACACCTGATAGTCAAACATCTACTATGTCTAATCAAAAAGATGTATCTTGACCATAGGACCTATTTTTAAGATTAATGTCACATTATCTCAAGGTTCTCATTATAGTTTGGGATATATTATAACCTTTTGACATGATAATTAATCTATGGACATTACCATTTAATAGTTGACATATAAATTTCTACACTAAAATGGTAAGATTACATCAAGTATATCTAAATGTATACATGATATGGTAATCAAAAGTACTTTTCAAGTTAGGTCTAGTGAACCAGCTATTACAACACTCCTAATTACACTAGATCCAACCTACTAACTATACTTGTCATCTCTCACATGTTAAAGATCATGTTTTTGGTGAGTCGTGACTTTAGTTGTTGGGTATTCCATGATTATGCTGTGTGGCTATTCTATTATATGCGACCTCACCTCCTTGAGTAAAACTTCTCAAGAGATGGTATCCCCGAGTATATCTCTTTTTTCCACTATCAAAACTTGACATATTGCCTATTACTTGTGACAGAATTATCATTATGATAAAACTTTACATGGTAGGTACGATTCCAAGAACTGGAACAATTTTTTTCATTTAATAACTGCTTCTTAGCTGCCTCAAAATATGCAACGTACTCTTTATTTATAGGTATAGATACTACTAGATTTTATGAGCTTGTCTTGCTCATCATCTTAGCCTAACTGTGATACTAGATCATGTTAATATAAGGAAGACTAGTTTGTGTCCTACTATAACTTGTATCCCTTCTTCTCTACATACCAGGTACATATCATTTTTACTTTTCCAAGTACAATCACATAGTTCTAACTACTTACCTTATATTTATCCTAGATATTGCTGATATTTTCCTATTATAAAGTATATGTTGATAATATCATATCTAGTACATATCATGGAATACTTGATTGATCCATCACTGAAGTGTATGGAACTTAACTCACCACCTTGATCTCCTCTTATGGAATGGAATATCTACATGGAGGGATTTATTCCATGTGATATTGGTAACAATTCTCTCTTTAATTGTTCCATCTTTTATTTTTAAATTTCATATCACTATATGTACGATTGACTAGGTCTAAGCAACCGTTAGATCTACCTCAGTAGATCATGTTCCCTAGAACTAAGGTTAATACTTTAAATTAATAATTGGATAATTACTTTCATTATGGTCTTAACTAACTATAATACCAATATCTATTTTCCATATGTTACCGAACATATTGTACTTGGAAAACTATGGTGCTCCCACTAACCTTAGGTAGACACATGAAAAATATTCATTCCAAATGAATATTCTATGACCTTGTTGCTTACATAAATCCTAAACTGTATTTTAGTAACTTGAAATATTTATTAGCATTATGTGACATGACCATACCTTTCTATTTGCGTCATATAGACACCTTCCATGATTGGTGGTTAAGACAACTAATGCTCAATAAAATGATCATAGAAGTTAGCTATGAAAAGTAAAATTCTAATGCATTTAGGCATACTGACTTGGTATTAATAATCGATCTATATTGGTACTTTTCTTGTACCACCCATGTATCATATCACTTTAATACCCACTATAGTATTCAAAATATTAATCCCCTTTTCACTTTAATACATGGAATCAATTATTGAATTTTAATTGACCTTATCAATCTTATCTGATTACCATATACTGCCTACTTGTAGGAATTATTATTCAAAATGAATAATTTATCACCGTATGTGGTGAATATAAAACCATTACAATGGTTTTAACCTTCCTACACAGTATGTGTCTCTGTAACATTCTTGTTTCACATGCACTTGTGGAACTAGTTATTATGGAAACTATATGTGCATCTCTAGCATTGACTAAACTCAAGTCAATCTGGCTCCCACTATCTCTAATAGAGATGTGCACCCTTATATATAAATTTAGTATATCACTTGACTAACACTTATCTATATTAGTGATTTATGTAATATCCTAAGCAATCGTTGGATAATTACTAAAATTCACAATTTGTTTAGCTTGATGCAAGTTTGTTTATATCCTAACAAACTCTTTGGATCTAAACACATGTTTTATGACATAATGGATTTCCATCATACTATGACTCATATAATATCCATTTTAAATTATAGTTGGCATATGGTTATGGGATATCACCATTATTTTCAAAGCACATCTTGAAATATAATGGAAGTTTCTGCAAGTTGCAACATTAATACTACTTACATCATGACTCTGATGTATAAAATGTGAGTTTAGGAATTTCTCCATGCTAACTTTTATTAATCAATGTTAACATGTAATACTTATGATCAAACCCCCTTATTAACATCAATGACGTGATGTGTATAAGTTAATCTGCGCTTAGGAATTACTCCACGCTACATTATCATGATCAATGAATGCTTGGTCAAGATATTCGTTGGCATGCCAGCCCAAAGAAACTCATATATTCTAACCATGCATATACTTCATTGTAACATTCCTTAATTACTTAAAGGATCCTTGTGAAGTAAATTTACCACTAGCTTACACTTGTAATATTTCAAGCTCTCTTGCTAAACTAATTCCAAAAGCTTTGTGGCATAACTTTATTTCTAAATTTTTCTTTGTCCAAACTAAATACGTCGATAATACGAAAGGTGTTTAGTTCTACTGAGTTTAAATACTAAATTTTCTATATCCTTGACATACAATTTTATTTTTTCTTGACAAATAATTATATTTCCACAACTGGGTAAAATTTTTATATTTTATGTTCATCACTTATTGCATATGATTCAAGTATCACTGAACTATTTGTTGAGTATGATATACCAAAAACAACATTCATTCCTAAACCTGGAATAATGTATCCTAGAGCCCAATGGACACATGAGATAAATTTTTGGTTATAATGAATAATATTTTAACTTAAATCACTAACTTGGAAATTATAAGTTATGTGTTTCTCACCACTGACTTAGGAATCACCCTTACTCAGCCACTTGGAGAATACGCCTTACTTCTTTTGATGTTTCTATTACTTACTTGGTTAATGTATTTAAATACACATATGTGAAAGGCATATTGTATTTAATACCCAAGAAGTATATGAAAAACATTAAATTTTAAAATTGATGAATATACACTGAAGAAGAATCAAGTACTTGGTTCTTTAATCTAGTTCGTTGCATTTAAACTTCCATAAATTAATTTCATAATATGAAAAGAAAATAACCTCCTATTAATTACCTCCTTCTTTGAAGGACATTACAAAGGTTCATTTGGAATCAGTCTTGACATTTGTCCTTATCACCTTGTCTTTCAATTTTTTCGCTATAAGAACTAAATATTCACCTACCTTTAATATTATTTTTTACTTGGAAAACCTTACCCAAAGGGTAATGAAGCTTTTACTCCATACTGTTCATTTTTTAACCATAAAAGAAACTTGAGTATATGGGTGAAAAATATATAAGAGTGGGATGCCTTGAAAGATCATGATTTTTCTTTCATATTTACACAAAGTCAGTGTAATTATAACCCATTCATATCTTGCTTTAATTTCTCCTCATAAACATCTTAGATATGAGACTACATGTGTAATCATCCATGTCCCAATGTTTTAACCACAAAAAACATTATATATTAGTAATAGCATCATGACATAACCATCATATGTTAGATTCATGAGTCTCATGTAATCGGTTTAACACCCTCACTTCCTGAGGTGGCTTAATAAGTATAGGGACACCAGCACCTTGAATTTATGATATAATAGTATTGTGCGCAAGCACCTGTACTACACTTGGAAATTCATGGTGGATGGTACATTTAATTTTTCCAATTATTATCATAGTGTTTCTTGTGGTATTACTTTATATTTTCTACAAAAATAAAACTAGAATATTGTACTCTTATCTTGATTATCAATTTAGACATTATTGGTTAATTAATTAAAACATTAAATGTCTCCCACTGTTTTATCGAATTCTAGAATCCCTTTGTACTAGAATCAGAATACTCTACCGCTTCAGTATTCTAGTGGCAAGGATACTGGGGCCTCCTCTCATAGTCTACAAGCTATGGCTACACCACTACTTAGAGAGTTCAAGGTAGGATTTTGACTATCCAACCACATTAACTTGCGGCTCCTTGATCTGTTGAGTGAAGTCCCAACTTCTAAAATCATAAAATTTATTTTCTTGGCACTTTCCTCTAAAGTGATAGAAACTTAGCTATGAATAACCCTTACTAACATTTTAGTTAATTCAAGCCATAATTCTCATAAGAACTCCCCATTAGTAAGAGGCACCCTCAGCTGTGGCTAACCGAACACCCTGAACACCTAGTTGTGTTCAAATTCAAATGACAGAAGGTTCTTACAAATTAATATTTCTTTGAGGGTTTTTTGTTTTTTTTTCTCTTGATGAATGTAATATATTTATATTAATCTTATTCCTCTATATTGTTGTGCTCATAACTGAACATTAATAGAAAAACATTCATCACTTCTTTATGCATTTTATTATTTATTATCATTTGTATTTTCTAGCTGTTATAAAATTCATAAAATAATAAATAAATTCATAAACTAAAACTACTACCCGACTAGTATTTAGCATCTAAAAATGGTTGATCCAGTTAAATTTAATTGACCAACCATGACCTAGGGGAATCATACCTAAGTCGTCGCTTGACTAGTGATGCAGCTTACCCCCATCCATCATACCTGCTTCTCTTCCGGAGTAACGCCTTGACTTGGTGTTGTCTGTGTCTTACACCATCCTCATCTAGGCATATTTCCTCATCTTGGCGGGGTCCACGCCATTCAAATTTTGGGTGTACCGCCTCATTTTGTGGGTTCCACATTATTCATCATTTTTGTCAATGTACAAAAGTACTCGCTCGTAGGTGAGGGGAACTAGGGTTGCAAAGTACATACAAATAATGATAGACATGCATGCCCTTATACATATTGACCGAAAATAAATACAATGCGTAGATTGCCAGTTAATTAACTACTTATTATAATCATCGCACGCAGTTAAAATAATTAATTAAATAATGGCAGACATACATTTGTCAAATCATTGCTCAAGACTAGTCACGGGTAAATTAAATATATGATAGAATTATATTGCATTAAATAAAGTATGAGGGTATTGTAATTAAATTGAATGAATTAATTAAATTAAAATAATTTAATTATTTTTTGGTCCCTCAATTAATTTAATTTTAATACCAAAAAATAAATTAATTATTTAATTTAATTTAATACCAAATTTAAATTAATTTTATCTGGGTATTAAAATAATTATTTGTTAAAACATAAATTAATATTTTAATTAATTTAATTTAATTCTAAAATTTAAATAATTAATTATATTAATTGTAGTTAAATCAGGCCCTGCAACTCCGAGCATGCCCAAAGTGGGTCACACCGAACCTGCACAAACCCGTTTCGGGCTGTACAAAGCCTGTGATGGGATTTTCTAGGACAAGACGGTCCACCCAGACCCGTTTTGGGTTGGTTCAGCCCATCTGGGCCTAAATCAGGGTGGAACAAAGGGGTACCACACTACTGGGCTCTCACCTGCAATGGCTCAGTCTCCCGGTGAGCGTTTGTCGACCATGGTTAGTTGTAGATCCAACCAAGACGGGCTCAGCTAGAGTCTGGTACCATGGAGCGGCGACCTGGTTCCAGTGGTGGTCTAATATCTGAGCAGAGGCGTCTTGGAAGGTGAGCCACGCGGTAGTCGGAAACCGGAGGGAGGTCACCAAGGGAGGGGTACACTGACCCAGCTTCAGGGAGGCACCAGCGGGGAGGTTGGACTTCTGCTCAAGAGAGCGTCGCGTGAAAGATCTAGAAAAGTGGAGCCTCTCTGTGGAGGGCAAGGGCGGATATTGGTCGACATAGGACACATGCGGCCAAGGCTAACCGGTAGAGGTGACAGTGCTAAAGGTGGAGCCCGCTGATGGTCGACGCTGAGTGTGGTTGTAGGGTGGAGAAGCAGGGACCGTGCTATGGAGGTCGGATAGTAGAGCGCTACTACAGCTAGGGGTTCCAACAAGGGAAGGTGTCGAGTGCATAGGGAACTGCGATGGAAAGTTTTGGAACGTGGGACAGTAGTGGTCGTGGGGCAGTGTGGCCAGGCGTATGTGTTGTACGAGGCTAGCCTAGTGTGATATCGGTGAAGGGGGTAGAGGAGGGAGCGCCATACTGGGTTGCCGATAGGGGTCCCTCTCCCTTTTTTTATATTTTCAAAAGTATTTTTTTTGTGAAATCCCCCCCCCCCCACAACCCCAACCCTCCTACTTGTTTTGTTTTTTTTTAAGTATTTTCGGCCACCTATTTTCCACACATTTCTTTTTTTTGTTAACATCTGGGGAAAAATCCACACATTCAGCCAAATTATTTTTATTATAATTATAATAAAATAATAACTATTATTATTATTATAAAATAATATTTATTATTATTATTAAACACATAAAACCAGTTGATAATGATTTAACCAGAAAACACTACTCTAACCACAGTGTCTGGTCGAAATAGTTTCGGTTAACCAGAAACAACCTATAGCGCAAAGTGAGGATAAAATAACATATATAAACATATGTGTTCATCAAAATTTAATACCTGTAAACTGAAAATCAATCTGTATTAAAATTTTCAATTGGTCATAACTTGGTCGTTCGAAATCGGATTGACGTGCGGTCTATTCCGTTGGGACTGATTTAATACACTCTACTTAATTTTAATGAAACTTAATTTGTCTTGGCTTAGAAAATTTATATAACTCTCTCTGATAACAATTGAAGGTATTGAGGTCACAGCGGAAGCCGATGGGCTGGGGATTTTAAAAAATTTCATCATTGGGATGACGGAACTTGTCATCATTGATGTTCTAAGCTCCGTTACAGTCCAAGGATCTCGCATAAATTAAAAGGGCACATAAATTAAAATTGAAAAACATACAAGTTCATATCTGAAGTCATTCTCGACTTCAATTCTTTTTCAGTGATCATTGCTTTAAGGATCCATAACAGTATCCCTCTAGATCATCTACACATGCTTCAAAAATCTTCTGGAGCGTCGATCATCAAATTCTAGGTGTTATCACGGAGATCCGATGATGCCTCCGACGCCCCAACGATCACTTCATTGTCAAACTTGTGATACATGAGAGAGAACTCGATCCGAACGCCTGGATCGAGAGTCTCTCTCTCTATAAATTGGTAAAGGGGAGAGAGGCTCTGGAATTCTCACTGTGAATCATTCATGGTGAGAGAATCTCTCCACCTATTTATAGTGGATGATCAAAATACCCGGATGGATTCTCCAGCCCCTATTTATTTAATATTCACTATATAAATAATTATGACAAACTAAATTTTGTTCATTTGATATATATATATATCCAAAATCTTACAAATAAATATTTATTTAAATATTCAACTCATATACAAATAGTGACTGGATAAATGGGATCAAAAAATACTAAATAAATAATATTTTTCATTCTTAAGAATAATATTTATTCCAACAGTTAAATACTAATAATATTTAACCAATATCAATATAAATAATAAGAGTGTGACCCTCTATACCACTTCCTCGGTAGAGTTAGGCGGGATTATGTAAATTCCAATATCAATGTCTAGCAACACATAAAGGCAACCATAGAGAAATAAGTTAATGTCCCAACAACAAAAACCACATATGAATGCTCAATGTGTAATATAATATTTTTGTCTTGATATCTCATGAAGAAAGTTTCCCATTTATGTCATCAATATATATATTTGATATGTTTTTATTTTGACTATCTAAAATGAATTTATCAATACACTATGGTCCGGGAATTTAGTTCAATGGTTTCATTCACTATTGAAAATATGGCCTTTATCAGCGCTAGAAAATTCAATTTATAACACTAAAAAAACACTATTAATCTCAACAAATATAAAGGGGGTCCCTTTTATCAGCACTAAAAAAACGCTGATAAGACCCCTTTTATGAGCGCTTTTTTTAAAAGTGCTGATAAAAGTTAAAAAAATAAAAATATATATATTTCTGTGAATCAGGGAGGGGGCTTCAACAGTGCTTGAACCCCCCCCCCCCCCACACACACACACCAGCCCACACGCCCCAGCCACCCCCCAGCCTTTAACAGTGCTAGCCCCCACCCTTTAACAGTGCTAGCCCTTATTCCACCTGTGCGCGTGACCTGCCTTCCCCTGGAATTGAACTCGGGACCAGTTGCTTGTGCACTTAAGCCTTTACCACCCCACCATATTGCTTTGATCTTAATTTATTAATATATATATTTATTTATATATATCTTTGGTTATATTTACTCATATATATATATATATATATTTATATATTTATATATTTATATATTTATATATTTATATATTTATATATTTATTTGAATATTAATATATATTTATAAGATCAATTTTAAATACATTTATAAAATATACGACTAAATTCTCATGGAATGAGCCTCAAAGTGGAATTTTCCATCTCCCTCGCATAACTTAGGGTTTTTTTGAATTTTTTCCTCCTTCCCCCTTCGGGTCGGGATCTGTTCACGGTGGCTGAGGGTTCATCTCAGCGACGCTTTCTTGGTGGAGTTCTAGCAGTCATGTCGTCTGGAACGGTGTTGGTCTTGTTGCTTGTGCGGCGGCATTGCTTCCCAGTGGAAGTCTGGTAGTCAACTTGGCACGAAACGGCGTTGGCGTCATTGCTTGTGCGGTGACGTCACTTCCCAGTGGAATTTCAGTAGTCGGCTCGATGCGGAACGATTTCTGACAACTTCGTGTCATCGTTTCTCGTCTGAGTTCTGGAGGTCATCCCGGTTTACCTCTATTCGACAATGATGATGCTTGGGGTGGCCCTGTTAATGGTTTGGGTTTCTCGTCTTGTCTGGTGCGCCAGGTGAAGGAGTGGGATTTTTTATCGGCTGGATCTTGGCTTGCTTCCATCTTCCAATGTGGCTCAGGGCTTGATCTCAGTGCTTCGGAGGGGGAGGCCATCGATCTCAGATGCTGTGAGTTTTTACAAGCATTTAATTCGATGACAGTTGTGAATTTTTTCTCTGGTTCTAGTTTTGGTTGTTCTGGTTCAACATCGTTGGTATTTCTAGTTTTTCATCATGAGTCTTGTGCTAAAACTTGATGATGGTGCATCCAAGGTTCTAATCAGAGCAGATCCATTCCTAGAGAGGTGTTTTTGTTTCAGGAAGACCCGATTTCCCTCATTGGTGGTGGTTCCTAGGTGTGGGGTTGGTCCATCCAGTCCTAGGTGACAATGCCTTGATCTCGTGTTCTTTGGATTGTCTTTTGGGCTTTCTGGTTGTGATGGCGGGGTGGAGGTCGATGTGGTTGGTCCAGGATGATCAATTATTGGAGTTTTTTCTGGTTTTGTTTTCTCAAAATTTTGAATGGGTTTATGAGGTCTGTTGGTACGATGATGCAGCTGGACTCAACCACACAGATCAGGCCCCAGAGGAGGTTCCAGAGATAGTTGTTCTTTATTGCAGAGCTTTATGGACTTGTATGTTGAGAGGGTATGATGTTTTCCATCAAATCGGGCATGTGCTTTGACATTGGACACTTGCTTTCCATTCAGCCCTGCACTAGTGGAGATATTTTTCACAATCAATTGCTGGGGAGGCGTAGCTCCATGTTGTCAGTTTGGTTTGTCTAGCTAAACCTTCGGGTTGTGATTTTTCCTAAGTCGATGATGACTGTTTGGGTTCCCCCCCTTCTTCCCTTAAAAGGGGGGTCTTTCTTTAAATAAAAAAGTTGAAGGCCTCCAAGCCGTTGGATGGATTTATAAAATATACTTTTTTATGTGTGTTTATAAATAAATAAATACATATATAAAACACACACACATATTATATGTGTATTCGTAAGTATAATTATATATATTTATATATATATACAAATATTATATATCAATATGTATATACATATGTTTAAAATATATAGATAATATATATCAGTTTGTCAATACAGATGCACACAAATATATATATACACGCAAAAACATCATATGGGTATATAAATATTAATATATTTTTATTTTAAATAAAATGGATATTAGTTTTTTATTTAGATAAGCCTTATATATTGATAAATATACTTTATATGTAAATAGGTTTAATTATTTATTTATAAAATTAAATTTTTATAGATGAATATATAAAAAAAATATGTATATATTGTTATATAATTGATTATAAATAATATTACACTGTGAAAAATGATAAAATTTCAAAGCCATAATATCAATATAAATGTAACCCCTCATGATAAATTCAATCCCCAGTGAAAAAAGTCAAAAAGGCCCCCTGAAACGAGGCTGAAATTCCATCGAATGTTAAACAAAAATTGGGTATCTCGACTAAAAACTCAGTTTTAGAGGCCTTATGGGCCTTTTTTGGCCTTGAAAAATGTGACATAAGGTTCCCTTGATTCACTAGTGCATAGAGCTCATCACAGGCTTTGATTTGATATGTTTTATAGCTCAAACGGACACCTTGATCAAAAGCTATGGTTGTTTGAAGTTTAAGTTACGTTTTTAACTTATTTTAGATCTTTTATTAATTTTTTAAATTTTTTGTGTCTTTAAATTGTTATTAAATGATTATTAGTCGATGATAATTATCAAATTATTAATTAATAATTTTTTAAGATATTTTATAAGTCATTTTCACTACATATCTTATATATTAAGTGAAAATGTTTATTTATACTTATCTAAAACATATTTAAAATATATATATTATATTTATATCAACATAAATATAATTATATAATTATATATCAATTTATTATTTTTTATGAAATATAATTTTTTTTGAAATATACACTTTATCAGTGCTAGGAAAAAAAGTGCTAATAAATCCCCTCTTTTATTAGTGATACTAAAAAACGCTAATAAAGGGGTCCCCTTTAACAGTGTTAAAAAAATCACTGATAAAGGGGGTGTCTTTATCAGGGCTAAAAAAAGCTCTGATAAAGGGTCAATTTTAACAGCGCTTTTTTTTAGCGCTGTTAAAGGGCGGTGCTGCGGAAACCCAGTTTTGTGGTAGTGATTCCAATTAAAGGGTCAAGATATCAACTTCCATGAAGATAAAAATTATAAATCCTTACTCAACTTATTTATTAATAACATATCACTCATTATGTACCCAACATATCCTATTTCACCATGAAAATATAGTTTCATGGTTTCTGTCAATATATTAAAGCACACGAATCATAATAAGTATTAATAATACTCTTATAGTTTAAGGATAATTACACATGTTTGCATACAAAAATATCTAATGAAACATAAACATATAGAATCCCCAATAGCAGGTTTGTTCTCATAATCTCCTCTTTTAGAGATCACCAAGGGCGAAATTCATGAAAAGAATTCTCGATGTATTATGAACCTCCTACCCCTGATAGCATGTATCATTTATGTCAAGTTTGATGATGTCATCCAAACATAGAACATATACTTATAAATATCGACATAGCACTTCAAGGTTATCAAGTGATGACCCAAACTTTTATAAATGAAATTCCCTTTTGAATAAATAAATGTCTTATCAAGTAATGTAGTTATAGAAAACACATGCACTACTTTGACTATTTTGGATGGTTATAGTCCATTAGATTTAAAAGAACATTAATCATCATAAAAGTTGATAATATGGTCATCGAACAGTGGCCATTAAGATTAGTATATTAGGTTTATGATAAAGTCCAATTAACACAGACGGAAGAAGCGATGGCCTCGACCAGTTGAACAGTGGCCATTAAGATTAGTATATTTCCCATTTATCAGAGCTTCTGAGGAGGATGGCATCACTGGGTTTTTCTCTTGACTAGGCCCAAGCTGAGATTCAACAATTAAAGCATGATAAAAACTGTTTAAGGGATAATTTCAAGCTTATCGAGATCATTTCTTAAACCATGTTCGTTAAACCACCCCAAGAAAATGTCATCATCAGACACCTTGCCCTTAGGGCATACACTGGTGTAATAAGGGGTTATGTATCTAGACCCTAACAGTATGAATTTTTATATTTTTATTTTTAATAAAATAATTATTATATTTATCCTTTATATTATTACTTTATAAATGATTAAATAATGAGTTTGGTAAAAATTAGATTTTGATATGAT
This sequence comes from Viscum album, assembly GCA_963277665.1. Taxonomy (NCBI): domain Eukaryota; kingdom Viridiplantae; phylum Streptophyta; class Magnoliopsida; order Santalales; family Viscaceae; genus Viscum; species Viscum album. Next base: position 1,143,390,749 of record OY728139.1, on the reverse strand, counting down.
GAAACACTAATTATATTTTTGGTAAATATATAGTTTCAATTAATATATTCTTTTTAATGAATTCAATAATTTTTTTGAAAGAAATTTTATATTAATTAAATATTATTATTAAATAATATTTATTTAAATATAAATGATAAAATAATTTTACAAAGTCAAGTGTAATTTTTATAAGGGTCAAAAAATGGTTATTGTCAAAAAACGGTATTTTTCAATAAATGAGGATTTTGATTTAAAAGTGTAAATTCTTAAATTAGATAATTATTTGGATAAAATAAATATTATTTTTGAAATCATCATGTTGAAATTATCCAATGGTAAATTTTTCATACTTTTTGGAGACAGTTGAATTTTTGGGTCAAAATTAAATATGGTATAAATATATGTTATATATTATGACATCATAAATGCCCAAAATTGATGTAATAAATACTATAAATAGTATTCATGAACAAAATTATGGTTTCCTTTTCAGGTAATATTTTTTTTGATGTTATTTGATTAATTCTATAAACCCTTGATGGATCCTCTAAAACCTATATTACATTTTAAGGTTTTAAAATCAATTCTTTATAAACATAACTCACTTCCACATCACCAAGGGTATTATTTTAATGATTCTGGTTATTAGACTTATAAAATAATGAAATAAAATCCTCTTTGGCATAAACCATGGAATGGTTTTTGGTTTAGATTAAAATCCTCTTTGGCATAAACCATGGAATGGTTTTTGGTTTAGATTAATTTATTATATAAAGTCTAAAACCTAAGTTTAGAAATTAATAAAGAATTCATCTCTCTTTTGCTATATAAACCCACTCAATATCTCATTACTCTTCACTCAAAACCCTTTTATTGTGAAGTTACTTTGTATTTATCTCTCTATATCCTTCCCAAGATTTTACCAAACTCTCAAGAAGCACCTATCATGATTTTAGAAGTTCCCTCTTAAGGTAAGGGATCATCTCCTTATCTTTATTGAAGCACCTTCTTTAAAATCATGCCTTTTATTTTCCTATTGTTCATGTTGAGATATGTTTTCACTCATCCCTCTTAATATCCTCACGATTTCCAAGTGATGATAGAACCCTTTCAATCTTATTTAATAATTCCATGAATCTTTATGTACCCCCGTTATGCTACCGAAATTATCCTGTGATTTTCCATGCCAAATGTAGTGAATACTCATCCTCAGTTCCACTCAAGGGTATTCACCTATATGTATCTATACTTCATTGATTTTTTACTTCTATATATGCATCCCACACTCCTTAATTGTGGTATTAAAAGTGATGAAATACATCCTTACGGTGTATGATCTATGTGGCACACTTATACAAGTACATGATATGAAAGTGATGGGTGGGACTATAATTATATAGTCCTCCAATGAATTGGGTAATGTTTTTGCCTCATGAGGCATTATGTATGGGATTATGGAGTGAACCTAATCCATTATGAGACTCTATTCATCATGTGATTTTGTCTTGGCAGTTAGTCTTGACTTATTCTTATGACATGTTTTATATTGTTTCCACATTCCTATGTTGCCTTCATGTTATCATCATATATCATGTTTCGATGTTCATGTTTATGATTCTCACCCCTTTTATGTCTCATTGATATTCCTATTGACTCATATGTATCACTTCCATCATATTATTCTTTGATTATTCCCTTATTGGGATTTATAACTTACCCCTTTCTTATGTACGCCCCCAGGTTATCTGGTGCGGTTTTAGAAGATCCAAGGAATATAAGGGAATGTTTCGGAGTTTTAAAATAATGATTTTGTTCCCATGTTTTAATTTATTATTTCATGTACCAAATTTACAAAAGACACTAGGTCTCATGATCTTCGGGGTTGTACTATGTTTACCTTTATGTAAAAAAATCATGAAATAAAGTGTATTAAAGATATGGATTGTCATAGCTGGTATCAGAGGAAATTCTAGTTATTTTGGGGGATTAGGATTAGAAAAACCTTGTAAAATTCTTAAGGATGTGACTAAACATGAGAAAACACACCTTAATTTTGGTAAAGTATAGAGTAAGTGGTTCCCAAACAAATACATCTCTATCTGGATACTACAAGTGGATGTGGATCTGGCACAGTTGTACCTAGGGGTAATAACCCTAAAAAGGGAACATTGGGATTGACTCTATCATCACCTGGTGCATGAAAAACAGACCTTATTGGATACCTAGTTTTAAACTCTTATGGGATATGCTTAGGTAAATTCAAAATCTCTTTATGAACCAAAAGGGAACAAAAATTCTCATAAAATTTTATTTTAGGAATAAATCATAGATAACTTAGATTGAAACCCAAAAATTCATAAGTTAAGGAATATATTTCATTAATGAGTTATCCCTTCAATGTTCATATTTTCCCTTTTATTTTTTTAATAGTTTGAAAATTCTCATCCCTAAGCCTATTTTGGTTGAAGTAAATCATTAGAACAAAAATCAAATAGTGAAAGGCAGACTTATGTCTAACTCGCATGATATTTTGGATAATTTATTTTCTTATAGAATATGGTATGATATTTATTTCTGGTTGTCTTTTTTGTGGTATTCTTTCATTATTTTAGGTATCATGATGATTGGTTGTATGTTATTTATGTTATTTTGTTTTATTCTGGTATAAGGGTATAATCTCCCAACGATATTACTTTCAACCCTTGTTGCTAGACGGTATCTTCTGACATGCAGGGAGGGTGTTTGAGGTCATGTGGAACTCTGATCAAGTTAATCTAGAGTTAACTGGGGTGGCTTGTTACAACTATCTTGGGTTGAAGCAAATTTTTACTCTATCAGCCTTTTTACTCAAACAATTCCAACATTTTCAACACTTTCCCATATCCCACATGAATTCAATTTTTCTACCTTCAAAACAAAAACAATTCCAATCAATAACTTAAAAATCGGTCCTCAATAAAATATTTTCAAAAATGATCATGTTTTCATGATTTTTAAATATAAAATATGTGAAAATGAATTCTTGTTCTAAAAATAGTAAAAAGTCTAAAACTAACCATATTTATTCAAAATATAACTAAAACATAACAAAAATATATACATTTTATTATTTAAAATAAGTGAGAAAAATGAACTAACCACCCACAAAAGTATATCACATGGAATTTCATATGGTTAGTGATATACTTATGGGTGTATGCTTCATATGAATCTTTATTACTTGAAATTGACAGGATACTTAGCATGTGAACTTTCATACATTGATACTTTTCTTACATCAGTCTTAAGGTTGAACTAATCAATAAGTAGTTGAATATGTTGTTAATCATGCCACCAATTGCATTTAACCAAGATTTGATTTGTCATCTTGTATAACGGTTATGATATCTAAGCCCTCAATGAGTTAAATTGAAGAAATGCATGATCATGCTTAGTTCTGTGACATGTGGTGTTTAGCTACTTGGACAAATGACATTTGATGTATTCATTCAATTTTTTCAGTCTATTTCAAATGATCAAAAAGGTATGAGTTTACATATACTAAATTGAGATGTTTCATGTTTAATGGTTGACTTGATGGTGTGGATACAGGGATTATAAAATCATATATAAAATTTATAGAGATATATCTCCTGATGTACATATTCTAATAGAGATATGAGTGCCTTTAATCAAGTTCACATCAAACCCCTTTGTAATTTTAGTCGTGACGTTTTTTCAGAGACCATTATTTTCTAACAATTATGAATTGGGGATTTCATAATTGTTGTCAACACAAGAAAGACCCTCAATATCACATAATAGGATATGGAATAATAATTAATTTTTATACAGTGTGTCCAAAATTTAAGAGATTTTATATAATAATCACATTCAAAAGAGTTTGGATTGATTCACAAAAAAAATTGAGTTTTTGCATAAAGTTAAGAGGATTTAGTGCGGGTGAAAGATTATTGAATATATGCACTATAACATAAATCATGACATGGTGAAATTCATCTTTTCATGATTTTCGTTATGTAGTGGTTGTTGAAACTACGTCATGGTATTCATGATGAATGAAATGGGATGTCATTCAACTCAACTTTCTCACATTGGTTATCATGTTTTATTTAGATTGTAACACATCATGTGATGATGTGTAGCTATGATCTAGAGTGTCATTTTCATAACGTATAAAGTGGATAGGCTTCAACATGATCCTATCAATAAAATGGTTGTATTTAAGTGAGTTCATGGACCTTATTTTCATATATTGTAGATTACTCTTATGCAAGTCAAAGATCTCATGATGTTATCCTCATTTACCTTTCAGGAGAAAGCTCTATCATGCCTTTGAATGAGAATGGATCTTAAGTGTACAGTGATTCCATTTCGAATGATGGATACCTTTAGAGACAAGAATCTATTGATTGTTGCTAAGGGATCTCAACCAAACTCGCTATTGTGAAAGATAAATGTACTTTGTTTTGTATTTTCATTTCATTTTATCGTTTTTTCTCTCAATCGATCTTGTAGATGAGTTTTGTATCTTTCTTTTACTACATTGGGGTACAGTAATATTCTAAAAAAACCCTTCAGTACATTGTATATCACTACACTATAAATGAATCATGCAAAAATCTTTGTTCAATTAGTGTGAACATATACAAGATAAAAATAATTCCCTTGAAACATCTTCCAATACAAACATATGATTGAGTATTGAAAGACTGGTCATTGTTGATGTTCATGAACAAATTAAAAATGAGCATTCATTAATTCACCCTCTCTCAATTGTATTGTCTTACACAACTAAGTCACTTAGAACACATTCTCTCCTAGTCTTCACCCCTCAAAGCTCTAAACTTTAGGTGAGTAGGAAAAAGTGTGCGGGTAGAAAATATAGCAACCCAAGCTAAACATGCACATTTATTTCATTATTTTACATGAATAATCATTTCATCTCACAAATAGTCACACAAATCGGAGAACCAAATGTTTAGTGTTTTTTAAGAGTAGTTGCATAAGCAACACATGTGAACATTTCTCTATAATCAAACCACGCTAAACTCCCACTAGATTTCTCATAAGTTATACTCATCTTCATAATCTGAGGAAAATAAACATAAGAAGGGGGTTAGCACAAATGTTCAGTAAGGAAAAACTTATTAACATGTCATCAAGGATTAGATCATAAGCATATGGGGTGTAACAACCCAGACTCCAGAAACTCGAAGTTGACCGTTATATTACATTATTGGTATATAATATAAGAGTTCTCGTGGGATCCAAAAACTTAGTAATCTTGAAGACTATATACATATATACATTACATTTGAAAACATAAGATACATCATGAACACATTACAAGAACATTATTAACCCTTCCATCATATCCTTGAAACTTACAGACAATTCTCCTCTAGGTTTCCTGGGGAAAGAAAAACAAATAAGGGTGAGCTCATATGCTCAATAAGGATTAGCATACAACAGAAGCTATCATAACATAAACACAACATAAGTGATATGGTAGAAATAAGTAAATAACATGAAGTTATAATCAACTGAAACTGAGGGCATGTTATATCCCTAGAAATAAATAAAAACAGGGATAACAATAATCATTGATCTCATACTAATAGAATTCATAATGTTGGACATCAAAACATGTTGTAAAGACCTTGTGTCAAGACACTATACTGATATAGGGAGAAGTATACACCAAAACTCAATTTGTTTTGTCTCATGTCGATGCATCGAGGAACTATATAATTTTGGGCGCCACCCATCACTTGATTAAGTCTAATGCATTCATCATAAGAGTCAATAAGACATTTCATATCATTCCCTAAGGAACCTCTATCTAAATAAAAACATAGATATCTATATAATGAAAAATACAAAAAAAAATCATATTCAATAGAATAATGTGGATGTCTAGGAGAACATCTTTTAATCAACTTAGAAGCTATGAGGTATTGTTAAAGTAACAGGAAGCACCCTTATAAAAGAAATATAGTGATGATGGTACTTTCAATGTGCCGGGTTATCCATGAAAGATGGTAATTGGGTTTAATAGTTTTCATTGGTATGGGACCAAGGAAATGGTAGGAAAAATCATTCATCATGGTTTATAATGACTGTGTGAATATTCCAAAGCATATCTCTCGGGAGTGTCTAGCCAGATGTGCAGTCTTAGGCTCATTCATCGTGTATTGGAGTGATGATTGATTCAATGCTTGGCCAACCCTTTTCAGGGGGATTACCCCTGGGTGCATTTGTGTCACAGCCAAATTCACTTTTCAGTATTCAGACAGGGATGTATTTTTTAGGAAACTACACACAGTTTTACTTTATCAAAACTTAGGATGGTTTTTCCACCATGGAAAAGATTGAGTTTTACAATGGTTTTGGTAACTTGAAATTAAAAGAATGTGTAGGAGGGATAACAATATAGACTTGTAAATCCCTTGAAATTCATGAGGAATATGGTAAAAATTATTCAATGGCAATGTATGCACCACACAAAAAGAAATAAATGGTGAATGTAGCATGAGTCCCAAAGAATGAAAATTGAGATGGAAAACCTCACTTATGGATTGGGTAGCAATTCAATCTAAACCTCTTGAAAGAGAGGACGTTAAATTGATCTTCAACTACCATGAATAAAAGGAATTTCATGATATAACATCTCAAATAGGTGGTATATATACCACATAAAGTAAATTAGATGCATAATACAAAACACGTCTCAAAGAGAGGAATTTGAGATAAAAAATCTTACAACCATAGAAACTTTCAAGCCAAAACCCCTTGAAGGATATGACTTCAAATGAAGTATTAAATACTATCAATAATGAGATAATCGTGATTCAAAATATTAAAGGGGTGATAGATACACCATTCCAAAGAAATCATGGTGTATAATAAGGAGTATGTCTCAAAGAATTGAAAATTGAGATAAGAAACTTTTACCTTGTGTCTGAATGTGTTCTGCATTTTCACTTAACTTTCTGAATAATTCAATTGAGTTCATTAAATATATACCCAAGAACCTTATTCATCTATATTCAATTTGCTAAGTTCCATTTATCATCTTTTGGTATTTATTTTTAATATAGTTTTCGCTTATTCTGGTTACTCGAGGTTCAATTAATATTTTCGTAATACTTGCAATTTGTTGGTCATGGTTGAAGGTGTTGTAAAATAACTTCATGATCTCCATAATTGTAGAGGTTTATGTCCCTTATTAATCCATTATAACAATACTTAAACAATTTCAAAGGCTATCCCAAAAATAGACCTAAATTAAAAAATATACTATGATAAGTCTATTTGAAGTGGTTAAAGCTACATTACTACAATCGTTTCTTGTTAGTCACACATATAAAATGCCTAATATTATTCTTCCAAAGTATTAAAGTTGTCAAAAATATCATATTAGTTAATTAAATAACCTTTTTGAACCTTCCATTTAAGGTGGTGATGGAAAATTGAACACATCGTTCATGGAGGCGGTAGTTCGCACACACGCATGACGAAGCTTGCCTTTTTCTCAGTGATTTTGGAGGATGGTATAAAATTGATATTTCATTAATATAATAACACTTCAATGTATTAATCATGTTAATGTTATCATACTTTCATGGATAGAGGGGACTTTAGGGGAGTAGAAGAAGAAGAAAAACTAAAATAGTTTGGTTCGGAGTATTACCTCTCCTTGGAGGTTCTCTCTTGGGTAACTCTAAAGATTCTTACCTTGGTCTTTTGGTAAGACCATGGCTTCAAAGGCACGGGGAGAGTGTTGAAGAGAGACTAGGGAAGAGTTTTATTGAGGAAAATCTTTGTAATGGGTGGAGATATAGGGAGAATGTGAGCTCCTTTTGTAAGTAGAGTGACATTTTTATAAAATCACTTTAATTTTCAATTATGACACCATTATTCAAGGCCAAAGGCTCGAAAAAAGGTCAATAATTATGAGGAAAGAGATGAGGTGGATCCTACCTCCACTTTCCAATATCATACATGTTTTTCACATGTTCTAATCACTTGCATGAGATTTAAAACATTTTTTCCTAACTTACTGTTACTGCGGTAACTCAACTTTCATCATTGGTAACTAATTTTAATGGCCAAATTAAAATTGAGATTATTTACTAATTTAAACATGTTGATTTCAAATATGAAAATAATTTTATAAAATAAAATTCCTAAGAGTTAGAGAAATTAATTTTAGTATCAATGCACATAACGCATAAAAATCATTTCTTAGAAAAAGTTCATTTTAAACTTAAAATTTAAGTACATGCTAAAGCAGGTACTGTAGCAGGGACTGTACAGTACTGTAGCAGGTACTATAGCGGGAACTGTATAAGGCACTATTTGGCACTGTAGCAGTTGGGAATATTCCTCTGTTTGGGCCTTTGGGCCACCGATTTGGTCCCTGAGTCCTTTAAGGCCTTCGGGTCAGCAAGGTCTTCGGGCCACCTCAAGGCCTTCGGGCCACCTTAAGTGCAGATGCAAACCAGACAACCTACAAGGAACAAGCTTCAGAAGGAGGATGAGCAAGGAGCTTTCACCATAACAGAAGCTAAATGGATTGCAAGAATAAGAGGGTATGGCACCTGTCATCGGGACAAGCCTGTGCATGCACGAGAAAGCCTAGCCGAACAATCATGCGAAGATGGAGAGCTGATTTCACGATGAAGATGCTGGGGAGGAGCAGTTCCAAGTAGTTAATCTGGGTTGTACGAGCAATGAATTCCTCTAAGGCCTCTGGGCCATGTAATACTTACGTCTATGGGTCTTGTAAGGGTTCCACCTCACCCCTTGAAAGGTGGATAATCAAAAATCAATAAAAATGAAGACCTTCAGGCCATTAGAGAAGTACAGGCTAAGATTATCAATATTTTTCATTTTCAAGACATAAATTTGTTTATTATCAAACAAATAAATGTTATGTGGCATTCAAATCAAGTCAAAACCGAATTTTATCAAAATATTTTTTAATTAAATGAGAAGGCCAAAAACAATTTTTATATTGGAATTAAAATATTACTTTTGTTTTATAAGGTTAAACATAGATTTTATAAATTTAAAACAATATCTTTAAAATGCATAACATTATTCTTTAAATGAACTAAAAGGTTTTATAAAATTCTAAGTCACATTTATATACTGATGAGGTAATAAAAGTCATTATTTTGGAAAAAACTGTATTTTTCACTATTTATCTAAAAATCAATTATTTTATAAAAAGACCAAAATTTCATCTCATGTCAATATCTTTATGAAAAGTTCAAAAATAAATTTTATTTTGTTAAAATCAAATTCTAACATTCAGAAATTATACTTTTTAATATACTCATGAATAAAGGCTATTTGGAGTGTGCATTGTGTGATACTCCAGGATATGGTGTTTACCTACTACAGTAGGGTCTCGGGTATTATATGAGGAAACATGAGCATGAAAGAAATATCTTATTAAAAAAGCATGGAACAATAAGCATCATTCATAAGTTGTGATAAAAGGACGTGTAATCTCAAATGAACAAACATATATCATAGAAAAATGTATAGAATCATGAAACATTAAACATGAGTCAAGGAGCACAATCATAGGCATAAACATAAGCATGGAAAACAAAAATCAAGGCTACCCACCAAGACATTCATCACATAGGAAGTTTGAGATAATCACTTGTGTACCTTCTTTAGCTTGGGATAATCCTCTTGTGGATAAACCTCTCATGTACCCCTTTGGCTTGAAATAAATCCTCTCGTGTGCACTTAGACTTGGGATAAATTCTCTTGTGTACTGTTTGGCTTGGGATAAATCATCCAGTGTACCCTTTAGCTTGGGATAAATCCTCTTGTGTACCCTTTAGCTTGGGATAAATCATCATTTGTACTCTTTGACTTGGGATAAATCTTCATACGCACCCTTTAGCTTGGGATAAATCCTCTTATGTACCCTTTTGAGCTCATGAGATATAAACATTGCCAATACATTGAAGGGCTATATAGGACCTCAACCCCTTTAACTTGGGATAAATCCTCTTATATACCCTTTTGAGCTCATGAGATATAAACATTACCAATACATTGGAGGGCTATATAGGACCTCAACCATCAATCATCCATGCATATTGTGCTACTTCAAAAAAATCATTAAACACATCATAAAGAGCTCATGGAAAGAAAAATGGATTTCACAACATTTTCATATGGTATCATCAAAATTGACCTCAATAATGTAAATGGTTGATACCCAAAATTCAATCACCCCAAAGTAGTATTTCATAAGAACATTTAGAAGGTAATTCATTAAAAATCAAAAGAAATAAAGCCTTTAGAATTATAGGAAAATTGTGGTGAAATCGTAAGAAGTTTTAGAAAACAGTTTTATCTTTGGCATAAAAGAAGTTACAGTCACTTTGAAAAGTCATTTTTCAAAAAACGTTAATTTTTTAAATCGAACTTCAAATAATGGATCCTTGAAAAGGACATAAAGGGTTCAAAAAGGTGGTGTGGAAACACTTAGAAAATCTCACTTTTTAAAAAAAAATATCTTCAGTAATATAACCTTGAAAATGACACCGAGTTTTCAAAAAGGTTAAGTGAAAATACTTTGAAAACTTTTACTTTTAAAAAGAATCTTCAGTAATATAGCTTCAAAAAGTAATAAAGGTTTTCAAAATGGAATGTGAAGTAGAAGATGAAACATTTTATTCGAAATGATGGAAAACCTTTTAAACATTTTGAAATGTCTTTATTGAAAACTCACATTGAAAGAGTAACCAAAACTTCCTTTTTTAAAAGGGGGAACAGAAATATGGTCACATAAATTAACACACAATTGGTGAGAAATGCAAACAAGTACAAGGAGGGGAGACCATTGTTAAAGATGATGTGAATTATTCTCAACAATGATATACTTTTTATGAAGAAGAAATGCATCGAGGAAGATTTGAATCAAGTGTCATTTCCCCAGAGAGAGAGAGAAAGTACCATGAAATAAAATCAATGTGGAATAAATCAATCTTGGAAGAAAAGAGTAAAAGAAGACGCATTATAACTCAACGAAAGGAGTTGAGTTAACAAAAACCCTTACAACTTTGATAACTTTGGAGTCGAATGCTATTTAAAGAAAGAACACGATATGGCTCTTCAAAACCTCATGAATTACATAAATATGGTAAGATATTCATTAGTCAATAATCACACCATATAAAAGATGTCATGGTGCACAATAAGGAATGTCTCAAGAAATTAAATTTATGTCACGAAACTCTTACCTTGAATTCTCACTTAGTTGATCGCACTCTAAGCTCCCATATAACAAATATAATCATCTTAATCACACATTTTGAAACTTTATTCATGTCTATAACCTTTTATAAATTTCATTTACAATTATTCTCTACATGTATATTAGTTGCTTATTATCTATTTTCAATATCAGGTGTGAATAATCTTGATCGTTTTGAACTAGTTTCGTAATAGCGATGTTCTTCATTCCTCTTCTAAAGTTCATCACTCTCAAATCATACAAGGTACTAGAATTGATGTTTTATAATGATTTATAATGTAATAATTTCATTATATGGGAGTTTTGGTTACGAACCTTAAAGATGAATTTGGTTATGAGCATGTTCGATGATTCTTAGCAATTGAGTGGTGTTTTCTTAAATAATGAGTTAAACTTTTATATTACTATTTCAGAAGCAAAAAAAACAACGCATTATTTACTTAATTATATCATATATTATCACCCCATGGGCGCAGCCTAGTGGTTGTGTTCTGTGGCAGTGTTTGGGAAGACTCGGTTTCGAGCCTCCCCGCATGCAATTAGGTAGGTTTTCATTTGTTTCTTCCCCCTCCCCTAACTAATGTAATAAGTAATTATATATATTATCAGAAATTAAATTCTCATGATCATCCATGATATAATTTTTTAGCATTGTTCAAATAGGTGATTAAACCAATCCAAACCAAAACATAACATAATTCATGAATGATTATGAAGTGATTTAGTTGTAATATCATTATACTAGAAGCATAATGATCTTATTTAGTGTTTATTGGTGTGATATATCAGAATTGAAAAGTAAATGAATATAACTTATAAAAAGTTATTGCATAATACGAAGAAATAATTTTTTTACTCTTAGAATGCTCTTTTGGACGGTTGAATTTGTTGTGTGAACACCAGGAGTAACAATATCGAACGATTCTAGAAACAAGAGTAAAAGGGAAAAAACAAAAGAACGAGAAGAAGATCACGAGACAGATAAATTTATGTGGTTCGGAAAATGATTTCTACCTCCAAAGAGAGGCAGAAATATCACTAAGTTTGGGAGCAGAATTATATGGCAAAATCAGAGTTTCACACACACACGCACACACACAGAGAAACCCTAACTCGAATGAGTTCATAAAGATGGTGCAATTGTGTCACAAACCGCCCAGTAAGTCCAGTGTACTACATTAAACGGTGACTAGTGACCTGTCGATGTCGCCAGTCACATGTTGATACAGTGCCAAGTCGAAGTCCACATTGCAATAGTGTCATGTCGCATGCTGCTACAGTAAGTCTGCATTACTCCAGTTCAATGTCAGTGTCGTCGGTCAGCTCTACTACACTGAGTCAGCATTGCTACAGTGCCTCAAAATTTGGGTCGGAGCCCTTCGACCCCCAAACCCCTGAGCAGGGGCACACTGTCACCTACAACCGCACAGGAGTTGCGACCTAGTGTGCAGTATGGGACGTCACCAATTGGCGCAACTTCATCCAATGATCGAGCTACACCAATCCAACAAAATTTACTACGGTTTATTGCTCATATTATTAATAGGTAATCCAATTTGACTTTTCAAAACCTCAATAATTTCATAAACATCATATTTATCCATTACTCATTCACATGACCAACTATGCAAGGCGAGATAAAAATAAAAATGATAATCAATCGTTCTATGGAGACCTTAGTCCACACGTACGCATGAATGATGATTTCATTTTCCATAGAATGAAGAAATGAGTAATATGATTTTTTTTTCAGAATCTAAAATGTCATCAATATCATACTTATATGAAATTCTCTATCATGATCAGTCTTGTAAGGTGGTGAAGGAAAACAAAACATTTTGCGACGTGGAAGCAATAGTTTGCACAGCGCACGAATGACAATTTTGTTTTACTTAATAAAAAAAGATAAAAGTGGTTGATGTTTTTATCATCGTTATAATAACATATCAGTATAATAATGACGTTAATGTAAGAATTTTAAAATAGTGTAATGGAATTTGAGGAATAAGAAATGCACGTAAACGATTTTGGTTTCCTTTGCAAATAGGGTTACACCTTTGAGGAATGGTCTTTTAAGAAGACAAGAACCTCTTGAAGGTGGGTAGAAATGTTAAGGGGGTATGACGGAGTTTGGGTTAAACAAGGTGGGTTGTGGTGTGAGAGGAAGTGAGGATTGTAGTGCCCTCTTTTATAAGTGAAAATGGATGACATTTTTATAAATACTCAAAACTTTTAAATAATGAAAGTCACTTTCAAGACAAATTGATCCAAAATTAGAAAATAAGAGGAAAAGGAATAAGGTCGAACAATAGACACTTATAAAATACACATTTGGTCTTAGAAAAAAGTTTCATGAATTTCTAGTTCATACTTGTATACTAATATATCATTAAAAACAATATTGTGCACTATTCATCTAAAAATCAATTTTTTTAGAAAAATCTTAAAATTCATCTTAAACTAAAATTGATGTGGAATTTAAAAATGAAATTCATTTTATAAAAATCAAATTCTAAAATTTATAAATATGTCTTTTAAATGAATATATAATGAAAACTTTTTTTATTGAAAAATGACATTTTCGAACATTGGTGTTCTAAGTACAATCTCATACCAATTCCTTAATGATGTTAATATGTTAGTTAATATATTGAAACATTATATATTATCAAAATAATCTTTTAAAAATGATCGATTTTAATTTATTAACACATTAAACAGATATTTGAGAATGGATAATCCTTTTATATATTAAATCATATTAATTATATATCCACTAAATGTAAGCATTGGTTAATATCTATTTATTTATTAGGAGTTTTATTGTTCTTAAATTTTCTTAATAATAAATATGTCGTGGCTCATTTTAGTTTGATCTTGAGTATGAAGCAAGCTATTGAACAAAGTATGTATTTAAAGAAACATTCCAAAATCATAGGATGTTATGGAAAATCTTTGTTAGAATTGGTGTAGCCCAATCCTTTTCTAATGTTTGTCGAGATGAATGTTTTCGGCTAATACTGCGCAGCAGGCCGCAAACTTCGCGGGTTGAGCTCTGCGGTGAGCTCGTTGGGGTTGTAAGGGGCAACACGCCCCCTGCTTTGGGGGTCCGGGGGCCGAAGGTCCCCGGCCCAAATTTCGGGGAACTGTAACAATACTGAGCATTGCAGCAGAGCTGACCGACCAACACCGACAGGACACTGTAGCGACGCGGACTTCCAACCGTCATTCATTGTAGCTCCTTTGACTTCCAGTCAGCAGCCACTGTAGCACTTTTGACTTGAGTGACAGTCTTTCCCTGTAGCGATGCGGACTTCCTGTGCGGTTGGTGGAATAGTGAATCGTCTTCCTCCTTTTATAGCCCATTTTCAGGCTAGGGTTCCCTTGTGAGAAACTCTGAGAAACTCTGTAATTGTACTCCCGAATCATAGTGAATAATCTGTCCCTCCGAAGACGTAGGGATTATTCTCAAACCATGCAAATCCTTTAGTCCTAAGTGTTTCTTTTTTCCCCCTTTTACTCTTCTTTGAATCATTGTTTTGTCGTTGAGACTCCCGGCATTTCCGCATCAAGCTTCTCTGGATCAAGAAATCATGCATCAAGTGGATCAATGAAGGGGGACAAAAATATTGTCTGCAATAATGCTACAATGGAACATAGAAGAAAGCAGTCAAACCCTCTAGGGCAAAAATGGATCTTGGTGTACTAACCTCTTAGCATTCAGGAAAATGGTTGCATCCCTCTTCAATGTCATACATGTTACAAACTAGAAATCCCCTCAACAACTGAAGAGGTGTTCTCCCACCCTTAAATGCTTTCGAGGTCCAACATCTCAACCTGTCTTTAACCATGAAACAACCCCACCCATCTTCTCCATGAGCCCCAAAAGTCTTTTAACCTAAATGTGACAACACCTAAGTTGAGAAGCTCCTCTCACCTTAGGAAGAGCATCGTCAATATGTGGGAATGGTTGTGCCTTGGAATCGCTTGGGACATTAACAGATCAAAAGTTTCCTTTCGGTGCGCCAACTAGGTGGATGGACTAAGGTCTAAAAATCATGTGTATGTGAGTGTAATTGAAGAAACCCTAGCATTGCCCATCTCCCAGTTTGTTTTACCACTAGAACACTAGAACCGGAGTGTGTTTGCACATCTTCTCCCTGACACAATTGCTACTAGAATTCCCAACATGAAACACCTTGAATCATCCAGCACAAAAGCCGTAACCTACTAAAGCCGATACCGACACTAGACAGGTCTTGGTTAGCTTAACAAATGTAAAAACAGAGGATATGGGGCATGTCCACAAAGACTGCCCGCAATATCAAGCTCTTATGAGAATCCTCCAAAGCATTGCAATCGACAACAGAAAGCAGCAGATTATGTGTCAGCCACCCCGGAACACAAACAGCAAGACAAATCACACCCCGACTTCTTTTTCACATCTTGCAAACAACATTCAAGAATTTGACGAAAGCCTTAGTTTAGCTTTTGAGGGTTTGGTGAGTAAGACTGACCTAGGCAGCCTCATTTTGCAAGGATTGCAGCACCGCAGGCAGAAGGGGCATGGCTACCTTCTTTGTACACCTGGTTCCCACCCACAAAAGTTGCTAGAACTTTTCCGGATAGCCTTGCTCCCATGTAGGCTGAGATGCTCTGCACATTTAAGAGAAAAAGGGAAAATTCTTGATAAAACATGACTGATGCACAAAAGAAAAAAGTTGAGAAGCGCAACAAAATTGAGTTCCTGAGATGTTCATGATCCAAGAGAATATAATAGAACATCCCTAGACTCTGCATGCACACAGTAGCGAGAAAAAATGACAGTTGAGGTTGCAGAGAATAGAGTCGCTGATTGGATGCAATTCATAAAAACAAAGGAACGAAGATCAGGCAATGATGCTCACTTATGGTAACAGGAGGAAACCAGTGTAGTGAGATAAAACAGTAGTGTGCGGCAAGCAAGTCCACTATTGAGATTATCAATCGTAATTGGGATCACCATTTGCAATTGAGTACAAGTACATGTGTGCGTGGAGACAGGGACTGAGGACCTACAGGATGCTTATGGTATATTGGCTGGCTGTCATCGAGGACAAACTCCATGTCTGGATCCCATACAACAATATCAGCATGGTTTCCAATTTCAATGGTACCCTGCATAATCCCCAATTATTATATCACAGCCAAGTTAATGCATGGCATTTACAAGCAACAAATTTGGTAATCCTGCCGACTTATCTTAAATTGTGTTGAAACACTTAGCACTCATCACTTAAGATGAACAGTAATGAAAATAACATTTGTTTTGCTTTTAAAAAAATATTTCCAATAAGCAATCTGTAAACACTTGGGCTCCGTTTTACAACACTAGCTGAAAACTGCTTATAACACTTCCACTTATGATAAAAGCGTTTGTACAAATGTTCCCAGATTGTTTATTGAAAAGGTGTTTTCTGCCACTTATTAAAGTAGATTTCTTCTGGAATTTAAGTGTAGGCGTTTTTCCAAAAACAGAACAAACACCACTTATTTTTTCAAAACAGCGTATGATAAGTGATAAGTGCTACAAACAATTTTCAATAAGCACTGTCAAACAGATCATTTGTATAAAAACGCTTATTACGAAAGATTAGTGCCAGAAGCATTTATTTTGCTGTCTTTAGATGAAAAATTCTCAATAATTAAGATTGCATTTGACCACACTTATAAAATCATTTTTTCAATGAGCAATTGAAAAACATTGTTCCAAGAATATTTATCATAAGTGATAAGTATCTGCTGGAAATATGCCCTAAAGCCATAAATATATATGATATGTTTATGTCATATTGGACGGTATGATATGAGTGCCGTAAGGTACAACATATATAAACCAAACGCATTTTGAATGTGTTGTTTTTGGCATATCACTGGCTGCGATATAGGGATATTGTAGCCACTGCCTTGGTCTGTCGTGTGGTATGACATGGCGATATCGTAAGGCATGAATCGTAATGCATTGATTCATGTTAACACCCTGCGATTGGCATACATTGGCTATCATTACTATCAAGCGTTTCATTTGATGAAACGCGTGGGAGGATCGATGCATTCGTGTGAGGAATGCATGTATAGCCAAAGCATTAACTCATACATTATGTAACGAATGAGTTAATGCATAATCACCTAGGATCATCCCTGTGAGCTGTATAAGGAGATGGTGTGTGGTACGAGCTTGCCCAAGCCTTGGCCGAATCTCTCCTCCCTGTCGAAGCTCTATCTCTTCCTCCCTTTACTGCAAAAGGTACTAGCATACCGTGGGAGGAAGAGAGTCCCACCCGAGCATCGAGTGATTCACATCAACCCGTGGATACACCACGGAGGGAGGATTCTATTGACTGCTCCTTAGTGATCTTTATCAACCACAAGGGTTGAACAAGGAGCAGTGGCAATCATCGGTGTAAGGTGTGCAGTGTTCTTCATTTTTGTTTATGCATGGTTTCAGTTTCAATCATGGTAGATATTGGGAATTTGGGTTTCTTGTTGTTTCTGCTGCGGTGGTTGAGCGTCAATCGATCCTCAGAAACTCATCGGCGTGACGAAGTATTTTACCTTCAATTTTAGTCCTGCAAGCTTTGCAGGTTTCTCACTCCACCATGATGTCAACTGCTCAAGTGTTTCTCCGTATTTCTGTCCAAAAGACCATGTCACAGGAAGAACAAACTGCAAGCAGTCACCAAAAAAAGAGGGAAAAAAATAGTTAAGGATTATCTTTCAAATAATAAACAAAACCTGACATTTGCAGAAAACCATAGACATGTGAATGCTTCATTGACAATGGGAAAAATAAACCAGCCTGCAAAGATGATATGCCACCCCAAGCCCTTAAGAAATTTCCTTCATCAAGGAGCTTGAGCTCTGGCACTGTAGGTGAATGATCTGAACTTAACAAGTCGATGTGTCCCTCCTGCAAATTAAATGACAAGAAGTTGAACAGCATGACCAGTAAAAAAAATTATATCATGGAATATCAATGCATCAAGGAAGGCTATGGATACCAACAAAGCCTCCCATAATTTCTCTCGATTAGCAGCGTCACGAATAGGTGGAGCACACTTGAAACGTGTATCGCCATTTGGAATCTCTTCTGCAGAGAAAGCCAAATAGTGAGGGCATGTTTCAACAGTGATGCTGTCACCATGGCTTTTAGCTCCCTGTACAATTGCACATCCATGTTATCATAGCACATTGAAATAGCCCTAAAACATGATAAAAGTCAACGATCATAATACATTAATAAGGTTTAGGGAAGAACTTCCATCAGCCAGATGAACAATGTGTATGTGAGCGCCCTCTGCAGAGCCACCAGATCTGGTATCCATTGACACTGTTAGAAGTTCTCTAATAGCTGCCTCCTCCCTGATTAAAAAAATCAGAAAATGAGAAGAGATCATTGAGAATATAAAAACAAAAAGTGGAAACATAGAATGATGAATTTCAAATATATGCATCAACATGGAGCGAAATAAATGTATACCACTAAGTCTTCATTTTAGATAATTAATTTCCAATTAGATCAAGTCAGTTTGATTCATTTTAACATCTCTAAACCCAAGAGAGTTTTCCCTCAGATGTACAAAGATTTCGTTTGTATTTTTAATAATTTTCTAATTTAGTTTTAATTATTTTTCTAACCGTTTTTTGCGTTTTTAGGTTGTTTAGTAGTTTTGTAGTATTTTAGATTTTTTGATAATTTTTAGTTAATTTTTATACTAACATTAGTAATTTTATATTTTATTATTTATTATTATGTGTAATTGTTAATTTAATTTAACATGTAACCCTAGTTTATTTAATTATATATTTATATATATATATATATATTTCTATCTCTAACTTTATTGGTTATTTATTATTTTATTAGTTTATGTTGAATTTTTTTACTTCATTAACATTTAATGTCAAACGCTTTATTTTTAGCAATCTAATTTATATTAGTTTTTTAATAATTTCTATTAGTGATTACTTTAATTTGTTATTTTAGTTATATATATATATATATTTTTTAACATTGTACTTTTTAACTATTAATTTTATTTTATTTTATGTACCTATATATATTTATCTAGTTTAATTTATTTGAGTTGAGCAATTATTTACATAAATTTATTTTATTTGTATTATTATTGTTTTAATCTAACATTTATTAATATTAACGTTTTTAACTTTCTTTAGCAGTTTTTCTGTTTTTATTTTACTTAAATGCAGGTTGTTTTTAACTCTCATTAATTGGTTTTTCCCTTTTTTTTATTATTTATTTTCAATTGTTGTTTTCTTATTAATTGCAGGCGCCTCCACCTCTAAATTTTCCTCCTCCGCTGGCTAGAATGTATCACGGATGGCGTGGGAAAAAACCCAGCAACAAGGGGGCCGCTGGGACTCCCCCCCCCCCACCCTCCTCTCCCCACCGCCCCATGCCCCCTCTTCCCCCCCACTGCCACCCCCCTCCCGGACCCCTCTGCCCTGTGCCGCCCCACTCCCCCCCCCCCTCCCCCCCGCCGCACCCCCTGCCCCCTTCTTCCCCCCACCACACCTTCTTCCCCCGCCGCCCCCTCCCCTCCTCCAACGCCCCCTTGCCTGCACAAACTAGCATCGGCGCACCATCCGGCCGAACCCGCCTCCTCCGCTCTGCAAACTCAATAGGCACCCCTCGGGCGCTGCACCACTAATCGTACCGTGATTCACTGTTTTATTTCACCCTTACACACATGTATTAAACTGATTTTGCATTGTAAATTCCAATTATTATAACAAATTTCAATTCATGTTTGATTCAATAATTTAATGTTTATCACTGCAAAAAATGACGATTTCACTTGTTTTGATGTTTTCATTATAGTTGGAGGCGATTTAGAGAGCTCAGAATGAAGTTGAAAAAAAATAGGTCAAACTGTGCAAGATTTCAAGCAGACCAGTGGACTCAAACGAACACTGCAGCTAATTTGTGCATTCAATTGGGCTGAAATTTTGTGAGCTGATCAAAAATTCAGTGGGCCACAGCTATCATTTGTGCATTCATATCTCAGACTGTATTTTTCCAAATAGTGCCAAATTTTCAGTGAAGAAAGTCAAGAAGTGGGGCAACAATTTTTTTATTTTGTCCAAAGCAAGATAAAACTTTCTGACAACTCAAAACCATGGGCCAAGTGGTTTCTCGAAATCTGGGTGTCCAAAACCTCATTTCACAGTGCCTATATAATGGCACTTTGGGCACCCTATTTGCAAGTTCGACGAGCAATCAAAGCTCTACCATTTTAGAGACTCAAATGAGTCCTCTCCTCATTCCTAAAAGTTTTGGAGGCTATGGGAAGTGCTACTTCAACATCTATGGCTTCCTCCCTTTCCATGGAGTTTAAAACTCCTTGTGACCACCCGGGGAGGAACGTGATGTAATCTCGAGCTTCTTGTTTGTAATATTTGAATGATCTTTTTAATTCTAATTTGTATGTTGTTTTTCTTCATTATCTCTTCTTATTTAATTGAGTTATGTACCGGTATGTCGTGCTCAAACTCATATGATCATGTTTGGGAGTATCCTTTCATGTGACGTTTCACACATCGTTCATCAATTCTTCTTTCATCTTTTAATTGCGGTGGTCGTGTGGTTCATATTGGTCAATTGAACTCTCATAAACATTGACATGTACATTTATGTCATGGTATCATAAAGAAATAACATACAAACCTGGACAGTGCATCGAGTTCTTCGTGTGTTGCCTTGGTGAGTTTTGGTTATGAAGTCGAACACAAATCACTCAATCATCGGCGGTAACCGGTAAATCATTTTGTGTTTCCAACTGAACCCTAGAAGGTATCCTAGCATAAACTCAGTAACATGCTGGTTCTAGGTGTTACAAACCAGAGAGTAAAGATCTATACCCTTTCTCTTGAAGCAATGAAGGATGAGTATCATGAAAATTCCCCAGGTTGATCACACTTAATCAAATTTGTCAATTTCTTCTTTCTTGTATCGCTTTCTTTTATATGTTTCATCTTAAATCAACAAACCCCAAGTTTTCTAAAATCTCATTCCACTTTTATTTTCATAATCAAAACTTTATTTTAAAATTAACGATCTAAGGCTCCGTAGAGATACGACCTAGAGTTCCTGTCATACTGTAGAAATTATAGTAAAAACTAAACTAATTTAACGCGCTCGACAACGTGACCAAATTTTGAGGTCGTTGTCAGGAAGCCAAAATCATTTTTTTTCTTTCTTTCCTTTTATTTCTTTATTTTCCTTTTCATTTATTGCCCCCTTTCATTATTTCCTCCCTTCCATTTTGATTTTTTTTGTTTTGTTTTTGTTTTTGTTTGTTTTTGTGTGTTACTTCGCTCTCTCTCCTTCTCTCTCTAATTCTATAGTATAACATTCTCTTTTCTTTTCTCCCTTCATTCTTATTAAGTGCTTTTATTTTATCCATCTTCCATCATAAAAAGAAAAAGGAGAATACAAAAAAAAAAACTTCACAACTTATTTGCATGACCCGATCAGAAAAAGAAAGTCTGCTTGAATTTGACCCAGAAATTGAAAAAACACTTTACTCACAGATTAGGTCATCTAGAGTAGGGCAGTCAAGTAACATTGGGGAACCCCTTGTGGAACTTCAATTGGTCTCAAACCAAAAAAAAATTGAACCAAATCAAACCCTGGAAATCATGGGTGCAAATAATCGAACCTTAAAAAAACTGACCACCCCAGATGTGAAGTATCAACCCGCTTACATCCAACATCCTACAGCCAACTTTGAGCTAAGATCAGGCCTCATCCACCTCCTTCCAAAATTTCATGGTCTTCCCGGTGAGGACCCTCACAAACATCTCAAATAGTTTCACATAGTGTGATCCATCATGAAACCCCAAAATGTAACTGAGGACCTCATAAAGTTTAAGGTCTTCCCTTTCTCCCTTGATGGTGTAGTCAAAGACTGACTATACTATTTTTCTACCACAATTGGGGGCTGGAATGACCTTAAACGACTCTTTCTAAAGAACAGCTTCCCTGCCTCCCGAACTGCATCAATTAGAAAAGAAATCTGTGGAATCAGGCAATCACAAAGAGAGACCCTTCATGAATATTTTGTTAATTCAATAATTCTTTGAGGGACTTATCCCCATGGATCGTGAAATGATAGATGATGCAGCTTGCGGTGCCCTGGTTGATAAAACATCTACCACCACTCATGACTTAATAGCCAGCATGGCTCAAAATGCACAACAATTTGGTACACGAGCAATTTCACTCACTAGAAAAGTCCATGAGGTAAGTCATTCATCCCTAGAACAAAAGGTAGATAATAAACTTGATGAGTTGCATACCATTCTAAGGCAATTAGCTCAAGCACAAGGTAATTCACACTCACCTCCCGTTCCATTGCATTGTGTTATTTGTTCTGATAACACTCATTTTTCTGACCAGTGCTCCCAACATCAGGATTCATCCGAGTCTTGTGCAGCAGTATTCCCTGGGCGTCCATTCCAACAAGCACCTCCCTTCAATCAAGAACCATTCAGGCCAAATCCAAACCCCGGGTGGCAAACACAACCACAGTACCGACAAGGAGGCAACTCGAGTTACTCTGAACAGAACTGGTATCAACAAGACCAAGGTATGCCACATTCTTATCCTTCAACATCTCAAAACAATCATCCTCTCAAATCTGAACCAAACCTCGAGGACATGGTGAAGCAAATGACATCTCAAAACCTCCAATTCCAACAAACCACACAATCAGCTATTCAAAACCTACGAACTCAAGTGGGACAATCGGCAAACACCATCGGTGGAATAAAGATGCAAGGTTCTGAACAACTATCATCCCAACTTATTGCTAATCCAAAAGACAAAGATAATGTTTGCGCAATCACACTTCGTAGTGGTAAAAAAGTTTCTTCTTCCACTGATTCTACACAACAGGTAAGTCCCCCACTTGAAAACTCTCTTTCTCTACCCATAAAAGATTCTGATAAAGAAAAACAAAACAAAATGGGTAAACAAGTTATTATTGAGAATTCCCCTGAAAAATTCATTCCTCTCCCTTTCCCCCAAAGACTCTCTCTAAGACTAAGAAAAATTTTGATAATGAGATTGATAAAGAAATCATGTTGAGGATTCCCCTGAAAAATTCATTCCTCTCCCTTTCCCCCAAAGACTCTCTCTTAAGACTAAAAAAAAATTGATAATGAGATTGATAAAGAAATCACGGATACATTTAAAAAGGTACAAGTTAACATTCCTTTATTGGATGTGGTTAAACAAATCTCTCGCTACGCCAAATTTCTTAGAGCTTTGCACCCATAGATGGCGACTGAAGGGAAATGAGAGTCAACCTTGGAAGGAATGTCTCAGCTTTGATCCAACCAAATGCAAGGATCCAGACACTTTCATGATACCTTGCACCATAAGGGAGGCCATATTTTTTGATGCAATGCTAGATTTAGGTGCTTCAATTAATGTAATGTCACACTTCTCTGCAGGTTGGAGAGCTTCAACCAACGAGCATCGTCGTATAACTTGTCAACCGGAGCACAACACGTCCATCAAGAGTGATCAAGGATGTTCTCGTCAGAGTGAAGAATCTCATCTTCCCTGCAGACTTCTACATTTTTGAGATGAAAGATACCTGAACCCAAGGGCATGCACCCCTCATACTTGGGAGGTCATTCCTCAAAACAGAAAATGGTACGTTGTCCATAGAGTTCGGTGCAGAAAAGGAATATTTTAATATCCTTGATTCCATGAAACACACCCGTTAAAGAGCACTTCACTCTTCCAGTCTATTTGATGGAAGTGCTCTCTAACAACACACACAAAATTCTCTCTTTGACCCATACACTGATTCATTTCCCTCTTTTTCACCCTTCGATGATTTGAGTTTTGATTCATGTTTTGAGTGTTGTGTGGGTTCAGAAAAGTGTAAATTTTGTACTTTAATTGATGAATGTGTTCATTCTGAGGTACCTATGACCGTCGATGATTCTACAAATCTCATTTCCATAGATTCTCTTTCCTTAGAGAATAAACATGAGCAAATAGACAATTTCATGGACCTCACTCCCCCCTAAATCCCCTCCCTCAATCCAAAAAATCACCGGTGTTGGAATTAAAATCACTTCCATCTAATTTAAAATATGTATATCTTGAGGGTATTAACCAATTGTCCGTCATTATTGCCAATAACCTCTCTCCACAGCAGGAATCAAAACTGCTCGACTTTTTGAGAGAGTTTAAAAAAGCAATAAGAGGACACTGGATGATATTCTCGGGATTAGCTCATCTATTTGTATGCACCATACTTTTGGATGATGAAGCTAAACCCGTAAGGCAAGTTCAACATCGGTTGAATCCTACTCTCCTTGAATTGGTAAAATTGGAAGTCAGTAAATTACTTACTGTTGGGATCATCTTTCCTATATCTGATAGTAAATGGGTTAGCCCAGTGCAAATTGTGCCTAAAAAAACTGGAATAACGGTTGTATCAAATGAAATGAATGAATTAGTTCCAACACGTCTGGAAAACATTTAGCGAGTTTGTATTGACTACCGTCAACTGAATCAAGCCACGCGAAATGACCACTTTCCTCTAACAAATGTTAGAAAGATTGGATAGTAAGTCCCATTATTGTTTTCTTGATGGTTATTCGGGTTATTTTCCAACACGTGTGCAAAACATTTGGCGAGTCTGTATTGACTACCGTCGACTGAATCACGCCACGCAAAAGGACCACTTTCCTCTACCAAATGTTAGAAAGATTGACTGGTAAGTCCCATTATTGTTTTCTTGATGGCTATTCGGGTTATTTTCAAATCCATATAGCCCCTAAGGATCAAGAAAAGACAGCATTAAACTGTCCATTCGGCACATTTGCATACAGAAGGATGTCTTTTGGTCTCTGTAATGCTCCTGATACTTTTCAGCATTGTATATTGAGTATTTTTTGCAAAATTGTACGGAAGTTTTTATGGATGATTCACGGATTATGGCACTTCAGTTGATGATTGTTTGGCACACCTAAATTCTGTCCTCCGTCGTTGCATTGAAAAAGATCTCGTATTAAATTATGAGAAATGTTATTTCATGGTTGAACGGGGGATAATTCTTGGGCATGTTATTTCAAATGAGGGAATTTATGTGGATAAATCAAAAATTGAATTAATTTCAACCCTTCAATATCCAAAATGTGTTCGTAGGGTGCAATCTTTCTTGGGTCATGCTCATTAAAGACTTTCGTAAGATCGCAATTCCCTTGTCTAGGATGCTTTCAATTCACTAAAAAGGAGTCTCACGCCACCTCCCATCATCCAACCACCAAAGTAGGATCTCCCCTTCAAACTTATGTGTGGCGCCTCTAACTTTGCAATTGAGGCAGTTCTATCACAAAAGATTGAGAAGCCTCCTCATGTCATTGCATATGCCTCACGTACCCTTGACCCTGCCCAGGCAAACTAAACAATCACTAAAAAAGAACTTTTTTCTATTGTTTGTCTTGGAAAAATTCTGTTCATATCTTATTGGGTCAAAAATCATTGTCTTTTCTGATCATGTTGCCCTTCGTTTTCTCCTAAAGAAACCCAAAGTTAAGCCCCACCTCATACGATGGATGCTCCTCCTACAAGAGTTTGACCATAAGATTCGAGATAAGAGAGGAGTGAAAAATGTGGTAGTTGACCAGGATTTCCCCATCATTGGACCACCATGTTGACTCTTCCCTCCCCATTGGAGAATTCTTTCCTCATGAGAACCTTTGTGATGTTGTGGACCTTACCCCCTAACATGAAGACATTATGAACTTTCTGGCAGCATCTAGGGTCCCCACTAATTTTAGCACCTCACAATCCCAGAGACTTAAGCATGATTCACGATGGTACATTTGGGATGACTCATACTCGTGGAGAATTTATAGTGACCAAGTTATTCATAGGTGTGTCCCTGACCATGAGTTCGCCTCAGTTTTGAGCTTCTGACACTCTTTGGATTGTGGGGGCCACTTTGGCTCTCAACGCACTGCTCGAAAGGTCTTTGACTCAAGACTTTATTGGCCAACATTATATAGGGATGCCCATAGGTTTTGTAATTCATGTACTCGATGTCAATTCACAGGCAATGTCTCAAAGAGGAATGAAATGCCCCAACAACTCGTGTTATTTTGTGAGATCTTTGATGCATGGGCATTGACTTCATGGGGCATTTTCCAAATTCATTTGGCTTTGTGTACATCTTATTAGTTATTGACTATGTTTCCAAATGGGTGGAAGCAAAGGCTACGAGGACCGATGACTCTCGAGTGATTGTTGATTTTCGAAGGTCTCAGATTTTTAGTAGGTTTAGTTTGCCAAGATTCATCATTAGTGATCAGGTTTCACATTTTTGCAATCGAAACATGAAAAACTTGCTCCGTAAGTATGGGGTTGTTCATAAAGTCTTTAACGCATATCACTCCCAAACTAACGGACAAGCTAAAATCTCAAATCGAGAGGTTAAGCGAATCATGGAAAAAATGGTACAACCCAATAATAAAGATTGGAGTTTGCACTTGAATGATGCATTTTGGGCGTACTGTGCGGCTTTTAAAACCCCGATTGTAATGTCACCATACAGGATTGTGTTTGAAAAGGTCTGTCACCTTCCAATGGAGGTAGAGCAACGTGCATATTGGGCTGTTAAACAATGTAATATGAATCTCTCAAATACAGGTGAACATAGGAAGTTGCAGATTTGGGAGTTGAAAAAAATTCGACGTGATGCATATGAGAACTCCCGAATCTATAAAGAGAAAACAATGGCTATCCATGATGAGGTGATTCAGCAGTGGAAGTTTCATATTGGCGAGAAGGTCCTCATGTACAATTTCATGTTAAAGCTCCACCTAGATAAACTCCGTTCCCGATGGCTCGGTCCTTACACTGTTATTAATGTTTACCCTTTTGGTGCAATACAGGTTTGCATGAGCAGAGTGGCCGAAGTATTACCGTCAATGGGCAGATACTTAAACACTTTTATGAGGATTTTCCGAAGCATCTGGTGGAGGAAATCCACCTTCAAGAAGCAACATATCAGTGAAACCCATCAGGTTTTATCCTTCTATCACACATTCTCTTTTATTACAGTGAGGACACTGCACACTCTAGGTGTGGGGGTGGGTATGTTCCGGGTTTCGTTAGGATTTCCATCGTCTTTCTTCTTTCTTCTCTTTTTCACTTGCTGAATAGTATTTTTACCTTTCCCCCCTCTTTTGGTCACCAATCATGGAACTTACTAAAAATGCATGTCAAAATTCCCCCCTCTGTTTCATTACTGTACCGGATTGACTCATGTGTGTGTACTTATTATTCGACTGTTATTGTTGGATTGGTGTAGCCCGATCCGTTTGGGTTGAATGCTTGTGGCCCGCAATTGTCACGGGTCGAGCTGTAGCAGAGCTGACCGACCGACACCGGCAGGCACTGTAGCATCTCTGACCACTGTAGCTCAATTTGGTGTAGCCCAATTTTTCGAGAACTATAGCATCTCTGACCACTGTAGCAGAGCTGGCCGCCCGACACCGACAGGCACTGTAGCAGTGCGGACTTCGAAGTCAACTGCACTGTAGCACTTTTGACAAAGCTAGTCGCCTTTCACTATAGCGACGCGGACTTCCTGTGCAAATAGTAGATCGTCTTCTCCATTTTATAGCCCATTTTGGGGCTAGAGTTACTACTGAAAAACTCTGTATTTGTGCTCCCGATATAGTGAATTATCTGCCTCTCCGTGGACGTAGGGTTATTCCCAAACCACGTAAATTTGTGTGTCTCGTGTCTATTTTCTTTCTGCATTCTTCTTTCATTTTTCATTTTTGTCGTTGCGACTCCCGACGATTCCGCAACAGTTATACGCCCTAAAAAAACACAATAAAAAATAATAATAATAATAAATAATGAGGGGAGTGATGAAATGTACAACAAATGGGGATATCTAGGTCGAAAGCTTATGGTTTGACTTCCGAGAATGCTTAAGTGAGCGGGTCTTAAATAATGATTGCAAAGGATGTAGGGTAGATTCGGTGGAAAGAATCAAGCAGAAATTTTTTTAAAAAGCCCATATTTACTTGATAGAAGGTGGAAAGACTAGCATGAAATGGTTTTCACACACACGTGAAGTGTAGGTGAAATTGTTGACTTTTGAATTCCTTGCTCGGATTGTTATCATGCATCTCTTTAAATTTCATTCTGATAGAGTTTCTGAGATGTCTTTTTCCATATCACTGGAAATAACTCTTTGGTGTGGTTTTTGCATTAATTACATTGCTATAATGAATTAAAATTTCATTGAATGTTAAATCTTCATGAAGTTGAATATCTACATGCATCATTCTTTTTATTGGAAATGTGATTTTGCCCGAGAGTGCAAATGTTTAGGTGAGGGGGTGTGATCGCACTATGATTCACTGTTTATTTCACATTTACACCCCTGTATTAAACTAATTTTGTATTGTAAATTCCAATTATTATAACAAATTTCACTTCATATTCGATTCAATAATTTAATGTTTATCACTGTTAAAAAAGGCGATTTCACTTGTTTTGATGTTTTCATTGTAGTTGGAGGTGATTTGGAGCATGGTTGTCAAATAGCGTTGTCGCGGCCGGGATCGCGCCGTCGCGGCGCGGAGCGGCACCCAGCCGCTTCAGGCGGCCTCATCGCGGGCGGAACGCGATCGCGCCGCGACACCCGCTATCGCGGTCGTCGCGGTTCCGCCACAATCTCGGGCGACGCGGCCGCGCCGTGTTCTGGCGCCAAAACTATCGGGTTTTTTTTCCTCCCGCAACTCTTCTTTTTTCCTCCTCCTGGTGCAGCGACTCGGCTCCCCTGTACACCCTTCTGCGCGCGCGACTCCTTCCTCCTCTTGCGCGGCTCCCCTTATTTTCTGAGCCGCGACTTTGATTTCCTCCTGCGCGGATCCCGTTTCTCTCCAGGCGCTGCTCCCGTTTCTCTCCAGGCGCAGGCGCGACTCCCTCTCTCCAGGCGTGGCGCAGCTCCCTCTCTCCAGGCGCGGCTCCCTTCGGCTCCCTTTTTTTCTCTCCAAGCGCCTCAGCTGTAGCTCCCATTTTTCTCTCCAGGCGCAGTCCTATTTCCATCCAGCAGCCTTTCATTGGTATTTTTATTTTTTTTGGGTCATTCAAACATCTGTTTTTTGTTTGTTATTTGTGTCAAACAAGTCCAACATTTATTTCTATTATTTCTGCCCAGCTATGGCTTCATTTTCTTCTCAGCCATCTATTGCACCAACCGATGCTACGACCGTACAGTCTTTTCCACCATTGGTGAAGCCTCAAGGAAAAAATATAGACATTGCTTGGCAGTGGAATTCTTTAAGAGAAATCAACAATAAAAAGAAAGTCACATGTGACTTTTGCATGATGGTGACCAATGGTGGTATTACCCGAGCCAAAGAACATCAAATGGGATTACCGGGAAATGTTCAGAAGTGTAGGAAGACTCCTCAAGAAGTGAAAGACAAGCTTATTGCAGCTCAAACAAAGAAAAAAGTTGACAAATCATCATATATGAATGATATTCATGATATTGATGAGGATATGGAGGAAGAGCTTGAAGAAAATTCATGCCGTTGAGAGTGGGAAAAAAAGAAGTTATGCATCAAGTGCTTCATCATGTCCTTTAAGTGGCAACAAAGTGAGAAATGTGAAAGGGCCACTTGATGCAATGTTCATGGAAGATCCGGCAAAAGTAGTTAAGGATGCAAGACAAACAAGCATTAAAGATGCTTGTAGCAAGCAGTTAAGAGATCGAACGGTGCAATACATAGAGCGATTCCTTTGCACAAATGGAATTGCTTTTAATGTTGTTCGATCGAGAAGCTTTAAAATGATGGTGGAAGCGATTGGACAATATAGACCACACTTGAAAGTTCCAAGCTATCATGAGTGCAGGGTTCCTCTTCTAAAAAAAGAGTTAGAGTACACAAAGGAATTGTTGAAGGGGCATGAAATTGAACGAGAAAACTATGGTTGCTCAATCATGTCTGATGGTTGGACGGACAAGAAAGGAAGAACCTTGATCAATTTCTTGGTAAATTGTCCAACCGGTTCAATGTTTGTAAAAAGTGTTGATGCATCAAGCTATGTGAAAACGGGAGAAACTGTTTATAAGTTATTGGGTGATTTTGTTGAAGAGATTGGAGAATCAAAAGTTGTGCAAGTAGTTACCGACAACGGAAGCAATTTCAAGTTAGCCGGTAATAAAAAAACTTTTGTTTTAATTTTTAAAAGTACTTTCATTTCATTTTAATATTATCAATTCAGTTAACAACTTAAGATTTTAATTGTTTCTTATTGATTTTGTATGATTTTAGGCAAGTTGTTGATGGCTAAGAGGCAACACTTGTTTTGGACTCCATGTGCCGCACATTGTCTTGATTTGATCTTGGAAAACATTGGCAAACTTAGTAGGGTGAAGAGGGTTATAGAAAGAGGCATTAAGCTTGTGGCTTTCATCTACAACCACTCATTGACATTGAACATTATGAGGAGGTTCACCAACAAAACTGAGTTGGTGAGATATGGAGTTACTCGGTTTGCTACAACCTTTTTAACTTTACAAAGATTGTATTTGCAAAAAAAAAATCTCAGAAAGATGTTCACTTCTGAAGAGTGGTTGAGATCCAAAAATGCAAAAGAAACAAAGGGAAAGGTGCTACCGACACCGTGTTAATGCCATCATTTTGGAATGATGTTTATAGCCTCAAGGCCATGGGACCTCTTGTAGAAGTTCTTAGATTGGTTGATAATGAGAAGAAACCCGCAATGGGTTTCATTTATGAGGCTATGGACAGGGCAAAAGAGACCATTCAGAAGCTTTTCAAGAATGATGAAACCAAGTATAAGGATATATTTGAGATAATTGATGAAAGATGGAATTCTCAGTTGCATCATCCATTGCATGCGGCAGCTTATTATTTGAATCCTCAATTTTTTTATGGAAATCCAAGTATTGAAAGAGATGCAGAGGTGATGAAAGGCTTATATGATTGTATAGAAAGATCGTCTCCTAGCCCTGAGGAGGAAGACAAGGCTTGTTTAGAATTGGCAACATATAGAAGCGCACAAGGCCTCTTTGGTGGGAAAGGTTGCATGCGACAACGGAGTACAATAGCTCCTGGTAAGAGTTTATTTTTGTCTTGATTATTTAATTACATGATTCTTAATTTTAGATCATTACAAAACAATGCTAATAAATAATAATTGCAGCTGAATCGTGGAAGAATTATGGAGGAGGAACACCATCTTTGATGACAATTGCCATCAAAGTTTTGAGCTTGACATGTAGCTCGTCGGGATGCGAGAGGAATTGGAGTGCCTTTGAACATGTAAGTAACTTAGTATCAATACTCAAGTCGGTTTCATTCATTTAAGGTTAAACTTCATTAGTGATACCAATGTTTTTTTAATTTTTATAAAACAGGTTCATTCTAAAAAGAGAAGCCGGCTAGAGCATCAAAGGTTGCAAGACTTGGTGTTCATCAAATACAACCAAACTTTGAAGGACCGATTTGATTCCAGAGATGTCACTGATCCCATTGTCCTAAATAATGTTGATGATGACAGTAGTGAGTGGTTTTTAGGGCTAATGAATGGTGATGAAGATGGCGCTGAAGATGAATTGGTGTTTGAGGATGACAACACCATGACTTGGAGATTAGTTGAAGAAGCTACCGGGGCCGGTGAACCTTCTCATTATACAAGAAGGAAAACAAAAGAAGGAGGAACTACCCATGCTTCAAGTTCAAGCTCTAAAGGAAAAGCAAGGATGGTTATCGAAGAAGAAGAAGACGATGAACATGAATCATATGATGATGATGATGGGGAAACAAATGAAGAGGAGATTTATAAAAGTGATGATAGTGAAAGTGAAGGTGAATAAGAAATGGAAGATCTTGAAAATGAAGAGGATGATTGAATTGAACTTTGGATGTTCTCATGGTTGTTGTTTATTGTAGAATAGGGAAACCCACTTACCTTCAAGGTGAGGTGGGGCTCTTCTTTTATAGAATGAAAAAACGGAATGTACAAGGGAGTATTCCGATGTGGGACTCGGAAATACCCATAATAATACAAAAGAGGGTTTAACACTCCCCCTCAAGCTGGACAGACCCAGCTTGGACAACGAGTCCCACAAAAAAGAATAAGAAGACACCACACAAGACCCATAACTACTCCCCCTCAAGCTGGGTGTCAGATGTGGCGGATCCCCAGCTTGGAACTAAGCGAGGCAAGGCGAGCACCAGGGAGGCCTTTGGTGAAGATGTCAGCAAGCTGGTCTGCCGTCGGAATGTGGCTAAAGCTGACATGGTTGTGCTCCAGGTGGTGGCGAAGAAAGTGACAGTCCACCTCAATATGCTTCGTGCGTTCATGGAAGACGGGATTCGAAGCAATTTTAGTGGCTGCCTGATTGTCACACCATATGTGAGCAGAAGTCTGCTGAGGAAAGCCAAGCTCCTGGAGGAGTTGCCGAAGCCAAAGGATCTCGGTAGTAACGGTGGCCATGGCACGGTACTCAGACTCGGCACTGGATCGAGAGACGACCGTCTGTTTCTTGCTGCGCCAAGAAATGAGGTTGCCTGCGAAGAAAATGGCGAACCCAGAGGTAGATTTCCGAGTGGCAAGGCAGCCAGCGTAATCAGCATCACAAAAGGCCTCAATATGCTGATGAGGATGCTGGGAGTAGTGAAGACCACGGGCAGGATCCCGTTTGATGTACTTGGCGATGCGGATGACAGCATCCCACTGAGATGTGGTGGGATGCTCCATAAATTGACTCACTTTGGCTACCGCACAGGAAATGTCGGGTCGAGTCATGGTGAGATAATTGAGTTTGCCCACCAATCGACGGTACCGCTCGGGATGGGGGTATGGAGCCGAGGAGGCATAAAGAGACCGTTCGCCAGGCTCCAGAGGAGTATCGACCGCAGTGGCCTGAGTCAGCCCAGCATCCTGCAATATATCCAAAGCATACTTCCGTTGGCAGAGGGAGATGGTGGCAGAGGAGTAGGAAACCTCGATGCCAAGGAAGTATGTGAGAGGACCAAGATCCTTAGTGTGGAAGTGCTGGTGAAGATGAGCCTTGAGATGGGTGATACCCACAGAGTCGCTGCCGGTGATGACGATATCATCCACATAGACGACCAATAAGATGCAGCCATGGGGAGTCGTCCTGTAGAAGACAGTGTGGTCTTTCATACTGCGGGAAAGCCCAAAGTCGCTGACGACCGTGCTAAAGCGGCCAAACCAAGTACGGGGAGACTGCTTGAGGCCGTAAAGAGAGCGGCGGAGACGGCAGACACGAGATTCAGCGCCGGCGGCACAAAATCCGGGGGGCTGCTGGAGATAGATTTCTTCCTCAAGGAAGCCATGAAGGAATGCATTCTTGACATCCAATTGATGAAGAGGCCACCGATGATGGGCGGCGAGAGAGATGAATAGCCGGACAGAGGCCATCTTGGCAACCGGGGAGAAGGTATCAAAGTAGTCAACGCCGTATGTCTGAGCAAAGCCTTTGGCCACAAGGCGGGCTTTGAGGCGATGAAGAGTACCATCGGGATTCAGCCTGACCGTGTAAATCCATTTGCTGCCCACTGCCTGTTTGCCTGCTGGAAGGGAGACAAGATCCCAAGTATGGTTTTCCTCCAGAGCCTGCAATTCATCCCGCATGGTTGCGAGCCACCCGGGACGTCGGGGCACCGGGAGCGCGGAGCAGCGGGAGGCAAGGGAGGCGCCGAAGCTGTGGGAGGCGCCGGGTGCAGCAGGAGAGCCGCCGGGAGAATGGAGGGCCGCCGGGAGGTGAGCCGCAGGGGCCGGGCGCGCGGACGCGACACCGTGAGGAGGTGCGCCGGGACGGCGGGGCGAGCCGGAAGCCGGGGAGCCGGGAGATGCCGCCGGGAGGGAGCGCGCAGAGGAGCGGCGAGGGAGAGGGTGCCGGGACGGGGGGAGGCGCGCGGGGGGGAGGGCCTGCCGGGAGGGATGGCCTGCCGGGACGGGCTAGGGCAGGAGGGAGAGAGGCGGAGCCGGGAGAACGCCGGGAATCCGCAAGGGAGGGAGGGTTCGGGATAAAAATCTCTTTGATACCATGTAGAATAGGGAAACCCACTTACCTTCAAGGTGAGGTGGGGCTCTTCTTTTATAGAATGAAAAAACGGAATGTACAAGGGAGTATTCCGATGTGGGACTCGGAAATACCCATAATAATACAAAAGAGGGTTTAACATTTATGAATAATTGGATGAGACATGTGTTTGATGTATTATGCTGAATTTATGAATGTTTTTAATTATGAATTTGAATGGGTTTTTACTTTTTATGTTTTGCGTTTAATTTTTCAACATATATGTTTGTAAAATTCTATAATTTAACTGCCCCGCGATTGGATAAAAAAGCGGCCGCGACGCGATCCGCGTCGCCGCGATCCCGCTATGGGACCCCGCCGCGTCGTGCCGCGATCCGAGATTGAAAACTATGATTTGGAGGGCTCGGGATGAAGTTGAAGAAAAATGGGTCAAACTGTGCAAGATTCCAAGCATACCAGTGGACTCAAACGAACACTGCAGCTAATCCATGCATTCAATTGGGCTGAAATTTTGTGAGCTGATCAAAAATTCAATGGGCTAAACTCTTCTGAAGACACTCATGATCAATTCGTCCATTAAGGGGGTGAACCAAACTAATCTGTCCACGGAACCGAATCTGCTCAAAGTCAAAAATTGTGTTCTATATTTCATCCATATCTCGGGCTGTATTTTTCCAAATAGTGCCAAATTTTCGAGGGAGATAGTCAAGATATGGGGAACTTTGTAATTTTTTCCAACACAAGATAAGACTGTCTGGCAACTCAAAACCATGGGTCAAGTGGTTTCACAAAATCTGAGTGCCCAAAACCACCTTCCACTTTGCCTATAAAATGGCAGATTGGGCACCCCATTTGCAAGTTCGGTGAGGAAGCAAAGCTCTGCCATTTTGGAGACCCAAAGGAGTCCTCTCCTCATTCCTAGAAGGTCTAGAGGCTATGGGAAGTGCTACTTCAACATCTATGGCTTCCTCCCTTTCTATGGAGTTTTAAACTCCTTATGATCACCCGAGGAGGAACGTTATGTAATCTCAAGCTTCTTGTTTGTAATATTTGAGATTACATAACGTTCCTCCTCGGGTGATCGTGTTTGGGGGTACCCTTTCATGTGATGTTCCACACACCGTTCACTATTTCTTCTAACCTCTTTTAATTACGGTGTTTGTGTGGTTTGTTGCGGAATCGTCAGGAGTCGCAATGACAGAAACGAGAAACGAAAGAAAATGCAGAAGAAAAGAAAGCACACAGAACACACAAAATTACGTGGTCCGGGAATAATCCCTACGTCTACGGAGAGGCAGAATTCTCACTATAATCGGGAGCACAAATTACAGAGTTTTTCTGGTTTGAAACCCTAGCCCGAAATGGGC
Source organism: Viscum album (assembly GCA_963277665.1). Lineage (NCBI taxonomy): Eukaryota > Viridiplantae > Streptophyta > Magnoliopsida > Santalales > Viscaceae > Viscum > Viscum album. The sequence continues at coordinate 1,143,354,948 of OY728139.1, read as the reverse complement.
TACATATGGAGAAGACGATCCACTGTTCTGAACAGGAAGTCTATGTCGCTACAGCACCTTTGTCAAAAGTGCTACAGTGGGTGCCGGCTAGAAGTCAAAAAGTGCTACAGTATAGTTGTCTCTGAATTCCGCACTGCTACAGTGTTTGTCGGTGTCGGTCGGTCAGCTCTGCTACAGTGGTCAGAAGCATTCGGCCCAACCGGATCGGGCTACACCAATCCAACAATCTCCCACTTGGAGCCTGATCCACTACACTGCTATGCTTCGATGCAACTAACGAAGACAACTTACTTAATCTGAGTTATTCCTCTTCTTCATTCACCAATGGTGTGCTTTCCATTCACAGCTTCAATTTCAACCTGACGATTCATGAAATACAAACTGTTTTCCTCTTGTGTTTCCATTGTGTCCTCCCTTATTTTGCCTCTCATCCTCCGTTCATCAGTGGAGACCAACAGAGTCACAGCAGTGCCTCAACTTCTGTATCACCATGGGCTTTGTCAACATGTCTGCCGGATTGTTGGTTCCACAAATCTTTTGCAATGTCAGCAACCCATCCTGTATCAAGCCTCTGATGAAATGGCACTTCAACTGAATGTGCTTCGTCCGGGCATGAAATACCAGGTTCTTTGCAAGATGTATAGCACTCTGACTGTCACAGTGCAATACGTTCTCCTCTCGCTTTCTTCCCAATTCATCAAAGAAGTTCTTCAACCAAACCATCTCTTTTCCAACTTCTGTTACAGCAATATATTTTGTCTCTGTGGTGGATAAAGCCACCACCTTCTGCAATTGTGATATCCAATTTACCGCAGTTCCTCCACAGGTAAAGACATAACCCATGGTACTCCTCCTGCAGTCAACATCGCCTCCAAGGTCAGCATCCACATACCCCTGTAATGAATTTCTTTTCCCAAAGCACAGAGATACCTCCTTGCTGCCCTTCAAATACCTCAGTATCCACTTCACAGCTTCCCAATGTTGCTTTCCAGGATTAGCCATATACCTGCTCACAACTCCCACTGCATGAGCGATGTTAGGTCGAGTACAGACCATAGCATACATCAGGCTTCCAACAGTTGATGCGTATAGAACTTTTTTCATGTACTCAACCTCTTCTACCGTCTTCGATGATTGCTCCTTTGATAGTTTGAAATGGCTCGCCAGGGGAATAGAGACTGTCTTTGCTTCCAGCATACTGAATCTTTTCAGAACCTTCCCAATGTAATCAGCCTGTGACAACATCAACGTTCCAACTGTGCGGTCTCTCTTGATCTTCATCCCCAGAATCTTGTCAGCTGCTCCAAGATCTTTCATTTCAAACTCCTCAGCTAACTACTCTTTCAGCTCATTAATCCTCTGCATACATGATCCTCCAACAAGCATGTCATCCACATACAGAAGTAATATAATGTATTCATCACCAAAGGACTTCACATCGTTTATATTCATTTTTAGACATAATGAATCAAACTTCTTGTTCCACTGCCTGGGTGCCTACTTCAATCCATATAAGTTCTTCTGGAGTTTGCACACCAGGTCTTCTTTCCCAGACTCTACGTATCCCTCAGACTGCTGCATGTAGATATCCTCCTCCAAATCTCCATGAAGGAAAGCGGTCTTGACATCAAGCTGCTCAAGGTGCAAGTCATCTGACGTCACAATGCTGAGAACCACCCGGATGGTGGTAAGCTTCACTATCGGTGAAAATATTTCAGTGAAATCCACTCCCTCCTTCAGTTGGAAGTCTTTCACCATCAGTCTTGCCTTGAACCTTCTCTTGTCATCATGTTCTTCCTTGATCCGGTATACCCACATGTTCTGCAATGCTTTTTTTCCATGTGGTAGAGGCGTCAGCTCCCAAGTGTTGTTATCATGCAATGAGGAAATCTCCTCCTTCATAGCCAGCTCTCACTTGCTCGACTCGTTCAGCTGCATTGCCTCTTCAAAGCATTCTGGTTCTCCACCGTCAGTCAATAATAGATAATGCAGGGATGGTGAGTACCTCCGCACAGGCCTTCTCACCCTTGTTGATCTCCTCAACTCCACTGGAGTAGTAGGTTCCACCGGTTCGGATCTCTCATGCTCAGATACACCTTCAAGCTCCACTTCCTCTCTTTGCACTCAATGTTCTCATTTTCATCTTCAGCTACATGACGATCTTTATACATGACACCTTCATTGAATACCACATTCTGGCTCCTGATGACGATCTTCTTGAGATCATCCCAAAAGCGGTAACCAAACTCGTCAGCACCATAGCCAATAAAGAAACATGGCTTGGACTTAGCATCAAGCTTGTCCCTTGCATTAGCATCAATATGAACATATGTCAAACTGCCAAAGACTCGTAAATGTGAGAGTCTTACCTCCTTCCCAGACCATAGATCCTCGGGTAGACGTTCTCCCATTGGCACAGATGGACTCCCGTTGACCAAATATGCTGTCATGTTCACTGCATCAGCCCAGAAGGTTTTGGGCAACCCCTATGTGTAACCTCATGCTTCTCGCACGTTCATTCAACGTCATATTCATCCTTCCAGCTACACCATTCTGTTATGGTGTTCCTGGGATAGTCTTCTCCCATCGAATTCCATTATCATAACAGAATTCTATGAACTCCTGACTGCCATACTCTCCATCGTTTGTTGCGGAATCGTCGGGAGACACAACGAACAGAAAATGAGAACGAAAGAAAAGAAAAAACAACAATGAACACGGCAATTTACGTGGTTCGGGAAAAAAATCCCTACGTCCACGGGAGAGGCAGAATTTCACTAATCGGGAGCAGCAAATTACAGAGGATTTCTATGAGAAACCCTAGCCCGAAAATGGGCTACATATGAAGAAGACGGTCTACTGTTCTGAATAGTAGTCCGCATTGCAACAGTGATCGGCAGCTCACTTTATCAAAAGTGTTACAGTGTTTGCCGGCTGGAAGTCAAAAAGCGCTACAGTACTGTTGACCCCGAAGTCCGCACCGCTACAGTGCCTGTCGGTGTCGATCGGTCAGCTCCGCTACAGTACTGTCGACCCGCGACAGTTGCGGGCCACAAGCATTCGGCCCAACCGGATCGGGCAATACCAATCCAACATCGTTGTCAGACCTCAAGCATTTCAGTTTAGCTCCTGACTCATTCTCCACCATGACCTTCCACTTCTGAAACATTTTAAACACATCAGATTTACTTTTCAGAAAGTAAACTCATACCTTCCTTGTTGAGTCATTGATTAATGTCACATAGTATTGTGACCCTCCAAGGGAATGTACTGGTGCAGGCCCCCAAACATCAGTGTGCACCAGGTCCAGCCTCCCAGCCTTTGGTGTTCTGCCTCCTTTTGCAAAAGACACCTTCTTTTGCTTTCCGAAGATACAATCTTCACATAGGCCAACTTCCACTGACTTCAACTCTAGTAGCAGCCCTTTTGTTGTCAACACCTTCATCCCCTTCTCACTCATGTGGCCTAGTCTGTTGTGCCACAGTTGTGAATCTCCTACAGCTTTGAGTGATGCAGCCATATCTATGCAAGTTTCTGTCATGTTGTATAGGGTACCATTCTTTGCTCCCCGAGCTATTATGACCATAGCTCCTTTGGTGATTTTTCATGCACCACCAGTGAACGTGGTACTCAACCCTGCATCATCAAATTGTCTCACAGAAATGAGATTTCTTCTTAAACCAAGGATGTACTGTAATGGCCCAGACCCTCATGATCCATCCCTTTGCCAAATTCTAGGATCTCAAGGGGTCGCACCCCGTTCGGTGCGACCGATCGATCGATCGCCGCGACCGACCGATCGGTGTTATCCAGCCTTGACGGGTTTTCCTTCTACAGTTTTTCCCGTAACCCCACTTTTAGGGCTTTTTAACCTTTTGAAGTGTTTCAAGGCCGTTTTTAAGCCCATAATTAATATCTAAAAATCCAGAGAAACCGCCCTACTAAATAACAATTAATCCAGTTGTGTGTAACCACCCAACCGCGTGGAAGAACCACGATCCGACTTCCAAGGCGTTCAAATTTCTTATCCCGTAACATTGGGATCTCATCTATTTATCACGCTAGATTTTCTTCTCCTTCCTCTTGGCCAGTCTCCTCTTCCTTGTGCGTTTGAAGTCCCTTGTTCCCGAGGCAAGTGGTGCACCTGTGCCAGAGCCCTGCAAGTCGCGCATCCCCTGTTCCTGGCGCGTGGAGAAAAACTTCGATCGTTGATCAATCAGGTAGGGATTTTATCCTTCGTCTCTCCTTCTGTGCATCATGCGGGGTGGGCATGCTTTTGTCTCTGTGGAAATTGATGAAACCTAACTTAATGAAGATAATGAACGGACCTTTAAAGAATAAAAGGGGGGCAGGGTGTGACTGATGTTCTGCTATATTCCTTTTATGTTGATATGTGTTGTGAATTGTACGGGCCTATGCTCACTGAAAATTATGGTCGTTGGTGGTCTTTCTCTGTGCACTAATGAACCTCGGTGCTCCAGGATGTTTAAATAACGATAACATAGAATTGGTTAATTATGAATACTCGGTTAAATAAATTGAAAACACCAGGATGAACCCTTTTCTGTGATAACCCCGGTTAAAGTACAATGGAATTGAAACCATGGAGTGTGTTAAATCTTTTAAATCTGAAAATACCTGCATGGATCTGCCTTGTGTTGGTGGTAGTGGTTTGGTTGTTTTTACTTCACGGGATGATTGCGGGTGACCTTATGGTTTTCTTGGATGGGGGCTTAGATTGCTGGGGTGATATGGGTGGGGATGGGATCCCTTGTTGTTATACTTTCACTGGTTGTGAATTTGAGGCTATGTGGATACTCTGCTTATATCACGAATTGGGGTGGAATCCTCTGTTGAGAAACCGTTGGCTCCTGGATTTTGGGGACATGGGGCTGTGTCTCGGGTTTTTCTTTGGTTCCAGTACTTCGAGGGATCTCACTTATCCCTTTGTTGTTGTGACTTTGCAAGAGAACCGGATGTGAATGCTTAAGTTGCTGTTTGGCTGTTTCTTTCCTTTTGGCTTGTGGTTATGCCCGTTAGTTGCCCGGTAGTGAAGAATTCGCCCTAATGGGATCACTTGAACATGAAAACAAGAATGGGTTAAATGCGGAAATTGGTTCTGGGATGGATTGTGACCTGGCTGTGGGTGGTATACCTTTCATGAATGAATAGTGATGTGGTGTTTGCGCTTAGGCTGTTTTCGGAACCCTAGGTTGGGTTGAGTGCTTGTTTACTTACGTATATACTTGTAGTTTTTATGTTTCTTATTCGCGCTTCACCCAAGTTGAGCACTTAAGTGCCGAACACTCCCATTTCATGGGGGAGGGTGTTTTTCCCAACACTCCTATAAGTGGCTGGTTATTAGCTCCTTTCTGCTCCCTTTCCCGAATAGCCCAAGACTCTTCGAGCAGGCTGTGATGGCCTGAAGTCCATTATTAACCCAAGAATCTTCGAGCGGGGTAGTTGTGGTGGTTGGCCCAGGTGTTTGCGGGCAGGTTGTTTCTCAAGTGTCTTCGGGATGAGGTCCAGGTGTCTTCGGGCGTGGCAGTAGTTGTTCTGACCCAGGTGTTCGCGGGTATGGTTATGTATGGTGGTTGTGGCCCAGGTGTCTGCAGGCGGGATAGTGGTTATGGCCCAGGTGTGTGCGGGCGGGGTTTGGCAGTGGGACTGCGGTGAGATTTGGCTCAGGTGTATGCGGGCGGGGTTTGGCAGTGGGACTGCGGTGAGGTTGTGGCCCAGGTGTGTGCGGGCGGGGTTTGGCAGTGGGACTGCGGTAAGAATGGAGGGATTGGTTCGATGCGTAGGATGTCTTCAATAACCAGTGGAAAGTGGCACGGGGTACCCAAATATCGATGTGTTATTACTATACTTTACTTGACTTGCGTTATTTGGGGAGCATGCCTCGGTGAGGTTGGGTGGATAGCTTTTTCCTGGTTGGGTGTTTGGTTATCTCTTTTTCCACGGGACATTAGAATGTCTCCTCACTTGTGCACGAGAGTCTTTGGTTTTCCCTACTGAGTATACTTGTATGATCACCCTACGTATATAAAACTGCTTTCAGGTTTGCAGGAGGACTTCAGGGATCGTGCGAAGCCGTACTAGCATGGACCTTTGGGGCAGTTGCTGTTGTTGTTTTCCCTTTCTTGGTATCTTTTCACCTTTGGAGTTTTGTGACTTGTATCTTTTACCTTTGAACATGCATATGGGAATGGTTTACTTTCATCCGTACTTGCACTTTCAGTTTTGGTGTTGTGGGATTTACTATCTTATCTCCTGATCCTATTAAAAGAAAAAAGGTAATGTCTTCCATTTAGTATGTGATTCTATACCCTTGGTGTTGGTCGCCACTCCGGGACCTATTGAAGGCGGGTTTCGGGGGTCATTATCTCTCCTTCAACTTAAAGAAGGAAGGGTCTGGCAATCTGCTGACCCTTCCCTCCTTTTGGTGAAGGCGGGTCGTGACATGTACCTCACGTTTTCAAGAACCAGCAAGCTCCCACTGTTGGTCTTGATCCGTGCATCTCCTTTTCCCACAACCTGCAAGGGCTCATCATCAGCAAGATGTACCTTGCCGAAATTTCCAGAAACGTAATTTTCCAGAAATCTCTTCTCCGATGTAGAATGGAAAAACGCACCAGAGTCTAAAATCCAAGACTCTATTGGGCTATCCACGCTCAACAGCAGCACGTCATCAGTTCCTTCAACTGTCGTGTTTGCTCCATTGGTTCCAGGTCCCTTCCGATTATCTCTGCACTCCTTGACATGTCCTTTCTTCCCGCAAGTCCAGCAGGTAGGACCGGCCCTCTTTGCCTTATCTCGGCTTTTCCCTCTTGACCTTGATCGCCCTCTACGATTGTCTCGTTGTGAGTACCTTCCTCTTCCTTCAACGTTCAGAGCAGAACCAAAGAATCTGTCTGATTCTCTTCTTCGCACATCCTCACTAAGGATTAGGTCCCGTATATCTTTCAGATTTAGTTTGGTATTCCCCGACGTACTACTCATAGTTGTTACAGTTGTTTCCCAACTGTCAGGTAAAGAAGATAGTAAGATCAGTGCACATACCTCATCACCAAGATCAATTTTCACTGATGTTAGCTGACTTATGATGGTGTTGAACTCGCTGATGTGGTCTGCAACAATTCTCCCTTCAACCATTTTCAGGTTGAACAATCGCCGCATCAAATGCACCTTGTTTGCCGCAGAAGGCTTCTCGTACATATTTGCGAGGGCTTTCATCAGATCCACCGTCGTCTTCTCCTCTCTGATGTTAAACGCCACGTTTTTTGTAACGTCCCGGTTCCAGGTGCCACTCAACGGGTGCCCCGAACCCGGTTCGCCACATGACCTCAAGCGCATTTCCCCAAACGCCAGAGGCTGCCGACTAGCAGCGAGGGCCCAGGTCTGATAGTGGGGAAACTATGCCCTCATTTGTCAAAGTGTAGCGCAGCGGAATATAATATAAACATACAACAACAGCGGAAGCAGTAACAGTATATAACTGAAATGGATAACTGATAGAAAAAGGAAACCAGCAGTCATATATATATGAAGATGCAGCATGTAACTATTCTATAAAACAGCCAGAACATGTTACACTGCAAAACAATACATTACAACTAAAGTACAAGTACAGAAAAGCAAAACAGAACAGCCAGCGGCATCGCGAGTCTAGGCTCAGTCTCATGCCCTCCTACTCCTCAACAACAATCAAGTACCTGTATAGGGACTTTTGCCCCTATCCACACCTGCAGCAATATAATCTGTTTGGGCCGAAAAGCATGGCCCAAACAGGGTGTGAGAAATAAATCTCAGTAGGCACCCACCAAAGGTCTGTGCCCAACTGTGTGTCAACATGCAACAACAGTGTGTAGTAGTAAAATGCAATAAAGCAGTACTGAAAAGTAACTAACTTAACCAGTTATATTGCCATTTAAATATCCATTTAATCATTTAATTTAAAATATCACCACAGCGAATATTCTAAGTAAACAGTCAATGTCTTCAGACACGTAAACTCCTACCATCAGGTAAAGAGAATCCAAACACAAGAATCTGCCCACAGGCATACGGATATTGCCCTCAGGCGTACGAAGTGTCGCCCACAGGCATAGAATCAACTGCCCTCAGGCGTACGAAGTGTCGCCCACAGGCTAAGAGAACATTGCCCTCAGGCTAAGAGAACATTGCCCTCAGGCTATAGTAAAACACTGTCCTCAGGCACAAGTAATCGGACCATGCCCAACATGTAAATAAGCAGTTCACATACAATTCCTCTCAAGGCAAAAGTAATGCGCAAAATAAATAAGGCATACCCTCGGGTATCCTGGCCAAACGGCTAAACAGGGGAACGCACCCCCAGGGTGGTCCTGGATCCAAGCAGCAATCCCAAACAGTGTTTTAATATCACATTTAATTACCTATACAATTCTAGGTATTTAAACAGCTACGGCCTCAGCCACACGACACCCCAACATGGGTTCGTGGCACAATAATTCACACAAACGCACAACAGTTGGAAAATTAACACCATGCCACCTACTCTTAAATGCCTCTGAACGGTATACGCGAACGACGATCCCCGAATCGCCCAAGAACAACGTAGATCTGAGGTGAAAGAAAACCTCGTTCAAACCTGAATAACTTCCCTTAAGAATTGGTAAGAACTACTCTAGGAGAAGGGAGAACTCACCCGTGCGGTTCCAGGGAGATCGACGGTGCAGAAAACGGATTCCCGACATGCGCTCGGCAGATCTCCAAAGCCCCGGCCTCCCTCTTCCGCTCCTTCCCGTTCTAAGCCTTCCCTGTTAATAGGGGAGGCTACTGCCCATTTTAAGCGAAAAAAACAAAGTACACGGCGTGTACTTCCCATTTTTTTAACTGTTCCTCTGGCGGTTTCCCGCCAGCGTGGCACTGTTCATCTGCCGACATGACTACACGACGTGTCTTCTTGAGTACACGGCGTGTTTTGTCGCACAGCTGGCCACCGTCTTACTATTTGCCTGCCGACTGACTACACGGCGTGTAAAGGACCACTACACGGCGTGTAGTCGGTTTCTACACCCTTCATTGCCGACATGGCCACACGCACCGTGTACTCATTCCACATGGCCAAAAGTACACAGCGTGTGGAAAAGTACACAGCGTGTACTTCCAAAAATTAGGATTTTTCCCCATTTTACTTATTTTCTCAAAAACACTTAAGGAAAGAAGAAAAGAAGAAACTCGTACCTCGAAACTAAGAACCGGGTTCTTACATTTTTTGCCAACGTAAGGCGTACAACGCCCAGAACCTGCCGATCCAACAACTCCCACTCCAACTGCTCCATGTCCGTTGGCTTCAGACCCAGAAGCGGTAAGTGCATCTTTTTTTGATAAAGATAATCCTCGATTTGCATCCTCCAGAAACTGAAGTCAGTTCCATCGAAACGATCGATCTTCACTTTGCCTTCATCCAAAACCATCGTTGGAGAATTCCGAACTCACCCTCTGATACCAGTTGTTGCGGAATCGTCGGGAGTCACAATGACAGAAACGAGAAACGAAAGAAAATGCAAAAGAAAAGAAAGCACACAGAACACAAAAATTTACGTGGTTCGGGAATAATCCCTACGTCCACAGAGGCAGAATTCTCACTATAATCGAGAGCACAAATTACAGAGTTTTTCTGGTTTGAAACCCTAGCCCATTTCCACTGTTCCGAACAGAAAGTTTGCGTCGCTACAGTGAAAGGCGGCCACCTTTGTCAAAAGTGCAACAGTGGCTGCCGGCTGGAAGTCAAAAAAGTGCTGCAGTATAGTTGACTCCGAAGTCCACACCGCTGCAGTGTCTGTCGGTGTCGGTCGGTCAGCTCTGCTACAGTGGCCAGAGATGCTACAGTTGCGGACCACAAGCATTCGACTCAACCGGATCGGGCTACACCAATCCAACATGGTTCATATTGGTAACTCTCATAAACATTGTCAAGGCCATGTACATTTATGTCATGGTATCACAAAGAAATAACATACAAACCTGGACATTGCATCGAGTTCTTCGTGTGTTGCTTTGGTGAGTTTCGATTATGAAGTTGAACACAAATCACTCAATCATCGGTGGTAATCGGTGAATCATTTTGTGTTTACGACTGAATCCTAGGAGATATCCTAATATAAACTCAGTAACATTCTGGTTCTAGGTGTTACAAACCAAGGATTAAAAGATCTATACTCTTTCTCTTAAAGCAATGAAACATCATGAGAATTCTCCGAGTTGATCACGCTTAATCAAATATGTCAATTTCTTCTTTCTTGTATCGCTTTCTTTTATATGTTTCATCTTAAATCAACAAACCCCAAGTTTTCTAAAATCTCATTCCACTTTTATTTTCATAATCAAAACTTTATTTTAAAATTAACAATCTAAGGCTCTATCGAGATACAACCTAGGGTTCCTATCATACTGCAGAAATTCTAGTAAAAACTTTACTAATTTAACACGCTCGACAACGCGATCAATCACCACATCATATCCTCTCTGCACCTCATGTTGTAACTGGAGAAGAGACCAGTTTGCATGACATCTACACGCACCGCGCTTTGGTGAAAGAGATTGACGGTGCATGGCGAGAGCGAGCGCAGATCCGATCATTTTTTCGGCGACTCGAAAGTTTGGTTCGACGTGACGGCGCTCAATGGGACAATGGTTATTATTTTGCGATCGTCGACGACAACTTGCGGTGGCCATTGCAATGACACGAGCACGGTGATACTTTATTATTTTATGTGTCGTGTTGTCGTCATGACGGGCTAATTCTTTGGTGTTGGAGTTGCGATGAATGTGTAATTGCATGCCTTTAATTTATTTCCATGCTTGAATGCCAGTTAATTATTTTTTATTAGATGTTTATTTAATTAATTATATCTCCATTTCAATTTATTATCATTTGGAGTCACCACACATGTTTTGGTGCCCGTTCGTGTGATACCTAATAAATAATCATGGGCGGGGGTTCATCAAAGAAATTATTTGACCGGAAGTCGATCGCACGCGAACGGATTCCGAATAAATAAATATATTAATTGAAAAATTAATATTTTGTGTGTGTTCTCCTTCAAACTTGCATGAATGATAGCTAGCTAATAAGTGATCTCGTGTGAGCGAACCTGACGCAAATAGATATTTCGACTTTGTGAGAAACGGGTTGTGGTATTTCATCAAGTGATTCAGTACTACAATGGCACGCAAATTATTCATCAGGTCAAAAAACGAAATGACGGATAATTTGTGTGAAAATTAAAATACTACCTAACATTAGTGAACGAGATGAGATAGTATTTATTTTAAATCGGTGATAATTAAATAAATAAATATACAGATATGAGAATTAAATAATTGGCATTGCATGCACCTGAACGGACGTCACAACTCTGACACTTCCATCTCCGCCTGTTTCTTTCATTTCTCAATTTACTTAACTTAGATAGTTTTAGTTAATTTAATTAATCGTTTTTAAATAGTTTATTTTTTAGAATTTTTAGTTAATCACAATTAAAGCTCATCTTCCAAAACATTCCTCCAAGAGGATATTTCTAGTATCTACTCACATTTTCTTTGTGGTTCGACTCTGCTCGTCGCTTCTAATGTAGTTTGTAGAGATTAGAGTGCTTTCACAAGGAACCTCACAAAAACATGGGCGAGCACGCCCAAAATGAGAGAACTCTCTTTGAAATTCAATAATATGGCAAAAGCTACCAACAAATGACAGTCAACATCAACCCCAAACAAATTAAAAGACTAAACTACCCCTAAAATATAACAAACTGGAAAATATAAAAAAAAACTAAATAAAAGGATTAAAGACTCCATTTGCGGGTGAGCCAGCACATGGTGGGCTAGCGTGCTACATTAGTGATGCAAGTTATGAAACTGGATACAGAATAATAGGACGGCAAGATTTCAAGTGCTCGTCTTATTCTTGCCATGGCCCTAGGACGGTATTGAGCTATGCGATGCAAGTTATGAAACTACATTAGTGATGCAAGTTATGAAACTGGATACAGAATAATAGGACGGCGAGATTTCGAGTGCTCGTCTTATTCTTGTCATGGCCCTAGGACGGTATTAAGCTATGAGATTGTGACTTTATTCTATGGTTTCATTGCTTTATTGTTGTGCATATACGAGTCTGAGCAGAGCTATTGTCTAATACTTGGGATGTCGCACTAGATATTGTTATACTCACCAGCGTGGGCACTCGTACAATGTTGTACTTGTGTCTATGTAAACGGCTTTCATCTTGTTGGGGTGATCAGAGGTAATCTCGAGGACTTCATGCTGCGAGTTATTTGTTGTTGAGCAGGCGATCTACCTTTACTAGCTTTTGTACTTCGGACTTAGGTATTCCGTTTGGGAGATTGTACTTTTAATGACTGTTTGAAGTTTTCTTAGGTTATCCCATTGCTTTATGTGGCGGATGTGTGTTATCCATATAAGCTTTGATGAATGCTTATTATTAAGTGTACAATTAATTGATCAATTTGAGGAGCTTCTGAGGCATGATCGTAACACGTTGGTCTCATCACTTGAATGAAAATTTCAACACAATTCTTTCTAATTCAACGGCACTATGATGGTCGTGACAAGTCTATTGAGCTGCTTTTGGATGGAATTTCCTTTTGGCGGTTGGAGGTTTCTGTAACGGTATAGACCTTCCAACCCGTTAGTGGGAATTCCGATGGTGGAGGTGTCTGGAGGAGGTTCCGAGGAAGTTGAAGGGTAAAGGGAGAAGTTGTAGCAAAAAAATTCAGCAGAGAGGGATACTGCGGCGTGGAGGCTTGAGTTGCGTTGTGGAAGGGAGTAGCTACGGCATGGAGATGCCGGCAGTGGCGTAGAGGCTCGAGGGAGAAGTTTTGGTGCTTCTGCCATTTTTGGCATAGATGCAGCATGGAGAGAGAGGTTGTGGCATAAAGCCTTGAGGTGAAGTTTGGTGGTTCTGCCAAATCCAACATGGTTGCGGTGTTGTCACATGGCTCCGACGTGGAGTTCGGGAGGAGTTTTGTGGTTCTGCCGATTTCGGGGTAGCTACGTCGTGGAGCTGGGTTGCAGCGTGGCCTCCTTGGTTGTTGGGGTCTGCGGCGGCGTGGTGGTTCCTTCCTACGTCATGGTCTTCCCCTGGTTTTTCAGATCTGTGGGCATGCACCTCATCATGTTTCTCGGAAGGGGCTTTGACCAGCCTCACTGCGACATGGTCCCTTACCTTGTGTCGTGGTCCTTCCATTTTTCAGCAGTTTTGCACCATGGCGAGGTAGGTTGTGTCGTGATCTTATGTTTTTCAGACTAACTATAAAATCCCAAACCCCCTCTAAGGTTGATTAAGGTGTTTTCCTTCTTTGTGGTGCTCGAAGGTTGTCTCCCTCTTGTTCCAACCTTGGGTAGCGGTTCGAAAAGCTTGAGGTAGGGGATTCTTCATCTCTCTTCTAGTTGTACATGTGGAAGGAATCATGTTTTTGTTTTCCTTTAGGGAGGTAGTATGCACCGGCCTAATAAAGATAATGAAATTATTTAATTGAAATTGAAGGTGAATGAAACACATGTTTTACAACTTTTGATGTTATTATTGACACTATACATTCTTGAAGTCTTGCTGAAAATCACGGTCGTTTAGGGTTTTGTGTTGTAGTTGATATGTTTGTAGAACCCTTGATTGTGTGATTGTTTGATATCAACTTGAACAAATGGCTAAACACATATATCCGGCTAATGAATTGGTTGTCCATGGAAGTTCTAGTTTGTGTGGGAATGCCCTTGAAAAGTAAAGTAAATGTGATGAGAAGCCCCTTGTTCAAATATGAAATAAGATATGTGAAATATGTGAAAAATGGTTGTGATGTGTGGTTGTGGTGTGTAGGGATGGATGTGATGAGATGCAATTGTGATGGTATGTGGCGGTCGTGACGAGGAAGTGGTTGTGATGTGTGGTGGCAATGAGGGGCTTGTTAGCATGAGGATGGGTTGTTGTGTTGCGATGTGTTGTGGTGGTTGTCCGGTAGTAATGGAATCAAATGTTAATGATGAACTGAAATGGCATGGATTAGAATGGTTAATGAACACTTGAATTAAAATGGGAAGTGTGGTTAGAAGTGGTTGATGCCTAATATGAAATAAATGGGTTGGATAAATGAAATTGGTTGATAATGGGAAAACTGGAAATTGGCTTAACTTGAAAAGAAAAGATGGAATGCGGCTTGTGGTGTGGTTTGCTTACATGTTGTTGTGCATTTAGTGGTGACACCGAAAGTGGGGGAGGTTTTAAGGCTTTGTGGTGATAATATGGGTTGGGATAGTACTCTTGTTGTTAACTTATAGGTTGGGCTTGTGTGTGTGACAATTATATATGTACTTGTACTTCCATTGTGATATCTATTCGTATCTTGTTGGATTGGTGTAGCCCGATCCGGTTGGGCCGAATGATTGTTTTCAGCACTGTAGCATCTCTGACCATTGTAGCAGAGCTGACCGACCAACACCGATAGGAACTGTAGCAGTGTGGACTTCAGAGTCAACTATACTGTAGCACTTTTGACTTCCAGCCGACAGCCACTATAGCACTTTTGACAAAGGTGGTCGTCTTTCACTATAGCGACGCGGACTTCCTGTTCGGAACAATGAATCGTCTCCTCCATATGTAGTCCATTTCGGTCTAGGGTTATAGAACTGGAAAAAAAAAACTTTGTAATTATGCTCCCGACATAGTGAATATTTTGTCTCTCCGTGGACGTAGAGATTATTCTCGAACCACGTATATCGTTGTGTTCTTGTTTCTTTCTTTTTTTGTCCCTTTTACTCTTTTGTGTTTCGCTGTTTTTGTCGCTGCAACTTCCTACGTTTTCGCAACACATCCCACCCGTGTCAAGCACTATGTGCCGACACCCAAATGTTTTGAGGGGTTTTTTTCCAACATCTAGATGGTGAGGATAGATGGTGAGCAACCTCCTCTTCCCTACCCTCACTTCCAGGCGAGTTTGATACGCACAAACTGGGATAACTAGAAGTCAAAAGCAAACTGGTGGTGATTGTTGGATGAGATGATGTGGCTATAGTGGGGGTCGTGCATGGTATGAGAAGGACACAAGATTGATGTCCTTCATGTTCATGATACCCTACTATTCTGGTTATGACAATGGTTGGTTGTGATGTGATGGCCCAGGTGTTTTTGGGCGAGGTGTAGTGTGATATCTAAGGTGTCTTCGGGCGAGATGTGGTGTGATGGCTCAGGCGTCTTCGGGCAAGATGTGGTGTGATGGCTCAGGTGTCGTTGGAATGTGATGTGATAGTCCAGGTGACTTCGGGATGGGAAAGCGGTGTGGGGTATCCTTTTCATCGATATGCTTTTTATTATGTTATTATACTTGGATACGTTATTTGGTGAGGGTGTCATAGTGAGGATGGGATTGGTTAGTTGACATGTCTAGATGTTGTTAGTTCTGTTGTTTGTTCACCAGTGCATTAGTAAACTCTTTTCACATGTGCACGAGAGACTTTGGATGTGATCCTACTGAGTATACTTGAATGGTCACCCTATGTGTATATAAATTGTTTTCCAGGTTTCCAAGAGGACTATGTGGACTGTGTTGGACATCACTAGCTCGGACTTTGAGTTGTTGTGTTACTGCCTTAGGATTTTCTTTCGGGTATTTATTTGGAGACTCTTTGTATTTTGTTTACATTATACATGTATTGTGGGATGGTTTTGATTTCCTTTCTTTTATATTATGTCATGGAGTTCATTTGCGGTTGATTTATCCCATCACCCAAACTTACATATATTATAGAGGGTAATGTCTCTCATATGTGAGATTTTATACTCTCAGTGCTTGTAGCCAACCCAGGGCCTACTAGAGGCGGGATTCGCAAGAGTGGTTGATAATGGAGGTTGCTTGTTTCAGATGACAGTGCAGTCTTTTCTGATGCAACAAGTAGAAGAGTATCAGTAGGGGGACTCAGAGGTGGAGGTGATGTGTGACCGTGTTGACCATGGTAATGCCCTGGAGGGATGGTCAAATGATGGTCGGAACCGGATGTTGTTTCAAGGGAGGCTATTTGTTCCAGTGGCGATGCGCGAAGGAGTCCTTCATGAGTTTCATAGTTCACCTTTGGTGGTACACCCAAGAGTATCCCAGATATACCGCGCAGTTTTAGTGGACCAGGATGAAACGGGTGGTGGCAGAATTCTTAGCTTAATGTTTGGTTTGTCAACAGGTAAAGGCAAAGCATCGTGTTCCTAGCGGTTTGTTGCACCCCTTGGATGTTCCCGAGTGAAGTGGGACGACATCTCGATAAACTTCGTCACAGGGTTACCCCGAGCTCCGGGAGGTTGTGATGATATCTGGGTAATCGTGGATTGGCCGAAGAAGTCACCTCATTTCCTAGCGGTCAAAGAGTCGGGCGTCGTGGATGTCTTGGCGAGGAGGTATGTGGATGAGGTTGTGCGGCTACATGGAGTTTCAAGGTCCATTATCTCGGATCAGGACACTCGTTTTACCTCGCGAGTCTAAAGGGGATTGCAGCATGCTTTTAGCACTCAGTTACGTCTCAGCACTGCTTTCCACCATCAAACGGACGGGCTGACGAAGCGAACCATCCAAGCGCTGGAGGATATGTTGTGAGCGTGTATCTTGGACTTCGGCAAATCTTGGGCAAAGCATTTGTCTTTGGTTGAGATCACTTATAACAACAGCTACCACTCATCCATTAGTGTGGCCCCGTTTGAGGTTTTGTACGGGAGGTCGTGTCGTTCTCCGTTGTGTTGGAACGAGGTTAGGGAGTTATCAATTCTCGGTCCCGATGTGGTACAGAGCACAACAGATAAGGTTCAAGTTGTTCGTGAGAGGATAAGGGCGGCGCAGGACCGGCGGAAGTCATATGACGATCGCAGGAGAAAGCCCTTGAAGTTCAAGGATGGGAACCACGTGTTCTTAAAGGTTTCTCCTCGACGTGGGCAGCAGAGGTTTGGCAGGGAAAGTAAGCTTTCTCCACGATTCGTGGGATCAGGGCACGTTTGCAACAACTTTTTTTTTGCCGTATAAGACTTTGAAATATTTTAAAAGTCAGACATTGAGTCAGCGCGGAATCCCGAGACACGGAGAGCTTTGTTGCGATGATATTAAAAACAATAAATATAATATATCACGCGCATGGTTTTTCGGAAATATTGAGATAACTCCTGAACGGTGTCTCGAATGGGAATTTTGAGACCGTCATTAAATCTGGATTGCGGGTTTTACCCTAGATGCGACATAATCTTTATTGACGTCAGGTGTTTTGTTGAAGTGCAGTCACGGACACAAATAATAAAATAAATTTATTTATTTATTTATTTGTTATTAAAACGTTGCGACTTGATTCACTCATATTTAAACCCAGTTATGGGAAAATCCTAGGGTTTCCGCATGGTGTTAAGTATCACGCATCATGTGGTGGGTCCACACGTCATGTGACCCTTAGCCGGCCAACTCCGCGTGTACAAGGAGTACACGCCCAGGAAGCCATGTGGCGCTACACATCACGTGTATCGGATCACACGTTGTGTACACCTTGGTCGATGGCTCAGTGTGTCCAGAGAGCACATGCCCAGGAGACCATGTGGCCTCACACACCGTGTAGAGCAGGGCACACACCGTGTACTTCGGAAGGTACGCGGGCATGGGCAGACGACACACCCCGAGTGTCGGCCTAGCCCCTACACGTCGTGTAACGCGAAGTATACCACTTTGGAAAGTACTCGGACACGGCAAGTGCACACGGGCACGGCCTAAATACACGGGCACGGCCTATAGTACACAGGCTAGACCAAACGGCACATTGAGTACCGAACCGATCTCTACATGTCGAGTACCCCTGGGGACACGCTGTGTATTTTGGAGAAATGCATGGCGTGTGAGCGCGAGACATGGGCAGTGTATCAGGCTTAGTGAGACACATCGTGTAACCCTAAGGATACGTCGTGTACTCCTTAAGGGCAGGATAGAGCCCTTGTTTCTCAATTCACCTCTGGTGTGAGCTTGGGTGAGTTCCCTCGAATCACTTCACAATGGACCTGTTTCTCTAGGGTACGCTCCCTGTTGTGGAAGCGTCGGGAGTCGCAACAACATAAACGAGATACGAAAAGAAAATGCAAAAGAAAAGAAAACACACGGAACACACAAATTTACGTGGTTCGGGAAAAATCTCTACGTCCACGGAGAGGCAAAACTTCACTATGAATCGGGAGCACATATTACAGAAATTTCTCACTAAAATCCTAGCCTGAAAATGGGCTATAAAAGGAGGAAGACGATCCACTGTTCCGCACAGAAAGTCCACGTCGCTGCAATGAAAAATGACCATCTTTGTCAAAAGTGCTACAGTGGTTGTCGGCTGGAAGTCAAAAGTGCAACAGTAAAGTTGACTCCAAAGTCTGCACTGCTACAATTGCGAGCCACAAGCATTCGGCCCAACCGGATGGGGCTACATCAATCCAACACTCCCTTGGTCCAACCCCATGAGTGTAGTGTGAGGCATCACATCCTGGGCCTAGGATGTGATCCCCTCTACGGGATTAGTCTCGGGTAGAGTTACAGAATCCCTCTGTGAGGCCCGGAGTGTGATCCTCTATCATTCTTCCCTATGTAGGGTTTTTGGAATCGTCGTGACCAACATACACGAGCGTATGATCCCCTACTTAGCGAGTTATTCCAGATAGGGTCCGGCATACCCCATGGCCTTGGGCGTGATCCCCTATCTGTATATCAACATTTATTGTCTTCCAATGAGGTGTAGTCCGATTGAGTGTGTATCTCGGATGAGCCCTCCCAGTTTCCTTCATGCCTTTTCATGGCAAGACCTGACTAGCACTCAAATGGGTGCCATCAGTATAGTAAGACCTGATGAGTGAGTTCTCTCGGATGGGTGTCATCGGTACAGTAAGACCCAATGAGTGAGACCTCTTGGATGAGTGTTATCATGGATGACAAGGCTCGTGGAGTGAGTTCTACCGAACGAGTGTTACCTTTGAGCCTCTAGTGGAATCTTAGGCTGACAGTGAGGTTGTGAGCACACCTTGAGACTTGGTGTCTACCTTTGAGTAGATCTGGGTTATTGATATATATTGTTATGTCTAATATCTTGATTGGCACACCTTCGTGGTGTTGAGTTGTTCAGCTAACTACTCTCTTGATGCTTTGTGTTTGGTGATTTCGAGATGTCCTACTGTGTATGTTATACTCACCCCTGCATGGGCTCTACCCGCAAATGTCGTGTCTTATGCAGACGACAGGCTTATCGTGAGTGTCCTAGGTGGATCAGGAACAGGTGGAGCTTAGTTATGCTAGACATACCTCAGATGGATCTAGGAGTTGCTTTTAGGCAGCTGTCCCCGTGTTGTCAGCAGGTTGAGTTCTTTTGCAGTTTTCAGTGGGCTTGTATTTAGCCCTTCGCTTTTGTTGTACTACTTGTTGTACTCTGATGTGGGATAGATGTTATGCATGCATTTACAGTATGAGTTGTTTACCTTTTTGCATTATACTGATCTATAGAGATGCGTGCGTGTTTACAGATACTTTAGACTAAGGCGTCTCATGCGTGTGATATGTCTACTCGACGCTAGTCGCTAGCCCTTGGCCTATTGGAGGCAGGCTTGGGGTGCCATTCTCAGCTTACCCCCGACCAGGCGAGCCCTAGTGAGTCGGATCGTGACAGAGTGGTATCAAAGAAGGTTAGGACGGGAATTTGAAGTTTTTCTGGCTGTGAGGTTTGGTTTGGGAACTAGGGCAACAGTGTTAAAGTGTCTCGGATTTGGCTTTCAGATTTGGGAATCCAGTGTTGGTGCGGCGGCCAACATATCCATTTACCAAGACTTTGATAACCTGCTTGTTGACTCGACACATGTATGCACTGGTTGCAGAGCAAACATTGATACATGCATCATACAGGAATGGGTTGTGGTTTCATGTCCTTCTTGAATCAGTTCCCCGAATATGCTCTTTTGACCGTGGTGCGTCTCAGTTATCGCAAGATGCTTCCACGACAACGGTCAGCTAGGATTTTGTAGTGGGATAGTGGTTATGATCCGCTTGGCGACGAGGCTTCAGTTTGTGGATCTATGCAGGAGGCGATTCCTCCGGGTGGATAGAGAGCGATGTCTCCACCCATCCACAGCACATTGTCCCGTCTCTGGTAGTTCAGGTGGATGCTCCTCGTCAGGTTAGGCAGCGGTTAATTCTGGACCAACGAATGACGCACCTATATTGAGTGCGCTTCACGAGTTTCAGAGATAGAGATCACCCAGGCTTCATGGTAAGTCAGACCCCTTTCTCGGACAGTAGAGGACCGGCTCGAGCGAGTGGTGCAAGTATCACACTTGGTTAGGACCCCTCTCGATGACAGTCGTGGCGGTGAGACTTCTCCAGGGTGACGCAGGACGTCAGTAGAGTCTTGTGTTGGTGATGTTTAACGTGACTTCGGGCACACAAGAGGAATACTTTCCCCACCAAGACGCGTTCTTGAGACGCGATTTAAAACCATGCGAGAAAAGTCAGTGTCGCCCAAAGCGGATAGTGTTAGGGTATAGCGGATGAGTTCCTTTGACTTGTATATTTGGGATTGTTTTTTATGTTTTAAGGTGTCAGAGAGAGCCCTGGTTGTGGTGAACAGGTGGGCAAGGGAAAGGATACCTTCAGGCGGTAGGAGCTTGTGACCCAAAGGCTTCGAGTGTGGTTCGAGGTATGACTTGTGGCTTCTCTGCTTTAGATGTAGTTTCAGTACAGAGTCATAAGCCACATTTCCCTAAACACATCCCATGTTCGAGGCCCAATGATACCAGTGGAGCCTTTTAACTCGACCCTTGTGTTAGAGGCTCCTGTAGAGAGGATCGGTGATCACACACTTCTGTCGACAGTGTGACCGGATTCTGAGAGGAGAGAGAGCCTTGCGTGGAATCTTTCCGTAGAAACAATGAGGCCCTACAATGTTTTCATCGGTATAGACTAGTTTCCTACTGTTCATGCCCAATTGACTGTTACTGGTTGGGGGTCGCACTGTACTCGAGTTAGTGGGACGGAATTACCCTTTTTTGGTGAGAAGGAATCTCGGGTAGAGCAGAATGAGCTCATGCGGAAGAAAACAGCCGATTTCCTATCATTTGGCTAGTATGGCCCTTGGGGCAACAGATGCTATGAGCATTCAGTTTCCTGCAGTGTTGGAAAAGTACGTGGACGTCTTCTTTGAGAATGAGGATGTGTCATGCTTACCTCCCCATTGAAAGATTGTTTTATGCATAGAACTGCACCCAAGGACAGCCCGATATTTGCGATAGCATATCGGATGACCCTGCGTGGCTGCGAGAGCCAAAGATCTTTAGAGCGGGGGCTTTGTGAGACCCAGTGCCTGGGCATCTCAATGTTGTTCACCCAGAAGGCGGATGTGAGCATGAGGTTGTGTGTGGACTAACGTCGTCTGGACCAGGTGACGCAGGAAGGAGTATCCACCCCCGATAATCGATGACTTATTCGACCAGTAGTTAGAAGCGAAGTGTTTCTCGGAGTTTGACCTCAGTACGGGCTATCGCCAGTTCCGAGTGTGAGAAGAGAATATACCGAAGGCGGCTTCCTGGAGCCGCTACGGTTGCTATGAGTTTATGGTGATACCCTTCGACCTGTTGAATGCTCCAACAGTGTTTGTGGGACTTATGGACCGGATCCTTCACCCCCTTCTTGGATTGATTCATGGTAGTCTTCTTCGATGACATCCTAATGTACTCAGCGTCAGAGGTGGAGCACGCGAGACATTCAAGGATGGTTTTGAACATGCTCCGAGAGTATCAGCTTTATAGGAAGCTCTCGAAGTGTCAAATCTGGATCTAAGAGGTCCACTTCTTAGGATATGTCTTCACAAACATGGGAGTGACAGAGGACCCAGTAATGGTTAAATCAATGCTAGCTTGAGCCACCAAAGAGCGTAGTCGTAGTGGAAGATGCTTATAGTGAAGTTTTTCGTCCGTTGTTGTTGAGCGAGGTGACGGAGCAGTTAGCCGCTTCGCAGTTGTCCCCTAAAGATGAAGATGATGCAGCGTACCTCCAGTCAATGGTTGTTACCCCTCCGCTTCTTCAGCAAGTCAGGGAGGCATTGCTTGAGGATATCGATTGTGAGATTTTACATGACCAGATATCCACTGGATATGTTCATGATGGATTTTCTGAAGGTAAGTACGTCACTCTTGTTTGAGGATGGACGATGACACCAGTCATGTTGCGGGAGAAGGTTTCATGCTTCCCCTTATCAGTACATCCAGGAGAGGTGAGGATGTACCAGGATCCCTTGGCACCGGTGAGCAGCCGAGAAAGTTGTAGCGTGTTTTCGAGTTTAACTCTCGATGTCTCACCTATCAGCGGGTGAAGGCTGAAGTGTCTGGATGGAAGTAGAAATGGGATAGTATCTTTGTGGTTCTCGTGACGGGGCTTCCACAATCAACGAGAGGTCACAACGCTATCAGAGTGATCGCAGACCGACTCACCAAGTTAGTCCACTTCTTAACTATCCGAGAGCATAGCTTAGTGAAGAGTTTGGGGCGCCTGTGTGTGCAGGAGGTAGTCCGACATTCATGGAATTCTCTCGATGATCGTTTCAAATCATGATGTTCACTTCACATCACGATTATGGAGAGGAAGCAGGAGGCTTTTGGGACTCTGTGTCAGCTGAGCACGGTGTTTCTACCCCAGAAAGATGGCCAGATAAAGCGGATTGTTCTGGTTCTGGTGAACATACTTCGGGTTTGCATGTTAATTATGGGTCATGGTTGGGAGGATCTGCCATCAGTGGAGTTTGTGTATCACAACAATTATCACTCCACCATCGATGTAGCACCATTTAAGGTCATGTACGTGAGACCTTACAGGTCACAGTTGTACTAGTCAGAGCCAGTGGGAGACAACGGTCATGAGCCTAGAGTTGGTACCAGCAATGGTTGTGAAAGGTGTAGTTCACCAAGGGCAGTTGAGGACTACCCAGAGCCGCCAGAAGTCCTTTGTGGACCGATGATGGGAGCCTTTGGATCTCGACAGGGAGATCTTGTGATCCGAGAGATCTCACCTCGTCGAGAATTACGAAGATTTGGCCGAGGCGACGGGCTATCACAAAGGTCTGTAGGCCCTTTTTCCTTGTTACTACGTTGAATTAGTGAGGTGGTGTACCGCTTCACCCTACCACCGTAGTTAGACCGGACGCACAATGTATTCCACGTATCGCAACGGAGGAGATATGTGCACAACTCGTTGCACAATGTCGACCAAGATGAGCCGGACGTTGAGGGTGGAGTTACCTTTTCGAGGAGTTTGAGGAGTTTGGTGGCTTTTGAGAACTGACAGGAGAAGACCCTTTGTGGGCAAAGGTTTCCCTTGGGAGCGTGTTCGTTGAGAGCACGGGAACCTTCAGGGAAGCTCGAGAAGCGGGAGACCCCAATGAGAGCTCAGTATCCCCACTTGTGAGCAGGTGTTCGTTTTTCAGGATGAAAAGTCATAAAAGTGGGGAAAATGTAACAACTCTGATTTTGACGTGTACAACTTTAGAATATTTTAAAAAATATTTTCGAAGTCAAGCGCAGAGTCATTGCGGAATTCCGGGGCCCGAAGAGTCATGGTACGGTGATATTAAAAATATTAAATATAATATATAACGCGTGCGGTTTTTCAGAAATATTGGAATAACTTCCGAACGGTGTCTCGGATGGGAATTCTGAGACCGTCATTAAATCCGAAAAGTGGGTTTTACCCTAAACACGACATAATCTTTGTCGGCGTCGGGTATTTTGTTAAAGTGCAGTCGTGGGCACAAATAATAAAATAAATTTATTTATTTATTTATTTATTTGTTATTAAAACGTTGAGACCTAATTCTCTCCTATTTAAACCTAGTTATGGGCAAATCCTAGGGTATGCCGTATAGCCCTAGGGATTTGGAGAGAGAGCTGGGATGGAGAACTCCTGAGGCGAGTGCGTTGGCGGATGGTCGCGAGATTGAAGACCGACGATTAGAGTACCACAAGGATCGTCGTCATCAAAGGAGTTCAGGAATCTCGCTGTTAAACCCTCTTTTGTATTATTATGGGTATTTCCGAGTCCCACATCGGAATACTCCCTTGTACATTCCGCTTTTTCATTCTATAAAAGAAGAGCCCCACCTCACCTTGAAGGTAAGTGGGTTTCCTCATTCTACATGGTATCAGAGGGATTTTTATCCCGAACCCTCCCTCCCTTGCGGATTCCCGGCGTCCTCCCGGCCCCGCCTCTCTCCCTACTGCCCTAGCCATTCCCGGCGGGCCTCCCCTCCTGTCCCGGCGCAGCCCTCTCGCCCAGCTCCTCTCCGGCCTGCCCATTCTCGGCGGCTCTCCCTCCCAGGGCGCTCCCTCCCAGCGGCTCCCCGCGGCTCCCGACGCCCTCACCCGCGCGGCCCCCGTCCCGGCGACCCTCTCTCCCGGCGGCTCTCTCCCCGGCGGCCCTCTCTCTACCCGACGCGGCCCGCGCCTCCTTCGTCGCGGCCCTCCCTGCTCCTGCGCGACGCCGCCGACGGGCCCTCCTCCACGACGGCTCACGCCGCGCCTCCTCCCTGCGGACTTCCTCCCCGACGGCGCGGCTCCTCCCGCTCGGGACTCTTCCGCCCGCGGCTCCTCCTGCGACCAACCCTCCGACGCGGCTCCCTTCCCAGTAGCGGCTCCCTTCCCAGCAGCGGCTCCCTCCCGGCGGACCGGTCCAGGCGGCGCCCTCCCAGCGCCCCGGCCTCCTGCCCTCGGCATCCAAGCCCCGACGGCCTCCCGCTGCTCCCGGTGCCTCCCGCTGCTCCCGGCGCCTCCCGCTGCTCCCGGCGCCTCCCGCTGCTCCAACGCGCTCCCAGGCTCCCCGGCGTCCCGGCTCCCGGCTCCCCGGCTCCCGGCGCCTCGCCCCGGTGCCTCGCTGCGGTGCATCCCGCCCAGGCGCCTCACCTGGTATCCCGCCCCGCCCTCGACGTCCCGCTCTCGGCGACTCGCCTCGCTTCGCCCCGGCACCCTCACCCTCGCCTGGCGCGCTCCCGGCAACCCTCGCCCGGCGCCTCCCGCAGCTCCAGCGCCTCCGGCGCCTCCCGCTGCCCCGCGCCTCCCGAGCGCCCCCGCTCCTCTCGCCCTGCGCCCCCCCCCCCCCCCCCTCTCTTTCCGCCGCCTTCACCCTAGCACGCGCCCTCGGCCTCTGTCCCGGCGGACCCTCCCGGCAAAGCGCCCCTCTCCCGGCGGCACGCCCTCATCCCGGCAGAGCGCCCTCGTTCTGGCGGCCCTTCCAGCACGCGCACGTCCTGCGCCCGATCATCCCGCTGCCTCAGCTCCCGACGCTTCCATGGCGGCCTCCTCGGGACGTGGTCGTGCTTCACGTCGTCCACGTCCCTTCTGTCACCATTGTGGCCAGTTTGGCCACCTGATCGCCCGATGTTGGGTCCTGCATGGCCGACCATCTCCGCACCTGCGACAGGGACAGCCCGCGGTCCGGGACGTGTCCTCGACTGTCGCCTCTCTTTTCCCGTCTCTGGCCTTGTCTATGGCCGACCTCAGGCGGCCTCATGATCCACCGGCCTCTGTCCGCCCCGCTCCCTCCTCGGCTTCTCTGGCCCGTACTGTTTGCCCCACTGCCTTGGTCAGCCATTGCTCCCCTGCATGGCTGCTGGACTCAGGTGCCTCCGACCACCTCACCGGTGATGCTGGTATGTTGACGTCTTACTGCCCATATGCCGGTTCTTCAGCCATCACCGTCGCTGATGGGTCCACTATCCCCATAGCGGGCTTCGGCGCATGCTCCCTGACTCCTTCGATACACCTACCCTCTGTGGCACATGTGCCCCGCAGTCCCTTTAATCTGCTTTCCATCAGTAAACTGACTAAGGATTATAACTGTGCGGCCATCTTTACCTCTTCTGGTGTTGTGTTTCAGGAGCAGACTACGAACCGGGAACTTGGTCGAGGCCGGCTTCGAGACGGGGTCTACATGTTCGAGGGGCTAGCACCCATTGCTTGCACGTCTACCTCTTCTCGGGCACTTGATCTTCATTCCCGATTAGGGCACCCGCCTGCATCCACCATTCATCAGATGTTTCCGGACTTCAGTAGGACTCCTACTTTTCATTGTGAGTCATGCTCGTTTGCCAAACATCATCGTTCTTCCTACATTCCTCGCACGGATACACGGGCCTCTCACCCCTTTGCTCTGGTTCATTCCGATGTTTGGGGCCCGTGTACCGTTCCGAGTCACTTGGGCTATAAATACTATATATCCTTCATTGATGACTATTCGCGAATGACGTGGCTTTACCTTCTTCGGGAACGCTCCGAAGTGTTTTCTACCTTCCAAACCTTTTTTCATGAAATTAAGAATCGTTTTTCTATCTCGGTCAAATGTCTTCGCTCGGATAATGGGCGCGAGTATCTCTCCACTTCTTTTCGGCAGTTTCTCCGGACGAATGGCATCCTTCATCAGACCTCCTGTCCTGATACACCCCAACAGAACGGCGTGGCCGAGCGAAAACACAGACATATTCTAGAGACTGCCCGTGCCCTCCTCTTCCACCGACAGGTGCCTCTGCTCTTTTGGGGCGATGCCATTCTCACTACTACCTACCTCCTCAATCGCCTTCCTTCTTCTATCCTTAAGGGGGAGACTCCCTTTCGGGCTCTTTTCTCCACTCTCCCTCTTCATTCCCTCCCTCTTCGAGTGTTTGGCTGCTTGTGTTATGTTCGTGACACTCGCCCTGGCCGCACCAAACTCTCTCCCAAATCTCTCCGCTGCATATTCCTCGGTTATTCCCGCACTCAGCGCGAATACCGCTGCTTCTCCCCGGACCTTCGCCGGTATGTCATCTCCGCAGATGTCTGCTTTGTGGAAAGTTCTTTATTCTCCTTTCCCTCTCCTCATCCTGACTCTGTCATTGATGACTGTCTTCCCCTCATCATCCAGCCTCTTCCGGATTTGCCTCCTCCTACCTCTCCTCCTTCTGACCCTGTCCTCGATGATTGTCCTCGATGATTGTCCTCCTCTCCTCATTCATCTTCCACCGGCGTCAACCCCTGTTGACACCCATTTTGGTCAGGTCTACTCCCGCCGTCCTTCGACTGTATTCCCCGTTCCGGCCAGTGACACTGATGTTCCCGCTTCGTCCGCTGCTCCTGCTCCGCCACCCGCGGACTTGCCCATTGCCCTCCGGAAAGGTACTCGCTCCTGCCAGAGTACTCCTCTATTTGCATCTTCTTACAGGAGTTTGTCCGCTCTGGAGACGGTTTCTTTACCTCGCACAGTTGGTGAGGCCAAATCTCACCCCGGGTGGCTCGCAGCCATGCGGGATGAATTGCAGGCTCTGGAGGAAAACCATACTTGGGATCTTGTCCCCCTTCCAGCAGGCAAACAAGCAGTGGGCAGCAAATGGATTTACACGGTCAGGCTGAATCCCGATGGTACTCCCCATCGCCTCAAAGCCCGCCTTGTGGCCACAGGCTTTGCTCAGACATACGGAGTTGACTACTTTGATACCTTCTCCCCGGTTGACAAGATGGCCTTTGTCCGGCTATTCATCTCTCTCGCCGCCCATCATCAGTGGCCTCTTCATCAATTGGATGTCAAGAATGCTTTCCTCCATGGCTTCCTTGAGGAAGAAATCTATCTACAGCAGCCCCCCGGATTTTGTGCCGTCGGCGCTGAATCTCGTGTCTGCCGTCTCCGCCGCTCTCTTTACGGCCTCAAGCAGTCTCCCCGTGCTTGGTTTGGCCGCTTTAGCACGGTCGTCAGCGACTTTGGGCTTTCCCGCAGTATGAAAGACCACACTGTCTTCTACAGGACGACTCCACATGGCTGCATCTTATTGGTCGTCTATGTGGATGATATCGTCATCACCGGCAGCGACTCTGTGGGTATCACCCATCTCAAGGCCCATCTTCACCAGCACTTCCACACTAAGGATCTTGGTCCTCTCACATACTTCCTCGGCATCGAGGTTTCCTACTCCTCTGCCACCATCTCCCTCTGCCAACGGAAGTATGCATTGGATATATTGCAGGATGCTGGACTGACTCAGGCCACTGCGGTCGATACTCCTCTGGAGCCTGGCGAACGGTCTCTTTATGCCTCCTCGGCTCTATACCCACATCCCGAGCGGTACCGTCGATTGGTGGACAAACTCAATTATCTCACCATGACTCGACCCGACATTTCATGTGCGGTAGCCAAAGTGAGTCAATTTATGGCGCATCCAACCACATCTCAGTGGGATGCTGTCATCCGCATCGCCAAGTACATCAAACGAGATCCTGCTCGTGGTCTTCACTACTCCCGGCATCCTCATCAGCATATTGAGGCCTTTTGCGATGCTGATTACGCTGGCTGCCTTGCCACTCGGAAATCTACCTCTCGGTTCGCCATTTTCTTGGCAGGCAACCTCATTTCTTGGCGCAGCAAGAAACAGACGGTCGTCTCTCGCTCCAGTGCCGAGTCTGAGTACCGTGCCATGGCCACTGTCACTACCGAGATCCTTTGGCTTCGGCAACTCCTCCAGGAGCTTGGCTTTCCTCAGCAAACTTCTGCTCACATATGGTGTGACAATCAGGCAGCCACTAAAATTGCTTCAAATCCCGTCTTCCATGAACGCACGAAGCACATTGAGGTGGATTGTCACTTTCTTCGCCACCACCTGTAGCACAACCATGTCAGCTTTAGCCACATTCCGACGGCAGACCAGCTTGCTGACATCTTCACCAAAGGCCTCCCTGGTGCTCGCATTGCCTCGCTCAGTTCCAAGCTGGGGATCCACCACATCTGACACCCAGCTTGAGGGGGAGTAGTTATGGGTCTTGTGTGCTGTCATCTTATTCTTTTTTGTGGGACTCGTTGTCCAAGCTGGGTCTGTCCAGCTTGAGGGAGAGTGTTAAACCCTCTTTTGTATTATTATGGGTATTTCCGAGTCCCACATCGGAATACTCCCTTGTACATTCCGTTTTTTCATTCTATAAAAGAAGAGCCCCACCTCACCTTGAAGGTAAGTGGGTTTCCTCATTCTACACTCGCCAATGACAGCGACGTGGAATCATTCTTCGTCAGCGATCGATCCAAACTCAAGATAAGGTGTTTATTTATGTTTGTTTAATCTCGTATTTGTTTATTCCATGTCGAATGCGAATCAATCCTCATACCAATTGATTCGTGGGTCGAATGCTGATTTACGGTTGATGGATTTTTATCCCTGGTTTGTGATTTGATGATCGTTGAT
This sequence comes from Viscum album, assembly GCA_963277665.1. NCBI lineage: Eukaryota > Viridiplantae > Streptophyta > Magnoliopsida > Santalales > Viscaceae > Viscum > Viscum album. Next base: position 1,143,325,671 of record OY728139.1, on the reverse strand, counting down.
TATCGTTCTTCGTTCGTCGTTCAAATGGCAACGGATTGAGGCCAACCCGAACAATGGTCGAGGTTTGTTACACCTGTTGTGTTTTGTGCATTTCTTTCACAGTTCATCGTGTGTTCATCGTTGGCGTTTCCTTTGGCCAGCGGTTCGACAAATACCCAGTAAAGGAGTGTTCTTTGGCACAACGAATCAATGTCACGGGTTCGGGTTCGAGATCGACGGTGCGATCGAGGTTCAACGACGATGACGGACGATCCGGTGATGGAGGAGGTTGGTCCGCAGGAATGGCATTTTGAAGATGCGGTGCGACGGAGATCGATTCCCGGGCGGAATTGATGGCCGGAATTCGACCACCGGGGATGGCAAGGCTCGGTCAATGCTAGATCCAGGTTCTACGGCGAGAATTGCGGGTGGGATGAAGAGTGTGGAGGCGCAGGGTGAAGACGCGTGAAAGTTCAGGGATTCCGAAAAATCCTGATATACACGACATGTAGTTCGGAAACACACGTCGTGTATTCCCCTCTGTGCAGCGGCTAGGGTTTCCGCGAGGACTTAAGTATCACACGCCGTGTGGTGAGTCCACACATCGTGTGACCCTTAGCCGACCAGTTCGGCATGTACAGGGAGTATACACCCAAGAAGCCATGTGGTGCTACACACCGTTCAATTCACGAGCGGAATGGATGATCGGAATTCGACCACCGAGGATGGCAAGGCTCGGTCAACGCTAGATTCGGGTTCTATGGCAAGAATTGCGGGTGGGATGAAGATTGTGGAGGCGCAGGGTGAAGATGTGTGAAGGTTCAGGGATTCCGAAAAATCCCGATATACACGGCATGTAGTTCGAGAACACACGTCGTGTATTCCCCTCTGTGCGGCGGCTAGAGTTTCTGCGAGGAATTAAGTATCACACACCGTGTGGTGGGTCCACACGCCGTGTGACCCTTAGCCGACTAGTTCGGCGTGTATAGGGAGTATATGCCCAAGAAGCCATGTGGCGCTACACGTCGTTCGATTCCCAAGCGGAATGGATGGTCGAAATTTGACCACTGGGGATGGCAAGGCTCGATCAACGCTAGATTCAGGTTCTACGGCGAAAATTGCGACTGGGATGAAGGTTGTGGAGGTGTAGGGTGAAGACGCGTGAAGGTTCAGGGATTCCAGAAAATCCCAATATACACAGCATGTAGTTCGGGAACACACGTCGTGTATCCCCCTCTGTGTGGCGGCTAGGGTTTCCGCAAGGAGTTAAGTATCACACGCGCGTCGTGTGACCCTTAGCCGACCAATTCAGCGTGCACAGGGAGTATACGCCCAAGAAGCCATGTGGTGCTACACGTTGTTCATATCGGATCACACGCCGTGTAAACCTTGGTGAATGGCTCAGCGTGTACAGGGAGTACACGCCCAGGAGACCATGTGGCCTCACACGCCGTGTAGGGTGGGGCACGCACCGTGTACTTCGAAAGGCACATGGGCATGGGCAGATGGCACACATCGAGTGTTGGCCCGACCCATACACATTGTGGGACGCGAAGTACACCCCATGTACTTCGGAAAGTAATTGGACACGACCAGCGTATACGAGTATGGCCTAAGTACACAAGCACGGGCTATAGTACACGGGCTAGACCAGACGACACACCGAGTGTCGAGCCAATCTCTACACGTCGTGTACCCCTGGGGACATGCCATGCATTTTGGAGTCGTGTGAGCGCGAGACACGGGCCTTAGTGAGATGCATCGTGTACCCCTAGGGACACGCCGTGTACTCCTTAAAGGGCAGGATAGAGCCCTTGTTCTTCACAGTTCAACTCTGGTGTGAGCTTGGGTGAGTCCCCTCAAACCGTTTCAGTATGGACCTGTTTCTCTAGGGTAAGTTCCCTTGATCCATCTCGATGAGGGTATTGTGAGGCATCACATCCTAGGCCTAGGACGTGATCCCCCTCTGAGGGATTAGTCACGGGTAGAGTTACGGAATCCCTCTATGAGGTCCGAAGTGTGATCCTCTATCATTCTTCCCTATGTGGGGATTTTGGAATCGCCATGACCAATATACACAGGCGTATTATCCCCTACGTAGCGGGTTATTCCAAATAGGGTCTGGCATACCCCATGGCCCTAAGCGTGAACCCCTATCCTTGCATCGACATATGTTGTCTTCCGATGAGGTGTAGTTTAATTGAGTGTGTATCTCGAATGAGCCCTTAGGGTTTCCTCCATGCTTCTTCATGGCCGAGCATGTTCTCTTGGATGAGTGTCATCAGTATGGTAAGACCCGATGAGTGAAACCTCTCGAATGAGTGTCGTCGGGGATGGCAAGGCTCATGGAGTGAGTTCTCCCGGACGAGTGTTACCTTTGAGTCTCTAGTAGAATCCTAGGTCGGCAGTGAGGTTGTGACCTCACCTTGAGACTTGGTGTCTACCTTTGAGTATGTATGGGTTATTGATATATATTGTTATGTCTCATATCTTGATTGACATACCTTTATGGTGTTGAACTAGCTACTCACTTGATGCATTGTGTTTGGTGATTTTGAGGTATCCTACTGGATATGTTTATACTCACTCCTGCATGGAATCTACCCGCACATGTTGTATATGCAGACGACGGGCTTATCATCGGTGTCCTAGGTAGACCAGGAGCAGGTGGAGTTTAGTTGGAGCTTAGTTATTGTAGATAGACCTTAGATGGATCCAGGAGTTACGTTTGGGTAGTTGCCCCCGTGTTGTCAACAGGTTGGGTTCTTTTGCAGTTTTCGATGAGCTTATATTTGGCCCTTTGCTTTTTGTTAGAGGTTAAGTTGTATGCAGTCCCACATCAGACTTGACGTGTCATGTAATCTCTTTTATAATTCACAGTTCAACTCTAGTGTGAGCTTGGGTGAGTTCCCTCAAACCGTTTCGGTATGGACCTGTTTCTCTAAGGTACGTTCCCTTGATCCATCTCGATGAGGGTACTGTGAGGTATCACATCCTAGGCCTAGGACGTGATCCCCCTCTGAGGGATTAGTCACGGGTAGAGTTACAGAATCCCTCTATGAGGTCCGAAGTGTGATCCTCTATCATTCTTCCCTATGTGGGGTTTTTGGAATCGCCATGACCAATATACACGAGCGTATTATCCCCTACGTAGCGGGTTATTCCAAATAGGGTCTGGCATACCCCATGGCCCTAAGCGTGAACCCCCATCCTTGTATCGACATATGTTGTCTTCCGATGAGGTATAGTTTAATTGAGTGTGTATCTCGAATGAGCCCTTAGGGTTTCCTCCATGCTTCTTCATGGCCGAGCATGTTCTCTTGGATGAGTGTCATCAGTATGGTAAGACCCGGTGAGTGAAACCTCTCGAATGAGTGTCGTCAGGGATGGCAAGGCTCATGGAGTGAGTTCTCCCGAACGAGTGTTACCTTTGAGTCTCTAGTAGAATCCTAGGTCGGCAGTGAGGTTGTGACCTCACCTTGAGACTTGGTGTCTACCTTTGAGTATGTATGGGTTATTGATATATATTGTTATGTCTCATATCTTGATTGACATACCTTTATGGTGTTGAACTAGCTACTCACTTGATGCATTGTGTTCGGTGATTTTGAGGTGTCCTACTGGATATGTTTATACTCACTCCTGCATGGAATCTACCCGCACATGTTGTATATGCAGACGAAGGGCTTATCATGGGTGTCCTAGATAGACCAGGAGCAGGTGGAGTTTAGTTGGAGCTTAGTTATTGTAGACAGACCTTAGATGGATCCAGGAGTTACGTTTGGGTAGTTGCCCCCGTGTTGTCAACAGGTTGGGTTCTTTTGCAGTTTTCGGTGAGCTTATATTTGGCCCTTTGCTTTTTGTTAGAGGTTAAGTTGTATGCAGTCCCACATCGGACTTGACGTATCATGTAATCTCTTTTATTCATTATAAAATAACCCCAAGGCCTCCCTTAGAGAGACATCTTGGGTATTGATCCACCTCTCTTATCATTCTACATGGTATCAGAATGGGTTCTCTTACCCAAACCCTATCCCTCCTGGCTTTTTTTTAGTAAAGCTGCGGATTTTCCCAGTTGGGGACGGCGGCCCCAGGCCTTTGACCACCGTCACTGCAGTGCCGCCCCCGGCCTCTCTCGTGCGACCTGTCCTGTTTGTCGGAACAACCTTGGCCCGAGGACACCCCCTCGCCGTCGAGTCCCGTCGGCCACCGTCACAGTGACGAATCCAATAGCGTTGGCCCCCTGCGTGTCGACTCCCTGCGAGCAAACTTCCCAGATAGCGCCTCATGCGCGTCGCCCTCGCCTCTGTGCGCGTCGCCCTCGCCTCTGTGCGCGACGGCCCTCTTTGCGCCGGCCACGCGACGACACCCATCCCTGTCGCCCACTCTGTGCGACGTAGCCCTCCATTCCCGCACCCCTATATGTGCGCTCAACCCTCCCTGTCGCCCTCTCTGTATGACGCAGCCCCCATTCCCACACCAACCCCCATGTGCGCCAACCCCCCAGTGCCCCAACCCCCTGTGCGCCACCGGCTGGCACGACTTATTCCCTGCTTCACGCTACACCAGCCGGCCGACGACCCTCTTCCTTGCACACACCTGCTCGGCCTCCCTTCAGATCTCCTTACTCGCGCACACCTGCGGCAAAATGGATTCTTAGCCCCTGTCAGGTTCTCCACAACTCCTTGTTGCAGACCTTTGTTGCCGATTATAATTTAGGGTCCAAAAAGGCGGACGTCGTTTCACCTCGGCATTTTAGGGTCCGCAAAGACGGGCGCCGTATCACCCGACCTTTTGGGTCCACAAAGACAGGCGCCGTATCACCCGGCCTTTTGGGTCCGCTAGTCGGGCGCCGTTTCACCCGGTCGTTTTGAGGTCGTTTGTCGGTCGTCGTTTCATCCGGCATCATGAAGTAAGGGTCTTCCCTTAACAAAAGAGCATGGGAGTTCTAAGATGGTCATCTTTACTTTCGTAGCCATGAGCGAGCATGCAATAGGTGGAACAAAACCAGCGGCCAGTGCATGACGGGCGTTGTTCCTTGGTTGACACAATCTTTTTCGACGGCATCATCTATAAACTTCTTAAGGGGAAGCAGCAGACATGACGGTTTATCTTTTCTTATGTTTTGTCTTGTTATGTAATCAAGTTGGGTATGTCCAGCTTGAGGGGGGTACTGGAAGTGTCTGCTTTGTTTTTGCTTTGATTTGTTTTCTTTAATTATGTTTACAAGCTAGGTATACCTAGCTTGAAGAGTAGTGTTAGGGGTTAAGTTGTGTGTGGTCCCACATCGGACTTGATGTATCATGTAATCTCTTTTATTCATTATAAAATAACCCCAAGACCTCCCTTAGATAGACATCTTGGGTATTGATACACCTTTCTTATCATTCTACACTTTTGTTGTACAACTTGTTGTACTCTGATGTGGGATAAATGTTATGCATGCATTTACAGTATGAGTTGTTTACCTTTCTGCATTATACTGGTGTATGGAGATGCGTGCGTGTGTATAGATACTTTAGACTAAGGTCTCTAATGTGTGTGATATGTCTGCTTCGCGCTAGTTGTCATCCCCTGACCTATTGAAGGCGGGGCTTGGGGTGTCATTCTCAGCTTACCGTCGGCCAGCTGGGCTCCGGTGAGTCGGGTCGTGACACCATTGGCGAGGTGGCTTATCGGTTGGCGCACCCACCACGGTCGGACGGGATCCATAACATCTTCCACGTCTCTCAGCTCTATCGGTATCTTTACGATGACTCTCGCGTCATTGACTAAGGAGGGTTGGATATCGAGGACAACGCGAAGTTCGTGAAGCAACCAGTAGAGATCCACGATCGTCGGAAGAAAGTGTTGCATGGACAAATTATTCCTTTGGTTCGTGTGTTGTGGAAGAGTACTTGTGAGTGTGAGACGCAGATGTGTGCCCAGTACCCAGAGCTGTTTTGAGTTTTGCCCTGCTTTGTTTGCTTGGTGATGTGATGTTTGAATCATACCGGTTTATGAGATGTGTTTTTTCCTTGATAATATGATGTGTGTTTAAGCTTCAAGCATATGAAGAAGGGGAGACCCCTTCGAAATTAAGACGTGTTATACTATAACAGGTTTTAAAACCATGTGGGTGAGTCAATGTCACCCAAAGAAAATAATATTTTGATATGGAAGGTGGAATTCCATGATTTATGTATTTGGGGCCTTAATGTGTGAGGGTCGTGGCAGCTGGCTTAGGCTGCGCGAAGGTTTAGATGGTGGTGTGGTTGGTTATGTAAAAAGGTGGTGGCTTGCGAGTGATGTAAAATGTTATGCTTGTGTGGGATGTTTTGTGAACGTTTTTTGTCTGGCTTGGTGTGTTTGGTTGGTGCCAGTGTTTCAGTTGTAACGAGATTCTTGAGAGGTACCTCGTGGGATGGTTGTTTGGACATCTTTCCCTTTTCGAGTTTGGTTTTAATTCTCGAGAACGAGAATAGTTTGAAAGGAATCTGATGTAGCGATCTGAACCTTATGACCCGTTACTTTGTGGGAATTCTGGTGATTGAGGTCTCCAGAGAAGGTTCCAAGAAAGTTATTGGACGGTAAAGGGAGAAGTTGTGGCTGAAAAATTCGACAGAGAGGGATCCTGTGGCGTGGAGGCTTGAGTTGTGTCGAGGGGAGTAGTTGCGGCATAGAGAAGTTGGTTGCAGCGTAGAGGCTCGAGGAAGGAGTCTTAACGCTTCTTCTACCATTTTTGGCATAGTTGCGGCATGGAGAGAGAGGTTGTGGCGTGGAGCCTCGGTGTGGAGTTTGGTGGTTCTGCCAAATCCGGCATGGCTGCGAGGTGGGAGTCCGAGAGGAAGAATTTTGTGGTTCTGTCGATTTTGGGGTAGTTGTGTTGTGGAGCTGGGTTGCAGCATGGCCTCCTTGGTTGTTAGAGTCTGGAGTGTGGCAGTTCTTACGTCGTGGTCTTCCCTTGGTTTTTCGAATTTGCGACGTAGACCTCGCCGCGTTTCTCGGACGTGGCTTTGACCAGCCTCACTGCAGTGTGGTCCCTTACCTTGCACCGTGGCCCTTCCCTTTTTCAGCAGTTTTGCGTCGTGGCGAGGTAGGTTGCGTCGTTTTTCAAACTGCTTATAAAATCCCAAACCCCTTTGAACCCTACCTTTATTCAGGCTTTTCTCTCGATTCTTGGGCGACCCCAATGCGGAGGTCTTTCAGCCCCTTTTCCGTTGGCTTTCAACCCCAACCTTGGGGGATCGATCCTTGGTGGTTTTGGGTGAGTTACCCTCTTTTCTTCGCTATGTTTTCTCCCTATTCTTCGTCCGGGGAAGGACGCGTCAAGGGAACTGCGGGTATTGGTGTTGTTTTGACAAGGGAATGATGTGGGATGTTGTGTTCTAGGTTGATCAAGATGTTTTCCTTCGTTGTGGTGCTTGGTGGTTGTCTTCCTCTTGTTCCAACCTTGGGCAGCGGTTCAGAAATGTTTGTTTGAAGTAGGGGATCCTTCGTCTCTCTTCTAGTTGTACATGCGGGGGGTCATGTTTTTGTTTTTCTTTGGGGAGGTAGTATGCACCTGCCTAATGATGATAATGAATTGGTTTAATTGAAATTGAAGGGGGGGAATGAAACGCATGTTTCACACCTTTTGATGTTATTGTTATTGAGATTATACATGCTTGATGCCTTGCTGAAAATCACATCAGTTGGGGGCATTGTTTGTGTTGTAGTTGATATGTTTGTGGAACCCTTGATTATATGATTGTTTGATATCACCTTGAATAAATGGCTAATCACATATATTCGACTAATGAATTGGTTGCCCATGGAAATTCTGGTTTATGTGAGAATGCCCTTGAAAAGTATAGATGTGATGAGAATCCCGTTGTTCAAATCTGAAATAAGATATGTAAAATATGTGAAAAGTAGTTGTGATGTGTGGTTGTGGTGTGTGGGGTGGATGTGATGAGATGTGGTGATGGTATGTGGTGATGGTATGTGCGATTGTGGCGAGGAAGTGGCTGTGATGTGTGGAGGCGATGTGGGGCTTGTTGGCATGAAAAGAATAGCTTGTTGTGTTGTGATGTGTTGTGTCGATTGTCTGGTAGTAATGGAATCAAATGTTGTAGGTTGAGAAACCCCCTTGCCTCCTTACCTCAAAGTGAGGCGGAGGCATTCTTTTATAATGAATGAAAAGGACCACATCGAACCACAAGTCCGATGTGGGATACAGACTCCAACACTCCCCCTCAAGCTAGGTGTACCTAGCTTGGACACATAATGAAAAGAAAGCAACAAAAAAAAAACAAATGCTAACACTCCTCCTCAAGCTGGACATGCCCAGCTTGATGACAAATACAAGACAAAAACAGAAGAAACGGAAATAATAAAATCGTTGTTGATGCTGCTCCCCTTCAAGATGGTAATGTGATGCCGCTGAAAAAAAGGATGGATCATCGCCGGAAAAGTGCGGCGCCGAACAACAGAGCACCGGGAAATCCACACTGGCGGGTCAGTCGTCAGAGCGTCGGGAAAATCCGCACTACGGACCGATCGTCAGAGCGCCGGGAAATCTGTCAGGCCGATCGTCAAAGCGCCGAGAAATCCGCTCGGGAGGGCCGGTCGTCAAAATGTCGAGAAATCCGCAATGGCGGTGCCGGTCGTCGAAGCGCCGGGAAATCCGCAGGAGGAGGCCGGCGATTGAGGCGGGAATGCCGCGGGAAGCAGGAAGAGGCCAGCATGGAGGGAGCAGTTGTTGATGCGCAGGAGGCCGCCAAGGGAGGCGCGACAGCAGGGAGGCGCAGCAGCAGGGAGGCGCAGCAGCAAGGAGAACCGCCGTAGGAGCGGCTGGATCCCGTCAGGAAGCGCGATGGGAGGCGCAAGCAGGATTGGGAGGATGCTGGAGCGGGAGGTAGCCGGATGAGCGCGCTGGGAGGGCGAGGCCGGCGCGCGAGGAAGCGGCGCAGGCCGGGAGTCGCTGGACGAAGCAGGCGCGCCACGTGGAGGGAGGGCGGTTGCCTGGAGAAGCGGAAGCCGGCAGAATCGGGAGCCGGCAGGAGCAGAGTCGACAGTTGCTGGAGCAACCGGACGGAGAGGGGCCTGTGCGAGGGAGCAGCCGGACATAGAGGGGCCGGAGAGAGGGATCCACCGGGAAGGGAGCAGTCGGACAGAGAGGGGCCGGCGGGAGGAGGTGCACCATCGTAGGGCGGGGGGGAGAACCGCCGGGCAAGGAGGGGCCGACACTAGGGAACCGCCGGGGAAAGCCGCAGGAGGTGGGCGCCGCTGGAGCCGGGAGGTGATCCGCGCAGAGAGGGGCGCCGCTGGAGTAGTCACGGCGGGAAGAGATTCGCCGCCTTGGAATCGAGCCCGGAGGGGCGGCGCTGGAGGGGAGAATCGTCGGAGGGCAGGGAGATCCGCGACTGAAGGAGTCGCTGGCAGGGGGAGGTCCGGACAAAACCAGGAGGTCGGCTGGAAAATGAGCTCGGAGGGGCGGCAGCATAAAATCTAACCCTAGATGGGGGACCGCCGCCCCCCACGGGGGGAAATTCTGAGAAACCCTAAACGGGGGGGAAATAAATTGGGAGGAGGGTTCGGGATTAAGTTCCCTCTGATACCATGTAGGTTGAGAAACTCCCTTGCCTCCTTACCTCAAAGTGAGGCGGAGGCATTCTTTTATAATGAATGAAAAGGTCCACATCGGACCACAAGTCCGATGTTGGATACAGACTCCAACAAATGTTAATGATGAAACTGAAATGGGGTTGGAATAGCTAATGAACACTTGAATTAAAATGGGAAGTGCAGTTAGAAGTGGTTGATGCCTAATATGAAATAAATGGGCTGGATAAATGAAATTGGTTGGTAATGGGAAAAACTGGAAATTGGCTCAACATGAAAAGAAAATGTGGAATGTGGCTTGTGGTGTGGTTTGCCTACATGGTGAAAGTAGTGGAGGTTGTGAGGCTTTGTGGTGATGTTGTGAGTTGAGATAGTACTCTTGTTGTTAACTCATAGATTGGGCTTCTGTGCGTGGCAATAATATATGTCCTTGTACTTTCATTGTAATTTCTATACACACTCCACCCGAGTCGAGCACTATACGCTGACACCCAAATGTTTTGGGGGGTGTTTTTCCCAACATCCCGTTGGTGAGAATGGATGGCTGGCTACCACCTCTTCCCCGCTCTCACTTCCAGACGAGTATGATATGCACGGGTTGTGATGGCCAAAAGTCAAAAGTGCACTAGTGGTGAATGTTTGATGAGATAATGATGTGGCTATAGTGGGGTCGTGCATGGTAGGAAGAGGACACGAGGTTGATGTCATTCATATTCACAATACCCTACTATTCTGGTTATAGCAGTGGTTGGTTGTGACGTGATGGCTCGGGTGTCATCGGGCAAGATGTGGTGTGATGGCTCGGATGTCATCGGGCAAGATGTGGTGTGATGGCCCAGGTGTCTTTGGGTGGGACTATGCTGAAGAGATTAGAGTGTCGAGACATACGATGTCGGGGTGTGAGAGCAACACACCAGTGGGAAAGTGGTGCAGAAGAGCGGCACACCAGTGGGAGCGCTAGGACGTACGACGTTGGGGTGTGAGAGCGGCACACCAATGGGAAAGCGGTGCGGAATACCATTTTCATCGATATGCTTCTTGTTGTGTTATTATATTTGGATGCGTTATTTGGTGAGCGTGTCATCGCGAGGATGGAATTAGTTAGTAGACCTACTTGGGTGTTGTCGGTTCTGTTATTTAATCACGAGTGCATTAGTATGCTCTTTTCATATGTGCATGAGAGACTTTGAGTGTGATCCTATTAAGTATATTTGTATGCTCACCCTATGTATATACAAACAGTTTTTCAGGTTTTCAGGAGGACTACGTGGACCGTGCTGGACATTATTAGCTCGGACTTTAGGGTTGTTGTTGTGTCGCTGCCTTGGGATTTTCTTTTGGATATGTATTTGGAGACTCTTTGTATTTTGTTTACATTATAGATGCATTGTGGGATGGTTTTGATTTCTTTTCTTTAATATTATGTCATGGAGTTACTTTGCAGTTAATTTATCCTATCTCCCAATCCTAAATATATTATAGAGGGTAATGTCTCCCATATGTGAAATTTAATATCCTCGGTGCTAGTCGTCAACCCGGGGCCTACTGAAGGCGGGTATCAGGGGGTCATTATCCATCTTTCTTCATTGTTAGCTCAGGAGGGTTACCTTTGGAAAGAGAGGGGTCGTGACGGCTTCAGTGTGTTTCAATTGAATCACGTTCGCCCACGTCCGCCCAATTGAATGTTCTGTTGGGTTTTTTAATGTTTTATCAGATTTCTGTTTCTGTGCTCATTGAATGTTTTGTGGGCTTTTATGTTGGCTTTTTGATTTTTGCTTTTCATTAGGAACCATGTGTAGTCATATTTTCTACCTATTATTGTATGCTTTGCCTGCATGGGAGTTCTACCCGGTCAAATGTCTTGCCAGCCCTGGTTGTCAGCATTTCCTGTTGGCTTTTTGTTTTGTGGTTTCAATTGGTTCTGCTGCTTTGAATATGTTCTGTGGATATTCAAATGTTCTGACAGGTAATATGCAAATATTCTCTGTTCTACCTGGTTGTATTGTGGCCATTTGTTCTGCCTGCTTTAGTTTGTTCTGTCTCCGAGGGAATGTCATCAAATGTTCTGGAGGGTGGAGTTTGTTCTAGGAGTGTTCATCATCTAACATTTCATGGGTGTAGAGGGTGAAAATAAGAGAGACCGAACCCCCAAGGTCTTTCTCCAAAGGAGCCCTTGGGGTGTATTTATAATGAATAATAAAGACCACACCGGACCTCAAGTCCGATGTGGGATGCAGACTCCAACACTCCCCCTCAAGCTAGGTGTACCTAGCTTGGACACATAATGGAAAGAAAACAACAAAACAGACGCTAACACTCCCCCTCAAGCTGGACATGCCCAGCTTGATTACAAAACCAGACGAAATAAAAAGAACGCTGCAAAGGCTGCTGCGCCCCCTCACGATCGAAGCTCCCCCGCAGGATGATGGATGGAAGATGTTGCGGGCGCAGCAGATGACCACTCAGACCGGCCGGTTGACGGAACGCCAGGAATGCCGCACTAGTGGGGCCGGTCGATGAAACGCCGGGAAATCCAAACTAGCACCGGGAAAACCGCACTTGCGGGGCCGGCGACGGGAGGCGGGGATTCCGCAGAATTGTTGCGGGACTGGCGGCGCCAACAGGCCCCAAATCCGAGGTGGTCGAGCTGCTGCGCCAGCGAAAGGACGTGCCGGCGGAGAGAGATGCGGGTGCCGGGAGGTGCCGGGAGATGCCTGCGAGGCGGGGATGCCGCAGGAGGAGGCCGGCGAGGGTGCAGGAGGCCGGGAGACGGCGCTGGAAGTTGGAGGAGGCCACCTGCGTGGAGCGGCCGGCACGGGTGGAGGCCGGTTGCTGGCCGGAGCAGTCGGGATCTGCCCGGAACAGTCCGGAACTCGCCGGATCTGGCCGGAGTAGCCTGGATCAGGCCGGAGCCGGCCGGAGCTGTCCGGATCTGGCCGGAAATCTCTGGATCTGGCCGGATCTGGCCGGAAAATTCGGGAAGGGCCGGGAGGTTGCGCGGAGGGCCGGCGACGGGAGAGGGAGGAGGGCTGCCGGAGGAGGAGCCGGCGCGGGATGAAGCGGGAGGCGCCGGAGGCGCTGGAGCAGCGGGAGGCGCCGGGAGGCGCTGGAGCAGCGGGAGGCGCCGGAGGGAGGAGATCCGTCGGGAGGGCCGTCGCGTGCAGTGGAGGTCCGGCGACGGGATGGGCCGCGACGGGAGGAGGGCCGCCGGAGGAGGAGTCGGGGCGGGAGGGAGGCGCGGCGGGAGCCGCGTCGGACCGGAGGGCCGGGAGCCGCGCTGGAGCCGCGCGAGAGGAGGGAGGTTCGACGGGAGGTCCGGGAGGTCGGGGAGCCGCGGGGAGGGAGCGGCGTCGGGGAGGAAGTCCGCAGGAAGGAGCCGGCGCGGGCTGCGTCGGGGAGAGAGAGGGCCGTCGGGCGAGGGCGAGGGAGCCGCGCGGGCGAGGGTGCGGGGGCGCTGGGGAGGGGCGCCGGGAGGGAGGGCCTGCCGGGAGCAGTGGAGAGCCGGGAGGGAGGGCCTGAGAGGAGCTGGGCAGGGCAGAGGCGGAGGGGCGGCGGCGGTAACCCTACGGGGCCTTGAGGCCGCCGCCCCCCGGACGAGAAACCCTAAAGGGGCAAAAAAAAGGGAGGGTGGGATTGGGGGTTCAAAAACCCTCCTTTGATACCATGTAGAGGGTGAAAATAAGAGAGACCGAACCCCCAAGGTCTTTCTCCAAAGGAGCCCTTGGGGTGTATTTATAATGAATAATAAAGACCACACCGGACCTCAAGTCCGATGTGGGATGCAGACTCCAACAATGGGCATCACACGACAGGTGGTAGTTGATTACAATGTAGAATCCTATTAAGTTTTGAAGGGCAAGATTTAATCTGGCATTCATTTGAGGTTCTCCATCATATGTTCTGTCAGGTGGAGTTTGTGTGGGTCTTCATCCTCAAATGTTATGTGGGCATGTGTATGCTCTGTCTGGATTCAGTTTGTGGGCAGAGGAAGAATAAGGATGAGGCCATTGTAGACTTATGTGTTGTCTGCGTGTTGTCTGCTCTATTATGTTCTGCCTCTGTGAACATGTTATGTCCGGTTGAATGTTACGTCGCTCCGGCTGTCGGGTGACATATGTTCTGTCAGGTGGCAAATGTTCTGGGGGGCTTCATCATATGTTCTGTCAAGTGGCTTGAATGTTCTGGTGAGGTTTGCTAGGTGGGCAGCCAGCAAATGTTTGAGTCAACATGTTCTAAAGTTTCATTTGAAGCTCTTGTGTTTTCCAGACAAAAGTTTATCTACCATGCTTTGTAGTTTTCATTTCGCTGTGGACCGATTAATGGGTCAGCGGTGCTAACTTGACTTGCACTTTTTCTTTTTGTTTTAATAAAATCCCTTCTTCTTCCAAAAAAAAAAAGTCACTTCTTCCTAGCACCCCTCTTGGCAGGTCTCCCTTACCAATCGTCTCCCCCTCTCCCGTGAGAAAATTGAGAGGAAAAAGAGGGGGGTATTTTTACCCAGAAAATTGGTTTTCTGGGAATCCAAAAAAACTAACCGCCCACCAACTAGTATCCAAATTCCATCATTTAATGGAATTTGTGTTTTCCAAGGAATTCGAGTTTGCACACACCAAACAAGGGAACTTGTTTATCTCGTTCTCCCTTTCTCATTCCCTATTCGAGTTTTCACACACCAAACAAGGGAATTTGTTTATCTCCTTCCCCCTTTCTCATTCCCTATTCCTAAGTATGTCATGCCAAACAAGGCCTACGGGGATTTTCTTTTAATTTCATTGAATGTCAGATTTAACAGAAAAAAATTACATGAGAAGAACAGAAACTCATTCTGAGTCACTTAGAAAGTCTGGGAGAGACAGAAATCAAGCATTCTTTTACTGTGCAGGGTTAAGTCCGCTCCCATTACCTAATGATGAAAAAATAAGCCTAGTCGTGATGAGTATTAAGACCAATAAATCAATGCATAAATGGCAGCCGTGCAGGGCAGCTGTAGCTGGCTCAGCCTGGCAACTCCATGAGAGGACAGTATGTTTTTACATAGGACAACCATTTACCATGATGAAGGCCTTGATGCAAGATATGTTGAATATAATCGAGATCCATCAGTACTTTCTTTCAATTCGGAAATAATTTCTGAATCATCTTGTAATTCTGCATGTACCAGTAATGGCCTCTTGTACCTTGCAAGTACAGCTAATCCCTCCTATAACAGCAGGTAAGCAAGACCCCATCAGCAGGAAACACAATTATAGAATTCCCAATACGTGTCACAAAACCAAGAAGACTCGTTAAGACAATCAAATGGCCATCTGGTTCCAAATAGCTGTAAAATAATCATCAATACCAATCAGAAAGCTGCAGTAAATTTCAGGGAAGAAACCTTTATATGACTGGCATTTGTCATAGGGAAGTCGTTGATCCCAGAAGGACACATAAAAGACTGCAAAACAAGAAAGCAACATCAGATTAATGATCAGTGACACAAAAAAACTCCTATCCTCCATCTGAAAACATGCACATACATTCACATGCACCAATAAAAATATCCGCTAATCTATCCTGCTATGAATGGTAGAACAAGTGACGTTTTAGACTAGCAAAACACTACCTTCAAACCAAGAACACCAGCATTAAGAAGGTCAGTCAATGCACTTGCATTGAAAGCATTCTCAGGAACTAGACCTCCCCAAAAACCTGTTAGTGGTTGGATCAAATTACATGATGTTCAGAAATCAATGTCACAAGAAATGGTTAGAACATTATATGAAACAGCAGGGTATACCAACATCTATATATATGTTCTTCTTAGCAGCTGCAATCTGTCATGAAGACATGAAATGCCATAAGAATAAATAAAATATCTGTAAATACTCGTAAGGAGATAACTCAGGAAGCACTGTGTATGGAACTGACCTCCAACTATTAACAAGAAATCATTCTAGAAGAATGATGCACTGTAGACTAGCTAAAATGCAACAATTCATGGATAAACAAAACAATTTGGGATATAAAAGGAAACACTTAAATATTGTGAAGAATGAAGTTTTAAAAAAATAAAACATGATTCAACTTGTCCAGGATTCGGTAACTGGTATTCAGCATTTAGGGAAGTAAATGGAACAATTTTTGCCTCGATACCTTGAGTCTAAGAGCCTCATTAGAAACTGTAGAAGGAAAACTGTTGAGAGGCATGTCAATCAATGTTGTTACGCCACCTGGGAAGCCACGTCGTATATCATATCACCGATAAAATACATGCACATGGCTCTTATCTATATACGGACACATATACCTCCATGTGTTTTTGGCTGTTTTCATTTGCAATAGAAATGAACAGAAAGATACAGTGGCTAAATAAGATATGAACAACAAAATGGTTTCAAGATGAAGAGAAAAAAAATTTACCAGCAGCTGCTGCTTTCGTCCCTGTGGGAAAACCTTCCCATTCAGATCTTCCAGGGTCGTCAAGATGTGCATGCCTGCAATGGACATTATCATTTAGCTATTGAAGGCTTCATTCTAGATGCAAGCCCATTTTTTATTTCATCTCTGCTAATGCTTTGAAGCTGCATCTAACTTGTGGAATATCAATGGTTCTTTAAGGTAATTCAAGAACTTCCATGAGAAGAGAGCGGGCTGCATGACTCGATGACTAAAAAGGGAATTCAAATCAAGTTTGAAATTTCACATTGGCTAGAGCATGGGGGCTACTAGCAGTGGCAGTTGGGCTGGGAATCCTAAAGGCATTGTTAATGATGACTTCATTGGCTTGGCAACTGGGTGAAAAGAAAGAAATCCAAATCAAGATTGAAACTCCACCTTCAACGCTCTTTCTTACACTATACCTTGCATTTCACTGATTCTATCATTCCATTAACAATTATTTCTCATGCGACATTTGGATTATTGATAAGATTGTAAATACACAAACCATGGGTACATAACATCCACATCTTACACATCAATCAATCCAGGCATGATGACAGCGTCACCATAGTCAATGAGCTGCCCCCTCAAACCACCGTGCAAATCCTCCTCTTTAACCACCGACATTATGTGTCCTCCCATCACCTCAACTGCTTATTTCAAAATTTGATGAAAATAAATATTTAATAGTTCAAAGAATGATTCCAGGATAAGATATGGAAATGAAAATAATTCTAGGAATTCATGCCAGATATCAAGAATATAGGGTCTAAAAATGATACCTAAAATAAAGACTACTTAGTGTAGAGTCTTCCCCACACAAACCCATGAGTTTCATTCATAACGAAGTAACAACACTGGTTAACAGGGGCTTTCCCTTTGTTAATGTCTACTAGAAGGAAGAAGTAACAACACTGGTTAACAGGGGCTTTCCCTTTGTTAATGTCTACTAGAAGGAAAACAGAACTCTAGAATCTTTAGTGTTCAAGGGGTTTGGCATCACACTAACAATGACACCAGCAATAAAGCCGCCCACGATGTGCAATCCTTCTCAACTAATAAGCTGTATCCATAAGCTTTGATATGATTGAAATTTGATCCAAATAATTCTAAGACAGCCCTTTTAGTCATTAGATATCTGTAAAATGAAAATTGGAAATGATTTTTGAATCACTAAAAAACCAAAGAATGTCATTTAAATGGATTCTAGGAAACTTGATATGGTGCTTTCAGGCAAAAAATATTTTATGCCTTGTTTCAGATTATTTGAACTCTGTTGCCATTTCGAAATCAGATTTTCCATAAACCTTTACTTTCCCCCTTAGGAATCTAATATTGATGAGTTAACTAGGTCAAATTTTAAAATCAGTCCACATGTTCTCTAATGTGTGTGTGTGTTGGAATGGAGGAGCCCATAATCCAATGCCCAAGATACCTCCTATGGGGGTCTTGGTTATAGAAAATGATGATGATGACTTAATACATGATGTCCGATGTGGGATAGGACTCAAGACACCCTCTAACACTCCACCTCAAGCTAGCTTTACCAAGCTTGGATACATAATAAAAGAAAACAAAGAAAATGCACTCCTAATACTAACCCTCAAACTGGAAATACCCGGCTTGATTGTATAAAAAGAAGTGCAACATCACTTTGTTTGGCCCCATCCTCTTCTGCAACGGCTCCCACTCACAATAGAAATGATTGTGCAGGAGTAAAATTAATTGCAGCTGAATAAAAGGACAGTTGAAGAACTCCCATGTTGACAACGACCAGTGCTAGAACTTGCCGGATGAAACAGCAACTGACGAGCAGCCTCAAAACGGCAGGTGAAACAGCACCCACTTTACGAAACCAAACGGTTGAGTGGAATAGAGCCCATCTTGCAGACCCAGTAAGGTGGGGTGGAACAGTGCCCGTCGTGCAGACCCAAGAAGGCTAGGTAGAACGGCACCCGTTTTGCGGACCCAATAAAATAATGCGGGTGAAGATAACTCTAGCACATTAAATGAAATAATTCTAGTCGCCACCATGGCGATGCATAGCAATGCACACAAGGATGCAGCAGTGGGCGGCAGTGGAGAGGACCGGAAGAGAAAAGGTATGGATGCAAAGAAGCAGACAGACAGATAGATGCACAAATATATATTATCAGTAAAATGAATTTTATAAAAAAGGCATGATTGGTGCAGAGACCCTTACAGTACAAATTCTACAACAAAATCAAATACATCATGAGAAGGGAAGATGAAAGAATTACAAAAATCATGTTCTCTGCTGTGACCCTTCCCCTTATCTAATTTCCAAGCGTCAGCGTACTACACTAAGAGTCCTCCGTGTATTTACATTCCACTCCCAAATCACAATGATTTAGATACTTTAACAAATATTAACAATGCTTCCTTGTGAGTTTGAATGGGATAAAAACAAGATAGACAGTATCAGAACAAACCTGCACCAGACGCAACCCCCTGTGGTGTGACAATGCGCTTGCTAGTTATCCAATAATGGTTATAAGGCAAAAGGCTGCACTCATTGGGATGAAACTGCAACACATGCACACCCTTTTATCATGCTCGTGTAAAGTGTTCGAATATTGGAATCGCACTGTTTGAAACTGCAACACCAAACCAGAGTAGTGGATACAAAAAACAAAATGAAAAAAGTATATCTTCAGGTGAGAACTATCCACTGACAGAGCATTGGAAATTAAAGATGCAGAAATAAAAGCAAAACAGTTTGAAATGGATGAAGACGGGAAAAAGAAAAGCAGATTTGGGGACTTTTGCAACCGATTTGGCTCCTTCTGTGCATCCAAAGTCAAAGATCGGCACAGCCAGAGTCTTAAGGATGCAACGACTCATTTGTTCCTCCTCGTTTTTTTTTTTTTAACGTGTGAGAAAAGAGGGAAAAAACAGAGAATAGGCAAGCAAATGAGAGCTTGAGAGGAGAACTCTGAAACCAACGTTTGAGTGAAATTCAAAATTTGAAAACACCGCAATTGTGTGCGTTATTGCGACATTAAGACAAAAGAAACCGCCAAATGAAACCAGCTTCGAAGTGAAAGTTGCAAATTGAAAGCACGATAAGTGAGCTAGCAAAGTAACCAGAAAATTCAAAAAAGGATGACATAAGAACAGGAATACTTACCAAACCAGTAAGAAATTCACTGAGCAGGAAGATAAAAGGATTGAACTATATATAAGAAAACATAAATAAGGCAACAAATGAACCCCGCAGAGAAGAAAGAAGTGTAAGATGATAATACCTTGGGAGGTCTCTTGATAAGCATGAATAACAAGGACGCCAGCAACGTCAACAGAGCAACGACCTTCGATGTCGCGTATTCCATCTCCCTGCCTCGCCTTCGCCGATTCGATTTCTCGATGGCGCTCTCTTCCCCCGCTTCCAACGTCCGTCAATCGGCGAGGACGGATGGTCGGAACCAATCCAAGACATCATCTCGTACATAAAAAAAAAATGAAGATCTAAAATATTTTTCAAAATCGAACTCGGTAACTTTTTTGCATTCATTTGATGGAGACCAGGCCGCAAATGTGGTGGTCCGTCACTGATATGAGTTTTTTTTTAATGTTTTTTTTTTAATTATTATAAATAGATGTAGGTTTTAAATCTTTTTTTTTAATTAGGGTTGATGTCCTTAATTCCTTTTGGAAAAACTCGAATGAAACAGGGTATTAATGTCTTTGTACGGAATCAGTGACATGGCGAATGCATTGATGTCCTCCGTTCTCATTCCAAATTCACTCTCTAAAATCTCTCGATTTTGGGTTCCACTTTCATTAAATATCTTCAAAAAATTTATCTATTCCCAATATTTAAGCCGACGACTCTCTTGATAACTTTTATAGAGTAAAAAATTTATCCAATTTCATTCAAAGTTATTTTTTCTAATTTATTTTATTTTTTAAAATTTATTTAATAGTTTAGTCTTTGGTTTGTTTTGATTAGTGTATTTACTTAGTTGTTTGGTTAATATGTAATATGCAAATAATGATTAATATTAATTAGTAATTAATTATTATTTAATGACGATTATTTTGTAATTAATTAATAATTAGTTGTTATTCATAAATTAATAATTGTTATTATTTGATTATTATTTGATATCGCTTATTAGTCTATAATAATTAGTAGGCAATAATTATTCACTAATAGATAATTAAATAACTAATCATTATTAACTATTAACTAATTAATTGACTATTTAACTAATAAATAATTACTAATTAATTAATAGCTAATAAGTAGCTAATAAATAAATGAAGATTGTTAACTAGTAATTAATTACTAAATGACTAATAATTAATTCGCCATTAATTAAATAATAATTAACTAACAGTGATTAATTACTAATAATTAGCTATTAATCAAGTGGTAATTAATTAATAATTAAATATTAATTAACTGTTAATTAATTAATCAATGATTGAATGTTAATTAACTAATGGTTAATTAATGATAAACTAATAATTAAGCAATGATGAATCTATAATTAACTTATAATTAACTATTAATTGACTATTAATTAACTGCTAATTAACTATTAATTGACTATTAATTGACTATTAACTAACTATTAATTCACTATTAATTAACTATTAATTCGCTATTAATTAACTAATAATTAACTATTATTTTACTATTATTTTACTGTTAATTAATTGTTAATTTGATGTTAATTTCCTATAAATTTACTATAAATTTACTATTAATTAATTAGTAATTTACTATTAATTAACTAATAAATAACTAATAAGCAACTATTAATTAATTATCAATTGGCCATTGATTAACCATTAATTAACTATTAACTAACTAATATTTAATTATTAATTATTAATTAACTCATATTTAACTCATATTTAAATACCATGAGAGATTAGCCAATAATTAGGTAACAACCAGTTCACAATTATTATCTTAATTGTTAACAACTAATTAACAATTACTAACTTAATTATTAACAAATTATCTAACAATTACCAACTTATTTATTAACAACTAGCTAGCAATTATTGACTTGGTTGTTAACAATTAGGATAGATTATTTACTAACTTAATTACCACAAAATAACTTCACACGCTTCTTTCATTTTCAACCCCACGTGATTATTCTTTGTAGTGAATATTGTCTATCAATCAATTAATAATGTAAATATTGTGTGGTTATGTGAGCAATGACATCTCTGACTAGATAAAAACAAGTGGAAGCAAGCTTTGACAGACACATTTAGAGGTCAAAACCCTGAAAGTGGAGTACTTTGTATCAACTCAATCGTCACTCGGTGCACCATAAAGAGGCTCAATTGTACACATGTTTCGACACTTTCGGGATATCTATTTCGGATGATTCACTTTTGCTTTACTCTACCAAACTCATACCAATGAATTTCTCTGTATACCTTTTAGAATATTAAATTATGGATTATAAAAACATTAGAGAAAACTTCAGGGATGGGTCTAAACGCAAGAAAACATTCTAAAATTTCGATAAAGTAAAGATTGTATGGTTTTTCGAGCAATGACATTCATGTCTGGATACTATAAGTTGATGCTGGTTTTAACATAGATGCACCTAGGGATAATAACCCTAAAAGGGGGTATTGAGTATTAACTCAATCGTCACTCGGTGCATGACAAAGAGATACAACTACACACTTAGGGGGTCTTTTGTGGTGAATCCACATGCTCTTTACAAACTATTGAACTCCTAATTACATCCTTCTACCATGAAATGACTCTACACAATTATTCCACTGTCAGTCATAAACGATTACCCCCACAGTGAATATTGTTTACACTATTAGAATTAGGATCACACACAATTTTTTCACGCAGAAAACCATGTATGTTTGCGTTTGCTACAATTATGAAGTTATTCAAATCGGTTAAGGAGCTTTATATAGCTAACAACCAACACAAATGATTATCATAAGTGATTGTGGTACCCTAAGAGAACTTCAGACAAGATTTCATGATCGGTTGAACCTGAGAAAAGTGATGATTCAAGTAAACACACAAAGTGTTTAAAAAGGCCCATGAATAAAACAAAAAATGAGAATAATTAACGGAAGAAGAATCATAAGAAATTTTTTAAAAGAAAGGTTAAACCGTATTTTGACCTTGGCTTTACAGGTAGCCCCTTCACTTGGTTTCGTGGGAACATGGAATGCACGCGCATTGTTGAGCTCCTAGATAGATTCTTGGGATTGACGGAATAAACCAATATTTTCAAAATGTTTCATATCACCCACCTGCCGCCAAATTCTTCAGACCACTACCCTATTGTCATCGACTTCTCTCATAGTGGTCGCAACCCAAGATCTGAGAAACCTTTCAGTTTTGAAAGCTTATGGGCAAAAGATTGTGAATGTGAAGTCGTTATCCGTTCATGTTGGGAGGGAGGAAACACAAACATTAGTTCTAACCTCCAGCAGGTAGCTACTAAACTGAGGTCATGGAGCAACAAAAAATTTTGTCAACCCGACAAGCATTGTGACTCATTAGAGAGAGAGCTTAACGCTCTTCTTGCACGACCTCCAACTGATGATATTCTCTCAAGAATTGGCTCTCTCCAAAGAGAATTGGATGCGACTCTTCGCATTCAGGAAAGTTTCTGGACAATGCGCGCGTGCGAATCCCATATTAAAGAAGGGGATGTAAACACCCAATACCTTCATCAGAAGGCTTCCACTAGGTGTCGCAAAAAAATTATTTCTTGCCTCTCTCACCCTAATGACAGAACTGTCTCTAATATTGAAGGTATTCATGATATGTTTTCCTGTTATTTTCAGAATCCTTATACTGCAGGGGATCCCACCATTTCTACTGAGGTTGAGTCATGCATCAAACCCATGATCACTGATGAAATGAATTGTCAGCTCACAAAATATTTTTCAGATGACGAGATTTACGGGCTCTTAAACATATCCATTCCACAAAGGCCTCGGGTCCTGATGGATTCCATGCTCTTTTCTTTAAGAAATATTGGCATATTCTCGGCCTTGACATTTCTGCCCTTATGAAAGGTATTTGGGTTGGGGAGATCAACCTTTTATCCCTTAATGAGACAATTATTATCCTCATCCCAAAGACTAAGAAACCCATTTTGGCTTCAGATTTCCAGCCAATCAGCTTATGCAATGTCTCATACAAGATTTTCTCTAAGATTTTGGTCAATTATTTGCGCATGTGGTTACCTGTTATTATTTCTGAAAATCAAAGTGCCTTTGTCGCAAAAAGGCTTATCACAGATAACGTCATTGTAGCCCATGAGGTGTTTCATTCTATGAAAACACGAACGACTGCAAAAAGAGGTACTATGGTCTGGAAACTAGATATGACCAAGGATTATGATAGAATGGAATGACACTTTCTTCAGTTTGTTATGACGAAAATGGGATTCTGCTCAAAATGGACATATATAATCATGCAATGTGTTTCTACCGTTTCTTTTAAGATTGATGTTAATGGTGGACTTACCCAAGGTGTAAGAACCCGAATCTTCTTTTCAGGTTTGAATCTTGTTTTCTGGTGTTTTTGAGAAAAAGAGGAGTTTCTGGAAATTTCAGGAGTACACGCCGTGTACTCGGTTGCCGCGGGTAGCCGTGTGCTGGCTGTGTAACTGCCGAACACATGGCCGTGTGGGGTGATCTAGAGACCGCCTAAAGCAGAGCTCGGTAAAGGCAAGTACACGCCATGTATTTTTTAAAAGATACGTCATGTACTTTCTTTTTTATTTCATTAAACGGACCAGGGTCACATCTAATCGACAAAACACCCTTCTTCTAGGTCTGACTTGTCCAGGAGCATCCGTGGCCGAAGATTCTTCTCCGAGCCCCCAATTCGCCATCTGTTCTCTGAATCGACCGCCGTCAATTGCGTTGGAATTGCCACGGTAAGCTATTCCTTCTTCTAGAGTCTTGTTCCCTAATTTATCCTCTTTCACGAGATATTCTCGGTTGAACGTTTTTGGCATTTTTGTATATCTACGGTGTTCTAGGGCGATTCAAGGCCTGAGGTTCACATATATCATTCGTACAATGCTAAGGTAGGTGGTTTGTGCCTTTTCGTAGTTAGTCTTTGAGTTATATGTGCAAAAGTTCCCAATATACCCTTGTTCAGGGGATTGCGTGTTTATGGTTTTTAGCCCTATTATTGCCTGATATGCCTTGTGTGCTTGAGTAGAGGTTTTATGATTGTAAATAGGGCTATTTACCTTGCTATGGATGTGTTTCCCATGCTTGCTTGATTCTGACCGTTTGGTCTAGCATTGCCTATTAGGCTGCTTTGTTTTCCATGCCTAGTGTTGTTAGGATGGAGTGATTTTATCTGACATGTTGTGAGATGTTGTAGACTGTTTAGCCAAGTAGTTCTTGAGATTTACTTTGGCCGCCATATATCGTTTGTGCACGATTGACTTACACATGGTTGTGGGAACCTGGTGCAGTAGACCACAGGAAGAATGGACGTTGTGGGCTTCTCCAGAGTGTCTCTTTACTTTTCACGTTGCGAGACCATAGGGGGATGGACATGAGTGCTCCCTTAGAGTGTCTGTAGTTCTACATTGCGAGACCACAGAGGGAATTGGACGTTGAGTGCTTCTTTAGAGTGTCTTTAGTTTACCGATAAAAAACAACAGGGGGAATTGATGGTGAGTGCTTTCTCAGAATGTCTTTGCTAAAGTTGAACCAAAAGGGTTAGATTGTGAGTACTTCCCAATGGGTTGCTTGTGTTTGTTTTGGTTGAACCAGAGGGGTTAGGCTGTGAGTACTTCCCAGAGGGTTACCTGTTTGTGATTAACTACTTACTTGATATGTGAAATTGAATGCCATTGAACTGTAGGATTGTTTACTTTTGAGTAATTTCTTGTTTACTGCTTCTTTTTCCTTATTGTCTGCCATATATATATTCACTGACTGTTAAACACAAATCTTTGGATGGTTGCTTACTGTTATTAGTCTCACACCCTGTTTGAGTCATGCTTTTGGGCCCAAACAGATTATATTGTTGCAGATATAGATAAGGGCAAACACCCTTCTACTTCAGGTACTTGATTGTTGTGGAGCTAGGGAGCATGGGCCAAGCCGAGGCTTGCGATACTATTGGAGTTTATTTGTTTTCTTTTTACTTTGGTTTAGTACTGTATTCCAACATTGTGACTTGTTTGGCTTCTTTCCTAGACATGTGTATCATGCTTCGTTTATATATGTGCTCCAGTTATTTATTTCTTTCAGTCTTCCGTTGTATACTGTTGTATGGTATTATTATTACTTCCGTTATTGTTATCTATTTATTTCCACTGCGTTACTCTGCCAATAAGGGCATAGTTTCCCCACTATCACATCCAAGACCCTCGTTGCTAGTCGACAACCTTTGACATTTGAGAAAATGCACTTGAGGCCATGTGACCAACCAGTTACAAGGCACCTCTGGGTGGCTTCTGGAACCAGGAAGTTACACAAGGCTTCTCACCCACCTGAGGCCTTCGCCAGGGAGATCCCCTCTCCCCCTTTCTCTTCATCTTAGTGGCTGGTGTTTTTTCTAACCTCCTTTCGTTGGTAGCTTCCTCTAAGTTAATTCACGGGGAAAAGGTTTGTCAGATCAGCCCATCTATTTCGCATATTTTCTTTACGGATGACTATCTTTTATTTTCAAGGGCTACAAATGAGGAATGTCGTGCTATCTGCAATGTGATTCAACTTTATGAGAGGACATCTGGACAAGTAATCAATCAAGGAAAATCAGAAATTTCTTTCAGTGTTGGGTCCCACCGACCAAGAGAGCGGAGCTTTGTCTCACTATAGGCATTCAAATGGTTGATAATCATAACAAATACCTCGAACTACCCATGATTGTCGGCCAATCAAAAAAAAAAGAAATTTTCTCATCCACAGTGGATCGAATCGAGAAAAAAATCCAAGGCTGGACTCCGAAAAAAATTTCTAAAGAGGGTAAGGAAACTCTCATCAAGGCAGCTCATCAATCTATCCCCAACTATATCATGTCTCTATTCAAGCTTCCTGGTGTGATTATTGATCAAATACACTCCCACATCACCAAATTATGGTGGAGTCATAATAATGGAAGGAATAAAATTCATTAGATTGCTTGGAAATCTCTTGGTGCCCCTAAAACAGGCGGTGGAATGAGTTTTTGGGACCTCCGTCTTTTTAATGATGCCCTTCTGTCCAAACAGGGGTGGCGTCTCATGATTCACCTTTCTTCTCTCTGTGCGCGGATCCTTCGTGCAAAATATTTTCCCCACTCAGATTTCTAGAACTCCTCTCCTGGCCCCCATCCCAGCTTTCTATGAAGAAATATTTGGAGAGCACAAAAATTACTTGATAAGGGTTTGGGTTGGAGGATTGGGGATGGATTGAAAGTCAACATTTGGAATGATCTCTGGTTAATTGATAAAGATAGCATGTTGGCTAGTTCCCCAGCTGTTCCGAGATTTGATAATGCCACTGCTCGCTGCCTCTTTGATGACTCTAGGAGTGGTTGGTGTTTTGAAAAAATTAATTCACGATTCAACAAAAGGGACAAAAGAATTATTCTTAGCATCCCCTGTGTGATGGATGTGGGACATGACTGTCTTTATTGGTGTAATGACATTTCCGGATCCTATACGGTGAAATCAGGTTACCGGCTCGCTCTTGATACTCAATTTTAGGAAAGGGAGGGACTTTGGAAAACACTCTGGCATCTGAAGGTCCCCCTGAAAATCCACTATTTCAGGTGGCATGTGTGCACCGGTATTCTTCCCACTCGAGACTTCCTCTCTTTTCACCATGTTACGAACGAAAAGCAATGCCCCCTTTGTTTGGGTATCCTGGAATCTTCTATGCATGCTATCATCCAGTGCCCTGGGGTGGAGGAGATATGGAAATCTTGGGGATATTCTACAAAACTTTTTCTGGATACGACGTTGGGCCTCCCATCACTGCTGATGATGTGGTCTTCTTCATTCACTGCTGATAAAGTTGCTTCATTGTGCGTCGTGGCTTGGATCATATGGATTTGATGAAATGACTTCATCTTTAACCACACTTCAAAGCCTTCTAGATTCTGGATTGAACAAGCAACCTCCTGGATTGAGGGGTGGAATTGGGACCCTGATTAGAATGAGATCTTTGGAACTCACACAGTTGTTACAAGATGGTGTCCCCCAGAAGGAATCTTTAAGATCAATGTTGATGCGTTTCTCTCCAAGGATGAAATTGTTGGAATTGGATTGATAGTCTGGAACCACTGAGGCCAAGTCATTACTGCTAAACAAGAGTCTTACCATACTCTTTGGGATCCCGTTGTTGCTGAGGCCTATACTATCCTTGCTGGGTTGACTTTTGCTAAAGATTTTGGATGGGATGTTATTCACATTGAATCAGATTGTCTCACGATCATCAAAGCTATCAGGTTTGATGATGGTGGCCTCTAATCTTTTGTCTTCCTCATCAGAAAGATCTAGTCACTCAGTCAAAGCTTCAAAGCCCGCTCTTTCTCCTTCATCAAATGGGAAGGAAATGAAGCAACCCA
The DNA here is from genome assembly GCA_963277665.1 of Viscum album. Taxonomy (NCBI): domain Eukaryota; kingdom Viridiplantae; phylum Streptophyta; class Magnoliopsida; order Santalales; family Viscaceae; genus Viscum; species Viscum album. Next base: position 1,143,298,121 of record OY728139.1, on the reverse strand, counting down.
TCATTTAGCTTCTTTTGGTCTTTCTGGCATGAACCATCTCTGGCTCGATCATTTCCCTTTGTGGGTGCATGACTTTGTAACTGAAGATCTCTGAGATTAATATATCATCTTTCCTTGTCAAAAAAATAAAGGACAAATCAAATATGAATGTCCAAAGTTGAAAAATGATAAAGATGGAAAGAAGGACAAAGATAAGAATAAGAAGATGTCTTTTACTTCCGGTTGGAGTTACATTGAAGATTATGACTCAAGTGAATAATCTATAAGTGAAAAGGAAATGGGTAATCCTGCATTAATGGCCAAGGTTAATAATGTTGGTGGTTGTTGTGAATCATGTAAGGGTTATTCTATCCCAAAATGATGAATAATACATGATATGGGGGTGAATTGTGTCTTTTCAAAAACACTAGATAAGTTTAAAAAACCCCTTGAACTTGACAATGAAACTGTCATCCTCTCTTTAAACCGAGTATGCAGTGAAAAATAAAAGAAGAGTACACAATAGTTTTTATAGAAGCTTAGGGGAACAAAGATCCTATGGTGAGCCAAGCCTTTTAAAAATATTATTACATGATTTTTAAACATAAATATCAAAAATTATAATCCCAAAGATTGTGAGATCCAGTGTCTTTGGAATATTAGGTTTGTATTACATCACATGAAACTTAAAACATGGAATCCCAACTCTATAAATAGATGGTTATGTCTATTGTATAGAGTATCCAAAAAATTGATAATAGATAATTTTTGTGCATAATGAATTCTCTCTCAACTCCTTCTCTCCCCCTCTCAAGAACAAGAAGCACAAGAGATATTTTTTTAAAGACTGAAGAACGAGTGATCAAGAACAAACAACATAAGACATTCAACTCACTGTGCTAGCACCCAAAGATCGAGTGATGTTTCTCAAAGATCACAGGAGCATGTGTGGATCACCACTAGAGGGATTCAATCCTCGGATCCTCACAACGCAATGAAGGTAATCCGAAAGGGTCTTTTAGAACGATCAATATTCACCAACAAAAAAAGTTTCTAAGTCGAGGTATTTATTTATTCCAATATTAAATAAATTAATTATAAATTTGATGTGAAAGATCCTTGCTATTGGTTTTGGGCAATGATTATTAAAAGAAAATTTAATATACCACCCACCAATGCATGCTTCCACATCACCCATAACCAACAAGTGGTATCATATCAATCACGTTTAAATTTATAATTATCTATTTGATTGTTGATATATGCACAATTATGGTTATATTTTCATTTCATATTATTCATTATTTAATTCGATTTGAATTAACATGTTATTGACATATTCATCATGTTTTTTTAGAGTTTAATTTTCTTAAAATTTTAAAAAACAGATGATGAATGATCAGAGATTCCATCGAGAAGTGCCAGATCTTTGGCCGATAAAACTGGGTTACATGAGGTTTAGCTAGAGAACACGTTGTGTACTCGTGCACATTGTACATGTTGTGTATTCTGTCCAAGTTAACATGCCGAAGTCCCAAATGTTTGACTTAGATATGACAATTGAGGTACGCGGTGTGTAGCTAGATTGTACACGCCGTGTAGCCTCCCATTAAACGACATGATTGAAAATTACATTAAATTGAAAATTCCAACATTGAAACATTATTTTATTGATTGAAACACCAATGTGTGTTTAACAATTTAATAATGGTTTTAAAGAATATTAAATTCTCAATTAATCTATTGTAATTAATATGTAATTATTGGTTTTGTCGTTTATTTTCTATGAATGCAATAAATGATGGGTATCTCCAATTAAGTGTGGATGATTATTAAGATGAAAGAGAATTAATTAATTAATTAATGCAAATGTGTTCATCTTAAACAATAAATAAAGAATAAATAAATGAATGCTATCCAGTTAATTTTGTGTATTCATTACATATATGATCGTCCATGAGCTTGAACAAGTCATGTGTATGCATTGGACGTTTTAATTTAATTTATTGCATGAGTTTGCAATTATTTATTATTAAATTAAATATGATGGTTTGTGTGTCATCCCTCCCTACATTATTATATAGGACTTGCATGTCCAAGGATATTTATGTAATCCCCTTTTAACCAATCACTTGGCTCCCCTCACTTGTATGTGAGTCATAAATACATGTAATTAATGGAGTATCTCAAGGTGCATGAAGACAGTTTAAGATGAAACCATTATGATGCCAACTCATGTGATATACAGGTGGACAAGTGGAATGTTGTAACTCATGTAACTCATGTCAAGACCAGAAAAATGAGTTATTTCCCCTAGGTCATAGGTTGATTTAATGTACGCTCATTAAATCAACCATTAAATAAAGCTCATGAATAGATCATTTAATCATTTATTTATTTCTATCTATGAAATTATTTATTTTATGGATGTAAGGTTGTGGTCACATAAATAAATGAATTAATGTGCAATGATGGAATTTAAATAAATTTATTATGCATAAATGTTTTATCCAGCATGGTTAATTAATTAATTAACATCCAATTAGTATTAACAAGACTTGTAAAGGATAAAATAAGATAAAATTTATGCATAATAAATTGAATACATGAATTATGCATAAATGCTTTATCCAACATGTTTAATTAATTAAGTAACATCCACTTAATATTAACAAGACATGTAAAACATACAATAAGATAAAATATATGCATAATTAATTAAAATCCCTCAACCTAATATTAAGTCAAATTGAGCCTTCTATTACTTGATTAGGAACACAACTCAATAGAACTAAGTGTTTGACCAACCCTTGTTGGGACACTTACTTTTATAAGGGGAGTTCTTATGAATATTTTGGGTTGACTTAACCATTTTACATCAATAGGAGTATCCCTTGATATACTTGGTGTAATTTGGAGGCAAGTGTTGAGAAAATCCAAGTCATGATTTCAGGATAGGGGAGTCCACTCAATGGATCAAAGAGCTACAAGCTTGTAGTTAGAAAAAAACCCGTCTACCTAAATACCTTTAAGTATCTTGAACAACCCTTTTTGGGGTTATGCAAAGGGGAATATAGATCCTTTCCACTAGAATTTTTAAGTGACTAGACATTATGAGTTCAATGGTGAGGGCTATTGAGACTTGATAAAATAGTGGTAGATTTAATAAAATCAATTAATTTATTGTATCTCACCCAATTTGTAATCAAGAAAAAGTAATAATAATACGCTCTTTTAATTATAGAATAAAATGGAAAGCTCATCATCCACATTATCCCAACGATCAATATTGGATAAAGATAATCTCCTAACTGAAAGTAACTTTCAGGAGTGGTTTGTATGCCTTTGGGTTTTCCACACCATGAACAAAAATCTTACGTGCTAGAATCCTTAATGCCCGACCTGCCTACTAAAGAGGTGAGTGATAAAGAATTCCTTATTTGTGAAAAATATTTGAGCAATGTGATTGACATTCAATGTTTGATGCTTTCATCAATGTCTAGTTAACTCATGAAGTCTCATGAAAACATGGATGCATATAGCATGATTGAGAAGCTATGTGGTATTTACCAGGAGAGAGATGGATAAGAGAAGTTTGAGATTTCCAAGGCACTCTTTTAGAGCAATCTTGGTGAGGGTGCCCCAGCTAGGCCTCATGTAGTCAAGCTCATTGGCTACATTGAGTGCCTAGAGGTTCTGGGGTTTAAACTTCCTGAAGAACTGGGCACCGATATCATTCTAGCATCACTCCCTCAGAGCTCCTCCAGCTTTGTTGTGAATTTTATATAAACAACATTGATAAGTCTCTTCCAGATATTCTCAATCTTCTTTATCAAGTAGATAATGATACAAAACATGAAAATACTTTCATACTTATGGTGAACAAATGGAAAGGGAAAGCAAAGATTTTTAAGCACAATGATTTTTCACGCCCTTCCAAGAAGAGGAAGGTTAAGGGGTAAGAAAGGGAACATGATGTTGTCTGTTTCATATGTGGAAAGAAGGTCCATTGGGATAAAAATTTCACCCAACCAAAGAAGCAAGGGAAAGTTTCAGGTGTGTTTATTATAGAGTGTAATTTACCTGTTTTTACAAATTGGGTATTAGATACAACTTGTGGTGTTCACATATGTATTCAAATACATGAACTAAGTATATTCAGAAAGATTAACCGAGTGGAGGTAGATCTATGAGCAAACAACAGAGCTAAAATTTCTATTGTAGCTATCATGGATTACCACCTCACATTGCTAACCAAAATGATCATGGTTTTGAAAGGTTATTATTATGTGTCATTTATTACCAAAAACACTATATATGTATCCAAACTTGATACAGATAGATTTTTTTTCAAATTTGGAAATAATGTCACTTATTTTATAAAAATATATTTTTTCATAGTAATACATGTTTAAATAATAGTTCTTATGTGTTGGATTACACAAACCAAGTAATGAAAATCGATAATGAAGTTAATTCACATGACTCATACCACACCCAACTCTGGTATCACTGGCTAGGTCATGTAAATGAAAATAACTTGACTAAATTACATCAAGATGGATATTTATATTCTTTTAAACTAAATCCACTTGGTGTATGTCACACATGTTTACAAGGAAAAATGACCAAAGATTCATTTAGTGGGAAACAAAAAAGGGCTAAAGAGTTTATTGAATTAGTTCATATCGATGTGTGTGGATCATTTCTTATTGAATCAAGGGGTGGGTACTCATACTTTATAACTTTTAATGGTGATTTTAGTAGATATGGATATGTCTACTTGATGAGATATAATTTAGATTATTTTGATAAAGTCAAGGAATATAAGAACGAAGTTGAGAACCATCTTGGTAAGAAGATTATGACACTATACCCAGACTATGGTGGGGAATATCTTAATCAAGACTTCCTTGATTACTAACACGAGTTTGAGATCTTATCCCAAATCACTCCTCTTTATACGTATTATTGGAATGGCATAAGCAAAAGGAGGAACCATACCTTGTTAGACATGGTGAGATCAATGACGATTCATACAAGTCTTCCATTATCTTTTTAGGGATACATGTTACAAACAACAACACATATACTGAACCAAGTACCAACTAAATTGATAAATGATATTCCATATAGATTTTGGAGTGGAAGAAAAACCATGTTATCAAATTTACATGTGTGGGGAAGTGAAGCGTTTATTAAGGCCTCTTCAGGTAAAAAACTTGCACCCTGAGGCACAAAGTGTACCTTTATAGGATGCCATAAGAAAACAGGGAAATATTACCTATACAACCCCCTTAGATAAAAAGGATATACTGTCAAGACACACCATATTATTTGAGAGGGAACACATCTCTAAAAGAGATAGTGGGAGAGAGATAGACTTCAATGAAGTTGAGGCTCAAGGTACTCAAGAGTTGGTATATGAACAAATTCCACAAAGCCCCATGGAAGATGAAACTATTTTGGAGACACAAGTACTATATAGGAGTACAAGAGAGATTAGAGAACCAAAATGTTATGGTTTTCTAGCCACTGAGGATTGTGACTCATTATTAGTTGATAATAATGATCCTCTAACCTACAAGGAAGCAGTAAGTATCATAGATGTTGCCAAGTGGCAAGAAGCCATGAATTCTGAAATATATTCCATGTACCAAAACCAAGTTTGGATTTTGGTAGATCCTCTATTATATGTAAAGACCATTGGTTGCAAATGTGTATTCAAGAAGAAATTGTACATGGAAGGACACGTCAATACCTATAAGGCATGACTTGTTGCAAAAGGGTTTAAACAATGTCAAGGCATTAACTAAGATGAATCCTTTTCACCAGTTTCAATGTTGAAATCCATTAGAATTATACTTACCATTATGGCTTACCATGACTATGAGATTTGGAAAATGGATTTCAAAACAACCTTCCTTAACGGGAACCTTCAGGAAGATACTACATGACAAAACCCAAAGGTTTTGTGACTCCAAATGATGCTAATAAGATATGCAAATTAAAAAAAAATCCATTTATGGATTAAAGCAAGCATCTTGGTCATGGAACATTCATTTTGATGAATAGATAACGAAATTTTGTTTCATATAGAATTAGTGTGAGCCTTGTGTCTAAAAACGGTTTAGTAAGAGTGAAATCATGTTCTTAATAGTATATGTTGATGACATATTACTCATAAGAAATGAAATACCAGTCTTATAGTTTGTTAAGTCATGATTGAATAAATGGTTCTCTATAAAGGAATTAGGTGAAGAAACATATATTATTGAGATCAAGATCTATCATGATAAATCCAAGAGACTTCTTGACCTAAGTCAAAGTACATACATTGAAAACATACTAAAGAGATTTAGTATGGAACAATCTAAGAGGGGATTGTTGCCAACATCACATAACATTCATCTTTCTAGGAAAATGTTTTCTCAGACACATGAGAAAATAAATAAAATAGAAAAGATTCTATACACATCAGTTATTGGTCCAGTCATGTATGTCATGATATGTACTGGGCTAGATTTTGCCTACGCATTAAGTTTGGTGGGAAGATATCAAGCCAGTCCAGGTGACTATCATTGGATAGCATTCAAGACCATCCTTAAGAATCTAAGGCAAACTAATGATATGTTCCTAGTATATGGAGGATATGAGGAACTGGTCATCACAGGATATGCATATGCTAGGTTCTAAACTAATTAAGATGACACGAAGTCATAACCGAGATACATATTCACTTTTAATGGAGGTGTTGTGAGATGAAAGAGCTCAAAGCAGGTTGTGGTCACAAATTCTACAACAGAGTTCGAGTATATTGTGGCTTATGAGGAAGCTAAGGAAGCATTATGGATGTGAAACTTCATCTAAGAGTTTTATGTGTTACCTAGTGGTAAAATCCCATCACACTCTGTTGTGATAATACTGCAGTGGTGACTCTCTCAAAAGAGATAAGGTCATATCAACAGATGAAGCACATACTTCAGAAGTACCATCTCTTAAGGGATTTTTGTCAGAGAGGTGAGGTTGCAGTGAACATTATTTCTATGGAAGAAAACTTGGCAGACCCCTTGACTAAATCCTTGAATCTGTAGATACATGATTATCATGTAAAGTCTAGCGGACTAAAAGTCATAGACAGTTAAATCTAGTCCAAGTGGGAGTTTGTTAGAGTTGGTGTCCTAGGACCAACTAATTGTACTTTGATTACATATATATTCTATGTATTGAATATTAATTTAACATCTTATTACACATTGTTCATTGTTTCTGCATGACTTTAATATAATAATGTCCTAGAGTATTTGTCACATTGATAAGGTTATAGCAGTTCCCTGCTATGATGAGAACCTTGAAGTGCTATGACAATATTCTTAATATAGTTATGCAGTTGGATAAAGTACTATAATGGGACACATATTATTTAGACTATCAGGTGTAAGTTATCATAAGCAGATGAGACTTTTTTCTCATGAAGTTCACACTTGGTAATCTCCAAGACGGGATATTATGAGAACATACCCACTAGTAGGAATTTCACTTGTTTTTGTGTCATCAGATATTCTTATATGTGAGCATGTGTTACAATCCTTAGACTTTAATATTATCATTAATGTATGTCATGACTTGCACAATTAGATTTACTAACCAAAATCGCCATTCCATATGTTGGCGGGAAGTAGGGTGCATTGGGTGCATTACGATTGACATGTCATTAATGAATAAGTCAAGGAAGGATTTGTCCCTTATATTTTTATAGAAGCTGACATCTCTAACCTTTTATTAGAATAAAACTGTCTCATTAAATTCCATGACCATGGTTTAATGACGTGTTTATTTTAGATAGTCAAAGAAATACGTATCAAGTAAATAGGTTGATGACACCATCATAAAACTTACTTGATGATATATTGTGACAAAAATATTATATTATAAAGTGAATGTTCGTATATGGTTGTCAATGTTACAATAGTAAGTTCTTTCTCTTGGATACCTTAACCCATTGATAGACAATAATCTTGAACTTTAGGAAAGACCACCTGATTCCAATGAGAAAGAATCCTAGAGGGTCACACACTAAGTGTTTATATGATCTTGATTAAATTCTATTTGAGTTTAATTAATGGAATAAATATTATTCTCAAGTATGAAGAATAATTTAATTCAAGTTACATTGATCGCATAAATTAAATAAATATTTATTCACTAATATGTGAATACAAATATATATATTTATTTTATTGAATATTTAATAAATATTTATTCGTTGGCATGTGAATGAAATATTTATTTATGAATAAAATTTTTATTTATGAGTTTAATAAATGCAAGAGGAGTTTGAACAGACCATGACCGTGTCTGATGACAAATATTAATTAACAAGCCTGTTAAATAATATTTTTTATTGCACAAGTTAGCATGCACCAAATAATAATAATAATAATAATATTATTATTATGTTTCATGAGGTTTATTAAAGGTAATAAATGTTATTTAATGTCCTATATGTAATTAAATAATATTTTAACCTAAATCCTAACTCTATAAATAGACGACTATGTCTATTGTGTAGAGTATCCAAAAATTGAGAATAGAGAATTTTTGTGCACAATGAATTATCTCTCAACTCCTTCTCTTTCCCTCTCAAGAATGATAAGTGCAATAGAGATTTATTCAATACCAAAAAATGAATGATCATGAACAAACAACGCAAGACATTCAACTCACCATGCTAGAATCCAGAGATTAAGTGATGTTGCTCGAAGATCATATGAGCACATGTGGATCACAATAGAGGGATTATATGCTTGGATCCTTATAACACAATATAGGTAATACTAAAGGGTCTTTTTAGATGATCAACATTCACTAATTAAGAAATTTCTTAAGCCCATGTATTTATTTCTTCAAATATTAAATAAATCAATTATAAATTTGACGTATAAGATCCTCGCTATTGGTTTCAGGTAATGATTATTAAAATAAATTTTAATATACCACCCACAATCACATGCTTATATAGTGACCAAAACCAATGCACACACCATCCATGTGATGTGGTAATAATAAAATTAAAAAAAATGAATCACATCACTCTGTGACGTGGTAGTCTGCTGTACATACGAACGACGTTACCATTTTCAATGGATGGTAAGGTAAGAAAGTATATAGTATATTAATTTTATATAATGTTTAATATTTCATGATTATCATAAACATTAAATTAATACTTATTACCTTTCATGTAAACTATAAGTGAAAAACAAATCACATTGCTTCATGAGGCGGTAGTCCACTGTACACACGAGCGACATTATCATATTCTATATGGAATTGAAGTTAATAAGGTATATGTGATATTATAATTATAGAGGTATAAATATATCATAAATATAATATATAAACATTAAATATATCATTATATCCATCCATGAGAAGTGGTAATAGAAAACAAATTACGTCGGTTCGTGAGGCGGTATTCCGCCACCAAACACATGATCAACGATTTCATTTCCCATTTTAGGGAGGAGGAGATGGTTTAAAGTCATGAAATTAACTTAAAAACATCTTAGTATATGTAAGATATTTTTATTATTATATAAACATGCTTTAATAATATTTTAATGAGGTGTAATAAGAAATAAAATAAAATGTTCGGTTAATGACGTTACCTCCTCTTCAGACAACTTCTTTTGGTTTACACCAAAAAGCCTTCCTAGGTTAGATTTATGACCAAAAAAAGGCTTCTAGGATGATGGGATGGAAGTAGATAAGTGATTTGGGTAGGTCTTGGATAAACCAATGATATTTGTAAGTGTGAAAAGTAGATTAGAGGGGGGAACCATTTATAAGTGGGGGAGAGAACACACTTGAAATTTTTGAAAAGAAAGAATTCTATCCATGTTTTTATCATGAAAAAAGGATAAAAAATGAATAATTTTCAAACCTTAGAAGATATAAAGTTTAAATATTACCATAAAATATGAATTATAAAAGTTTTGGATAATTTTTAACCCTTTTATTTTTAGTTTAACCCCCGGTAAACCCGTTTTTACCTTAACCGTGGTAAATAATTTTTACTGTTTTCACTATTAATTATGGTAAAAAATTAAGTTGACCTTATTAGATAATATAAATTATGTTGATTTAAAATATTGAATAAATTTTTCCAAATTCAACTCATGTAATTTTCAGAATTTAATTTAAAATTAAATCCGTAGGTGTGTCGAAAAAACGTTTTTCCAAATGAAAAACTTTCAAATGTTGAAAAAGTTTTTATATCAAAATTTAATATAAAATTGAATCAAATTACATAATTTTAATTAATTAATATATAATTTAACTAATTTTACTTTTAAACCACATTAAAATAAAATGGGTCTTGTAAATTCTTTAAATGAAAAAGTTGTTTTTAATAAAAATCAGTATTTTTCACTATTCATCAAACAATGAAACTTTTCAAAAAAATTAAAAAAATTCACCATAAGATAATTTTTATATGATAATTTAAAAAATTAATTTCATTTTTTAAAATATATTTTCTAAAATTAGTAAAAATTAATTTTAAATTATGTGATAAAGCACGACTAAACCGTCTTTTAAAAAATATTGTTTTTCAAAAAACATCTATTTTTCTTTCAAATGGTTCTTATTTTATTTCTAATTAGTAGATAACCATTGAATTTATTTATATATATATATAAACCATATTATTTTCATAATTTATTTAGTCCTATTTATACCCGCCAACTTAATGGCTAAGTTATAATGGCTGTGTTTAAATAATAATATTTTAATATAGTATTGTGTTTCATTTAAACTTGGTGTTGTGTGCATCGTAAACTATCAAAGAGATTGAATTTATTTTAAAATAAATATATCATAAAATCTCAAGGTGTTACATTCTTCTTCCCTTAAATAATTTCACCCTTAAAATTTCATATTACATACTAAGGTGAAAACAATTGAGGGTACTTCTACTTCATCGCATCTTCCAGTTCCTAAGTTGCTTCCTAAAACTTGTAGTTTTTATACAACACTTTTATCAGGTGAATTGTATTGTTTTTCAGAACTCTGTCTCTAGGATCCAAGATCTCACCAGCTGCTCCTCGTATGAAAGTCAACGATACCACCTCTGGATTTAGTACATGCGAGGGGTCTGGTATGTACTTCCTCAAGAGGAATGCATGGAACACATCATGTACTTGAGATAGGTTAGGTGGGAGTTCTAGTTAGTAGGTCACAATTCTGATGTGATTAAGGATCTCAAAGGGTTTTATGTATCTACGACTAAGCTTTCTCTTTTTCCCAAACCTCATTACTTTCTTCCATGGTGAAATACGAAGAAACACCTTATCTCCGACCTCAAACTCCAGGTCTGGTAAATGGTTGTATGTATAGATTTTATTTTTAATTTTCATGGATTTCATGTGACATGTAATGGTTTATACCTTCTTTGTTATCTCTTGGGAAACATCATGTCCCATCATCTTCTCTCCAACTTCATCTCAACATGTTAGAGTCTGAAACCACTTCCCATATAGAGCCTCATAAGGTGCCATTTAAATTCTACAATGGAAATTGTTGTTATATGAGAACTCTAGTAGGGGGAGTTATTGATCCCAATATCCTTTTAAATCCATTGAGTAAGACCTCAACATATACTCTAAAGTTTGGGTGGTTCTTTTAGACTGACCATCCATATGAGGGTGATAAGAAGTATTGAAACTTAGTTTTGTATCCAATGATTATTGAAGGATTCTCCAGAACCTTGAGGTGAACCTTAGATCTATACCATATACAATATAGAGTGGTACTCCATGAAATCTAACCACTTCCCTTATGTATATCATAGCAAGTTGGTTAAGAGATAAATCTTCCATGATAATAATGAAATGTGATGATTTTATATGGTGACCGACTACCACCCAAATGACATTATTTCCTTTAGGTATCCTAGGGAGTCCTATGATGAAATCGACAGTTGTGTTTTCCCATTTTCATACTAGTATGTGCAATAGATACATCATACACTTAGAATTATATCATTCATCCCTGACTTGTTGGCATACCAAGCATCGAGATACAAATTTTGCAATCTCTCTTTTCATGTTATCTCACTAGAAGTTTTGATTTAGATCTTTATACATCTTAGTGCTTCTTGAATAAATAGATAAGGACAAGTTATGCACACCATTCAAAAGCTTCCTCTCAATATTTGGTTTTGATAGGGCATATATCTAGGTTCCAAACCATATAACTGTTGGAGTTTGTGTCTTAGGACCAACTGTTTTTACTTTGATTACATGTATATTCAATGTATTGAATATTAATAAAACTTTATATTACATATTTTTCATTGTTATGCATGGAAATAATGTAATAATGTCCTAGTGTATATGTTGCATTGATAAGTTCATAGAAGTTCCCTGCTATTATGATAACCTTGAAGTGCTATGATGATATTCTTAAATAATGTTTTGTGGTTGAATAATGTACAATGACGGGACACATAGTACATAGACTGTTAGGTGCGAATACTCGTAAGCAGATGAGGCTTCTTCTCATGAAGTTCGCACTTAGAAATCTCTAAGATGGGAGATTATGAAAATAGATTCACCAGTAGGAATTCCTCATGTTTTGGTGTTATCAGATATTCCTATCTACGAGCATGTATAATAGTCTTTAGACTTTTATATTATCATTAATGCATGTCATTATTCGCACACTTAAATTTGCTGATAAAAACCATGACAAAAATTGTTCATGGCGAGGCAGGGTACCTTGTGTGAATCATGATTGACATGTAATTAATGGATAAGTCAAGGAAGGATTTGTCCCTTATAATTTTATAGAAGTTGATATCTTAGTACTTTGGAATAAAACCATCGTATTAAATTCCATATCTATGGTGTAATGATGTGTTTATTTCAAATAGTCAAAGAAAGACATATCAAGCAAATAGATTGGTGGCATATATGTGCAACCTTCTTGATGATATATTATGAAAAATGGATTATATTGTATAATGAGTGTTCATATATGATTTCCATCATTGTGTCATTAAGTTCTTTCTCTTGGGTGCCTTGGACCTATTACTAAGTAGTAATTTGGAATTTAGGCAAGCCCGCTTAATGCCAATGAGAAAAAATCCTAGAGGTCACACACTAAGTGTTACTAATGATCTCGATTAAATTATATTTGAATTTAATTAATTAAATAAATAATATTCTCAAGACCAAGAGATAATTTCATTCAAATTTTATTAATTAAAAATATTTATTTATGAATGGAATATTTAAAATAAATATCTATTTGGGTGTTCAATAAATGCTAGAGGAACTCGAATGGATTAAGACCACGTTCGGTGACAAATATTAAATAACAAGACGGTTAAATAATATTTGTTATTGCACAAGTTGGCGTAAACCACAAAATAATAATAATAATAATAATAATAATAATAATAATAATAATAATAATATGTGTCATAAGGCTTATTAATAGTTATTATATTATTTAAGGGTTGACATTCAATTAAATCATTATTTTAACCTAAAACCTAGCTCTATAAATAGATGGTTATGTCTATTGTGCAGGGTGTGAAAAAATCTATCAGTGTAATCAAAATAGATAATTGTTGCACACAATAAATTTTCTCTTGAATTCTCCTTCTCTCTCCCTCTCAATAATGAGAAACACAAGAGAGATTCATTCAAGACCTAAAGATGAGCGATCAACACAAACAACGCAAGATAATCGATTCATCATGCTAGTACCCAGATATTGATTGACATTGCTTAGAGATCAAAGGAGCATGTGTGGATCACAACTAGAGGGATTATATCCTTAAATACTCATAGAAAAATGAAGGCAATTCGAAAGGGTCTTTCTGGATGATCAACATTCACATCAATGAAAGATGTTAAGCCCAGATATTCATTTCTTTCGATATTAAATAAATTAATTATAAATTTGACATGCAAGATACTCACTCATGGTTTTAAGAAACTCTAATATTACAAGAAATTTTAATATACTACCCACCACCACACGCTTCTGCTGCGCCCAGAACTAACAAGTGGTATGAGAGCGGTCACATTTAAATTTATAATTATTTATTTGATTGTTGATCCATATGCAATCGTAGTTGAATTTTCATTTATTATTATTCATTATTTAATCTGATTTGAATTAACATTTTATCAACATATTTATCATGTCTGTTCAATGTTTCATTTTCATAAAGGTCTAAGTACAGATAAATAACGATCAGAAATTCCATTAGGAACTGCTGAATTTTGGCTAGTAATATAGGGTTACATGACATATACTTATAAGTACATGCCATGTACCCTAGTATGTTGTGCTTGTCCATCCCATGAGATACACAACATGCAACACACAATGAACATGGAGCATGATACACGGTTATTACACATGGTGTATGCAGCGTGTTGATCGGCCAACCTAAAACACAATTATAGGATTACATGGAGTGTATCAATATACATGCCCTATAGTCTACATGGGTTAGCGATGTAAACCACACAATCCGTGTGGTCATAACATACAATCAAACCGAATGATACTGAAAACCTGGAGCATTTATGATATACATAATGTGTATATGGTGTACACATTGTGTAGTTCATCAATTCTATCATCCGAGATACACACTGAGTTATCTAGAAAAACGACATTAGAGATAATAGTGTGTATAGAGAGTGAACATGTCTTGTAATCTCTCGCTCGAGAGCATGCCGAATCTCTCAGTGGGTTTCATGGGCACGTGACATTCGGATCACACGACATGTAGCTGGCCAGTACACGCCATATAATCAGTTGAGATACAGGATAAATACCCAGACAAGTATCTCAGGCACATGAAAAGTTCATACATGGTGTATAGGTGGCATGTACATGTCGTGTAGTCTGGATGAGACAACACACCGAAGCCCCATGCTTGTGACATAGATACACAACAATAGAGGTACATGACATGTAGTTGGGAAGTACACACCATGTAATATCCCAATTACCAGAATAATTAAATTATTAGATTGAAAATTTCAGCATTAAAACCTTATTAATTTTATTAACACTTTAAGTGTTTGATAATTTAATAATTTTTTTTATAGAATTTTAAATACTTAATTAATTTATTGTAATAAAACTAAAACTATTGGTTCTGCTATTTATTTTCCATTAATGCATTAATTATAGTGATTAGACACTAAAATAGGATAATATTCATTTTATATATTTTAATATTCATGTTCTTCATTATTAATAAACACCATTTTTAGTGAATTTTACAATTTAAACATTATTTCACACAATGTTTGCAATCCTTGCTTAAAGTGCACTATTACTTGGTAAGTTTTGAGACACATTGTAAATCCCAAAACAATATTTATTTGAATTTCATATTTCATTTTCATATTTCCCATTCCATTGGGAATATTTCATTCTTATGGATCACATGATGAATCACATTGTAAGACCACAAAATGGGCCTTCATGACAACAAATTCTGGGTGAAGCAAACTCGACCACAATCCAATTATCTGCATGGTGAATCCATTTAACCAATCCTATAAAGCTAAAATTTTAATTGGAGATATAGTAAATCATGAGGAACATTTAATTAAACAATTGAAAATGCTAATTCTGAGTTTTTAAGGGAGTTCCAGGTAGTACAATTTGGAGATGAAATTCTAGGCCAGATTCTGTGGCCCGGAATAACATCCCACCATTTTGATCATATCTTTGAAACCCAAAATACAATTGGGATGAAATTTTAAATTCTATTAGGGTACATCGTGATATTCATTTTATTATGCTATGGTCCACTCTAATTTGACCATTTAGAAGCTCTTTTGGACACATCTATCTGAGGTATGTAAGATGGCTCCCATTTCGGGTCAAGGGTGGAAAAGTCCACATTCCAAAAAGTTTCCACCACCCTAGTCCTACCATAATCAAGAGTGAAGACTTGGAATATTGGGGGATCAACCCAATCCTCTTGAAATGTCTATTTAAGGAAGTGGTGGTGAAGTAATTAGAGGATTCTTGGTGTTTGTTTCATTGTAATGTTATGTTGTCGCTTTGTCTTTGTAATCACATTTCTTTCTCATGTAAGTTATTTGAATCACCTTAGTTTTTAATAAAATTTCTCCATTTTATATTATTCTATTCTTCATATATCATGTTAATAATGTTGCATCAATGAGTGATTTTATTCATAAATTTTTGTGAAATTCTTCACACAACGGTGAAGTAATCACTATTTCACTATTTTCTTCTTCAATTCCACCCTCATGAGCTTACTTCCTGCTTCCATTGAGAGTATTGTAACATCTCGGACCCAGATGCCACTTGAAATGGTGCCCTGAGCCCGGTTGGTCACATGTCATCAAGTGCATCTCCCCAAACGCCAGAGGCTGTCGACTAGAAGTGTGGGCCCAGGTGAGTCAATGGGGAGACTATGCCCTCATCAGCAGAGTATCACAGCGAAAGTCAAACATACAGTAAATAACAGAAGTAAAATAACTAGTCAACTAAAAGTAAAACAAGACAGGAATACATATCAATAACCAAAAGTATCTCATATACAAAAATGATGCAGATGGTATAAGTATCTAGAAAACAACCAGAAGAGTACATGAAAATATAATACAAGTATCCCAAAAAGAACAAAAAGGTATCCCAACATCACAATATTCATCTTGGTCCTATGCTCCCCTACTCTAAATCCATTATTAACAACCTATACTTGGGCACTTTTCCTTATCATCACCTGAAACCGTATAATCTATTTGGGTTCCCATAGAGGCCCAAACAGGGTGTGAATTAAACATCCCAGTAGGAAACCACCCATGTCTATATAGTTCTAACAAAAATTCTATAAAAGTGCTAGCAAGTGTAAACAACTGGTAAGTAAGTGCATATTCCCATGGCATAAGTCTATTGTAACAAGTAAAACTGAACAACCCTCAAGGCTACCTGCAAAAGAGATCAGCTCCTAATAAGGCAACTATAATAAGTAAACAAGCAAGTCACATGACCACGTCGTACATCCATCTGTATCAAGCCATCCACAACCTCGCTGTATAGAGAGGTTAAGTAATTCACGACCACGCCGGATAGTGGAAGTAGTATCCCAAATCCACACCGTATAGTAAAGTAGCAGACCTCAAGGGCCGGATCCAAGGTGTCAGCAGACCAAGGCATCCAAGTAATTAATTCTAGACCACAAGGGGGGGGGGGATTCAAGGAGCATGTCCAAGGCATCCCATCGATTCCCATGGGCATACCTAGTGTAAACTCAGTTAGGCACTGGTTGGAGTCCTAGGAGCATGGAAATAACAAGTCCTATGCAAGCCCAAGCAAGCCGGATCCACGGGGTAGCAAGGCCCGAGGTATCCCACAGAATCAAGACCTAAGGGGTAGAGTCAACCCAAGGCATCCACTACCACATTCCAGATCCATGGAGAACAGTCCAAGGAATCTATCAAACCATTCAATCAAGCATTTAATCATTCAAATTAAACATTCATTCCAGGTGAGTATACCCACTCTTCTCAACCTGCACAAGCCATGAGTATACCCACTCACGAAACCATTTATCAAAACAAGAACATGGGACTAACCTAACATATAAACCATTTAACATTCCAAACTATCAAAATAGACAAGTCATAACATGTTATACATTAATCAAGGAGGCAGTACATCTTCTAAATAGGTTATTCAAGCTATCAAAGCATTAAAAGGCTTCCTCTAGCTAGGAAAGCATAAGAACACACTCCTTGGGTGGTTTAAACTATTCTAAACAAGTTATTTACCTTAAGGAGCACCTCTTGGGTGACCTTAAAATGAGAAATGGGTGTCAACACACATAAACGAAACCTACGGTCATCTTCACTAGGTTTGACTACAGCTATGACAATCAAATCACTCAAAAACGAGTCCTCGCCGGAAAGTCTGATGGGAGGCATATTGGATGAATGCCCAAAAAGCACAAGAAAAGATGAAATAAAGTATAAACCACCTACCTCTCCTTGGTAGTAGACATTTCATCCAGAATCAAGTCCTGATTCATCATAGTTTGGAAGAAATATGAAGAACAAATGAAGAATGGGATATTAGGGCATATGATCCTAAATACAAATAGCACATTCATTGTTATGAAGAATCAAGAATGACTAAAAAGGAATTGATTACTTACCTATATTATTCCAACATGATAGATGACACTCAAATCAGAGTTTGGACAACTTATATACTTGAAAAACTAGAATAGATGGTTTTTGGGTTCAAAAATTAAAGGAAAAACTTCTATCCATCAAAAGTTAATCTAATGCCTCTTTTATAAAAAACCCACTGGATAAGTACATGGCATGTACCTCAAGTACATAACGTAAACTATCCTTTTATTTTTTTCTAAGAAAGACTGGATACACATCGTGACTTCCAAGTATACGACGTATACTTGGCCTGCAACCAGATTTCAGTATGTTTTCCACTTTCTTTCCCATAAACAACCCAACTAGACCATGAATCAGTCTGGGATCTAAGACAAAAAAGAAATCAAACACATTAACCCAATAATAGAGATCTGTACCTCAAGTAAAACCCAAGATCTTATAATCTTCCCCCTTATAGCAATTCATCCCTAAATTTCTCTCTGAAAGGTGGTCAAGATTCGTCTAAGAACAACTCTGGACACTGAGCACGTATGTCAACCTCCCTCTCCCAAGTCTCATCCTGTAAATGGTGGTACTTCCATAACACCTACACTATATGAACTTACCATCCCTAAAGAACCTTCGTGATCCTTTCAACTATATGTATCAGATACTCCTCAAAGGAGGCATCAACCTAAAGCTCAACCTCCTCAGGCTAAAAAATGTGAGATGGGTCTGAGTGATAGTGGTGTAGCTGAGATAAATAGAAGATTTTGTGTATGGCTCGATACCTTTGAGGTAACTACAACTGATAGACAACCGACCCAACTCTCTCCAGAATCTTGAAAAACCCAACATATCTTGGTGAAAGTTTACCCTATCTACTGATCCGCCTATGTCCCAACCTCAGTGAAACATGTAAGAAAACCCAATCCTCGACCTTGAACTCTAGAGGTCACTTGCGGTGATCGACGTATGATTTTTGGTAATACTATGCAATAGCCATCCACTTCTGAATAAACTGGACTTTCTCAGAAGTCTCCTGTATGAGATGCAGTCTTAGTAAAGCTGCCTCTCCTGCCTCTAACCAGCATAGGGGAGAATGACATGACCTACTGTATAAAGCCTCGTAAGGTGCCATATGTATCGTCACTTGATAATTGTTATTGTAGGAAAAATAAACCAGGGGAACATGCCTCTCCCAAGAGCCCCCAGAATCTAAGATGCATGATCGCAACATGTCCTCTTGCACATGTATCGTATGCTCTGAATGGCTATCAGTCTGAAGGTGGTATGTTGTGATCAGAAGCACCTGTGTACCTAGCACCCATTGAAAACTCTACCAAAAATGAGATGTAAAGTGGTCTTCCCTATCTAAAACGATAGTGTGTGAGACCCCATGAAGTCGTACCACCTCTCGGATGTACAACTTTCCAAGATCATCAACACTGAAGGTCTCCTTGATCGGAAAGAAATGTGTGGCCTTTGTAATTCTGTCAATGATAACCCACACAACATTATTACCTCAAGGCAGCCTCAGAAAACTCGTCACAAAATCCATCATGGCATCATCCCATTTCCACTCCGGGATAGGTAACTAATGTAAAATCCTAGCTGGTCACTGATGTTCCACCTTCACCTACTGACAGGTGGAACACCTAGTAACAAAAACAACTACCTCTCTCTTCATTCTCAATCACCAGTACTGACGTCGCAAGTCACAGTACATCTTGGTAACCCTAAGATGCACTGACCAAGATGAAGCATGGAACTCCTATATCAACTCATCACGTATATCCACTAGAACCCAGACACATCCATGGATATGAAAGATCTCATCATTGCACACTGTACAACTAGGAGGAGGGTCCTCACCTGCCACACCTTCCCATAGAACTAGGCCTTCAGAATCCGATAGCTGCCTCATCCTAACTTTGTTTAGAAGGGTAGAGGTAACAACTAAGGATGAAAGAAAAGTATGCCCCTGTCTATCGTGCACCTCTATATGCATCTCATAGAATAACACCATAAGCTTCCACTCACTACTGGCCTGCTGCACTGCCTATATCTGAGTCCTCCTGCTCAATGCATCGGCCACTGCATTACCCTTACCAAGAGTGTAGGAAAGCTCAAAGTTAAAGGATTGTAGGTACTCCACCCACCTTTGCTACCTCAAATTAAGATCATACTGTGTAAAGATATACTTGATTCTTTTATGGTCTGTGTACACCACAAACTTCTCTCCTAGTAAATAATGCTTCCAACAGTGCAATGCATGAACAACTGTAGCAAACTTGAGATCGTGTGTAGGGTAATTCCTATCGTGAGGCCTCAGTTGTCGAGACCCGTACACCATGACTCGATCTCCTTGCATCAGCACTGCCCCCATCCCAATACCTGATGCGTCACAGTACACCATGTAGCTCTTTCCTTACTCTAGCAGTATCAGGACTGGTGCTGATGTCAGTCTCCCTTTCAGCTCCTGAAAGGCTGTCTCACAAGATTCTGACCACACAAACTTCAAACCCTTCTTATTCAAGCCAGTAAATGTCACTAATAAGTGTAATAATTATTGTATAAAACACATTTAGTAACCAGCTAGCCCCAAGAATCTTCGTATGTCAAAAAATTTCTTGAGTTATTCCCAAGAAACTACAACTCTCACCTTCTCTAGGTCCACTGACACTTCTATCTCTGAGATGATGTGACCCGGGAAGTGAATCTGATCCATCCAAAAGTGGAACTTTTCAATCTTAGCATATAACTAATTCTCTCTTAGTGTATTAAAAATGATCTCAATATGGTTGGCATGGTCATGCCGATTATGAGAATACACCAAGATATCATCCATGAAAACCACCACAAAAGAATCCAAGTAAGGATGGAACACTCGGTTCATCAATGCCATGAAAACTACTGGTACGTTTGTGAGACTGAACGACATAACCAGATACTCGTATAACCCACACCTTCTACAAAAGGTTGTACAAGGTATATATGTAGGTCGAACACACACCTGTTGATATCCTGACCTCAATTTGATCTTTGAGAATACTCGAGCTCCTCGAAGATAATCAAATAGTTCGTCTATCCGTGGTAAGGGATATCAGTTTTTAACCTTCATCTAGTTCATTTTCCAATAATTCATGCATATCCTAAGAGTTTTGTTTGCCTTTTTTACAAAAAGGACAGGTGAAAACCATGAAGAAGTACTAGGTATAATAAAACCATTCACCTCCAAGTCCTATAGCTGCCTCTTGAGCTCCTATAACTCCATCGTAGCCATCCTATAAGGAGGAATGGATACCAGCGCAACTCCTGGAACTAGATTGATGGGCAAATACACCTATCTCTCGGGAGGTAAACCAGAAAATTCACCGGGAAAGACGTCCCTAAAGTGCTCAACCACTGGAGGGAAGTTTGCCTGACCCATTCCCTGATCATCTAGAAAAAAGCTAGCAATCTGGGTTGTCATCCCACCAAGACCACGATGCTCGGGTCTAGATATGCTCACCTAGAAATCCCATTCACCCTTGTGAATAAACACTTCACCCTCTAGTGATGTGAAAGTCACCCTCTGGTGATAGCAGTCAATGTGTGCTTGATAGGTAGCAAGCCAGTCCATTATGAGAATTACATCGAACCCTGTCATCTTGAGGACATATAAACTCTAGGTGGAACCCACCAACCTAAAGTATGGTCATCACCTCCATCGCAACGTACCACTAGAGTTCTTCGTGGTGGCATGTCTCTATAATTACAAACACATGCCTCAGGAAAGAACAACATCAAATCACAAAGCTTAAAGCATAGGACATGTCAAAACCCTCCTATAAACCAAGTCAACCCACAACCTGCTCCTAAATCAAGGATTGTATAAAGAACAACCAATGAAACCCTAGAAACTATTCCTCTTTCCCACTCAAAATCCAAGTCTAGTTCAAGTCTCTATTCACCACTTCAAGTTTCCATTCCCATTTCACATTCAGTCATTCAGGAAATTCCACTGAGGGTTTATCAATTTCTGAATCCATGAGGGCCCATAACACCTCATGACCCAAAAATTGGATCCCAGTCAAACCTTACATATAAAGTTCATTTAACATTTACATTTCACCAGTGCGTCATTTACCAATTCATAAGGTCCCATACACCTTATGGATTTAAAGATGATGTCACACCTTTATCTACTGCACCCAACTAACACAATAGTAGGCACAACTATCACCTCAACTATCAAATCAACATGCAATATCTAATGTATCCTAGATGGCATGGCATAATGCATGGAATATGATTCTAACAAGTGTCTATATGATGCATGATATGACACACCCTCATCTCATCAGTTTTTAATTGAAATAGAACCCAAAATTACATCAATAGTAATAACATAAATCAAGTGTGTCACCCAACGGTGAAATCAAATCAACTATAATAGTCAAAATCCAGAAAATCAAAACTCAATTCGAGGAAATTTGGCTTTTCCATGTATGTGGGGTAACTACTCTCAGGCACAATTTTTTTTTACCAAACTCCATTTCATTTCTATCCCGGTCTAATTTCTCCAAATAGTAAGTCAAACCAGAAAAAGAAAAGCCCCTTTGATACCACTTTGTAACATCTCGGACCCGGATGCCACCCGAAATGGTACCCCAAGCTCGGTAGGTCACATGGCCTCAAGCACATCTTCCCAAATACTAGAGGCTTCCGACTAGCAGTGAGGGCCTAAGTGAGTCAGTGGGCAGACTATACCCTCATCATCAGAGTATCACAATGGAAGTCAAACATACAATAAATAAATGAAGAAAAATAACCAGTTAACTAAAAGTAAAACAAGACATGAATACATATGAATAACCAAAAGTATCTCATATTCAAAAATGATGCAGATTGTACAAGCATATATAAAACAGCTAGAATAATACATGGAAATACAATACAAGTATCCCAAAAGAACAAAAGACCAAAAAGGTATCCCGACATCCCAAGCCTCAACTTGGTTTTATGCTCCCCTGATTTAAATCCATGGTCAACAACCTATACTGGGGCACTTACCCCTATCATCACCGACAACCATATAATCTTTTTAGGTCCCCAAGGAGGCCTAAACAGGGTGTGAGATAAACATCCCAGTAGGCAACCACCCAGGTCTATACAGTTCTAACATCAATTCTACAAAAGTGATATCAAGTGTAAACAACTGGTAAGTAAGTGAATATGCCCATGGCATAAGTCTACTATAACATGTAAAACTGAACAACCCTCAAGGATACCTACAAAAGAGATTCAACTTCTAACAAGGTAACTATAACAAGTAAACAAGCAAGTCACACATCCATGCCATACATCCATCTATATCAAGCCATCCATAGCCTCGCTATATAGAGAGGTCAAGTAATCCACAACCATGCCGTATAGTGGAAGTAGCATCCTACGACCATGCCATATAGTGAATTAGCAAACCTCAAGGGCCAGATCCAAGGTTTCAGTAGACCAAGGCATCCATGTAATTAATTCTAGACCATGGAGGGCCGGATCCAAGGAGCATTTCCAAGGAATCCCATCGAGTCCCATAGTAATCCCTGGTGGAAACTCAGTTAAGCACTGGTTGGGGTCCTAGGATCATGGAAATAACAAGTCCTATACGAGCCCAAGCAAGATGAATCCATAGGGTAGCAAGGCTCGAGGCATCCCACAGAATCAAGACCCAAGGGGCAGAGTCAACCTAAGGCATCCACTACCATGTTCCACAT
The DNA here is from genome assembly GCA_963277665.1 of Viscum album. NCBI lineage: Eukaryota > Viridiplantae > Streptophyta > Magnoliopsida > Santalales > Viscaceae > Viscum > Viscum album. The sequence goes on along the minus strand of OY728139.1, from coordinate 1,143,274,195 downwards.
CCATAGAGATAAGTCCATGGAATCTATCAAACCATTCAATCAAGCGTTCAAGCATTAAAATTAAACATTCATTCTAGGTGAGTATACCCACCCACCTCAACCTGCACAAGCCATAAGTATACCCACTCATGTAACCATTTATCAAAAAAATCATATGGACCTACCCTCCCATATAAACCATTTAACATGCCAAACCATCAAAATAGACAAGGCATAACATGTTATACATTAATCAAGGAGGCAATACATCTCCTAAATAGGATATTCAAGCTATCAAAGCATTAAAAGGCTTCCTCTAACTAGGAAATCACAAGAATGCACCACTTGGGTGGTTTAAATTGGCCTAAACAAGTTATTTCCCTTAAGTCGCACCCCTTGGGTGACCTTGAAATGAGAAATGGGTGTCAACGCACCTAAAAGGAACCTACGAGCATCCTCACTAGGTCCGACTATAGCTACGACAAGTAACTCACTCAAAAACAAGGCCTCACTGGAAAGTCTAATGGGCAGAATATCATTCGAATGCCTGAAAAACACAAGAAAATCCAAAATAAAGTATAGACCACCTACCTCGCCTCGGCAGTAAATAGATCATCCAGTATCAAGTCCTGATTCATCCGGGTTTAGAAGAAATCTGAAGAACGAACGAAGAATGAGATATTAGGGCATATGATCCTAAATACAAATAGCACAGTTGTTGTTCCGAAGAATCAAGAACGACTAAAAATAAATTGATTACTTACCTATACGATTCCAACGTGATAGACGATGCTTGAATCAGAGTTTGGATGAATTCTATACTTGAAAAACTAGAATATAGGGTTTTTTGGGTTTGAAAACAAGAGAAAAAACTTCTGTCTGTAAAAAGTCAAGCTACTACCTATTTTATAAAAAAACCACTGGACAAGTACATGATGTGTACCTCAAGTACACAATATGTACTATCTTTTTTAGCCAGACTGGATACACGTCATGACTTCCAAGTACACGACATGTACTTGAAGTACACGACGTGTAGACCAAGTACATGATGTGTACCTGGTCTGTAGTTAGATTTCAGCCTGTTTTCCACTTTTTTCCTATAAACAACCCAACCGGACCACGACCTGACCTAAGGTCTAATACAAAAAGGAAGGAAAACACATTAACCCAATAAGAGAGATCTGTACCTCAAGTAAAACCTGAGATCTTACAATATAACATCAATAGAGTGCTAACCATCTTATGGTTTGATCCAGGGTAGTAGTAATGGGATCGATTGGATGTTATTTCTCACTCTATTAATGTATAATCACTTATTTTAATTGAGAATTTTGTTTGGATATCTTAATACTTCTTCATCCATGTTGAATTTTAAGGCCACACACTTCAAGTGATAATATGAATCTTTACCTTAGTGTGATTATAAAAATGATTCTCCAAGTTTATAGGTGATTAATATTAGGGTGTTTAGGTATTAAAACAGTAAGTGATGATTTTAGTTTTAATCCATTGAATGAACCCATATAAAATTTAAGAAGTTAAAATAGTCTAAAAATGAATTCATCCAATCCACCCCAAGCTATAACCTAGGATAAACTCATTATCTCAAATTGAAATCACTTAGGTATATTAGTGTTAATTTAAATCATCTCAAATAAAATACAAGTTGGATACTTTATAGACAAAACAATACATATGATGCATGTGTCTATAGGTTTCTTCTTAAGTCTCTGAGGAATCTACAACCCAATCTACACTACAAGAGACCGCTTCAACCCTAAAAACTTTGGTAAAATTGGATGAGGAATTTTTTTTTCATCATTTATAGAGACCCAAGTAAGTAATCTCAACACTCATTCTATTCTAACCCATTTATCTTTTCTCACCTCAATTTCTATTATCTTTTATTCTTTATTTTTTCCACTTTTCTTAGCGCATGTCCGCCTATACCCATGACCAATCATGTCAACTTGTTAGGGTGGATAGTTCTGGGGTTGGGGAGTCAAGTACACCTAGGGGTATATTTCCATTAGATCTGAATATTCCTAATACTACAGATTCAAACATTGTGCCCATTCTAATGGAGGGTATTCAAAGAAACCAACTCATAAACCCAAGCATGAACCAAAATGGAAATCCAAATGAGGTAGCCCCAAACTTAGTAAATGTATTTAATCAAACCATGAATGAATATCTCACACCTTATTTAAAAAATGAACCCTATTGAATTAGATATGTTTCCCTAGGATAATCTCACTATGTCTTCAAATATTATGTCCTAAACTACCTTCCAGTCTTCAATGGGATGGAGTCAGAAATTCCATACCTTCATGTTAAGGAATTCAATGACATTGTTGAAACCATGTACCCCCACACATCAACTTGAGTTAGCTAAGATGAGGCCCTTTCCTTTATCAATGAAGTATTGAGAAAATAATTGGTTTCAAAATCTATGACCTACGTCAATCCACTCTTGAGACCAATTACAAATAGAATTTTACAAAAAATACTCCCCCCATCACAAAACAATTGCACTTAATTTTTTGAAAAAGAAGAGGAGTCATTTTATGAAATATGGGAAAGGTTAAAAGACACACTCAACATGATACCTCACCATGGATTTTCAATCCCATAATAAGTTTGAATCTTTTATGAAGGGTTGGGTCCATGAAACAAATAGTTCATCGATATGATGTGTAATGGAACCTTTAAAAACAAAGCCCCAAATGATGCTTATGAGTATCTGGAAAATATTGCTAAACAAAACCAAACACGGGGAACATCACCTTACTATGAGAAGCCACCCAAATCTAGGGTAATTCATACCCTTAGGGAAGAAGAAAGCCTTAGGAAAAAACTTTATGCACTCACTAGGAAGGTTGATGAGATCGATCTTAATAAGGCCCATAAAATACAAACTATTGACCCTATTTGCACAATTTTTGACAAACATGACCACAAGACCGAAAACTACCCAACCATCCCTTCCATAAAGGTTGTTGTTTTAGGAAGAATACCAGTGGTGGTAAATGATCTAAACTTTCAGAATCCACTTAAAAAAACACTTTCAATCCATGGTACAATGACCATCTAAGATTCTATTAGAAAGATAAACAACAACCCAATCAGCCACATAGACCAAACCCCTACCCTCCACAAAATTTTCAAACCCATAATCAGTTCTAACCATAACTAGTCCAATACCAACACCCTCCTATCCAATACCAAAAAACCATGCAAAGATCCATTCTCCTAATATAAACCAATAATAATAAGCCCCTACCTAATATGTCCCTCTCCCAATCCTTGAACAGTTCTGTAAACAAATAGAGAAAATGAACTCATAAGTCTCATCTCATAAACATGAATTGAAAACCATTAAAACTGAAAAGGAACCCATGCCTACTCAGGCTACCCCATCCCCAAACTTAATGGGAGAATCTAGTTACACACAAACCTCTCATGAAAAACTAAATGCAGTGAATGTCTTAAGAATTGAAAAATCCATTGAAAAACCTAAAAAAACCATTAAAAACCATTAAAATATTCAAAATCACATGAAAATGAGGGAGAACCACCCTCATATTCTGAAAAATACAATGAGAATGTGAAAGAACCACAACCACACCAGATAATCAAACAACCTTCTCCCTTCCCTCATCACGTGAGAGAAAAATCTAAACTAGAACTGAATAAAACTTTGAGGTAAATACTCTATCAGGTTAAGTTGAGCACCCCCCTTCTCGATGTAATCCAAAAAATTCCTATCTAATCAAAGTACCATAAATAATTTTTCACTTTTAAAAGTAAATTTTCATATAAAAACGAAGTCCTTTTGGATTCTAATGTGAGTACCACCATTAAATGGACCATTCCTCCTAAGTTGAAAGATCCAAGATGTCCATACATCAACATTAATTTAGGAGGGAACAAAGTTTTCAAAGCCCTTTGTGACCAATGAGGTAGTGTAAACCTCATTACATCTACCATGTATTGTTAGTTGGAGATCATAGAGCTCTAACCCACATTTTTCACTCTTTAACTTATTGATTGTAGTGTTCAAGTTCTTAAGGGAATATTAAAGGATGTTTTGGTGAAAGCTGAAAATTTCATTTACCCTGTTTACTTCATTATCCTTTACAATCACCCAAGATTAGGTCCTAGGGAGAAAACCCCCATCATCATTGGTCATCCCTTCTTATCAAAAATCAACTCAGTCTTCTGTGTTAGGAATGGAAACATGATAATAACCTTCAGAAACATGCACCTCAATCTAAAAATTTATAATTAAAACTCTAAAATTAGGGATGATGAAGAGATCCATGAGGTCAATTGGATAGGTATTGTTGATAGTGAATCGAAGAAAAATCAAGTAATTATTTAAGGATGTCTAAGTCAAGATGAGATTGATTTCCTTTGTTCATATAAGGGAAATTTGTCTCATTAGCTTTAATCTATTTCAGACGACTACTTTGATGATTTTTTAGGATCACAAATCAATGGTACCATTTCAAAAATAAAAAACATCGAGTCCATACCCATTTCTGACATTGATATGACCAATTTGGTGGATGAAACTTCTATTCAAAGGGAACTAATTCTACCAAGAAATTTGGAAAAAGAAATTAAGTTAGATGAAAAGTCCATCCTTCTTTTGAAAGTGTTAAACAACATGATCTTGAATTTAAGGTCCCAATTTCATCACTCAAGTATGCATTCTTAGGGGAAAATTGAACCTTAAATGTTTTCATTTCTTCTTCTATTGATTCCAATCAAGAGAGGATGATTCTTGATGTATTTGGAAAGTATAAAAAGAAATTGGATATACCCTTTTTGATATTACTAGGATTATCCCACTCAGTGTAACTCATTGGATTATTTTAGAATATAACTTCAAACCATGTCGTTAACCTCATTGGAAACTCAATCCTAATATTATGGAAGTGGTAAGGAAATAAATTTTAATTTTTTTGAAAGCAGGTATCATTTACCCCATTGATGAGATTGAGTGGGTAAGCCTAATTCAAGTTGTTCCAAAGAAGGTTGTAATCAATATGATTACCAATGAAGATGAAGATACTTTCCCTATAAGGGTGAGTAGTGTATGGAGAGTGTTCATTGACTATAGGAAGTTAAACTCATGTACTAAGAAAGACCATTTACCTTTTCCCTTCATTGATCATGTCCTCGAGTGAGTGGCGGGTCATCAGTTCTACTATTCCCTAGATGAATTCTTAGGGTATAATAAAATTGAGTTCTCCTTAGAATATCAAGGAAAAAAAACCTTCACCTATCCATTCGACATTTTTTCCTTCAAGATCATACCCTTTGGGTTATGTAATACCCATGGTACCTTCCAGCGGTGCATGATGGGAATCTTCTCTGACATGGTGGTGGATTATTTAGATGTTTTTATGAACAACTTCTCTGTATTCTGGGATACATTTAAGGGATTAATCTTAAATGTTTAAAGGGTTTTGTCTATATGGGAGGATAATAATCTCACCTTAAACTGGTAAAAATTCCATTTCAAGGTAAAGTAAGGACTAGTTCTAGGCCATATGGTCTCTAGTAGAGAGATTTAAGTTGATAAATCTATGGTTGATATCATTTTTTACCTTCCCTCTCCAAAAAATATCAAGGAAGTGAGTTCCTTCTTAGGACATGTTGGTTTCTATAGAAGGTTCATTAGTAATTTCAACTCCATTTTTTGAACACTTTGTTTTATACTAGTGAAAGATGGTCAATTTTTATGGACATAAAGTTATGAGGAATCATTCTCAACACTCAAGTAATCTCTTATCTCTATAAATATCATGCAATCTCTAAATTGGAAACTTCTATTAGAACTCATGTGTGATGCGAGTGACTTTACTATAGGAGATGTCTTAGGAAAACATTGTGATAAAACCCCATGTGTTATTGCTTATGTACGTAAATCATTAAATGATGAACAAATAAACTACACCATGGACACCATTGACAAATATTTGTTTTCTATTGTCTTTTCCTTAGAAAAATTCAGATCCCATCTCTTAGGATCCCCCATCATTGTCTTCACAGATTATTCAGATCTAAAATATCTTTTTCAAAAACAAGATGCCAAGGCTAGATTGATAAGGTTGGTCCTTCTTATTCAAGTGTTTGATTTAACCATTAAGGATACAAAGTGTGTTGAAAATATTTTATCTGATCACCTCTCTAGTATGGAATTCAATGACAACTCACATCACCTTTTTGTGTCTGATTCATTTCCTGATGAGCACCTCTATTATGTGAGTGATTGCCCATGGTATGTTAACATAGAGAACCACTTGGTTACAGGTTCAATTAAAAAATTCCATGGGACCTAATCTAAGAGAAAATTTACTTATTATGCTAAACACTATGTGTTTGATGATCCATAACTCTTCAATTTATATCTTGATCAATTCATTAGAAGATGTGTTCCCTAGTCTGAGCAAGATTCCATTCTTAAATTCTATAATATAGAAGCATGTGAAGGAAAATTTTACATAAATAAAATCACTTAAAAGATCCTATAAAGTGTTTTATTCTAGACTATACTCAATAAATATTCATTCACATTCTTCCAAAGTTGTCATCGATGTCAACAATTATGATCTATAACCAAAAGGAATCAAATCCTCCTTACTCCCATTCTGGTCATCATTTTTTTGATCATTAGGGAATTGATTTCATGGGAACCTTTCTAAACTCTAGGGAATATTTATATATCCTATTATAAGTCAATTATGTCTCAAAATTGGTAGAGGCTATTCCCACTAAGTCTAATGACCATCAAGTCATGATTCGATTCTTAAAGGAAAACATCTTTTCTAGATTTAAAATTCCTAAGGTTATCATCAATGATCGTGAAACCCATTTATATAAAATTCTCTAATAGATACTTATGTCTAATTATGGGATTTATAACAAAGTTTACACTATCTACCATCCTCAAACCAATGGTCAAGATGAGTTGGAAATAGGGAAATTAAGAAAATTCTTGAAAAAACTGTCAATCCCTCTAGGAAAGATTGGTATGATAAACCCTTGGATTACCTTTGGGAATATTGTAATTCATTAAAATACATCCTAGGCATGTCACCATATAGGTTGGTTTAGGGAAAATATTTCCATTTACCTATTTAATTTGAACACAAGGCCTTTTTGGCAATCAAAAAAATGAACTTTGGCATTTCTTTAACTGAAAAAAAGAGGAAATTAGATCTCAATGAACTTGAGGATCTTAGGATGGAGGGTTAGGAAAATTCAATGATCAATAAATCTAGATTTAAAGCTTACCAATATAGGAATATCAAATTCAAACACTTTGAACCAGGAAAATCTGTGCTCCCGTATAGTTTCAAAATTCACCTACACCCGAGAAAGTTAACTTATATATATTTAGGTTTATACATAGTGCATCATGTGTATCCCCATGTGGTAATAGAGATTAAGGATCCCACTAGTGGTCATGTTTTCAAATTTAATGGTTATAGGTTAAAATAATTCATTAAATCACTCAATAAACAAGAAACATAGGAGGATTTAACTGGGCCAACCTATGAACCAGACAAAAGTTGATAGATTTAGGGTCTATATCATGATAACGGTATTAAACAAAGCACTTTTTGGGAGGTAACCTAGATTTCACCTGTACATTGAATCATTGATTAGAGTTCCAAAATAAACTGGTATGTTTTTTATCCTTTCCTTTTGTATTTATTTATTTTTATTTAAGGGAACGTCAAGGGGTTTTCATTGTTTTCTAATTGTGTTGGTGTGTAAGATTTAGGGGGTTCTGAGGTTGATTTATTAATAAGAAAATCATTTTTCTTACAAGAGTTCACACACAATCTTCCATCATTAATGAGAAGTCTCCAAGTGACATGGATATCAAAGGAGTTATCAAGAGCATCATGAACTTCAACTTCAACCACCAGGTGATTTTTTTCCCATGTTTCTTATTTAAATTTACATTAAAAACTCATATTCTTTACCTCTAACCCCTTCTGAATTTCATTTTCTTTAAAAATTGGGGATAATGTTATTTTAAGTTGGGGGGTGAAGATAATGAAAAAATAATTTTTCATGTCAAATAAAATTTTGTGTGCATAAATAGAAGGAAAAAATTCTTTAACCTTGAACATGAAAATACACATTGCAAACTTTAAAACAAAATATCAAATAATTTTTCATTCCTTAATTCCCATTTTAAGTTAATGAGCATATATATTAGAAAGCGTGTATGTCTAATGTGATTTTTCACCATTTACATTTCCATCCATTTAATAAAAAAATTCACAATGCACGCCCTTTATATTGTGGGGTATAAGTTTGAGTTCTTAGGGTCCCATAATAAATAGCATAGGTTTGGTGATAGTTTTAATTTTGAAATGAGTATTAAAAAATAAAAAATAAAAAAATGTAAATAAAAAAACAACAATAAATTTGCACATAGAGAAATGAATTGACCTAATGTGTGTCTTTTAGTACTTGGTGATCGTGACTCCATAGTTTTTTGGACCATAGTTGGGAATTTTATCTCTATTATTGGTAATTTGATTTTTTTATTGAGTTAAATTGAGATGATGCCTGAGCATGTGAGATTCACTTGGTATCTTAAGGTATTTGAGCCTGGGAGTCATCAGCAAAGTCTTGCTACATGGGTTGAATTGATTGAGTTCAATTTCAATTACCATGAAAAAATTGAAAAAGTGAAAAAAATGAACACTCATCTTAATATTAAAATGTGATTCAACCCAGTGCTTCTATATTTTCCCCTTGAATAAAAATGAACCCCCATGTCTATTATGACGCATAACACATCATCATGATTAATTGAAATTGGATGAAATGTAACAATTAATTTGAATAAAGGAATGAAATTGGTCTTGGGATATTCTTATGAACCTATATTGTGTTAATTTTTTTATCGGTTTCATAATTGTTTGGTATGAGATCTTTTGGCGAGCATTGTATATTAATTTTTTTTTGGAAAAGGGAATTCAAATTTCATATTTTTGATATACATTTTTCTCGGGACTAGAAAAACTAAAGTTGGTGGGTGTGATTAGCCACTAAAAGAGGATAAATTTCATTGTATATATCTTAATATTCATATGATTCATTATTCATAAACACATTTTTTAGTTCATTTTACAATTTGAACATTATTTCACATCATGTTTACAATTCTTGATTAAAGTGAACTATTACTTGGTAAGTTTTGATACACATTTTAAATACCCCAATGATCTTAATTTGAATTTCATATTTAATTTTAATATTTACCATTCCATTGGGAATATTTCATCCTTATATAGGATATGAAGAATCACATTGGAAGACCACTAAAATGGGCCTTCATGCCAATAAATTCTGGGTGAAGCAAACTCGACCACAGTCCAATTATCTACATGTTTCAAACATTTCACAACTTCTATGAAGATAAAATTTTAAATGGAGATATATTAAATCATGAGTAATTTTTCATTAAACATTTATTAGATCTAATTATGAGTTTTGAAAGGATTTCTAAGCGACCTAATTTAAAGATGAAATTCTGGGCTAGATTTTGTGTCCCAAAATAACATCCCACCATTTTGATCGTATCTTTTAAAATAAAAATACAATTTATTTGAAATTTTATATAATTTTAGGGGACATTATGGTATTAATTTTATTCTTATATTTCCCACTCTAATTCATCCATCCAGAAGCTCGTTTGGATACATCTGTTGGAGGTATGCAAGATGGATCCCATTTTAGGTCAAGGGTGGAAAAGTCCACATTCTAAAAAGTCTTCACCACCCTAGGCCTACCATAGTCAAGTGGGGAGACTTGGAATATTAGGGTATCAACCCAAAACTATTGAAATTACTATTTAAGGCAGTGGTGGTGAAGTAATTAAAGGATGATTGGTGTTTGTTTTATTATAATGTTATGCTGCCACTTTGTCTTTGTAACCACATTTCTTTCTCTTGTAAGTGGTTTGAATCACCTTAGGTTTTAATAAGAGTTATTCATTTAATCTTATTATATTCTTCCTCTATCACATGATACTATTTTCTCAAGGAGTTATTTTATTCATAATTTTTTTTGTGAAATTCTTCACATAACAGTGGAGTGATAATTATTTTACTATTTTTCTTATTCAATTCCACCCTCATGAGTCTACTTACCACTTCCATTGAGATTATAACATAAATTTAGGGCTCAACTTATTATGGGTTTATCCAATTGAGCATCAAGGGGATGTATTGGATGTTATTTCTCAATCTATTAATGTATAATCACTTCTTTTAATTGATAATTTCATTTGATGATCTTAATACTTCTTCATCTTTATTGAATTTTAAGCCCACACACTTCAAGTGCTAATATAAACCTTTAACTTTTAATGATCATAAAAATTACTATCCAAGTGTATAGGTCATTAGTATTAGGGTGTGTAGGTATTATACCGGTAAGTGATGATGGTAGTTTTACTTAATTGAATGAACCTATCTCAAATTTAAGAAAATGAAATAGTCTAAAAAGGAATTAATCCAATCCACCCCAATAGATAACTTAAGATCAAATAATTATCTCAAATTGAATTCACTTATATCTCTTAGTGTTAATTTAAACCATCTCAAATCAAAAACAAGTTGAACACTTCATAGATAAAATAATCCATAAAATGTATGTGTCTATAGGTTTATTCTTAGGACTATGAGGAATCTACAACCCAAGCTACACTATGAGAAACTGCTTAAACCCTAAAACTTGGGTAAATTTAGAAAAGACCATATGGTTATATCCAAATTAATTTAGATAGTCATTAAGATGAAAGATAATTAATTAATTAATTAATACAAGCATGTTTATCTTAATAATAAAGAAAGAATAAGAAATGAATGTTAGTCATTTACCTTTTCATATAAATTTCATGTATGAACGTTCATGAGCTTGAACAAGACCAGTGTATGTGTTGAAATTTATTTAATTTAATTTATTTCATGGGTTTGTAATTATTTATTATTAAATTAAATTTGATGGTCTGTTAGTCATCCCTCCATTATTATGTATGACCTGTGTGTCCAATGATATTTATGTAATTACCATTTAACTAATCCTTTGGTTCCCCTCACCTGTGTGTGAGTTATAAATATTTGTAATTAATTAAGTTTCCTAAGGTGCGTGGAGACGGTTCAATATGGAACTATAATGATACCAATCTAGGTGTTACATGGGTGGATAGGTGGAATGTTGCAACTCATGCCAAGAATGAAAATAAAATCAATTTCCCCTATATCAAAGGTTGATTTAATGTCTGATCATTAAATCAACCATTAGATAAATCTTATGAATGGGTCATTTATTTATTTATTTCTATGAAATTATTTATTTTATAGATGTAAGGCCATAATCACATAACTAAATAAATTAATCTGAAAAGATGAAAATTAAATAAATTAATTATGTGTAAATGTTATATCCAATATGGTTAATTAATTAAGTAACATACACTTAATATTAACAATATATCTAAAAGATAAAACAAGATAAAATTTATGCATAATAAATTAAAATCCCTCAATTAAATATTAAGACAAACTTGGCCTTCCATTACTTGATTAGGAATGAAAGCCTTAGGACTAATTGTTTAACCAACCCTCGTTAGGACACTTACTTTTAATGTAGAGTTCTTATGATGGTTATGGGTTGAATTAACTATATTACATTAATATAAGTAGCCCTCTATAGAATTTATATAACTTGGAGGTAAGTGTTGAGGAAATCCAAGTTAGGATTTCAGGATAGGGGAGCCCACTCAATAGATCAAGGAGATTCATGCTTGTAGTTGGAAAAGACCTACCTACCTAAATACCTTCAAGTAGCTTGACCAACCCTCATTTGGGTTATATAAAGAAGCATATGGATCCTTTACACTAGAATGTTAAAACAACTAGACATTTACAATTCAATGGTGAGGACTATTAAGACATGATAAAATAGCGGGAGATTTAATAAAATTAATTAATTTATTATTTCTCACATAATTTGTAATTAATAAAAAGTACTAATAATACACTCTTTTAATTATAGAATAAAATGGAAAGATCATCATCCAAATTATCCCTATGATTAATATCAGAGAAAGAAAAGCTCCTAACTTGTAGTAATTTCTAGGAGTGGTTTAGATGACTTCGGGTTGTGCTACACCATGAACCAAAATCTTACATGCTAGAATCCTCAATGCCTAATATTATTACTAAAGAGGCAAGTGATGAAGACTTTATTTTCTATGAAAAACATTTAAGCTACGTGGTTGAAGTTCAATGTTCGATGATTTCATATATGTCTAGTAAACACATGAAGTCTCATGAAATCATGGACGTGCATAACATCCTTGAGCAACTGTGTGGTCTTTACTAGGAGAGAGATAGAAAAGAAAAATTTGAGATCTCCAAGGTGCTCTTTTAGAGAAATCTTGGAGAGGGTTCCCCAACCGGTCCTCACATAGTGAAGCTCATTGGCTACATAGGTTATTGGGTTTAAACTCCCTGAAGAATTGGGAATCGATCTCATTCTAGAATCACTCCCTCAGATCTTCTCTAGATTTTTTGTGAATTTTAATATGAAAAACATTGAGAAGTCTCTTATAGATCTTTTCACTCTTATTCACCAAGTATATAAGGATACAGAGCATGAAAATCCTTCCTTCCTTACAGTTGAAAAACAAAAAGGAAAAGAAAAGAGATTTAAGCCCAAAACTTATTCATGCCCTTAAAAGAAGAGGAATATCAAGGGATAATCAAGGGAATACGATGCTATATGTTTTTCATGTGGTAAGAAGGGCCACTGGAAGAAAAACTGCACCCATCCAAAGAACCAAGAGGAAGCTTCAAGTACATTTGTTATCGAGTGCAATTTATCTATTTCCACAAATTGGGTATTAGATATAGCTTGTGGTGATCATATATGTATTCAAATAAATGAACCAAGTAGATTTAGAAATATTGGTCGAGGGGAGGTAGATCTTCGAGTAGACAATAAATAAAAACATATTATAATAGCTATCAGGGACTACCACATCACATTGCTAACCAGAATGATCTTGGTTTTGAAAGGTTGTTTTATGTGACATTCATTATTAAAAAAATTATTTATATAACTAGACTTGATATGGATGGATTTATTTTCAAATTTGAAAATTAATGTTGCTTCTTTTATAAATATAGCATTTTCTATGGTAAGGTGAATTTAAATAACGAACTTTATGTGTTGTATTACACAAACCAAATAATGACAATCGATAACAAAACTGTTTCACATGACTCATACCACACCCAACTATGGCATCACAGGATAGGTCATGTAAATGAAAAGTGCTTTAATAAATTATAGTAAGATGGATATTTAGATTATTTTCAACTAAAACCACTTGGTCTATGTCATACATGTTTACAAGGTAAAATGAATAAAGCCCCATTTAGTGTATTTGGATAAAGGGACAAAGAACTTCTTGAATTAGTTCATACAGATGTGTGTGGACCATTTACTATTAAGGAAAGGGGCGAGTACTCATACTTCATAACTTTTTCTGATGATTTTAGTAGATATAGATATGTTTACTTAATGAGGTATAATTCAGATTCTTTTGATAAATTCATGGAATAAAAGAATGAAGTTGAGAACCAGATTGGTAAGAAGATCAATAAATTCCACTCAGACTATGGTGGAGAATATCTTAATCAAGACCTCACTAATTACTTATGGGAGTTTGGGATCCTATCTCAACTCAATCATCATTATAAACCGTATTGTAATTGAGTAAGTGAAAGAAAGAACCACACCTTGTTGGACATGGTGAGATAAATGATGAGTCATGCAAGTCTTCCATTATCCTTTTGGGGATATGCATTACAAATAGCAGCATAAATACTAAACTAAGTTTCAACTAAAGTGGAAGACGATATACCATACCATTTATGGAATAGAAAGAAACCCATATTGTCATACTTACATGTGTGGGGTTGTGAAGAAATTTTTGAGGCCTCTTTAGGTAATAAACTTGCACCCCAAGGAACAAAGTGTACATTTATAGGATACTTCAAAGAAACAAGGGGATATTAATTATATGACCCCTCAGACAAAAAGGTAATAGTGGAAATATGTTCTATATTACTTAATAGGGAGAACATATCTAAAAGAGATAGTGGGAGTGAGATAGACTTCAATGAAGTTGAGGCTCAAGGTAATAAGATTTGGCACATGAACATAATCCACTAAGACCCATGGAAGAAGAGACTATTCTAGAGACACAAGTACTATATAGGAGTACAAGAGAGGTTAGAGAACTAGAATGATATATTTTTCTAGTCACTAAGGATGGTGACTCATTATTAGTTGATAATGATGATCCTATAACCTACAAGGAAGTAGTGAGTGACATATATGTTTCCAAGTGGCAAGAAGTCATGAATTCTGAAATGGATTCCATGTGCCAAAACCAAGTCAGGATTTTGGTAGATCCTCTGGTGAATTTAAATCCCATTGGTTGAAAATGGGTATTCAAGAAGAAACTAGACATAGAAGGATATTTCAATACCTATAAGGAACTACTGGTTTCAAAAGGTTTTAAACATCATCAAGGTATTGACTACAAAAAAACCTTTTCACCAGTTGCAATACTAAAATCCAATAGAATTATACTTTCCATTGAAGCTTAACATGACTATGAGATTTGAAAAATGGATGTTAAAATGACCTTACTTAATGGGGACCTTTAAGAACATGTATATATGACACAAACTGAAGGGTTTGTGACTCTAAATAATTCCAAAAAGATATGAAAATTGAAAAAATCCATTTTGGATTAAATAAATCATCTAGGTCATGGAACATTTGTTTTGATGAATCCATAATGGAATTTGGTTTCATAAAAATGAGTGCGATCCTTGTGTCTAAAAATAGTTTAGTGAGAGTGCAATCATTTTCTTGATAGTATATATTTATGAAATATTACTCATAAGAAAAAAAATACCAGTCTTATAGTCTCTTAATATGTGGTTGAATAAATGCTTATCTATGAAGGACTTGGGAGAGGTAACATATATACTTGGGATCAAGATCCATCATGAAATATCTAAGAGGTATCTCAACCTAAGTCATAGTATATACATTGATAAGATATTGAAGCAATTTAGTATGGAACAATCCAAGAGGGGATTATTGCCATTATCACATAGAATTCATCTTTCTAGGAAAATATATCCTTATACACATGAGGAAAGAAATAGAATGGAAATTAATTCATATGCATTAGCGATTGGGTTGGTCATGTATGTTATGCTATGTACTAGGCTAGATGTGGCCTACACATTAAGTGTGGTAGGAAGATATCAAGCTGATCCAAGTGACCTCCATTAGATGACAGTCAATACTATCCTTAAGTATTTGAGGCATAATAAGGATATATTCCTAGTTTATGGAGGGATGAGGAACTAGTAATCAGAGGATATGAAGATTCTAATTTCCAAATAGATCAAGATGACCTGAAGTCATAAATGGGATGCATCTTCACTTTTCATGGAGGTGTTGTGAGCTGGAAGAGCTCAAAACAGGCTGTAGTCGTAGATTCTACAGTAGAGTCTGGGTATATTGAGGCTTATGAGGTATCTAAATAAGTAATATATATGTATAAATTCATCCAAGAGATTGATGTGGTACCTAGTATTAAATATCCTATCACACTCTATTGTGATAATACTACAGTGGTGGCTCTTGCAAAAGAGATAAGGTTACATCAGTGGATGAAGCACATAATTCGTAAGTATTACCTCTTGATAGATTTTTCTTAGAGATGTGAGGTTGCAGTGAGAAATATTTCCATGGAAGAAAATATGGAGGACCCCTTGACTAAATCCTTGACTTAGCATAAACATGATTATCACGTGAGGTCCAACAGACTAAAAGTCTTAGGTAGCTAGCTCTAGTCCAAGTAAGAGTTTTTTGGAATTGGTATCCTAAGACCAAATGTTTGTACTTTGATTACATGTATATTCTATTTATTTAATATTAATCAAACTTATTATTACATATTGTTAATTTTTATGCATAAATATAATGTAATAATCTCCTAGAGTATACGTCGCACTAATAAGGTCATAGTAGTTCCCCGCTATGATGAGAACCTTGAATTGCAATGATGATATTCTTAAGTAATGTTCTTTAGTTGGACAACATACTATAATGGGACACATAGTACATAGAATATCAGGTGCAAGTACTTGTAAGCAGGTGAGACTTCTTCTCAGGAAGTTCACACTTGGTAATCTTTAATACGGGAGATTATGAGAACAGACCCACTGGTAGGGATTTCACATGTTTTAGTATCATTGTATATTCCTATCCATGAGCATGTGAAATAGTCCTTAAACTTTAATATTATCATTGATGCATTTCATGACTCACACAATTATATTTTATGAAAAAACTATGATAAATATGCTCGCATTGAGGTAGGGTATGTTGGGTGCATCATGATTGACATGTCATTAATGGATAAGTCAAGGAAGAATTTTTCCATTCCAAATTTATGAAAGTTGATATTTATGACCTTTGATTGGAATAAAACTATCACATTAAATTCCATGGGGTGTAATGATGTGTTTATTTTAGATAGTCAAAGACAGACGTATTGAGAAAATAGGTTAGTGTCATTGATGTGCAACCTGCTTGCTGAGATATTACGATAAAGGAATTATATTACACAGTGAGCATTCATATGTGTTTATCATCATTGCAACATTATGTTTTTTATCTTAGGTTCCTTGACCTATTGTTAGACATTAATATTGGAATTTAGGTAATCCCACCTAATTCCAATGAGAAAGAATCCTAGAGGGTCACACACTAAGTGTTACCAATGATCTCGTTTAAATTCTATTTGAATTTAATTAATTTAATAAATATTATCCTCAAGACTGAGGTATAATTTTATTTACATTTTATTGATCATAGATTTTATTGATGAATAAAATATTTAAATAAAATATTTATTTGGATGTTCAATAAATATTAGAGGAGTTCAAACAGACCAAGACCGTGTCTGGTAAAAAATATTAAATAACAAGATATTTAAATAATATTTGTTACTGTACAAGTTGGCATGTGCCGCAAAATAATAATAGTATTATTATTATGTGTCATGGGGTTTATTAAAGGTTATTATCTTATTAAAGTGTTGAGATAAAATTAAATAATTATTTTAACCTAAACCCTAGCTCTTTAAATAGACAATTATTTCTATAGTGTAGAGTGTGAAAAAATAGATTGGTGCAATCAAAATATAGAATTGTTCCGCACAATTAATTCTCTCTCGACTCATTATTCTCTCTCCTTATCAAGAATGAGAAACACAAGAGATATTATTTAAATAACAAAGGATGAATGATCAACACAAAAAATGCAAGAAAATAAATTCACCACTCTAACACTCGAAGATTGATTGAAATTTCATGGAGATCAAAGGAGCACATGTGGATCACCGCTAGATAGATTTTATCCTTAGATCCTCACTACACAATGAAGACAATATGAAAGGGTCTTTTTGGAATATCAACATTCACATCAAATAAATATCCTAAGCCTAAATTTTATGTGTAAGATCCTTACTCATGGTTTTAGGAAACTCAAATATTAAAACAAATTTTAATATATCACCCACCACCACATGCTTCATCTATTCTCAAAACTAATAATAACCCCATCTTTAGCAAGGTTTAACTCCAGAATATTATCTAGTTTTTTTGTAGAAACTCATCCCCTTTCTAGGCCTCACTGATCCTTTCAAGAATGGATGATTGCGTAGTTATTTGAGTAAGGTAGTATAAAGATCCTTTTACTATTCTCATTTCCATTATTTGTGAGCCTAGGAAGATTGGATCCTTCTCAATTATCATCATTGATAAAATTATTGATCCTTCATACTTAGAGCATTTTCCACTTTTTTTATTTCCCAGGATAGTAATAGATTGACCAGTCATAGTACTTTAATATATCTAACCATATTTACTGGAACATGGTAAGATCCTTCTATGTGAATATATATTTTAGGCTCTTGTGATTCATTTATATTTAACACTTCTCCCCATAGAGATAATGTTGTTGGATCTTCAACACAAATATTAATATAGCCAAATCCAGGTCATATGTGGGATAGTTATTCTCATGATATTTCAACTACCTTGAGTCATAGTCTATCAATTTATCATTCTGCATTATTACACAACCCAAACCCTTCTTTGTAGCATCATTTTAAACCAAAAAGAGTTCCCCATTCGAGGGACACATAAGTATTGGTGTAGTGATAAGCCGATTTTTCAAATCCTTAAAAGTCTCTTAATATTCACTAGTAATTTTTTTTACCCCCTTACATGTTAGATTTGTTAGTGAGTTTTAAAATTGTTTTTTTTGAAAAATCATCGTTAATATCCAGTTAATCCAAGGAAACTACAGATCTCTGTTACAGATGTTGGTCTAGGCCAATCCTTGATTGCCTTTGTCTTAAAAGGGTCTATTGATATCCCTTTACTGGCGATAATATGACCTAAGAATGATAATTAATTCATCTATAAATTACTTTTATTGTACTTTTAATATATATTTTCCTTTATCAAATTGAGTAGCACAATATTTAAATACTCCTTATGCTTCTCCTAACTTTTAGAGTAAATCAGAATATCATATATAAATACTACCACAAATTTGTCAAGGTAATATCTAAAGATTATATTCATCAATTTAATAAATATTTATAGATAATTGGTGAGTAATAAAGGCATCACTATGAAATAATAGTGTCTATACCTTGTTTGAAAGGAAGTTTTGGGAATATCATCATTCTTCACCCTTAATTGGTTATATCCTGATAGAAGGTCTAACTTAGAGAAATATTGAACTCTACATAATTGATCGAACAAGTCATATATCTATGCCAGAGGATAATTGTTATTTATCATCATTTTATTTAGTTCAAAATAATTAATATAGAGGTGCATTAACCTATCATTCTTCTTAACAAAGAGGATTAGAACACCCCATAGTGAAGCATTCAGGCATATGAAACCCTTTTCTAGATTCTCTTGTAACTAATTCTCTAGTTGTTCCAACTCAATGGTGGAAATTATATAAGAAGTATTAGATATGGGTAGGGATAAAAGTATAAGTTAGATTTAGAACTCAACCTATCAGTTAGGAGGAATACTAGAAAAATATTTAGGGAATACATCAGTATAATCACTCATAATGGGAATGTATTCAATCACGATTCACTCATTTTTCTCAATAATTTGGGCTAGATATACTTTCTCATAAGGAAATAATATCCATTCTTGAATAAAAGATTCCATGGGAGATTCACCCTTGTCCTTACACTTGTATATAATTGAATGATGACTTGGGACATAAAGAGTGATCTCTCTATCTTTACAGTTGATATTGGATTTATATAAGGATAACCAATCCATGCCCAAAATAGCATCAAACTTCACTAATGGAAGTAAGATTAGATTTAATAGAATATTAAGTCTAAAAGAATTTAATAGGGAGGATTTATATACTTGGGATGCAACCAACACACCATTTTCTATTCTCATATATAGCTCAACCCCCATGTTTTGAGGTGGTTTTTGAATAGTTCTACTAAACTTACAAGATATGAAAGAATGCATAAAACTAGAATAAAAAATTACATTTTCTATTGTTGAATTAATAACTAGAATACCCATCCACACATCATTTTTTTTTCATCCACCTCATCCTTAGTGATAACATACACCCTTCCTTGCTGCCTTGAAGAATGTTGTCAATGACTATCTCTCACAACCCTTGGCTTAGGGAATTGGCTTGCATAATGCCTATGTTTATTGTGTTTAAAACACCATACTATGAGTATATAATTGATCTGAACCTTATTTTACCCTTCCTCATTAGTGGTCTTATTCATTTCCCTTCAGAATTTATTAGCCTTATGCCCCTCTTTTCCACACTTTAAGCATCTTCTGGTTCCCATTAGGTAGTTTATGAGATGCTTCTTCCCACACTTTTTACAAGTGAGGTGTTTTGTTTTTTTCCTCCATGGTATTTATCTATTTATTAACCTGAAGAAAACTCAATTTTACATATTTTTCTTCAGTCCCACAAGACCATTGAGAGTCACCTATCTCCATATCAACTTTGAGGGCACAATAAAAAAATCTCTTCATAAATATTTAAAGTCTCAAATTTCCAAATATTTTTATAGACTCAGATTTAAACAACTAAAGAAATGGTCCAACTTACTTTCAGTGCTATAATGAAATCATAGGAGTATCGTTCAAGCCTTGTTAAGTTTTCCTTGATAGAATTTTCTCCCTTTTTATTTAGATCAAGGAACCCCCTATCCATTTTAAGATGGATAGTTTGGGGAAAATATTTATTGGAAAATATTTTATTGAAGTATTCCCATCTGATGGAATCAATATACTCTTTGGAATTTATGTTCTTGATCAGTGTCCACCATTGATCTACTTCTCCCTCAATGTGATAAACAACCAATACAACTTTCTCTTGCTATGTGTATTATAGGATAGAGAATATCTTCTCAATGGAGTTAATCCATTATTCAGTGATGAGGGGATTAAAAGTCCCACTAAAGGTAGGGGCCTTTATCATATAAAATATTCAACTGAAACTTGATCCTTTTTAAGAGGAGTAGGGAATTTCACATGATTCATGTTATTATTTATAACTTGAGCTAGTTATGTCATAAATTCCCTGAATTTCTCATCTCTCTCACCCATGAGATTAGGCTTATCATTGTGGAAATCATCACATTTCCAATCATGTTGGTTATTATTATAATTTCTCCCATTTTCCCACTATTAAATAGAGGAAAAGAAAAATGAGAATACAAAAAATAATAAACATACATAAGGGAAACTTATAAACTTGGGAGGAATAACTTATAAATGATAATTAAATCCTAACTTATGAGTCACTAGGTTTCAAACTAGGTTATTCATAGTAATTTCCCAATTAGGTTTTCTAACATAATAGTTTGTTCAAGTCCTTCATAATGGTTTGTAAAGAGTCTATGAATTTCCAAAACATATCCCCTGGGAGTGTCAAACTAGGTGCGTAGTAAGGTCCATTTTCATGTACTAAGTAAAGCTCTATTCAAGCCCAAAGTACTTTTTTTAGAGTTATTACCCCTAGTTATATCAGTGTTAGAACCAAATACACTTGTATTATCCATACATAGAAGTAATTTCTCAGAAACTACTCGCTCTATACTTTACCAAGATTCTATGATATTTTTCTATACTTAGTCTTAACCTTAGACTTATCCCTTGGGTTCTCAATAAAGTTTTATTGTCCTAGTTCCAAATGTTAACTAAATATTTTCTCTGATACCAACTATGGTGACCCAATCCCTTTACATATATTATTACATGATTTTTAAACATAAATATCAAACACGTACAATCCCAAATATCATGAGACCAAGTGTATTTGTAATACTAGGTTTATATCAAATCATATGAAACTTAAAACATGGCATACTTATTTTATTCTCCATAATGATATACTAAAATTCATTTGAGATCCTAAAAATTCATGAGATAACCTAGGTAATACATAAACAAATGGGTGAGCTAAAAATATCAGTAAGGGAATAAACATGACAAAGAAACATAACATGTGAGTTAAAGGTATAACATGATATCATAAAATATAAGGCTAATGAGTAATTTCATGGAAGAACATCATAAATAAAATGGTATCATAAGATCATAGAATCATAAGAAATGTAAAAATAACATATAAAATGACCTAAACATGAGTTAAGGCTAACTTCCTAAACAATATCACATGGTGGACAATGTACCATAATGGATTAGGTTTACTCCCTAATCCCATACATGACGCCTCATGAGACTAAAGCTTTACCCAATGCATTGGAGTGATATCTGGGTAAACCCATCATAAAATGTTTATGATTTTTGTGTGACACATAAAATAATCAATCATAAATCATAACATAATAATTACCCATGGAATGAAATTGGTTTGTATAATCTCACTTCATATCATAAGTAAAGGAAATTTCATAATGAAGGAATTTTAGAAATGATCATAAGGAATGTATTAAACTGTAAAAGGAAGGTATGATAATATAGGCATATATTTAAGATAAATATATAAAAAATTTAGAAGCATTATATAACATTAATGGATATATAAATTGAGTTAGGGAGAGAAATTTCATAACTCAAAGGAAATGGTGGTTTAGAGAGAGATCCCTTACCCTGAGCCCAATTTGTCACATGTGTTATTCATCTTCCTGAATAATAAAATTAAGTTAATTATTTAATTTATTAATAAACTTTTTCAAGTTTATTATTCTTTTTATTTTAATTTTTACCATGTCATATTCAATTAATTAACCAATTAATTCCATGTTGGACATTTTAACGATAAACAAATCATGTGTCCAAAATCACTTTGGTAAGTTGAATAAGGTCAAAGAGATTATTAATTAATAATATAAAGAATGTTAACCATGAAATAATTATCATTTACATAAAATATATATTTTTAAACCAACCATGAAATATGGTTATGAAAAATGAATTATGTTATAACCACGGAGATGGTAGACTGTATGTACGCATGAGTAACATTTCCATTTTTCAAAGATCATGATGAAAGGAAGGTAAGTTTTATTTTAAATTTCTAGAATGATAATTATATTATAAATATAATATTATTTATTTAAATACCCTTACACATACCATCTATTTTATGTGTTAATAATAAAATTAAAAAAAATGAATCACATTGCTTTTCAAGGTGGTAGTCCGCCATACACACAAACGATGCTTCATTTTCAATGGATGGAAAGGTAATAAAGTATATGATATATTAATTTTAAATAATGTTTAATATTTTATGGTTATCATAAATATTTAATTAATCCTTATTACCTTCCATGTAAAGCATAAGTTAAAAACGAATCACATTGTTTCGTGAGGCGGTAGACTGTCGTACACACGAGTGACGTTATTGTATTCTCTATAGAATGTAAAGTAAGAATTTATATGTGATATTATAATTCTAGAGGTATAATTATATCACAAATATCATATATAAATATTAAATACATCATTATATCCATTATTGAGAAGCGATTATGGAAAACAAATTACATCGGTTTGTGATGCGGTAGTCTGCTGTACACACGATCAACAGTTTCGTTTCCCATTTGAGGGAGGAGGATATGGTTGTAGGTAATGAAATTAAATTAAAAAAAATCTCACTATATATAATATAATTAGGATATTATATCATCATGTTTTAATATTATTAGAATGAGGTAGAAGAAGAAATAAAATAAAACACTGGGTTAAGGACTTTACCTCTTCTTCGACAAAATTTTTTTGGTTTGCACCAAAGCCTTACTAGGTTGGATTTATGACCAAAACAAGAATTATAGTATTAGGTAATGGAATTAGGGAAGTTATTTGGGTAGGTATTGTCTGAACCAATGGGTTTTTGAAGTATGGAAATGAGAGTATAGGGGTGGCCTTTTATAAGCGGGGGAGAGGACACACTTGGAATTTTTGAGAAGAAAGAATTAAACTCATGTTTTTATCAAAAAAAGGCTCAAAAAATGGAAAATTTTAAAATATTAGAATATATAAGGTCTAAATATGAATTAGAAAATTTTTGGATCATTTTTAACCCTTATATGTTTAGTTTAACCCCCAATAAACCTGTTTTTACCTTAACTGTGGTAAATATTTTTTACTATTTCGCTATTCAGTATGGTAAAAAATTAAGTTAAAATTATTAGATAACATATATTATGATAAATAAAAACATTAAATCCATTTTTTCAAATTCAAATCACATAAGTGGAATAATTTAGTTTAAAATTAAAACCACAGATGTGTTGAAAAAATGAATTTTCAAAAGAAAAACTTTCAAAAGTTGAAAAAGTTTTTATATCAAAATTCAATATGAAATTGATTCAAATGAACTAATTTGGATTAATTAATATATAATTTAACTAATTTTAATTTTAAAACCACATTAAAATAAAATTGGGATCGTATAAAAGGGAAATGTTTAATAGAAATCTGTATTTTTCACTATTCATCAAAAAATGAAACTTTTCAAACAAATCTCAAACAATTCACCCAAAGATAATTTTGATATGATTATTTCAAAAATGAAGTTAATTTTGTAAAATAAAATTTCTAAGATCAATAAAAATTAATTTTAAATTATGTGTATAAAGCATGACTAAACCGCCTTTTAGAAAAATACTGTATTTATTTGAAATAAAATATATCATAAAGTCTTAGGTTGTTATAGATTCTCTAATGCACTCCAATAACACTGTATCCATGATTATGGTGATTTTAACTAGCATATAAGTTTTCAAGGGATCTCGATAGTTGATTACAAGCAACTGTAACTTATTACAAAATATTTTACAAGACCTTAAAGTAGGACAAACAACACTCCTCACCTAAATGTTTAGAAATAATAAAAAATATATTTTTCAAGAGAAAATATTTATGAAAGAATTAAAATTCAGATGGTGTATATGAAATATGAGGAGATTTTAAAAGGAATATATGAATAACTTCAAAGCACAATCCTCAAGAAGAATCCCTAAACTTGTTATAGAGAATAATCTGGTAAATTAGCAACAACTAATTCAATTTTATAGTAGTATAATGAAAAAAATAGATTAATATAACATATATGTCTCAAAAGTTTATTCCTAAAAAGATTCAATGAACTGTGACAAATAAACTACAGATAAGTAGCAGCAAAAACAAATAGAAAGATCTATTCTATAATTAGAAAGATTCAACATAATTTTACAAAAAGAGATTTAGGTCAGAGATTCAAAGAGTAAAATCATTAGAAAAAAAATATTTGAATCCTCTTCCAGATATTTATATTGAGAATAAATAAGAATCTTGAATTAATTTTGGTAAAATAGATCCAGAAAATTTTCCAGATAAAGCATTCTTTTCAAAATGCACAATGTATTTGAAGTCTAAATTAATTAGCTATGAAAGAATACAACTTCCCTTAAAAATCATAATGAAACAATATATTGTTGAAGATATTCATAAACGATATTTGAATCACTTTACCAAGATATTTACTCTAGAAAAATCATAACAAAAATATTATAATAATTCAAATTTTAAATCCCATAGATGGCTGGTTCAATGTGGCGTTTTCTCTGCATGAGGATGACTCCAAAAGTATGATTAATGATGCATGGTTGATACTAAATGTAGAGTTACATAATGTAGAGTATGATTCCAATGTGAGGTTCTCAACATGAATCATATAACAAATGTTAGGTTACTTACATTAGGTATATATTAAATGTTAGGTACCTGAAAGTGAGGTTCCTTAACAAAAGTTAGGTTCTCAAACATAACATTCAATTAAAACATGAGGTTCCAAATGTGGGTTTGGATACCAAAATTAGGTTATAACTACACTCTATAAATAGTGATTCCATACTCCTTTAAAATGTCTAGAATACTTAGCAAAATAAAATTTTAGACAAATATAAAGAGAATCACTAAAAGAAAGACCTTTTCTAAATTTCTTGGGAAAAAACAAAATAAATATTCAATTAAATATAAAACTAAAATATAATTAAAGTAAGTTTATTAGTAAAAAAATGAGGGTATTTTTGAGAATTAACATAAATGAAAAATATGATGGATCAATATATTTTTTCCAAAAAATCTCTCCATTTTTAAGGATCACAAAACCCATAAACAAAGAAATAGAAAACTAACAGGTCTGTAACTATCAATTGATTAAAAAATTTGACATAAAATATAGTCAAAGGATATTATTAAATCCTATTTATAAATTTTATGTTTATCAACCCTTTTTTGAGATTAAAAATAAATTATAAAAAATGGAATAAATCAATTTTATTTTTTCACAAAACTGTATGTGAATGTTATGTAATCCAAAAATAAGAGTATTATGAAAATGGATAGGCTTAAAAACATAAATGAACAGTAAAAAATGGACAATAGATAATAGAAAAAAACTTTAATTTTATAAATGAACTCAGATTATAAATGAAATATCATCTCAAGAGACAATGTTAAGGTTTAGGATGAGAGGGAGGACTGAAAGCTAGTTTATATTCTACAGAAGAAGATTCAGAGGTTAAGGAATCTATAAGAGTTTTTTGTACTACCATAAACCATACCATAAAGTCCTTGAAATTTTGGTTCAATAGAGTATCCCACTCTCTAAACAGATGTATTAAATTATTACTAACCTTCAAAACTTCAACTAGGTTTACCTTTATAAATTTTTCAACAATCTTAGAAGATTGAACATATATTCCCATCATTCATCCTAATCAGTTGAACATATCTCTGACATTGTAATATGTAGAATCTAATCATGCAATTATCTATTTTTTAATTCTCTAAAAGAGTGTACAAAGGCACACTGTTACACTAAATATTATGAATATTCTCATCTATAGTAGAAATATCATTAGATAAAAGCTCTAGTCTTCTCAAAACATCACTAGAACCTACTCCAGTAGACGTAGAAGTCATCCCCTAAATTGAAATGGATCCCTTCACACATTTAAACTAATTTTACACAAACTTATTCAAATTACCAAAACAATACTTTGAAACCATTTCCCCTTTTATCTTTCTAAATTGGTTAGCAATATCTCTTTTTAAAACATCAAAATCTTTATTTGAAATTGAGATTTATTTCAAATTATGATAATGAGTCTAAGAGACTCATAATCTGTTTTAGAAACAGATGTATTTCTCAAGTCATCAAAAGACTTCCTTGAACTCTCAAGATCCTATTAAATCTTGGAAACTCTATATTTTACCCGATTAAACTTAAAAAACATATTTACCGCAAATTTTTGAACATGACCCTCAAAAATTGATTCATCTTTAGAATCTGATGATGCCTCCTCAACCCTTACCTAGGGTTCCACACATTCAACCAATTGAAGGGATTTAATTTCCAAAAAATCACCAAAAAAAGGGGATAACTCTCAAAGCACTTCAGTGATTTTAGAAACTACTTCAACAACCCTTTATAAGGACCTCTTAACTGATTGATACTCAGTCAATTTAGTTGAAGTAGCAACTTTTACAATTACTAGATTAACAGAATGAAATTCCTTTATTCTTTTCAATTATAGAGAATGAGAAGTTTCCTCAACTGGTTATTATTCACTATGAACAACTTTCCCATCTCTTTATTCGACAACTAGAATCGTATGCCCAACCTATCTAGTAGCTAAATCAATTTCCCAACAGGTGTAGGTTTCTCGCTTCTTCAGGGACTTTGAACTAAAATAGCTGCAACATCTGCCTCAGTAGAATGTTCTTGATAAAATCTTGAAAGTTGAATTATTCCACAAACTCATGCATGAATGTTTTCATCTAATACCCACCTTATTCTAGTGCTTTTAAAGAAATTATCTCCATGAGTAGTAGAGTTATGTAATCTTATACCTTCTCTTCCAGCCATATGTGGCTCAAAAATATCTCTTTCCACTCTAGATTCACCAATTTATTCAGTATCAAGCCTTGCAGATCCAACAAAATTTAAACTTTTATGCTCCCCTTCAGCATGGGCACTAGATGGTTTATCCACTTATTCCCTAATTGACATAATATTTATTCTTGTTACACTCCAGAAGAAACTAAATTTCCTCAGCATTTTAGAATAAAGAACATTATTATGGTGACATTTCAAACCTATTTTGATATCAACAATCATCTCTCTATTGTAAGGAATAAGATACATTAACCTACCATAAGGATAAAATGGAATCCTTTCATCCTTTTAGCAGTAATGGTTCATGTACCTTAATATGTATTGACACACATATTGAACTTGATATCACTCCGTATGAGGAACATGATATACATGTTAGGAAAAAGAATTTTCTCTGAATCTATAATCCTAAGAATGAATGTGGTTTGGATAAAATCAACAAGAAATTTTTGGTTAGATTATAAGTCCTTCAATAATATATTCCTATCCTAAGATATTATAAAAAGAAAGGGAATTATGTCCTCAGGCTTATAAACTCTATCCCTAATTGATCTTAGGCTGAAACTATAATGGACTTCATGAGGGAATTGAAATATTTGTCCCATATCAACTAAAGAAATAGAAAAATACTTATCATTTATCTTTGAGGATATGACATTATCACTATCACCAAAACCAAATTGGGCATTTTTGAAAAACTCCCTTACTTCCCTTTTGAAAACATACTTGAAATTTCCTCTATTAAACATAAATTCCAAACCTGAAAGCTTAAAGCTTGATTCAATATAAGATTCATCTAAACAACCACTCGATGTCAAAAACCTTCTCCCACAACACTCTCTAATATGAACTTGAATGTATTTGCCTTTTCCCACTATAGGGACTAGCCTCATTAGTCTTCTTTGTCTTTTCCCTCACAATCATAAGTAGATGGATTAGGGTTCAAAAAATCTAAGGTTCGAGAGATCAAAAAATCGAGTGAATGAAGAGGCAAGGGTTTTAAGAAGAGAGGGACAATATTATCTCTAGAAGTTTTAAGCTATGGTTGAGTTTCTCAAGTCGATAATTTAGTGTAATCATCTAAGATTTTTTTTTAAAATATGAATTTATAAATTAAAACACACACTAAAATTTTAATAAAACAAACTAAAAACCAATTAAATAACAAATTAAATAATCTTTATAAATAGATTCTTTAAAAGATAAAAAAATAAAAAAAAATCATTAATTAAACAGAGATTAACAACATAGAAAAATTATATTTAAAGTTAAATAAACCCAACCCCCTGATAAAATGAAAACTAGCAGTGAAAAGTGGTTTAGTAAAAATATCAACAAGATGATATCCAATATTAACAAATTATAAAGAGATATCACCTTTCTACACATGATTTATTAGAAAATGATGCTAAATATCAATGTGATTAGTTATAAAATAGATCACTAAATTTTTAGAAATATTTATAACACTAGTATTATCACATAAAATAGGAACATGACAAAAATTAAGTCCAAATTCTAGAAGAGTGTGTTTTATACAAAACACTTGTGCACAACAACTATCATCAGATATATATTCTACCTTATTAGTTGATAATGTAACTAAATGTTTCTTATTACTAGACCATGAAACTAGAGACTTTCTTAAAAAATGATAAGTTCCTGAGGTGATTTTTCCCTCTAATATATAGCCTCTAAAATTAGTATTTGAATATTAAATTAAAAAAAAACCTGAGGTTTTTGGATAAAGGAAATATTAAGAAATAGTTCTTTTTAGATATCTCAAAATCCTTTTAACAATAATTAAATGAGAATATTTTCTATTTAACTGAAATCTTGTACATAATAAAATAAAAAACATTATATCTTGTCTTCTAATAGTAAGATATAACAAATTACCAAACATACCTCTAAATAATGTGTTTTCAATTAGTTTACCAGCTTCACCTAAATCAAGTTTTATAACAGTACACATAAGAGTTGTATAAGACTTACTATTTTCAAGTCTATTTTTTTTATAAATTAATAAATTATTTACTTTGATTCAATACATTTCCAAAATCCTTTTGAAAGATTTTAAATCCAAGTAAGAAATTTAATTCTCCCATCATAGTCATTTCAAACTCATTTTTCATTAGTTTTTAAGATTAGTTATAAAGTTTTTGATTAGTAGAACCAAAAATAACATCATCTACATAAATTTGAACTAATAAAATTTCAGATGAAGATATTTTCTTAAAAAGAGTAGGATTATCCAATCCAATAAAAAAACCATTTTCTAAAAGAAAAGAACTTATTCTCGCATAATAAGCCCTTGGTGCTTGTTTAAGTCTATAAATAGATTTAGTATGTTTAAAAACATAATTTTGAAAATAATGATTTTCAAAACTTGGGGGATGTTCAAGATAAAATTCTCTATTAAATAAACATTTATAAAAGAAAATTTAACTTCCATCTAGTATAATTTAAATTTCATATAATATTTATAGGCTAAAAGGATCCTAGAAATAAGGGAATTTTTTCCCTCATAATCTATACCTTCCTCCTGATTGTAACCCTTAACAACTAGCCTAACTTTATTCCTAGTAATTATACCTTGATTATCTTGATTATTCCTAAAAATACATTTAGTTCCTATCACAGGATGGTCTGAGGGATTATCAACTAATTCTCAAACTTTATTTCTCATAAACTGATTTAGCTTCTCTTTCATAGTCAATACCTAACTCTCATAATCTAAGGTTTCTTTTACAAATTTAGGTTTAAACTAGGATAGAAAGTAAGAGCACTCAATTAGGTTTCCAACATTTCTCCTAATTCCAAATACTTATTCTAGATCTCATATAACAATATCTAAAGGATGGGTTTTCAAAGTTATAGTTTGTCTAGGTAAGACACTTTTAGGTTCCTTAGTTTCATTTTCTTCAGAGTTGGATTGATCATGATCATGTTCTGATTTAATTTTACACTTATCATTAGAATAATCACGTCTAAAGTTATTTAAATAATTGGTAGCTTCACATGTTTTCATTTTATTATGATCAAAGATATCACTCTCATCAAGTTTTACATGAAAAAATTCTTTAACTATTATTGACTTATTATTAAACACTTTATAATCTTTAAAAATAGTAGAATACCCAAGAAAGATTCCTTCATTAGGTTTTTAATCAAACTTACCAAGATTTTATTTAGTATTTAAGATATACACATTGCATCCAAAAACTTTAAAGTACACAACTTTAGGCTTTATATTATTCCATAACTCATAAGATGTATTTTTAAGAAGATGTTTAAATAAAATTTATTCATAATATGAAATGTTATATTAATGGATTATACCAAAAAATAAGTAGGTAAAATATATTCATTTAACATAGTTCTATCTATTTCTTGAATAGTTATATTTTGTTTTTTAACAATTTAATTTTATTGAGGTGTTCTTATAGCAGAAAAAGTATGTTTAATACCTAGTTTTGAGAAAAAAGAATTAAATTTTTGATTCTCCTCCAAGATAAATTCTCAATAAAATTATTTTAAAATAATTTTCATTTTGAACCAACTTTCAAAAACTCATAAAAACTGAAAAATATTTAATTTTAAACTTCAAAAAGTAAACCTAAGAAAATATGAAAAAAATAATCTATAAAATAAGATTTATCTTTTAGAATATCCAAAAAAATTTATATAGATAGAATATAAATGTTTAGTTATAATATCTTGGTTGAAATATTTGAAATATGACTTGTGTTGTTTACCAATTTGATAGCATCACAAAGTTTTTTCTCATTAAACTTGATACAAGTTAGGTCAAAAACCAACTTCTTATTAGATAATTTAGATAGGGAAAATACATTACAATGACCAAGAATTTTATTCCATATCTAGGATTCTATTACTTCAATATTTAAATAGTTCAAATTTTTTTCATATAAGGAACTAAGATCCAACGTATAATCATTTTTTGTTATTGGTGTTCTAAAATCAGCTATTTATTCTTAAATACAGAACAAACATCATTAGAGAAATCAACATCAAAACCATCATAAAAAAGTTAAGAAATACTTATCAGATTATGATTAAAACTTTAAACACAAATAACATTATTGATCATGAAAGATTTTATATCTCCAACTAACTCAACTCCAATGATCTTGCCTTTGGTATTTTCACCAAAGGTAACCAAACCTCCATCAAATTTATATAGTGTATGAAATTTGGAAAAGTATCCAATCACATATATTGAACAACCACTTTCCAAATACCATACTTAATTTATATTAATATATGTTTTCACCTATAAAAATATCAAACAATAATTTATTTTTGAACCCAAATGCTTTTGGGTCCTACAGTGTCAACAAGCAAGGATCTAAGCAACAAGATCTATTTAATTTTACAAGAAATTATAGAATTGACTTTAAATGAATCTCTAGAAATTAAATCCTTCTTAAGAATACTAATTTGAGGTTTCCTTAAGAAATAATCATTATTATAGTGAAATTGAATTCCATAATAAAAACATGTTACATTAGACATGCTATGATTTTTTGAGTTTGAAACAAAATAATTTCTGTACGGTTTAGGTTTCTCACCATTACTGCCAATTCTATACCTTTCCCTTTTTATGCACATTATTTACAAGAATATTATTTAATGAATCTTATCCTTTAGTAGTGTCACGAACCAACCCGGTTCGACCCTGAACCGATCACCCGAGCCGGTCTGCGACATGACCCGAGAGGCGTTCTAGATCCTCTCGGGCTGGTGACAAGCGCCAGGGCATCAATAGAGGACAAGTGGGAATGATTTCGCCCAGCAAAAATAAATAAATAAACAAAGCAGCGGAAGGAAAATAAATGACATGAAAAAGGAAGAATGACCAACAAAAACACACCGACCTCGTCTCGACCAAAAACTCTTGCGACTCCGAGAGTTGCTCACCAGACCACAACCAACTCTCACCCACGGCGAGCAAGCTCGAGCCAACCTGCAACAAAACTAAAAACAGGAAAACACTATAGGCGTGAGTATTAAAACTCAGTAGGCGTGCCCAACGAACTATTCCCAATGCACTACTTTTAAATGAAGAATTTACCAATTACAGGTTTGAACTAAATATACAAAAATATTGGTTTTCACACACACACACTTCCATTTCTAAAACAAGTATCAGTCCATTGCCCTTTTTAATTTAAAAACAAGTTTAATTTTTTAATGGAATAAGTACATTTCATTTTTAAAACATTTTTCTACAAACAATTTAGAAATCTAGACTTCAGTTATTAACCAAAAGGAAAACCACACATAGCACACATAGCACACATAGCACACAACACATACCAAGGGCAATGGGAAAAGTGGCACACATAGGCCAGCAACCGAACTTGACCTCTCGATCGTCCGCCACACACAAATACACAATAATGGAAACATGGGTCGAACCTAGGAGATCGTGAAAAATCCAGAACGTACTATACATCTGACTCATCCTGAAGGCATGCCCTAACTCGATGACGTCATAACGCCCTAACACCCGGCATAGCCCTGCATGGCCTAACCGAGGGGCCCAATCCCCATAGCAGCAATAACTCAGTATTCCCCTACTATGGGGCCACTAGCCAATGCGTAATCTAAACTAGTGCAACAATCATTCTCAGAAGATTCACTCACTATGCCAGGTTCCCATGTCAACACATACAATAAAAAGGGGTGCGTCCGCAATGTAAATCATTCAGTCACGATGCACAAATATCACACACAATTCACGCAATCAACGCACACCAAAAGTCACCCCTGGGTGGGGTTTACAAAATAATTTATTTTATTAAAGTGACAAACGGTCCTTCACCAATTTTAAAGAAAAATCTCGTTTCTCAAAAAAACCCGAAACACTTGTTCAGAAGAAATCATTTATCTTTAAAACCAGAACCACATTTGAAATTCTGTAAATTATGTTTAAAGGCCAAACTGGCATTCTTTCACTACTAGGTGTATGCTCACCAAGAAAATATTTCAGGAGTTCGGTATAAAATAAACGGCTCTTTTTACAACAAATAATCATTTAACAATTAATTATCTTATATTATTTTCTATTTATCAAAATTAATAAAACATCAAGCAATTAATAAATTCTAAATTAAAGGTGAGTGCAGTGGGAGACCTACCTCAACTAACAGCTCGAGCACGCTGGCGCGTTGCGCCTCGCTCAGGCGCATAAGCACACGCAAGATGACGACCGTAGAATCACGTAAATGCCTTGACAACGCGCTGCAACCAGAAAGATAACTAAAATACAAAAACACAGACTTAAAACGATCCAAACTAACAAATGACACAAAAATAACTATCTCGACATGTTTCAAAACATAGCTCATATCACCTGCATTATCACTAAACCACTTTAAGATTTATGAAACAATACCCAAAAAGTAACTCATAGATTTGTACAGGAAAACTCAATTATTTTAAAATTAAATTCACACCATAATAAATAAACACAACACACGCTAAAATAAATATTTACTACTCGAAAAAAACAGCACAAACCTTACTTTAGCATGGATATGTGCTCGACTAGTGTTGTTGCATGACCGTCAGAAGGGGGCGACGCGCACCAACAGGGACTGTCGCTGGATGGACGGAGCAGCGAGGGGAAGAACGACGTCGGTGACTCCGCAAGGGGTGCGTGGAAGCTACCGCTTAGTGCAACACGAGGTTCATGGGGCACCGCGCAATGTTCGAGGAATGAAAAAGGGGTTGCGCAGAGACTGCGCGGCTGGACAGAAGGTCTGCGGGGCGACACACGACCGAGCTGGAGGCGCATCAGGATGGAAATGCGTTTGGTGACCAAAAAGGAATCTGGGTGGGGTGTACGTGGCAGATACGGCTTGTGGGTCCTGGCTGGAGGAGCCTGCGGCTATTGCAGCAAAGGGGGAGGGTGTCGGGTGTCGCGCCGCTACTAGACAGACGACGGATGGGTGTTGTGCCGCTGCTGGTCGGCCTGAACAAGGAAAGGGGGTGGCCAGGCAGTCTTCAGGGATAGGAGAGCGCACTACCGGTGCATCCAAGAGGAGTTCTGGCATGTCTAGGGTGCGATGTAGGGTTGGCCGGCGGGAGGGCTCCAACGGGAGGAGGGTCGGAGCATGCTGGCCGAGTAGGACAGGGGAGGGGGTCTCGACCAGGGACCAGGCACGCCTGCAGGGGTTCGTCCAGGCGGTGCTACACGGGTGGAGGTGGAGGATACCAGATGGAGGGAGGAGGCACGCCATGTAGGAGGTGCAGGGGCGACTGGGTCGCGCTGCAAGGGGCCGGTAAGGAGGTTTGGCTGAAGCAGGACTACCGCTGGGCTGCAAGATGGCGGAGTGATGAACGGAGGGTGTTGAACGGAGCAGGTGCAGGTTTCTGGGTTGCTACCAGCTAGAGGATGCAGGAAAAAAACAGAACATGCAGGGGGGTTCGCTAGGCCAAGCAGGGTGCACCGGAGCAGGCAGGGGATTCCGGTGCTGGGCGTGCGGCGCTGTCGCAGGGCAGGAGGAGGGGTCGGGCTGGCGTTGTACAACTGAAGCGAGAGGTGGTGGAGGGGAGAAGATGTGAAGGTGCACACCAGGGAGGGGTTGTGCGCCGAACATGATGGAGAAGGGGGAGAAGAGGTTCGATGAAACGAGCAGAGGAGAAGGGCTGCGGGAGAATAAGAGAAAAAAGAAAAAAAAAGAATAAAAAGAAGGGGGCACCCGTGTGGAAGAGTGGAACAATGGGAGATCAGCAAGGGACAACCGCGTGGAAGACCAAAAAAAAAGAAAAGAAAAGAATGAATAAAGAAGAAGGGGGGAAAATATAAAGAAGATAAAATAAAATAAAATTAATAGCAAATGATAATGATGATAATAATAATATTATTAATAACAACAACAATAATAATAATAATAATAACCTTAATTATAATAAAAAAATAATAAATGAATTCATATCATCTTTAATAAAAATGAAATTAACGAAAACACCACGTAGTTGCATGGCAGAAACCGCACGGCGTCACGCTCCGCCCATGCGTCCAGTGATGTCGAACCCAAAATGCACACTTTTTATTGAAAACTTGAAAACTTCATCTGGGACTCACCCTGGACCCCAGGAAAGGGAAAAAAAATTAAAGGTATAAAAATAATTAAATAAATCAAACACATAGGTTGGGCTGTGACAAATAGACACACTATAATCACTTTTTAAGAATTTTACTTTAGTAAGTAACAATTTAATACTACTATAATTCCCAATGCATTTTGAAGCAGATTTGTTTAATTTTTCTTTCAATTTTAAATGTTGTTTTAGAATAGTATCTTTCTCACCGAAGATAACATTGAAAATAATATTGAGATATTCATTCCTTTTATTCAAGATTTAAAATTTTCCTTATACATGGAGAAATATTCAATTAATTTATCATTTGATCATTTTTCAAAATTAGAATCAGAAACATAGGAATAGTAAGATTTTACCTCATCTTGCTGAACCATAAAGCACATGTTTGCTTTCCGATTTGATTTCTCTTGATCATATTCAAAACATGAATAAATTATGGAATATTTATATTCACTCTATAAATCCTTCATGGATTTATTCCCTTTTCTATCATAATCACATTTCATCTAAATCTTTATTTCCATATTCTTCATCTTTCTTCTCTCCTTAAGTTGTGTGAAATCAGGTTTGATATGCCCCAGTTTCTTATATTAATTACATCTAAATTCCTTCAGACCATGACAATTTTTCTTGTAGACATCAAATGACTTCTAAAACCCTTTCTTCCTTTTATACAGCTGGTTTAATCTTCTCACCAACTAAGAAAATTATTCACCTAAATTTTAATAGCTTAAATCATTCGAGGATATAACTTCCACCTTTGAATTCTTTTCACCTTTGGGAATAAAAAATTCGAGAGATGTATTTTCTTTGTTAATAATTTTATGATCCTCAACCTCAACTTTCATCTCAAAATCATACATCATGAGAGTACCAATATATTCCTTCATCTTTAAATCCTTAACAATAGTTGATTGTTTGGTTGATACTAAAATATCATTACATATAGAAGGAAAAGATCTACGAACTTTCAAAGATTGATCTAGTTCAGACACAAGTGTTCTAAGAGAAAAAAAACCATTGAACATCTCTATAAATCCTCCATTCATCTGGGTGATACTTTCACCTTCATACATTATAAAAGTATCGAACTTCAATTTAACATATTTTACCTCATTTGTGTGATGTTATTGTTTCCTCATAGGTAACAACTATTTTTTTCCAAATTTCATAAGCGGTGAAACATTGAGAGACATAGTTAAATTTATTTTGTCCAAGTCCATAAATAATATCATTCATTTCTCTTGAATTCAGATCATATTCATATTCCTTTGCAGTGTACCATTTTTATGGTCCATCCTTGAGAATTTCTTATGGATTGACATCCTTTAAATGAACTTTCAAAAAAAGTTTTTTCAAATGTATAACCATGAAGGCTTTCTATTATTCATAGTTTTTACCATTAAAATATAGAGCCCTGATCATAAAAATACCTTCTTTAAGGTCAGCTATTAACTTTATTCTTCATCTGGATCTTTAACTCATCCTTACTAGAGCTATAAGAAATCTCCAATAGAGAACAAATCTGATACTAGTTTTTTTACTAGAATGATGATAAAGATAAACAGGGGTGGCTAGGTGTGGGTGTGGTGGGGGGGGGGGGGAGAGGGTGAATTTTATAACAACACTGACCTTTTACACATATTATTTCATGAATTTAACCATCAAATACAATAATACAATGTAAAGTTTAGTGTATTTGAAAGATTAGGCACATAAAACTGAAAACATGGGGAACTAAATCTTTTATTTAAACTCTATAATGTGATCCTAACTTCCTTTGATCCATTATATATGTATAGGATAACCTGGGGAATACATGAATAAAGGGATGAGATAAAAAGTCCAATAAGGGAATAATCATA
This sequence comes from Viscum album, assembly GCA_963277665.1. NCBI lineage: Eukaryota > Viridiplantae > Streptophyta > Magnoliopsida > Santalales > Viscaceae > Viscum > Viscum album. Next base: position 1,143,236,561 of record OY728139.1, on the reverse strand, counting down.
TAAATAAAGCATAGTACATGGGTTATAAGGCATAACATGATGGCATAAAAAGGCATGAATATACATAAGGAAGAATAACATATGTAATCATGGTATCATAAGAGATGTGGAAAAAATATAAAAAATTACATAAACATGATTCAAGGATCATTTCACATGGAGGATCACGATTCAAGGTTAACCGCCAAGACCGTTTCCCATGGAACAAGAGTCAAGGCTAACCACCAAGACTGTTGCACATGGAGCATGAGTTAAGGTTAACCACTAAGACCATTGCACATGATGTCTCATGAGACTAAACATTACCCAATTAATTGGAGCACTATCTAGGTGCACCCATCATAACATGTTCATGAATATGTGTTCCATATGAAAAATAAACATAAGGGCTACCCATAAAAAGAAATGGGTATCATAATCATGTCATAAAGCATAATAAATGATCATATCATAAAAGTGTCCATGAAAGAATAGATTTAAATCATACATAGACATTAATAAGGGAAAATAGGCCTATATCATGATAAGTTATGTCAAACTAAAGTGAAAACATGTAAAAGATTATTTGATAAACTTTAGAAATAAAACATTTTAGTGCGGTTTAAGGAAAAAATTAAAGAGCATTTAAATCAAAAAAGGGAAAAATATTTTATATAAAACCAGAAATGAACCAAGATATATATTCATGATAAAATGATTGATTTTAGAAAAATAATCATGGATTAAAATATATTATGGACTTCACTTGAAAATATATAAGAAATCAGGAAGTTCCCTTTAATCGGACTCACTTATCGAGAATATTTGATAAGGGAACCTTTTTAAAACATGTATTTCCCCATAAAAGAAAGATGAAATGATATAGATACATGAGTTTGGAACATATAAATAGAATTTTGAAGAATTATATAAAAATAAATAAGAATTACATTGTGTTAAAGAGAGAGAAAGCGTAACTTGAAGGAAAAATGGAGGTTCAGAAAGAATCACTTACCTTATGTCAGAAAAGGTTCTGCACTTGATCTTAATGTCCTGAATAATCAGATTAAATCCATTAATTAATTAATAAAAAACCTTTTATAAATTTATTTGATTTAGTATAATTTTATTAAGTTCATTTATTTCCTTTTATATGGGTTATGATATTCAATTTCAATATTCAGGAGTGTTGGTTTCCTTGGTTTTCATGATCGGTTTACTTGTATACATGTACAAAAAATCATGTAAAATGAGAATGGTTGTACAAAATTGAAGTTATATGTTATTAATGGAAATAAATAATATTAAATTATTATATATTTAATTCGGTAATTTGGGGTGAGTATGAATCATTAGATAAGACGTTAGTGATAATCGTTTAGATTATTTTGGTGGTTTTTCGATCATCGCAAACTAGTTTTGTTTTATTAATGAATACTATGTATATAAAATGGTTCCAGAATATTAAATGGATATTAATACATATATTATATTCCATTTTAACTGTAAAAATGGTTTTATGACCATACTTGAAGGCTGAATTGAAAAATAAAAACACATCGTCCATGAAGGCAGTAAATCGTCACCTCACAAACGATGTTTTCATTTTTAGAATAAAAGAAGAGGGGAAGAGAAAAGATTATGGGTTTTTCCATTAACATAATAAAATTATAGTATATAAAATATATTTTATTTATCATTTAACTTGGATAATGGGTTTTAGGAGATAATAATAAAATAAAAGAAATTGAAAAGAAATTAAAATAAAAAGAAAGAGGTTTTTATCTCTTAAATTCCTCTCCTTGAGAACCTCCTTAGGGAAATTGAGTCTAGTCTTTTTTTGAGAACAAAGGCTCTTGGATATTTAGGGGATACTTTGGAGGAGGATTTGGCATAATTTGGAAAATATTTAAGGCTTTTTAGGTGTCAAGAGAAGAGGTGGTGAGGTGTGATATTTATAGTGGAGGAGAGGGGTGTTTTTTTGACTATTCTATTCATTATTTTATTATTTTTATCAAGACAAGAAATAATGTTGATTATTATGACTAAATATAATAACTAGTACATGTGAGTTCTAAAAAATGACCACTTACATCATCCATGACTCAAGCATGACTCAAAAATTCATTTATTTACTTATATCGTAAATTACCGTATTTCACTATTCACAAAAATTCAACTATTTTAGAAAAATCCAAAAAATTAACCCCAACAATATTTTTATTTTTAGAATTCAAAAATGAACTTCATTTTATGAAAATAATGTTCTAAATATGAAAAATTTAATTTTTAAATAAAATCATCATTTATTTGAAAAATATCAAATTTAAAATTATAACTAATTTTACAAAACTTTAAAAAATTAATTAAGGTCTCATAAAATTATATTATAATAATAATAAAACAAAATAATAATTCATGAATATATTTTATGAAAATAAATTTTCTTTTAAATCATTATAATAATGATAAAATTATAAATAAAGAATTATGTTTCACAAAAATATCAATACTTAATTTAACATTTTTAAAACATTTATTTGCTTATAACCCGGTAAGTGAGTTAGAGGCGAAATACCCTTGACTATTTATTAAAATAAAGAAAAGGTATAGTAGAGAAAGAAAAAGTATGTGAGCGAACATCTTGCCCACACCCAGCCATCAGTTCTAGAAGAAATGAGACAATTACATATCATAATAGTCATATCCTTCACCACCTCCATAATCAGGTGTTTCCTCTACAGTAGATGATTCCCACTCTGAATTCATTTCATATTGCTTCAAGAGATTGACGTACTTCTCTCTTAACTTCAATTGTTCCAATGATAAAACCTCTTTCTTGGCTTGTCCATGACCTTTTTTAGAAGCAGGTATATCCCCTCTCTCCCTCTTTGCTTAAGACTTAGTGGTCACTGGCTTTGGTAGATAAGAATAATCTTTCCTTGTTTTCCTCCTTTGTGGCACAGTCCTCATTCCATCACTGTCGGACGTCTTGCATTGCCTACCTTGAACAATGTCACTATAAGACGACCTGGAAATTTCGCTATTTTCTTTTTCACTTTCAGAACAACTTCCCCATTTTCCATTGATTTTCACAGAGGGAAATTTACTAACTCCATCCCCCCTCCTCACCATAGCACTCTCTACAGCACCTAGAATCCCTCTCAGATTAGATTTCTTATTATGATTAGTTATGTAAAGAACTTGATTATTCACCACGTTTCCCCGACCATCATGCAGCCCCATCTCATGTTCTTTCATACCAACTCTCACTTGCTTATTATATCATATTTTGATTTATAAGATGGATAAGTTTTATATATACTTTCATTGGTGTGGTTACTATTATATTGGTAAGATTACTATTCCTAAGGGTCACATTACTATTCCAAAGGTCAAGTTACTATTCCATCGGTATAGGTTCTTTAATTTTTGAAAATTCCACTTATTTCATTAATTATTAATTTATAATTTTTTGAGTTCTATATGTGGTTTTATGTGATTTATACTATATGAAATAATTATAATAAGGTAAATTTCATTAATAGAATTCCAGGTCATTACATTCTTCCCCCTTACCCTTGAAATTTCATTTTACAAACTAAGGGGAAAACATGTGAGGGTACTTCTCCTTTATCGCTTCCTCTAGTTCCCATGTCGCCTCTTTATACTTATGGTTCCTCCATATTACTTTTACTAGGTGAGTAATCTTATTGCGTATAACTTTATCATTATGTTCTAAGATCTTCAATGGATGCACTTCATATGAGAGATCATTTTTTAGTTGTACCACCACTAAATTCAGTACATGTGAGGGATCCGGTATATACTTCCTCAAGAGGGATATGTGGAATACATCATGTACTTGATACATAGTTGGAGGAAGTGATATTCGATAGGCCATAGCTCTAACATGATTAAGAATCTCAAAGGGGATGATGTACCTGGGACTTAACTTTCCTTTCTTCCAAAATCTCATGATTATCTTCCATGGAGATATGCGGAGGAATACCATGTCTCCAACCTTAAACTTTAGATCCCATTGATGTTTGTCTGCATAGATCTTCTGTCAACTCTGGGATGCCTTGATATGATACAGAATGGTTTTCAACTTTTTTACCCTTTCTTTGACCATTTTAGGTCCTAGGAGATTATGTTCACCGACTTCATACCAACATGTCGGTATTATGCACCTTTTCCCACAAAGGGATTCATAAGGGTCCATTTGGATGCTTGAGTAGAAACTATTGTTGTAGGAGAACTTGACCGGAGGTAGATGTTGGTCTCATCCCCCCTTTAAGTCCATATAACATTCCCTCAAAATATCTTCCGATTTATGAATAGTCTGATCAGATTGGACATCTGTTTGAGGATGATAGGTCATACTAAAGTATAGCTCAGTGTTTATAGAATGTTTGAGACTTTTCTAAAACTTGGAGGTGAATCTCAGATCTTGATCAGATACAATCAATATTGGTACTCCATACAACCTTACCACTTCTCTAATGTATATTCATGCAAGTTGATCTAGTGATAATTCCTCTTGAATTGAAATAAAGTGAGTTGTCTTTGTAAGATGATCTAAAATAACCCATATATCATTATTTCCTTTAGATGTTTTTAGAAGTACAGTGACAAAGTTCATGGTGATGTTTTCCCATTTCCACGTTGGTATGGATAATGGTTACATAACCCCTTTATACATTTTCCTTTCAACCTTCACTTGCTGACATACCAAACACCTTGATGTATATTCAGCGATCTCCTTCTTCATATTGTCCCACCAATAGTTTTCTCAGAGATATCAATACATCTTAATACCCTCTGGGTGAATAGAGAAGGTTGATCTATGTAAATCATTCATAATCTCTTTCTTTATCTATGAATTGGATGGTACACATATTCATGACCCAAATATTATGAATCCTTTCACATTGATCTTAAACTTGGAGGATTTCACATCTCTGATAGCTTCTTCCCTTTTTTGAATTTCTACATCATTACTTTGGGTATCCTTTATTTTCTCCATAAAGGATGGTTGAGAAATAATTTGAGAAGGTATTGATGATTTTCCTTTATTAATTATTCCCATGTCCATCCTTTTCAGGTCTAATAATATTGGTTCCTTTTCAATTATCACCATTGATAAAGATTCATGATCCTTTCTACTTAGATCATCCACCACCTTATTTTCTTTATCAGGATGGTAGTGGATTGAGAAGTTGTAATATTTGATGAGCTATAACCAAATTTATGGGAACATATTAATATCATTCTATGTGAATATATATTTTAGGCTCTTATAATCACTATATATCTCATATTTCTCTCCTTAGAGATAACATCTCCAGGTTTTCAACACAAATATCAGAGTTTCCAAATCCAGATCATGCATGTGATAGTTTTTCTCATGAATTTTCAACTAACTTGTGGCTTGGGATATCAATTTATCATTTTGCATCAGTTTATAGTCTAAGACCTTATTTGAAGCATTATTGTACACTATAAATAATTTCCCACTTGTAGGTAGTGTGAGAAGTGGTGCAACGATAAGCCTCTTTTTCAACTCTTTGAAGCAGTCTTCACATTCACTACTCCAAAAAAACTTTACTCCCTTCCGAGTCATCTTGGTTAGTTGGTTTGAAAACCATGATAAGTTCTTCACAAATCATCAGTAATACCCAGCTAGACCAAGAAAACTATGAATCTCTATGAAAAATGTTGACCTAGGCCACTCTTTGATTACTGTTGTCTTAAAAGGGTCCAAAGATATCCTTTTTCTTGTGATAACATGCCTCAAGAATGATACTTTCTCCATATAGAAGTCACATTTACTGTACTTTTCATAGAGTTTGTCCCTTTACAAAATCTTCAGCATAATATTCAAATTCTTCTCATGCTTCTCCTTGCTTTTGGAGCATATCAAAATATCATCAATAAAGACTACCACAAATTTTTCAAGGTAATATATAAAGACTTTATTCATTAATTACATGAATATTGCTAGAGAATTAGTGAGTATGAATGGAATCACTATAAACTCATAGTGTCCATAACTTATTTGAAAGGTAGTTTTGAGAATATACTAATTCTTTACCTTTAATTAGTGATATATAGACCAAAGTTCCACCTTAAAGAGATAATTTCCCCCAAGTATCTGATCGAACAAGTCATATATCAGTAGAATAAGATACTTGTTCTTTATCATTATTTTATTGAGCTCACAATAATCGATGCATAGGTGCATTGATCCATCATTCTTCTTAACAAAGAGGACTGGTGCACCCCATAGTGAAGCACTCGAACGTATAAAACCCTTGTCTAGATTCTCTTGTAACTGATTCTTCAATTCTTACAGCTCAATGATGTCTACTCTATAAGGTTTCTTTGATATAGTCATAGATTTAAGAATAAGTTCAATTAAGAAATAAACTTCTCAGTTAGGAGGAAGACCAAGAAACTCTTCATGGAACACATCAGTGTAGTCCCTCACAATGGGCATGTCTTTGAGCATGATTCTCTCATTTGTCTCAATCATTTGAGATAAAAATTCTTACTCATAAGGAAATAATACCCATAATTGAGATGATTATTCTAAAGGAGTTTCATCTTCCTCCTTACACTTGTAAAGAATTGGAGGATTCTTCAGGATGTGAAGAGTGTTCTACCTTTCCTGACAATTGATGTTGGCTTTGTATAAAGATATCCAATCCATGCCCAAAATAACATCAAACTCCACCAAAGGAAGTAATACAAGATTTTTTAGGAGGTTCATTCCACAAACATTAACTGGGGAGGAGTTATGTACTTTGGATGTAATAATTGATCCATTTTCTATTCTCATATATAACTCAACCTCTATATTTTGAGGTGGTTTTTGAATAGTTCTACTAAACTTTCAAGATATGAAAGAATGTGTAGAACTAGAATCAAATAGTACATTTTCTATTCTTGAATAAATAACCATCGTATCTTTCACCACACCATTACCAGGATCTACCTCAGTAGTAGTGATAACATATACCCTTCCTTGATACCTTAGAGGTTGTTGTTGATTGTCTCCAACCACCCTTGGCTTAGGTAAATGGTTTACATAATGCCCATGTTCCTTGTAGTTGAAACACTACACTACAGGCTGAGTGTTGATCTGAACCTTACTTTCTTATTCCACATTTTTTTGATTCTTAATATCTATTTGGTAGTTAATATCCAGATTCCCATCTCTTCCACATTTGAAGCATCTCTTGATTCCCTTTAGATAGTTCTTAGGATGCTTCTTACCATAATTTTGACATGTGGGATGTTGGGTTTTCTTTCCATAATGTGATTTATTTGTTGATACTCCCATATTAGACTCAATTTTCTACTTTTTATTATTGATCCCATGAGACCATCGAGAGTCTCTAATCTCCATTTCAACCTTGATGGCACAACAAACAATCTCTTCATAGCTATCAAAGTCTCAAATATCCAATGATTTTTATATACTTGACTTTAGTTTGCTAAAGAAGTGACCCACCTTGCTTTTGGTGTTTATAACAAAGATGAAGGTGTACCATTCAAGCCTTGTGAAGTTTACCTTATATGACCCAATAGACTCATCTTCCTTTTTCTTCAATATGAGGAAATCCCTTTCCATTTAAGGTGATGGGTTCAGGGAAAATATTTATTTAAAAATATTTTCTTGAAATTTTCCCATTCCATAGAATCAATTTCCTCCTTGGACTTCATGTTCTTGATCAGTGTCCACCACCGATCAACTTCCTCATCAAAACGATAGACCACTAGTACAACTTTCTCTTCTTATGAGCATTGGAGGACAAAAAATATCTTTTCAATGGAGTTAATACATTATTCTGCGATGAGGGGATCAGAAGATCCACTAAACATGGGAGCCCTTTGTCGTATGATAGATTTGATAGAAACTTTCTCTTTATTTGGAGAAGGAGGGAATTACACATGATTCAAGTTATTCTTTGACATTGATCCTATCTCAAGGTATGGGCCAAATTATTGTTTTGATGTTCCCTTATAAAACAACTACTACGTAGCTAGTGGAAGCCAGGTTTAATCCCACTGGGAAGTCAAAAAAGCAAGAGATCAGTACTAATTAGGTGAGTCTTGGTCGATTGGCCAGATAGAATGAGTGAAGGGAATAACTTGAACAAGTGAAATTATTTTTGAAAATTGAAATAAAACAAAATAATAATAGAAAAATTGGAAAAAAATGTGTCTGGGTTGTAAACCTGATCATGTTTTATTACAATCGTCATTCTTTAGCATTAAATTTATTAATGAAAGTATTTTAACCTGGAGATTCAATAAAATCATTGTTTCTTGGTCCGAAATCAAATAATTACACATTCAAAGGTTAATTTTTTTGGTCTGGTAATTAACTACTTAAACATGTTTAGGTTCTTTTCCCCAAAAGAAAGCAACAATGGGCTCATCCAATGGTCATGGATTCCCTCGTTGCAACTCCTTCAGTTTTCTCCATTGGTGTCGTTCTTGGTCTGACAAGACACCAATGGTGAGTAAGGCATTCGATTCTTTGAAAGAAGTTGTAAATAATAATCATAATACGAATAAAAATTAGGGATTTCGATTACAAATAACTCAAAATAATTATTATAAACCCCAACATGGGAAAAATACCCTCTTATAACCATGGTCATGGTATGTGGATTGAGTCGAAACTCAAACCCCACCATGGATATGAGAGGAAGATAGGGAAGGGGTGAATTACACTAAATGGGAAATAAAATCATAGAATGGGTCTGAGGGAGGACTGAATGATAGAGAAGAAGCACCTCCCCCTAGATGTCCAACTCTTAAACAATGAGGGGATACCCTTTTATTTATAGATTTTCAAAATACACTGTGTGTGGTGGTGGTGGGGGGGGGGTACATGGTGTGTAGCATTGCCCCAAATGGCATGTAGTATCGACTTCATCCACCAACTACTTCTAGAAGGGAGGACACGACATGTAGAGTGAAGTACACGGTGTGTAAGCTCTAGCCAAATACTTGGGCATGTTCTCAGTCTAGACAATCCGTGTTTGGGTGAAGGTACATGATGTGTGTTTATATGTACACACCGTGTATATATCAAAATTTTCACTCAAAATTCCCAATTTGTGAATTTGTCTGAAAAATACCTAAAAATCATCATGAACAATGAAATAAATCATTTTATCTACAAAAAACATACATCTGGTGAAAACATGTTTTAAAACTCAATAGAATGTATGAAAATGTATATAGAAACTGGGCACATCAAACCCCCCATACTTAGTCATTTTATTTCCCTCAAGAAAAATCTCAACATCTAATTAATAGAATCCATACACTAAAAAGGGAATCCTTAAACTAATTATACTTATAAATACTATAGCCATAACATAGGATTTTAAAAGTCACAAAAAATATTTCAATTCTAAATACATTCTAATCGTGCCTCCTACATAATTCAATTACATATTTTCATCCTCTTTTATTCACATTGTTCAACTTTTCATAACTATACATGTCACTTGATGATTTACCTCACCAGAAGTTATCACACTCATCACTCAAGATTATTTTTTAGAGTTATGCTCAATCTCAAGTATACATACTCTATCCATAGTCTTGAAAGTATTCTCATTCTCTAATTTAGAAATAAAATCACAAAAATAATGAGGTCTTCAAATAAGGTTCAAATGATTATGAGGCTTTGGGTAGGTAGGAAATGATGTGAAAAAATATCATAGGTTTGAAAAATGAGGCTAAATTCTTAAATAACAATTCATGATATTCAGAAATAAAGATCAATGAAAATGCATCCCCAATCAATATCACTTAAAGGGTATCATCACTATGATATTCCCTTAATAACATGGTTTCATAAACCATCAATAAAGTGTGATGAATGAATCTGGTACCTCTTTTTAATTTTTCATCATTTTTTATATATATGGACCAATAAGAATACAATAAATAGTGGTTTTGGAACCCTTCCATTCAAATGAATCAAGAGGCACTCTCCCCCACACTTAATTTCATGGTTTCTCACCAAAATATACCATGAATAGCCAAATTCCCTCTCTAAAACTCAAATGAATAATCATGAAAAATTATAAAATAATTAGGGTAGGAAGGATAAATAGGCTTGTAATGTGGCTTCCTATCAAGTTAGTTCATGGTTTCTAAGGGTTTTATGAAGATCAGATATAAGGTAGGTCTCAAGATCAAATGGGATGAAAATAAATCAAATGCCTTAATTATTTTAACGCGATTCAAAAAAATATTCATGTTTTGAAGAGAAAAACTGGAAAGTTATAGTAGTTATGCATATCCCAATAATCTCTCAAGAAAGAGGGTATGAGAAAGAATATGTCAAAAAGTCTTATAATACCTCTCAGGAATGAAGAAAATATTTAATCAGGTCATGACATGAATAAAAATGAGCAGTATAATAAATGTAAATGTCCAAGAATTTAAATAAAAAGTCAAACTATATCAGTAATCATTTTAAAGTACTTTAAAATTTTAAATAAGAATGTAACTTCTAAATTTCCCTTTTATGTCTTTATTATTTTTAATTATAATTAATCAAATTCTTTCCATAGTTTAAAATATTTCATCTATTAATGATGTCTCCTAGATCAGTCTAAGGGCAAAGACTAATGTAGTTAGAGACTCACCCCCACACTTAATATGGAACATGGTTCTCCAAGTGTAATGCTAAAGATAAGAAGAGGATGGGAGAAAAACACTAGTGGTCCAGGAGGAGGGGAACTAGTGAAAGAAGTAAGGCCAAAAAGAATAATGAAAAGAATATCTAAAATAATACTCCCCTCATGGAAAGTGAAAAAAGATGGGAAGTAGTCGAAAAGAGATGCCCATATCGCGCTAGAGTACCTTTGATTTTTGATGAAATGAAAAAAGAAATATGCATGCACATACACCATCACATCACAAGAATAACACAAAAGAGATATAGATATAATGAAACAAGCATGCAAAAACCAGTCATGGGGTCGCCTTATAAGAGACATCATCAGGAATAGGGGGATCTGACAGAGGAGGATCAGCCACAGAGGAATATGGAAGCGCATGCTCTATGCTCTGTGCGAGGAAAATAGGTACATCCATCACAATAGAAGAAGTATCAACAACTGGAGGAAAAGGATTGACATTCTGGATAGAAGGAATGACATGCCCAGCTGGGCTGGTAGTAGTAGGAGCATCTGGAATAGTAGTAGAGAGGAGAACTGAATCCGTGGATAATGCTGTCAACAAGGTCGGTGCGGCAGAAAACTGAGGATTGGAGGGAGGAGCAGGTGCTAGTGGTAGGGAAAGGCCCAAGTTCTAGAGGATGAGTAACATCATACCCTCCATCAGTGTCTGTATCTGAGTGATGGAATCCTGGTGGTGCCCGAGAAGGTCCATACGACAATCCAGTGCGGCCAGGCCGAGGATAATGGGGGGGGGGAAGTCAGTAGAGGGTGTAGGGGGAGGTGGGGATGTGAATGGACCAGAAGAAGGGGGTATGGTAGAAGAAGGCAGAAGGTCGGGATAATTGGGGTGGGGTTACGACATGGAGTGTGGCTGGGTAGGGCGCCCGAATTTTATTGCTAAATAACATGACGCGTAGAGGGTCCCACACACTATGTAAGTGTTTTTTAAATAATAAGTATAATTATTATAATAAACTATCTAATAATAATTATTTATAATTTAAAATTAAATATATTTGAAATATATATTATTTAAAAATGAAAAATAAACCCATACACATAATGTATCGAAGAAATACACGTCGTGCTTCCTAAAATTTGAAAAAGAGAAGTACAACCTTCGGTCCGGTGATTGGGGTGCGATTTGAACTGGTGATTTCCCAATTCAAACATACGCCCTTAACCACTAGAGATAATGTTGTAGTACTGCACATTTTTATTAAATTTTAATAACTAAATTATATGTGAAGTACCACAAAAAAAAAGAACGACGTGTGGTTTTAATTTTTGAAAGATTGGGATGAAGTGGACAAATTAGCCGAGTTTGAACCTGGGCCTTTTGAACCCAGGGATATGACTTTTCCAATCATCCCACTTCACCCGCATGTGATTTCTCATTTTGAAAAATGTTTTAAGATTATAGGAAAACATGATGCACACAACGTGTATCGAAATATACGACGTGTGATTTTATTTATATGAAAAATGATGGAACTGGGTCGGTTGTCAAGACTCGAACCCAGGTCTTTTGGATCCATGGGTTACGAACCTGCTAGCCGAGCTAACCCCATCACAGGTTTCCTTTTATTCTGAAACACATTTATTATATTTTGAAAACATATCACACGCCATTTAATTAAATCATGGGTTCAAAAATAATGATTCCTGTACCAAAGGCAGGTGTGGAGCGGTTCAAACTGGTGATGGATCGGATACATTCTAGTGACCTTGCCATCGACACATGCCTCATCCATATTTATTATCTTAATTAATAGTTACTTAAATAAAAAGTCCTATTAAAATACACACTAAAAAGAAACATACACACCTTGTTTTAAGGTATACATGACGTGTGTTGTCATTTTTTTCTTATTTATACTATGGATGGATGAAGTGGTGGTACATGATGTGTGAAGGAGAATATACACCGTTTTTTTATTAAAAAAAAGAAGGGAGAAAAGAATGGTTGGGTTGCCTCCCAGGAAGTGCCTTTATTTTAGGTCTTTGGCTCGACCTGAGTTACAGTTACTTACCGCAATCTGAAGGTAGATGCAACTTTCGTAGTGTGAACCACCCCATATGGCCAGCACCCTCATCTTTCTTCCATGATTCTTGACCTTTCAGTGGTCTGGGCAATAGATTACAGTAGCCCTGCTCCATGGCCATTAGATGCCGAAGGCGTACTTGATTCTTGATTTGATCAGGTACGTACTCCACCTCCTGAGGTTCCTGCCTTGAGATGCTAAAGACTTGAAAGTAATCACAAGGTTCCTCTGGAACAGGTAGATACTCAACTGTGGGGTTTGAAATAAATGAGTGATCAAATTAAGTATGAACATGATATTATGTGTCCCCATATTCAAAATTTGATTTTGGAAAATTGATTTCTGAAATTTTTAATGAATGATAGGTGGGGCCCACATCATAACATGTATCCTCAGTTGAAATGAAATTAGAACTCCCATACTCAACCTCAATCAGAGGATCTATATTAGAAATTATCTCGGAGATCTATTTTACCATATTTCCAATTCATCTTAACCTTTCAGTTTGGTCCAACTAGCGTGTGGAAAACGCCACCATCATTGATAATAACCTTTCGGTATTACTCAAAAATGGTTCTGAATGAGAAGAAGAGAAGGGTGGGTGAAGAATTCACATGGGTTGTCCTTGTATTTGAACCCATAATTCATATATGGATAGTATTTGTTTGGGTGTGGATATGAAAACTATGGATCATATGGATAAAAATCCTCTCTAGGTGGATCATACCACTCCCCAGTCAGATAATAATCCATATGGAAGTGGGGTCAAGGGTCCTGGGAAATAGAATCTAGAAAAGAAAAGAAGAAAAAATTGAAAATTCTAGGTAAACCAATTTTAAACCAGACACACATTGCCACCCCACCTTAATTTATTCCCCAGCAACAATGCCAAAATTTGACACCGCTCCTATTGCAAGGTGCAGGACAAATTTTTGTTTTGATGTTCCCTTATGAAACAACTACTATGTAGCTAGTGGCAGTCGGGGTTGATCCCACAGGGAGGTCAGAAAATTTGGAGATCAGTGCTAATCAGGCGAGTCTTGGTCAAATGGCTTGACAAAATGAGTGAATGGAACAACTTGAACTAGTGAAACGATTTGTGAAAATTGAAATCAAACAAAAGAATAATAGAACAATCATAAAACAAACATGTCGGGGCTGTAAACCTAATCGTGTTTTATTGTAATCATTATTCTTTAGCATTGAATTTATTAATGAAATTATTTTACCATAGGGATTCAATAAAATAATTGTTTCTTGGTCTGAAATCAAATAATTACACATTCAATGGTTAATTCCTTGGTCTAGTAATTAACTACTTAAATATGCTTAGGTTCTTTACCCCAAAAGAAAGCAGCAATAAGCTCATCCAAAGGTCATGGATTCGCTCATTGCAACTCCTTCAATTTTCTCTATTAGTGTCATTCTTGATTTGACACGACACCAATGGTGAGTAAGGCATTTGATTATTTGAAGAAGTTGTAAATAAAAATCATAATAAAAAAACACTTAGGGATTTCTATTACAAATAACTCACAATCATTATTACAACTCCAACACGGGGAAAACTACCTTCTTATGACCATGGTCATGGTGTGCAGATTGACCCAAAACTCAACTGCTACCATGGATATGAGAGGAAGATGGGGAAGGGGTGAATTACAATAAACAAGAAATGAAAACTTGAAATGGATATGAGGGAGGACCTAATGGAAGAGAGGAAATACCTCCCACTGGATGTTTAACTCTCGAATAAGGTGGGGCTTCCCTCTTATTTATGGGTTTTCAAACTACATGGAATATAAACTAAAGTACACACCATGTATATTGGTCAACTCATTTTTGCCTTGTTTTCTATGATAGTAGGTGAGCGATGCACTACCCCTTGACTTTTCAACTATCAGTGATCAGTTTTTGGGGGTTGCACGATGTGTAGCGCTGCCCCACGTGGCATGTAGCATCGACTTCAGCCACCAACCACTTCTATAAGGGAGGACATGATGTGTAGAGTGAATTATATGGCGTGTAAGCTCTAGATTTCTACTTTGGAATGTTCTCAATCTATTTGATCCATGTTTGAGAAAAGGTACACAGTGTGTGTTTATAAGTACACGCCATGTATATATCAAAATTTTCTCTCAAAATTCACGATTTGTGACTTTAGATGAAAAATACTTAAAAATCACCATGAAAACCAAAATAAATAATTTTATCTACAAACAACATACATTTGGTGAAAACATGTTTTAAAAATCAGTATAATGTATGAAAATGTATACACAAATCGAGAAAATCATTATTAATAACTTGAGCCAATTGAGCAAGTATTGTCATGAAGTTTTGATAATCTATTTCCATTATATTTGGAATTTAATTAAGGCAATTGTCACACTTCCTATCACATTTATTGTTGTAATGGGTTATCCTATTTCCATCCATTGACTAAAAAAAGAAATTATAATTATAGGGGCTTGAATACTTAGCTAATAATCATATAAAAAGGAAACATTGAACATAAATGGATAAAATTATAAAGGAAAAGTATATCCTAACTTGTTATTCCCTAGGTTTCAATATAGGTTAACCATAATGATAGAATTATCCCTAGTGTTATTACTAAAGTGATCTAGTCCTAATCTACAAAAATAACTAGACCATGCTATGATACTATCTATAACAACCCTGACCTTTTACACATATTATTACATGACTTTAACCATTAAATACAACCAAGGATCATAAATTCTAGTGTCTTTGGAAGATTTGGTACATAAAATTGAAAAAATGGGGAAGACCATATTTCATTTAAACTTCATAATGATCTCTTAACTTCCATTGATCCCTTACATCCGCATAAGATAACTTGGGGAATACATGAATAAAGGGATGAGCTAAAAATCCCAGTAAGAGAATAAGAATATGAATAAAGCGTAGCACATGGGTTAGAAGGCATAACACAATGACATAAAAAGGTATGAATATACATAATGAAGCATAAAATATGTAACCATGGTATCATAAAAGACGTGGAAACAATATACAACATGACATAACCATGAGTCAAGTCTCATTTCACATGGAGGAGCAGGATTTAAGGATAACCACAAAGACCGTTTCACATGGAGCACGAGTCAAGGATAACCACCAAGACCGTTGCACATGGAGCATGAGTCAAGGTTAACCACCAAGACCATTGCACATGACATCTCATGATACTAAACATTATCCAATACATTAGATAATTATCTAGGAACAACCATCATAACATGTTCATGAATATGTGTGTCGCATGAAAAATAAACCTAAGGGTTGCCCATGTAAAGAAATGGGTATTATAATCATGTCATAAAGCATAATAAATGGGAATATCATAAAAGTGTCCATGAAAGAATGGATTTAAATCATACATGGAAATTAATAAGGGAAAAAAATTCATAGATCATGATAATTGATGTCAAACTAAAGTGAAAACATGTAAAAAGATTATTTAAGAAAATTTAGAAATAAAAAATTTTAGTGTGGATTAAGGAAAATATTAAAGAGTATTTAAATCAGAAAAGGGTACAATATTTTATATAAAATCAGAAATAAACTAAGATAATTTTTCATGATAAAATGATTGATTTTAGAAAAATAATTGTGGATTAAAAAATCATGGAGTTCACTTTAAAATGTGTAAGAAATCAAAAATTCCCTTTAATCAAATTTGCTTATCGGGAATATTTGATAAGGGACCCTTTTTAAAACATGAATTTCCACATAAAAGAAGGATAAAATGATATGGATGCATGATTTTGGAACATATAAACATAATTTTTAATAATTATATAAAAATAAATAATAATTACATTGGGTTAAAGAGAGAGAAAGTATAACCCTAAGGAAACATGAATGTTCAGAAAGAATCTATTACCTTATATCCGAAACGGTTATATACTTGATATTAATGTCATGGATAATCATATTAAATCCATTAATTAATTAATAATCTTTTATACATGTATTTTATTTATTATAATTTTTTTAAGTTCATTTATGGACTTTTTTATGGGTTATGGGATTCAATTTCATCATTCAGGAGCATTGGTTTCCTTGGTTTTCATGATCGGTTTACTTGTATACATATACGAAAAGTCATGTAAAATGAGAATGGTTGTACAAAATTGAAGTTATATGTTATTAATGAAAATAAATAATATTAAATTATTATATAATTTTTTGGTAATTTATGTTGAGTATGAATCATTAGATAAGTTGTTAGTGATATTCATTTAGATTATTTTGGTGGTTTTTCAATCATCACAAACTAGTATTATTTTGTTAATTAATATTATGTATATAATATGGTTATAGAATATTAAATGATTTTTAATACATATATTATAATCTGGTTTAACCATAAAAATGGTCTTATGAACATACTTGAAGGAATAATTGAAAAATGAATGCATGTCGTCCATGAAGGCGATAAATTGGCACCTCATGGACAATGTTTTCATTTTTAGAATAAAAGAAGAGTGGAAGAGAAAATATGATGGGTTATTCTATTAAGAAAATAAAATAAAATAATATAAAAGATACTATATTTATCATGTAATTTGGATAAGGTTATTTGAGGATATAATAATAAAAGAAAAGAAATTGAAAAGAAATTAAAAGAAAAATAAAGAGGTTTTTACCTCTTGAATTCCTCTTCTTAAGAACCCTCTTATGGGAATTGAGTTTGGTCTTTTGTTGAGACTAAAGGCTAATATACATGGGGTAGATAATTTGGAGGAGTATTGGGAAGAATTTGGATAAGATTCAAGGCTTTTTAGGTGTGAGGAGAAGAGGTGGTGATGAGTGGTATTTATAGTGGAGGAGAGGGATATTTTTTATTATTCTATTCATTATTATATTATTTTGATCAAAAAAAGAAATAGTGTTGATTCTTATGACTAAATATAGTAACTAGTGCATATGAGTTCTAAACAACATCCACTTAAACAATCCATGACTCAAGCATGACTCAAAAATCCATTTATTTACTTATATCGTAAATTACCATATTTCACTATTCACCAAAAATTCAACTATTTTTGAAAAATACCAAAAATTAACCCTAATAATTTTTTGATGTTTGGAATTCAAAAATAAAATCAATTTTATGAAACAATCCAAAATTGGTTGTATTATTGAGGTATTTAAAAATCCCTTTAACAATATTTAAATGATATTCTTTAGGTTTTTATTGAAAAAATTCACACATGCACACACTGAACATAATATCATGTCGAATAGTAGTTAAGTATAATAAAATTCCAATCATACCTTTGTAAGTAGTTTGATATACCAACTTTCTAGTTTTATGAAGATATATATTACAACTTGTACTCATTAGAGAATAACTTATTTTGGTTCTATCCAAGCCAAAACACATCAAAAGACACTTTGTTTATTTTATTTGATTTAAAATAATCCCTTCTTTGTTTTGAGAAATTTGAAATCCAAGAAAGTATTTTAACTCACCCAAGAAACTCATTTCAAATTCATTTTGTATCATTTTGGAAAATTCAATACACAAGAAGTTTTTGTATCCAAAAATAATATCATCAATATATATTTGAACTAATAAAACATCCTTTTAATTTTTTTTATAAATAAAGTAGGGTTAAAAACACGTTTTGTAAAACCATTTAAAATAAGAAAAGTGTTGACCTTATCATACCAAGCTCTAAGAGCTTATTTTAAACCATACAAAGATTTTGTTAATTTAAAAACATGATTTGTAAAATGAGGGTTATGAAATCTAGGATGTTGTTTAATAAATACATACTCAATAATATATCTATTTAATAATTCACTCTTGACATCCATTTGATATAGTTTGAAATTAATATGTGCAGTATATGAAAAAAATATTTTGATGGCCTCAAGTATAGATACCGGTACAAAGGTTTCTTCATATTCAATACCTTCTTCTTGACTATATAATTATATAACCAATCTGTTTTTTCTTCTAATTATTGTTCTAGACTCATCAAACTTGCTTCTATATACCCACTTAGTGATAATAGTTAGGTAGTATTTATGTCTATAAACTAATTCCCAGACTTTATTCCTTTCATACTAGTTCAATTATTATTGCATTACTGTTTCTCAATTTTCATCATTGATTTCCCCATTGATGTTATTTATTTTAATCTATGACAAGAAGGATAGATATTTAAATAGGTTTCTTAGTGAAGCTCTGGTTTGAGTTCCTCTATCTAGATTTATAACTACAACATCTAAAGGGTGGTATTTAAGATTTTAATAGTTCTAGGGATAAAGTACTTGGTACCTAATTTTATTCTTTAGTTTTAGTAATAGGTTGATGATCTATACCATGTGATTTATTAGGTAAACCATCCAAAAGATCATAAGTTTTAGTGGTATGATTAATATTTTGATTTAACATGTTATCCTTAAGATTTTCTAATACAGGTTTGGGTTCATGTGGATTTGTTTCATCAAAAGTTACATGAAAAATTTCTTCCAAAACTTTAGATTTCTTGGTAAATACGCTATAAGCTTTATTAGTGGTTGAATAACCAAGGAAAATTTATTTATAGTTTTTTGGTGCAAATTTTTCTATATTCTCTTTTGAGTCAAGAATATAAAATTTACAACTAAAAACTCTAAAGTAATTTACTTTGGGTTTTCTACCATTACATAATTCATGTAGAGTATTTTTCAAGATAGGTATTATAAGAACTATATTAATTACATGGCAATATATGTGAACAACTTTAGCTCATAAATAGACAGAAGTTTCATATTTACTGAGCATTTTTCTAAAAATTCCTTAAAGAGTCATATTTAGGCTTTCAATAACCCCATTCTGTTGAGGTGTTTGAGGTGTAGAGAAATTATGAGTATAACCATGTTATGAGTTGAGAGATTCAAATTATTGATTCTAAAACTCTTGTCCATGATCCCTTCTCAAGTATTTATGGTAATTCTACTAAGGTTTTCTATGGATTTGGCATACTTAGAAAAACAGGAAGGAGCTTCACTTTTATGAGCAAGGGAAAAAACCCATGTATATATTGAATAATAGTCAACCATAACATAATCATAATGTTTTCCTACTAAAATAGAAACTTTATATGGACTAAATAAATCCATATGAAGCAATTATAGTGGTTGAGAGGTAGATACATCTTTCATTGGTTTGAAAGATATTTTTTATTGTTTTCCCTTTTGATAGGGATTACAAACTTTGTCTTTATAAAATTATAGCTTAGGTAGGTATTTGACTTAACCTTTCTTAGTTATCCTTATTAGTGAGTCTATGTTTCAATGGACTATTCTCGTATGAACAAACCAAGATTCTCTATGAAAATCACTCAAACAAGAAATATTTTTAGAAAATAAAGAATCTAAATTAACAACATAAACATTATTATATCTGAAAGTAGTAAATACCAAAGCATGCATAGAATAAAAAATTTTATAAGCACTATTTTCAAATTTCACATTAAAACTATCATCACATAATTAAGAAATAATAATTAGATAATATTTTAAACAATAAAAAAATAAAACTTTAGGAATAAGGACAAATGTAGAGTTACCAATTTTTACAAGTACAATGATTTTTCCTCCTACATTATCACCAAAATTTGAAAGCCCACTATCTACCTTTAAAAGGTTTTTAAAGCTTGATTGGTATCCAACCATATGTTTAGAACATAAAATATCCAATAAAATAAATTCTTACTAGATATCTTTAATAATTTTTCTTATAATCAATTAAATATACATTGATTTTGGCACCCAGATCTGTTTGGGTCCAAACAGGTTAGAAATAAAAGTTTTTGGAAGTGAAATTTGTTCTACAAGATTATTAGAAACTAATTTAATAGATTTATAAATAAAATAATTGTTAGGTCCAAAATTATTAAAATTATTTCTAAAACTCATAAAATTCTTAGAAACTAAATTTTTGTTTTTATAATTTGGAATAAAATAGTTTTTGTAGAGTTATTTTTTCTATCTAGGTTGATAACCAAAAACAACTCTTGGTTTAGGTATAGCCTGAATTACAAGAATTTTGTTTAAGTTTTATATTCATCCAAAAAAACCTTTAATATAATTTTTTAAATTTTCATTTATTATTTTCAAATCAATATTATCTTTTAACATATTAAAATTATTTTCTTTTTCAATTCTAAGAGATGATTTTTCTATTACACATAACACATGATCATTTTTTAGTTTTTTATATTTGTATTTGAGCTTATTCATGGTATCTTCTAGCATAACAAATTATTATTTAGAATTTTTAGAATCATTAGGAATATGAGAAGAAATATAAGGCAACTCATAGGGAGTAGCCATAACGTATTGATTATCTTTTTCATTCATATCTTCTCATCTTGAATCTGAGTCACTAGAGCTATCCTTAGATGAAATACAAGTAGATTTAATATATATTTTTGGTATTTTCTCTTTATATTCATATTTATTTTTTTACTTGATCTTCAAAAATTTAACCTTTATGTGTCCTTTTATTTTTCATCTGTAACAAATGATCTCATTAGATGAGTCATCCTTTTTCCAGTCTTTATTACAATTTCATCTATTGTTAAATTTTCCTTTATAGTTATACTTTTTGAAAACTTATTCATTTTATATAACTTGGTAATTTTTTTCTAGATGAGCCATTTCTTCACCACTTTTAGTGTTACCTTTTCTTCCACTTGTTCTGTCATATTTAACAGATTCTTTTTCATTTGACTATATTGATTTAAATGAAATAGATTTACATCTTGGTTAATCATCTTCCTTGTTTACCTTTATCTCTTATTAATACATCATGATAATTCTAATAATCTCCTTTAATAATAGTTTACTAATGCTGCATGACTCATGGATAAAGACTATAGTGCCTCTCAATCAGCTAGATAGACATCTCAAGATTCTCATTACTTGAGATTTATACATCATTGTTTGTCCAAGGGTAATCACAGTGTTTATGATTTCATTTAACCTAAGATATATGTTAGAAAAAGATCTGTCAAGTTTTATTTTGAATGTATCATACGTAATAGTTCATATATTTAAACACATTTCTTTCACATTCGAAGTGCCTTCATGAGATATAGAGAGGGTATACCAAATAAGACAAGGAGTATAAAATAAAGATATTATATTAAATTCATCTTTACTTAAATAAAAAAAATAAAGAATTCATGTATTTATAGTTTGAATCATTGGCATATTTAATAGTATCATCCCATTTATTTCTAGCAGTTTTGGGTTTCTTGTAATTATCTTCTATAGATTCCCGAATATCAAAACCCATGCTCTCAAGATGTTTTTTATTTTTTATTTTCCTTTGAAAATAGTTTTGACCATTAAAATAAGGAGGTATATTGGTTTCATAACCTTAAAAAATTATCCTCTATAATATCATATTTTAAAATTGAAATAAGATCTTACAAAAAAAATTTGATCAGGATAAAAAGTGAGTAAAGAGAAATAAAAACTCCCTAATACCAAATATTGGTTAGAGTGGAAAAATAAAGAGGGGGTGAATTGAGTTTCAAATTAAAATTTATATTAAAGATTATTTAAAAAATAAATCCCTCAATTTATAAAATATGTCCTAGTTAACTAAAATAATAGAGTTATATAATTTTATCTTTCAAAAAGATTCTTAGAAGTTCGATCAATATTCAATTAAAATCGGATTATAAATTATTTTAACTTTTGAAACATATTTACTAGATTCAAAAATGGTATATAAAATAAAAATTAAAGTTAACTATCAAATTAGTGTTTTGTTATATAGTTTATAAAACTAAAATAGATTTGTTTTAAAAATAGAGTAAAATAAAATTGATAAAACACACAGCAGAATAAAAAATTGGGTTAGTCTCAAGTCGAGACTCAGTCCTCTACACATAGAAATCACTCGCTGTTAAGCAGTTTATTATAGAATAAACTGATAAAAAACCTGGATCGGGTTTTATAAAACACCACAAAAGACTTTTCAGGCTATACAGAGCCTCTTCCATAGTTCTGTGTGGGAGAATAACAGATAACAAAAACACACTAGTAGCCTAGGATACATAGCCTCTTATATAGTTATAAATGGTAGAATAGATGAAAATAAATAAGATAGAGTGTCTCACACTCTACAATACAGTACATGAGATAATGCTAAAAGATATGCAATGTAAATCACACATAACTCAAAAGTACAAAAAATAGAGTAAGAGAAGGAAAATAATTTGGTGCAGCAGAGTGTGTAGATATTCTATTTTTTAGGAGATTCTTCTCTCTTCTCATTGTCATACTTTGATTTGGAATTTATGTGAAAATATGCTTAGGTGTTATCTAATGTTTTGTTGAAGTTTGGGTGATAACAGAGTTACAGATGTTAAAAAATAGAGCATTGGTTCATCTTTTTTGTTCATGAAAAATTCTGATGTCTATGTGACACACACACACACACATATTTCTTATTTTATTTTATTTTTCTTCAATCATATTTTAAAAATAATATTTCTTCTGAAATATACATTGAAAAATCATCATTGAATATCCTTATACTTTGGTAATAAATCTATGCTCAATAAATACTTCTGCATGACATTTAATTTTTCATAGAAAAGTATTTGAGTTAATATATTTAATAATATAAAATTTACTTTAGGTATTGTTTCTTTAAGGTCTTCAATTTCAGCATCCATGGTAACTTCAGGTTTGTCACATCAATATCCATTGTCACTTCAGGTTTTCTACATCAGCATCCATGGTCACTTCAGTATTTTGCAAGAATACTAGTTGAATTATCTAATAGGTTGTATGGTTGATCACTTGTACCTATGATCAATTACATATTCTTATGGTCAATCAACTTACACTTATGGTTGATCACCTCACACTTATAGTCGGTCACCTTACACTTATGGTCGATAACCTTATACTTAATGTCAGTCCAATACTTTTTTAAATTGAGATTAATGACCATGATTGCTTCATTTGATCCTGCATTCAATTATTTACTTTTCCATATTTCATAAACATATTATTTCATTTATCCTTGTGGTTTCATGGTAGTTTGTGTGGTTTATACAACTTAACACTTGGTCGATACAAGAGTTTGCGATGAGACAACTACGGTCAATCAATTAGGTGTGAAGTTGATTCACTTTTTGTGTGGTCAATCCATGGCTTTGCAAAAAATATTGATTGCGGTTTGTCTTTAAGTCACTTGATAGTTTATCATAAATTCACCATGGTTAATTAGGTGGTCTTGTAGTGGATGCATATGTCATGTAGTCGATTCCATACTTAGTGAAATTTATATTATATTATAGAAAATTATTTAACTTTCATAAACATAAAATGGATTAAAAATAATATAAATATGATTATTGATTATTAAAATAATAAATTTACAGACCAATCAAACAATGACCTTATGGGAAAACCTTGTAGAGGTAGGGGAAAGACAGGATTGTGGCCTAACCTGAGGCTGGGCCAGGGTTGCGAAGACCTTATGGCCAAACCTAGGGCATGATTGACTATGGTAATTGATATGAGACATGTATTATCCTATCAAACTAATCCTATATGTGATGACGTATGCTATATTCCATTCGACACAGAGCTAAAGTAGGTATGGTTGGGGCTCATGGAATTCTGGCTAGTGCATGAGAACCTGAATTATGATTGGATAATTTTTTATTTATTTACTTTCTATCACGACATAAAACTATATATACACATTAAATTTATTTTAAAAATACATTGGTGGTGTCCTACTAGGTTTATAATTACACCTTTCATGGTAATATCGATGACCATGTAGATTTCATGGTTAGGGATCCATATAGGGGCAAGGGCCTTACATCAGGGAGCTAAGAATGTGGAACTTAGAGGAAAAAGGTGATATCAGGATAGATCCTAAACTATTAATATCGTTTTTAATTTATTTTTTGGTTATCATACATTGGTTGAATTACCACACTGGGATCCTTTTGGTTGATATTTTATGACCCAGAATCCATTTATTATAGAATGATGATATTATTTTAGTTTCTTTCATGCTATTCAGAGATTTTTATTTATACATTGAGTGATTTTGGTGTATTATTATCATTATTGAGGTTATAGTCTCTCCATGACATCATTTGGCCCCACCAATAGCTGAAAACCTCTTGTATATGGGGATACATGCATGAGGTCACATCATACTCTAGTTTGAACTGGGTGATTCGGGATGGGAAGTTAGAAAGTGGTATTAGAGGAGGTTTCCTTTTTTTATTTCTCTTGAATATATGGGGGAATGATAGAAAGGATAAAGGCTATATGGAACTTGAGTAGGTGAGTCATGCATGTGATTGACCAGATCATGTGTAGTGAACCTATGAGTTATTAAGGTATGGGATTTCTATTATCAGTTGAGCTCTTAATGTTGATATATTTTACCTTGAGTGATGCAAATGATTTTGATGTTACATTTTATAGGATTTGTGTTCATTCATACATTATGATTGGGAAGGTAGGTTCACATTTCATATACATATTTTCTTGTTATACATAATAATTCAATTAATTAAATGTCATAAATAATTTGTGATCCATGCTTCTGTGATATATATGTGCTAACATTTGAATTATTTGAACTTGAACGTGTTATGTTTTGTTATACATTTATCATTGTGACTAACATGTAGGTATTGAATATTGGGGTTAGTACTTGAGTAGTGCTAAGAGGGTTGTGGCTTATAGAAATGGGTAGACTATTAGGATGGGTCTTCCCATAGTGATATTTTGTGTGTTCCTTTAAATTTATTAAGTGATGTACACTTGTAAGCTTTTGAAGGCATTTATAAGCATTCGTTTGGAATTTTAGACAATGCCACATTAATGTCTTCTTACAGGGCCACCTAGGTAAGTAGTTCAATATGATACTATAAGGGGGTTTCTCCTATAGTTCCTCTAGTCCTACAGGAGTGTGCAGCTGAGCATGATCCAATATCTTCTCTAGTAGTTCAGGTAGTGGAACTGCTCCAATATAGAGTATTTCAGATAATTATTTTCTAAGATGTGGAGGAGCTCATGGGAAAATGGTTTATTATGCTTGGGATTTATAACTTCAGCATCCCCCATATTTCCAGGGTATCAAAGGACCCTAATATTTTGAGGATTGGATCAATGAAATTGAGGGGATCTTTTACATGGTAGAGATTCCAGAGGATCATTGGGTTAAACTAGATTCTTTCATACTTCAGGGACCCACATATAGATTGTGGGGCATCATGAACCAAGCAGAGAGACATGAGGGTCCAACTTATGAGATCTTCTAGGATATCTTATTTGAGTAGTTTTCCTAGATACACTGAAGATGGATCAAGATCAAGAGTTTATGGATATTTAACAATGGATGATGTTAGTATCATACTATTTTTCACATTTCATGGATTTTCTTCATGCCAATCTTATTTTGGATAAGAATGAGTCATGGAAGGCTTGAAAGATTGAGATCATACTTTGGCTAGATCCAAGGCACTAGGTCATAAGCTTAGACTAGATGATATATTCTGAGGTGATGTGCAAGTCCTTGATGATTGAGAAGGGTCTAGTAGAGGACATAACAACAAGTCTTATTTCATCCCTCAGTGCACCAACAAGTGGGACTCCTAGCAATGCATTGTGTATCTTTTTTGGTTTTAGGAATAGAAAGGACGACGACGAATATAAGGGAGGAAGTATGAAGTTAGATCAAAGTAGGTTTTCTTTAGCACCATCTAGGGAAGGAGGTGTCACTTTGTGATTCAATTATGGATAGAGCAGACATTATCAATTTTTTTACCTAAATATCAAAACAAGTTTCATCTATGTGGAATGACAGAGTATCTCCAATGTTTCTATTCGAGGGTTCTACATATGGGTTTTCATAGGGGTATCTCAAAAACATGGGCTATGAATCATGTGATTAATAAGGTATTTCAATAGTAATCCTTGATTCCATAGTGGTTAGTGACTCGATCAAACCAAGGGTCTCTGTAACAGAATCATGGGATCAAAGCAGACATAGTGTATATCATGGACCAAGTTCTGAAAAATGGTGTAGAGGGACCTTCTATAGTTATAGGTATAGTTCTGATTACCATTACACTTTCTACTACTTTGTTTACTATAGGCGATTCCCATTATTTTATATATACTCAATTCATTTCTCGGTGAAACTTTTAGATTAAGTTATCTTCCAAATTTCTTTCTCTAGATACACCTTTGGGAAAGAAGGAAGACCCTATATAAATATGTCTAAAATTTCCTATAGTGGTGGATAATTATGAGAATTTATGGAATTTTATGATCTTAGAGATGACTAGATTCGATGTAATTTTCAGAATGAGCTGGTTGACTAGTTACCGATAGCACATTGACTGCTAAAATAGAAAAGTATACTTTACTACACCTAATATGTGGGGGGGTGGGTGGGTGGGTTGTTTTGACTGGTGAATGGGATGTTAGAGAAGAAAAAATGGGATCAAAATTGAGTCAAATTGGAGTTATTATGGTGCAGGTAGTGTGTATAGTTCTTGTTACAGATCAGATAGTAGCTCCCTCCATTTTTCCTCCAGTGGTGGACCATTTCCAGGATGTCTTTATAGTTTATTTACCAGGACTTTCTCCTAATATAGGAATTGAATTTTAGATCAAAATTGTGCTAGGAATATATCTTATATTGATTATTTTATATCATATGGAACTAAATTAGTTGAAGGAACTCAAGGTGTATCTTGATAATTTATAGGTGAAGGTATTTATCAGATCAAGAACTTCTCCTCAGGGTGCTCCAATTTTGTTTTCTAATAAGGAAGAATGAATCCTTCAACTTTTCATGGACTATAGGGAGATTAATTAGGTTATATTTAAGAACATGCATCTATTTATAAAGATAAATGATTTGTATGATCAGTTTAGGGGAGCCCGATGGTTCTCCAATATTAACTTGCAATTAAGATACCACCAGCTTCGGGTCCAGGAAGAGGATATACCTATGACAATGTTTAGGAGCAGGTATGGAATGTATGTGTATCTTTTAATTCCTTTCATGTTGAAAAATGTTCCAATGCTATTAATGGATTTTATGAATAGGATCTTCCATCCATACCTTGAATTTGTTGTCATTGTATTCATTGATGATATCCTGATATACTCTCCAACCCTAGAGATGCATGGAAGACACCTTGAGATCACGTTGAGTACACTTTGAGTGCATCGACTTTATGCTAAGTTTTCAAAGTGTCACTTTTGGATCCAAGAGGTGTACTTCCTTGGGCATGTTATTTTTGATACAAGCATTTCTATTGATCTGAATAAGGTAGAGGTGATTATATCTTGGGAATGACCTAAGAATGTGTTTAAGATACTAAGTTTCCTTGGATTATCCAAGTCTTATATGTGGTTCATCCAAAATTTATCTTTTTTTGAAGAACCCATGACCATACTTACCAAGATGGAGGTAAAGTTCTAGTAGGCTGATCAATATGAGGATTCCTTCCTAGAGTTGAAGAGAATGTTAGCATCTGCTCTAATTTTGATTCTACCAGAACCTATCATCTGTTATGTAGTTTAATTCAATGCTTCAGTTGTTGGTTTGGGAGCTATTTTAATATAGAGATATTTGGTAGTTACTTATGTATCACATCAACTATGACCACATGAACAAAACTACACCATTAATGATCTAGTGTTAGTTACAGTGGTTTATGCTTTGGAATGTCAGTGAAACTATATTTTCAATAAAATATTTGTTATTTATATGAACCGTAATAGATTATGGTATATATTTTATTAGTGAGAATTCAACCACTAGTAGAGGCATTGGGCTGAGTACCTGTAGGAGTTTGAATTTTAGATGGCTTATACCCCTAAAAAGGGTAATGTTGTTGTAGATACTCTTATTTGGAAGATGCAGAAGCTTGGAGAGTTTACTTTGGAGGAGGAATAAAGATTGATGATATTATTAACTGAATAGTAGGTGGGCGCATCTAAGGATCAAGGGTTGATGACATATTCCCCCTTAGTTATCATTCCTACCTTGGTGGACCAGGTGAAAGCTAGTTAGGAGTCAAATTCCTAGTGCTTAGTGATGTGGGAATGATTTTTGTGGAATGACATGATGTGCTTATCGAGTACCAAGATAGTCTTTAAATAGATATGAAATGATCTACATTCATGAGAGATTTATGGTTCTTACTTTAATGAGGGAAGATCCAATAAGGGACTCTCATGCTTATTAGCAAGCAATGAACCTAGTATAAAAAAGGATTTATCATGATATCCAATGACAGTTCTAGAAGCCAGGTATGAAGAAGTAAATTGATAGTTTTTTATTTACTTATCTTACCTGTCATAGGATTATAGATAAGCACCAGTGATCAGGTGGTTTTACTCACCCTCTTCTTATGACCATGTGGAAATGGGATAAAGTGACTATGGAATTTATTATGAGGTTTACTAGGACCTTGAGAGGTAAAGATGTGATATGGGTTGTGGTTGATCAACTGAAGAAGGCGGAACATTTCTTTCTAATCTAAGATACTCATTCTATAGATGAGTTCAGAAAACTCTATGTTCAAGATATTGTATGGCTATATAGAGTTCCATTGAGTATTGCATTAGAAAGAGATTCATGTTTTACATCACAGTTTTGGAAAGGATTATGGAAGGTTATGGGGACTTGGTTGAAGCTGAGTATATCATATCATCCATAGAATGATGGGAAGTCAGAGAGGATGATTCATATTTTGGTAGATATTATTTGAGGATGAATCCTATATTTCAGTGGAGCATGGGACGACCATTTGGACTTAGTAGAGTTTGCATACAATAAAAATTATTAGTATTTGATTCAGATGGTGACATTTGAGGATCTTTATGGCTGACCATTTCATTCACCAATGTGTTGATATGTAATAGGTGAGGCAATTTTTATCAAGCTGAGTATGATGTAGGAGACCTATGATTGGGTCTAGTTGATTCAGAAGTAGCTGATTACTTATCAGAGTAGGTAGCGATCATATGTTGACCAGAGGAGATGATCATTGGAGTTCATCATTTGAAACTAGGTTTTATTATGGTAGTCACTCCGATTGGGGCATAAATTATTATAGAAGTAGGGAAATTTGGCATCATAGTTTTATAGATCATTTTAGATAATCAATAATATCAGAATAGTGACATACTGATTGGATCTTCTTCCATGGTATTGAGGTATGCATAATGTGTTCTATGTGTCTCAACTTTGGTGGCATGAGCCTAATCTTATTCATGTTATTTACAATGAGGATATTGACTTGGAACTAGATGTATTGTTTGTGGAATGACTAGTATAGATTGTGGACCAAATAAAGAAGGTGTTAAGGGGGAAGAAAATACCACTTAATCAAGTTATGTGGAAGCATGGAACAATCCAAGAGGAGACTTGGGAGTGAGATTTGAATTTCCAGGCATAATGGCTTGAGTTGTTCAATCAAGACCAATAGAGACACTTCTCGAGGATTATAAGTCATTATGGGGGGAGATTTGTAACATCCCTGAAATTATAAGGTATGTTATGTTTAACTTTGGCATATTTTGGGTATGTTTTTTAGAATTTTGAGGCTTATTATAGGCTTTTGGAAGCCAAAAATCTAAATAAGAGTTAGGGGAACTAACCAACAACTTGGAGCTATTGGTGGTTCACCAGATAGCCAATGGTGCCCATATAACTCAATCATTAAGGGAATTTTTGTAATTTTGTTCTAACATGCCTATTTGATACCACCTCCCTAGGTTTGACCTCCATTCATACATAATGGACATATGAGATTTATTTTAATGGAACTGGCCCTCTCATTCCATTCTCTTTGTCATTTTAAGCTTGGATCGATCTGTTGGATCCCAAATGGTAAGTTTTGCTTGTTTTATCCCAAATACCCTCCTTCTCTCGAGATGAATCACTAATCTAAGCTTTGTTGGATTGATCTATAGAATATATAATTATCTAATGGGGAATTATTGGTTTATTGATGAATAAAGATCTAGAGAATTTCCATACCTCCCTTGAATGGATCTATATATACCATTGGTGGAAAATCTAATTGGGTAAGTTGATCTACGTCTAGACCCATGTTATGTTCTTCCTTTTCAATATTGATTCTGGAATCCCAGTTGTTGTGAATTGGGATTAGTTCTTGAGTTCATTGGTGCATAAGCATGGTTCAATGATTAATCTTTTTAATTTACATCTACATGACTAAGGTAGGAAGTCCTTACCACATAGGTCTTTGTATAAATCCGATTGACATGATTGGCATGTGTGTGTGTGTGCTCATAGCTATGAGAACCTTTGTGTGATACAATATGATTGTGTTTTGTATATAGTGTCCATGTGTGGCCCATGATACTTATACATTGTGTGTTATGATTGTGACCTTCCGTGTTATGATCTATTGTGTGAAAATGCTTGGCCTGTGGAGGTTTATACTTAGTACCAAGGTGATACACCTTGTATTGGATAGACCTTAGGGGGGGGGGTATGTATTGGTATGATGTGGCGTCGATGATGATGATGAGACATATATATAGGTCATGGGTATGAAAACTTTGTGACTTGACCTGAGATAATGGATGGGGTATGATAACCTTGTGGCCTGACTTGAGACATAGTATAGGGTACAACCACCTTGTGGCCTGACCTAGCAGAGGCATGAGATAGATGACCTTATGGTTTAAACTGATGTTGATCCAAGGGTGTGATGAACTTTTGGCTTGACTTGATGCTTGATTAGATATAATCCTTGATTCGAGATAGGTGTTGACCTTGTGGCCTGATCTGATATGTGATATCATATGAGACATTCCTTTCGGTATAGAGATGAAGTAGGTACAATTAAGGATCATAGTAGTCTGGTTAGTATAAAATTTCTTGAATTATAATTAGTCTCTTGTTTGTTCATTTACTTCCCATAATTACATACACATTTATACACATGTGCACTTTATGTTAATGACACATTGGTGGTGTCCTACTAGGTTTATACCCACAACCTTCATGGGAATCTCAATACATGTGAAAATTTTATGGTTAGTGATCTAGCTAAGGGAAAGGGCCTATATCAAGGAGTTGAGTAGGTGGAAAGTGATGTTGGGATAGACCCCAAAATATTCCTATAGTGTTTTAGTTTATTTTATTTGTTATCATACATTGGTTGAATTACCACATTTGGATCATTTTGGTTTATATTGTTGACTTGGATGTAATTTATTATAACATGATGATATTATTTTAGTTTTTTTGTTCTCTTAAAGGATGTTTATTTATACCTTTTTGTGATTTTGGTGTATGAATATCATTTTCAAGGGAATTTTCTCCTAGTAACATCATTCATTCCCTTGCATCTAGTCGATAGCCTCTTGTATATGGGGAGATGTTCATGAATTCATGTGGATTTTTGCCTCAGACTGGGTGATCCGTGTCAAGGTATTATAGTAAACTTTAGAAATATGTAAAAGTGTTCATGATTTAATCCTAATATATTGAGAGGATTTGATCCTCTTATTTGAGAATAAGATCAATAAAAAATGATGAAATCAACTTTTCAACAATAATATATATTTAATTATGTACAATACTTTGATAAATAAAGATCAATCTATGTTATCTACTTCAGAAAGAGTAAAGGGTACCGAGATAACTGTTATATCCTACATTATACTAACTATAACATTGTATTTACATTTTACAATTACTTAATAGTTATTTAATTTATATGTGTAGAAATGAAGGATATTACTTTATTCATTGAGCAGTATAGACATGTTTCACATGATGTGCTAGTGGGCTGTGAGGTTCGATGGGTCAGGGTGTGTAGGGCACACAATTATCATCACATTCCACCTCTAATTATTATTATACCATACCTATGATGTGTTGGTTTTTATGGTGTCATTATATCATATTTTTATTTATCAATCATCACTTCCTTGTTTCCATCACCGAGTGATGGAGACCTAAGACTCACATTTTCTAATTTCATGAGGGTGATCACCCTATAGGATGTGATGATTATGCTTGATATTCCTATATAGGGTGATGGAGTTATATGACCCTCTTATAGAGCCTATTCTGAGCTTGTACAATGATTTCTAGGCCTAAAAATTATGGAAGATGATACTACTACTGATGAAATTTCTCTATCTATGAGTTGGATTAACATGAAATCACACATTTAATCACTGACATAGATGATCAGACTATCACATGTTACACCCATGCATATATCTTGTGGCTCATTATAGGGACATCATGTGCTAATCACTCCATTATGCATGTTTACAAGATATATTTGGGGCTATTTGATGACTTTGATCAGGTTGAGAGATATAGTTGGGAATATGTGTGCTTGACATACAAATATAGAGCATTATGCACTGTGTGTTGATCAGATTGCAGTGATCTTGGGGGATCTATCATCCTTAATCAAATATGGGAATGAGAGCACATCCCTCCCCTAAACCCTATTATTAATGGTCCGAAGCTTCCCATAGATTTGTTTCATGATGCTCTATGTGGAAGCTAGTATGATCACCCATATTTAATGTTTTATAATTCTAATATAGGTTATTATACTTAAATGATATTATTTATCACTTTCTATATTGCGTAATATAGGTGGAGTTAGACGCACCATTTCATCAAGACACCATGACACACTTTGGCAGTATATCGTCTCATGATGGATAGTTTTCTACCTGATAATATAAGTATATACATTCTTCTTTTGACTAATAAATTTCAAAGTATTATAGTTTTTTGGAAATTATTAACAAATTTTTTTATCAAATGTTACCTATCATTATAGATTTCATGGTAGTCATATTAAGGCATATTTGACTAGATTCCTACATACAATACTGTTGGGATTGATGATGTCAGGGTTATAATGCCTCTCATACACTTTCATATTGTGGGGTGGAACTAACCCGATAGAGTTATGTTCTAGTTTAGTTGTGTTCAACATATTCCATTGGCACCTAGACAACTAGTACAGATTAATTCACTAAAGTTGATTGGGAGGTGGGTTATCAACTGAAGATGGCAACATGCATAATATGTTGATATCTGGGACCAAAGTGCATCATTTTATATAGAGGGCATGCCTATAATGCGAGTTCATCTATCAAAACAACTTGAGTTTGTGCCATAGTATATACTGAATTCAATACCGTATCTTACACCACATGGTAGAGGGATTCAGTATTTAGTTAGTCAATAAATTTACATTATTTTTTCTATATATATTTTAGTTTAGTTTGAATCTCTTTACAACATACTTGACTATAACATATTATCCACATGTATGATCCTGAGGAGGGTGAGGTATTTAGTCAGGAAATATACCATGCTCCAACGTAGGACATGATGACAATGTATCATGTTTTACATGATGGTATATTATATCTTCCACATCAGGGAGAGGAGGTTCCTACTCAAGAATGCCCTCTAGCAGTTACTAATGTTGATGAGTCTCGATGACGACGATGTAGACCACGTTGGGCAGTATGTGAGGCCTCACCTATTCCATAGGAAGAGGGAACATGTCTAACATATGATCCTCTTCTTATTGTTGATGTTTACTAAAAACCATTAGATCCATTTATGTTATCAACATATCCATAGTTTTTTCTTAGTATAAAATATTTGAGCTCGCATTAGGAGTAATTTCTCATACCTTCATCTTTTATGACAGAGCCTTCATAGGTGACAAGGATCCCTCATGAGATGTTAGGTCCTTCCACTTACGCAATGTGAGAAGGATCATGTGCACATTTTAACATCCTAATGACACTTCCTCCTAATGATTCATAGATAGGGTAGTAGATAGTCAAGGTTCATATAGCTTAGGAAGATCCCCCTCCTTCTCATCAAACTCCACCACATCACATAGGTTGAAAATATCAATACAAACATCTCACTCACACTCCGAATTATGGGACAAGATATCATTATAGAAATTGATGAAAAATTATTTTACTCATTGATTTTATATTATTTTTATAACTTAAATTATTCAAGATTACATTGAGTGCTCCATAATATTAATAATATTCAAATTATTATACAATCATTAGTCAATTAATTAAATTTTATAAATATTTTTCAAAAAATAAACTTCCATAGAATATTAAAATTATAATTAATAGTGTTAATTTTTATGTTAATACTTTCCTTGTTAATATATTTTTTAAAACCATTTATTTATAATTTTTTTTGATTACATAAAAATAAATTATTTTGTTTTATAATTATTATAATTATTTTTAAGTTAGGTATTTTTAAAATAATTTGTAAGTAATTATCATTAATTAATAAAAATTAAGAATAATTATCAATTAATTAATTATATTTAATTGTAATAAGTTGGTCATTAATAATTAGTAAATAAATAAAACTAATTAATAATAACATCAATAAAAATATTTATTAAGTATTTATAATAATTATTAATGAATTTTAATTATTTAGAAATATTTAATAAAAATTTATTAAATAAAAATTATTTAATTTATCATTAAAAAATAATTATTTATTTATTTATTAAGTAATAATTATTAATAATAATTATAAACAATTACTAATTAATTCATTATAATTATTGGAAATAATTTACGAATAATTATTAATTTTTAAATTTCTATTAATATATATTACTTTTTAAAATTTAATATTTAATACTATGAAAGTATAAAACTAATGTTAAAATTTATTATTTATAAATTATTATTAATATTGTTTTCTAAATAAATATTTATCATGGTGTATATATATATAACTCAAAAATCATTATAAATGAATAATTATTTATTAATATTTATTTATTTACTAATTATTAATTATAAATCATAATTATTAATTAGTAATAATTGTTTCTAAATAAATAATTTATGAAAAATCAAATTATTATTATTATTTTTGTTTCAAATGGAAGGCGTGCGGGGCTTTCACACCTTACTCACAAAATTAATTAAGATTTAATTGAAGCCCCTAACACCTTTAGCCAAAACCAAATGACATCAAACGTGTCCAGAGTTTCAACACCTTTAAGTCCTGTTTAAAAAAAAATTAAAAACCTACACTTATTTATAATATTCTTTTTTGAAAAACCCTGAAAAAACCCGTACTAATATTACATGTAAAAAAACTAAAACTAAAATATATTTTTAGTATAATAACTCCAAACAAGGGGAACATAAAATAAATAATATTTCTATAAATAAAAGTAGAATATCAAAATAATCAAACAAAATAAAATAATCTTGAAAATAAAAAAACAAAACAAATCAAAAATTATAAGAAAAATATATAATGACATGCCAGTGCAAGTTTTATCACTTCATGAACCTGATTATGGTACTTTATAATCTAATATAAAGGAAAACACTTCTCTATGCATGTGTTGAACCAAATTCTTTAATCAACTCATAATAACTAGAACTTCTAAAAAATCATTTTTAATTGAAATCATTGTCAATGCACATAATTTATCATGTGACATGGTATTATGAATATAAGTTTCGATCAAATTAAAATTATAAAAGCTTTTCTCTATTGATGCATCCATAATAGGTTTAGTCAGTTTGATGTGATATGTAACCTATCAATTGAAACCTCTCATATTTCTAATAAGATTCAATAAAATAAAGGATATCAATCAAATTTATCATTTCACTTGGAAATGTCAACATAAAATGTCTAGTCTCTTTAAATAAATCATCTCCACAAATATCATCATGTATGTTGTGTTTCAAAAAAAATTAAAATTAATGCAATGTTCCTTTAATTGTTCTTTAGAAATATTTCTAAAATTTTTCTTTGAAAAAAAAATAAAAATATTACTCCAAAATGTTCAAATTGTATAAAATTTACCCTCTATAACATAATATCTTGATTAATAATTTGAAGGAAATAATTTATTCTAAAATTTTACATCATGGATAAATTCCTAATATAATCACCTTCATCATTCTCATCAAATTCACTATAAGAAAAAGGTCCTTAGTGACCACCTTTTGGAGTTTGTTAAAGGTTTTCACCAAAAACATGCATTTTATAGCTGAAGAGTGGCGAGGTAAGGTAGGGGAGGTCGAGGTGTTGTAAGGGGACGTCGGGGGTGGGGGAGTGATATCAAAAGTGTGTTGGGGTGTGACCAATGATGATTAGGTCATGTAGAGGGTGAATGAGGGAAAGAAGGGTGGTGGTGGGGGCACGTTGTAGAGGGAAGCTAATAAAGAGAAGTGGAGATGAGAAAAATCTCATTAGTTTTTTTTCCTGGATCAATGATCGCCATTTTGTAGTCACTCATGCTCCCCGACTTCCACATATGCAAAAGGTTAAATTTTGAGTAGTGATTGTTTATTCCCATTAACAAATCATTTTTCTTTAAACGATGGATCAATACCAACTTCAAGTGTAATTCCTTTTTCTTCATTCATTAAATCTTCAAACCCATCCTCTTAAATATTTTAAAAGGACAAAATCAATACTTTTATTTTTATACTAGCATATTCTATGTCCTTCTATTTCCTATGAAGAATTTTACCAACATGGTTAAATATATTTAAGATTCTCTACCAAATGAAGAAGTTAATGAAGAATTCAAAATTTAATAATTCATTACAACAAAATCCTTTAACATACAACATCATAATATCATAATGTTTAGAGAGGTTGAAAATTCTAATCAATGCATTTCTCAGCTTTATTACTTGTATTAACATGGATGTAATATTTACAATGTGACTTTTTCAATAAATTACCAATAATAGTTTTAGTGTCAAACCATCACTATAAAAAAATTGCGTTTAACCATGTTTTTATTTTACATTATCCGCATTTATAAACATCACAAATTTTTTTACCCATGTTTCATATAAACATGGTTAAATGTGATGTTGGTAAATCTAACCACATTTATAATATTTCTTACCTAAATTTTACATAAACATTGGTAACACGTGTGTATATATATATATATATATTTGTTTATAATATAAATTTCATATATATTTTTAAAATTTTAACATATTTGATTTTCTTAGCCTGCCAGTTCGCCACCCTCCTACATTCACCTAACACCAACCCAAGACCTCACTGATTGAGGATGAGAAATTTTTGGTTTTTATTTAACCAAAATAAAAATCAATAATCATGTGATATTTTCATTTATCATTTTAATAACTAGATCCAATAATCATTTTTATTATTTTTTCATTTTCAATTATCAATTTTCTATAACCATTTGGTTATTTTTATTTTGGCTTTTGGTTAACCATTCAGTTAAACACTATGTAAAAAAAATTATTGCCCTAACCATATTGGATAGAAACTTGAAATCCTAAATCAATTCTCAAATTTTATAAAAAAATAAATTATTTAAAAATAAATATAAATCTACAAACATTTTTTTTTGTTTTTTTATGGTTATAATCAATGTAATTAGCCATATAAAATATTAAATTAATAAAAATTAAAAAAAATTATAAATTCATTAATTTTTAGGTTTTCAGTTATTGAAATTAGTAACAAAAACAACTAATTTTTTTAGTTATTATCTAAATATATTTTTTACTAACCAAAAACCATATTAGTATAATTATTTGGTTATTTTTAATTTAATTTTTAGTTGAATATTCAGTTAACTACCCATTTTCCCTCCCATGTTTGTAGGGGTGTGCAAATTTCAATTTCAGTTATAACTAAATTGAAACTCGATAATCATATGGGTTTTGAGTTATCATTCTAATAATAAAATCTAATAACCATTTTTATTATTTTTTTTGGTTTTGGTTATTAATTTTTCTCAACAATTTAGTTATTTTTATTTTGTTTTTTAGTTTCTCGTTATGTAAAAATTTTTTTTAACCCTAACTGCATCGAAAAAATCTCAAAGTCATATATAAATTATTAAATTAAAAAAACAAATTATTTTAAAACAAATATAAATTTATAAACAAGTGTATTATTTTTTTATAGTTATAATCAATATCACAGTTTATTTAAAATACTAAATTAATAAAAAAATAAAAAATATAAATTTGGTTATTTTTTAGGTTTTTGATTATTAAAATTAATAACCAATACCAATAATTTTTTTGGATATCAATAATATAAAATTTTTACTAAGAAAAACTCATTTTAGTATATTTATTCATTTTTTATTCAGTTTTCAGATACTTAAGCACCCTGTTGCCCACCTTAACCTGCCACTGATCCTCATTGAACCTACCTATTAACACTACCTCCCTCATTGAGAATCCAACATTATAAAAATCATTGCCACAAATGATCAAATGAATCCCCCACTTTTCTATGCACACACCTAACTAGAGGTAGGAAAATGGGAGATTAACTGAATAGTTAACTGAAAATTGATTTAAAAATAATCAAACGGTTATACCAATAAGATTTTTGGTTAAAAAAATTGTATATATTAGATGTAGGAGTTAAAATTAAAATCAAATACCTCACACAAACCCACTTTTCCTTATACTGGGTATCTCAATAGCCCCCCAAGGGATGAGAACCCAATATAGGAAAATTATTTATATATTATATATGCATGAAGATTCTATTATATTCAAATGGACCTTGAAATCCCCCAATAAATGGACAATATAATTGTTTGTAATTGGCCTCATCGGCATTTTTTTGTCCAACTCATATAGCCCTTGTTTTGTACAGACCTGCTCTCACATGCCTTACTCCACTGTCACCACTATCCACTGCCTAGTAGCCAGCCTATTACTGTAGCAGGCCACCCACTATCATCTCTAATACCTCCTTAGTTCACTACCATCGCTTGTGGCCTCAATAATCTCATCTTCCACCATCAGATCACGCTGCCCTTGTGGCCACCGTCTGCAATCATTGGATTACGCCACCCCTATGGCCACCGCCTACAACTGGTCATCACCACCCTTGCGAGATCGACCCCCATCACTAGATCTCTCCCACCACCACCAAAATGCACTACCCCTACACTTGTAACTATCCATCAACACCCCTTATGGATCAGCCCCCCATCACCAGCACTCGCCCGCCACTATCGAAACGTAGAACACATGCGACCACCACCAGTAACCAGAACCATCACCACACCTTAGATAATGCGAGGAATAGACTGGAAACACTAGTTTCATATGTGATTTTAGCTAACACAAACCTCCACAAGGGACACAATCTACATGGGAGTGGGATTTAAATCCTTCCCCACAAATTGGTACGATGTCACAGACGAGAACAAGTGACCACCCAACTTGTGTCATGTTGGCTTAACATGTGTATGGAAAAAATCGAATCCTAGTGGGGGGACCTGATAAATACCAAAGTATGCCACACATTCCCCAACCAGGTAATGACTTTGAATCGCCACGTTCATGATATGAACGGTGTCCTAGTCTGACAGGACTTGAGCATCTTCCAGTTCCTCTGAGAAGTGAGTTGGTGCCAACAAACACCCCGGTGGCCTTAATAAAAATTATATTTGGGTAATAATTGAAAAAATTAGGTTAGTTTTGGTTATTAATTTCAATAACTAAAAACTGAAAAAAAATCAAATTTATAATTTTTTCAATTTGTACTAATTTAATATTTTAAATGGCTAATGAGATTGATTTTAACCATAAAAAATGTTTATAGATTTATATTTGATTTAAAATAATTTACCTTTTTATAAAATTTAAGAATTTATTTACGATTTTAAATTTTTATCCAATGTGGTTAGAGTGATACTTTTTTTACATAATGATTAACTGAATGGTTAACTGAAAACTGGAATAAAAATAGCCGAATGGTTTGAGAAAATTGATAATCGAAACCAAAAAAATAATGAAAATGATTATTGGATTTAGTTATTAAATTGATAACCAAAAAATAAAATGATTATTGATTTTTAGTTTGGTTATAATCAAAACCAAAACCTACCCACCCCTATGCCTAATGCTAGCTATATGCCCCACCAATCCCGACTACTTGTTCACCTTTGATATGTGATTAAACTAGATTCATAAAAAACATAGACCTATGGGTTTAAACACATGACCTATGAGATAGAGGCTAACCGAAGGACCACTTAGTTTGTGTGTCATATATGTCTCATTTAAGTATTACTATCTATTTATACATATGTTAATATATTTTTATATAAATAAGAATTAATATATATTTGTATATAAATATATAAATATATATTATTATTATTATGTTTTTATATAAAAATTAATATAATTATATTTATAATTATATATATATAAATTAATATAATTATATTTATAAATCTATATATGTATAAATTAATATATATATATATATGTTAATATATTTGCGTGCCTTTGTGTATAT
This sequence comes from Viscum album, assembly GCA_963277665.1. Taxonomy (NCBI): domain Eukaryota; kingdom Viridiplantae; phylum Streptophyta; class Magnoliopsida; order Santalales; family Viscaceae; genus Viscum; species Viscum album. Next base: position 1,143,195,378 of record OY728139.1, on the reverse strand, counting down.
ATATTTATACATTTATATATTTATTTATATATTAGATATATAAATTAATATATACATGTATTAATGTATTTATATATGTATATATATAATTATAAACTAATATATATATCTAAATTAATCTTTTTAAAATGTATATATATAAATTATTATAAATATACTTTTAAATAAATAAATAAATAAATAAATAAATAAATAAATAAATAATTATATATATATATATATATAATTAGTAATTTGTAATGTTATTACATATATATTAACATCAATAATCATTTATCACTAATAAACATTTATTGAGTTGTTATTAATTTACTATAGTTATGTTTTAATGAATTTGTGTGTGTGTTTATATGTATGTGTTTATATGCATGTTTGTGTGAGTGTTCATATATATATTATTAATAAAATTTATTTTTAATGTTATGTAATACTATTACATATGTAATATATATATAATTTATTCATTTATGTAATTTTCAATATTATACAATAAAAAACACACACATATGCACTTATAATAACTTTTAATTTATTATTTAATCTTATCCTATTTAAAACCTAATTAAAATAAAAATTAGTTTCTTTTTTATCAGTGACGTTTTAAGATGCGACTAAAAAAATGCGGCTAAATGAGTCACATTTTTTAGAAAACGTGGCCAAATGAAAAATTAGTGACATTTTAAAACACAGCTAAAAACATGGATAAATTAGTCATGTTTTAAGATAACACAACTAAATTAAATATTAATGATGTTTTAAAATTCGAATAAAAAACACAGTTAAATTTGCCACAATTTTAAGAAAACACGACTTAATTAAAAATTAGACATGTTTTCAGAAAATATGACTAATTGCCTATTTTTTACAGTGCCTTTACATATGTCTTTAGAACATCTTATTGATATGGTGAACCTGAAAACAATGTATAAATCTTTCAAACACATGAAAAAAATTATTATCTTCATACTATATTTTTCCATGTTGCATATAGCATGATTTAGGCCATGTCATCCACATATAGTGTAAAATTCTCTAGGATTTATATAAGTTAGTATTTTTTGTTCACCTTGATGTTTTCCTTTCACGATTGAACTATTATCATATTTTTTCCTCTTATGTCATCAATATTGAGTTTAAGATCAACCAATGTAACTTAAAGTGACTTGATAAGACCATAGATAGATGTGTTATAAAAATTTATAAAACCAAGAAAAAACTCCTCCACCTTGTATTTAAATTCTTCCTCAACATCCACATATATTATGATAATTGAAATTTTTTCTGTATGACTTAGATCCAGAGTATAATCAAAAAATATTTTTCTCTTAGGATCTTCTTCAAGATTTTTTCTTTAATTGCATTCCCAAATAATATTATCAATTCATTCTGAATTATTTGGCTAAGATAATGATTTTAAACTTCATTATCAACCATACGATGAATATGATCTTTCACAAAAAGATCAAATTCATAAATAAAATTAATAAATTTACAGAAAAACCCATTATATTTTTCATAAATTCTATCATTTATTCATCAAAATGGTACGTTATTTTGAAGTACCTTCATGGATACAATGATTCAAGTAGGTGTCATATCTCAATGAACTCATTCTTTCACAATTAGAAATTCAATTATTTTTCCATTTTTTATTATTATTTTCAAGTCCACTTTGAAATTCCACCCATCACATAACATTAACAATGTGTTCAAAATTTCTTTCTTACTCAGCAAGTTTCATTAGAATATAATGCCAATCATTAGTTCCTACTCTGATCAAATCACTTGTCACTGATTTTGACTTATATAATTTATAAAGAAAACAAAAACCTTATTTAAATCATTAGAATACACAAGACACTTACTTTCATGTTTATTTCCATTGATAATATGGTAAAAATAAAGATTAGAAGTAAAATGTCTCCCATGAAAAACTTCCTTATTAAATGTATCATTTTCTTTTAATATCTTAATCAAACCTTGTCGAACAAACAAAATTCTCTTGAAATCATTAATACTTCACCATTACCCCAAATAATAATTCAAATCCACATATTTTTTGAAATCATGAATCATAGGAATAATATTTTCACTATCATAATCCTTATAATTCACATCCACACCTTCTTCAATTATAATATAGATATTTTTAGTCACTGGATTGTAACAACCTTAAATATAGTAACTTGGAGATGGTAGTTATTTTATTAAAATGGTATGAAATACATAGATCATAATTGTAACGACCCGAAATTTTGAATAAATCTTGTTTCCTAATTTTTTGTGTTATTTTATTTTATTTTTATACTCAAAAAAAATGTTTCATTTGATAACATGAGTATAATTAAAATGAGACCGTTGGGTTTTGACTGTTATATGAACATTGATCAATATGACCGCTGTAAACTAAACGTTTCGATTATTGTCTCTAAATACAAGTAATCTTGGTTAATTATTATAGAAAGAAGATTTGATGGCCTCACCCAGTAGTCTTGGACCGATCGAAGCCCATCTAACAGAACTTGGGAAGGAGGTAGCACCACTGGGCTTTGCTCTGGACCAAACCCAAGCCAAACTTCATCGTGTGAAGCTAGAACGGAATCGCCTTTGCGAGAAGTTAAAACTGATAGAAATTACTACTCGTGCGATGTTGGCTGAGCCTCCCTCGGATTCTCTCACCTTAGCGCACCTTACACTTAGGTCCTATGCTGGTGTGATAAGGGGCTATGTAAGGAGACCCTAACTGCCTTGTGTAATCCTTTGTTTTAAATAAAAATTGGGATTTCTTCTTATGATGATGTTTATGACTTTTCAAATGTCCGGATAAATATAGTATGCATATTTTTGGTGAATTTTAGAGAAAGTATATTTTAAAAAATGTTTATGTAAACCTTAAATAATTAAAAATGTGTAATGATTTTCAAAAAATGGTCTTCTACAATTATGTTCAGTACGAAATTTGGAGTCTAATAAGATCAACTTAATTTTTGATGAATAGTAAATTACGAATAGTAATTTTATGCTTAGGATTAGTAATGTGACCAAATGGATTAGTAATCTCACATAAAGAAAGTATTAATATAATCTAGGCACCGTGATTAAGTAATGTGATTCAATAAAATGGTTAAATAACGGTTTCATAAATTATTATTCAAGTATTAGTTTTTTCAGATGAATAGTGTTTTTTAATTAAAAATTAAATTAAAAATATTTAGAAAATTATTTTTATAAAATGGATTTCATTTTTGAACTCAGAGCATCGATATTATGTTAAGGTAAAATTTAGGGATTTTTCTGAAAAAAATTAATTTTCGGTGAATAGTGTATTTATTTAAAAAATAAATTAAAAATATTTAGAAAATTATTTTTATACAATGGAGTTTATTTTTGAAATCAGAGCATTGATATTTGGTTAAGGTGAAATTTTGTGATTTTTCTGAGAAAGTTGAATTTTCAGTGAATAATAAAAATACAGTTTTATGGTTTTGGTATGTTTAATGACATCATAACTGTGTCATGATGATGTCATGAGATATTTTAAGGGATGGTAGACTAAAGGGGATTAATTATTGTGTGATTTGTCTCAAGTGGCCAATACCATGGGCAAATACCATGGGCAAGCCCATGGTTTTGCCAAAACCACTAATGAGGTGTCCCTTGGCCATTAATGCCTTGTCCCCTCACTTTCCCTATAAATACCAAGCCCTCCTCTCATCCATTCGACTCCAAAACCATACCCAACAAAGTTATGGTCTCCTTACCTCCCAAGGAGTCCTCCCAAGGTTCCCCCAAGCCCTCAAGGTCCAAAACCTTTGAGTTTTAAGTGTTACGTTTTAAGGTAAGGGATCTGACCCCTATCTTTCTTTTCAAATGATCTCTTTTATGTCATTTCTTTTATGCTCCATGTTCTTATGTTGAATGATGTTATTTTATATTCATTATACTTTAATTTTTATGTTCATATGATGAGATACCCCCTATTACTCTCATCATTTCATTTTATGAATGTTTAAGTGGCGCCGTTAGGCTGCCGAAATTTTTGTAACAGATTCTTTCACCCTTCTCATTTTCAAGTTCTATTTTCATGTCCAGTCTTTCAAGTTCCTTTTTATTATGTTGGGGTATGATCTCTATATCTATCATACTGATATTTTATGATCATATGATGAGATACCCCATTTTATCTCTTCAATTCTATATTTTGATGTTTTAAGTGACGCCGTTAGGCTGCCGAATTTTTAAGTGGTTCTTTCACCCTTCTCGTTTTGAAGTTCTACTTTCATGTCAAGTCTTTCAAGTTCCTTTTTATTTTGTTGTGGTATGATCTCTAAATATATCATACTTATATTTTATGTTCATATGATGAGAGGCCCTATTTTATCTCATCAATCCATTTTTTGATGTTTAAGTGACACCGTTAGGCTGCCGAATTTTCATAAGAGAAATCTTATTTTTGTCTTCCTCTCATGTTCTTCATTTCATATGATACATCTTTCAAATTTCATTACCATGTTCATATATACTTCATATTCTGTCCCTATACTATTTTATGGGCCATTTATGAATGTTTGACCCATGTCCCCTCTCTTTTCAATGTTTTCTAAAACCCTGAAACATAGTCGTTATGCTGCAGAATTTTCGTCTCAAAATGCATCTCTCTTTTCTTAAAATTATTTTACGTTGTTAAGTGAATACTAAAAGCTCTTATTTCTACAGGGGTATTCACATATATATCAAAATGTTCTATTTTAAATTCTGTATTTACATACACGAGACCCGCTCTCCCCTTCCGTGGGTTTAAAGTGACTTAAAGATCATGTCTTTAAAGCCGTTTTTAAAATGTTATGATTATGAAATGAAACCCATTTATTTTATGCTATATGGGTTTTTTATGAAATTATTGATGATGATATATGTGTCTCACATTATAATAAAGGAAAATTTAAGGGTGCACCCTGATAGCGCTCCAATGCATTGGGTAATAATGTAATCACTAGAGATTACAATTTTCACGATATCTTCGTGAATAACCTTGGTAATTTTCAAATGAAACCTTGGGGATGGACCTTGGTGATATGTTCATGATTTTATATGTTAAATGATGTAGACACATCTTAAAGTTATGAAAAATTTCATTTTTATTATGATATTCCACATGATTTCTTTCTCATGCCTTAAAGTTCTTTTTCATGACATAGTTGATGTATCTAAAGTTCACATGTTAAATGTTTCTCTTGTTTCCCTTACTGGGTCTTCTGCTCACCCTTTCTTTTGATGTATGTCCCCAGGTTATGAGATGCAATAATTAACCTAGGATGAACTTAAGGAGAAGCCTTTAAAGTGTTTAAGAAGAATGTTTTATGTTGTTTTCATGTATTATGTTCCTGGTTTCCAAGACACTAAACCTTAAAGATCCTCAGTTTTGTGTAATGAAATGAAAGTTTATGTGATAAAAAGTCGGGATTCTACAGTTGGTATCAAAGGATGGTTTATTTATTTGTAGAAATTAGGATATGAAAACTTTAGGAAGAGTCCTATAGAAAAGTTTATATATAGGAAACATTCTTGGTATTTTGGTGAGTATTGAGTAAGGGTTTGCCAAGAAAATACATCCCTGTCTGGATACGAGCAGGTAGAGGTGGCTCTGGCATAGATGTACATAGGGGTAAAACCCGAAAACACCGCTTTTAGCTAGACTCAAACAGGAACTGGTACACGACAACGGGCCTTGCAACACTCTTGGTTACGACACTCCTGGGGGATATGCTTTGGTAAATTCATAAGCTTAGTATGAAACATTATTAAAGGAACAAAGATAAAATAAAATAAAGATTCACATAAGAATATATGATCATGGATAACCTAGATGGGAACCTAGGGGATCACAAGTTAGGGTATACTTTTCTTCTATAAGTTATCCTTATATGCTTTAAGTTCTTTTTCATGATTATTGGCTAAGTATTTAAGCCCCTAATTATATTTTCTCTTCTTAGTTAATGGTGGGAAATGGAAGAACATGTCCCAACAACCAATGTGATAGGAAATGAGACGATTTCCGTATTAATATGACAGAGATGATTAATGGATTAAAAGATGATTATTATTTTGGAAGACGTTCACTACTTTGGGGACCCTATATGATCGAGGTAAATAGATTACTATGGTATTTTCATTGAGGAGTAAGGTTGGCTTATATTTTGAAGAATCGATGAATTTAAGGCGGACTTATAGTAATTTAGGTTATTTATGGGAATGATTAACCTATCTTGTGTAAAATATGTTTAGGTTATCTACTTTTGTTATAAGATGTTAGGAGTGGTTGATGTTATTTGGAGATGAACAATGAAGTTTATTTTGGAAGACAATGTTATCAAATCCTTCTTGTATTTGGGTTTCAATCTTAGTTTGGTTTATTTTGGGGAATTTTAAGGACAGTTATTTATGGAATGGTCTATGATGAAATTTGGGTAGTACCATGGAAATTTGAAGATTTAAAAGTAGTTTCCATTTATATGGGATTATTTATTTTTGAAGAGTTGTTTTACCTTACCCTTTCTGTTTTTGGGATAATGTTTAAAGATAGAAGAAATAGATAGTTAATCTTTTGTGGATTATGTGATTCTCTAGAAGATTATTCTTGTGTTTTGATGAGACCAAGTAATTTTGAATGATCATCGTTTGGAGAAAAGATTAGTTTTGGTAGAAACTTATTAAAGGATGAAACTCTATATGAAGGTAGGTATATTTCTTATGTTTTTGTTCTATGTAGTAAATGAATTCCTCAAAATTATGAAAAGGAACGTAAAATAAAAACGTTGTTGGTTTACATTTCCTACTAGGTAATCAAAGACTGTTTACACACATCATAAGTTTGGGATTTTCTTATGGTTAACTTTCTCCTAATCATGCTTTATATCACTCTCCCTCAGAACTTGACCCTTTGTTTTCTCCTCCATGTCCATGTTTTCCTACATGGAATCCTAGCGTGGGTTAACTCGGGTGACCTTTTTACTTCCCTTTCTTTCTTTTAAAGTAATAGTTTTACTGACTCCTTTTCCAATTTGGGACTTTCAATGAAATTTCAAAACCCAATTTTAAAAATTGAGAGGACACAATTTCTTAAGGGGGGAAGATTGTAACGACCCGAAATTTTGAATAAATCTTGTTTCCTAATTTTTTGTGTTTTTTTATTTTATTTTTATACTCAAAAAAAATGTTTCATTTGATAACATGAGTATAATTAAAATGAGACCGTTGGGTTTTGACTGTTATATGACCATTGGTCAATATGACCGCTGTAAACTAAACATTTCGATTATTGTCTCTAAATACAAGTAATCTTGGTTAATTATTATAGAAAGAAGATTCGATGGCCTCACCCAGTAGTCTTGGACCGATCGAAGCCCATCTAGTGAATTTTAAAGAAAGGATATTTTAATTTTTTTTATGTAAACCTTAAATAATTAAAAATGTGTAATGATTTTCAAAAAATGGTCTTCTACAATTATGTTCAGTACGAAATTTAGAGTCTAATAAGATCAACTTAATTTTTGATGAATAGTAAATTATGAATAGTGATTTTATGCTTAGGATTAGTAATGTGACCAAATGGATTAGTAATCTCACATAAAGAAAGTATTAATATAATCTAGGCACCTTGATTAAGTAATGTGATTTAATAAAATGGTTAAATAACGATTTCATAAATTATTATTCAAGTATTAGTTTTTTCAGGTGAATATTGTTTTTTAATTAAAAATTAAATTAAAAATATTTAGAAAATTATTTTTATAAAATGGATTTCGTTTTTGAACTCAGAGCATCAATATTATGTTAAGGTAAATTTTGGGGATTTTTCTAAAAAAATGAATTTTCGGTGAATAGTGTATTTAATTAAAAAATAAATTAAAAATATTTAGAAAATTATTTTTATAAAATGGAGTTTATTTTTGAAATCAGAGCATTGATATTTGGTTAAGGTGAAATTTTGTGATTTTTCTAAGAAAGTTGAATTTTCAGTGAATAGTAAAAATACAGTTTTAGGGTTTCGGTATGTTTAATGACATCATAACTATGTCATGATGATGTCATGAGATATTTTAAGGGATGGTTGACTAAAGGGGATGAATTATTGTGTGAGGTGTCCCAAGTGGCCAATACCATGGGCAAATACCATGGGCAAGCCCATGGTTTTGCCAAAACCACTAATGAGGTGTCCCTTGGCCATTAATGCCTTGTCCCCTCACTTTCCCTATAAATACCAAGCCCTCCTCTCATCCATTCGACTCCAAAACCATCCTCAATGAAGTTAGGGTCTTCTTACCTCCCAAGGATTCCTCCCAAGGTTCCCCCAAGCCCTCAAGGTCCAAAAACTTTGAGTTTTAAGAGTTACATTTTAAGGTAAGGGATCCGACCCCTCTCTTTCTTTTCAAATGATCTCTTTTATGTCATTTCTTTTATGCTCTATGTTCTTATGTTGAAGGATGTTATTTTATATTAATTATACTTTCCTTTTTATTTTAATATGATGAGAGACCCCCTTTTACTCTCATCATTTCATTTTATGAATGTTTAAGTGGCGCCGTTAGGCTGCCGAAATTTTTGTAATAGATTCTTTCACCCTTCTCATTTTCAAGTTCTATTTTCATGTCAAGTATTTCAAGTTCCTTTTTATTTTGTTGGGGTATGATCTCTATATCTATCATACTGATATTTTATGATCATATTATGAGAGACCCCATTTTATCTCTTCAATTCTATATTTTGATGTTTTAAGTGACGCCGTTAGGCTGCCAAATTTTTAAGTGGTTCTTTCACCCTTCTCGTTTTGAAGTTCTACTTTCATGTAAAGTCTTTCAAGTTCATTTTTATTTTGTTGGGGTATGATCTATAAATATATCATACTGATATTTTATGTTCATATGATGAGAGACCCTATTTTATCTCATCAATCCATTTTTTGATGTTTAAGTGACGCCGTTAGGCTGCCGAATTTTCATAAGAGAAATCTTATTTTTGTCTTCCTCTCATGTTCTTCATTTCATATGGTACATCTTTCAAATTTCATTACCATGTTCATATATCCTTCATATTCTGTCCCTGTACTGTTTTATGGGTCATTTATGAATGTTTGACCCATGTCCCCTCTCTTTTCAATGTTTTCTAAAACCCCAAACGTAGCCGTTATGCTGCAGAATTTTCGTCTCAAAATGCCTCTCTCTTTTCTCAAAATTATTTTATGTTGTTAAGTGAATACTCAAAGCTATTATTTATACAGGGGTATTAACATATATATCAAAATGTTCTATTTTAAATTCTGGATTTACATACATGAGACCCGCTCTCCCCTTCTGTGGGTTTAAAGTGACGTAAAGATCATGTCTTTAAAGCAGTTTTAAAACGTTATGATTATGAAATGAAACCCATTTATTTTATGCTATATGGGTTGTTTATGAAATTATTTATGATGATATATGTGGCTCACATGATAATAAAGGCAAATTTAAGGGTGCTCCCTGATAGCTCTCCAATGCATTGGGTAATGATGTAACCACTAGAGATTACAATTTTCACGATATCTTGGTGAATAACCTTGGTAATTTTCAAATGACACCTTGGGGATGGACCTTGGTGATATGTTCATGATTGTCTATGTTAAATGATGTAGCCACATCTTAAAGTTATGAAAAATGTTATTTTTATTATGATATGCCACATGATTTCTTTCTCATGCCTTAAAGTTCTTTTTCATGACATAGTTGATGTATCTCAAGTTCACATGTTAAATGTTTCTCTTGTTTCCCTTACTGGGCCTTCTGCTCACCCTTTCTTTTGAAGTATGTCCCCAGGTTATGAGATGCAGTAATGAACCTAGGATGAACTTAAGGATAAGCCTTTCAAGTGTTTAAGAATAATGTTTTATGTTGTTTTCATGTATTATGTTCCTGGTTTCCATGACACTAAACCTTAAAGATTCTAGTTTTGTGTAATGAAATGAAAGTTTATGTGATAAAAAGTCAGGATGCTATAATAATACATGAGATCCAGAAGTATAACAGTCTTAGGAAACTAGATACAAAAATTACATTACATTGAAAACTCAAGATACATCAACTGAATACATGAAAATTTATTATTTCTCATTGAAAATCCATAAGTCATACATAGTAATCTTCACGGTTTCTAGGTGAAATGGGAAATAATATAAAGGTGTGATATTAGATTCTCAATATGGATAACATACAATGGAATCTATTATCAGTAATTATGGAATCAATAATATGATAGAAATAAGTAAATTTCATAACAAATAGAACTATGAGCATAATATATCCATAAATTATATAATAATAAATAAATGTTTGTATAAGAATAACTATTCTCATGGTTATGGAATTCATAATTCCAAACATCATAAATATATCATCAAGGCCTCATGTCAAGACATTATACATAAACGGGTAAGGTATACACCAAATACCCAACCAGTTTGTATCGTGAGACCTACTGATGCATCAAGGGGTAATATAATTATGATCCCCATCCGTTACATAATAAGCCTAATGAAACCATCATATGAAGGGAATGGATAAACAATACATGTCATAATGTTCCCCAAGGAACATCATACACAATAATGGATAAGTAATCAATTGTTTTCCATATATAAATAATAAATATATAGAATATCAATATTTACTCATTCAATGGAATAATATAGATATCTAGGTGAATATCCCACAGTCAACTTAGAAACTATGGGAAATTAATAATTTAATGTAAGTTACCCTTATAAAAATAATCATAATAAGGTATTAGTGAAGGTTAATTTCATGATATAGGGATATTGATAGGAAATAGCCACCGTGTTCACTAGTTTGCAATGGTAAAGACCAAATCAATGATAGAAAAATCACCTCTAGACCCATACTTTTGGATATAGTGAAACAATTAATTTAGATACATAAATTGAAAATATATTTTAATAATATAATAATATATTCAAATCCTTAATTATGGGTTTCAAAGATCTTATGAATCATCCAAATCATATCCCCATGGAGTATCAAACCAGGTGTATTAGGATCATTTGTTATTCACTGAGTGATGATCAAGTTAATATCCAACCAACATTTTTTCATAGTTATTACCCCTAGGTGCATCTGAGATAGATCTTTTATCCAATTTTATTATAAAGATAGGTATATCATTGGTAATAAACTACACACTCTTTACTTTACAAAAATTTTAGTATGCTTTCCTATATTTAGGTTTATCCCTTAGGTTTCCATTAATTTTTGAGAATTATAATGAATTAAGAAGGTAATATAATGAAATTGAATCATGATCTCTCATTGATAATATGATAAAGAATTTATAACAATGAATCATAATAACATTTCACATTGAAATTAAAATTAATTTGATAGTATTACACAAATAAATGATAAAAAGTGATTATGGATCTTTACATCGACATAATAATGACTTAGGAAAAGGCTATAATGAGATAGAATAATCATTATATTATTAATAATATATTAAATAGATGATAATATAATGGAATTAAAATCATATAAGTATATGAAAACTAATTTTAAATTATATTATTACAAAAGTATTGTAATTTAAATGAAAAGAGAATGATTGATAACCCTTACGATGAAAGACAACTTCTTAAAGCTTGGTAAGAGAATCTTAAAACAATAGAAACAACTTAGAGTGAATAATAAGAGATAAAATGAGAGGAGAATAATTATCACTAATTTTCGAGTGAAGAGGAATGGGATAATGGGTGGGTATTTATAGTAAATGAATTGTATTTATCTATTAATTTCAAAACATAGGCCTTGGACTCTAAGTTAATAAAAAAATAAAACCATTGACCTTATCATGGTTTTATACCATGTCATTTGACAGGTGGAGCTTGGATTTTGTATTTTTAATTTTTAAGAACCAACATACTTTAAAATATATTATTTTTCATGTGGAAAATATTCTTATTCATAAATAATTGTTTTTAAAATATTAAAATATAATTTAGGTTTTAAAAGATTCTTCGTAGGTCCAAAAAATTATGTTTATTACTTTAAATTACATTATTTTAATCAATAAACCAATTTTTGGTTGATAAATCCTTTATATTAGTTAATAAACCATTTTAAGTCAATAATATGTCATAATGATTAAATCATATTCATACGATATTTTACCTTTTTATCCAAAAATTCAACTATCTCAGCAAATTTCGAAAGATTAACCATTGGATAATTTTAATGTGATCATTTTAAATTTAAAGTCATTTTTATGAAAATAATTCTCTATATATTTGAATTTTAACTTAAAATAAAAACACTTGTGTATTTGAAAACCATGCATTTGGTGCCTAAAATTTGAAAAATATTCTTATTTTTATTGTAAGATGTATGCGTGTAATTATATTATTATTCATTAATCTATATTTATTATTAATAATTATTAATTATATTATTACCAAATCTTTTATAGTACTAGTTTTAGATTTTATTATAAATGTAATGTCTTGGTTTTCTATTTTATTATAATTTATTTTACTTTTATGATGAAATAATAGAATTTTCATTATTCCATAATTTTTATGTTGAAATGCTTATTTACTATAGTATAATATTAGGTATCACACCCTCCCAAATAATTTTATCCTAAAAATTTTGCATGTAAATAAATCTTGGAACAAATGAGGGCAATTCTTCCTTATTGATTCCTCAAGTTACCATGTTGATTTTTCCAAAATTTATCTCCTTTAAAGAAGTTTCACTGGTTAGGTTATCTGATTTCGAAACACTTTCTCTCTAGTGTCAAGAATTTTGATAGAGTTTTCATTATATGAAAGGTCAGGATCCAACTTTATTTCAATGGTGGTGAGTTCATGTGTAGGGCTTGGCATGTACTTCCTTAGCATCGAGACATGAGATACTTTATAAAATTTAGAGAGTTTCGGTGGGAAATACAAATGATAATACACAACTCCAATTCTCTCTTAAATTTCAAAAATACAATGTACCTCATACTTAGCTTCTCTTTCTTACCAAAACTTATAACACCCTTACATAGTTATAATTTTAATAAGAAATGATCTCCAATTTAGAATTCCAAGTCCTTTATATGATTATCAATATAGATTTTATATCTCTTTTAAGTTGTATCGATATGAATTTGGATAGATCCTACCTTCTTAGTTGTTTCCTCAATGAGTTTTGGACTAACTATCCTTATTTCCCAACTTCACCCCAGTAAATTGGGGTATGCCATCTTTTTCCATAAAAGGATTCATATGGTTCCATTTGAATGTTTGAATAGAATATATTGTTGTACACAAAGTCCATTAGTGTTAGGTATTAGTCCCATGTTCCATGTAATTTAAGTGAGCATGACCTTGATATGTTCTCTAAGGCTTGGATGGTCCTTTTAAACTACCCAGCAGTTTGAGGATGATAAGTGGTGCTCAAATGTATCTCAGTGTCCAAATCCTTTTGAATAATTATCTAAACTTTTGATATTAATCAATGACCTTGATCATTTATAATTGATAAAGGTGAAACATGAAGTCTCATAACTTCATTGATATATAATTGTGTAATATGTTCAATGGGTAAATCCTCCCTTATTGTTAGGAAATGTACAAACTTGGTAAGTTGATCCATAATGACCCATATAACATCATTATTTTTATATGTATTAGGCAGTACAATAACAAATTATGTTGTGATATTATTCAACTTACACATAGGTAGAGGTTTCATGACACCCTTAAGGAGTTATATATTAGCCTTTACTTGTTGGCATACCAAACATATTAATACATAGTCTGCAATTTCCTATTTTATGTTTTCACACCAAAAGTGATCTTTTAAATCCCTATAAATCTTGGTGATACCAGGTTGTATAGAGAAGTTGGATCCATGAGATTTATCTAGTAATATAAACTTTATATTTGGTACTAATAATACACATAGACTTTTTTCAAACTTTAACACATCATCTTTATAGTCGAAGTTCATCAATTTCCCTTCTTCTATGGTTTTAATATTCTTTTTTAAACCCTTTTCATCTTGTTAATACCTCTTTATCTTTTCTAGTAAATATTTTTGGTCCATTACTTGGTAAAGACATAATGTTTCCCCTTCCTTGGTAATTTTCATGTATAACATTACAAAATCTGTGAACATTATATCCTTTTCCATCTTCATCATGGATTAAACTCCATGATACTTCTTGCTCAATGCATCAACCACCTTGTTTTCATTTCCAAGGTGGCAGTGTATTATAATATCACAATCTTTTAATAGTCCAATACAACTCCTTTGTCTTATGTTAATATCGTTCAGAGTGAATATACACTTTAAACTTTTGTGATTGATATATATGTCAAATTTTTTCCCATAAAGACAACACCTATATATCTTCAATATAAATATTAAAAATATCATCTCAAGATCACGAGTTGTATAGTTTTTGTCATTAGTCTTCAATTTCCTTGATCTATAGAAACTAATCAATTATTTTATATAAGGACACACTCTAATCCTTTCTTCGATGCATCAATATATATAAAAAATCCTTTCTTTCTAGATGGTAAGTTCAATATTGGTGCATTGATAAATATTTTCTTTAATTTCTGAAATCTCTCTTTACAATCCTTAGACTATGTGAATTTTACTCCTTTAAATTTAAACTTGGTTAACTTATTAACTAATTAGGCACAATTTTCAATAAATTACTGATAATAACTATCTAAACTAAGGAAACTACATATCATAATTATATTCATTGGTGCGGGTCATTCTTTAATAAACTTTTTATTTATAGGGTCAACCAATATTCCACCCTTGAAGATAATATTTCCAAGAAAAGGATCTTTCTAAAGCTAAAATTCACACTTAATAAATTTATAATATAGCCTTTTCTCCTTTAGAGTCTCAAGGACAGTCCATAAATGGTCTTCATTATCTTTATATCACTTTGAGTATATTAAGATATAATAAATAAAAACTATAAAAAATTTATTAAGGTAATACTTTAATACTCTATTCATTGGATCTATGGACACTAAGGGTGCATTTTTTAACCCAAAAGTCATTATTATGAATTCATAATTTCTATAACTTGTATGAAAATCTATATTTGATGTACCATTCATATTTAATTTTAATTTATGATAACAAAAACATAGATCAATCTTTGATAAGTATTACACCCCTTTAAAATTTATCAAATAGACCATCAATGTAAGGAAAATGATACTTTTTCTTTAAATTAATGGCATTGATTTCTGTATAATCAATGTATAACCTCATAGACCCATCCTTCCTTTTCAAAAATAATATAGTTTATTCACAAGGTTAAACACCATGTGTATAAATCCCCTATCACACAAATCTTTTAGTTATTTCTTTAATTCCATCAATTCCACTAGATCCATTCTATAAGGAGGCTTATAAATGGGGTTTTTATTAGGGATAAAGTCAATAGAGAATTAAAATTCATGGTCAGGTGTATATCTATGTATTTTCTTAGTAAATATACCAATGAAATCCATCATAATATATACATACTATATTCAAAGAATATCCTTATCATTCATTGATTCCTCCTCTTCAAGAACTTAATTTATACAAGACACTGGATGGGGTTCTAAATACGACTCATACAATAAAGTCTCTCCTCTAAAAAAAAGAATTTTTTCCAGATTCAAATATTATAATATTCTTCTCATAATAATAAATTATTTCCCTATACTTTGATATATAATACATCACAATGATTATATCAAATTAGATCATTTGTATTACCACATTGTTTGAAACTAAAGAAACTCTATGCATTTTAATAAGGATGAACCAATGTAATTTCATTACTACAAGATTTCCACTAGGAGTATTAACTGAAAAATATTTATTAAATGTATTAGGAGGTGATTCAATGTTCTTAACATACATGAAATATATAAAATAGTTTATATATCTATAATCAAATAATGTACTGGATAACATTTATATCATGATCAAAGTACCTACTATAACATCATTTTGGACCTTAACCTTTGTTTTTGTGATTTCCTAATCCCAGCATTACTCCCTTAGAATCTTATAGGGTATATTCCCTTGAATATTTGGACATTGATTTGAATAGTGTCCCATATACTTTCAATTTAATCACCATACATTAAAAACTTATCTTTTTTCCTTTAAATTAATGCTTTCAACAACCCTTATCTCTAAACTTGCATCAAACTTCCATCCCCTTCAAGAAATCCCCACATTGTTTCTTACCATAGTTATTACATGTTGGGAATTATACCCTTCCCTTATTTTCCTTTATCAAATTTCTCTCTACATAGAACTCAATTTTCTTCTTCTCTTACTTTCATTTTAAAATAATAATTCATTCTTAATATTCATGGTACTTATCACTATCTTCTCATATAAGGAAAATGTTTGAGGGAGTAATTCACTTTGAAGGTTTGGATTCAACCCATAAAAGAATCAATAATTTTTTCTTTTTGGATTATTTACATATTCCACATCCTGACTTTCTACCCTTATAAATCTATCCTCATACTTAGTAATAGTTTCCTCTTCATTTTATCTTAAATTCTATAATTTCATTTCCATATCATTCATTCTTCATGAGGAAAGTACCTTTAAAATAATATCACCTAAAATACTTCCATTCTATATCCAATATCTCTATTTTCATGCTTAGTGTTTTGAATCATTGACCACAATTAGTCAACATTACCCATTAGATGATATACTTTCATGATAACCTTCTTTTTATTATAATATTTGAAGGCAAATAATAACATCTATAGGGGATTGTACCATTATTCAAATACTAATGGATTAATGGTTATATTTAAGGAGTGAATATTAATATAAATATCTCATCACATATTTTTTGTTATTCTGAATAAAATTGATGCAATAATGTCCTAGAGTATTTGTCACATTGATAAGGTCATAACAGTTCTCTGATATGATAAGAACCTTGAAATGTCATGATGATATTCTTAAAAATAGTTCTCTGGTCGGATACATAGTATGATAAATAACATAGTATACATATCATCAGGTGTGAGTACTCATAATAACATAAGGCTTCTTCTCATGAAGTTCTCCCTTAGTAATCTCTAAGATGGGAGATCATGAGAACATACTTACTAGTAAGAATTCTATATGTTTTAATGTCATTAGATTTTTCTATCTATGAGCATGTTTAATTTTCCTTATACTTTAAGATTTTTATTAATGCATGTTATGACTCAAACACTTAGATGTATTTTATAAACCATGATAATAACAGTTCATGGTAAAGTTGGATATGTCAGGTGCATCAAAAATGACATGTTGTTAGTTAATATATCAAGGAAGGATTTGTCCCCTATATCTTTATAGAATTTGATATCTCATCCCTTCGATTGAAATATAACTTCCACATTAAATTCTATGTCCATGGTGTAATGATGTTTATTTTAGACAGTCAAATAAAGTCTTATCAAGTATTTAGATTGATGACACATATGTGACACCTTTTTTATGGGAAATTGAGACAAATGAATTATATTACACAGTGAGTGCTCATATCTGGTTATCACAATTATGACATTAAATTCTTTCTCTTAGGTTCCTTGACCCATTTATAGTGTGTAATCTTGGACTTTAGGGAATTCTGCCTAATGCGGATGAGAAATAATCCTAGAGGGTCACACACCAAGTATTTATATTAATCTCGATTATATTCTATTTGAATTTAATTAATGGAATAAATATTATTCTCAAGATCAAGGAATAATTTTATTCAAGTTTTATTGATCACATATATTAAATAAATATTTATTCACTGGATTGTGAATAAAATTTATTTATTTATTTTATTTAATATTTAATAAATATTTATCCTATGGTTTATGGATACAATATTTATTTATGATAAAATTATTTATTTGGGTATTCAATAAATTTCAAGGAGTTCAAATAGACTAAGACCGCATACAATGACAAATATTAATTTACAAGCTAATTAAATAATATTTGTTATTACCTAAGTTAACATGTGTGCCATAAAATAATAATAATAATATTATTTTGGCATGGGGTTTAATAAATATTATTATATTATTTAAGGATCGACATGAAATTAAATAATATTTTAACCTAAACCCTAGCTCTATAAATGGATGGTTATTTATATTATGTAGGGTTGGTCAAAAATTGAGAATAGAGAATCATTTCTCACAACAGACTTATCTTTCTCTCTCGAACTTCTCTTCTCTTTCTATCAATAATAAGAAAAACTACTTCAAGCCTAAAGGATTTTGGAGTGATCAAGATAAATAATACAAGATGATTGATCAGATGTTCTATCACCTGAAAATGAATAAGCATTTCTCAAAGATCAAAGGAGAATGTGTGGATCAATACTAGATATATTCTACACTTGGATCCTTAAATCATAATGAAGGTAATATGAAAGTGTTTTTAGAAGATCAATAAAGTCATCAAAGAAAGGATCCTAAGATAAGGTAATAATTTTTTCTAATCATAAATAAATTAATTATAAATTTAACATGTAAGATTATCTAGTGGGGTTTTATAAAACTCTAAATTAAAAGAAATTTTGATTTAATGCCCACCAAGGCACTTCCACTACACCTAGAACCTATAATTAAGTGGTTAAACATTGTTACACTATACTATAGAGAAACACGTTGTTCTATATGAGAACGGTTATTAGTCATAACCCGAGTCAACTCCCCTAATATATTTATAATATAATCCTCTTAGACACTAAACTTATTGAATTTCAATAGAGTGAAATACCTATATTGATTAGGGGTGTTAACATAGTTTCCATTCCTTTAATTAGGCACTATTTCTAGACAATGTGATATACTTAATTAGTTCATGAATAAAATAATGAATTATAAATCACAATATATGATTCACATGCATGTAATTTAATATATAAATATTCTTAGAATATCCTAAGGGTATATCACAATGTTTTTGCTATCTAACTATATCCTTCTAAATATTATTCCTAAGGTTTCTACTAAACTTTCTCTAATATCGATTGTAACAACCCTAAATCAAATAACTCATAGCCAATGGTAATTTTATCATAGTGGTATGGAATACATAGATCATAATACACAAGATCCAATAGTTTAGCAGTATTAGGAAACTTGATACATAAATTACTTTACATTGAAAAATTAAGATACATCAACTAAATACATGGAAATTTATTATTTCTCCATGAAAATACATAAGTCATACATAGTAATTTTAATGGTTTCCTAGGAAAATGGGAAATAATATAAAGGGGTGAGCCCATATGCTCAGTAGGGGGTGAAATATAGTAAAAACATCATATGTAAGCATGGAATTAATAATATGAAAACAATAAATAAATTCCATAACAAATGGAACTATGAGCATAGTATATCCATATATTATATAATAATAAAGAAATGAAGAGATAAGAATAAATAATATCATAGTGATGAAATGCATAATGTTGATCATTATAAACATACCATCAAGGCCTCATGTTAAGAAATCATATATAAATGGGAAAGGTTTACACTAAATACCCAACTAGTTTGTCTCATGAAATCTACCGATGCATCGGGGGGTTATATAATTCTGGAGCCCGCCCATCACATAATAAATCTAATGAATCCGAAGAGAATGAAAAAAATTCACATGATAATGTTCCCCAAGGAACCTCATATATAGTCATGGATAAGTAATTAATAGTTTTAGATATAGAAATAATGGATATATAGAATATCAATATTTTCCTATTCAATAGAAAAATATGGCTATCTAGGTGAATATCCCACAATAAACTTAGAAAATATGGGAAATATATAATGTAATGGAAATTAACCTTATCAAAGGAATGATAATAAGGTAGTAGTGATGGGTAATTTCATGATATAGGGATATCAATAGGAAATAATTATTAAGTTTAATAGTTTGAAATGGTGGGAGACCAAAGTAGTTATAAAAAAATCTCCCCAATACCCATACTTCTGGAACTTGTGAAACACTTAATTTAGATACATAAATTGAAAATATATTTTAATAATATAAAATTATATTTAAATCCTTAATTATGGTTCTTAAAGAGTTTATGAATCATCCAAAGGATATCCCTCAGGAGTATCAAACCAGATGTGCAGTTAGACCCATTTTTTGTGCACCAAGTGAAGACCGAGTTAATACCCAAACAACCTTTTTTTAGGGTTATTAAACCTAAGTTCATATGACCTAGATCTTACATCCACTTATAGTATCTGAATAGGGATTTAATTTCTTGGAAACCACATACTCTTTACTCTGCCAAAATTTTAGGATGTTTTCCTATATTTAGGTTTATCCCATGGGTTTCCACCAATGTTTGAGAATCATAAAAAATTATGAAGGTAGTATAATGTGAGGGAATAATGATCACTTATTGATAATATTATAATGAATTTATAATAATAAATAATAATAAAAATTTACATTAATACGAAAATTAATTGGAGAGGATTACAAATATAATGGATAATAACGGATTAAGGACCTTTATATCGACATAATAACAACTTAGGAAAAGGATATAATGAGAGAGAATAAGTATTATCTCATTAATATTATATCAAATTAATGATAATACTATGGAATTAAAATAATCTTAGTATATAAAAAATAATTTTAAATGATATTATAATAAAATTATTTCAATAGAAAATGAAAAAAGGAGGATTGGGAACCCTTACCTTGAAAGGTTGCTTCTTAAAGTTTGGGAAGAGAAACTTAGAAACTTAGAAACTTATTGGAGATACTCTTTAGAGATAAAATGAGAGGTGAAATATGACCAATAAGTTTATAGTGAAGAGCAATGTAAGGATGGGTGAGCATTAATAATAAATGAGGGGAATTTGATTAATAATTTCAAAACATAGGCCTTAAAATATAGGTTAATTAAAATGAAATCCATTGGCCTTCCCATGGTTTTAGCCCATGGTATTTGACATATACGGCCTAGTTTTTGGATTTTAAATGTTTAAGAAATTAAATCTTTTAATTTTTTTTATGTGGATAAAATTCTTATTCATAAATAACATCTTTAAAATCTTAAAATATAATTTATGTTTTGGAAGATTCTTTTAAGGTTTTAAAAATTAATTTTATTAATTTAAATATATTAATTTAATTAATAAACCCATTTTTTGTTTATAAAAATTTTATATTACTTATTACATCATTTTTAAGTCATTATGATGCCATAATAATTACCATATATTCATACCATATTCTACTTTTTTTACCGAAGGATTTGACTATATTAGAAATTTATGAACACTTAATTATTGGATTTTTTTAAGTATTGATTCAAAATTTAATGAACTTTTTATGAAAATAATTCTCTATTCATATGAAATTTAATTATTAAATAAAAACACTTGTGTATTTTAAAATCATGCATTTGGTGCCAAAAATTTGAAAAATACTCTTCTTTTTATTCTAATATGCCTGTGTGTAATTATATTATTATTCATTGATCTATATATATCATTAATAATTAATAATTATATTATTACTAAATGATTTTATAGTACCGGTTTTATATTTTATTTTAAATTCAATTCCCTATTTTTCTATTGTATTATAATGTGTTGTATAATTATTTTGAAATAATAGAATTTACATTATGCCACAATTTTTTATGATAAAATGTTTATGTACTATATTAGAATATTAGGTATTACATGGATCCTCTATATATTATTCATTTACTCAAGAAAAATTTTCACCCAAATATTTCTCATTAGATTGACTTGATGAACTCAATTTTTTCACTTCTTACAATAAACAACCTCAAAATTGAACCTACTTGTGATTTTTCCATTTAATTAATTCTTTTCATGATTTTTATATATTGAGATTCATAATTTTGAATCATCTTCATTTTAGTACCTACAAATTACAAACAATAATTGAAATAACTATAATTCAATCATAATTACAAAATATTTAAAGTGAGTATGATAGCCCGTGGGGCATCGTTAATTCCTACAGGGTTACTAAATTTAGAAATTTATAACACGAATCAAACAAACCACTAAACTACAAGGTAGTATTGGATATTTAAGTATGAGGTCGAATCCATAGATATAGGGTTGGTAAAAATAATAATTAAATAATATAGAATTAACTATTCTATGATTGAAATCTAGTCTAATTAATTTAAATAAATATTTGATTGTGGTTTTGAAATTCAAGAAAAATGAAAAACATGCTTGGTAATTAAAAATTCAGGTTCATGATTGATTATGGAATAATATAATGAAATACAAATCATATGGTGTTAGAACTAAGTTTAGGAGAATCCAATGGTCATGGTAGATAACCCCAAAATCACATATATCCCCTTTTAACAATGGTCATGTTACTTCAGGTTTTTGATGGTATGATAACTCAGAACCATATTTAAACATAGTGGAAAATCCACCCAATTTTCACGGTGAGAATCATTCACTTGTCAATACATTGAAAATATCAATACCTCATCAATAACATAATGGTCATTTATTATTAGATAAAAATAAGAGAATTTAAGAATTTTAGGGTTTCAAAAAAAGACCCAAAATGAATTGAATTCAATAAATAAAATAACTTAATATAATAAATCCCCCTTCATTGAAATTTATTTACACAAGGTTTACCCCATCATTCTTGGAAATTAAAAATTCAAGTTCATGTTTTATTATGGAATTATATAATGAAATAAAAATCATATGGTGTTAAATCTGAGTTTAGGTGAATCCAATGGTCATGGTAGACAACCCCCAAATCACTAATTTCACCTTTTCACAATGGTCATGTTACTTTGGGTTTTTGATGATTTGGTAACGCAAAACCATATTTAAACATAGAAGACAATCCAACCAATGGTCATGGTGAGGATCATTCACTAGTAAATGCATTGATAATATCACTCCCTCACCGATCACACAATGGTCATGTATGATTAAATCAAAAAAAGATAATTTAATAATTTTAGGGTTGAAAAAAAGTCACAAAATGTATTGAATTAAATAAATAAAATACCTCAATACAATAAATCCCCCTTCATTTCAATATCTTTTAACACGGTATACCCCCTCATGATATCCATGAGGGGGTATTAAACTAAAAATTCTATTCCACTCATCATAGTGGCGGTAATCTTTGATCCCAGTGGTGACACATTCTAAATGAATGATTTGATTAGAACCCATGGCCTTTTATTTCTAGAGATTAAGGGGATCTATTTGAATTTAATTCTCCATTAGTATGTCTCATTATGTGTATCGGGTCAATATCTTTGTTTAGTGGTTTCTAAGGAATTCAATTTTATATTTCCAATTGAAAATCCCATTAAAGTAGTCATAGTTGCGTCTGTCTTGAAACTTACATGGCGTGAATTGGATTCATGATGTGAAAGTTTCTGGATCTCCTCCAATTGAGTTTTTTCTCACTTCATGACCTATATTCACCTCACTACTTATAATGTTTTCACAACATGTAATTCTTTATGACATGAATCTTCAATTTCTAGCTCCAGGAATTTCTTTTAGCCCTAGTTCTTTATTTACGACCCCTATGATGAAACTCATGATGTGAATTGATTTCATGACATGAATTTTTCTCTCTCTAAGTTCTATGTTATGATTAGGATCCATGTTATTTTGGATTCAGGATTCAATATTCTAGTTTTTCATAGTGTCACTTCACATCGCGATGCGAAGTCTCCATCAACATCCTAAAATTCACCTCTTTTTTGTTCCTTTTCTAAATATTCATTTTTTTCTTTCCAAAAATCACAAAACAAGTTTAACATTACAAATTTTGGAAATATTTATCAATTATTAATATAAATCAATGTATTAATACACCCTAAAATATATATATGAAATACACGTATCAAATACCCCCACACTTGAATTCAGACTTGTCCTTAAGGATGAAATCTCAACACACTACAAAGAACGCTCACCTATCATGTTTTAAATTCAATGTTAATAAACAAAATTGATTAAATTTTAAATTAAATGTTCAAGTATCACACAGGAAAATCCATCAAATCCTCACTTAAAAAAAAATCAACCAAGCATTTTACTTCAATCCTTTGAAATAACCACACCTCTTCATTATTCCATAAACAATTTTCAATTTATTATTAATACACATGCCATTTTCAATTTACCTCACGTTAATTTTTTTTCTCATTATCTTGGTACAGATGTATATATAGTTTAGAATATAACTCAAATCATTATATTTACCATAGGCTTGAAATGAATCTACTTTCTCCACCGTGTAGATACAAAATTTAAAATAATCATGTGGGCTTCACCATTTAGGATCAAATGACTCTAAGTCTTAGAGAATGTAGGAAACTGATGTAAAATAAGTAAATATAAAAAGGAGGTTTGCCTCTAAATTACTTTTCAAGATAATAAAAAACAAATCAATGAAATTATACTCTCTCCTTAGCATCTCAAAGTAGGCTCAAAAAGAGATAAAATGAAATAAATGAAACATCCTCTTGTATTATTTATTTATTTTAATTTTTTTTAATGTTGTGCTTTTGAAAAATCTCACAACCACCACCCAACCCCAAATGATCTCTCAACAACACTATTTTTAATAGTTATGATAAGATCACCAGTCAAGTAATGATGATTTTTGAATTATTGAAGATAGAACCCATTTTTTTTATTTTTTTACAAGAAGGTGTGTAATAAATATAATAAACGAGACTTTAAAAAATCCTATAAAAATACCACCCACCCTTATACATTAAAAAATGTGCATCCCTTCCATTAGTCACCGTATTGCACACACATAAATTTTATAATTATGAAAAATACTAGAGCAGGGTAGGAAATTATAAAATGGTATTATAATATAGATCTTCCCTAATAAGGCTATTCAAGTCTTTTACAGGATTAAAAAGGTTTAATGTAAGGTGGTTATTAGGATATAGTATAAATAAAAAATGTTCTTCAATCACATTAAATGTCAATTTTTTACAATAATATATCTGAAAATATATAAAGAAATTTCTAGAAGAATGCCCAAGTCTATAGAGAAATATATGATAGAAAGAATGGAAAAAATTAGGTTCATAAGATGTCTTGGGAATGAGAATGAAGGGTTGAGACAATTACTTATGAAGATACATATGAATAATTAAATCAATTACTAAAAACATCTAAAATTAAAATCATGTAAAAATCTGAGAAAAATTTCATTTATAAAAATTAACCTGCCCCCCAAACCACGAATTTCTAAATCTCAATCCACATGATTATCTTTAAAAATTATTTTACTCATTTTTCTTATTCAAATTTATTGACAAATAAATTTAAATTCATGGTATGAAAATTATCCTAGGCAGTTTATGTCTCCTAATTTAGTTGATTAAATCTTGAATCAAGTATGATAATGCAATTAGTAGTTAGAATATTTAAATAAATTAAATGCGGGGAATACAGTATAAAAATTCAGAATTGTAACGCTTACTCCCATTTCAATTAACACTTAAAACATGGATGTGTAGGTTCTTTCTTCACCAGTTCACAATGTGTTTATAATTCATGATGTGTATTTCATAGTTATCACAACATGAATGTGTTTCACGGTGTGAAATGGTCCAATAACTTCCACTTTATTCTTTATACTGCTACTTGCCTGTGTATTCAATATTGGACCTGAAATATAATAAACAATAAGTGAAAGTATAATTCATTTCAATAATGCTAAAAAATATAAGGGTAATTGAAATGAAATCCTAATATAAAATTAAATCCAAAGAAATAAATAGCTCAAAATTCCTAGAAAGTGATAGAAATATGGTTACCTCCCAGAAGTCGCTCTTTTTTAATAGTCATTTAGCTCAACCATATTTGGTTTTGATGATTGGAGTGTGGTATAGAGATAATTATCTCATTTTAACCCAATTATGACATTGAAATCCACCGAGATCAGTTTGTATCTTCCAAAAAGAAATTGGCATGGAACTCAGAGGTAGTGAACAGAGTCTGAATAGCATGAAGACAACCAATAAGATTTAGGAATCTATAAAAACTTGTTAAAATTATTATTTTTCTTTGAATGAATATGTGTTTTTAATTTCTTTAATTATTTATTTAGGTTTAATAACTAGATCCTCAAATTCTTCTATTGTTGTAACTTCTTTTTATTCCTCTGTATAGTCAGTACAGGGTGAAACTGGTTCCTCCTCCTCCTCCCCTTCTTCCTTTTCCTTTAGTTGTGATCCCAATTTTGCAAGAAATATTTATTTTATATTAGTAATTGAGGTCTATTCTTCTTATTTGTTCTATTTTTCTTCATCTTGTAGCTATATTTTAAAATTTTACTCTTCCCACTTACGTTCAGTAGAAGGGTCACCTTCTTCCTCTATTTATTATTATTCTTCCTGCTGCTATTTTCTGAATTGTGCTTCATCCCACTCAATTTATATAGTAAGGCCTCCTTCATCCTCGAAACCTGTAAAGATTAAGGTATCATTATTAGAATGGATATCAACTTTTTAAGTGGTACTTACCTCTGATTCATTGTCAATGCTTCTTTTCTCATGATACTGCTCTTTAAAATTTAGATCTAGTCTATGGGGTGTTGTTTTTTCCATGCTCTGGTACAATTGTAGGTGTTCTTTGTATTGATTTTTTATAATTTTAATTTCCTCAAGTTGCTGCACCATATCCTCAAATAGGAAGGTGAACCTATCCTTAGTAGTCATCATGCTCTACATCTCTACCATCACAACCAAAAATACATAGTGAGGTAAAAAGTAAAAAAAATAAAAAAAAAATCATATAAAAAAATCAAAAAATAAAAAAGATGAGAAAAATTATCACCTAAATTATTAAACTAATAAATTCTAAACTCTTATCCCTAGAAATAACACCAAAAAATTCATAGCTCATGGGGTGTAGCTAATTTCCACAGGGTTACCAAATTTGGAAATTTATAGCACGAATCAATCAAAAAACTAAACTATAAGGTAGTATAGGATATGAAAGTATGAGGCTAAACCCACAGAGACAGAGTTGGAAATGGAATTAAATTAATAAATAACATTTTTTTAACATGTTTAAAAAAAATAATATAAAAATATTTTCTAAAAAATAATGAATTCTAATTTACTTTTAGTTTTCAAAATTTTATCATTTTTATTTTCATTTTCTAAAAAATATTTTTTAGATTTATATAATTTAACATATTTTGTAATGCATTTTTAAAAAATCAAAACAATAAATATTATTTTAAAAAATTAAATCTGTTAAATTTTAATAATTATCCATATTCTTACAAATGAATTTTTAATTTCCAATTTTAAAAATAAAAAAATCTAATAACTAAAAACTAACCTAAAAGGAAAATTGTATAAATGAACTATAGAAATAAATATTGTGTAATTAAAAATTTATTATTTTCAAATTTGATATTATAATCAACCAATATTATAAAAAACCAATTAAGTGTAAAATAAATTAAATAAAAAAAAATTAATTACCTATATAAAAATCATAAATCATAAATTGGACTGATAACACACTGATGTAATTTAAATAATTTCTAAAAATTCAACAAAAATGTTAATAAAAATGAACAAAATTTTAAAAATTATAATTAAAAAAAACTTGTTAAAAAAATAAAAATGCATGCCCATTGGATAAAATAAGAGGGAGAGGGGCGGGCATGAAATTTCAGGTCTTGGTAGGGAGAGAGCTGATTGAAAACAAGGAAGAAGAGTAAAGGAGGGCTGAGGGAAAGGTGTGTTAGACAATAGTGGGAGGAGTATAGGAGAGGTGGGTAGTAGGAGGAAAGGTCGGTGTAGGAGGAGATAATGGGGGGGGGGGTAATGAAGAGACCTTAATTTTTAAGGAGAATCATCAAAATGAGGGTGTTTATAGTTGTGTTGTAGGGGCATAGTGTGGGTGAGTGTTATTGTGTGATAAACAAATAGTATTGAGAGAGGGAGGGTGATAGAATAGGGGGAGTGGGAAGATGATTCCCTTTCCCAAGCCCAGGGGCTTGTTGGGACTTCCCTCAGGTTGAACCTGCATTTTATACCCATGTTATGAAATTTTGTTTCTTACCCTCTCCCCCATACATATAATCATCAAGTTGGTGGTGAATTTTATAAAAACTAATGTTTTTTATATCTCTTTTACCTTTGAATACATGGGAAAAAATAAAATAATAAAAAAATGAATTTATCACCTCAAACAACATTATAAGTTAATCAAAAAGTAATTGTAATAATTGTTGATCAATAATTCATGCTCCTTGGTGATTAATCCATGATTTATGGGCATGAAAATTGGTACTGAAACTCAAGTTTCACTAAAAGTACCAATAAATTTTAGATATATATCTCTTTTGTTCACATGACTATTCTTTATGCATTTGTTTTTATTAATTATTTTAATCATATGTGTAGAATTTGAATTTCATAAATAGTAAAGACATTTAAACATATGATGGGTAGAATTATCATGTTTGGAGGAATAAAACTATTATCACTAGTAGGTTGTATATTTTATTTTCTATCAATCACTAAAGTTTGATAAAGGTTGATAAAGTTATGAGTTGGTTTGGTTGATTAAAGTAACCATACATGGTGATGATGATGTGAGTATGCTTGATATTGAGATATTTGGATTCACAGTTTCAAGATGTTTGAAGAAAATTTTATCCTAACTTTATAATAAGTGTGAGAAGGTTTCAAGATGTTTGTAGAATGCTAAGAAGGTTTGAAAGTGGTTGGATGAGGTTGGTTTAAATTTTGGTTTAAAGCCCATGGAAGTTTAAAATTACTGATAATCTAACAAAATATTTTGTATTTCATACATAAAGGTCACCTGGATAAAGTTTGTGAAAAATAGTAAACTATTATACACTCTATATATGTAAGGGTAACCGGTGTCAATCAGGATGTGTTAAAAAATTACTAAGTTCCTCTATGCGTAAGGTTTTTTAAAGGGTTATTAATATTTTCTAGAAGTGACCCTATATACATAATATTATTAAAGAGCCTGAAATATGAAAATATATTTAGATATGTAAAGTTTTTATTTGGTATGTATGATTTTATACTTTTTTATTTTGATAAGAGAGGGTTTAGTCACCCCATTAAACTGATGGCCACACCACAAAGTGAACACATGAAATTTAGTTTAGTGTTTTTTACACTATGTTACATAAAGTTATAAAAACCATATGTGTACACTAATATGAAGAAATATAAGTGAGGTTCATTACTTTGTCACATTTTGGGAGTAGTAGAGGCTACACCGTGACATAGGGGTTACACTATGAAGTGATTTTAGTAAATTTTAGTGAATTTGGGAATTTTAGGATTCCTATTGAAGTACCTAGTGGATCATGCAGGTACACTGAGGGGGGGAGGGGGGTGAATCAGTGTAAAAAAGTTTTACTGATTTATTTTCTTTCACTTTTACCCACTCTTAAATTTTAATCTATGCACCTATTAAGATTAATAGATATTCTCTGTAAAAAAACACAATTATACCTCATGAAAGAAAGAAAGTAAATGAAAAAAAACATGCATTAGTTTTACAAGGTTTTCCACTAATGTGGATGACTATGTCCTTGCCATGTTTGGGATGATCCAAGACATATATTCTCTACTAGTAAAGAAAATTGATTACAAATATATAAAATCTACGAAAATTACTGATAAAAAAACTCCCATAATTCTTGATCACTAATGATTATAACAGGCCATCTCCTGATGGGATATTTAGATTGGTATCCCACCAATGTTATTTTCACTAACTTCTACCTATCAATCTATATCCCTAAAAGATATGGTTGTTTATACTGTTATCCCATAAGTTCTTCAGTGATCTTTCCAACCTCCTTTGAATAGGTCTTAAACTGCATATGTCTACTGATATAGTGTGAATGTTTGCCTTATTCTGTTTAAAGTCAACGTAGATAAATTTTCTTCAGAAAAACCATTGGATTTTCTCACCTTCAATTATTAGATATTTTCAACTTCTGATACACACTGATATTTCTAATATACTTAATGGTTGGTCTCAATTTTAAATTAAAATGAAAAACTAAAATGTATTTGAGATATTGTAAGTTTTCTTCTTCCTTTCTTTACTAAAAGATTTCACTTCAACTCAAAAAATACCACCATCGATATTTTACATCATTACATACATGAAAATTTAATGTTCTTCATACATGAAATTATATATATTTTCATGAAAATATCATTTTCATGCATGGAATTCTTATCATCATGAAAATATTATACCGCCTTATCCTTTGCATATCACTACAAGTGCAATGTCACTATTTCTGATTATATTCAAGCTATCATTACATGTATTTAATCTATACACTTCTCCCTAATTCTTTTCAAATCCTTAATATCATGTTATATGTTTTCCACAAATCCTCAAGCTCACATTGATTCACTGTATTTAATTTATGCATGCATAGAGCATACATGTGATTTACATATCATGACTTTATCTTTCTTCACACAACCGTATTACATGAAACTTCTTCTTCTTCATGTAACTTACTCAATTTAAAGTACTATCACACTACTATTCATGTATCAATAGAGTACATGGTATTTTATTCTTTCTTCACATATGTGTATATGGGATCAGATCTTTAAAAAACTTTGATGCTCACATAATAACATTTCTCCTTCACATAAGGCTTTATACACAGAACAATTGTCTTCTCGTAATACAATGATATAGTATTACACTAACACTAGATCTTAGAATAGTTCAACCATCATACATAAATGTAGTAAAATGCATATCATGTAAACATGAAACCTTTATGTGAATATAGAGAATTTTATTTTCTCTATTTTGGTCTCCTAATGCTTACTCAATTAAATTTTTTCTCATACAGAAAATAGACAACATGATGGGTATTTATAAACAAAAAGTCCATTACTTTAACTATTCTAGCGCACTGACTCACTTCTTACATGAATTTGGAAATTTCCATCTTTAAAAAAGTGTATCATTCCTTTTCAAAATTCTTCATGCGCTATTCTTAGTTCAAACTTCATTGTAGCTTCATGTAGTTGAATAAATTATTTGAGTTCTTCATATACTCGGTTTCATTCTTCTGAGCATGCATCAAAATCATATCCAATGAATCATAAACCTATTCATTCTATTTAACTCTTTTTGATGATGTGTAGAAGATAATGACACAATCTACACTAATCTAAAGTACCTCGAGCACTTTATGTAGTCGATCTATCCTCCTCATGGTGTCAAACCAGGTTGCTCAAACTCTGAGGTGAGGTTGAATATGATCTCAAATTAGATCAAATGGCTTGGATATAAGGGATCTTATAAGCTCAATTTTTTCTATAACTTTTTAAGATGGATGAAATTTTTTCATTTCCTTATATCCCACATCGAAAACATATTTGACTACACAACTCATAATAAGACAACAAATTCCATCCCATTGCCATATGTGAGTACCTGGGTTTGCTCATGATCCTCCACTGACACTAACTTTTGTTGGCTTTCTCTACCACTATGTTTCCCCACATGGTCACACCACTAATCTTCTCTAATTTTCCCATGTGTGCATATTGTGGGTGATATGTTTTCCCACCATGCCTACCCAAACATGCCTCTTTCCACCATTCTATTTCAGTGATCTGTCTCCCCTAAATGGTTGAGGCCTCCTCCCACAATATGGGATTGAGTTGGTTCCCATGATTGAGTAGTTGTCTTATTTTTTAATAAATTCCAAAAAAAATTTACTAAGTAAAAACTAAGTAAATTAAAACATGTAACATCCATCTTAAGGCTTCTTCTCTCTAAAATTCTACACTTCTTTAAACTAATTCCTCTCTATAAACTTCCAAACTTCTTCAAACTAATGATGAATTCTAATCATCATCAAAAGTTCTTATTCAAATGATGTAAAAATGTGAATTATCCTAATGAAATTGTAACATGCCTTTGATATTAAGAATAGTTTTGAAATCATCACATTTAAGAACACATTGAATTTTAATCTTCAAAACTTATTGAAAAAAATCCAACATCAGTATAATTCTAACTTCAATAAACCAATTGGGTTATTCAATACCACCTTTGGATTTATTTTCAA
Organism: Viscum album; assembly: GCA_963277665.1. Taxonomy (NCBI): domain Eukaryota; kingdom Viridiplantae; phylum Streptophyta; class Magnoliopsida; order Santalales; family Viscaceae; genus Viscum; species Viscum album. Next base: position 1,143,163,123 of record OY728139.1, on the reverse strand, counting down.
TTATAATTTTATTTATAAATTCAATGTTATCTTCTCCCCCTTATTGAAAATAAAACCAATGATATAACTATAATAAGAAATTCTCATAACTAAAATCCAAATTTCATGATATGATCTTCTTTTCCACTAAAACTTACTACCCGATTATTTTGAGAGAAGGATAACATCACTCAATTTTATAAATGATCTAAAATTAACCAAATATAATTCTTTGTGGTCCATTATTAGTATAGAAAACAAGAGTGGTGAAATTTAACATCAATGTTGTCAATAAATTTTCAGAATGTGATACTAACACCAGAAATATCTTTCAAGGGTTGTTCAAAAGTTTTTCAACTAATATACTGCATTCATATAAACAAATAGATTAAAAAATAGTAAATTACAAGAATATAATTCCCCTTTATCAAAAAATTTTACTTTTTCATCAAATAATAAGTTTCCCCCCTTTTGATTTAGAATTATTTTTCACATAAAGATAGGAGAACATAACTCTTCAATGGAAATCTTCAACTTACTTAATTTCAAAATTTGAAATCATCAAATATAGCCCTTACCAAAACTTCATACATTCATGTGATATAATTGAGATATTAAAAACTAGTAGTGGTTTATATTTACTCTCCCTATATGGATGAACATCATCCATCTTCTTCTTCATGGTTGGATTTCTTCAAGAATGAATTTTAAGCACAATTTTGAAACCAATTGAAATATAGTACTCTATGATGGATATCTTCTTGGATGCTATATAATTTTTCATAACATTAATTTATTCAATTATCTCCCTAAATACGTGCATCACCATTAATTCCATGAATAGACTAATCAAACACAATCTATGCATGGGAATAATGTGTTTCTTCAATGATTTTTATTTAAAGAAACAGAGAAAAGATTTATTTCCCAACCCCAAAAATCTTTTCAATTTAGCTTTAGATTTCTAATAAATTTTACTAATTTTACCCTTAATCTAATATATAAAGATTTCACTGGGTGGCATGAACACTTTTACTACTTCAACTTTCTTTTTATAGTGAATAAGATTCTTTATTACAATAGGAAAATTATTTTCATTCTTCTATGCCTTCTCCAATTTCCTAGACAATTAAAACTACTTTTTTTCTTATGAATAAACATTATTTTTGTACATAATCTTTCTTCTTATTATGTGTAGACTCATTATTCACAATAAAATTTTTAGAACAAGTAGTCACTGCTACTTTCCCTTTGTTCTTCACTAGTTCTTTTTATCCAGGAAAACATGTCATGCATTTGTCAGCAATATACCCAGACATTCTGCACCTTCCAAAAATATCTCTAGTAGTTATAGGTATACCTTTTTTAGACAACATATCATGAAATTTTAATTTTATATCTTGAATATCATACACCAAATCAAAATTTTATTTGTTTCCAAGATTAATTACCTTTTATTATTTATCTTAATTCCTCTAACAATAGTGTCTATAACATGTTTAAAAAGGTCCATGATATTAACTATTATTACATATTAGATGCATATTTTCATTGGTGCGACGCCCATTTTATTATTCTTCTTGGGTGTATCCTACTTCATAGTTTTCTGGAATAACTTCTTCTGCTTATACCCCAAGGAATACTTTTATTCTTTTGTTCTTTGCCTATATATTTTCTATGGGATTTTATTCTCATAAACATATGCATAGTGCATGATTGGTAGATACCAAAACTCATCATAACTATGACCACTTCTATTTCAATAATCCTATATGTATTTAAGACACCTAAATCTATTCTTGATAGATAGATTATTCTTCTTATGTGTATTCTTCTTCAGTTTTTAGGATCTCTCTTCACTTGAAATTCCCCCATAATATCGGCCTTCTATAGATTTTATATACTGACACATTATTCCAAAAATCAATGGCCTGATGCCCAAATTTCCAACAACACCATCAGTAGCCAACAAATCTTATTTTCTTCTTTTTTGGTATAATCTAGTTGGCTTTGACATCTTGCTATTTTTGGATAATATGGTTATTCATTTAAGATTTTTGTAGGGAATAAAAATATCTACTCTTCTTTACATCCACTTTTGATGATACATGAAGGACCCCAGAGCACCCTGAGAGGGAAGGGGTGAATCAGGGTGTCAACTTTTTATTTTAAACTGATAGATCTTGTTCCCACGTTGGTAGGAACCTGTTAAACCTGTCTAAAGAGGATGTGAAGAAAATAAATAATCACATGAAAAGCAACAAAACAACAATTTTACTTGGTTCACCACTAAGGGACACGTCTAAGGAGCATACGCCGATAGTGTTTAGGTCATACCAAAACCACTAATCTTCACAAGTTGTGGATTACAAGTGTTTAGTATAGTCACTCTATGCTAGGAACACTACCTTTACAAGGTTTTAGGGATAACACACTGTGTCCCTCAAATCACTTCTGTTGACTCCCCCTTCCTCACTGCATTGGAAGAATCTTCACTCAGTTTAATGACCTGAAGGTCACTTCAATGGTTTAGCATCAAATCATGCATCCTCAAATATAAATGGATGATCTGTTGAAGTCCCATAATCACCCATAGATGTAATTTATTTTCCCATACACTGATATGTTATGGAAATTAATTTCACAAATTGATTTGGTCAATTTTTAGGATTCCTTGGGTGTTCCGTGTACTGCTGCTATTTTAGCATACCATTGCTATTTTCATGTACCATCCAGCTTCTCCACGTACCATCCAACTCCTCCATGAACTGCCCTTCTCGGCGTACAGCCCTGCTCTGCGTACAGCTCCACTCCTTTGCATACCATCCTGCTCCATGTGCTGCCTTGCTCCACCACGTACTACGAGGGATACCTGTGCAAAGCACACTCTCTTACACATATTGTTTTCCTTATGTGGATGATTCTATTCACGTATCATCTCCTCCATTGCATACCACTTTGTTCTTCACCTAATTTCTTCCCACACTTTTAATCTTCAATCTTATACATCAATAAAGAGGATTACTATTCCTTAAATAGGCACATAACTCCAAATTTTTTGGTAATATGATTTACCCAAATTTTCAATGTGGGATTACTACTACTGTAAACTGAACTACATCCATGTACTGTTAGGCTCCACTACGTACTGCTCCTGTTTTGTGAACCTCAACAATCCTACCAACCTTTGGCACTATGTGTACTGCATTTTTTCACCATGTACCGTCACTGCGAACCATTTTTCATTTCTTCCTTTAGTATTCCACATACCACATGCCTTCTTCGCATACCGTTGCTCAAATTGTTTTCAGTTCCACGCACTGCTCTACACACAGCTCTGCGCACCACTCCGCGTGCCACAATGCGCACCATTCCATATACCGCTCCCATTGCCTGGAATGCGACCACAAACCATTCTAAGAACATGGTATGCTATCTATGTTCTGAGGTATGCGGTTCCATTATTTTTTTGATTTTATTTTTAATTCCATATACCATTCACTGCTATCTGAAAACCCTTTGTTTTCCAACACCAAACTCCCAAGCTTGAAGTCCAAAAATTTGGAAAACACTGGGAAACTGCTCCACCTTCAATACTGCTTTCATCCTCAAACATATGACCTCATTCCTTGAAAACTCCCTATTAATACATGTATATATTGATAAAAAACACAAACCAAACTCCATTATTATAAATTAATGGCCTTGGTTCCAAAAATCCCCCCCTTTGGGTTTGTTGGAAATCTCCAGATAAATTTACTGATGCACCAGCCACGATCAAAACTTGAACCTTTAAGAAACAACTCATCCATCACTCTAAGTATACGTGAGCAGTTCTCGGTGTAGAAAAAAAGAGAGAGGACATGAATTGAGTTCTCATTGAACCTTCTCTATCTTTCCTCTCCATTGAATTCATCCATTCTCCCCCATTGGTAATAAATCCAATAAACGATTATTTAAACATTGTAGAGATTATAACAAACTCCCCTTGGATCGTATATCCCCCATAAACCTACAACACTTCCACAAATAGATTAACACAGTTAAAATAGTTGGGGATAGGGGAATTTCATAACCTCCTTATTCACTGGGAGGTGGCTGAACACTGAGGTTCAACCGATGTTTCTCAAACACAGCCGCTGACAGTGTCTTGGTCATAATGTCAACCACTTTCTCATCAGTTCCCACATGGTCCATTTTGATCATGCCTTGTTCACCTTTTTCCTTAATAAAGTGATATCTGATCTCAATATGTTTCGTATGAGAATGCTAAACATAATTATTCGTACGATCAATTGTGCTCTTGTTATCACAGTAAATCACCATTGGTTGTTTCACCTCATCACCTATGTCAGTCAGTTGCTGCTTCATCCAAAGTAACTAAGTGCAAGACTTGGTAGCAGATATATATTCAGCTTCAAAAATACTAAGAGTAGTACTTTCATGTTTCTTTCTTAACCAGCCCACACATTTCTTCTCAATATAGGATGATCCACCACTGGTAGACTTTCTATCCACTACATCTCTAGCCCAGTCAGCATCAGAAAAAGAAAATAGGTCACTACCTCTTCCTGCAGCAAAGTATATCCCATAATTATGTGTACCTTGAATGTATCTCAAGATTATTTTCATTACCTCCATATGTTCTTTCAGATTACTCTGAAATTGGGCTGTAAGGCAAGTTGCAAAGACAATATCTAGCCATGTTGCCATCAGGTACAATAGGCTTCCAATGATTCTTCTGTACATGGTGGGATCCACATAAGTCCTATCCTCATGCTTCCCAAACATTATTCCAATTGAAATAGGAGTCAACATTGGTTTAGAATCATGCATATTGAATTTATTCAACAGATCTCTTACATACTTTTCCTGAGAAATGAAAGTGTAATCCTTCTTCTGAATCACCTACAACCCTAAAAAGTATGTGAGTCCACCAATCATGGACATTTCAAATTCTGATTTCATGTGATTGGAAAATTCATCCACTGATCCATTCCTGCTTCCACCAAAAATAATATCATCCACATATACCAATACCATGAGCTGATCCTTTTGTGATTTTTTCACATAGAGATTGTGATACACTCCTCCTCTTTTAAACTCAAGCTTTCTCAGATAAGAGTCCAACCACGAGTATCATGCCCGTGGTGTTTATTTCAGGGCATAGAGGTCTTTCTTTAATTTGAAAACTTTTAGTTCATCATTTCCAAGAAAGAACCCTATAGTTTGTTCAATGTATACTTCTTATTCTAGTACTTAATTTAAGAATTCTGTCCTGAAATCCATTTGACACACATTAAAACCACTTTTAATTGCCATGACAAGAAATATCCTGATTGAATCTAGTCTCGCTACAGGAGAAAATGTCTCCTCAAAATCAATGCCTTCGATTTGTGAATATCCTTTACAGACCAAGAATGCCTTATTTCTAATCACATTTCCATGCTTATCAACTTTTTTCTTGAAAATCCACTTTGTACCAATTACATTGTGACCTTCAGGTCTTTTGAAAAGATCCAAAGTCTGATTTTTGTCAATCTGATCTAACTCTTCATTAATTTATTTTACCCATGACTCATCCTTTGTAGCCTCTTAAAATGAGGATGGTTCCACAACTGATAAAAATGTATAATGTGCATTATTACTCATTCTTCTTGTCTGTGTAGGTGAATTTCGATCCTTGATAATGTCAGACTGATCAATATTTGCTCTTCGATTTCTCCTTTGTGATTCAACTAAATTCTCTCAAACTATGGCTTCATCTTCTGATTCTTCTTCAGAGTCAACATCATGATGTGACTCCTGAGACTTTTTCACACATTCCTCTACCTCTGTATTAACATTTGTTCCATGTTCACATCCTTCCTCATATTCTACCACATCAACATAAGATTTCATTGAAGCATTTGTGTTTTTATTTTCAATGATATTTACATCACCGATTTCAAAAATTATTCCCAAGAACTTATTGAAACATTTTTAGGATTTGTTGTTTATTAAGTATCCAAGAAATATTCCTTCATCTGCATTGTCTCCATACTTCCCTTGATTCCCTTCTTTGTTTCAGATAACACATTTGCTTCCGAAAACATGAAAATATTTCAAAGAGGGCTTCCTTACATTCCACAATTCATAGGGTGTCTTTGTCTCACCCATATATAGACCTTTTCGATTTTGAATATACACTGCTACCTGTATTTCCTTTTTCCAGTAATATTGAGGAATACAACTCTCGATCAGCATTGTTCTGGCCATGTTGTTTACTTGTCTATTCCTATGCTCAATAACTCCATTTTGCTATGGAGTTCTCATAACATCCACCTCATGTTGTATCCCATGCTTCTCTAGGTAATTTTCAAATTCAATGGATGTGTATTCCCCTCTATTGTCTGACCGCAAGACTTTGATCTTCTGTCCAGTATCATTCTCGGTGATTTGATGATAGGTTTTCATGAAATCAAGCACTTGTCACTTCTTATATATAATGATAACACATGAAATTCTACTATAATAATATATGAAAAGAATAAATTACCTTTCTCCATGTGTTCTAACAACATTTATCGGGCCACATACATCTGTATGGATGAGGTCAAAGAGATTTTATGCTCATTTCTTCTTTGGCTGGTAGGAATTACAGACCAGTTTCCCTAGAATGCATGCATCACAGATCTTTTCGTATTCGCATTTTAGATTAGGTATATCCATGACTATATTTGTCACGACCCATCCTCGGGACCCGTGCCGTGACTACCCCAAGCCCGCCTTCCATAGGCCAGGGGCTGGCGACTAGCACCAAGGCGTAAATCCCGATAAAAAGGGAAGACATTGCCTTTGTAAAGTAAACAAGCACCACAGAGTAAGCAAGCGGAAGAAGTAAAAACTAAGTAAAAGCTGGTACAACAGTAAGTGCAGAAAAGTAAAGGGGGCCGGAAATACAATCCCAACTGTAAAGTACAACTGAAAGGGGGAAAAACAGCAACTGAAAAGAAAAGCCGCCGTGTCGAGCCGTCCTCTGGAAGTCCCACCTAAAGGGTGAGTACAGATAGCCTCCACTGCTCCTCGGTCCAGCCGTCCGCTCCGAGTACACCCCGCCCAGTGGTCCACCTCCAGGTACCGTCCTGCTCCGCAAGCCTCCACCACGATCAGCGCTGTCCGTCGTCTGCAACCAACACAACGTAGTGCGGGCATAGCCCATGCAGGGGTGAGTATAATCTACTCAGTAGGGACCCTGAGACCCCCGAAGGTCTCCCGAAATCCACATAGGATAAACCACAAAGGGATAAGATACAATCATGAAGTAACATCCGACACTTCTTAGGTATATGCCCATACATATACCTAAGTCATCAATTCCCGTTCGGCTCCAACATCCGAGCCCAAGCACAACCCAGTCCACACAGGAAAGTAAAACGTATACCCACACAGGATATCACAACACAATCCATGAAGGATAGCAAAGGTAATCCACATAGGATAGCTCAAAACAATCCACAAAGGAAAGTAATACAGGATTCAGCTCACACAGGTATACTTCTTCAAATGACGATAGAGATGATCAGATGTAGCCACTGATTCATCTAAGCCGTCGGACCCACGAAGGATCGGTAGGTACTAACCCCCGCAATGACCTACACAGGATCGATCAGGAAGTTGAACCCAAAGCTATTGGGAAACTCCTTCTCCATCAAGTACAGTGGTTATTCCGCTACAACCAAGCGTTTCACTCTTACCTTGGACTTCTGTAGTACTCCACCTATCGGGTACTGTGGGTCTGCTGCTACAACCAAGTGCTCCTCCGTCGTGGGTCTGCCACTACAACCAAGCGCTCCCCTGTGCCGCTACAACCAAGCGCACCTCTGTTGTGGGTTTGACGCTACAACCAAGCTCTCCCCTGTGCTGCTACAACCAAGCGCACCTCTGTCGTGGGTCTGCCACTACAACCAAGCGCTCCCCTGTGCCGCTACAACCAAGCGCACCTCTGTCGTGGGTCTGCCGCTACAACCAAGCGCTCCCCTGTGCCGCTATAACCAAGCGCACCTCTTTCGTGGGTCTGCCGCTACAACCAAGCGCTCCCCTGTGCCGCTACAACCAAGCGCACCAATGTCGTTCGATCAGCAGTCGTCAAGTCTCAACCGGCTCTAGGGTTTCCGCACACAGCATGCTCGTTCCGGGCGGGTCCACTCCACGAGCTAAGAGGTCGATGCATCAACTGACATGTAGTCCGAAGTTGATGTATCCCAAGATGTACCGTAGTGGTCACTGCCGAAAACACGGAGGATTCCCGTATTGTTTTTATCATCTTCGTAGTCGAATCCACTGAGGATCACTGTACAGTCGTCGTCGTCGAAGTCACAGCCAGCACTAGGGTTCCCGCACATAGCAAGCTCGTTCGGGAGGGTCCGCTCCATGAGACGAGATGCTGATACATCAACTGACACAAGGTCTAGAGTTGATGTATCCAAAAGTTCCGTACCGTCAACAGGAACTCAACGTCGCAGACGACGCGTAAATCCGACGCCCGGTCTGAGAGTTATTGGCTTTTCCGTCCCAGGGGCCCGGTTGGTTTCTAAGGAAAATCCAACCCGACCATACTCCACCTATGTCCAAACCTCAGGAGGAGTATTCCAAAAGATCCTTCTCACTTAGAGGAACTCAACGAAGTCGACGGCACGTCAATCGGACGTCCGAAGCTCAAGATATGAGTGTTTCCGCTCCGAGGGGCCGGTTGGTTTCGTGTACGAAGCAACCCGGCCGAACCCAAAGTATTCTGAAACCCTGAGTGCAATATACCGAAACGACCATCTCGATCCAAGGATCGCGTTGCCGCTGACGGCGCGTCAATCGGAGCCCCGTAACTCAAGTTATGAGCAAAAGACCGAAAACGGTCCGAAGATGGGGGTCTGGGCCCGGCCCGGCCCGACCCGGTCCGGCCCGGATGGACCCGGTCCAGCCCGGCCAGGGCGCGGCCCGGCTCAGCTCGGCCGAGCGGCCGAGCAACGCGGGGGGCACGCTACCCCCGCGTGACAACCCCGCGGTCCCTGCGGGGGGCCGCCCTGGTCAACGGACGCGACAAAGCCACGTCCGTGTGCGCCGGACCCGCGCGGCCGCGGGTCCGCTGGCGCCGCCGCCGCCGCGGCGGCCTTGTCCGGCGGCGCGCCGGGGCGCCGCCGCCTCCGGCTGCCGGCGCCGCCGTGCCGGCGACCCGCGACGCCGGTGGCTTCCGCGGGCCACCGGAGTCGCTCCGGTGGTCCGATTCTGTTCCCGTCTGCGCCGCTGCTCCTCCCGGGACCCGTTCTTCACTACGGAATCATCAAATTGCCTTTGCGGCACGTTTTGTCATCGCCCGTCAAATCCGCACAACAACGAAGAACGACGGAGGGTTGTCGGGCCGTGTTTGTTTGGCCCGCACCCTCCATGTTAGATGATAACAGTCGGGAGTAATATTCAAAACATAGAAAACATATCAAAAACAATTTTAATAAATTAAAATTGTTCTTACGAAACCAGGTTCTTTGTTTTGAACGGAAACATCCACGGAGTAAAAACATTTCCAACAAAACCCCTACCTCGTCAAGTCGTCGCACGCGCGATCTTCGCGGAATTGACCATCGCGGAACAAGTGGAGCGTCGCGTCGCGGAAGGGTGTCGCGTCTTCGCGGAAGGGCGTCGCGTCGACGATCTCCAAGGATCAAGAAACAACAGATTTAATTAATAATAATCAAATCCGTGATGTTTTTATAACTCACAAAGAGATTTAAAAGAAGCGCAACCCCCTACCTTGTCGTTGTCGATCGAAGGTTGTCGCGGGGTTGGATTGTCGCGGAAGAACGTCGCTGAAGAAGAACCGTCGGCGTCGCGGTACTTGGCGTCGCGTCGTCAATCTCCGAGGGCTCGGCGTTCTTCGTGTTCTTCACATTCTTCGTGAAGAAGGATGAAGAACTTGAGGTTTGTCAAATCCTCTCAATGAACATTTTTCCAGAAGTCGTGCGTTGGTCTTATTTTATTAACATGCCAACAAACGAAAAAGAGATAAGTAATGACCCATTAATTAATAGAATTAATTCAACGAATAAAACCGTCCAATTAAATGGTGCGTTAAGAATTTAAGAAAACGCGTCAGTTGACTTTCATAAAGACGGGTTTTCGCGGGTGCGTTACTTAGCGGAAAAGAAATGGTGGGGATCATGCGGGCCCCACCTCACAAATATCCTACCAAGTGGGTAGGATATTTTGGATTTGCACCCTATCCGTTTCAACTGAGCTTAAGCAGCTTAAAGTGGTCTTTAAGCGGCTTTAAGTGAAATAAAAATAAAATTGTCGTATAACTTTATTTTATTTCATAACTTAAAACCCAAAAATTAAAAACCACAATCGAGCAAACACAACTCCGGAAGAGGCGTTTCTAATCAAATACCGACTCTGCGATTCCATCGGTGCCCTCGGAATTCGATTCCGGGCACCGGTTCAAAAGTTAGAAAAACCCGCTCGTCCGTTCACTGAATGTACCCGAGCCAAACTTCGGAAAGTGATTCCGGGCACACCGGGCCTCGGAATCAGGTGCCGTCAGAAGCTGCATTCTTGTAAAATTCCAAAGAAAATTAAGAAAAAAATTTCCTTGAAATTTACAGGTCTTTACATTACTCCCACCACAGGGCTTTACGTCCCCGTAAAGCTTCACCACAAACTTAGGGATACAAAGGCGGTACTGAGCACGCATCTGAGCCTCCCGCTCCCAAGTGCTCTCCTGGAGGTTCCCGAGCTGCCATCTGAAGCGCACTAGAGGAATCGATCGTCCACGTAGGACCCGCTCCTGTCGATCCTCGATCTCCACTGGGACCTCCGCAAAAGTCGTCCCATCATCAAAGACCATCTCTCCATGGTCAAAGATTTGCGTCGGGTCGTGCACGTATCTCCTCTGCTGAGATACGTGGAAGACTTCGTGCACCCGGCGCAACTATGGTGGTAGAGCCAGGCGGTAAGCCACCTCTCCAATCCTGCTGAGGACCTGGAATGGTCCGATGAAGCGTGGAGACAACTTGCCGCCTCGGCCAAATCTCCGTAATCCACATCGAGGTGAGACACGCAAAAAGATGTGGTCGCCATCCGTGAACTCCAGTGGCCTCCGCCTCCTGTCAGCATAAGACTTTTGCCATCTCCGAGCTGTCCTCATCTGCTCCTGGATGACCTGGACCTTCTCTGTCGGGGCCTGGACCATCTCCGGTCCCACAAGAGCTGCTAAGATTTCTTCTTTGCCGATAAGAGAAATCTGGTCTCATCCCCTGGATGAACCACTTCCTTTGCCTAATACAGTCAATCCCGACATGGATGGTACTAATCCATTCCAAGGATGACGTCGTAAGGCCTCGACGCTACTACCAAGAGATTCAACCGTTACTCTCGCCTCCAAGGGTTGAGTCACACTGTCGGCATCAGTGTGTGGTAACTGGGTCTCCTCCAGTAGATGTCTCACAAGTGAGGGTCAAGTCAACAGTCTAAACTGGAACCTCTTAGTAACAACACAAAAAAAAGGATAGGAATGAAAACATCACAAAGGTAAGTGTCTTTTACTATTGCAGCTCATAATACAAAGACACTACACCATAGAAACAAGGAACTAGAAGTACACAAGACGTATCCAATAGTTCCGCTCCTGTCCATCTGCTCCCGGAGCTCCATGATCGTAGGCCTCAGCTGCCTGAAGCTGAGCTCTCCCATGTCCTCCTGTCCCCTGCGGTCAGGGTGGACCTCCTGGTGGTGGTGGTGGCAATACCCCGAAGCGTCGTCCACCTCCAACTGCCCGGCCAGCTCCCCTGCCATGGCCGCCTGCTCCTTGCGGCCCACCCTGATCGAACCTCTGCCTCTGCCTGGGGGGTCCTTCGTTCATCTTCTGGTCATCCGTATGGTGGGTCAGACAGTCACGAGCCATGTGACCAATCCCGCCGCAGGAGTAACACTGCCCTCTCATGGCAAGTCATTGTCCACCCCGAGTGCCTTGCACAAACGATCCAGAGTCATGCTGTCGTCCACCTGTAGGTCTAGTCCTCTTGGACCCCTGCGTCATCTGTCTACTGACCGCTGTAGAAGACTCTGCCGCATGCCAGCAAGTGGTGGGTCCTGCTGCTGGAGACTGCTCAGCAAGGAAACTCTCCACTAAGAGGGCTCACTCCAACACCCTTGCCTGAGTTGGAATGTTGAGGGAGATCATCGAAGCCCTGATCTCGTGCCTCAGTCCCTGCTAGAAGGTCCGGGCCCGGAAGAACGGGTCCCGTACCATATCTGTGGAGTAGCGCGAGAGATCAGTAAATCTCGCCGAGTACTGGGCCACTGTCATGCTGCCCTGCCGCAGCTGTAGTAGCTCCTGAATGCGCACTGCACGAAGGGTAGCCGGGACGAACTCTGAGCAGAAGAGGCTCTCGAAGTCTGTCCAGAGAAGAGATGCCTCGTCATGCACCTGGAGCATCAAGATCCACCATCGGCCCGCTTCTGCGTGCAGGAGGCTCGCTGCAAGGACCACCATAAGATCCGCTGGTGTCCTCACTAACCGGAAAACTCGTACAACTGCCTCCAGCCAGTCCTCGGCTGCCCGGGGGTCCGTCTCCCCGCGGAACCTGGGCGGTCGCTGGCGCTGGAACTCATGCAGTGCACTGAGGCAACGTTCATCGTCAACGGCCAGGGCTGGAAGCATCGGTGGCTCGGTGGGTAGTGGTACCGCCGGTGCCTCTCCTGTCAAAGGGCCCTGTACCGAAGCCTCGTCGCTCGGCGGGCTGTCGCCATGCACAACGCTCGGAACCCTAGCTGGCTACCGTCGTGGGGCCATCCTGAAGGGAAATAAGTGTGCCACAGTTAGAATAGTATACCTGGTGATCTGACACAAGTAATCACAAAGAAAATTTGAAACACACATGCAATCAATGTTTTCGTGCATTAAGTCGGAAATCAGAAGTTAGGGTCCTGGTGTACGGATACGTCGGCCGCCGCACCAACACTGGACTCCCTGGACTAATAACCACACCCAATAAGCTAAACACTATTGCTTCACATAGAAAAGATCAGAGTCCGCGGTAGAACCGAACTCCTTTGATACCAATTTGTCACGACCCGTCCTCGGGGCCCGTGCCGTGACTACCCCAAGCTCGCCTTCCATAGGCCAGGGCCTGTTGACTAGCACCAAGGCATAAATCCCGATAAAAAGGGAAGACATTGCCTTTGTAAATTAAACAAGAACCACAGAGTAAGCAAGCAGAAGAAGTAAACACTAAGTAAAAGCTGGTACAACAGTAAGTGCAGAAAAGTAAAGGGGGTCGGAAATACGAGCCCAACTGTAAAGTACAACTGAAAGGGGGAAAACAGCAACTGAAAAGAAAAGCCGCCGCGTCGAGCTGTCCTCTGAAAGTCCCACCTGAAGGGTGAGTACAGATAGCCTCCAATGCTCCTCGGTCCAGCCGTCCTCTCCGAGTACACCCCGCCCAGTGGTCCACCTCCAGGTACCGTCCTGCTCCGCAAGCCTCCACCACGATTAGCGCTGTCCGTCGTCTGTAACCAACACAACGTAGTGCGGGCATAGCCCGTGCAGGGGTGAGTATAAGATACTCAGTAGGGACCCCGAGACCCCCGAAGGTCTCCCGAAATTCACATAGGATAAACCACAAAGGGATAAGATACAATCACGAAGTAACATCCAACACTTCTTAGGTATATGCCCATACATATACCTAAGTCATCAATTCCCGTTCGGCTCCAACATCCGAGCCCAAGCACAACCCAGTCCACACAAGAAAGCAAAACGTATACCCACACAGGATAGCACAACACAATCCACGAAGGAGAGCAAAGGTAATCCACATAGGGTAGCTCAACACAATCCACAAAGGAAAGTAACACAGGATTCTGCTCACACAGGTATACTTCTTCAAATGAAGATAGAGATGATCAGATGTAGCCACTGATTCATCTAAGTCGTCGGACCCACGAAGGATCGGTAGGTACTAACCCCCGTAATGACCTACACAGGATCAATCAAGAAGTTGAACCCAAAGCTATTGCGAAACTCCTTCTCCATCAAGTAGAGTGGTTATGCCGCTACAACCAAGCGCTTCACTCTTACCTTGGACTGCTGTAGTACTCCACCTATTGGGTACTGTGGGCCTGCTGCTACAACCAAGAGCTCCTCCGTCATGGGTCTGCCGCTACAACCAAGCGCTCCCCTGTGCCGCTACAACCAAGCGCACCTCTGTCGTGGGTCTGCCGCTACAACCAAGCGCTCCCCTATGCCGCTACAACCAAGCGCACCTCTATCGTGGGTCTGCCGCTACAACCAAGCGCTCCCCTGTGCCGCTACAACCAAGCGCACCTCTGTCGTGGGTCTGCCGCTACAACCAAGCGCTCCCCTGTGCCGCTACAACCAAGCGCACCTCTGTCGTGGGTCTGCCGCTACAACCAAGCACTCCCCTGTGCCGCTACAACCAAGCGCACCTATGTCGTTTGATTAGCAGTCGTCAAGTCTCAACCGGCTCTAGGGTTTCCGCACACAGCATGCTCGTTCCAAGAGGGTCCACTCCATGAGCTAAGAGGTCGATGCATCAACTGACATGTAGTCCGGAGTTGATGTATCCCAAGATGTACCGTAGTGGTCACTGCCGAAAACACGGAGGATTCCCGTACTATTTTCATCATCGTCGCAGTCGAATCCACCGAGGATCACTGTACAGTCATCGTCGTCGAAGTCGCAGCCAGCACTAGGGTTCCCGCACACAGCAAGCTCGTTCGGGAGGGTCCGCTCCACGAGCCGAGAGGCTGATACATCAACTGACACAAGGTCCAGAGTTGATGTATCCAAAAGTTCCGTACCGTCAACAGGAACTCAACGTCGCAGACGGCGTGTAAATCCGACGCCCGGTCTGAGAGTTATTGGCTTTTCCGTCCGAGGGGCCCGGTTGGTTTCTAAGGCAAATCCAACCCGACCGTACTCCACCTGTGTCCAAACCTCGAGCGGAGTATGCCAAAAGATCCATCTCACTTAGAGGAACTCAACGAAGTCGACGACACGTCAATCGGACGTCCGAAGCTCAAGATATGAGCATTTCCGCTCCGAGGGCCCGGTTGGTTTCGTGTACGAACCAACCTGGCCAAACCCAAATATTCCGAAACCTTGAGTGCAATATACCGAAACGACCGTCTCGATCCAAGGATCGCGTTGCCGCTGACGGCACATCAATCGGAGGCCCGTAGCTCAAGTTATGAGGAAAAGACCGAAAACGGTCCGAAGATTGGGGTCTGGGCCCGGGCCGGCCCGGCCCGACCCCCCCTGGGTTGGCCGAACCGGGTCGACCCGACCCGGTCCAGCCCGGATGGACCCGGTCCAGCCTGGCCCGGCTCAGCTCGACCGAGCAGCCGAGCAATGCGGGGGGCACGCTGCCCTCGCGTGACAACCCCGCGGCCCCTGCGGGGGGCCGCCCTGGTCAAAGGACGCGGCAAAGCCGCGTCCGTGTGCGCCGGACCCGCGCGGACGCGGGTCCGCTGGCGCCGCCGCCGCCGCGGCGGCCTTGTCCGGCGGCGCGCCGGGGCGCCGCCGCCTCCGGGTGCCGGCGCCGCCATGCCGGTGACCCGCGCCGCCGGTGGCTTCCGCGGGCCACCGGAGTCGCTCCGGTGGTCCGATTCCGTTCCCGTCTGCGCCGCTGCTTCTCCTGGGACCCGTTCTTCACTACAGAATCATCAAATTGCCTTTGCAGCACGTTTTGTCATCGCTCGTCAAATCCGCACAACAACGAAGAACGGAGGAGGGTTGTCGGGCCGTGTTTGTTTGGCCCGCACCCTCCGCGTTAGATGATAACAGTCGGGAGGAATATTCAAAACATAGAAAACATATCAAAAACAATTTTAATAAATTAAAATTGTTCTTACGAAACCAGGTTCTTTGTTTTGAACGGAAACATCCACGGAGTAAAAACATTGCCAACAAAACCCCTACCTCATCAAGTCGTCTCACGCACGTTCTTCGCGGAATTGACCATCGCAAAACAAGTGGAGCGTCGCGTCGCGGGAGGGCGTCGCGTCGTCGCGAAAGGGCGTCATGTCGACGATTTTCGAGGATCAAGAAACAACAGATTTAATTAGTAATAATTAAATCCGTGATGTTGTTATAACTCACAAAGAGATTTAAAAGAAGCGCAACCCCCTACCTTGTCGTTGTCGATCGAAGGTTGTCGCAGGGTTGGATTGTCGCGGAAGAACGTCACTGAAGAAGAACCGTCGGCGTTGCGGTACTTGACGTCGCGTCATCGATCTCCGAGGGCTCGGCGTTCTTCGCGTTCTTCGCGTTCTTCGCGAAGAAGGATGAAGAACTTGAGGTTTGTCAAATCCTCTCAACGAACATTTTTTCAGAAGTCGTGCGTTGGTCTTATTTTATTAACATGCCAAAAAACGAAAAAGAGATAAGTAACGACCCATTAATTCATAGAATTAATTCAACGAATAAAACCGCCCAATTAAATGGTGCCTTAAGAATTTAAGAAAACGCGTCAGTTGACTTTCATAAAGACGGGTTTTCGCGGGTGTGTTACTTAGCGGAAAAGAAACGGTGGGGCTCGTGCGGGCCCCACCTCACAAATATCCTACCAAGTGGGTATGATATTTTGGATTTTCAACCTATCCGTTTCAACTGAGCTTAAGCAGCTTAAAGTGGTCTTTAAGCGGCTTTAAGTGAAATAAAAATAAAATTGTCGTATAACTTTATTTTATTTCATAACTTAAAACCCAAAAATTAAAAACCACAACCGAGAAAACGCAACTCCGGAAGAGGTGTTTCTAAGCAAATACCGGCGCTGTGATTCCATCGGTGCCCTCAGAATTTGATTCCGGGCACCGGTTCAAAAGTTAGAAAAACTCGCTCGTCCGTTCACTGAATGTACCCGAGCCAAACTTCGGAAAGTGATTTTGGGCACACCGGGCCTCAGAATCAGGTGTCGTCAGAAGCTGCGTTCTTGTAAAATTCCAAAGAAAATTAAGAAAAAAATTTCCTTGAAATTTATAGGTCTTTACAATATTCAGCTTCATTATCTTTTTCATGTCTTGCTGATTGATGTTCCCCAATCTTTGATGTCATAAGTTTTTTTCCTCTTCAGCTGTTAAATATAAAATGTTCTCTTTGTTTTCAACTTGATATAAGTTGCCATCTGTTCTATAGCCTTTCATGAGAAAATTCCCAGACTTTTCTTTTATAGTAAATCTATTCCGATTAAATTCCACAATAATACTTGAGTCACATAGTTGACTCACACTAAGAATATTGTGACATAGACCGTCTACATAAAGGACTTCAGTTTTCTTCAGCTCTTCATTAGCCAGCTTAGTACTTCCACTGCCTTTTATCTTCAAAGCACCATCGTTACCAAAACTCACCGTTCCATCAACCTTTTTCTTGACATTCATTAATAAGTTTGCATTACCAATCATGTGGGATGAACATCTGCTATCAATAATCCAGGTGATTTTGTTCTTTGTATCTTTTAGGGATACTTCTATAAAATTGGACTTTTCCATTTTCCTCTTTTATTTCCATGAGATATTGGATTGAGTGTAGGATGCTGATGGCCTTTCAATTCTCTCTTCCATGTACATGGTTTCTTCAAATTCAAATTATTCTTCTAGAGGAGCAAACCTATTTGAAATAGCAACACTGTCTGTTTGATGTGTATTGAATCATCTCTGAGTATTGAAAGAATTTCTCCTGTCATACCTCTGCTTTCAATACACATCTTTATGGCCAAAGTTAGAACAGTGAAAACAATATCCATAGAAATTATTTATTCTATAAGAAATAGGATATGAATATTTTCTCCTTTGTTTAACTCCTAACTCTTCCCCATTCATATAGATCCTTTCCTCTTCATAGAATGACATGGTATGGCCCAGATAGCCACAAAACTGAAACTTTATAAAACGAAATGTCTTATCACTATTTCTCCTCATGCATTCTTCCTTAGGAAAATAGTTTGATTTCCTATCATTTCTTTATACTTGAGGATAATCTTCAGTTCTCCTTTCAGTTAGATTTAAGGGTTTCTTTTTGAACACTTATGGTGGATTTTCAACATGATCAACTTTCTTATTACCTTTATTTTGGTTTACTTTATTTATAGCATTTAACATTTCGACATCAAAACTAATTCCACTATTTCCTATGAATTTCGGTCTTTTATCACTCAAGATATTTTAAAATCCATCAGAACCAAGTTTTTCTCTCTCTAATAGCTTAGTATCTGATAACCTTCCAAATTTTGTTTTCTTCTTTGCTTCTTTTGAAATTGATTCACTTTTGAGTTTAATTCTTAGAGTAACAACTTCTTCTTAGAGTCCTTCAATGGTCTTGGAATTATCTTCTAGTATCAAGGTAAGGTCATTTAAGACCTTTGATTGTTCTTCCATTTTGAGTTTTAGTTCCACAACATCATCAGTGCTTTCAAGGATTTATGATTGAACTTTCACCAGTTCTTCCAGTCATTCAATTTACTCTTATAGATGATCAATATATTCTGATGATTCCTCCACCATTTCTTTACACTTATTACATATCTTAAATTTAATCTCAAGCTTACCAAAAGAATCCTTAAGTTGAAACTTGGGATCGACATTAGTATTCAACTGATTATCTTTAGCTTTATCTTTCAATGGTTCTGACTTTTCATTGGTAGCCATCATAGAGGCATGGTTTCTAGTCTTAAATTCTGGTTCATCTTCCTCACAAAATTCATTATCGTAATCTTCCTCTTCATTGAAAAAACTATTCTTCTATAATTTATTTTCAAATTTAAAGTTTCCCTTTTTGAAGAATATTTTCCGAGGATTCTCTATGTTTTCAAATTTTATTTCTTTATCATCAAATTTTCTTAAGAACTGAGAGACAATGTGCCCAAATCTTCCACAAAGAAAACAAGTTAGAGGTAGCTTGCCTTCAAATTTCCCTGTTCCCTTCTTGAGATTCTTGGAAATGAGAGAAAGAGTTTCATTTGCCTCATCATCTGCATCACTGCTATCTCCAGAAACTTTTAGTTTGTTCATGGCTTTGAATGCTATTTCCTTACTCAAATGAGTCGTATCTTCTTCTGGTTTAATTCTCATTTCATAAGCTGATAAAATGCTCATAAGATCATCCATTGAGAATTTGGAGAGACCTCTTTCCTCAAGGGCTGAAACCTTTTCATTTTAAAGGGGTGGAAGTCTTCTCAAGATTTTCTTCACTATGTAAATGTCTTTGATTTCTTCTCCCAGACATCAGATTTCTCATACAACTTCAGTAATTTTATTGAAAAAGGTGTATGCATTGTCCTCAGGGTGAATCTTCTAATCATCAAACCTGTTGTGTAGAACTTAAAGTTTTTCCTCCTTCACTTTTCTATCTCCTTGATAAATATTTTCCAATTTATCCCACGTTGACTGGGCAGATGTGAAACTCATTACCTTTAGATAAATTTGATTAGAAAGGGATTCAGTGAGAGCATTTTATGCTTTTGCATCAGCATCGATCAATTTCCTGTATGTATCTGTCATCGACAGTCTTGTAGGATTAGTGACTTATATTCCCTACATAGTAGCAAATAAGACTTCAATTCCAAGAGATCTTAGGTGATATCTTATCCTATTTTCCATATTTTAAAATTACTTCCATAGAAGAGGGGAACTCCCCTAATGTTGACTAGATTCTCTATGAAAACAAAAGACATATTCATCACCAACAACCTTTACCCTCTAATCCCACTTGAAGGACCCTATAAAACCTTGAGAAGGGAGGGGTGAATCAGGGTGTCAAATTTTTCTTTTAAAATGATGGATCTTGTTTCTACATTGGTAGGAACCTGTTAAACCTGTCTAAAGAGGATGTGTAGAAAACAAACAATCACATGTAAAGAAACGACACAAAAATTTTACTTGGTTCACCACTAAGGGCCACATCCAAGGAGAATATGCCGATAGTGTGTCGGTCGTACCAAAACAACTAATCTTCACAAGTTATGGATTACAAGTGTTTAGTATAGTCACTTTGTGCTAGACACACTGCGTCTATAAGGTTTTAGGGATAACACACTGCGTCACTCGGATCACTTATGCTGACTCCCCCTTGCTCACTGCGTTGGAAGAATCTTTACTCAGTTTAACAACTTGAAGGCTACTTCAATGGTTTAACATCAAATCATGCATCCTAAAATGTGAATGGATGCTTTGTTGAAGCCTCGTAATCACCCACATATGTAATTTATTTTCCCATACACTAATATGTTATGTAAATTAATTTTTCAAATTGATTTGTTCAGTTTTCAGGCTTCCTTGGGTGTTCCGTATACTGCTGCTGTTTCCACATACCACTGCTATTTTCATGTACCATCCAACTCCTCTGCAAACCATCTAGCTCCTCTATGAATTTCCCTTTTCGGCATACTTCCCTGCTCTGCATATAGCTCCACTCCTCCGCGTACCGTCCTACTCCACGTACTACCCTGATCCGCAACGTACTAAGAGGGATACCTGTGTAAATTACACTCTCTTCCATGTATTGTTTTATTTATGTGGATGATTCTCTCCACGTACTGTCTCCTCCACCACGTACCACTTTTATCTTCACTGAATTTCTTCCTGAAATTTTAATCTTCAATCTCATACATCAATAAAGAGGATTACTGTTCCTTAAATAGGCACATAACTCTACAAATTTCGGTAATCTGATTTACCCAAAATTTCAATGTGGGATTACTACTGCAATAAAATAAACTCCATCCACGTACTGTTAGGCTCCATCGCATACCACTCCTATTTTTCAAACCACATAAATTCTACCAACCTTCGACACTCTGTGTACTGCGTACCTTCACTACGTACTGTCACTACAAACCATTTTTCATTTCTTCCTTCAGTATTCCGTGTACCACATGCCTTCTCTGTGTACCATTACTATGAACTATTTTCAGTTCCGAGCACCGCTCTGTGGACAGCTCTATGCACTGCAACGCACACCGTTTCGCATACCGTTCCTACTTCTAGGAATGTGGCCACAAACCATTCCTGGAACATGATACACAGTCCATGTGCTGAGGTATTCAGTTCTCTTATTTTTCCAATTTTCTTTGTCGTTCTTAATACCATTCACTCCTATATGAAAACCCTTTGTTTTCCAACACCAAACTCCAAATCTTGAAGCCCAAAAATTTGGCAAACACTAGGAAACTGCTCCAGCTTCAATACTACTATCGAGGTTTTCACTTATAGTCTTTCTTTTTTTTATCATTTTGTGAAGATTCAACATGGTTGTTTTCTAGATTTATGATCTTTACCTCCAACTCAAGACACTTTATATTTAGATAGTTCTTCTGGTCTTCAAGTGATTTCACCATTTTTTCACATTCTTTCTAGGAAGTCTCTAATTATGTCTCCTTCATATTTTTCAATTCCACTTTCATTTCAAGACACTTCACGTTGTGGAATTTTTTCTTATCCTTGATAACTTTCAATATTTCTTTTCATTGACATATCATCTTCTAAATCTGATCTTCATGCATTTTATTTGCCTCTAGTAGAGAATTATTCATCTATTCGATTATCTTTTCCTTAACCTATAGATAAGATTCTTTAACACTCATAGAGGTTCTGTGTAATTTCCCAAATTCATGGATTAATTATATAAAAACCTTCTTAATCACACCCTTCTCACAAATAGCTTGCTGTAATTAATATTCAATAGAGTGAATCTTTCATTCAGAATGAATGTATCGTCCTTGTCTTTGATTTTCAATTGAGAATTATTAACAATCGTGGAATATTTATGAGATTATTTAAGCTCCCAGATCATCTCTGTTATAAATTTTTTTGTCACTAATTTCTCAAACACATTTATTTTTATCTCTTCTTAAACTTGGGCAAGATGTTCATTACAAAGTAATAAATTTTTTTCTTTAGCTTCAATAGGTTGTGTGATAAGTTATCATCTTTGAAACTTTTTAGAAAATGCTTTCTTCATATCCCCAAATTCCTCTTCAAGCTATGATTATTTATCATATAATCTCTTGATAAATTCAAATATGTAAGTGACAACCTCGATAGGAACTTTATTCAGATAATATTTGACTCTTGAATAAAAATCACCGAATGATTCAATAAAATATTCTTTATCATATCTTAAACTAGAATCATAAAAAAGATCATTATCAACTAATTTAATAGATATTATTAGCAGACTACCACTCTGACTACATTCAGTTTGTGGTTTACCATCTTTCTTCTTAAAAACTTTTCTCAACTTTATTGCCTCTTTATTCTACCCGTTATTCAAGGTTTTAGTAAAAAACACCTTATTGGTACTAAAATAGATAGGAATTGAATTTTCTATTTGAGGAAACTCTGAGTCTTCTTCAAATCTAGATCTATACTTCATATATGTCTGATACAAACAATTGGTACAGTAAGGTTGATCTAATCATAGTTAGAACCTTCACTATAATACCAATTGAAGTGCCCAGTGGATTATGCATTTACACTGAGAGCAAAGGGGGTGAATAAATGTATATAAGTTTTACCAATATCTTTTATTTTAGTTTTACCCCAATTAAATTCAAAATTATGCACCTATTAGGATGAATAGATCTTCCCTATAAATAAATACAATTATACCTCATGCAAGACATAAAGTAAATGAAGTATAACACATGGTATTTTTACAAGCTTCACACTCGATTTGGGTGTCTACATCCTTACTATATTCAGGATAATATGGGACAAAAATTCTATGATAGTAAATAAAAGTGATTACAAATATAGACAATATCCCAAAATTCCTAACAGAAAAAATCTTATAATTCTTGATCACAAATTATTAGAGTGGGCCATCTCCCAATGGGATCTTTAGAATGGCATCCCACTGATGTTATTTATATTGACTCTCACCAGTTGATTTATCTCCCCAAGAAATATAGTTGTTTATATTATCATCCCACCAGTTCTTCAATGATATTTCCAACCTACTGTTAACAGTTCTTCAACTACTTCTTCTTATTAATGTAGTGTGTATGTTGGCCTTGTTCTGTTTCAATTCCATAGAGACAAATATTCTTCAGAAAAACTACTGGCCTTTCTCACCTTTAATTATCAAAAATTTTTAGCTTCATATACTCAATAATATTTCAAATACACTAAATGTTTGGTGTCACTATTTTATCAAAATAAACAAATGAAATTTATTCAATTTATTACAAGTTGTATTTTTCCTCGCTTCATTGAAAGATATCACTTCATCTCAAAAAAATATTACTGATACAATTTTAAATCATGACACACATTAACATTGTGTGTTCTTTATTCATGTAGGTTTTCAATTATATTTCCATGAAAATATCATTTTCATGCTTGGAATTCCTATCATCATACAAATATTATACTTACTTCTCCTTTTCATATCACAACAAGTATAGTGTCCTTATTTCTAATTAAATGAAATTTATCATTACATGCACTTAATCTTTACTTTGTCCACTGATTCTTATTAAAACCTTAATACTATGCTATATGTTTTCCACAAAGCCTTAGGCTCATACTATCTCACTATATTTCATTTATACATGCATAGAGAATACATGTACTTAATGTATCATGGATTTATTTCTCTTCACACAACTGTATTAGGTATCACTACTACTTCTTATTCATGTAACTTACTCAGTTCATGATACTATCACACTATTATTCATATATTAACATGATACATTCTATTATTTTCATTCTTCACATAAGTTTACATGGGATCTGAACTCCATGAAGCCTTGATGCTCGTTGAACAACACAACTCATTCAAGTAAGGTTTTACACATGGAACACTTGTATTCATGTAACATAATGAGATATTATTAGACTAATATTACCTCATGGAATAGATCAACCATCATGCGATCGAGAATTCAAATGCACAACATGACAACATAGAACATTCACATGAATACAAATCATTTCCTTTACTCTATTTTAGTCTCCCACCACTCTCTCAGTTCATGTTTTACTTATACTAAAAATGGAGAGCATGATGAGTATTTATAGACAACAAATAAACCACCTCAAATCTTCTAGCATACTTCCTCACTCTTAAATTACTTTAGAAATAAACAACTTTTCAAAAAAAAGCATATCCTACCTTTGAAAACTTCTTCATGCACTATGATTGGATTGAAATTCATTATAGATTTTTATAGTCAAATTCATTATTCTATTTATTAAAATACTTATTTTCATGCATCTGTGCATGAATAAAAATCACTGACAATATAATTTAAACCCATACATTATATTTAACTCATTTTTATGAGGTTTATAAGACCACGACACAAGATAAAACAATGTAAATTACTTCAATCACTTCATGAGGTCAAGCTCTCCTTCTCATGGAATTAGACCAAGTGTATCAAACCCTTAGGCAAGGTTGAAGATGATCTTAACTTAGATCAGTTGGATTTGATATAATGAATCACACATGAAACAATTTATCCATAAATTTTTAAGATGAATGAAAAGTGTTCACTACCTTATATCCCACATCATAAATGCATTCATCTATGCAATTCTTAGTAAGATAACATATTCCATCCCATTGCCAGATGTGAGTACCAGGGTCTGCTCCCAATCCCCCACTAGCACTAAACCATATTGGATTTCTCAACCACCATGTCACCTTGCATAGTGGTTCCACTGCATTTCTCCCATGCTCCTCCATGTGTATACGATGGGTGCTATCCATGCCCACCATGCTTGCCCAAGTAGGCCTCTTACCACCACTCTAGCTCAGTGAGATGGATCTCTCATGTCGTTGAGGCCTCCTTGCACAATGTGGGATTGATAAGGTTCATATTCTTTATTGGTTTGTGTAACACCCCAAGATTTCATAGTATGTTATCTCTTCAAAGTATTTCAATAACTTGCGCTACACGCAACATAGAGTTCGAGCGCACCACGACTTTCCAAACTAGCCGTTCAAAAAAAGAGGTTATGAATATTATTAAACAAATTTTAAATTTTACATATCCTATATAATTGTAACATTCATATTTTGTGTTTCATAGAAATAATATAAGAAAAATTCATTTTTTAAGATAAAAGAGGTATTTTTCAAAAAATGCAGTTTTTCCATATTTTAATGGAAAACCCTTTTTAAATACAATATTTGACACTTTTATATATTCAATTTAGTGAAATTAAATTATTCTTTTGAAGAGGGACATAAAAATTTAGTTTGGATAAATTTTTGGTACTTTTATGATAACTTTTATATTTTTATGAATAGTGGAAAATACTATGTTTTAATTGAAAATAACTTTTTTAATCGAAATAATTTATAGTGTTAAATTATGAATTTTAATGGTTTTGAAGTATAATTAGATTATATTTTTATCATTTAATACAAATTAGGTCATTATAAGTAATTTCATATTTAAATTTGATGTGAAAAAATCTCAATCTTTCGATAGTTTTTACTTTTTTTAAAAACCTGCTTTTGGTTTTGACAATGAGAATTAGTTTTAATTTAATAGATGCAACTTCTAGTGGGGGATTGGGAGCAGACCCTTGAACTCACATATGGAAATGGGATAGAATATTTGCATAAAATTTAATTTTACCACTTCTATGAGTTGAATTTCAAAAATCCAAGAGACACAGTTAATATCAGTAAGTAAAAAGTGGTTCAATAAGATTAAAATAATTTTTGGTGAATAATAAATTTTGACTTTTTTTTACCGCAGTTAAAAGTAAATAGGGTAATTAAGGGTAAAAATGATATAATAATTACCCTAACATATATGATAATTCTATTGGATAAGTGTAATTCGACTACAAACAACCTTAAGAATAAAATATGATCCTCTTTGGTCCACTTGGATTAGATTAGGACATTTATTATTATTTTATTTAAAGAAGAGTTAAAAGTGTTAAATTAAAAGTTTAATAACTAAACCATTTTTTATATAGGGTTACACACAATATAAATTCTACTATAAATATTCATTATAAAGATAAAAATATTTCCTACATAATGGTATTTTATTTATAATTTTTAGACATTAAATAATTTAATTTATTTATGACACAATGATGATGTAGTAATTACCTTATTAATGAAATATTAAAATAATTGTTATTATAAATATCCAAATAAATATAAATTAAGACTTCTGATGAATTATAATAATTTTATAGGTTAATATGACATGTTAGGGTTGATTAGATAATTTTTTTTCAAAGTTATAAGGTTGTTATGAATTTCACAAAAAAAAAAACAAAATACCAAATAGTGTGAAAATTGACATAAATTAATTTTTAAAACAAATACTATATTATTGGTTGATATAATATTTATAAAAATCTAAGGTTTGGAAAAAGGGGTTAAATAATATTATATATTTCATTAATGAACCACTTGTGGTTCTATTGGAAGTTTAGAGTAAGTTTATTAACCATATAGTGTAAGAATACAAGAAGACATGGTAAAAGTTAAACTATTTAACTAAGAGTTAAATCTAAAAGATACGGTTAAAATGGTAACCTAAACTTGTATAAAACCTATTGGTTGAGAGTATTTAGACCCATAACCACCTAAGTCTCGAAATAAATTTATTTTGATCCATTACAAACCGAATATGATTGTATAATAAATTAATATTTTAATCTTTTCCTAAAGTGACCCTCACCCCTCTTATAAAAGGGAACTTACCCTTCTCTCAAAATCACACCTCCAAATCTATTTTTATCATCCAAAACCTACCCAAATATCCTCCCAAATTACCTCACATCAACCTAGAGTCCTTACATTTATCAGAAAGCCAACCTAAGGAGCCCTTTTGATCAACTCAAAAGGAAACACCCGAGGAAGAGGTAATAATTTCACCATCCTATTTCAAGTTATTTTCTTCTTTCACTTCCTCTTTCTTTGTTGTTTCCATAAAAAAATAATAAATCTAGTACCTCCTACATACTGTGATGTTATTATAAATATGGTAAAACCGTATTCATTATTCTATCCATCCTATAAATGACAAATTCACTATACGTGCGTACGTACGACTTACCGTCTCCAAGTCGTGGTGTAGTTTGTTATTCAAACACTTCATTATTTGGATGGGTATAATAATGAGTATAAATGATGTTAATAATAAATATAACATGTTAATGATTCTGTATATATGATATAATATCCAATTACAAACGATTTCACCATTCATATAATGATATTGTCGCTTGTGCGTACGTATGGATTACCGTCTCCATGACGCGATGAGATTCATTCCCACGTTCACCATTCAACGATGATTATAAAAAAAATATTATTAATAAGTATTTAATATATGACACAATAATTCTACTGTATATATATATATGTATGTACTTACATATATCTTATTCACTTACTTCCGTTCAATACGATATGAAAACAAAAACAACGTTTATGCGTATGTACGACCTACCGTCTCCATAAATGGTGCCTTACATTTCATATATCTATATATTATAAATATTTATATTCTTAATATATATGATATATAAATCAAGGATTATATTCTAGAAGTATTTAAATCATGATCTAAATGATACGATCAATAATAACAAGTTAAAACATGTAAGATAAAGAAAACAATTATTACCCAAAATGTTAATTTAACATGGAAATCATAATTAAATGGGTAGTATAAAGTCATAAATGAATCATGTATGATATAATAAATATGAATATGGTTTTTTTATAATTTAATAACATACTATGGTCATTATATAGAATGTTAAATATACCATCGATCAAAGGAAAGTGCAAGGTAAGGGTTAATTCCTCAATCTCATTATTATTTGAGATTGTTTATAGGTAATTTTTTACTGGGAAAAATTTATTATCCATGTCCATGTTTCATAAAATAGTTTTCAAAGGGATTCATTTTAAGGGAATATTTTATTAAAACATCATTTGATTTTTTTTAATATTTATTCTTTTAAATCATTCTCATTAATGTCCATGTTTTCAAAATGTTTTTTAAGGATTTATTTATATGGACATGAATGTTTTTAAAATGTTAATTCCATTAAAAAATTTCAAAGTATTATGCGACACTTTGATTCAAAAATTTCTTTAAATGTATTCCTTTCTAAATTGTGTGACTTTTAAATGTTTTCATGAAAAAGCGATATTTCTATCAAAGAGTTTTACAAATAATTTTCATCAATTTCAACATCATTTGATGGATTTTTAACTTGTTTGAAGTTGATTTATTATGATACAAATATTCCATATTGTATTGATGATTTTGAGATATGTTTGACTATGGATGTGTCATTTTTATACCATTCACGATTTATGGATAAAGTATTGACATTTCATATGCTAGTTTTAATATAAATGTTTATGTTATGTTTCAACTTTTTCATATGAGGAATGTATTGGACATAGTAAGTAACGGGTGGAGCCTGCTATAGATCCTTGATGAATCGGTAGGTCTCATGATACAATTAGACGTGAAATTGTCCGAGGCCTTTCCCAATTTGATATATGGTTTTGGTCGAGGCCTTAATCATTTTTAGATGTCTTGGATGAGGCCTTGACAAAATGTTTTATAATGTCTGGAATGATATATTTCCTCATTATGAAAATAATATTGATGGTTCATGTGGTTATTATACTAGTAGAATACCCATGACTATGTTTTATTATGGAATTATTTACTCCGCTCATATTTATTCTATAAAGTGTTCATGTTTATTATTTGTAAAGACATGCGTTTTAAATTATTCACCATTCCTATTGTTTATGTTATCTTCCGCTAAATTGTTTAACCTTACTGAGCATCTGAGATCACCCATTTCTTATATTTTATTTTCTCAGTATTTCCAAGAAGTGTATTATGATTGATATGCAGGGTTAAACTGAAAGGGAATAATGGAGTTCTCAAAGAACTATCTATACTATATTTTATGTTTAAAATTTTAATGTGATGTTGATGTATGAAATCTATTTCCAAGACTGCTAAAATGATCCGTCTTTCGGGACATGATTTCATTGTATCATGCCAATGTATTAAAATAATGCATCGACTCTGGGCTTCTGGGGTTGGGGCGTTACAATTGGTATCAGAGGAAGTTTAGCAATAATGTTAGAAATAGATTTAGATAAACTATGATTTGAGAACATTACTATAAGATAGACTTTGAGGATTAGTTTATAAGAACTTCTTAGAATTTTGGTAATGTAGAGATTTTGTGTATTTTCCAAGCAATACATCCCTATCTGGATATGAGAAGGTAGAGATGGCTCTGGCATAGATGTACCTAGGAGTGAAAACTCTGACAAAGAGTTTTGGGCTTGACCCGAGGTGTTCGGGTACATGAAAATGAGCCTTGCTGCACTATTGGTTACGACACTCTTGGGGGATATTCTTAGGATAATTCACATTTTCATTACAAGTCATTATAAAGGATTTGGGAGTAAATATTTCCTCAAATAAAATATTTTATGATCATAGATTATATGCATAATATTTTCAATTTACGTTAGGTATTTTACATGTTTGGAATTATGAATTGCGATTCATAAACTAACCTAGTGTATGACTTTGTTTAGAAATGGTTCCTAGTATAAGGAATGATAATTTTAGCAATAAACATGATCAAAAGATTAAGAAGGATAAAATATTTCATGGTATTAAGCCAACATTTAAAAGGGAAATATTCTCCCACGTATTCTCATCATATGAATAAATAGTATCATGTGTTAATAAGATAAGTAAATAATTCTCCGAGTCCTATGGCTTTGAAGGGAAGCAAGAGAAGAAAAGGATGGAAGAGAAAAAGATGGATAAAGGGAAGAGGGGAAAGAATGATTTTCCCATATGTGATAACTGTGGAAAGAATCACCTTGGTAAATGCTTGAAGGGAATGAGAATTTGTTATAAGTGTGGAGAAAAAGGACACCAAGTATGTGATTGAAAGGGTAAGAAAAAGGTTTCAAATGTACAATGCTTTATCTGCATGGAGTTGGGACACTACGCGAATCAATGTCCAAATCATCAGAGTATACCCCAAATGCTGCTATTGGATAACAATCAAGTTATGATACTACCGAAGATGAATAGGAATGATTAGAGTTCTTATATTGTTATTAAAGTATTGTTTCATTTGAGTATTGTATTAATGATGTACATGTTATAAGAATTATAGAGTATATAAGGATTGTATTGCAGTACTATTTCATTAAGGACTTGAGATTGTGTAGAACCAAGAAAAGTGACTCAATAGCGGGTTATTTTTTTTGGAAAATATATAGTTGAGAGAAAGATAAACCATAATATGGTTTTGATACTAAGGTAGTGATTTTAGAATAAGATATGATTGATTTGGATAAATTATATTGGATATTCTTGACTACCTTGAAATTGATTAATGATTTATATATTCCATCATTGTTGGAGTTCACAACATTTTTGGATATAAGGAGTATATCCAGTATTATATAAGGAATAAGGGAGCATGAATGTAATAAATAAGGTTTTATGGTAATTTAGGGTGTTACTGTGTTTTAAAATAATACATGATGAAGGTATTCACATGTTATTACATGGAAAAAAGGATCTTCATCGTGTTTACCATCCTTATAAATTTTTGAATGTGAGTTTGGACATAAGTATTTTGGATAAGTCTAAAGGTTGGAATGAATTAAGTTAAACATTGGATACTATTATTTAAGGTTAAGAAAAAAATTCTTAATATTATTTTTTTGGATTGTTATAAAAAGGATAACCCGGAGGTTAGGAGACAACCCGTCATATTCGATAAGGCCGCGAGACTTGAAACTGCAACCGAAGGGTGACAAGGGTGCATCACCTACCACTGGCCCAAGTGATGTTTTGGTTTGTATAATTTATATTTTTAAAATGGGCTGACAGATGAATTATAAATTCATTTTTTTGTAACCCTATACGATTAGGATAAATAGAATATTTTTGAGTTCTATTATCTTTTGGAGTGAAAGATGAGTTTGTGGTAGAAATTAGTTAATGGATGGAACTCTACTTGTCAAATATTCTTTTTTCTATTTTTTCTATGAAGAAATTAATTTTTAACCTTTAGGGAAGGTATCATAAAACCAAAAAAAGTGTTATCCTAATACCTTATGTTTTGTTGAACTGATGACATTTTAAATCATCATAGATCGATGGCTTTGAGGCCCTAAATTTTACACTTGTTTGTGATTGATGAACTAAATCACTCCCTATAAATATTTATGTTTTTCCTCCAATTATGTGTCTCTAATTTCCATCAATGTTCTCCTAATCAAGATCATAATTTGGTGGTGACTTTTTCATTTCCCTTTCCCTTTTATTAAGACTAAATTTTATTAACCCAATTTCCGATGTGGGTTTTCCACAAAGGTATTTTTTTATTTTAACCTTTTATTTTTAAAAAACAATTTCAAATTGTGAGGAAGAAATTTATTGAAGGAGGGGAGAATGTAACACCCCAAGATTTCATAGTATGTTATCTCTTCAAAGTATTTAAATAACTTGAGTTACACGCAACACCGAGTTCAAGCGCACCACGACTTACCAAAATAGCCGTTTAAAAAAAGAGGTTATGAATATTATTAAACACATTTTAAATTTTATATATCCTATATAATTTTAACATTCATATTTTGTGTTTCTCAGACATAATATAAGAAAAATTCAAATTTTAAGATAAAAGAGGTATTTTTCAAAAAATGAAGTTTTTCCGTCTTTTAATGGAGAACCCTTTTTAAATCCAATATTTGACACTTTTATATATTAAATTTAGTAAAATTAAATTCTTATTTTGAAGAGGTACATAAAAATTTAGTTTGGATAACTTTGTGGTACTTTTTTGATAAATTTCATATTTTGATGAATAGTGAAAAATACTATGTTTTAATTGAAAACAACTTTTTTAATCGAAATAATTTATAGTGTTAAATTATGAATTTGAATTTTTTTGAAGTATAATTAGATTATATTTTTATCATTTAATTCAATGTAGGTCATTATAAGTAATTTAACATTTAAATTTGACGTAAACACACGTTAATATTTTGATAGTTTTTACTTATTTTAAAAACCCGCTTTTTGGTTTGACAATGAGAATTAATTTTAAATTAATAAATGAAACTTCTATGTTTTTAATTTTGTAAAATGGAATTTATTTTTTAATTCAGAATATCAAAATTATCTTAGGGTAAATTTTTGGTATTTTTTTGAAAACTTTCAACTTTTAATGAATAGTGAAAACCTTGCGTTATTATTTAAAACCGACTTTTTATTTAAATAATTATTTATTTTATTTAAATTTATTTTAAGTCAAAATAGATATATAATACCTATATAAGTTCAATGTGATTCATTGGAGTCATTTTATAATAATTTTAGATATATAAAATTTTATTGAACTTTTTACCGTCTTTTACCCACCTTTTAGGAGCATTTGAAAATTTGCATAAAACTTAATTTTACCGCTTCTGTGAGTTGAATTTAAAAAATCCAAGAGACACGGTTAATATCAGTAAGTAAAATATGGTTCAACAAGATTAAAATCAATTTTTGTGAATAATAACTTTTTCCTTTTTTTACCGCGGTTAAAAGTAAATAGGGTAATAAGGGTAAAAATGACATTATAATTACCCTAACACATGTACTAATTCTATTGAATAAGTTTAATTCGAATAAAAACAAACTTAGGAATAAAATATGATCCTCTTTGGTCCACTTGGATTATATTAGGACAATTATTATTATTTTATTTAAAGAAGAGTTAAAAGTGTCAAATTCAATGTTTAATAACTAAACCATTTTTTATATAGGGTTACACACAATATAAATTTGACTATAAATATTAATTAGAAATATAAAAAGATTTCCTACATAATGGTATTTTATTTATAAATTTTAGACATTAAATAATGTAATTTATTTATGACACAATGATGATGCAGTAATTACCTTATTAATAAAATATTAAAATAATTGATATTATAAATATCCAAATAAATGTACATTGAGACTTATGAGAAATTCCACTAATTTTATAGGTTAATATGACATGTTAGGGTTTATTAGATAAACTTTTTTCTAAGTGATAAGTTTGTTATGACTTTCACAAAAAACATAATACCAAATAGTGTGAAAATTGACATAAATTAATTTATAAAACAAATACTATATTATTGGTTAATATAATATTCCTAAAAATATAAGGTTCATCCAAATGGCTTAAATAATATTATATATGTAATTAATGAACCACTTTAAGTTCTCTTGAAATTTTAGAGTAAGTTTATTAACCATATAGTGTAAGAATACAAGAAGACACGGTAAAAGTTAAACTATTTAACTAAGAGTTAAATCTAAACGATAAGGTTAAAATGGTAACCTAAACTTATCTAAAACAAATTGGTTGAGAGGATTTATACCAATAAACACCTAAGACTCTAAATAAATTAATTTGGAGCCATTATAAACTGAATATGATTGTATAATAAATTAATATTTTAATTTTTTCCTAAAGTGACCCTAACCCCTCTTATAAAAGGGCACTTACCCTTCTCTCAAAATCACACCTCTAAAGCCATTTTGATCTTCCAAAACCTGCCCAAATATCCTCAAAACTTCCCTCAAATCTACCTAGAGTCCTTAAATTGATCATAAATCCAACATAATGAGCCCTTTTGATCAACTCAAAAGGAAACACATGAAGAAGAGGTAATAATTTCACCACCCTCTTTCAAGTTCTTTTCTTCTTACACTTCCTCTTTATTTGTTGTTTCCATACCAAAATAATAACTCCAATACCTACTACATAATTTGATGTTATTATAAATATGGTACAACCATATTCATTATTCCATCCATCCTATAAATGAAAAAGTCACCATACGTGCGTACGTACGACTTACCGTCCCCACGTTGTGGTGTAGTTTGTTATTCAAACACTTCATTATTTGGATGGGTGTAATAATGAGTATAAATAATTTTAATAATAAATATGACATGTTAATTATTCTTTATATATGATATACCATCCAATTAAATATTATTTCACCATTAATATAATGCTATTATCGCTCGTGCGTACGTACGGATTACCATCTCCACGACGCGATGAGATTCATTCCCATGTTAACCATTCAATGATGATTATAAAAAAATATATTATTAATAAGGATTTAATATATGACATAATAATTCTACTGGATATATATATATATGTACTTACATATATCTTATTCACTTCCGTTCAATACGATATGAAAACAGAAACTGTGTTTATGTGTACGTACGACCTACCGTCTCCATAAATGGTGCCTTCCATTTCATATATATATATATCTATTATAAATATTTATATTCTTTATATATATGATATATAAATTAAGGATTTTATTATGAAATTATTTAAATCATGATCTAAATGATACGATCAAGAATAAAAATTTAAAACATGTACGACAAAGAAAGTGATTATTAACCAAAATGTTAATTTAACATGGAAATCATTATTAAATGGGTAGTATAAAGTCATAAACGAATCATTTATGATATAATAAATATGAATATGGTTCTGGTATAATTTAATAACATTATATGGTCATTATATAGGATTTTAAACGTACCCTCGACCAAAGGAAGGTGCAAGGTAAGGGTTAATCCCTCAATCTCATTATTATTCAAGATTGTTTATGGTTAAATTTTTACTGGGACATATTTATTATCCATGTAAATGTTTCATAAAAGAGTTTTCAAGGGTATTATTTTTAAGTGACTCTTTTAATTAAAACATCATTTGATTTTTTTAATATTTATTCTTCCAAATCATTCTCATTAATGTCCATGTTTTCAAAATGTTTTTTATGGATTTATTTATATGGACATGAATGTTTTTAAAATGTTAATTCTATTTAAAAGTTTCAAAGTTGTATGAGAAAATTTGATTCAAAAATGTCTTTAAATTTCTTCTTTTCTAAATTATGTGACTTTTAAATGTTTTCATGAAAAAGGTATATTTCTCTAAAGGAGTTTTACACATAATTTCCATCTATGTCAATATCCTTTGATGGATTTTAAACTTGTTTGAAGTTGATTTATTATGATAAAAATATTCCATATTGTGTTGAAGGATTTTTGATATGTTTGAATGTGGATGTGTTATTTTTATACCATTCATGGTTTATGGATAAAGTATTTACATTTCGTATTTAGTTTTAATATGAATGTTTATGTTATGTTTCAACCTTTTCATATGAGGAATGTATTAGACATTTTAAGTGACTGGTGGAGCCTACTATAGATCCTCGATGCATCAGTAGGTCTCATGAGACAATTAGATTTGGAATTGGCCAAGGCCTTTCCCAATTTGATATATGGTTTTGGCCGAGGACTTAATCATTTTTAGACGTCTTGGATGAGGCCTTGACTAAATGTTTTAGAATGTCTCACATTATACATTCCCTCATTATGAAAATAATATTAATGGTTCATGTGTTTATTCGACTAGTAGAATACCCATGACTATGTTTTATTATGGAATTATTTACTCAGCTCATATTTCTACCATAAAGTGTTCATGTTTATTATTTGTAAAGGCATGCATTTTCAATTATTCACCATGCCTATTTTTTATGTTATCTTCCGCTAAATTTTTTACCCTTACTGAGCATCTGATCTCACCCCTTTCTTATGTTTTATTTTCCCAGGATTTCCAAGAAGTGTATTATGATTGATATGCAGGGCTAAGCTAAAAGGGAATAATGGAGCTCTCAAAGAACTATCTATGCTGTATTTTATTCTTGAAATTGTAATGTGATGTTGATGTATGTAATCTATTTCCAAGACTGCTAAACTGATCAGTATTTCAGGACATGATTTCCTTGTATCATGCCAATGTATTAAAATAATGCACCGAATCTGGGCTTATGAGGTCTAGGCGTTATAGTTGGACTATATTTTAATAAATTCCCAACCAAATTTACTTTGTAAAAACAAAGTAAATTACAATATAAAAAATCCATCTCAAGGCTTCCACTCTCCAAAATTCTACACTTATTCAAACTAATTCCACTCTCCAAACTTCTACACTTATTCCAACTAATGATGATTGATAATAATCATCAAAATATCTTCTTAAAATGTTATAAATAATTTGAATTATCCTAATGAATTTTATACAGGTCTTTGACATTAATAATGGTTCTTCAATCATCACATTTAAGAATATATTGACTTTTTATCTTCATAAATTATTAATAAAAAATTCAACATCAGCACAATTCTAACTTTAATTAACCAATTTGGTTCTTAAACCATATAATAAAATATATTCACACCAAAATAGGTTCAATGTTTAAATTTATTTTTAAAGGGTCATATCATATTTTTAAAAACACACCATGATCTATTTTACTAAAATGGGAACCACACCATGACGTATGGACTGTGAAAATTAGTGGAGTTAGTAAAAATTATTGTTTGAGTTGTTTAGAATAATTAATCAATTTATCACTATGGATATATTCATCACTCCATGACTTTATTTTCAACTAGGTAAAATGGATTAAGGAACTGATTTATCACTCCATGACTGCTGGAAACTAGAGAATTTGAACAGAATCGATGAATTGGATTTCTCAAGCATGTTGGGAAATTTTTGGTGCACCTATCAACTTTCCACTTGAATTTTAATAGTGAAGATATATTTGAAGATGATACAAAGATTTTATTTCAATAATATTTAGATGCAAGTTGAGTGGTATTTACTTATTTGAAATTTTAATTTCAAATTATGAAGTTATATTAGAAGACTATTATGCATATAAAATATAAAGAATACATAACATGAGAGAATAACATGGATAAATTGTGTGTTCCTAGATAGGAGAAGAAGAAATATAACAACATGAACTTCTTTAAAGATATTTATTAAAAATTATTCTATTTTTATTGATTGAAGTTACATTATAGATCAAATTTTTAGAGATGAAGTGCTATTCATAAATGAATAGAAGGAAAGTTCTATTATTCATATCTAGTTTACTTAAGTAAGGAAGATAGAATACTTTGAAGATAATTTCTATATTATAATTACTCAATTTAGAGAATATTATTTCTAATTATGTGATTAAATATCAAAGACTCAAATCTTTTTACAAGGAGTTGATTGTATCAGGTTATGAAATTTGTAAGCAACATTTTACTTTTCATTAGAGAATCAACATCTAGAAATAATAATATAGATCCCAAAAATTATACTTGTTAAACATGGAGTGACCTTTATATATCTAAATTGATAAGAGACCAACATGTCTATGAGCAGATATCTTCTAGATAAGTGCACAAAGGAATACAATAGAGTGACCCTTGGGAGGTAGTGATTCAACCCAAGCTAAAAATCTATATAAAATAATCCATTTCATGTGATTATTCATTACAAATCATAATTAATCACACCCCATAACTCAAAGGTTTAGTTTATTTTGATTTTATCTATATAATCATCATATTCTACAATGCCTTTAATGTATCCCATAAAATTATATTTATGTGATATCTATTAGACACATCATACATAATAATATTATTTATAACTTGGGGAAATAAACATAGGAAAGGGTGAACTCAAATGCTTAGTATGGGAAAACTTATCAATGTGTCATAAAGGGGTTAAATCTTAATCATATGATAAAACATGACCATGGGAGAAATATCTGATTAAATGAATATTAATCAATAAGATATGTCTATAAGCATGACATATAGGCATATAACCCCAAATTATAACATATACCATGGTAAGAAAATAGAAGCATGAGGTAGTAATCAAGATCCATGGGACATATCATAGGAACATAACATAGAAATGTGGAATAACATAATAATTTAAATAATAAAATAGTAGATCAAACATCACTTCTTACTTCCCTTAGTTGATTAGGCATCATAACCTGTTTCTCATAGTTGATTGGGCATCACAACCTATTTCCCATAGTGTATCGAGCATAATTACTCATTTCTCATTATTAACTCGTGATAAATAATGATTTATACAATGAATTATAGGGATATATAGGTCTCACCCATCACATAATTATAAAACATACATATGTGCGCCACACGAACTTGTAAACATTTATAATTCATCATAACTTGATTAACCCATGAAAAGAAATATGTTACATGAAAAAAATATATAATAAATAATCATAAGACATTCAGAGAAAGAAATTGTATGGTTTTATTTAATTATACTCTCAATTTAAGCATAAGAAACATTAAAGGATGTTGATATATATGTAAAAACTTTTACAAGAGCATCAAAATTTACTTGGAGAAAGAAGAATAAATACTCTTTAGGTTTTTGATATCTTTTTCAAAAATGTTTTATAAAAAAAGGGAATATTTTTTTATAAACATGAAAACTTAGAGGGTAATTTTCTTAAAGATAACCAATGAAGTTGGTTGGAAAATTTATTATTATGGAAAATGTTTAAAAAGAATATTCTTTTCACATTTTTTAAAATGCCAAAATTAATGGAAAACAACCACACCAATTTTTTTTAAAGAATATTACTTCTTATAAATAAAGTAAATTTCAATGAAAAACACATTAATAAATCATATAATTAGAGATAAAAACATCCATAAAACAAAATAAATAATATATACATGGAGGAAAAAAAGTTATTGACTTGAAAGAAGAGGTAAGGCTAGTTTCTCTTAAAAGCTTCACTTTGAGTGAATTATGAACCGAAAGGTAAGTGAAATGGTGGGAGAATATGTAAACCTCATGAAATAATATAGTAGAATAAATTAAATATAGTTTTATAGATAAAGATCACACTGTATTCCTAGATGGTAATTTAGCCATCTAAATCTTGAATTCAAAATGATATTAAAAATAGAAACCCTTACAGATTTATTAACTTTTGAATCAAAACCACTTGAAAGAGATAACATCAGTTGAATCTATAAATACCTTGAATTTAATGAAATTTATGATAAAACTCTTCCATAGGGAATTATATACACCACATAAAAAGAAACAAGTGGTGAATATGACATTTGTCTCAAAGGAAGAAATTAAGATGAGAATCCCTTATCGCTTAGGTATTAAAGGAAATAAATGAGTATGATAGAAGGATCATGAAAATACTTATAAAATAAATTAAATAATCATTAAAAATTATAATATAATTAATTTTATAGTAAGTTTTATATATAAAATAAGAATAGTTTCATAATATAAAAATAGGCCTCAATGAAGGGAAATTGAGACGAAAACCCTTTCCTTGGATTTTCATTTGGTAGAACGTGCTCTAACCTCATGTATAATAAACATAAATATATTAATAAATTATTTAATAAAATTATTCATATATATATATTTAATTTTATAAACTTTATATTTAATCATCCTATATACATATATTAGTTATTTATAGTTTATTTTCATCTCTGTATGTTAATAATTTAATTTGGTTCGTACATGTTTTGTAATGATGATATTGGTTCTTATTTATTGATAAAAAGGTCATAATTCATTAATAATGTTTTATGAAGTTGATTTTTTTCCATTATAGTTTTAGGTATAGTTCTTAAAGATGAAACCTGTAACGGGATTGTTTTGGAAATTTTTAACAAATAATAGGTGTTAATTTGATAATTAATTTTTTTTATTAATATTACCACTATAGAACCAAAAAAAATATTTACTTATTAATATATATTACTATTAATTAAGTTTCCATAACCATACCTGATAAAAATTTATAGCATTGTTCACGTAGGTGGTTAAACCGACCCAAATAACAACATGCTATAATCAATGGGTGAGTATGATTATGAAGTGATTATAATATCATCATTAATTTTTTTTAAAAATATATTTAAATAATTTTGTTTCAAATATTTATGCATCTCCATGTTCATTTTATGGAAACTATGAATATGGTTCACAAGAATGAAATCCCTGATGAGCTTGTTTCGAGTAATTTTCCAATATCAACATATTAATTTACAATGATCATTAATTATTGTATTATCCTTAAATAATAATATTCATAAATAATATTTATATTTAATATCATATATATTCTTTAAATATTTTTTCATAACCATCCATGTAATTTGGTGATGAAAAACAAAACACATCATCCATAGAGGTGGTAGTTGGAATGTAATATATGCGACGTTTTCATTATCCAATAGATGAGATTATTAATACAATTACAAATTTATATTTATATAATATTATTTATTTAATAAATATAATATTTATTCATTAAACATAATCTTATATTCATCCATGCAAGGTGGTGATGAAAAATAAAAGACTTCGTTCATGGAGGCGGTAGTATGCATGTAATATGGGTCACTTTTTCATTTTTTTAATTGTTTAGAGGATTGTATAAAATGGT
Organism: Viscum album; assembly: GCA_963277665.1. NCBI lineage: Eukaryota > Viridiplantae > Streptophyta > Magnoliopsida > Santalales > Viscaceae > Viscum > Viscum album. Next base: position 1,143,122,667 of record OY728139.1, on the reverse strand, counting down.
TATTCCATAAAAATAATATCATTTAAGTATAATAATGATACCAATGTAATTATTTTATCATGATTATAATATAATTGTAGTAGGTATAAGAATAAAATAAAGGAATAACAATGAAAATGGAGTGATTATTATTTTTACCTTACTCCTTGAAACAACACCTTTACGAATTAGATTAATCCTTTGAAGAGAGGTATTTTTTATGAGATAAGGACTCATAGTATGTGTCTAGGAGTGTTGGTATATAATTTGGGTAGATTTTGGCTAAACCAATAGGATTTTTATGTGATGAGAAGTGGGGGTGGTGAAGAGATCCATTTTAAGTGAGATGAGTGACACTTTTATAGATATTCATAACTTTATATTAAATACATATCACTTTCAAAGTTAAGTGGAACCCAAAGTGGAAAAAAATGATGGGATAATTATTGTTCTATAAACATCTCCTTCACACAAATTATAGACAATGTTTGAGATATTTTATATTTTTTCCTCTTATTTTATCTTTTTACTATAATTTACTTATAACACAATAACTAATTTTTTAAACCTCAGTAACTTATTTTTATGACTAAAAATGAAATTTGCATTATTAACTAATTTTAACATGCTGATTCCTAATTCTAAAATAATTTTATATGATTTAATTTTTATAGGTGGTAAAAATTAATTTTTATAAAAGTTCGCTTAATACAACAAATTTTTTTTTAGGAAAATTCCATTTTTAGAATAAAAATGAATTTATATAACAATCAAGTATATTATTGATTAACATGATACATATTGGTTTATTATTAAATAAATAAGAGTTTTTTTAATTTCATGGAAAGACAAAACCGAATACCTCAATGTGAATACTTGATTAAAGGTAAAGGAAATATTTTTTTTAATTAGAATAAAATATAACTTCACTTCCAAAAAGCCAAGCATGATTTTAACAATTCAACATAATATTTTTAAATGTATAATTTTAAATATTAAATATATTTTTGGTTAAGAAAAATGTTTCATAAAATTTTAATTCACACTTATATCATGACGATTTCATAAAATTTATGGTATTTTTAAAATCACTATGTTTCACTATTCAATTAAAAATTCATTCTTTTTAGAAAAATTTAAAAACTATACCTAAATATAATTTTGATATGTTTAATCCTTAAATGAAATAAATTTTATCAAAATAATTTTATATATATATATGAGAAATTTAACTTTTAAATCAAAACATAATTTATATGGAAAATATAATATTTTTATAGGAAACTGACATTTTAAATATTAATTATTCTTATTCTTATTCCCTATCAATTAAAAATTAAATTTGTTTAAATATATTATTTATATTAAAAATATAATTTATCACAATTCAACCATAATATATTTACTTTCTTAAAATAAAAAATTAATATCGCATAAAAAGTAAATTTCAGTAAAATAAATTTTCATATATAAAATAAATTTATACTTATTAATTATTTAGTAATAACTTTTGGATGAATGATAATTTATTTCTTGTAAATATTATCAATATATTTCATTTAAATCATCCTTTAGTAGTTATATATTTTATTATGTTTAAAATATATAACACTTTAAAAAACCACTTCTTTGAAAAATATTTCTTTTATATTAAATAAACTCCATTGAATACCATTAAAATTAATTATTTATATTCTAAGAATTTTATTTTACTAATCAATTGATATTAAAATATTTATTTTAATTTTTTAAATACATCATAATATTATAATATGTAAATAATAAATAAATAAATAAATAAATATTATAATAAAATGTATCAATTAAATATTATATTTTTGTTTCATTATTGTATTAAAATAATTTATTAATTTTTATCTTTTATTTTAATATTTAATCTCAATAAAATGTATCGGGGTTTGTTTTAGTTTTGGGTTTCTTGTGAAACAAGCTACTCAACATAATATTTATTTAAAAGGAAATACATACTAAAATATCATAATGTTACATCTCCCCTAAATAAATTACATGCTTGCAATTTGAATTATCAATCACTAAAGAAAATATATAAGGGATCCATAAGAAAAGAAAGATATGTTTTCTACTAAGATATCTACCTCAATATCTTAGATACTAGAAGACTCATCATTTCTTGCATAATATGCATGTATTGAGATTTTACTTTATCTGAACAGTTTATACCAAATATGCTTTATTAGTTGGTTATTTGAGTTTCTAAGGACATACCTTTCACAAAATCATTTTTAGGACCCTATCATCAATCAAATACAAAAACAAAAATGGTTATGATAATATCTAATAAAACTAGATTAAATGACTATACGAATATGAAAACTCAATCCAAATATGTATTCTACCCTGACACCTTCATTTTAACCTATGATGCATTTGGTTCAACTATGATATAGTTAGATAAATCTATAGCTTCTTCAGTTTAACCTTGGTTTTCCATGGTTATTTTTCTATTAGGTTCTCCAACATAACTATTTATATATTAAATCATCAAATTCCATTTAAATCCTTCACAATGTTTCATAAATACCATGTGCATACACCAAAAAATATCCCCTGAGAGTGTCAAATTAGACATGCAGTTAGGGCCTCTTATCATGCACTGAGTAAAGGCCAAGATAACATTCAACCAATATTTTTTAGGGTTATTACCCCTATTTGAATATGTGCCAGATCCTTCATCCACTTGTTTGTATCAAGATGGGAATTTTATTGCAATGAAGTAACACACTCTGGGATTTACTAAAATTTTAGGATATTTTCCAATATTTAGTATTATCTATAGGGGTTTCCATTGATTTTATCTAGTATTAATCCCCAAAATAACTAATCTAATCCTCTAAAATAACTAAATTAATACTGAAAAATAACAAAAAACTACTCTGATACCAACTAAGATGACCCATTCTAAACATCTATATAAAATACTTCTTTACGCATGATTATTCATTATATTTCACAATTAATCACACATAATAAACAAAAGGTTTAGTGTATTTGGAGATTAGATACATAATAATATTATTCTATAACGTCTTCAATATCTCCCATAAAATAATTTTTACATGCTATCCCTTAGACACATTATGCAGAATACTCTTCTTTATTATTCGAGGAAAGAAACATAGGAAAAGGTGAGATCAGATGCTCAGTAAGGGAAAACTTATCAATGTGTCATAAATGGGTTAGATCTTAAATATATTATAAAATATGATCATGGGATAAATATTTCATTAAAGGAACATTGAACAATAAGATATGTCCATAAGCATGACAAATTTACATATAACCCCAAATGATCTAACATATACCATAGTGTAAGAAAACAGATACACAAGGTAGTAATAAAGATCTATGAGGAATATCATAGTAACATGAAATAAATATGTGGTATAACATAATAATATAAATCATAACATAGTGAATCAAGCATCACTTCCTATTTACATTAGTGGATAAGGCATCAAAACCTCTTTCTCATAGCGTATCAGGTATCACAACCTATTTACCAAAGTTGATCAATTATCATTAATAATTTACCATTATTATCACATGATATATAAAGCTTTACCCAATGTATTAGAGGTCTATATAGAGCCCAACTATCACTGAATGATAAACCATATATATGTTTCCCATGATAACTTAGAAACATTGATCATTCATTATAGCTTGTTGAAACCATGAAAAGAAATGGGTTCCATAAAAACAATCTATAAGAAATAATCATAATCCATAAAAATAAATGAATTAGATGGTTTTATTATAGATTATTCTTTATTAAAGTATAAGAAAAATTAAAGGATATTGTCATCGATGAAAAATATTTTAGAAGAGAATAAAAATTTACTTGGATAAATAAGAAAAAATAATCTTTATTTTTTTGGTATATTTTAGGAAAAAAATTATAAAAAAATTGAATATAAATTTATTTTGATAAATAAGAAAACTTGGCAGGTAATTTATTTTTAAATAAAATCGATAAAGGTAGTGGGAAAATGTGTTAGTATGAAAAACATTTAAAAATAAGATTCCTTTATAAAAAGACAAAGTTGGCAAAAAATGACCGCACCAAAAATGTTAAAAGAAGATTAATGTTTGTAATTAAATTCAAGTTCCTTGAAAAAAGCCTCGATAAATTATATAATTAGATTTAAGAACATTCATAAAATATAATAAAGAATATGAACATAGAAGGAAAAAATTTCTTGTCTGAAAAAATAGGTAAGGTCAATTTCTCTTAAAATCACCAATTCAAGCAAATTTTGAACCAAATGAGAATTTAAATAGCATAAGAATATATAAAACTCATGATATAGGATACCAAAAAGTTAAGTTGTTTTTATAGAGAAATATCACATAGTTTCTCCAGAAGGTAATTTAGTCATATCAATCTTGAATTAAAAATGAGATTGGAAAGAGAAACCTTTATGACTTTGTTAACTTTTGAATCAAACACACTTGAAATATATAACTTGAGATAGATTTTTAAATACATTTAATTTCATTAATGGTGTGATAAAATTCATCCATAGGGTAATATATACACCAAAAAAAAGTGGTGGATATGATATATGTTCTATAGGATGAACATTGAGATGAGAAACCTTTACTGATTTGGTATTAAAGGAAATCAACAATTTAGAAGGATGGGCCATACAAATACTTGTAAAATACATTAAAAAATAATTAAAAATTATAATAGAATCCATTTTTAGTAAGTACACCATATAAAATAATAATAGTCATGCAATAGGAAAATATGCCTCAATGAAGGGAAATTGAAACGAAAACCCTTACCTTGGATTCTTTCTTGGTCAAACATGATCTAACCTATTATATAATAAAAATAACTATATTTCACTTATATTGTAACCTTTTTAATATATATTACCTTTTATAAACATCATTTTTAATCATCCCCTTCACATATATTAGTTAGTTATAGTTTATCTTCATTTTCATATTTTAATAACTTCATTTGTTTCATAAAAGCATCAGAAAAATGATGTTGGTTATTATTTATTGATAAAAATCTCAGTATTAAAGTATTATTAAAGTTATTTTAATAGTAATTTAATAATTTTCTATGAGTTTCAATGTTTTTTCCATTATATGTTTAGGTACAGTTCTTAAAGGCAAAAACCGTAAGAGACTCATTTTAGAAATTTTTAATGAATAAAAGGTGGTATATTAATAATGTGTTAATTATAAATATTAAAATTTAAAAACCAATAAAAAACATTATTTACTTATTATTGTCATATATTACCAGTAATCAAGTTTATAGAACTATGCACGATAAAAATTTATATCATCATTCATATAGGTGGTTAAACCTACCCAATCAAGAAGACACTATAATCAGTGGGTGAGTATGATTATGAAGTGATTATAATATCATTTTCATAGTTTTTGAAATATATTTAAATCATTATGTTTCAATTATTTATTAATCCCCATTTTCATTTGATATAAATTATTGGCATGATCCTCAATAATTAAATCAATGATAAGATTGTTTTGGGTAATTTACTGATATTAATAGATTAGTTTATAATGATAATTCATTATTTTGTTACCTTAAATAATCATATTAATAACATATATCACTCCCTAATATCATATATATTCATCAAATACATTTTTAAAACCATACATTTAATTTGGTGGTGAAAAATGAAAGACATTATCTGTGGTGGCCGTAGTTGGCATGTAACACGAGCGACATTTTCATTCTCCAATGGATGAGATTATTAATACAATAACTAATTTAACTTTTTAGAATCATAATAATGTCATAAATATAATATTTATTTATTAATTACACTCTTATAACCATCTATTTAATTTTGTTATGTAAAACAAAATGTGGTCTGCACATAGCACGTGCAACATTTTCATTTTTTGAATGGTTGGGATAAAGGTAGAAAATGATTATTACATCAACATAATATCATTTAAGTATACTAATGAAACTGATTTAATTGTATTATCATGTGTATAATATATTTTTATGTGATAAAATAATAAATAAATGAATAGATATGATAAAGAAGTGATTAGGAATTTTTACCTTCTCCTTGAAAGAACTCCATTGCAAATTGGATTAAGCCTTTAAAGGGAGGTCTTTTAATGAGAGAAGGACCTTTAAGAAATGTATATGAGTTTTGGGAATATATTTTTATATAGTTTAGTTGAACCAAGAGGCTTTATAAATTAATATGAGTGGGGTTTTTAAGGATTCCTTTTATAAGTGAGATGGGAGAAACTTTTTTAAATATTCACATTTTTATATTAAGGACATGTCACTTTAAAAGGAAATCATCTCTAAAAGTGGAAAATAATAGTCATAGGATGAGTATTAGTCAATAAACCTATTATACACACAAATAATTGATAATTTTTGTGATAGGTCCCAAATGCACCCTTAGAGGGGGGTGGGGTGAATCAGGGTGTGACCAATTTAATCACTTTTAGATCTCTTTGTAAAATATTATTCATAAAATCTTGTTCCCAAATGGGCAGGAACTATGTTCAACTGATATCAAGTATTCTCTTATACTCCATATTACTTAACTATATGGGAATATGTAGTAATATAATATATGTGTAGATATAATGATTTTTACTTGGTTTACCATAATGAACACTTTAAGGATAATGAAATCGATAGTGTATCAATGCACCAGTTAACTACTAAGCTCACTAATGTTTAGTAGATACAAAGGTTTTGGTCACTCTAAACCTTATATAAATACCTTATTGGATTTTTAGGGTCAAGATAACTTATGAACCAAGGAGAAATAGCCTTTATCCTCTTTTGCACACTACTCCGAGGTAGGATCACTTTCACAGTTTGTGGATATATAGGCCCCTTAATCTTAAAAAAATATGGGTTAAATTTATCCTTATATATGTATAGATAATATATTAAACTCTATGCACTTCTCCTTAAAAAATTATTGTGAAACCTTATTTTAAAAACAACTTCTCCTCATCTAGAATAAATCTTTAACTTCTTATTTCTAGTATAAAGACTGAAATAATCTTCTTTAATACACAACCATGATTATGGAGTACTTCCTTTTTATTAAATAAAATTTTCATTACATGGTACAAAATAAAGGATCTTTTAAAGTTTAGTTTCTTAGAAACCAGGAACATAATACATGAAAAATTAAAAAATTATTCCAATACACTTGAAAATTTTCTTCATTTGTTCATCCTAAGTACATTTAATGCATCTCATAACCTGGGGACATACATCAAAGGAAAGGGTGATCATAAGTCCTAATAAGGGAAATCAAGGGAAACAATTTATATGTGATCTTGAGGAATATCAATAAGAATATGAGGAATATCATTATGGAATAAGCAAGATAACATGAGGAATATCATAAAAATAATACGATCCATAACATGGATATGTGGCTACAACATTTAAATGATACATTCATAAGCATATCACAAAGGTTTTTCACTGAAGTGTCATAAAAATTACCAAGGTTATTCACTAACGTATCATAAAACATGTCATCTATAGAGATTAAATTATTTACCTAATGTATTAGATACCTATCAAGGAAAAGCCTTAATATTTCTTAATTAATCTGAACCATATATATCATAATCAAAAATTTCATAAATAACCCATGTAGAATAAAATAAATAGGTTTCATATCAAAATCATGGCGTTTCAAAAGTGCTTAAAAACATGAATATTTTGTCATTTTCAACCCATGGAAAAGGAATACATGTTTAATGTATATTAATAACAAAATAAAATAAATATTTTTACATTTAGGTGAATACAATTAGAAAATAATGAGTCTTGGGTATTCACAAGAATAAAATAAATGGGAATTTCTTGAGGATAATAGGGAAATTTTAAGAAGTAAATTTGGAAGCATAATGGGTATAAAACATGGTTTTAGAAAAGGGTAAAAATAGAGGGGACAAGGGTTTATAATTTATAAAACACAATTTGGTAGTAAGGGTATGATATAAAGGGTAATATAATAGAGTAACCATAAAATTTATAAGACATATACAAAAAGAGTTTCTTGAATCGAAAAGAAAAGAAGGATAATTCCCTTACTTTGAAGAGTTACTCCTAGATCTTGAGGAATATAACCTTGGTGGATTGGGGATACCTTATGGGGACTCATTGGGAGGTACAAATACCATATATTAATGTATTATGGATTTTTAGTGAATGTAAATGGATAAATGTATGGGTATTTATAGAAAAAATGGAGGATTTGTTCATTTATTTCCAAATACAAGCCTTAAAAATATAGGTTGTGTAAAATGAAAAATCATGGAATTTACCATGGTTTTTGCCCATGTTTTTGGAAATTTGGGATATAAGTGATGTCATTTTAACCCACAATAACATAAAATCATATTATATTACTTCTTTTGGCAAGTAAAAGTAAAAGTTTCACAAAATAATGTTTTTAAAGACAAATTTTATATTTTAGACTTTGGAAAGTAACTTATAGGTTTGGAAATTGATTAAAACATATTAAAATATTTTATATTAATAAAATAAAATATTTTTATTCTTATATTATGGTTAAATAATTATTACATCATTATGAAATAAATGTGAAGTCATTAAATATATTTAAAATCCAAAATTGTATTTTTACTATCCACGGGGGAAAAAAATATATTAGAAAATTCTCATAAATTCACCCTAAACTAAATTAGATGCAATGATTTCAAAAATAATTTTTATTTTATCATAATAATTATCTAAATATGATAAATTTAACTTTTAACTACAAAAATTCTTATATGGTTAGAAAAATAGAGGGTTGAAAATGTATAGTAAAATTTCTGACACTTAATTTTTTTAAGAACATAATAAAATTATTATATCATTTATATTTAAATAAAAGTTTTTTAGCATAATATTTAATTAAATAAGTATTATTAATAATACATTAGTTTATTATAAAGATTTATATTTTTTAGAAAAGCAAAATTTGTATCTGAAAAGTCAATTTATCAAATTCTATCTCAATTAAACCTATTTTTATTAAGAAAAACTATTCTTAAAACAGAATTGATGGAATAAAAATTTTATTTATACAAAGAAATTACATACTAAGGCCGAGACATGTAAACCCTTATAACACCCACGTATGACCTAAGGGTAAGGTATTCAATAGTGATATATTCATGGGGTGGCGCGACTAACATCACTTAAGTGATAATTTAACCTAACTTGAACTTCTCCCGTAGGTGATTCTGTTCAAGATTTAATTGTTGAATCTTGGATTGGGATTGGTCAAGGGTGAACCCCAGTGACACTACCTACCTCCTATGTTTTAAAAAATGGGCTTTATACGATAGGACTCTATAGGTTCAGGCCATCACTTCGTCTTTTTTCATTAATTATCCTTTGTCTTTTCTACTTATAAACACTAATTATAACGTTAAAATTATTACCAAGAGTATAGTTCTCAATGTTCATATTGACCAATGGTCATAATTGACCAATGGTCATAATTAACCAATGTTCATAATTGACCAATGGTCATAATTTACCAATGGTCGTAATTGACCAATGGTCATAATTGACCAATGGTCATAATTGACCAAAGATCATATAACAGTTGAATCTAGATGGTCACATTTCCCTTTATATTCACTTAATTATTAAAGAGATATGTTTTTTGTATATAATATAATATAACACACATTTTTAGAAAACAATTATTATTCAAAAAGTCTGGATCATTACATTATTACCCCTTAAGAAATTTCATCCCCTAAAATTTCAACTTGTTTTATCAGTTGAGAAAAGTTATGATTACTTATATCTCATTATCTCCTATGGTTCCCATGTCACTTATTCATATTTATGATTCCTACACAATAATTTTATGAGGTGGGATTTATTATTGTGTAGAACCTTGTCTCTATAGTCTAAGATCACCACCGACTTCTCTTCATAAGAGAGGTCATATTCCAATTGTACCACCTCCAGATTCAGTACATGTGAAGGGTTAGGTATGTACTTCGTCAAGAGAGATATGTGGAATAAATCATGAACTTGAGATAAATTTGGTCAAAGTTACAATTGATAAGGTATTAATCCTATGAGATTAAGGATTTAATAGTGGAAAATGTACTTCAGGATAGGCTTCCCTTTATTCGCAAATCAGATGACTCTCTTCTGAGGTGATATTTGAAGGAACACTTTATCACCAACACCAAACTCCAAGTCTCTTTGACGGTTTTCATCATATCTCTTCTTCCAACTCTTTGCATACATTATGTGTTGATGGATAACATAAACCTTTTTTGTCATCTCTTTCACAATATTAGGCCCAAAAAGCTTTCTCTCACCAACTTCATAAAAAAAGGAGTTCTACATTGCTTCCCATATAGAGATTCATAGGGTGCTATCTGAATACTCAAGTGAAAGTTGTTGTTGTATGAGAACTAAACTAACGGGAGTTGTTTATCCCATACACATTTAAATTACATTGAGCATGTTCTCAGCATGTACTTGAGAATTTGAATATTCCTTTCAGATTGGCCATCGGTTTGGGGGTGATAGACCATACTGAAATTCAATTCGGTTCTCAGAGAATGTTGAATACTTCTCCAGAATTTATATGTGAACCTTGTATCTTGATAAAAAATGATATAAAGTGGTGCACCATAAAACATCACTAATTCCTTTACATAAATCTTAGCAATTTGGTTAAGATATAAATATTCCCAAATAATGATTAAATAGGCAGTCTTGGTGATTCGATCCACTATAACCCATATCACATTGTTTCATTTGGATGTTATCAGGAGACAAGTTAAAAATTCCATAGTGATATTGTCCCACTTCCATTTTGGTATGGTTAGTGGTTGTAATAACCCTTTAGGAATTTGTCACTCCGCCTTCACTTGTTGACACACCAAGAACCTTATAGTGTAGTCGAAAATCTCCCTTTTCATGTTATACCACCAATAATGATCACAAAGGCCCCTATAAATTTATGTTCTTCTAGGATGTATAGAGAATGTAGATCTATGATATTAATCCATCAGATCCTTCTTTATTTTTGGAATAGATGGGTCACATAGCCTTGTAAAATTTTTTAGTTCACCTTCTTGATCAATATTGAACTCAAGAAACTTACCATTCTTCATAAACTATATCTTATTTTGTAATAAGGGATCTTCTCTTTGATATTTCTTGATATTCTCTAGTAATGATGGTTAATAAATCATTTGGGATAGGGTTTATGCTTTCCATTCCCTTATGATTTCCATGTCCACTTTTACTAGGTCTTTGATTAAAGGATCTCCTTTAATTCTCATAATTTCCATCACAATAGGGTTTTCCTACTTAATGAATCAATGAATTTGTTTTCTCTTCTCGGATGATAATGAATTGAATAGTCATAATCATTAAGAATTTCCAACCATCTCCTTTGTCTCAAGTTCTATTCCTTTTGTGTGAAAATATACTTCAAAATTTGGCTGTCTGTGTATATATATCACATTTCTCCCCATAAAGATAGTGCTTCCATATCTTCAAATAAAAAATAACCACAACTAACTCTACGACATGTGTAGGGTAATTATTATCATGAGGCTTTAACTATCGATATTCATAAGTAATCACCTTGTCATTTTTTTATGAGGATGCACCCAAGACCTTTCAGAGATGCATCACAAAAAAATAATGAATCCATCTCTGATAGAGAGTAGAGTTAACATAGGTGAAGTAAACAATATCTTATTTAGATATTGGAAAATTTCTTCCCACTCCTTTTTCTAGATGAAAATAGCCCATTTTAGAGTTAAATTGGTTAATGGATTATAAATTCATGAAAAGTTTCTAAAAAACCTCCTATAATTTCCTACTAAAACATGGAAACTACGAATCTCAGTTACTATTGTAGGATGATTCCACTCCTCCACAACCTTTATCTTAGTAGGGTCAACCAAAATTACTTCACTAGTTACAATGTGCCCCAAGAAAGAAACTTATTATAACCAAAATTCACATTTTATGAACTTTCCAAATAGCATCTCATTCCTCATAGTTTTCAATACAACCCTTAGATGATCCTCATTCTCCTCGTTTCTTTTGCATTATATCAAAATATCATCAATAAAAACTATTATAAAGTTTTCATGGTAGTACTTAAAGACTCTATCCACCAAATCCATAAATATAGTAGGAGCATTAGTCAAGATGAATGGCATATCAACAAAATCATAATTCCTATATCTTGATCGAAAGGTGGTATTTGGAATATATTCTTTCTTCACCCTCAATTAATGATAACCAAATTTAAGATAAATCTTAGAGAAGAATTGAGCTGCATGAAGATGGTCAAATAAATCATCAATTCTTGGGAGATGGTACTTATTATTCACTATGATACCATTAAGTTTTATATAATCAATTCATATCCTCATTGATCCATCCTTCTTCTTCAAAATGAGAATAGGTTCTCCCCAAGGAGACACACTTAGTCAGTTAAACCCCTTATCCAAACGATCTTGATGTTTTTTTTAATTCCTCCAACTCCATATTTTCCATTCTATATAGGGTATTTGATAACGGTTTGGATCTAGGTATGAGTTAAATGGATAGATATACCTCTCTTTATAGGGGAGGTATAGGCAACTCTTTAGTAAATATGATAGTGTATTCTTGAATAATGGGAAAATTTTCTATTCTTATACTTTCATTTCCTTCTTCCTCTTCACTAATCATCTCCAAAAAGAAGGTTATGGGTGGTTCTTCTAGACAAACTTAAGGTCAAGATATCTCTCCTTTGAAAATAAATTTAGGTTTTACATTCAAGACTACTAAGATTTCCTTACTTGTATAGTTGATCTTAGCATTATACTTTGAGATCTAGTCCATCCCTAGTATAATGTCAAATTCTACAATGGGAATGACTACTAGATTTGTGATGAGATTGTGCTCTAAAAAGTCAATACTAGAGTTTCTATACATCGTTTATGCTTGGATAATGCCTCCAAGTGTCTTTACTGATAACTTTAATTCAAGAAGTACATATATTGATTCTATATTCATTGAAAACTTGGAGGAAATAAAGGAATGAGTAGAACCAGAATCAAACAAAATACTTTATATCTTTGAGAGAAAAATGAGAGTACTTTACACCACATCATTTGGAGATTCTACTTCAGACATTATTATATAAAATATCTAAAATTTCTCCATTGGCCTATGATAAGGTTGGTGGTGATTCCCCTTTATTACCTTCTGATTTGAATAGTGATTGAAAAAGTTCTTAAGCCATCCAACTTGAAGCGTTGGACTTAAGGCTAGGCCTACACCATATTACCTTTATTTTTAGTGTTTAGAAGTTGAGGCTTCACCTCACTATGCTAGTTCCGAGCTATATAGACATCTCTTACACACTTGTAACATTTTTTTACTCCCGATCAAGTAGTTATCCAAATTCTTCCCACATTTATTTCATATAGGAAGTTTCATTTGATTTCATTCTATTTTGTAATAAAAGTTCCTCCATAAGTTTGTATCTATAGATCTATTCTTTTAATTCTATTTATGTGACCACTACATCACTTTGAACTCTAGTTTAACCTTCAGAGCACTCCACACTATCTCCTCATATCTTCCATAGTCTTTATTTTCTATATTCCTTCATATATGGGGTTTTATTCCACAAAAAAATCTACCAACCATTCCATTAAGACTTATAAAAAAGATAGATGTGTAATAAGAAAGTCTTGTAAAGTTCATCTCATAGCTTCCCACTGATTCATTTTCCTTCATCTTCAACTCTAGGAATTCCTTTTCTATTTTTATTTGCATCAAATAGGGGAAATATTTATTGAAAAAGGATCCCCTGAACTCTTCCCACTCCATAGAATCAATATCCCATTCATGGATTCATGTTTCTAATCAGTTTCCACCACTAATAATCTTTCCCCTATAAGTGGTACACAAATAGAGTGACTTTCTCTTATTATGAACAACGAAGTGCAAAAATGGTCTTTTATATAGATCTTATAAATTTGTTTGGTAATCAATGGGTTAGTAGATCTACTAAAATAAGGTGGTCGTTGGCTCATAAATGAATCAATGGAAAGTTGTTCCCTTCAAGGTGAATCCTATTTATCAGCTTGATTTCGGTTATTTTTCATAAATAATGTTAGTTGATTCATCATTCTCATGCAGTTTTTCATTTTGGATTCCATCAGAGGGTCACTAATGCATAATCTATTTTAGTTATCATTTATGCAGTTCATCCTATTTCCTGCCATTTTTTAAAATAATAAAACCTTAGTGAGAAAAGAATTTATTTTAATAATATTATAATTATAAAGGAATTTTATGTCATAAAATATTATGCTTAAATATTTTATTCTTAACAAAAAATACATTTTCTATAAATCCTTCATAATGGTTCATAAAAAGATAATGATTAACCAAACATATCCCCCAAAAGTGTCAAACTAGGAGTGAAGCAATGTCCATTTTTGTGCACCAGTTCCTATTCAAGTCTATATCAATGTGGAAATTTTGGGTGTTACACCTAGATACATCTCTGTTAGAGCCACATACACTTGTTTATATTCAGACAGGGATTTCATTGCTTAGAAACCACTTACTTAATATTTCACCAAAATACCAGGTTGTTTTCCTATATATAAAAAATTATATATAGTTCTTCCTAAAGTTTTCAAATACTAATTTCAACATATAACTAAACCATACTTTCATACCAACTATTAAATCTATCCTTTTTATTATATAAAATTTTCATTACATGGTAAAAAATAGAATATCTTTTAAAGTTTAGTTTCTTGGAAATCATGAAAATAATACATAAAAAATTAAAAAAATTATTATAATAAAATTGAAAATATTATTCATTGGTTAGTACTAAGTATATTTACTGCATCTCATAACTTGGGTACATACATCAAATGAAAGGGTGAGCATAGGGCCCATTAAGGGAAAGCAAGGGAAAAAATTTATATATGATCTTGAGGAATATCAATACGAGTATGAGGAATATCATTATGGAATGAAAAAGAAAACACAAGTCATATCATAAAAAATAACATGATTCATAACATAGATATGTGTCTAAAACATTTAAACGAGACATTCATAAGCATATCAGCAAGGTTTGTCACCGAGGTGTCATAAAAATTACCAAGGTTATTCACTAAGTTATCATAAAACATGTCATCTCTAGAGATTAAATACTTTACCCAATGCATTGGAGAAATATCATGGAGAACCATTCATATGTATTAATTAATGTATTACACATATATCATAGTTAAACATTTCATAAATAACCCATCGAGAATAAAAAAATGAGTTTTATATTAAAATCATGTCATTTCAAAAGAACTTAAAAACATGAATATTATGTCATTTCCAACCCATGGAAAAGGAATACAGGTTTCATGTATGTTAATACTAGAATAAAATAAATAATTTTTACATTTAGGTTAATAACCTTGTAAAATAAAGAGTCTTGGGTATTCACAAGAATAAAATGAAAGGAAATTTCTTAAGGAGAAGAGAGAAACTTTGAGAAGTAAATTCTGTAGAATAATGGGTATACAAAATGGTTTTAAAAAAGGGTAAAAAGAGAGGGGATAAAGGTATATCATTGAAAAAACATAATTTTTCAGTAAGGGTATTATATAAGGGGAAATATAAGAGATTAAACATAATATTAAGAATACATATATGAAAATAGGTTCTTGAATTAAAAAGAAAAGAAGGATAATTTCCTTACCTTGAAGAGTTACACCTGGTCTTGAGGAATGGAACCTTGGGGGATTGGGGAAACCTTGGGGGTAATCCTTGGGAGGTAAAAATACTATATATTTTTAGATGATGTATTTTTAGTGAAAATAAATGTATCAATGTATGGGTACTTTTAGAAAAATTAGAGGATTTGTTTAATAATTTCCAAATATAGGCCTTGGAAATATAGGTTGTGGAAAATGAAAAACCATGGGATTGACCATAGTTTATTCCCATATTTTTGGACATTGTTTCATATTTTATGTTATTTTTACCCAAAATAACCCGAAATTATATTATATTACTTCTTTGGGAAAGGAAAAGTAAAGTTTTCATAAAATAATATTTTTAAAGACAAAGCTTCCATTTTAGACTTTGGAAAGTAACTTATAGGTTTAGAAATAGATTAAAATATATTAAAATACTTTATATTATTAAAATAAAATATTTTGAGTCATGTATTTTGGTTAAATAATTATTACATCATTATGAATTCATTAAACATACCAAAAACTGAAAACTGTATATTTAATATTCATGAGAAAAAAATATATTATAAAATTCTCATAAATTCACCCTAACCTAAATTTGATGTTCTAATTTCAAAAATTATGTTTATTTTACCATAATAATTATCTAAATATGATAACCTTAACTTTTAACTACAAGAAAAATTATTTATTAAGAAAAATAGAGGGTTGAAAATGCATAGTAAAATTTTTGACACTTAATTTTTTTTAGGAGATAATAAAACTATTTTATAATTTATATTTAAATAAAAGTTTTTTATCATATTATTTAATTAAAATATGTATTATTAATAATATATTTTTTATTATAAAGATTTATATCTTTTAAAAAAAGTACAAATTGGATCTGAAAAGTAAATTTATCAAATTCCATCTCAATTAAACCTATTTTTATTAATAAAAACTATTATTAAAATAGAATTGATGGAATAACAATTTTATTTATACAAATTAATTACATACTAAGGTTGGGACACATAAACACTTATAAAACCCACATACTACCTAAGGGTAAGTTGTGTGATGATGATAGATTCATGGGGCATCTCGACTAACATCATCCAAGTGGTAATTTCTACTAACTTGAACTTTTCCCATAGGAAATTTTGTTCGTGCTTTACTTGTTGAAGCTCAGATTGGGATTTTTCAAGAGAGAACCATAGTGACGCTACCTCCCTACCAAGGTTTGACAAATAAGCTTCATTTTACAGAACTATACTGGTTAAGGCCATCACTTCTCCTTTCTATATTAATTATCCTTTTTCATTTATACTTATAAATACTAATTACAATGTTAAAATTATTACTAAGAGTATAGTTCCCAATGGTCATATTGACCAACATTCATAATTGACCAATGGTCATATAACATTCAAATCTATATGGTTACATTTCCCTTTATATTCACTTCATTATTAAAGATATATGGTTTTGTTTTATATAATATAATATAACACACATTTTCAAGAAGCAATTATCATTCAAAAAGTATGGGTCATTACAATGATTACTCTATTTTCTTCTATTTTGTAAAGATATTAATTGAGGTCAAAACTCCTTCTACTTCTTTCCAGACCCTCATCTAAAATCCTACTTCTTTAGGGAATCAGAGATACAATGTATGATATATCTTCCTATATTGTACAATAAGTTTTCATTATTTTATATTCCAGTAAAACTCCCACTATTTTGAGTTATAAGATTTGAATTTTGAATTCAAACTCAAACACAAAACTACCTTGAATTTCCACTAATTAAATATCCTCTCTCATATTTTCTTCATATTAATATTCATGATTGAAATAGATTTGTGTAGTTTAATCTAAATCCACAACTTTCTAATGACCATTGGAGTGTCAAATAAGGAAAATTGATCATAACTTATGGTTTTCAAAAAAAACCCTCCAAAATACCTTGGTCCTTAATACCATGACATGGTGTAGTGAATCTCTAGGAAAAAATCCTTTAAACACCCTCAACACCTTGGACTCTGGACATTTTGACTTCCAACTCAAAAACACATAAATCATCTTTGTACTCCATGATTTTGACCATTGTCACCTCTATTCCCTTGGTGGGCTTCCACATTTTCAAAGGTAAAATGTCAAGTCGAAACATTAATCTACAAACCATAGACTCCTTGTTCTCCCCATTTTTCTACCTTGACATGATCTAATACCTTCAAACATGTCACTAAATTTTTATCTACCCTTAATTAGAACCATATGAACCTTTATAAAACCTCACTTCAGCTCTAAAATTCCATTCTCTTTAGAATAATAAAAAACTAATGGTCGTTTTGGCTTTGTATGAACCATACACAGTATAACACCATACCTTTATATATGTTTATAAATTTTATATTTATCTTTACATTGGTAATATTCTAACTTTAAAACTCCATCTACTATGGTGTAGTGACAAACCACTGGCTATTTTGACTTCAAATGACCCTAACATAAGTTCTAAAATTCCTAAGTGACCTTTACTCAATAGTAGGATTACCTTTGCATAGTATGTTTAAATACAACATGACTAATTCTATAGAATTTCCCTATTTACCATTTTTCATTGGTGAATTTACAAATTAAAACACCAATGAAAACACCAACTACAACTTTATTCCATTCATTTAAAAATTTAAAATGGCTTGACTAGAATCACTATGATGTAGTATAAGCTATGAGGAAGGTTTCCTTCACTAACTTGAATTTATCCATTTATCTCCATATATTTCCTCCACAACTGATTTCATATGTATATCTTATTTAGAATACATCCATCCACATCATCACTCCTTTTTCAAAAAATTCAGCAATAAGAATAATAAATCTATATTTTTCAACGATCCTCCGAGAATCTTTACTTCTTATAATACATTTCCATATCTAAAACCTATTATTTCTTGAATGGTTCAAACAATATCATATATTCTCAAAAAATCTAAAACAAACCCTTAGAGGTTCCAATAATCTCCCCCTTTATATTTTTTTGGACAATATTATACACTCACTCCCCCTTTATTAATGAAACTCAAAGGGTGAAACCATATTCAAATTTTATTCCATTTAATGTTTGAGTTCCATGGGAAGAAACATCCATCTTAACTATGTGAAAACTTCCCATTTTTCTTTAAAATACAAGAGTATTTCTATATTAGCTTGGACTCCTTTGTAAATAATATCCTCATATGGGAATTTTCTATCCCCATTTGAAAATATAAGGGTATCCACTCCCTATTTGAGGGTGTCTTTTTTGACATCTTTACCTTTGTCAAAACCCTTTATCTTTTGGATTCAACCACTTATTGATAAACCAAATGACCTATTTACTAATTGATTCCAATTGATAAAAATATCTAGTTGGAATATCCAATTCTAGAATACTCCTCTAAACCTATCTCTATGATAGGTTCATAAACTCAAAGAAATATAGTGGGAAAATTTCCCAATCCTATGCATGTTATTGAAAATGAGGACATTGAGTTGGAACTAGATGTATCATTTGTGGAGTGACTAGTACAGATTGTAGACCTGATAAAGAAAGTGTTAAGGGGGAATAAAATACCACCTTTTGGAGTTCTGTGGAAGCATATAATAATCCAAGAAAATAATTTGGAGTGATATTCAAATTTCTATGCATAATGGCTCGTATTTTTCAAGAAAAACCACTAGATACACTTCTCAAGGATGAGAAGTCATTATAGGGGGAGATTTGTAACATCCCCAAAATTATAAGGTCTGTTAAGTTTAAGTTTGGAATATTTGGGTTATGTTTTTTTTATAATTTTGATGATTATTAGAGGCTTTTGGAACATAAAAATATAAATAGGAGTTGGGGGCACTAACCAACATCTTGGAGCTGTCAGTGGGCCACTAACTAGCCAATGGTTCCCATACGATTCACTCATTAAGGGTACTTTTGTAATATTGTTCTAACATGCCTATTTGATATCCCTGTCCCTTGGTTCGACCCTCATTCATAAATAATTTCCATATAAGATCTATTTTAATGGAAATGGTCCTATCATTCCATTATCTCTATCATTTTAAGCTTAGATCAATCTTATGGATCCTAAATGGTAAGTTTTACTTTTTTTATCCCAAATACTCTCCTTCTCTTGAGATGAATCATATATGGCTCGATCTATGGATTCCATCATGATATAATGGGGAATTATTATTTGATTTATGGATAGATGTAAAATCTAGATAATTTACACCCCTCTTTTAATGGATCTACATCTACCATTGGAAGAAAATATCATTGGGTAAGTTGATTTGCCTCAAGGCCCATGTTATATTATTTTTCTTAAATCTTGATTCCAGAATCCTAGCTGTGGTTAATTGGGATTGATTCTAGGAATAATTGGTGTGTAAACATAGTTCAGTGATGAATCTTTTCAATTGAAATCGATGCAACTGATATAGGAAGTACTTACCAAATTAGGAATTTGTATAAATCCAATTGACATGATTGACATGTGTCTGTATGCGTGTGTAGCTATGAGAAACTTTGTGTGATATGGTATTCTTGTGTTATGCATATGGTGTCCATATTTTTCCCATGATACTTATACATTGTGTGCTATGATTTCTACCTTTCATGTTATGCTCTATTGTGTGATAATACTTAGCCTATAGAGGTTTATACTTAGTACCAAGGTCACAGGTGGATTGTCGTGTCTTGGTTAGAACTTATAGGGGGAGAATGTATTGGTATGATGTGGTGTTGATGATGATTATGGGACCCGGAGATAGGTCAAGGGTATGAAAAATTTGTGGTTTAACTCGAGACGGTGGATGGGGTATGAAAACATTATGGCCTGACCCAAAAACAAACCAATAGGGTATGTAGACCTTATGGATTAACCCAGTAGAGGCAAGGGAAAGACAACCTTATGTATTAACCAGAGGCTAATCTAGGGGTGAAATAACCTTGTGACCTGACCCAAGGCTTTATTGGCTATTGGACTTTATTCGAGAAATGTGTTGTCCTTGTAGACTAATTTGATATGTGATATCATATATGAAATTCCTTCTAGTATGGATCTGAAGTAGGTACAACTAAGGTTCTTGGTATTATGGTTAGAATACAAGTTCCTGACTTATGATTGGTCACCTTTTTTTAATTTACATCCCATAATGACATACACATTTATATAAATGTGTAATTTATGTTAATGAAGCATTAATTGTGTCTTACTAGGTTTATACCCAAACCCTGCATGGGAATCTCGATGCGTGGGCAAATTTCATGACCAGAGATATAGCTAAGGGCAAGGGACCTGTGTTAGGGAGTTGAGTAGGTAGAAGACGATGCTAGGATGGACCCTGAACTATTTCTATAGTGTTTTAGTTTATTTTACTTGGTTATTATAAATTGGTTGAATTATCACATTGGAAGTATTTTGGTTTATATTTTTGACTTGGATGTCATTTATTATAGCATGATGATATTATTTTAGTTTTTTTGTGCTATTACAGGATGTTTACTTATAAATTATTGTGATTTTGGTGTATAGATATCATTATCGAGGGAATTTTCTCCACACAACATCATTCATTCCCTCACCTCTTCTCGATATAATCTTATGTACGGGGTGATGCACATGTGTTCATGTGACTTTTCATCTTAGATTGGGTGATATGGGTTAAGTCATTACAGTAAACGTTAAAAAGATGTAAAAGTGTTTGTGACTAAATCCTAAGATATTGAGAGGAGTTGATCCTATGATCTTAGAAGAATATCAATGGAAAATTATGAAACCGAGTTTTCAATAATATTGTAGATATAAATATGTACCATACTCTCATAAATAGAGATCAACCTATGTTATCTACTTTAGAAAGAGTAAAGGGAACCAACATAAATATTATATCCTACATTCCACTAATCAAAACATTGTATTTACATTTTAAACTTACCTAATAGTTATTTCACTTTTATGTGTAGATATGAAGGATAATACTTTATTCACTAAACAATATTGACATGTTTAACGTGATGTGTTCGGGGGCCATGAGGTTTGATGGGTCCGGGTGTGTAGGTCACACTATTATCATCACATTTTACCTCTAACTATTATTACACCATACCTACGACATGTTGGTTTTTATGGTGTCACTATATCATATTTTATATTTGTTGATCATTACTTCCTTATTTCCCTTACCAAGATATGGATACCTAAGACTCACATTTTACACTTTCATGAGGGAGATATGACCATCACCCTAGAGGATGTGATGGTTATTCTAGATCTTCCAATCTTGGGTGATGGAGTTATAGTACCCACCATTAGATATTTTTCCAAGCTTGTGAAATGATTTCTAGGACTAAAAATTATGATATATTATACTTATAATGATGGAATTTTCTCTATCTATGAGTTTTTTTGAAATGAACTTCACACATTTACTCATGGACGCTGATGAACAGACTATCATGTGTTATGCCCATGAATATATCTCAGGGATCATTATAGAGATATTGTGTGCTTATCACTCTATTATGCATATTTACATGATATATTTGGGGCTATTTGATGACTTTGATTAGGTTGAGATATATATTTGGGAATCTGTGTACTTAACATATTCATATAGAGTATTATTCACTGCATGTTGATTAGATTGTTATGATCTTGGTGGCTCTATCATCCTCATTAAAATTTGGGAATGGGAGAGTAAGTAATGGCCTTGAACTTTCTAGTCTATTAATTTTTGAGGTGTCCTAGGAGTTCAAGGTCGACCATTTTGACACTTTGAAAAAATTACAAGTTTCCCAAGTTTTCAAATAGTGTCTCATGCCAACGGTGTCTCGTGCTGGTGGTGTCTCATGTCAACGGTCTCAACCTGGTGGTAGCTCACCCTGGCAGTGTCTCACCCTAGCGGTGTCTCACCCTAGTGGTATCTCAGCCTAGTGGTGTCTCTACTAAGCGGTAGCTCACCCTAGTGGTGTCTCAACCTAGTGGTAGCTTACCCTGGCGGTGTCTTACCTTAGCTGTAGCTCACCCTGGAAGTGTCTCTTCCTAGCGGTAGCTCACCCCAGCGGTAGGTCACCCTGGAGGTAGGTCACCCTGGAAGTTCCTTGTCTGGAGGTGTCTTGTTTGGCGGTGCCTCATTTTGCAATATCTCACTGGTGGTGCCTCATCCAGTGGTGTCTCACTGATGGTACCTCATTTGATGGTGTCTCACTGGTAGTGCCTCATGCCTAGTGGTAGGTTACCCTGGTTGTGTCTCATCTGGAAGTGTCTCACCTGATAGTGCCTCACTGATGGTGGTTGGTGGTTCATCCTAATGGTGCCTCACTACCAACGGTGCCTCCTTTCCAGTAGTTTTTCATTTCTGCTTCTAGTGTTGGGGCTTCCCAATTTTACGACTTTTATGACCAAAATTGATCTTAATGACTAAATTGATGGTTTTTAGAGTCATTTAAAATTGCTTTAATTATATCCTTATTTTCCTAAGGGTCTATGGGATTTTAAATGGTCAAAATCATGTGGTCTTAGTCAGATACCCCTTTAATGGAAAATTAAAATGTATCTAATCCGTGTCTCAGATCAGATATTCCTAAAGACGAAATATTTCCCTTGTTCATTCCTTATTACTTTGTCTTTCTATAGGATTCCCAAAATCCCTCTTCCCATAGGAGTCATGTGTCCAAGCTATAGTAGCTGGTTTATGTTTCCCTGTAGAATTTCCTACTGTACGCGTACCCCCTGTTATTGGCTCACCCAGGAAGTGTCGATCATTCTTCTTCTAGGTAGGTTTTCTTTCTTATTTCTTAATTGTGCATCATGCAGGATGGGTATATAGATATTTATCCTTATGAAGATAATTTATTCTAGACTAATAAATATAATTGAATTGGTTTAAAAATCAATATACAAGGGGCTGGGAAAAGTGACGCATGATCTTACTTAGTTATTTTTATTGTTGATACTGTGATTTATATGGGATAACTACCCACTGAAAAATCATGGCCATTGGGGGTCCTTATTTTCACACTAAATGGTTTGTGGAATGCACGTTGTTTGATTTTTGTTGAACAATTGTATATAAAAATTTATTAACCACATATGTTTGGCTAATTAACGGATTCCCCAGGATCATACATTTTATGCGATAACCCCCAAATTAACAAGTGAAATTAAATAAGGTATTCATTATTAAATTTGAAAATTCATTTTTCCTTGGTACGAACGGTGATGTGATGTGTTGGATTGTTTTGGTTTCTGTATGTGGGGGAAGTGGATGACATGTGGTCGTACAATGGGGTTATGATGGGTGTGGTGTGATTATGTAGGAGGGATGTAAAACTGGTTCTGCTTTAATGTGTTGCTAGATGTGGTTGTGATTTGGGGGTTTAATTTGGTTGGTATAGTGGTTTTAGATAGATGAATTTGAAGAGGGGATATAATTATTGGGGTGGGTGTTTCTCCATTGATAACATGTAGAAAGCTTCACCTTGTATCTAGAGGTCATGGTATGATATGTCTTTAATGTGAAGTCACGTTCATTTATCAGGGATCCCCAAATTCTAAGACGACTATTTCTACTTGTTTGATATGTTCCATGCTTGATAGTTTCATGAGGAGTGATGGAATGAATAAATAAATATTTAATAAAGTTTGGAATGGCTTGGGTAAGTTTGGTTAATGGAATAGAAATGGTTAAATGAATTGGTTAGAAATGTGAAATGGGGTTTGTGGCTTGTTGTGTGGTGTTGTGCATTTATAATTGGTAGAAAAAGTGATGGTGTTGTTATCACAACCATGACTTATTTTGAAGTTATTTTTCATTTAATTTCTATTATTACTTTTTTTGGGGTTTCCCATAAATTTTTGTGGAAATGGTGGGTTTTCAAAATTTGGGCCAAACCGTTAGCCCATTTCCAGATTTAAAAATAAATTTTGTTTCTTTTATGAATCCTTCATTTTTCAACATTTTACACTCATTCAACTTCCCAATTGACATACCCTGGTATATTAAAACCACCATATCAATTTGGACCCCATAGTAATCCATAATAATGATGGGTTTTGGTTTTTTTATTAAGGTATTGGGTTAGCCCGTAAGCCCATTTCCTCCTTTAATTTTTTTTAATTTTTTAATATATCATTAATTTTTTACTATACTTCATTGATTATACCTCCCAATTAAATAAAAAAACCTAAGGATCACCCCCATTATCTAGTTTTTCTCTTTGGATCTCATCTCCCCCACGTGTTAGGGAAATATTTCTTAGTCTCTCAAATCGCCCAGATTTGAAGCGGTAAAATGTTTCTTTCATAACTCCTTCAATTTTCACTCTTTCCCCCCATTTCAGTCCTCACTTGACCTAATAAGACTTATTAGATCCTCCCTACCAGTTTGTTTTGCTTTAAGATTCAACAATTGGTGGATTTGGGCTGATTTATTCAAGATCCCTCAAGTAAGTGAGTTTCCTTCCTTCCTCCCCCACTTTACTTAGGGTTTCTTCCTTTTACTTTGGGTTTAATCCATGTTTTCTTGAAGTTACTAATTTACATCAGCTAGGGTTCTTACCTAGGGTTTAACCTTGTGTCATTTTGGTGAAATCTTGAGGACTATGTCTTGATTTCACTCCCTTGTGGTGTGACGATGGTGCTGTTGAAGTTTCTCACAACGTTTTGGGTTTTTTGGAACAAATGGTAGGTGATTACATGTGTAAGAATTATTGGATGAGTTAGTTTTGATTAATTTATATTTTTAGAATGATTCTATTCCATTGTGTTTGGTGAAAAAATTATATTTTCTATCATTTGTTAAGCGGTTGGTTTTTATGCGGTATTTTTGTGCAAAGATGAATATTTTTGGTGTGTATTTCATGTTGTGTTCATTGGGGTTATTTTATGATTCATGGAATAGTTTTATAAAATGATGTTATGGCTTCAAATTATGGTTTTATATGATATTGGTGTTATTTTGGTATTCAAATAGGGTTTTTATAAGGATTTTATGTGCAAAATATGGTTACACTCCTTGGAATTGTTTTGTGATGGTTTTAAATGGTTTCTTGATTTATGTAAGAGGTGAAACTATGTTGGCAAACAATTTTGGTAGGAGTGTAATTTTGAAATGGTCTATTTTAATGTGAAAGGGCTGTTATATGATGTGTACTATTTTGTAAAGGTTTTATAATTTTTTAAAGGATTTATTGAAGTGTGAAAGAGAGGTGAAATGTGTTGTGGGCTGTTTTGGTGTGAGTATCACTACTAAAAATATGGATTTTATCAGTACTAGAAAAGTGAATTAAAAGTGCTAAAAAAGAACTGTTAATCGAGGCGAAGATAGTGGGGGGGGGGGTCCCTTTTATCAGCGCTCAGAAAAGCGCTGATAAAGACCCCTTTTATTAGCGCTGAAAATGTACTGATAAAAGTAAAAAAAATAAAATAAATAAATAATAATTTATATTCATGGGGGAGATTTTAACAGCGCTTGACCCCCCTTATTAGTTCTAGGCATCCCCCCTCCCCACTCCCACACGCTGCCCTTGCCCATGCGTCCCACACATGCGCGCACACTTCCTTGCTTCCACCCGAACTCGAACCCGCGACATCCCCCTTGCTTGCCTGCACCTTTACCACTAATCCATTTCATTTTTTTCTATTTAATGATACATCTATTTATTTGTATATTAATATAGATTCATATTAATATAAATATATTTAGTTATATTAATAAAAATATGTTTATTCATATATTAGTATATATATATATATTCATTCGTATATTAATATATATTAATATCTATTTATATATATATTTGTAGTTACAATTTTTTATCCATATATTTATTTGTATATTAAAATATCTTTATAAGATTAGTTTTAAATAAATTTATAAAATATGTTTTTTATGTGTGTTTATAAATAAATAAATAAATAAATACATACATACATACATACAACACACACACAAAGACATACACACACACAAAAATATTTACGAATAAATAAACACACACACACACACACACACAGATATATATATATATATCTGTGTGTGTGTGTGTGTGTGTATTTGAAAAGCCATATAATGTAAAAATGACAATAACTTCTAATATAGAAGCCCGTTTCAACTCCACAACCAGTAAAGTCGAAGAAAATGAAACAATATTCAATATGATATGTGGTACAGGCCTAAAAGACATTCGGATCAGAATTTATACATGTTTGAATGTTAACAAATCGGGGTATCCAGACTAAAAACTCAGTTTTAGAGGCCTTCTAGGCCTTTTTTGGGGTTGAAAAATGTGACAGAAGCTTTTTTTGGGTCACAGGCGCATAGAGCTTGTCGCAGACTTCAATTTGATATGCTTTAGAGATCAAACGGACACCCAGATCAAAAGTTATGGCTGTTTGAAGATTGAGTTACATTTTAAACTTATTTTAGATATTTTATTAATTGTTTTGATTTTTTGGGTCTTCAAAATTATTATTAAATTATTTTTAATCAATAATAATTATAAAATTATTAATTAATAATTTTTTTATATATTTTAAAGCCATTTTTACTAAATTTCTTATATATTAAATTTAATAGTCTATTTATATGTATCTAAAACATATTTAAAAAATCTATATTATATTTATATCAATATAAATATACTTATATAACAATATATTATTCTTCATGAAAAATTATTTTTTTGAAACATAAAATTTATCAACGCTAGGAAAAAGCGCTGATAAAGCCCCCCTTTATTAGTGCTACTAAAAAAAGCGCTGATAAATGGTCACTTTTAACAGCGCTTTTTTTAGAATTGTTAAAGACCCCCCTTTATCAGCTCTTTTTTTAGTGCTGATAAAGGCCCCATTTATCAGTGCTTTTTTTAGCACTGATAAAAGGGTAGCACTTCCCTTGCCCGTTTTTGTAGTAGTGTATGTTTTCCAAAATGAATTTGAATGAAAAATGGGATCATGTGACAAGTGTGTGGGATGTTTGCTGTTTGTGACTTGGAAGTGGTATTTTCATGTTCAAATTGTATTTCATGGCTTGTGGAACTTGTTTGCGCACAATAAAGAACACTCAGGTATCTAGGTGGGTGGATGTGTACTAGTATGCTAGTGATCCCGTGGGGTTTGGCCCCTATTTCATATAGCAAGTTTGACGATGACAACACTAACTAAACTATTATAATGATGATAATGATGTTGGGGAACCACTAGGTTATGGGTATGATTCCCACTCGTGTATCATGTGCACGAGAACAAATATTTGTATGGTTACTTTCACCGAGTACGAGGTACTTGGGACCCACAACGAGCTAGTGCCTATGGTTGTTTCCTATTGCTAGTGCTCATTAGATATTTTAGGATTACCATTGGAATATGTTATGTTTGGATAGATAAATTAAGTAGCTTTATCATTCTATTTAAAAGTGTTGATTTATTTTAAAGTAGCCCACTTGAAAGTTGTTTTTATTTAAAGTTTCATCTTTTAGAATTTGTTACTAGCATTTCTTGTTTATGAAACTTGAAAGATTTTTGTCTTATAATGATTATCACTTGGAATATTTTATGGTATAATCCTAATGTGATTTGGATCACACCCTACTTACACCTTGGGTGTAAGTAGAATTTGTTATTTTGCCGTAGGTTTGGGTAAATATTTTAGTGCCAATGGTACGAGTTTCTAGTGGTCCTTCTTGGTGCGATGTCGTGGAGATGGCTTGAGGGAAGTGCCTCTTGCCATGAAGAGGTTACTGGGATGTCCTTTTGGTTTTTTTCCTTTTTTATAGTCTTTGAGTATTATTTTAAATTATGTAACTCAATTCTGAAATTTTGTAAAAGATAATTTGGTTTGAAAAATCCAGATTTGTTTATTAGATTCTTTTGTTGTTTTATGGTTATAAACTCGGGTAAATAATTCACAAATTTTATTTTATGATAATTGGGAACTTGTGATATCCCATGGGGATTGGGAATTCCCTTCATACGTTGACATGGGTTGGGTCGGGTGCTGATCTTGATGGAAAATAGATTCAGTTCGTGACAAAATGGAATCAAAAGAGGTTTGGGTTAACTCTTTGGGTCATGTTATTTGTGGAAGAGGCGGGATAGTCCAGAGTTAGGATTTTTGGGGCTTTAAATTATGATTATGAGTGGGGTACTTGGCCATCACACCTTATGACATGATTCAAGTCACAAGGGGAAGTCAGGTTTTATCCGAGTCCTTTGATTTTCTTGGTTTGATGATGATTAGGAGAAATGAAAAGAGAGTTGGGTTAATGGTCTTAGTGAGCTCGTAGGGCCTGAAAAGCCATATGGAGCTGGGGATATGTCCCTAGAACACTTTCCATTATGGTGAAGTGATTAGAATATGTCCACCAATCATATGTCCATGTCACCCACTGAAACTAGTTTCCTCTTGCATTGTCTTGTGTCCTTTAGTTTTGGAATCTTGGAAGTTTGGTTTTAAAGAAAAACGACATGGTTTTAAGAAGCATAAAGTTTTTTGAAATAATTTTCTTATAAATAGGGAATGGTTTTATTTTTTAAATGGTGGAACTGAATTTTTAGAATTATTTTGAAATGGTAAATGGTGTGTTTAAACTCTTTTGAAAGTATAAATTATGTCAAAGTGGATTTTGAAAATCTATTTCAAGTGGAATTTTTTAAACTATTGAAAATTGTTTCAAATGGAATAAAGTGTTTTAGAATTTATGTGTAGGGGTTGAATATGGATTTTGATTTGGTAACTACTGAGCATTTGAAAAGTTTTATGAAATTTTATAACCATGTTTGGAAATGAGAGGATTTGAGTTCTTAATTAAATGGCGATTTATGAAACAATGTTTTTCATGAAATTAGAAGTGTTTTGAAATGGGTTGAAATGTTTTGAAACTATTGTGAAAGGAATGAAAGTGAGTTTTTATTGAATTATGGGTTCTTTTATAAATTGGTTTTTAAGATGTAAATTGGGTTTTGATTTTATGGTTAGCGGTTTTGAGAAAGGGAAAGTGTGGTTAAAATGTTTTGATTTTGAAAAGAGGAAAGGTTTGGTTTTGGTCTTTGTCATTCTCAAGGGTGAACACATGCATGGGTTTATATAGGAATATGGATGGTTAATGGCATTAATGGATGGGTGTCAGGATGGATATGAGGTGAGTGCCCAGTGTGGCATGTAAACATGCATGTGTGAGGCTTATGAGATACCATTGGTAAATGTGCAACCCACCAACACTATTTTTTAAGAATGATTTTGAAGGAAAGTGTTGTGTTTTGATAATGTGTGGTTGGGAGGTGTGGAATATGTGTTTTTGAGATTTTTATTGTGGTATGTTTCGAGTTCAAGAACCCCTATGGTTTAAATGATGTTTTGGGTTAGTGTTTTGTTGATAAGTTTTAATGAAGCATTGGTCAGTGTTCTCTTTTGAAAAAAAGTTTGGGAGGCCAATGTGGTGGATACCCTCATGTGTTTGGTTCTGGTTTGTGGTATTTTGTGACCAAATGACCATCTAGGTTGGGTCCTTGGGTTTTCTTATTGTTTAGGTTACTCCCCCATAAAGAGTTAATTCATGAATGATGTGTGTCTCATGGTGATTCACCATTTTATGATCCTACAGTTGATCAACATATGGAATTTATTCTTGAGATTTAGAGATTGATTTTACCCCTCTTCTTTTTCAGTTATGTGGATCCCCTTGTAGAGGGAGAGTGGCTGTGAGAGTTTGAAATAGACCTTAGTTTCTTTAGTTTCCTGAGTCGTCGAAGGTGAATGCAGTTCATGGTTGTCAGTGTAGAATGATGTATTAAAGTGACTTTGGGTCTTTCGTCAGTCTCATAAAAGAAAGAGTTCATGTTAGGCCACCAGTATGGAAAATCTGGCCAAGAGTGGTTGTTATGGCCACTTGATAGAGTCATGTGCTGTTTGGGACTCTGCATAAGGTTCCTCTCCTTGTGTTTTTTATTAGCTGCAATGGTCATGTTTAGTGACGCCTTATGATGTCATGTGTTCGTTTGACTATAAGGGTGAAGGTTGTGAAATCTTATGAGAGTCTCTGTTTTGTCGGATGTGTGTCTCCCTTCAAGGAATTCCAAAATCCTATGTTCTAGAAGAAGGTGTTTCTATGTGTCCTTTAATTCTATTATTTCCCATCCTAACAAACAAGGGGTGACATGTGTGCATCCTCTAAGCCCTTATTTTGGTAAAATTATGGGTTAGGGTAAAGTGATTTTGAAGTGTGTCACGTATCATCAATCCCATATGAGATCACAATGTAATTGTTTGTGGCACTAGAAGAAGAAGTTCTGTTCAGGGGTTTATAAAACCTAACTATGAGGAAAGAGATGCTTCAATCATCTAAAATCTAGCCATAGGTCCCAGAGTGAAGCTGGTATATAGTCAGGGGAAATCCTAGGGCCATTAAAACCTTTGGTCGAAGTCCTATCCTCAGTATAAAATATGGTAATAGTTTAAACCTCTGCTGTCATAATCTTGTTCTAGTTGTTCCCGTTTGGTGGTAGAGGTGGGAGGACCTAGTTTCCTTGTTATATCCTGATTTAATGTTATTCCCTTGGGTTTACTTTTAATTTTTAGTGCAAAGGATTACATTTGGGCTAGGTATATTGAAGATCACGGTTTGCGCACGGTTAATAGTAATCGTACGCCAACCTAGGAAACCATGTGATAAGAGACAATAGCTACTGCATGGTCTCCACATGACTCTGCACCTTGGCCCATGTAACTATGAAAATCTTCCCCTTTGGACAGAATACTCCGTACTGTTAGTGCATGTTTTCCCAAACCGTGTGAACTAACCATACGGTCGTTCCAACTCTTTAAATTTTGGGGTCTTTTCATGTGGTCCTATGCTGGTTGGTTAAGATGGTTGGTTATTATGGCGAGGAGACCCACTATGAGTCTCATGTAAGTTCTTTTGAAAAATTATATTGAAAGTATACCCCTTATAATGGGAGTTTGTTTAGGCCTCCCCCTATTAGTGTCCTGATTCTATCATGAAAAAAATTGAGTTTCCCCTTATGGTGAGGAGTCTATTTGTGTCTCCCTATATCAGTAACTTGGCTTTATCCCTAGTTTTGGTCTAGAAATAGGTAGTCTTGTTCAGAGTTATTTAATTTCCAACTTCCTCCTTGAGTAATTGTTGGGATTGGAGTGCACCCAATGGTTTTGTTGAAGTAAGGCTGCAGTGACCTCGTTCATTTTTTTGTTCATTCCAGGTAAGTTTCTTGAGTCTTTTTCTGATAGTGTTTGAGGTGTTTTGTTTTGGGATATAGTTTGAATATGCTTTATCATTTCAGGAAGTGGTTTATTTTTTGGTTGTTGAGAGTATTACTTCCTTTCTTGATCAATTAGAGGTGGTTTGTCCTTTTTGGGGTAGGAAAAACTTGTCAAAGGAGTCTATTTTGGCCTTTCGGTCGGGTTTGATTTTTTCTCTTGGCCTTACTGTGGATTTCCGAGGGCAGAAAGTTTTATGGTGGGAAGAATTGTCACATACATGAATTATTTTAAAGGTATTTTTCATTTAATTTCCATTCTTTCTTTGTTTTGGGGGTTTCCCATTAATTTTGGTGGAAATGGTGGGTTTTCAAAATTTGGGCCAAACTGTGAGCTCATTTCCAGATTTAAAAATAAATTTTGTTTAATTTATAACTTCTTCATTTTTCAACATTTTACACCCATTACACTTTCTAATTGGAATCCACTAGTATATTAAAACCACCATATCAATTTGGACCCCATAGTAATCCATAATAATGACAGGTTTGAGTTTTTTATTAAGGTATTGGGCCAGCCCATAAGCCCATTTCCTACTTTAAATTATTATTTTTTAATTTTTTAATATCTCACTCATTTTTTACATTTTTTAGTGATTCAACCTCCCACTCGAATAAAAAATATTAATACTCACCCCATTATCTAGTTTTTATATTTGGATCTCATTGCCCCCATGGATTATAGAAATCTTTCTTAGTCTTTCTCAAATCACCCAGATTTGAATAGGTAACATGTTTATTTCATAACTCCTTAAATTTTTACTCTTTTTTCCCATTTTAGTCCCCACTTTACCTACTAACACTTATTAGAGCCTCACTACCAGTTTTGGATACTAAAATATTCAACTATTGGTGGATTTTGACTGATTTCTTCAAGATCCCTCAAGTAAGTGGGTTTCCTTCCTTCTTACTCCCATTTGCTTATGGTTTCTTCCTTTTTCTTAGGGTTTCATCCATGTTTTTTGAAGTTCCCAATTTAAAGTAGCTAGGGTTTGTACCTAGGGTATAACCTTGTGTCTTTTTGGTGAAATTTTGTAGATTAGGGCTTGATTTCACTCCCTTGTGGTGCGACAATGGTACGGTTGAAGTTTCACACAATGGTTTGGGGTTTTTGGCACAGATAGTAGGTGATTCCATGAATAAGCATTATTGGATGAGTTAGTTTTTATTGATTTATATTTTTATCATGATTATATTCCGTTGTGTTTGGTGTGAAAATTATATTTGGTATCATTTTTTAAGCAGTTGGTTTTTATGTGGCATTTTTGTGCAGAAATGAATATTTTTGGTGTGTATTCTATGTTGTGTTCATTGGGGCTGTTTTATGTTTCATGGAATAGTTTTATTAAATGAGGTTATGGATTCCAATTATGGTTTTATGTGATATTGGTATGATTTTAGTCTTCAAATAGGGTTTTTAGAATGATTTTATGTACAAAACATGGTTACACTCCTTGTAATTGTTTTGTGAAGGTTTTAAATGGTTTCTCGATTTATGTAAGAGGTGAAAATATGTTTCCAAACTATTTTGGTAGGAGTGTACTTTTGAAATGGTCTATTTTAATGTAAAAGGTCTTTTATGTGATGTGTACTATCTTGGAAAGGTTTTATAAAATCATTTAAAGGATTTTTTGAATTGTGAAAGAGAGGTGAAATGTGTTGTGGGATATTTTGGTGTGAGTATGTTTTCCAAAATGAATTTGAATGAAAAAGGGGATCATGTGACATGTGTGTGGGATGTTTGGTGTGTGTGACTTGGAAGTGGTATTTTCATGTGAAAATTGTATTCCATGGCTTGTGGAACTTGTTTGAGGACAAGAGGGAACACCCTGGTATCTAGGTGGGTGGATGTGTACTAGTATGCTAGTGATCCTATGGTGTTTTGACCCTATTTCACGTAGGAAGTTTGATGATGAAAAAACTAACTAAACTATGATAATGATTATGATGATGTTGGGGAACCACTAGGTTATGGGTATGATCCCTACTAGTGGCTCATGTGCATGAGAACATATATTTGTATGGTTACTTTCACCGAGTACGAGGTACATGGGACCCATAGTAAGCTAGTTCCTATGGTTGTTTCCCATAACTAGTGCTCATTAGATATTTTATGCTTACCGTCAGCATATGGTATGTTTGGATAGAGAAATTCAGTATCTTTTTCATTCTATTTAAAAGTGTTTATTTTTATTAAAGTAGCCCACTTTAAATCTATTTTTATTTAAAGTTGCATCTTTTATAAATTGTTACTAGCATTTCTTATTTACAAAAATTCCAAGATTTTTATCTTATAATGATCATCACATGGAATATTTTGTGGTATAATCCTACTGTGATTTTTCTCACACCCTAATTACACCTTGGGTGTAAGTAGAATTAGTTATTTTGTTAGAGGTTTGGGTAAAGCTATTAGTGCCAATGGTACATGTTTCTAGTGGTCCTTCTTGGTGCGGTGTAGTGGAGATGGCTTGAGGGTGGTGCCTCTTGCTATGAGGAGGATCTTGGGATATCCTTTTCGTTTTTTCCCTTTTGATAGTCTTTGAGTATTATTTTAAATTGTGTAACTCAATTCTGAAATTTTGTAAAAGATAATTTGGTTTGAAAAATCCAGATTTGTTTTATTGGATCTGTTTGTTGTTTTATGGTTATAAACTCGGGTAAATCATTCCCAAATTTTATTTTATGATACCTAGGAACTTGTGCCAGCCCATGGGGATTGGGAACTCCCTTCGGGACTTGTCACGAGCCGGGTCGGGTTCCAGTTTTGATGGCGACCAGATTCGGTTCGTGACAGTTGTGAGTTAGCTAGTTTGTTTGTAAACCCATAGTTTTGGATTGAGTGTTTGGTATTATTTATATATATACTTTTATTTTCATTGCAATTTCTATTTTCACCCATCCTTAGTTTAACACTATGTTCTGAACACCCTCATTGTCATGGGGGAGGGTGTCTTTCCCAATATCCCAGTGGGAGGATGGATGGATGGCCACCTGCTCTTCCCTACTCCCTATTTTAGGTGATGAAAACCCAAGTTTTTTCGAGAAAGATGTGATGAGATGTGGTATCCTAGGTGTCTTTGGGATAAGTTGTGACATGGTTTCCTAGGTGTATTTGGGATGTGTTCTGACATGGTGTCCTAGGTTCCTTTGGGATGAGTTGTGATATGCTTTCACAGGTGTATTTGGGATGATATGGGATGTGTTGTGAGGCCCAGGTGTGTGTAGGCATGATATGTTGTGAGGCCCATGTGTGTATGAGTGGGATGTATTGTGAGGCCCAGGTGCGTGTGGGCAAGATGTGTTGTAAGGACCAGGTGTGTGTGGGTGGTATGTGTTGTGAGGCCCATGTGTGTGTGGGTGGGATGTGATGTGGTATATTTGGAAGAGGTGGGAGAACTAGGACATTTTCCATTGGAGTGTGAGAGTAGCTAATCAATGGGAAAGTGGTGTGGGGTACCCTATCATCGATGTGATTTATATTATTTTATATTACTTTACTTTCATTACTTGGTGATCATGACTTAGTGAGGCTGGGTTTAGTTAGTATACCTCTATAGGTGACTATTTGGTTCTGCTGTTTTCTCAAAGAAGAATTAGTATTCTTCTTTCACATGTGCATGAGAGACTTTGGGTTTCCTATTGAGTGTAACTATATTCACACCCTACACATATAAAACTATTTTCAGGTTTCTAGGAGTATTCCATGGACTGTTTTGGGATTTACTAGCTCGGATCCTTGAAAGTTCTTGTGTTACTGCCTAGCTTTACTTTTGGTATTTACTTTGGAGAATTTTTTATCAGTTCTATTTTATACATGCATGTGGGATGGTTTTGAATTTATTTTGTATATGTGATAGATTTGTTGTGTATGGTCCATCTTATCTCTCGATCTTGTTTCTTAAAAAGGGTAATGCCTCCCATATTGTGAGATTTTTACACCCTTGGTGCTAGTCACCAACCCAGGGCCTAATAGTGGTGGGAATTGGGGGTCATTATCTCCCTTTATTCATTTCCATCCTAGGAGGGGTATCTTTGGAGGAAGGGGGTTGTGATAGAGTGGTCTTTGAGGATGATAATTGAGAGATAGGATGAAGTTTAGAGTTAGGAACAGTGAGGATTTCATGGGGTGGTATGAAAGTAGTTCTAGTTGACCTCGGTGTGTGACATAGGCTAGGGAGACTGGCTATGACATGGTATTTTAGGGCCCCCTATGATCCAGTGCACGAGCTCTGAGCTTATTGAATGGCCAAGTGAGGTTGACCTGATTGTAGGGTAGAGACCTAGGAAAGGTACATGTATCATAATTAATTGTGTTCTTGTTTGAATTGGGTTGTTTTGGGAAGGTTAAATTGGGTAAAATAAATAAAATAAGTTAAAATAAATCATAGTGAAGATTCCATACTTCTCAGGCTTAGGAAATAATTGTTTACCTTTCAGATGTGGCTCCTAGTCATCGTTTGAATGTGGATCATGCAACGGAGGTTTAGTAGGATGATCTGGTTGATTGTTGTAGGGTTGATCTAGTTGAGGAGGAGGATCATTGATAGATGAAATTTCATGATTTTTAGTGGCAGGCTTTGGGGAAGAACAAGGGCAGTGTTTCAAATGTGGAGATAAAAGGTTAGCTAAAGGAGCTGAAAATTACCTTCAGTTTGATTTGGGTCCTAATGGGGTATTGGATACCTTTATAAATCAGTTATATGTGGGGTGTTATGTGTCATTGGTGGACATTGTATCTTGGAGAGCAGAAGGACATAAACGTTCTGTGGGTTAACTTACAAAAGGAGTTTCAGGCAGAGTTCCTTTCATCAATCATGAAGACGGAGAAGAGGCAGGAGATACTGTCCCTTAAGTAGGGGAGTATGTTATTACGGGTGTTGGGAATCAGGTTAAAATACCTTCTATGTTTTCCCCAGATAGTTTTCCATATGAGGAGTTTTATGCGAAACATCTTGAGGAGGCACTCCATCCTTCTATCTAGTATACTGTTACTCCTTTTACATTGCCAAATTATTTGGAGGTTTAGAAAAAGGTGGAGGTGGTTGAGTGAATGAACTCATGAGGAGGTTTACTGTGAGAGAGGAGTTAAAATAGTTATTTTAGAGGCAAAGTTGTCAGTGGAAGGTCTCAGGCACTAGGACCTTTGAGGTTTTGACCAGCAGGAAGTCAACCTCAAAAGCTTCCCCTTTGACCTTCTGGTCTCTGTGCCTTT
Organism: Viscum album; assembly: GCA_963277665.1. Classification (NCBI taxonomy): domain Eukaryota; kingdom Viridiplantae; phylum Streptophyta; class Magnoliopsida; order Santalales; family Viscaceae; genus Viscum; species Viscum album. The sequence continues at coordinate 1,143,085,339 of OY728139.1, read as the reverse complement.
CCTGTGGTCTTTGGGAATTTTTTTTTCTTCTGTGGGGTTCACAAACATCTTCAAAACTAGTACCCAGTGTTTTCTCGAGCTCAGTTTGGTGGGGGTGGGTAGGTTCAGTAACATCCTCAACAACAGTTTCTGGTGAGACTATTTAGTAGCAGGGGAAGCGGGATTTTTCTCCATCGAGGGGAGATGGAGTAGGTAGAGGCCATCCTCAGGATACTTCCCATGTCTAGGTACTGCAACCTAAGAATGTCGATAGAGGTGGTCATTAGTAGAGAGTTAGAGGATTTGGGTATGGTCAGTTGCATGCAGTGGGGGTAGAAATTCCAGCGGTTCCAAAGATCATCAGAGGTATGATTAGTTTATAAAGTACCCTTGTTTTCTCCTTTTTTTATTCAAGATATTCACACTCCTTTGTTACACCCATTATATCCCATTCTCTAGAAATAGAATTAGAGAGGCTTACCATGAACCTGGTGTTGAGTACGCCAGTCAGAAGCCAGATTATCTTGTTTGATGTGTGCCGGGGGTGTAGACTAATGATGGGTCTGCATTAGTCCCGTGGGGATCTCTTCTTTCTACAGATGTAGACATACAATGTCATTATTGACATCAAATAGTTTTATTCCATGCATGTTGTTATTAACTGCTTTCAAAGGAGAGTCAGGTTTTTTGATGTGGACGGTCAACCTGTGGTTTTCGTTAGAGAATGGAGTTTCTAGGTGGGAAATTGGCATGTGGATCCACGTTTTTCTTTTTTGGATGAGTTGTTAGTAAAATAAATGGATGCTGAAATGGTAGTGGTTTCCAATGTCATTGGGGATTTCCTATATGTTTTCCTTGATGAGGTTGTGACACTACCACCTCAACGTGATGTTGAGTTCAGGATAGACTTGTATCCTGGTGCTTCTTCGATTTTTATGGATCCTTATCAGATGACACCTTCTGAATCGTGGGAGTTGAGGATTCAGATAGATGATCTGATGTGTAAGGGTTTTATCTGGACCATTGTGTCACCATTGGGTGATCAAGTTTTGTTTGCAAAGAAGGAAGATGGTGTTCTAAGGTTGTACATAGAATACTAGAGGTTGAATTAGGTGAGGGTCAAGAATTGTTACCCTCTTACCAGGATAGACGATCTTTTAGACCATTTTATAGGGTAAAGTTGGTTTTCTAAGATTGGTCTTTGGTTTGGTTATCACCAGTTGAGGCTGAAGGAGGACGATATCCTGAAGACTGTATTCAGATGCAGGTATGGGCACTTCAAGTTTGTAGTCATGCCAATTGGTGTTATGAACACACTAACCATGTTCATAGGGATTATGAAATCTATATTCCATGATTTCCTGGATTAGTTAATCATCTTATTCATCGATGATATCTTAATCTACTCAGATTCAGAGGAGGAGCACACTGAGCATCTCAGAACTATATTTCAGGTTCTTCAACACCATTAGATCTATGGAAAGTTGTCAAATTTAAGTTATGGACACAAGATGTGAATTTCCTTAGGCATGTGGTGTCTCAGAAGGGTGTAGAGATAGATCCATTGAAGGCCAAAGTAGTTTTTTCTCGGGATTCACTCAAGAACATGGCATAATTTCATAGTTTCCTTGGTTTCATAAGATATTATCAGAGGTTTGTACCTGATTTCTCCCAATTTGTAGCCCTATTGACAAATTTGACTAGGAATGAACATGATTTTGTGTAGAGTGATCAATGTTCAGAAGCATTCAGTTACCTAAAGGGGAGGTTGGTTAGTTCTCTAGTGCTCCAGTTTCCCAAGGAAGGGGTTATGTTTGAGGTGTTCTATGACACTTCTCGTCTATGTTTGGGATGCGTGCTGATTTAGTAGTGAGTAGTGATCTCTTATGGGTCTATTCAATTACGTCCTCACAAGTGTAACTACACCACCCATGATTTGGAGTTAGGATCAGTTTTGTTTTCATTGAAGTTGTGGTGGCATTACCTTAATGGGGAGTGCTTTGTGGTCTTCCCAGATCATAAGAGTTTGAGGTATATCTTTTCCCAAAGTGACCTAAATTTGTGACAGTGGAGGTGGAGGAGTCTTAGTGGGGGGACTCAGAGGTTGAGGTGATGTGCAATCAGGTTGGCCATGGTGATGTTCTAGAGGATTGTCATAACCAGAGGATTTTTCATGGAAGTTTTTTTGTTCCAGTGAAGATGCACAAGGTATTCCTTTGTGAGTTTCATAGCTCACCATTCGCAGTACACCTAAAAGTTTCCAAGATGTACCATGGCTTGAGGATGTAGTTTTGGTGGCCCGGGATGAAATAGGTAGTGGTAGAGTTTGTGGAGAAGTTCTTGGTTTCCAATAGGTAAAATCTAAGTATCATGTTCCTAGTGGTTTTTTTCATCCTTTGGATGTTATCAAGTGGAAATGGTATGATATCTCAATGGATCTCATTACAGGGTTTCTCAGAACTCAGGGAGGTTGTGATACTATCTGGGTGATAGTGGATCAATTGATGAAATTGGCCCACTTCTTAGTGATAAAGGAGTCGGGCGTAGTGGATTCTTTATCGAAGAAGTATGTGGATTAAGTGGTGCGGTTTCAAGGAGTTCAAAGGTACATTGTCTTATATTGGGATGTGTTGTTTACCTCATGAGTCTAGAGGGGATTTCATCATACTTTTGGCACTCAGTTACACCTCAACAATGCCTTCCACCCTTAGACAAATGGGAATATAGAATAAACTATCTAGACATTGGAGGATATGCTGCGAGTGTGCATATTAGAATTTGGTGGATCTTGGGTATGACACTTTCCTTTGGTATAGTTTTCTTATAATAACATCTATCACTCTTTTATTGACATTAATCCATTTGAGGCCTTGTACGGAAGACCATTTTGTTCTCCGTTGTGATGGAAATAGGTTGTGGAGACAAATGTTCTTAGTCCCAATGTGGTGTAGAGAATGAAAGAGAATGTTTATCTTGTTCATGAGAGGATGAAAGAAGTGTAGGACTGATAGAAGTCATATTCAGATCGTATGAGAATTCTTTTGTAATTTGAGGTTGGGAACCATGTGTTCTTAAAGTTCTCCCCTCGATGCGGGCAGTAGAGGTTTAGTAGAGGGAGTAAGATTTCTCATAGGTTTGTTGGACCCTTTGAGGTGCTGGGACAAGTTGGAAAGGTGGCGTATCAGTTGGAGTTTCCACTGTAGTTGGAGAGGATCCATGATGTCTTCCATGTCTCTTAGCTTCATCGATTTCTTTGCGATGAATCCCATGTCATTGACTTGGGAGAGTTAGATATCAAAGGATGATGTGGTGTTTGTGGATCAAATAATAGAGGTCCAAGATCATTGAGAGAAGGTACTACATAGATGAAATATTTATTTGGTTCATGTTTTGTGGAGGCATGGTGTCCAAGAGGAGAGTAATTGGGAGAGAGAAATGGAAATACGTTCCCAATACCTAGAATTGTTTTGAAATTTTCCTTGTTCTATTATTCTTCCTAATGTGATGTTTGAAAGCTATTTTGTGAGATGAGCTATTTTCCCTTTGTTTGTGATGTGTGTGGTGTGATGTGTGTGGTGTGATGTGTGATAAATTCTCGATGTATGAAAAGGGGAGGACCTGATTCCTATTCAAGACACATTAACTGTGATGTGATTAATCCCGTGCAGGCGATTCAGTTCTACCCAGATCGGATAATATCTTGACATAGAGGATGGAATTCTTTGATTCTTGTGTTTAGGATGGTGTAGTTTATTGTGGTTTTACAATGTGTTTTGTGGTCGTTTGGGTTGATTTGTCAACATCTATGATGATAAATCCTAGTTAGCAGATGTCAGAGGAGGTATTCTTGGGTGTAAAGGTTTCCAATCCATATTTTGAACAACACAAGGTGGTTTATCATTGAACTTTGACGTGTTTGGTTGATGGAAGTGTTCTAAGTGTGATAAGATCTATGAGAGGTATCTCAAGGGATGGTTGTTCAGACCATTCCTCTTTTCCCCTTTGGGTTGGTTTTTAATTCTTGAGGGTGAAAATAGTTTGATAGGTATCTAATGTAATGGCCCGAACCTTTCTAGTCCATTACTTTGTGGGAAATATGGTGTTTGTGGTGTCCTGGTAGGTCAAGGTGGATCATTTTGGAACTTTTCCAAAATTAAAAATTTCCTAAGTTTTCCAATGATGTATCATTCCAACAATGTATCACGCTGGTGGAGTCTCGCGCCAATGGTCTCACCCTAGTGGTAGCTCACCTCAGTGGTGTCTCACCCTGCCGGTAGCTCAACTTGGTGGTGTCTCACCCTAGCGGTAGCTCACCATAGAAGTGTCTCACCTTGATGGTAGTTTACCCTAGAAGTATATCACCCTGGAAGTGGCTCACTGGTGGTACCTCATATAGTAGTGTCTCGTTTGTAAGTGCCTTATTCGATAGTGTCTCACTAGTGGTGCCTTGTCCGATGGTGTCTCACTATTATTTCCTTGTTCGACGATGTCTTGCTGGCAATGCATCATGCCTAACGATAGGTCTCCATAGAAATGTCTTGTCTGGTGGTGTCTCACATGATGGTGTCTCACTAATGGTGGTAGGCGGTTCATCCTGACAGAGCCTTACTACCAACAGTGCCTTCTTTCTAGTAGTTTGTCATTTTTTTCTACCAGTGTTGAGTTTTCCCAGTTTTATGACTTTTATGATATAAATTGGTATTAATGACTAAATTGATGGACTTTAGAGTCGTTTAAATTTCTTTTAATCATATCCTTATTTTCCTAAGTGTCCAGAAGATTTGAAATGGTCAAAACCACGTGGTCTTGGTCAGATCCACCTTTAATAAAAAATTAAAACTACATCTAATCCATTTTTCAAATCAGATATTCCTAAAGCTAAAATATCTTTTTTACCTTGGTCATTTCTTCTTTCTTTCTCTTGGTACAGGATTCTTAGAATCCCTATTCCCATAGGATTCATGTGGAAAGGATGTAGAAGTAGGTTTGTGTTTCCCGAGATAATTTCCTTCGATACTCGCGCCCTTGTTTTTTTCACACCCAAGAAGTGTCGATCATTCTTCTTACAAGTAGGTTTTCCTTCATCTTTCTTAATTTTTCATCATGTTGGATGGGTATATAGATGTTTCCCCTTATGAAGATAGTTTATTCTAGATTAATAAATATAATAAAATTGGTTTTAAAAATCAATATATAGGGGGTTGGGAAAAGTGACACATGATCTTACTTTGTTATTGTTATTGTTAATACAGTGATTTGTATGGGATAAATACCCACTGAAAATTGTGGCTATTAGGGGTCCTTGTTTGTGCATTGTATGGTTTGTGGAATGCATTTTTTGTTGTTGAATTATTATATATAAAAATTAATTAACCATGTATATCTAGCTAATGAATGGATTCCCTAGGATAGTACAGTTTCTATGATAACCCACAAATTAACAAGTATAATTAAATAAGGGATGCCTTTTTAAATCTGAAAATGTGTTTTGCCTTGGTATGCATGGTGATGTGATGTGTGGGATTTTTTTGGTTTGTGTATGTGGGGGAAGTGGATGAAATGTGGTTAAACAATGGGGTTTTGATGGTGTAGTGTGATTATGTAGTAGGATTGTGAAACTGGTTCTGATTTAATGTGTTGCTAGATGTGGTTGTGATTTGGGGGTTTATTTTGATTGGTATAGTGGTTTGGGATGGATGAATTTGAAGAGGGACTATAGCGATTGGTATGAGTGTTTTTCTATTGATAAAATGTAGAAAAATTCACCCCATATCTAGATGTTGTGGTACAATATGTATTTAATGTGAAGCCGTGTTTATTTATAAAGGATCCTCACCTTCTAAGATGGTTTTTTCTACTTGTTTGAAATTTTTTGTGCTTGATAGTTTCATGGGTAGTGATGGAATGAATAAATATCTATTTAATAAAGTATTGAATAACTTGGGTTAGTTTTGTTAACACAATAGAAATGGTTAAATGAATTGGTTGGAAATGTGAAATGGGGTTTGTGGCTTGTTTTGTGGTGTTGTGCATTTAGAAATGGATGCAAAAGTGACGATACTGTGAGTTGGAGAGTTTTTTTGTAAACCCATAGGTTTGGATTGAGTTTTTGGTATTATTTATATATATACTTTTATTTTACTTGTGATTTCTATTCACAACCCACCCTAGTTGAGCACTATGTGCCAAACACCCCCATTTTCATAGGGGATGGTATCTTTCCCAACATCCCGGTGGGAGGATGGATAGCTGGCCACCTTCTCTTCCTTGCTCCCTCTTCTAGGAGATGATGACCAAAGTTTCTTTGGGCTGGATATGATGATATGTGGTATCCCAGGTGTCTTCGAGATGAGTTGTGACATGGTGTCCTAGGTGTATTCAGGATGAGTTGTGACATGGTGTCCTAACTGTCTTCGAGATGAGTTGTGATGTGATTTATTAGATGCCTTTGGGATGATATGAGATGTGTTGTGAGGATTAGGTGTGTGTGGGAAAGATGTGTTGTAAGGCCCAGGTGTGTGCGGGTGAGATGTGATGTGGTATATTTGAAATATGTAGGAGTGCCATGACGTTTCTATTGGGGATTGAGAGTGTCTAATTAGTGGGAAAGTGGTGTGAGGTACCTTATCATTGATTTGATTTATATTATGTTATATTACTTGACTTGTGTTACTTGGTGAGCGTGCCTTGGTGAGTTTGGGTTTGGTTAGTATACCTGTATAGGCGACTGTTTTGTTCTACTGTTTTTTCATAAGGGAATTAGTATTCTTCTTTCACATATACATGAGAGACTTTGGTCTTCCTACTGAGTATACTTACATGATCACCCTACATATATAAAACTATTTTTAGGTTTCTAGGAGGATTTCACAGACCATGCTGGGCCTTACTAGCTCAGATCCTTGACAGCTGTTGTGTTTCTTCCTAATTTTACTTTTGATATTTACTTTGGAGACTTTTTTATTTTGTATTAGTTATATTTTGTACATGCATGTTGGATGGTTTTGGATTTATTTTATATATGTGTTGGAGTTGTTGTGGATGATTTATCTTATCTCCCAATCTTATTTCTTAAAAAGGGTAATACCTCCCATATTGTGTGATTTGCAAACCCTTGGTGATAGTCACCAACCCAGGTCCTACTAGAGGTAGGACTTGGGGGTCATTATCTCCCTTTCTTCATTGAAAACCCAGGAGGGGTATCTTTGGAGGGAGGGGGTTGTGACAAAGTATCCCTCCCATGAACCATATTATTACTGGTCAAGGGATTCACATAGATGTTTTTCATGATGCTCTATGTGGAAGCTAGTGTGATCACCCATATTTTATGTTTTCTGATTCTAATATGAGTAATTGTACTTAACTACTATTATTTATCACTTTCTATGTTGCACAATTTAGGTGGAGCTAGACACACCATTTCATTAAGACATTGAGACACACTTTGGCTATATACCGTATCATGTTGGATAGTTTGCTACCTAATAATATAATTATATACATTCTTATGTTGATTAATAAATTTCAAAATATTGGAAATTGTTAACAAAATATTTTAACAAATGTTACCTATCCTTAAAAATCTCATGGTAGTCATATTAGGGTATATTTGACCATTTTTATACATACTACACTATTGGGATTGATGATATCAGGGCTGTAGTTCCTCTCATACAAGCTCATATTGTTAGGTGGCACTAACCCAATAAAGTTATGCACCATTTTATATGTGTTCAAAGTATTTCATTGGCACCTAGACAGCCAGTAGTGCTTTATTCCATAAAGTTGATTGGGAGGCGGGTTATTGGCTGAAGATGGTAGCATGCATAGTATATTGATATCTAGGACCAGATTGTATCATATTATATCGATGACATTCCTATGATGTTAGTTCATCTATCATAGTATCTTAGGTTTATCCCATAGTATATACTAAATTCAATAATGTATCTCACCACACGGTAGAGGTATTCAGGATTTGTTAGGTCATTAAATTTATATTATTTTTGTTGCTGTACATTTTTTAGTTTAGTTTTAATCTCTTTATAGTATACTTGACTATAGTGTAACATCTCAACTTTTCTCAAAGGTAAAGACCATTAATTATTGGTTTAAATTCCTTTAAAAAAACCTAATAATGATGCCAAAATTTTTAAAGGAGGTCTCAAGTTTATCCAAGGATCATTTGAATCCCAAAGATTTGAAATTGGAAGAGGCAGACTGGGCCATATGGTTCGGGAAAACTGTGCATCCCAGCCTGTATGATTTCCCTAAACCATGTAGTTACCGACAACAAGGTGCAGAGGGCCATACAATTTTTTTGAAACTATTCAACCTTAGGTGCATGCCTATGAGACCACCTGTAGTTTTGGATAGAGAGTTTCTGCACGATTTTCACATAGTTATTCAGACCGTGTGCCTAACTGTGTAGTGTTCCCCCTTGAAGTAGAACCTATCACATGGTTAGTGCACAGTTTAGCCAACCATGCAGCCAAACCATGTGACCCTTCCTATGTGGGTGAAATAACCATTTTAACCTTAGTGAAATGTTTTAACTCCATCCTTTATTTTAATCTACCTCTCTAGTAGTATTTTCCTCCCCCCCATGCACGGAGATCCATATTCCCCTCTTAATAGGGTTTGAGCTATCTCCCTCCACCAGTGTTTGAATCCTTTATCGTCAGATGAAATGGAAATCCCTAAATAAGATATTCCTTTTTCACTCTTATATTTCAAGGTTCCTCTTTCATCTGTTGTGCTATTTTGGTGTGACAGATTTTGCTCTATTTTTGGGGTGTTTGAAAATTTCTTAGATTTATTCTGTTCTAGGTCGAATCAAGACTTTATAATGGATGATTAGAGCACTACTACATTGAGGTAGGGTGTCTAGGATCTTTCCGATCATTTCTTCGCATTTTAAATGACACGTTGTTGTGTAACTCACTGGATCCTTCCGACGACACCATGTTATTGTTTAATAATTTAATTAAAATGGGTTTCTATGGCCTATGTAACCTCTCCTTATGGAGAGACCCATCTGTGGGTCATTCTCTTATCATTGGACACCCCTTTAGGTGTGCCTACCATTAATGGCCATTTTCCCATTCCATAAATGGTTAATTACCATGTAATAGATGCATCTTGATTAAATGAATTAAATTATAATTTAGAATTAAGATAAATGGTTGTCCATGATATGATCCCTTGAGATTAAAGCCTCACACCATATATTTAAATGCTAATTCTTGATGCATCACTTTGAATCTCACACACCCTCTATTTAATTTCTTATTCAAGTTTTTTAATGCCCATGCTTTAGTTCATATGTCATTTCTCACCCTTATGATATGCTTGGTCAAGATTATTAGCTTGTGATTTTGAAATTTCATTATTGACATGTGATTATAAATATTCAAGGGCTTGTTGCTTATGCCTCATGACATGCCTTGAACACGTTTGATTCCTTGATACTTTACCTTATAAATTGTTCCATTCTTGTTCGGATTTATTTGTTCAGCTTAGTTTATTAGTGAGCATGGGTTTATTTGAGATGTTTCATTGATGGAATGTGATTATATAAATGTTATGCCTTGCGATATGTACTAGGTTACCATGGATCACCTACTACAAGCTGGGGGAGAACATGGGTCCTAATTTAAGGATGCATGGACGGACTCTCTATGCATGGTTGGATCTACTTGATGCACCCGGAGTGATATTTTGGATTACTGGGTACGGGATCCCTGGGTGGTTTATTTATACTCATGAGTGACACTGGTTTCCTAGGGGAGAAACTAAGGATGAACTTGTGGGAAAGATGACTATGCCATGCCCTAGGTTATACGCGATCCCCTATGTGAGATACTTTGTATGGACTCAGAGTTAACCATGCCATGATTGATACCAAGATTTCATATATATATTGTCTTAGATGGACTCAATGGTATTCGTTCTATCAGATACACTTGTAGTGACCCTTGAGATTCTATTTAGATCACCTTGGATGGGCTCAATATTCCACTCATGATTTGACATACTTATCTTTGTGCTATAGGTGTTGTTTCATATTTATATTGGAGCATGTTTGTTGATGATATGAAAATGATACCCCAATCCAAAACACAAGCTTGGTGATATACCTTCATTAGTTTATTGGTTCACAATGGACATTTTATACATATTATGACTTATATAGGTACCTATTTTCAGACATTCAATTTAAACTGAAGAAGGTGGTATTGGTCAGGTGTCCATTTAGGAACCCGGTTCGAGGTGTTAATTATTTAAATATTTACCATCATTCATTCATTATTATGGCACACTGTTATTTATTTATTTCATGAAATGGATCATCCTAGACACCATGAGTGCTGTACTACTGAGATTGTATCTCACACCCTGCTTGGGCCTCCCTTTGCACCCAAGCATATTTTATGATCACATGAATGTATAAAGGGAAGTGAATGAATTTTGATGTTTGATTGATTTACAAATTTAGGATAGAGCATGGGGCAGAGGACCGATCCTATGCTCGATATGTTGTTTGAATTAATTTTTTTCTTTTTGTATATTTTTTCAAACATGTAGTATATGATTTTATCCCCAACTCCCTGTACTCACATTTAGTATAGGCACATGAAATCATGATCATCATTTTTGTATCCACTATTGATATTATACTTCCTCTAGTTATGTACTTATTATACTTGGTTTATGTACATTATCTTCCACTAGTGTCTATTTTATTTATTATTCTACATCTTATTGCTATCATTTACCGTTGTGCATAATTTGATCTATGAGGGTATAGTCTCCCCACATACACACCCAAGGCCCTCACTACTAGTTGGAAGCCTCTGACATTTGGAGATATGCGCTTAAGGTATTATGGCCCATCGTCTCAGAGAACAGTTCAATGGTACTCAGGGCAGGATACTAAAAAGTGGTATCAGAAGGCTATTTTCCTTTTTCTTACTATTTGGGTACAAGAAATGGGACTACAAAATTGTAATTTAGACCTTACCTTGTACTTGGATGTAGCTAACCCATGTACCAGGGAATCCCAAATTGATTTGGATGGTAAATTATATATATTTATTATGATATTTATAATTGGTATGACTTCACTATTGGGTGATTCACTTGTTTTATGGTGTTATTAAATTGGTACTATGGAAATGATGATTTTTGTTACTTCAACCCAATGATATGAGGGCATATGTAAATCATGCATCATACTAGGTACCATAGTGTTAAATTTCATGCATTATTCTATTCCATAGTTACTTTTAGTGTGAATTGGATGCCTTGAATGTGATTTCTTATCGTGATTTACTTAATGTGACTTGCAGTGCCTGTTTTTTTTTATGATTATAGAAGTGTTCTATTCCCCTACAAGGATATGTTATGCTTTGGATTAAGTGGAAATCAATTTCAACTCATGAGGTGTATGGGACCTTATGAATTGAAATGGTGATCCACCTAATTCAGCCAAATTGAAAGGGGATTCAATGTATAAAGAAATTAAAGTGAAAATCACCCTTTAAAATGATATGGTCCTTGAACATGGGAATTGTGAGACTTTGACCCTGACCTTACCTTGTCAATGGGAAGTAGGACATGTATCAATCATACTTATATGAAATTTAGTTTTTTAAATAGACCTGGATTTAGGAGAAGGCTAAAGGTTGAGTTGTGTCCTAGGGAGTCTTCATAACTACCTTTCTTTCCTGCTTTCCTTATCTTCTGTTTATATTTTTTGTAAATATTGTCTAAGGCATTAATTTAGAAATTATAGAGCTATGACACCATGAAGTCCTCATGTCACAGACCAAGAGAGTTGTAATGATAATACTCTAGATGTGGTGGCCCCTAAGCAACCCATTATACCTACTATAGTTCCACATGAGGCACCTCCTTCTGATCTTCCACTGGGCGTTGAGGCTGAGTTTTAGGAGAGTTTTATCTAGTTTATGTAATCTATTTAGTGTTCTCCCAGTCCTACCCAGACTATGGAAGAGATGACTTGGGACTTCCAGTAGTATCATCCTTCCTCCTTCTTTGGGGATGGTGGACCTCATGCCATAGAATCATGGATAGAGGCCATGGTAGCTATCTTTGAACATATTGAGATGTCTCCAGAGAAAAGGGTTAATCTCACTACCTATATGTTGTGTGACTCCACCAAACATCGGCGATACATCATATCTCTGTCTAAGTGTCACTGAGGTGTAGTTTAGGAAGACTTATATATAGATTTTTTGATTAATTATTCCCATATACTCTGAGAGTAGACCGTGCTCAGGATTTCATGTATCATCAGTAGGGAATTATGATTGTTCTTTAGTATTCTTCTCACTTCACCGAGCTTTAGGGTTTCACTCCATCTCTAACTAGTGATGAGTTGAAGACAGTGAGGTGTTTTGGGGATGGGCTTGGGTATGCTATCTACTTATAGGTGAATGTATTCCAGTTTACTACTGTTATAAGATAGTGAACTAGACCCTTATTATGTAAAAAAATATCAGAGAAGCTAGAAGCATGATCAAGGGTGGTTCTGTTCCTAGACAGGGCAATGGTTCTTATGGTAGTCAAAATCACCATTTAGAGGATGCACGTAGGGGTGATTCTAGTCAGGTGAAATACAATAATTCTACAGTGTGTCACCATAATGGAAGGACATGACATAAAATCCACAGTACACAAGAAACCCAATTGAGTGACGAGATTGCAGTAGGATGGGTCACCTTCAGCGATTTTTCCGTTATTTTACTCCAGCATCCACTAAGATAGGATCCTTACTAGAACCTCTATCTGGTACAATATCTACAACTCCATGTCAGGATGGGAGTTGGTTTTATTCTAGATGATTAGGCCAAGGAGGTAGTGGTTGTGGCCAAGGCATTCAGGCTCCAGAGCTTCAATGTCAGTAGAGTGGATATGCTCAGTCTAGTTAGACAACATCTTAGGGCCGCAATTCAGACCATATGTATGTAGTGCAACCAACACCTAAGGAGAAGAGTCTAGGTCCATCTATGGTTAGAGGTACTTTTTTTGGTGATATTACATTATTTTATTCAATTTTATATACTAGTGCATCATACTCTTTCATATCTACTACGGTTGTGTAAAGCCTGGGTCTTGCAGTAGAGTACTTCTATGGAATCATGTCTCTTGACATGAAATTAGGGGTCAGATCATAGGGAATACACTAGTGTTAGGAGTTCCCCCTTAAGGTAGGTGGGTGTCACTTATTCTAGAATTTCTTTATCCTCAAGATGATCAGATTCAATGTTATTATCTGTATGGACTAACTTGTTCCTTATCATGCCCAAGTGGATTACTATCACTACCCAGTGTCTTTTAAGCCACCCAAGTGACACACATATATCCAAAATAATGAATTGGATATCTAGGTATATCAATATGGACCCAAGTGATCTAGGCTTGGAAGAGTGACCAGCCAGTTGGAAAGCCTCTTTATGAGTGATCAGGGAACACAATTAGTGGAGTTCCCTCCAGTAGTGGATCGTTTCATGGATGTATTCCCTGAAGGTTTTTCTAGATTAAATCTTGTGAGAGAGGTTTATTTCACCATTAATCTAGTGCTAGGTGAATCACCAGTGTCCATTCCTCCATATAGGATGGAACCTAAAGAGATTCGGGAAATCAAGAAGCATCTTAAAGATCTAGAGGCTAAGGGTTTTATTCGACCCAACACATCACCTTGGGTTTTACCAATTATTTTCTCCAAGGAGGATGGTACCTTAATATTTTTCATGGATTATCGCTGATTGAACCAACTTATGATGAAGAATCAATATCCATTACCTCTTATAAATGACCTCTTAAACCATTATTGAGGAGAAAATATTTTCTCCAAGATTTATTTGAGTTTGGAATACTTGTAGTACTTAGACTTTGAGATTGCTTACACACTCAGAATGGGAAATGTCATGGTTGATTCCTTGATCCAGAAAACTCAGACACAAGTGGTCAAGGAGGCTAGCCGTGAGTGGAAACTGATGAATTTATTTTTTGAGATGCACTTAGAGGTTCATGAACAACATGGGAAACTATTTATCACATCTCTAGTAGTGAAATACACCCTTATAGAATAGGTTTTTATGAGTAATTTATTGGATTCCAAGGGCCTTGTTTTGAGGAAGAGTGTCACAAGAGAGAACCCACCTCCTGGTTGGGTTTTTGATGGAAGTGAGACTCTAATCTTCTATGTCCATGTGTGGGTACCTTCAAATATATGGGAAGAGTTTATGAGGGAATCACATGAATATGTATGGTTAGTTTATCCTGGTCTTACCAAGATGTACTAAGATATATTTCATTAGTATTGGTGTCTAGTTATAAAGAGAAAGATACCATGTTTTATCATGTGGTGCTCCACTTGTTAGTAGGTGAAGGAAGAGCACCAACAACCTTCCAGACTCCTAAAAACCATCTCCATTCCTGAGTATAAATGGAACAATGTCACCATAGACTTTGTGATATGATTTTAGAGATCCCCATGAGTCAGTGATGTGGAATGTGTGATCATTGATAGGTTGACCAAGGACACACACTTTTCATCGGTCTGGGAAACCTTCTCTATTGACAAGCTAGGAAGGGTTTACATCCAGAAGATAGTGTAACTTCATGGTGTACCTTGTTCTATCATTTCAAATCGAGATACCCAGTTCACATCATGATTCTGGAAAGGGTTTAAAAAGAAACTAGGTTCACAGGTGATCTAAAGTATGATATACCACCCTAAGACCAATGGTTAGTCTAAGAAAACCATATGGGTATTAGAGGATATGCTAAGGAACTGTATTCTTGATTTTAGATGTTTATGGGAAAAGTATATTCCTCTGTTTGAGTTTTGTTACCACAATAGATTTTAGGAAACAATTTAGATGGCTTCGTATGAGGTCCTCTATGGTAGACCATGTCATTCACCTCTATACTGGCTAGAGGTAGGTGGGGGAACTCTACTGGGTCCTCATCTCATCCAAGAGACTTCAGAGCAGATCCAGATGATTCAAAAGCATATGACTATATATCAGTCTAATAAGAATTCTTATACCAATCATCACTATATAACTCTAGAATTATAGGTGGTACATCAGGTCATTCTGTGGGTAACCCTTGTTTGGGTCATAAACGAATTAGGAGACGAGTCAAGTTGTTACCTTGTTATGTCAGGCCTTTCAAGACAGTGGAAGGAGTCGGGATGGTGACCCATTACCTTAGAGGTACCATGCAATGCACAATGTCTTCCACATATTGTAACTTCTATTGTATCATAATGAACCATCACATTAGTTTTACCCCAAGGATATTGAGATGGAGGAAGATAAGTCTTTCAAGGAGCATCCGATATGGATCATCGACCGTAGCATAAAGGTCCTCCAAATCAAGTCAATTCATCTATTCTGGGTGTTATGGAAGAGATGCACATAGGAAAATTGTAGAGAACTAAAGCTTGACATACATTTACATTACATTACTTTTGTGGAATAATTAATACATAATAAAAACAGACACCCAAGGACTGTAATAGTTTAGTGTCTTTGGAAACTCAGAACATAATCTTCTAATCATGGTGAAAGATCTTCAACATCTCCCATAAATATCTTACCTTTTTTTCTTACCTAAAACCTTTATTTATATCTTGAAAAAAAAACATAAAAAGGGTGAACTAAAATGCTCAGTAAGGGTAAGCATGGAGAAAATAAAACAAACCATATAAATTTGAACATAAAAACATGAACATAAAGTTTAAACATCAAGATCTTGAGTTATGAAATAAATCTTGGCAGTACATAAGGAATATATCATAAAGGAACATTAATCATGACAAAATAGCATGGGAATAAAAAATTTAATTGTGGAAACCATTAATCACATGTTATGATTTCTAAAGTATCCAATTCATTGCTTCCAATACCATCATAGTGGACAAAGTCCATTACTGAACCGGGTTTACTTGCTATTCCAGCCCTGTATTACTGAACCAGATTCACTTTCCATTCTAGCCATGTCTATCTCTTGAGATATAAATCTTTACCCAATGAATTTTAGGGAGATATAGTTCCCACCCATCTCATAATGAAATCATTCTTACTTGTGCCACAAAATAAACATAAATCATTCATCATAACCTAAAGAATAAAATGGGTTTCATAAAAATCATCCCATCATAACACAATCCATATAAAAAAAACTGGATATCATTTAATCATAAGAAGAATCAAACCATGTAAATAATAGATACATTATACTTGAAACATAATCATACTAAATAATGTCATCTTAGATGGAAAATAGTTTTGACAAAACACTTGAAATGAATTCTTGAGGAAAATATCCTTTCTTCTTCAAAATCATTCTCTTTTCACAAAATACCTTTCAATTTTAAAAGAAAAGGATTTTGTTGAAAATAATCCTGAAATATTGTAGAGTAAGATTCATGAAAATTGGGTGTTATGAAACCATAAAAATCCGTTCATGCCGTATAAGTTATAAAAAAATATTCTCCTCGTACTTTTGCCGGAAAAGTAAAAAAGTTCCTCATATGGTAAATAAAAGAAAGATTCATTCCATAACACAATGTAAAAGTCAAAGAGGGGTAAAAATGACTTTAAAAGTAAATGGAATAATATTAAACACTTTATTAAATACAATTTTTATGGACATTGATGAAAAATATAACCCCAGTAAATACTTATGTATAAGCAATCTCGAAAAAAATGAGTTTTGCAAAATTATCCCTTACCTTATGTCTAATTTCTTCCATATGTGTCCAAGAATCCTATATAGTGGGTTTAAACATATTATAAACTTGTAACATAACCATAATAATATTTATGATATCATATATGACTCATTTATGACTTTATATTACCCATTCTTTTGTAAATTCCATGTCAAAGTAGCGTTTTGGGTAAAATCGTTTCATTTATCATATGTGTTTTGACTTGTTGTTCTTAATAATATTACTTATATCCTGATTTTCTTAATTCCAGAATTTAAAACATGATTTATATATAATATATATTCAGCATATAAATATATATTATAGATCGATAAATGGAATGAAATACACCGTTCATGGAGACGGTAGGCCGTACGTACGCATGAATGCTATTTTTGTTTCTTTATTGAATTGAATGTAATTAAGTAAATGAAACATATATGTACATAAATCAAATATCATTATAATTTAATATATTTCATGATTATTTATTATATATAATTTATAATCATACTTGAATGGTTAATCATGTAAAATGGATCTCATCACGTTCGTGGAGACGATAGTCCGTACGTACGCACGAGCGACAATATCATTCTTTTGATATTAAAATAGTATATAATTGGATGGTATATCATATATACAGAATCATAGTAATGTTATATTTATTATTTATATCATTTATACTCATTATTATACCCATACAAATGATAAAATGTGTGAATAACAAACTACACCACAGCGTGGAGACGATAAGCCGTACGTACGCATGTGTGGTGAATTTTTCATTCATAGGATGGATAAAATAACTAATATGGTTGTAAAATTTTTATAATAACATCAGAGTATATAGAAGATACTTGATTTATTATTTTATAATGGAAACAACAAATAAGGAGGAACTGGAAGAAGAAAATAACTTGAAATAGTTGGTGAGATATTTACCTCTTCTTTGGGTTCTTCCTTTTGATTTGATCAAAAGGGATCCATAGGTTGGATTTATGACTAAAGGAAGGCATCTAGGATGAATGGAGGAAAGTTTACAAAGTATTTGGGTAGGGTTTGGACGATACAAATGGTTTTGGAGGTGTGAATTAGAGAGAAGGGGGAGTGCCCTTTTATAAGAGGGGTGAGGGGCACCTTAGAAAAAACTTTAAATATTATTTTATAATAAATTCATATTTGGTTTATAATGGCTCCAAAGTGACTTATTTCGAGTCTAGGGTGGGTATGGGTCGAAATATTCTCAGAAAATAGGTTTTATACAAGTTTAGGTTACCATTTTAACCTTATCATTTAGATTTAACTCTAAGTTAAATAATTTAACTTTTACCGTGTCTTCTTGTATTCTTACACTATATGGTTAATAAACATTCTATAAACTACCAATCTAACCCCAATTGGTTCATTAATGTCATATATATTATTATATAAGTATTTTGGCCGAACCTTAGATTTTTAGGAGCATTATATCAATTAATAATATAATATTTGTTTTAAAAACTCTTTTATGTCAATTTTGGCACTATTTGGTATTTTGTTTTTTTTATAAATTTATAAAAGCATTATTAATTCGAAAAAAAATCATCTAAACAACCATAATATGTTATCGTAACCTAGAAAATTATTTTAATTAATAAAAAGTCTCAAATTACATTTATTTGGGTATTTATAATATCAATCATGTTAATATTTCATTAATAAGGTAATTACTCCACCATCATTGTGTCATAAATAAATTAAATTATTTAATGTCTAAAAAATATAAATAAAATACCATTATGTAAGAAATATTTTTATATTTCTAATGAATATTTATAGTCAAATTTATCTTATTTATAACCCTATATTAAAAATGTTTTAGTTATTAAACTTTGATTTTAACTATTTTAACTCTTCTTTAAATAAAATAATAATAAATGTCCAAATCTAATCCAAGTGGAGATAAAGGGTAATATTTTATTCCTAAGGTTGTTTTTGGTCTAATTACACTTATCCAATAGAATTATGACATGTGTTAGAGTAATAATAATATCATTTTTACCCTTAATTACCCTATTTACTTTTAACCGTGGTAAATAAAAGTTAAAAATTACTATTCACCAAAAATTATTTTCATCTCATTGAACCAAATTTTACTTTTTGATATCAACCGTGTCTCTCGGATTTTTTAAATTCAACTCACATAAGCGGTAAAATTATGTTTTATGTAAATTTTCAAATGCTCCTAGGTGGTGGGTAAAAGATGGTAAAAAGTTCAATAAAATTTTTATATATAAAAAATTATTATAAAACGACTCTAATAAATTACATTTAACTTATATAGGTATTATGTATCTATTTTGACCTAAAATAAATTTAAATAAAATAAATTATTATTTAAATAAAAAGTCGGTTTTAACCAATAACTCAGTATTTTCACTATTCATCAAAAATTGAAAGTTTTCAGAAAAATACCAAAAATCCACCCTAGGAAAATTTCGATATTCTGAATCCAAAAATGAATTCCATTTTGAAAGATAAAATTTATAAAATTTCAAAAAGTGGGTATTACTATTCATAATGGATAGTTTATATAATATTTTAATAACATATCGTTTTTAGTGAAACTCAGTATTGTGTACAATGCAAGCTATCGAGGAAGGTTGCTCTTGCATGTAATGCAAACCAATAATAGTGTTGCATATACTACAAGCTAATACAGTGTTGCGTATAGTGCAAATAATCTTGGTGTAGCGTACAACACAAGACATCAAATAAATTAAAAATAATATTTCTCATAAAATCTCGGGGTGTTACATTCTACCCCCCTTAAAATGAATTTCACCATCAAAATTATTCAGGTTTATAAAGGGTTTACTACTTTAAAGTTT
Source organism: Viscum album (assembly GCA_963277665.1). Lineage (NCBI taxonomy): Eukaryota > Viridiplantae > Streptophyta > Magnoliopsida > Santalales > Viscaceae > Viscum > Viscum album. The sequence continues at coordinate 1,143,065,734 of OY728139.1, read as the reverse complement.
CATTCATAGAAATCCACATCGTAAAAAGGAATACTAAAACTTAATTTTAAAAAAGAAACATAACAGTTACCCAAATTAACTCATCACTGGGTTTCCACATAGAATAACTGATGAAGCTCACATTTTCATATATTTTATACTGTATATAATTGTTTATAATCCCACAAAAGTGTTATTGAATGGGTAATTGTCATGTTTTTAAGTTTTAGTGTTATTTTGAGCCCAAATGTGAAAAACGACTAATTCTGGATTTTTGACATATTTTTACGTCAGGGGTATTTTGGTCATTTCTGAAAAAATAAAATTCCAAATTTTCTGATTAAACTTTTTTTAGAATCCTTATTTAATTTTCTTCATTTTTGTCTTCTGGACCAGGAGCGGATTCAGTCATCTAAAGGGTCTAAAAATTCATTGAAGTTGTGAATATTTCCGGGCGGACAGTGTGGACCCACCCAACGTAACGGACATAAAACTCGGCCTACACATATCTAAATGATGTGTTTCCACCTAGGATACCACGAGGACAGATAGGGAAGTCTCTAAAATACATTTGGGGGATGTTGGAGGTCATTAAGGAGGCTATTGAATGACATACTTTTGGAGGAACCTTCCTGGAAGCTTCGTCCAGAAACAGAAATTGAGAATGAAAAATTCATAACTCCTCCATACGGTTTCCAAGTAAGATGAAAGTTTTAGGAGAGACTACCAAGATATTTATGAACAACATTAATTAAGGTTGTAATGTGTGAAGATGTCATTAAAGGTGTCTAAAACACGTCGACATTTGAGGGATGAATTCTGCCTATAAAAGGAGGCCCTCACCTCCTTCCCAAAACATCTCATTCTCCATCCATTCCTTCAAGGAACCAAGGAGGAGTTCGAAAGCAATGTTGGAGTGGAGGCTCTGGGGAATTCTTCTAACATAGGAATTTTCTTTTCTTCTCTTTTTATTTTTAGTTTTATTTTACCATGTAATGCATTCATATTTTAATTAAAGTGTTTCCACCTTCTTTCCCACCGTCTTTATTTTCCAAATTTAATCTAATTTCTTTCTCTCTCCCTTATTTCCATTATGATCTCTATGCACTTTGCCATGGAAAGTGACTAACCCGAGGCTTGTATCTGTGGGAGGTTTCATGGTGTTCTTTATTATTGTGATTCAATTCAAAATGTTTTTATTCTATTTGTGGTGGAGGTGAGAATAGTGCACGGGTGCGACGGTCGTCCACCACAACACTATTTCCAAATCAATTTCTTTTCCTTGATTAATTTATTTTCCCTCCCTTATCTTAGGAAAACCCTTCATACGGTGGATTTGGGGATTCCATAAGGGATGAAACGACATACGGTTGAGCCGGGTCCTTTAGGAATAACATTCTCGGTTGAGGTGTTATTCTATTTGACTATTGGAGGAGGTGTGGTTTGGTGTGCTGGATGCATACTAAAATCACACACTAAATAAATCAAGGGAAAGTAATTTATTAATTAGGTTTCAACAAATTAATTATCAAATTTAATTTAAAAAATTAACAAATAATGAATGAGCCAGTGTTATCCAACCCTAGGACCAAGTTCTTTCTTCATTAATTGCATTTTTTCACTGCATGATAGTTTTAAATTTTATTTATTTTAAATTTAATTACCTTCCTAGATTAAATACAAGCAACAAATAATTAGTTTATGTGATATAGATTAAGTATATGAACAACTGATAAAGCTGCTCAAGTGAGATGACCCTAGTCAGCCACTGTGCTGCATTAGGAAAACATAGAAATTGCTTTTTCCACGCCCTACGACAGGCATGCGTCAAAACTGGCACCGTTTCCGGGGAGCTAATAGGTTGTTTACATTACTTTTTCTATTTTTAAATTTTATATAGTTTCTATTTTTTTTAAAAAAACTTCAAAAAAAACTTTTTCCATGATGCATTCAAATTCAAATTATTCTGCATGGAACAATTACTCACAGGTGGAGGAGGAAGAAACAGACTATACTGGGGAGGCCCTCCAACGAAGAGCTGATGCTTGGATAATAATGTTAAAGTAGGTAGAAAGAGGCATAACAACATAAATCTCACTGGAATATTTGATGGCCATGGTCAATGAACTCCAAGTTGACTTAAAAAGATTCAAGGATAAGAAGGAAGTGGCACTAGTCTTCCCAGATTTCACTGAAAACATCCATGAAGTTGAAGCCAAACTTGAGGTGGAGGAACCTGACTACCTACCTCCATCCATTGATGATCAACTCCAATAGGAACTTTCAATTAAATAGGATATTAATTTCGAACCAAATCAGGGAGATGATACATTCTTAAACTCAAATTCTTTAAATTTTGCTGAAACTAATTTGAGTGTCTCTCCCAAATCTATTGAATTTTCAGATTCATCAAAATCATACTACACCTCGGAGGATGATGTGAAAAATAATGCACCTGTTGAGGAACTTCTGGATCTCCCTGAAGTCATTGAATACTTACTAAAGGAGCCCCATCATTAAGAGATCCAAGTTGCTGAGCCTGAGGAAAATAGACAAGTGGCTGAAGCCTCCTTGAAGCTGGCACTGGAAGACAAGATGTTTGCACAAGTAGAAACAAAAGAAGAAGAGGTTCCATACTTAATCCTACCCCCACCATGCAAGCTATACCTCATTGTGAAGGGGGAGGATATGGTGTACTCTATCCATGGATCATTCCTCATGAACAACGATGAAGCAAAAGCTAGGAAGAGTCACATGTGGTGATTCAAATCAAAGAATCTTCGTCCACCGTCAGATTATGGATAACGGCTGGTACTGCCCTCTGGAGGCAGTAAAAGATTCCAGGGCCCACTTGGGGGATCATAAAAAGATTTATCATTACATGATTTCTAGTAAATTAAATTTCAAAATCAGTATTAGGAATTAGTCTAGCATGTGCCACCCTCCCTCTTTTCATTTTGAGTTTAAATGAAATGATCTTTATGATTAATTGAGTAATTTTTCTTCTGTAGGATCATGAATGCAAAAGGAAGCCCTGAGAATTAGAGGAAGATGACCGAATCATTATTTCCAAAGAGAGTTAAATTTTTACGATTATCATTTAAACTCCTTTCATTTTTTGGTCCAAAACATATTTTGAGCTTTAATGAATATTCTTATCACTTTTCACACATCAATTTATTTTGAAAGAGTTGAAATTATTTTTTAAATAATGGATTTTAAATGATTGTTGATATGAATTATTTTCCCTTGAAATGGATTTTCAAGAATTTTAATGAGTTTGACTAATTTTTGAAATCCCTGACCATGAAACACTAACTCAAAATATTTTTTCCAATCCTGTGAGGTATTCTAAACCACTTTTACATATTCTTCCTAATACCCACACTTTCTTGAAGAAAACCTGATTTTTGTGTGAGAACCAAAATTTGTGATTAATTCTCTTTCGAAGCTTTGGATATCATGGAATGTAATTGAAATGATTGAGGAATCTCTTTGGATAGCCACATTTCATCCTGAGACCCACCTTTACATTTATCCTTCGTAAGCCCTTAGATGCCATGAATTGCCTTATAGGTTTAAGAGACATTACAAGCCAATTTTTCCTTACCTACCCGCACTTTTAGTATTTTTACATGGATATTTCAAGTTTTAGTGTGGGGGAAGGGCCTTTCGTGTGCATTCCTTGGGATGTGTATCATTTATGGGTGGTTTGAGGTGTGTGTCAATACTTTGGGTAGTGGACAATAAGATAATTGGGCATGTGTCATCATTTCATTGTGCTTTATTTGTTTCATCCATTTCTACTTCAAAAAAAAAGAAAAAAAATGGAGATGAGTTTGAATTTCTCATTGAACATTCTGTTATGACTCATGTCCCTCTCAAAAATCAAGGGCATGAATTATCATTCATTCATTATATTCAATTTTCAGCTCATCCTCCATAAAAAAAAATAAAGCTGTGCCTTTCTGGAGATTTGAAAAAAAGGGGAGAACATAGATGATATCATTCATTATAAGAACTTATTGGCTCATGTACCATGTCATAAAGAGGGGTGGGGTTGTTTTTCACATTTACAAGCGGTATTAAGTGAGGAATTTCCTGTGTTTTCACTTGAATTAATCATGCATTGTACTTAAAAGTCAAACCTCCTCTTTCTAGCCTGGAACTTTTTTTTAAATAATTTTCCCACCAACCCTAAGCCACAAAATCATTTGAACCTTTAATTAAATCCCTCATGATTAAATTCATTTTCATGTTTCATGCTATAGAGAAATGATAATTTTCACAAACCTATGGTGATACATGCGATTTTCAAGTATGAGTATAACTATAGATTCAATTTTTCTTGAGTGAAGAGTGACATAAAATTCAATGTGAGGTAGGTCGTGATTGGGCCATGGATTGATTTATGAGGTTGAAAAAATTTTAGTGTTTGAAATTAAAATAATAGAGAATTATTATTCATATATGAGACATGATGGAATTCTATTTTGGATAAAATCATTGATATTTTCTCATTTTTGATTGTTGTGTTGATTTGGATGTATGATGATTGACTAGGAGTGCAATGTTTAAGTGTGGGGGAGTGATGAAGCTCACATTTTCATATATTTTATACTGTATATCATTGTTTATAATCCCACAAAAGTGTTATTGGATGGGTAATTGTCATGTTTTTAAGTTTTAGTGTAATTTTGAGCCCAAATGTGAAAAGCGACTAATTCTGGATTTTTGACAGATTTTTACGTCAGTGGTATTTTGGTCATTTCCAGACAAAATAAATTCCAAATTTTCTGATTCATATTTTTTTAGAATACTTATTTAATTTCCTTAATTTTTTTCTTCTGGACCAGGAGCTGATTCGGTCATCTAAAGGGTCTAAAAATTCATTGAAGTTGTGAATTTTTCCAGGCGGACAGCGTGGACCCACCCAACGTAACAGACATAAAACTCGGCCTACACAAATCTAAATGATGTGTTTCCACCTGGGATACCACTAGGACAGATAGGGAAGTCTCGACAATAAATTTGGGGGATTTTTGAGATCATTAAGGAGGCTATTGAATGACATACTTTTGGAGAAACCTTCCTGGAAGCTTCATACAGAAACAGAAAGCGAGAATGAAAAATTCATAACGCCTCCATACAGTTTCCAAGTTATCTGAACTTTTTAGGAGAGACGACCAAGATATTTATGAACAACATTCATTAAGGGTGGAACACGTGAAGATGTCAATAAAGGGGTCTAAAATGCGTTGACATTTTAGTGACGAATTCTGCCTATAAAAGGAGACCCTCACCTCTTTCCCAAAGCATCCAATTCTCCATCCATTCCTTCAAGGAACCAAGTAGGAGTTCGACACCAATGTTGGACTGGAGGCTCTGGGACATGCTGCTAATATAGGAATTTTATTTTCTTCTCTTTTTATTTTTAGTTTTATTTTCCCATGTAATGCATTCATATTTTAATTAAAGTGTTTCCACCTTCTTCCCCACCGTCTTTCTTTTCCAAATTTAATCTAATTTCTTTCTCCCTCCCTTATTTCCATCGTGATCTCTATGAACTTTTCCATGGAAAGTGAATAACCCGAGGCTTGTCCCTATGGGAGGTTTCATGGTGTTCTTTATTATTGTGATTCAATTCAAAATGTTTTTATTCTATTTGTGGTGGAAGTGAGAATAGTGCACGGGTGCGGCGGTCGTCCACCACGACACTATTTCCAAATCCATTTATTTTCCTTGATTAATTCATTTTCCCTCCCTTATCTTAGGAAAACCCTTCATACGGTGGATTTGGGGTTCCCATAAGGGATGAAACAGCATACAGTGGAGCCGGGTCCTTTAGGAATAACATTCTCGGTTGAGGTGTTATCCTATTTGACTATTGGAGGAGGTGTGGTTTGGTGTGCTGGACGCATACTAAAATCACACACTAAATAAATCAAGGGAATGTAATTCATTAATTAGGTTTCAATAAATAAATTATCAAATTGAATTTAAACAATTAACAAATAATGAATGAACCAGTGTTATCCAACCCTAGGACCAAGTTCTTTCTTCATTAATTGCATTTTTCACTGCATTATAGTTTTAAATTTTATTTCTTTTAAATTTAATTACCTTCCTAGATTAAATACAAGCAACAAATAATTAGTTTAGGTGATATAGATTAAGTAGATGAACAAATGATAAAGCTCTTCAAGTGAGATGACCCTAGTCTGCCACTGTGCTACTTTAAGAAAACATAGAAATTGCTATTGCCATGCCCTACGACAGGCGTGCGTCAAAACTGGCACTGTTTCCGGGGAGCTAATCAGTTGTTTACATTACTTTTTCTATTTTTAAATTTTATATAGTTTCCATTTTTTTTAAAAAAAACTTCAAAAAAAAAAAACTTTTTCCATGATGCATTCAAATTCAATTTATTCTACATGGAATAATTACTCACAGGTGCAGGAGGAAGAAACAGACTATACTGAGGAGGCCCTCCAATGAAGAGCCGATGCCCTGATAATAATGTTCAAGCATGTAAAAAGAGGCATAATAGCATAGATCTCACAGGAAGATTTGATGTCCATGGTCAATGAACTCCAAGTTGACTTAAAAAGATTCAAGGATAAGAAAGAAGTGGCACTAGTCTTCCCAGATTTCACTGAAAACATCCATGAAGTTGAAGCCAAACTTGAGGTGGAGGAGCCTGACTACCTACCTCCATCCATTGATGATCAACTCCAAGAGGAACTTTCAATTAAAGAGGATATTAATTTCGAACCAAATCAGGGAGATGATACATTCTTAAACTCAAATTCTTTAAATTTTGATGAAACTAATTTGAGTGTCTCTCCCAAATCTATTGAATTTTCAGATTCATTAAAATCATACTACACCTCGGAGGATGATGTGAAAAACAATGCACCTGTTGAGGAACTTCTGGAGCTCCCTAAATTCATTGAATATCTACTAGAGGAGCCCCATCGTGTAGAGATCCAAGTTGTTGAGCCTGAGGAAAATAGACAAGAGGCTGAAGGCTCCTTGAATCTGGCACTGGAAGACAAGATGGTTTCACAAGTAGAAACAAAAGAAGAAGAGGTTCCATACTTTATCCGACCCCCAACATGCAAGCTATAACTCATTGTGAAGGGGGAGGATATGGTGTACTCTCTCCATGGATCATCCCTCATGAACAACGATTAAGAACAAGCTAGGAAGAGCCACATGTGGTGGTTCAAATGAAAGAAGCTTCATCCACCGTCGAATTATGGATAACGGTTGGTACTGCCCTCTGGAGGCAGTAAAAGATTCCAGGACCCACTTGGGGGATCATACCAAGATTTATCTTTACATGCTTTCTAGTAATTTAAATTTCAAAATCACTATTAGGAATTAGTCTAGGATGTGGCCCCCTTCCTCTTTTAATTTTGAGCTTTAATGAAATGATCCTTGTGATTAATTGAGTAATTTTTCTTCTGTAGGATCATGAATGCAAAAGGAAGCCCCGAGAATTAGAGGAAGATGACCGAATCATTATTTCCAAAGGGAGTTAACTTTTTACGATTATCATTTAAACTCCTTTCATTTTTTGGTCCAAAACATATTTTGAGCTTTAATGAATATTCTTATCACTTTTCACACATCAATTGATTTTGAAAGAGTTGAAATGATTTTTGAAATAATGGATTTTAAATGATTGTTGATATGAATTATTTTCCCTTGAAATGGATTTTCAAGCATTTTAATGAGTTTGACTAATTTTTGAAATCCATGACCATGAAACACTGACTCAAAATATTTTTTCCAATCTGGTGAGGTATTCTAAACCACTTTTACATATTCTTCCTAATACCCACACTTTCTTGAGGGAAACTTTATTTTTGTGTGAGAACCAGAATTTGTGATTAATTATCCTTCAAAGCTTTGGATATCATGGAATGTATTTGAAATGATTGAGGCATCTCTTTGGCTAGCCACATTTTATCCTGAGACCCACCTTTACATTTATCCTTCATAAGCCCTTAGATGCCCTGAATTGCCTTATAGGTTTAATCCACATTACAAGCCAATTTTTCCTTACCTACCCGCACTTTTAGTATTTTTGCATAGATATTTCAAGTTTGAGTGTGGGGGAAGGGCCTTTCGTGTGCGTTTCTTGGGATGTGTATCATTTATGGGTGGTTTGAGGTGTGTGTCAATACTTTGGGTAGTGGACAATAAGATAATTGGGCATGTGTCATCATTTCATTGTGATTTATTTGTTTCATCCATTTCTCCTTCAAAAAAAAAGAAAAAAAAATTGAGATGAGTTTGAATTCCTCATTGAACATTCTGTTATGACTCATGTCCCTCTCAAAAATCAAGGGCATGAATTGTCATTCATTCATTGTATTCAATTTTCAGCTCATCCTCCATAAAAAAAATAAAGTTGTGCCTTTATGGAGCTTTGAAAAAAAGGGGAGAACATAGATGATATCATTCATTATAAGCACTTATTGGCTCATGTACCATGTCATAAAGAGGGGTGGGGTTGTTTTTCACATTTAAAACCGGTATTTAGTGAGGAATTTCCTGTGTTTTCACTTGAATTAATCATGCATTGTACTTAAAAGTCAAACCTCCTCTTTCTAGCCTGGAACTTTTTTTTCAATAATTTTCCCACCAAACCTAAGCCACAGAATCATTTGAACCTTTAATTAAATCCCTCATGATTAAATTTATTTTCATTTTTCACGTTGTGGAGAAATGATAATTTTCACAAACCTATGGTGATACATGCGATTTTCAAGTATGAGTATAACTATAGATTCAATTTCTCTTGAGTGAAGAGTGACATAAAATTCAATGTGAGGTAGGTTGTGATTGGGCCATGGATTGATTTATGAGGTTGAAAAAATTTTAGTGATTGAAATTAAAATAATATAGAATTATTATTCATATATGAGACATGATGGAATTCTATTTTGGACAAAATCATTGATATTTTCTCATTTTTGATTGTTGTGTGGAAATTGATTTGGATGTATGATGATTGCCTAGGAGTGCAATGTTTAAGTGTGGGGGAGTGATGAAGCTCACATTTTCAAATATTTTATACTGTATATCATTGTTTATAATCCCAAAAAATGTTATTGGATGGGTAATTGTCATGTTTTTATGTTTTAGTGTTATTTTGAGCCCAAATGTGAAAAACTACTAATTCTGGATTTTTGACAGATTTTTACGTCATGGGTATTTTGGTCATTTCCGGACAAATAAAATTCCAAATTTTCTGATTCAAATTTTTTTAGAATCCTTATTTAATTTCCTTCATTTCTGGACCAGGAGCTGATTCGCTCATCTAAAGGGTCTAAAAATTCATTGAAGTTGTGAATTTTTCCAGGCGGACAGCGTGGACCCACCCAACGTAACGGACATCAAACTCGGTCTAAACATATCTAAATGAGGTGTTTCCACTTGGGATACCACGAGGAAAGATAGGGACGTCTCGACAATAAATTTGGGGGATGTTGGAGGTCATTAAGGATGCTATTGAATGACATACTTTTGGAGGAACCTTCCTGGAAGCTTCATCCAGAAACAGAAATCGAGAATGAAAAATTCATAACTCCTCCATCCGGTTGCCAAGTTAGCTGAAACCTTTAGGAGAGGAGACCAAGATATTTATGAACAACATTAATTAAGGGTGGAATGCATGAAGATGTCAATAAAGGGGTCTAAAATGCGTCGACATTTGAGCAACAAATTCTGCATATAAATGGAGGCCCTCACCTCCTTCCCAAAGCATCCCATTCTCCATCCATTCCTTCAAGGAAACAAGGAGGAGTTCGACCCCAATGTTGGAGTGGAGGCTCTGGGACATGCTACTAACATAGGAATTTTCTTTTCTTCTCTTTTTATTTTTAGTTTTATTTTCCCATGTAATGCATTCATATTTTAATTAAAGTGTTTCCACCTTCTTTCCCACCGTCTTTCTTTTCCAAATTTAATCTAATTTCTTTCTCCCTCCATTATTTCCATCGTGATCTCTATGCACTTTGCATTGGAAAGTGACTAACCAGAGGCTTGGCCCTGGGGGAGGTTTCATGGTGTTCTTTATTATTGTGATTAAATTCAAAATGTTTTTATTCTATTTGTGGTGGAGGTGAGAATAGTACACGGGTGCGGCGGTCGTCCACCACGACAATATTTCCAAATCCATTTCTTTTCCTCGATTAATTCATTTTCCCTCCCTTATCTTAGGCAAACCCTTTATACGGTGGAGTTGGGGTTCCCATAAGGGATGAAACGACATACGGTGGAGCCGGGTCCTTTAGGAATAACATTCTCGGTTGAGGTGTTATCCTATTTGACTATTGGAGGAGGTGTGGTTTGGTGTGCTGGATGCATACTAAAATCAAACACTAAATAAATCAAGGGAAATTAATTCATTAATTAGGTTTCAACAAATGAATTATCAAATTGAATTTAAACAATTAACAAATAATGAATGAACCAGTGTTATCCAACCCTAGGACCAAGTTCTTTCTTCATTAATTGCATTTTTTCACTGCATGATAGTTTTAAATTTTATTTCTTTTAAATTTAATTACCTTCCTAGATTAAATACAAGAAACAAATAATTAGTTTAGGTGATATTGATTGAGTAGATGAACAAATGATAAATCTCCTCAAGTGAGACGACCCTAGTCATCCACTGTGCTGTATTAGGAAAACATAGAAATTGGTTTTGCCACGCCCTATGACAGGCATGCATCAAAACTGGAACCGTTTCCGGGGAGCTAATCGGTTGTTTACATTACTTTTTATATTTTTAAATTTTATATAGTTTCCATTTTTTTTAAAAAAACTTCAAAAAAAAAACATTTTCCATGACGCATTCAAATTCAAATTATTCTGCATGGAACAATTACTCACAGGTGCAGGAGGAAGAAATAGACTATACTGAGGAGGCCCTCCAACGAAGAGCTTATGCCCTGATAATAATGTTCAAGCAGGTAGAAAGAGGCATAACAACCTAGATCTCACCAGAAGATTTGATGGCCATGGTCAATGAAATCCAAGTTGACTTAAAAATATTAAAGGATAAGAAGGAAGTGGCACTAGTCTTCCTAGATTTCACTAAAAACATCCATGAAGTTGAAGCCAAACTTGAGGTGGAGGAGCCTGACTACCTACCTCCATCCATTGATGATCAACTCCAAGAGGAACTTTCAATTAAAGAGGATATTAATTTCGAACCAAATCAGGGAGATGATACATTCTTAAACTAAAATTATTTAAATTTTGATGAAACTAATTTGAGTATCTCTCCCAAATCTATTGAATTTTCAGATTCATCAAAATCATACTACACCTCGGAGGATGATGTAAAAAACAATGCACCTGTTGAGGAACCTCTGGAGCTCCCTGAAGTCATTGAATATCTACTAGAGGAGCCCCATCATGAAGAGATCCAAGTTGCTGAGCCTAAGGAAAATAGACAAGAGGTTGAAGCCTCCTTGAAGCTGGCACTGGAAGACAAGATGGTTGCACAAGTAGAAAGAAAAGAAGAAGAGGTTCCACACTTCATCCTACCCCCACCATGCAAGCTATACCTCATTGTGAAGGGGGAGGATATGGTGTACTCTATCCATGGATCATCCCTCATGAACAATGATGAAGCACAAGCTAGGAATATCCACATGTGGTGGTTCAAATCAAAGAAGCTTCATCCACCGTCGGATTATGGATAATGGCTGGTACTGCCCTTTGGAGGCAGTAAAAGATTCCAGGGCCCACTTGGGGGATCATACCAAGATTTTTCTTTACATGCTTTCTAGTAATTTAAATTTGAAAATCAGTATTAGGAATTAGTCTAGAATGTGGCCCCCTCCCTCTTTTCATTTTGGGTTTAAATGAAATGATCCTTGTGATTAATTGAGTAATTTTTCTTCTGTAGGATCATGAATTCAAAAGGAAGCCCCGAGAATTAGAGGAAGATGACCGAATCATTATTTCCAAAGGGAGTTAACTTTTTACGATTATCATTTAAACTCTCATTTTTTGGTCCAAAACATATTTTGAACTTTAATGAATATTCTTATCACTTTTCACACATCAATTGATTTTGAAAGAGTTGAAATGATTTTTGAAATAATGGATTTTAAATGATTGTTGATATGAATTATTTTCCCTTGAAATGGATTTTCAAGCATTTTAATGAGTTTGAATAATTTTTGAAATCCATGACCATGAAACACTGACTCAAAATATTTTTTCCAATCCTGTGAGGTATTCTTAACCACTTTTACATATTCTTCATAATACCCGCACTTTCTTGAGGGAAACTTGATTTTTGTGTGAGAACCAGAATTTGTGATTAATTCTCTTTCGATGCTTTGGATATCATGGAATGTATTTGAAATTATTGAGGCATCTCTTTGGCTAGCCACATTTTATCCTGAGACCCACCTTTACATTTATCCTTCGTAAGCCCTTAGATGCCATGAATTGCCTTATGGGTTTAAGCCACATTACAGGACAATTTTTCCTTACCTACCCGCACTTTTAGTATTTTTGCATGGATATTTAAAGTTTGAGTGTGGGGTAAGGGCCTTTCGTGTGCGTTCCTTGGGATGTGTATCATTTATGGGTGGTTTTAGGTGTGTGTCAATACTTTGGGCAGTGGACAATAAGAGAATTGGGCATGTGTCATCATTTTATTGTGCTTTATTTGTTTCATCCATTTCTCCTTCAAAAAAAAGAAAAAAATGGAGATGAGTTTGAATTATTCATTTAATATTCTGTTATGACTCATGTCCCTCTCAAAAATCAAGGTCATGAATTGTCATTCATTCATTGTATTCAATTTTCAGCTCATCCTCCATAAAAAAAAATAAAGCTGTGCCTTTCTGAAGCTTTGAAAAAAAGGGGAGAACATAGATGATATCATTCATTATAAGAACTTATTAGCTCATGTACCATGTCATAAAGAGGGGTGGGGTTGTTTTTCACATTTACAAGTGGTATTGAGTGAGGAATTTCCTGTGTTTTCACTTGAATTAATCATGCATTGTACTTAAAGGTCAAACCTCCTCTTTCTAGCCTGGAACTTTTTTTTCAATAATTTTCCCACCAACCCTAAGCCACAGAATCATTTGAAACTTTAATTAAACCCCTCATGATTAAATTCATTTTCATGTTTCACGCTCTGGAGAAATTATAATTTTCACAAACCTATGGTGATACATGCGATTTTCAAGTATGAGTATAACTATAGATTCAATTTCTCTTGAGTGAAGAGTGACATAAAATTCAATGTGAGGTAGGTTGTGATTGGGCCATGGATTGATTTATGAGGTTGAAAAATTTTTAGTGATTGAAATTAAAATAATAGAGAATTATTATTCATATATGAGACATGATGGAATTCTATTTTGGAGAAAATCATTGATATTTTCTCATTTTTGATTGTTGTGTGGAAATTGATTTGGATGTATGATGATTGCCTAGGAGTGCAATGTTTAAGTGTGGGGGAGTGATGAATCTCATATTTTCATATATTTTATACTATATATCATTTTTTATAATCCCACAAAATTGTTATTGGATATGTAATTGTCATGTTTTTAATTTTTAGTGTTATTTTGAGCCCAAATGTGAAAAATGACTAATTATCGATTTTTGACAAATTTTTACATCAGGGGTATTTTTGTCATTTCCAGACAAATAAAATTCCAAATTTTCTGATTCAAATTTTGTTTGAATACTTATTTAATTTCCCTAATTTTTTTCTTCTGGACCAGGAGTTGATTCTGTCATCTAAAGGGTCTAAAAATTCATTGAAGTTGTGATTTTTTCTGGGTGGATAGCATGGACCCACCCAACTTAATAGACATAAAACGTGGCCTACACATATCTAAATTATGTGTTTCCACTTGGGATACCACGAGGAAAGATAGGGAAGTCTCGAAAATAAATTTGGGGGATGTTGGAGGTCATTAAAGAGGCTATTGAATGACACACTTTTGGAGGAACCTTCCTGGAAGCTTCGTCCAGAAACAGAAACCGAGAATGAAAAATTCATAACTCCTCTATCCGATTTCCAAGTTAGCTTAACTTTTTATGAGAGACGACCAAGATATTTATGAACAACATTCATTAAGGGTGGAATGAGTGAAGATGTCATTAAAGGGGTCTAAAACACGTCAAAATTTGAGGGACGATTTCTACCTATAAAAGGAGGCCCTCACCTCCTTCCCAAAGCATCCCATTATCCATCCATTCCTTCAAGGAACCAAGGAGGAGTTTTCCACCAATGTTGGAGTGGAGGCTCTAGGACATTCTGCTAACATAGGAATTTTCTTTTATTTTCTTTTTATTTTTAGTTTTATTTTCCCATGTAATGCATTCATATTTTAATTAAAGTGTTTCCACCTTCTTTCCCACAATCTTTCTTTCCCAAATTTAATCTAATTTATTTCTCTCTCCCTTATTTCCTTTGTAATCTCTACGCACTTTTCCATGGAAAGTGACTAACCCGAGGCTTGGCCTTGGGGGAGGTTTCATGGTGTTCTTTATTATTGTGATTCAATTCAAAATGTTTTTATTCTATTTGTGGTGGAGGTGAGAATAGTGCACGGGTGCGGCGGTCGTCCACCACGAAACTATTTCCAAATACATTTATTTTCCTTGATTAATTAATTTTCCCTCCCTTATCTTAGGCAAACCCTTCATTTGGTGGAGTTGGGGTTTCCATAAGGGATGAAACGGCATACGGTAGAGTCGGGTCCATTAGGAATAACATTCTCAGTTGAGGTGTTATCCTATTTGACTATTGGAGGAGGTGTGGTTTGGTGTGCTGGATGCATACTAAAATCACACACTAAATAAATCAAGGGAAAGTAATTCATTAATTAGGTTTCAATAAATGAATTATCAAATTAAATTTAAACAATTAACAAATAATGAATGAACCAGTGTTATCCAACCCTAGGACCAAGTTCTTTCTTCATTAATTGCATTTTTTCACTGCATGATAGTTTTAAATTTTATTTCTTTTAAATTTAATTACCTTCCTAGATTAAATACAAGAAAAAAATAATTAGTTTAGGTGATATAGATTAAGTAGATGAACAACTGATAAAGCTCCTCAAGTGAGACGAGCCTAGTCAGCCACTATGCTGCATTAGGAAAACAAAGAAATTGCTTTTTCCATGCCCCACGACAGGCGTGCGTCAAAACTGGTGTCATTGCCGGGGATCTAATTAGTTGTTTACATTACTTTTTATATTTTTAAATTTTATATATTTTCCATTTTTTTTAAAAAAAACTTCAAAAAAAACTTTTTCCATGATGCATTCAAATTCAAATTATTCTGCATGGAAAAATTACTCACAGGTGAAGGAGGAAGAAACATACTATACTGAGGAGGCCATCCAAAGAAGAGCTGATGCCCTAATAATAATGTTCAAGCAGGTAGAAAGAGGCATCACAACATGTATCTCACCGGAAGATTTTATGGCCATGGTCAATGAACTCCAAGTTGACTTAAAAATATTCAAGTATAAGAAGGAAGTGGCACTAGTCTTCTCAGATTTCACTGAAAACATCCATGAAGTTGAAGTCAAACTTGAGGTGGAGGAGCCTGACTACCTACCTCCATCCATTGATGATCAACTCCAAGAGGAACTTTAAATTAAAGAGGATATTAATTTCGAACCAAATCAGGGAGATGATACATTCTTAAACTCAAATTCTTTAAATTTTGCTGAAACTAATTTGAGTGTCTCTCCCAAATCTATTGAATTTTCAGATTCATCAAAATCATACTACACCTCGGAGGATGATGTGAAAAACAATGCACCTGTTGAGGAACTTCTAGAGCTCCCTGAAGTCATTGAACATCTACTAGAGGAGCCCCATCATGATGAGATGCAAGTTACTGAGCCTGAGGAAAATAGATAAGAGGCTGAAGCCTCCTTGAAGCTGGCACTGGAAGACAATATGGTTGGACAAGTAGAAACAAAAGAATAAGAGGTTCCATACTTCATCCTACCCCCACCATGCAAGATATACCTCATTGTGAAGGGGGAGGATATGGTGTACTCTATCCATGGATCGTCCCTCATGAACAACGATGAAGCATAAGCTAGGAAGAGCCACATGTGGTGGTTCAAATAAAATAAGCTTCATCCACCGTCAGATTATGGATAACGGCTGGTACTGCCCTCTGGAGGCAGTAAAAGATTCTAGGGCCCACTTGGGGGATCATACCAAGATTTATCTTTACATGCTTTCTAGTAATTTAAATTTCAAAATTAGTATTAGGAATTAGTCTAGCATGTGGCCTCCTCCCTCTTTTCATTTTGAGCTTAAATGAAATGATCCTTGTGATTAATTGAGTAATTTTTCTTCGGTAGGATCATGAATGCAAAAGGAAGCCCTGAGAATTAGAGGAAGATGACCAAATCATTATTTCCAAAGGGAGTTAACTTTTTACGATTATCATTTAAACTCCTTTCATTTTTTGGTCCAAAACATATTTTGAGATTTAATGAATATTCTTATCACTTTTCACACATCAATTGATTTTGAAAGAGTTGAAACGATTTTTGAAATAATGGATTTTAAATGATTGTTGATATGATTTATTTTCCCTTGAAATGGATTTTCAAGCATTTTAATGAGTTTGACTAATTTTTGAAATCCATGACCATGAAACACTGACTCAAAATATTTTTTCCAATACCTTGAGGTATTCTAAACCACTTTTACATATTCTTCCTAATACCCACACATTCTTGATGGAAACTTGATTTTTGTGTGAGAACCATAATTTGTGATTAATTCTCTTTCGAAGTTTTGGATATCATGGAATGTATTTGAAATGATTGAGGCATCTCTTTTTCTAGCCACATTTCATCCTGAGACCCACCTTTACATTTATCCTTCGTAAGCCCTTAGATTCCATGAATTGCCTTATAGGTTTAAGCCACATTACAAGCCAATTTTTCCTTACCTACCCGCACTTTTAGAATTTTTTCATGGATATTTCAAGTTTGAGTGTGGGGGAAGGGCCTTTCGTGTGCGTTCCTTGGGATGTGTATCATTTATGGGTGGTTTGAGGTGTGTGTCAATACTTTGGGTAGTGGACAATAAGAGAATTGGGCATGTGTCATCATTTCATTGTGCTTTATTTGTTTCATCCATTTCTCCTTCAAAAAAATGAAACAAACATGGAGATGAGTTTGAATTCCTCATTGAACAATCTATTATGACTCATGACCCTCTCAAATATCAAGGGCATGAATTCAAAATGTTTTTATTCTATTTGTGGTGGAGGTGAGAATAGTACACGGGTGCGGCGGTCGTCCACCATGACAATATTTCCAAATCCATTTCTTTTCCTCGATTAATTCATTTTCCCTCCCTTCTCTTAGGCAAACCCTTTATACGGTGGAGTTGGGGTTCACATGAGGGATGAAACGACATACGGTGGAGCCGGTTCCTTTAGGAATAACATTCTCGGTTGAGGTGTTATCCTATTTGACAATTGGAGGAGGTGTGGTTTGGTGTGCTGGACGCATACTAAAATCAAACACTAAATAAATCAAGGGAAAGTAATTCATTAATTAGGTTTCAACAAATGAATTATCAAATTGAATTTAAATAATTAACAAATAATGAATGAACCAGTGTTATCAACCCTAGGACCAAGTTATTTCTTCATTAATTGCATTTTTTCACTGCATGATAGTTTTAAATTTTATTTATTTTAAATTTAATTACCTTCCTAGATTAAATACAAGAAAAAAATAATTAGTTTAGGTGATATAGATTAAGTAGATGAACAAATGATAAAACTCCTCAAGTGAGAAGACCCTAGTCATCCACAATGCTGCATTAAGAAAACATAGAAATTGGTTTTGCCACGCCCTATGACAGGCGTGCATCAAAACTGGCACCGTTGCCGGGGAGCTAATCGGTTGTTTACATTACTTTTTCTATTTTTAAATTTTATATAGTTTCCATTTTTTTTTAAAAAAACTTCAAAAAAAAAACATTTTCCATGATGCATTCAAATTCAAATTATTATGCATGGAACAATTACTCACAGGTGCAGGAGGAAGAAATAGACTATACTGAGGAGGCCCTCCAACGCAGAGCTTATGCCCTGATAATAATGTTCAAGCAGGTAGAAAGAGGCATAAAAACCTAGATCTCACCAGAAGATTTGATGGCCATGGTCAATGAAATCCAAGTTGACTTAAAAAGATTAAATGATAAGAAGGAAGTGGCACTAGTCTTCCTAGATTTCACTGAAAACATCCATGAAGTTGAAGCCAAACTTGAGGTGGAGGAGCCTGACTACCTAACTCCATCCATTGATGATCAACTCCAAGAGGAACTTTCAATTAAAGAGGATAATAATTTCGAACCAAATCAGGGAGATGATACATTCTTAAACTCAAATTATTTAAATTTTGATGAAACTAATTTGAGTGTCTCTCCCAAATCTATTGAATTTTCAGATTCATCAAAATCATACTACACCTCAGAGGATGATGTGAAAAACAATGCACCTGTTGAGGAACCTCTGGAGCTCCCTGAAGTCATTGAATATCTACTAGAGGAGCCCCATCATGAAGAGATCCAAGTTGCTGAGCCTAAGGAAAATAGACAAGAGGTTGAAGCCTCCTTGAAGCTGGCACTGGAAGACAAGATGGTTGCACAAGTAGAAAGAAAAGAAGAAGAGGTTCCATACTTCATCCTACCCCCACCATGCAAGCTATACCTCATTGTGAAGGGGGAGGATATGGTGTACTCTATCCATGGATCATCCCTCATGAACAACGATGAAGCACAAGCTAGGAATATCCACATGTGGTGGTTCAAATCAAAGAAGCTTCATCCACCGTCAGATTATGGATAATGGCTGGTACTTCCCTTTGGAGGCAGTAAAAGATTCCAGGGCCCACTTGGGGGATCATACCAAGATTTTTATTTACATGCTTTCTAGTAATTTAAATTTGAAAATCAGTATTAGGAATTAGTCTAGCATGTGTCCCCCTCCCTCTTTTCATTTTGAGCTTAAATGAAATGATCCTTGTGATTAATTGAGTAATTTTTCTTCTGTAGGATCATGAATGCAAAAGGAAGCCCCGAGAATTAGAGGAAGATGACCGAATCATTATTTCCAAAGGGAGTTAACTTTTTACGATTATCATTTAAACTCCTTTCATTTTTTGGTCCAAAACATATTTTGAGCTTTAATGAATATTCTTATCACTTTTCACACATCAATTGATTTTGAAAGAGTTGAAATGATTTTTGAAATAATGGATTTTAAATGATTGTTGATATGAATTATTTTCCCTTGAAATGGATTTTCAAGCATTTTAATGAGTTTGACTAATTTTTGAAATCCATGACCATGAAACACTGACTCAAAATATTTTTTCCAATCCTGTGAGGTATTCTTAACCAATTTTACATATTCTTCCTAATACCCACACTTTCTTGAGGGAAACTTGATTTTTGTGTGAGAACCAGAATTTGTGATTAATTCTCTTTCGATGCTTTGGATATCATGGAATGTATTTGAAATTATTGAGGCATCTCTTTGGCTAGCCACATTTTATCCTGAGACCCACCTTTACATTTATCCTTCGTAAGCCCTTAGATGCCATGAATTGCCTTATGGGTTTAAGCCACATTACAAGACAATTTTTCCTTACCTACCCGCACTTTTAGTATTTTTCATGGATATTTCAAGTTTGAGTGTGGGGTAAGGGCCTTTCGTGTCCGTTCCTTGGGTTGTGTATCATTTATGGGTGGTTTGAGGTGTGTGTCAATATTTTGGGCAGTGGACAATAAGAGAATTGGGCATGTTTCATCATTTTATTGTGCTTTATTTGTTTCATCCATTTCTCCTTCAAAAAAAAAAAGAAAAAAATGGAGATGAGTTTGAATTCTTCATTTAATATTCTGTTATGACTCATGTCCCTCTCAAAAATCAAGGTCATGAATTTTCATTCATTCATTGTATTCAATTTTCAGCTCATCCTCCATAAAAAAAATAAAGCTGTGCCTTTCTGAAGCTTTGAAAAAAAAGGGAGAACATAGATGATATCATTCATTATAAGAATTTATTGGCTCATGTACCATGTCATAAAGAGGGGTGGGGTTGTTTTTCACATTTACAAGTGGTATTGAGTGAGGAATTTCCGGTGTTTTCACTTGAATTAATCATGCATTGTACTTAAAGGTCAAACCTCCTCTTTCTATCCTGGAACTTTTTTTTTCAATAATTTTCCCACCAACCCTAAGCCACAGAATCATTTGAACCTTTAATTAAACCCCTCATGATTAAATTCATTTTCAAGTTTCACGCTGTGGAGAAATGATAATTTTCACAAACCTATGGTGATACATGCGATTTTCAAGTATGAGTATAACTATAGATTCAATTTCTCTTGAGTGAAGAGTGACATAAAATTCAATGTGAGGTAGGTTGTGATTGGGCCATGGATTGATTTATGAGGTTGAAAAAATTTTAGTGATTGAAATTAAAATAATAGAGAATTATTATTCATATATGAGACATGATGGAATTCTATTTTGGATAAAATCATTGATATTTTCTCATTTTTGATTGTTGTGTGGAAATTGATTTGGATGTATGATGATTGCCTAGGAGTGCAATGTTTAAGTGTGGGGGAGTGATGAAGCTCATATTTTCATATATTTTATACTATATATAATTTTTTATAATCCCACAAAATTGTTATTGGATATGTAATTGTCATGTTTTTAATTTTTAGTGTTATTTTGAGCCCAAATGTGAAAAATGACTAATTCTGGATTTTTTACGAATTTTTACATCAGGGGTATTTTGATCATTTCCAGACAAATAAAATTCAAAATTTTCTGATTCAAATTTTGTTTGAATACTTATTTAATTTCCCTAATTTTTTTCTTCTGGACCAGGAGCTGATTCTGTCATCTAAAGGGTCTAAAAATTCATTGAAGTTGTGATTTTTTCCGGGCGGACAGCATGGACCCACCCAACTTAACAGACATAAAACGTGGCCTACACATATCTAAATTATGTGTTTCCACCTGGGATACCACGAGGAAAGATAGGGACATCTCGAAAATAAATTTGGGGGATGTTGGAGGTCATTAAAGAGGCTATTGAATGACACACTTTTGGAGGAACCTTCCTGGAAGCTTCGTCCAGAAACAGAAACCGAGAATGAAAAATTCATAACTCCTCTATCCAGTTTCCAAGTTAGCTTAACTTTTTAGGAGAGACGACCAAGATATTTATGAACAACATTCATTAAGGGTGGAATGAGTGAATATTTCATTAAAGGGGTCTAAAACACATCGAAATTTGAGGGACGATTTCTACCTATAAAAGGAGGCCCTCACCTCCTTCCCAAAGCATCCCATTATCCATCCATTCCTTCAAGGAACCAAGGAGGAGTTTGACACCAATGTTGTAGTGGAGGCTCTAGGACATTCTTCTAACATAGGAATTTTCTTTTCTTTTCTTTTTATTTTTAGTTTTATTTTCCCATGTAATGCATTCATATTTTAATTAAAGTGTTTCCACCTTCTTTCCCACAATCTTTCTTTTCCAAATTTAATCTAATTTATTTCTCTCTCCCTTTTTTCCTTTGTGATCTCTATGCAATTTTCCATGGAAAGTGACTAACCCGAGGCTTGGCCTTGGGGGAGGTTTCATGGTGTTCTTTATTATTGTGATTCAATTCAAAATGTTTTTATTCTATTTGTGGTGGAGGTGAGAATAGTGCACGGGTGCGGCGGTCGTCCACCACGACACTATTTCCAAATACATTTCTTTTCCTTGATTAATTAATTTTCCCTCCCTTATATTAGGCAAACCCTTCATTTGGTGGAGTTGGGGTTTCCATAAGGGATGAAACGGCATACGGTGGAGTCGGGTCCTTTAGGAATAACATTCTTGGTTGAGGTGTTATCCTATTTGACTATTGGAGGAGGTGTGGTTTGGTGTGCTGGACGCATACTAAAATCACACACTAAATAAATCAAGGGAAAGTAATTCATTAATTAGGTTTCAATAAATGAATTATCAAATTAAATTTAAACAATTAACAAATAATGAATGAACCAGTGTTATCCAACCCTAGGACCAAGTTCTTTCTTCATTAATTGCATTTTTTCACTGCATGATAGTTTTAAATTTTATTTCTTTTAAATTTAATTACCTTCCTAGATTAAATACAAGCAAAAAATAATTAGTTTAGGTGATATAGATTAAGTAGATGAACAACTGATAAAGCTCCTCAAGTGAGACGACCCTAGTAGGCCACTGTGCTGCATTAGGAAAACAAAGAAATTGCTTTTTCCATGCCCTACGACAGGCGTGCGTCAAAATTGGTGTCGTTACCGGGGATCTAATCAGTTGTTTACATTACTTTTTATATTTTTAAATTTTATATATTTTCCATTTTTTTTAAAAAAAACTTCAATTTTTTTTTCCAAGATGCATTCAAATTCAAATTATCTGCATGGAACAATTACTCACAGGTGCAGGAGGAAGAAACATACTATACTGAGGAGGCCCTCCAAAGAAGAGCTGATGCCCTGATAAAAATGTTCAAGCAGGTAGAAAGAGGCATAACAACATGGATCTCATTGGAAGATTTGATGGCCATGGTCAATGAACTCCAAGTTGACTTAAAAAGATTCAAGGATAAGAAGGAAGTGGCACTAGTCTTCTCAGATTTCACTGAAAACATCCATGAAGTTGAAGCCAAACTTGAGGTGGAGGAGCCTGACTACCTACCTCCATCCATTGATGATCAACTCCAAGAGGAAATTTCAATTAAAGAGGATATTAATTTCGAACCAAATCAGGGAGATGATACATTCTTAAACTCAAATTCTTTAAATTTTGCTGAAACTAATTTGAGTGTCTCTCCCAAATCTATTGAATTTTCAGATTCATCAAAATCATACTACACCTCGGAGGATGATGTGAAAAACAATGCACCTGTTGAGGAACTTCTAGAGCTCCCTAAAGTCATTGAACATCTACTAGAGGAGCCCCATCATGATGAGATGCAAGTTACTGAGCCTGAGGAAAATAGACAAGAGGCTGAAGCCTCCTTGAAGCTGGCACTAGAAGACAATATGGTTGGACAAGTAGAAACAAAAGAATAAGAGGTTCCATACTTCATCCTACCCCCACCATGCAAGATATACCTCATTGTGAAGGGGGAGGATATGGTGTAATCTATCCATGGATCATCCCTCATGAACAACGATGAAGCACAAGCTAGGAAGAGCCACATGTGGTGGTTCAAATAAAATAAGCTTCATCCACCGTCAGATTATGGATAACGGCTGGTACTGCCCTCTGGAGGCAGTAAAAGATTCCAGGGCCCACTTGGGGGATCATACCAAGATTTATCTTTACATGCTTTCTAGTAATTTAAATTTCAAAATCAGTATTAGGAATTAGTCTAGCATGTGGCCTCCTCCCTCTTTTCATTTTGAGCTTAAATGAAATGATCCTTGTGATTAATTGAGTAATTTTTCTTCTGTAGGATCATGAATGAAAAAGGAAGCCTTGAGAATTAGAGGAAGATGACCAAATCATTATTTACAAAGGGAGTTAACTTTTTACGATTATCATTTAAACTCCTTTCATTTTTTGGTCCAAAACATATTTTGAGCTTTAATGAATATTCTTATCACTTTTCACACATCAATTGATTTTGAAAGAGTTGAAAATATTTTTGAAATAATGGATTTTAAATGATTGTTGATATGAATTATTTTCCCTTGAAATGGATTTTCAAGCATTTTAATGAGTTTGACTAATTTTTGAAATCCATGACCATGAAATACTGACTCAAAATATTTTTTCCAATCCTGTGAGTTATTCTAAACCACTTTTACATATTCTTGCTAATATCCACACATTCTTGATGGAAACTTGATTTTTGTGTGAGAACCATAATTTGTGATTAATTCTCTTTCGAAGCTTTGGATATCATGGAATGTATTTGAAATGATTGAGGCATCTCTTTGTCTAGCCACATTTTATCCTGAGACCCACCTTTACATTTATCCTTCGTAAGCCCTTAGATGCCATGAATTGCCTTATAGGTTTAAGCCACATTACAAGCCAATTTTTCCTTACCTACCCGCACTTTTAGAATTTTTGCATGGATATTTCAAGTTTGAGTGTGGGGGAAGGGCCTTTCGTGTGCTTTCCTTGGGATGTGTATCATTTATGGGTGGTTTGAGGTGTGTGTCAATACTTTGGGTAGTGGACAATAAGAGAATTGGGCATGTGTCATCATTTCATTGTGCTTTATTTGTTTCATCCATTTCTCCTTCAAAAAAAAAAGAAAAAAACATGGAGATGAGTTTGAATTCCTCATTGAACAGTCTGTTATGACTCATGTCCCTCTCAAAAATCAAGGGCATGAATTGTCATTCGTTCATTTTATTCAATTTTCAGCTCATCCTCCATAAAAAAAATAAAGCTGTTTCTTTCTGGAGCTTTGAAAAAAAGGGGAGAACATAGATGATATCATTCATTATAAGCAATTATTGGATCATGTACCATGTCATAAAGAGGGGTGGGGTTGTTTTTCACATTTACAAGTGGTATTGAGTGAATAATTTGCTGTGTTTTCACTTGAATTAATCATGCATTGTACTTAAAAGTCAAACCTCCTCTTTCTTGCCTGGAACTTTTTTTTCAATAATTTTCCCACCAACCCTAAGCCACAAAATCATTTGAACCTTTAATTAAATCCATCATGATTAAATTCATTTTCATGTTTCACGCTGTGGAGAAATGATAATTTTCACAAACCTATGGTGATACATGCGATTTTCAAGTATGAGTATAACTATAGATTCAATTTCTCTTGAGTGAAGAGTGAAATAAAATTCCATGTGAGGTAGGTTTTGATTGGGCCATGGATTGATTTATGAGGTTGAAAAAATTTTAGTGATTGAAATTAAAATAATATAGAATTATTATTCATATATGAGACATGATGGAATTCTATTTTGGATAAAATCATTGATATTTTCTCATTTTTGATTGTTGTGTGGAAATTGATTTGGATGTATGATGATTACCTAGGAGTGAAATGTTTAAGTGTGGGGGAGTGATGAAGCTCACATTTTCATATATTTTATACTGTATATCATTGTTTATAATCCCAAAAAAGTGTTATTGGGTGGGTAATTGTCATGTTTTTAAGTTTTAGTGTTATTTTGAGCCCAAATGTGAAAACCGACTAATTCTGGATTTTTGAAAGATTTTTACCTCAGGGGTATTTTGATCATTTACTGACAAATAAAATTCCAAATTTTCTGATTCAAATTTTTTTATAATCCTTATTTAATTTCCTTCATTTTTGTCTTCTGGACTAGGAGCTGATTCGGTCATCTAAAGGGTCTAAAAATTCATTGAAGTTGTGAATTTTTCCGGGAAGATAGCGTGGAACCACCCAAAGTAACGGATATCAAACTCGGCCTACACATATATAAATGCTGTTTTTACACCTAGGATACCATGAGGACAAATAGGGAAGTCGCGAAAATAAATTTGTGGGATGTTGGAGGTCATTAAGGAGGCTATTGAATGACATACTTTTGGAGGAACCTTCCTGGAAGCTTCATCCAGAAATAGAAACCAATAATGAAAAACTCATAACTCCTCCATACGGTGTCCAAGTTAGATTAAATTTTTAGGAGAGACGACCAAGATATTTATGAACAACATTCATTAAGGGTGGAATGCGTGAAGATGTCATTAAAGGGGTTTAAAACACATCGATATTTGAGGGACGAATTCTGCCTATAAAAGGAGGCCCTCACCTCCTTCCCAAAGCATCCCATTATCCATCCATTCCTTCAAGGAACCAAGGAGGAGTTCGACACCAATGTTGGAGTGGAGGCTCTGGGACATTCTTCTAACATAGGAATTTTATTTTCTTCTCTTTTTTTTAGTTTTATTTTCTCATGTAATGCATTCATATTTTAATTAAAGTGTTTCCACCTTCTTTCCCACCGTCTTTCTTTTCCAAATTTAATCTAATTTCTTTCTCTCTCCCTTATTTCCATCGTGAAATCTATGCACTTTTCCATGATAAGTGACTAACCCGAGGCTTGGCCCTGGGGGAGGTTTCATGATGTTCTTTATTATTGTGATTCAATTCAAAATGTTTTTATTCTATTTGTGGTGGAGGTGAGAATAGTGCACGGGTGCGGCGGTCGTCCACCACAACACTATTTCCAAATCCATTTCTTTTCCTTGATTAATTACTTTTCCCTCCCTTATCTTAGGCAAACCCTTCATAAAGTGGAGTTGGGGATGCCATAAGGGATGAAACGACATACGGTGGAGCCGGGTCCTTTAGGAATAACATTCTCGGTTGAGGTGCTACCCTATTTGACTATTGGAGGAGGTGTGGTTTGGTGTGCTGAAAGCATAATAAAATCACACACTAAATAAATCAAGGGAAATTAATTCATTAATTAGGTTTCAATAAATGAATTATCAAATTGAATTTAAAAAATTAACAAATAATGAATGAACCAGTGTTATCCAACCCTAGGACCAAGTTCTTTCTTCATTAATTGTATTTTTTCACTGCATGATAGTTTTAAATTTTATTTATTTTAAATTTAATTAGCTTCCTAGATTAAATACAAGCAACAAATTATTAGTATAGGTGATATAGATTAAGTATATAAACAACTGATAAAGCTCCTCAAGTGAGACGACCCTAGTCAGCCACTGTGCTGCATTAAGAAAACATAGAAATTGCTTTTCCCATGCCCTACGACAGGCGTGCGTCAAAACTGGCACCATTACCGGGGAGCTAATTGGTTGTTTACATTACTTTTTCTATTTTTAAATTTTATATAGTTTCCATTTTTTTTTAAAAAAATTCAAAAAAAAACTTTTTCCATGATGCATTCAAATTCAAATTATTCTGCATGGAACAATTACTCACAGGTGCAGGAGGAAGAAATAGACTATACTAAGGAGGCCCTCCAACGAAGAGCTGATGCCCTGATAATAATGTTCAAGCAGGTAGAAAGAGGCATAACTACATGGATCTCACTAGAAGATTTGATGGCCATGGTCAATGAACTCCAAGTTGACTTAAAAAGATTCAAGGATAAGAAGGAAGTGACACTAGTCTTCCCAGATTTCACTGAAAACATCCATGAAGTTGAAGACAAACTTAAGGTGGAGGAGCCTGACTACCTACCTCCATCCATTAATGATCAACTCCAAGAGGAACTTTCAATTAAAGAGGATATTAATTTCGAACCAAATCAGGGTGATGATACATTCTTAAACTCAAATTCTTTAAATTTTGCTGAAACTAATTTGAGTGTCTCTCCCAAATCTATTGAATTTTTAGATTCATCAAAATCATACTACACCTCAGAGGATGATGTGAAAAACAAGGCACCTATTGAGGAACTTCTGGAGCTCCCTGAAGTCATTGAATATCTACTAGAGTAGCCCCATCATGAAGAGATCCAAGTTGGTGAGCCTGAGGAAAATATACAAGAGGCTAAAGCCTCCTTGAAGCTGGCACTGGAAGACAAGATGGTTGCACAAGTAGAAACAAAAGAAGAAGAGGTTCCATACTTCATCCTACCCACACCATGCAAGCTATACCTCATTTTTAAGGGGGAGGATATTGTGTACTCTTTCCATGGATCATCCCTCATGAACAACGATGAAGCACAAGCTAGGAAGAGCCACATGTGGTGGTTCAAATCAAAGAAGCTTCATCCACCGTCAAATTATGGATAATGGCTGGTACTTCCCTCTGGAGGCAGTAAAAGATTCCAGGGCCCACTTGGGGGATCATACCAAGATTTATCTTTACATGCTTTCTAGTAATTTAAATTTTAAAATTAGTATTTGGAATTAGTCTAGCATGTGTCCCTCTCCCTCTTTTCATTTTGAGCTTAAATGAAATGACCCTTGTGATTAATTGAGTAATTTTTCTTCTGTAGGATCATGAATGCAAAAGGAAGCCTCGAGAATTAGAGGAAGATGACCGAATCATTATTTCCAAAGGGAGTTAACTTTTTACGATTATCATTTAAAATCCTTTCATTTTTTGGTCCAAAACATATTTTTGAGCTTTAATAAATATTCTTATCACTTTTCACACATCAACTGATTTTGAAAGAGTTGAAATGAATTTTGAAATAATGGATTTTAAATGATTGTTGATATGAATTATTTTTCTTTGAAATGGATTTTCAAGCATTTTAATGAGTTTGACTAATTTTTGAAATCCATGACCATGAAACACTGACTCAAAATATTTTTTCCAATCTTGTGAGGTATTCTAAACCACTTTTACATATTCTTCATAATACCCACACTTTCTTGAGGGAAACTTGATTTTTGTGTGAGAACTAGAATTTTTGATTAATTCTCTTTCGAAGCTTTGGATATCATGGAATGTATTTGAAATGATTGAGGCATCTCTTTGGCTAGCCACATTTTATCCTGAGACCCACCTTTACATTTATCCTTCGTAAGCCCTTAGATGCCATGCATTTCCTTATAGGTTTAAGCCACATTACAAGCCAATTTTTCCTTACCTACTCGCACTTTTAGTATTTTTTCATGGATATTTCATGTTTGAGTGTGGAGGAAGGGCCTTTTGTGTGAGTTCCTTGGGATGCGTATCATTTATGGGTGGTTTGAGGTGTGTGTCAATACTTTGGGCAGTGGACTATAAGAGAATTGGGCACGTGTCATCATTTCATTGTGCTTTATTTGTTTCATCCATTTCTCCTTCAAAAAAAAAAGAAAAAAAATGGAGATGAGTTTGAATTCCTCATTGAGCATTCTTTTATGACTCATGTCCCTCTCAAAAATCAAGGGCATGAATTGTCATTCGTTCATTGTATTCAATTTTCAGCTCATCCTCCATAAAAAAATAAAGCTGTGCCTTTCTGGAGCTTTGAAAAAAAAGGGGAGAACATAGATGATATCATTCATTACAATAACTTATTGGCTCATGTACCATGTAATAAAGAGGAGTGGGGTTGTTTTTCACATTTACAAGCGGTATTGAGTGAGTAATTTCTTGTGTTTTCACTTAAATTAATCATGCATTGTACTTAAAAGTCAAACCTCCTCTTTCTAGCCTGGAACTTTTTTTTCAATAATTTTCCCACCAATCCTAAGACACAGAATAATTTGAACCTTTAATTAAATACCTCATTATTAAATTCATTTTCATGTTTCACGCTGTGGAGAAATGATAATTTTCACAATCCTATGGTGATACATGCGATTTTCAAGTATGAGTATAACTATAGATTCAATTTCTCTTGAGTGAAGAGTGACATAAAATTCAATGTGAGGTAGGTTGTGATTGGGCCATGGATTGATTTATGTGGTTGAAAAAAATTTAGTTATTGAAATTAAAATAATAGAGAATTATTATTCATATATGAGACATGATGTAATTCTATTTTGGATAAAATCATTGATATTTTCTCATTTTTGATTGTTGTGTGGAAATTGATTTGGATGTATGATGATTGCCCAAGAGTGCAATGTTTAAGTGTGGGGGAGTGATGAAGCTCACATTTTCATATATTTTATACTGTATATCATTGTTTATAATCCCACAAAAGTTTTATTGGATGGGTAATTTTCATGTTTTTAAGTTTTAGTGTTATTTTGAGCCCAAATGTGAAAAACAACTAATTCTGGATTTTTGACAGATTTTTACATCAGGGGTATTTTGGTCATTTATGGACAAATAAAATTCCAACTTTTATGATTCAAATTTTTTTAGAATCCTTATTTAATTTCCATCATTTTTGTCTTCTGGACCAGGATCTGATTCGGTCATCTAATGGGTCTAAAAATTCATTGAAGTTGTGAATTTTTCCGGGCGGTCAGCGTGGACCCACCCAACGTAACAGACATCAAAATCGGCCTACATATATCTAAATGATGTGTTTCCACATGGGATACCACGAGGAAAGATAGTGAAGTCTCTAAAATACATTTGGGGGATGTTGGAGGTCATTAAGGAGGCTATTGAATGACATACCTTTGGAGGAACCTTCCTGGAAGCTTCATCCAGAAACAAAAACTGAGAATGAAAAATTCATAACTCCTCCATCTTATTTCCAAGTTAGCTGACATTTTTAAGAGAGACGAAAAAGATATTTGTGAACAATATTCATTAAGGGTGGAACGCATGAAGATGTCATTAAAGGGGTCTAAAACGCGTCGACATTTGAGGGACGAATTCTGCCTATAAAAGGAGGCCCTCACCTCTTTCCCAAAGCATCCAACTCTCCATCCATTCCTCATTAATCATATAGTTTTTTTGGTTTTCTTTCTAATGATAAAATCTAATAACAATTTTTATTATTTATTTTGGTGTTGGTTATTAATTTTTCTCAACCATTTCATTATTTTTATTTTGGTTTTTGGTTAATCATTATCTAAAAAATTTTCTCACCCGATATGTGTTGAAAATAACTCAATTCTATATATAAATCCTTAAATTTCCTAATAGACAAATTATTTTAAAACAAAAATAAATTTATAAACAAAAGTGTATTTTTTTATGGTTGTAATCAATATCATGATTTATTTAAAATATTGAATTAATAAAAAATAAAAATTATAAATTCAGTTATTTTTTCAATTTTTGGTTATTAAAATCAATAACCAATACCAAAAAAATATCGAATATCAATAAAATAAAATTTTTACTAACCAAAACTCATTTTAGTATATTCATTCATTTTTTTATTCAGTTTTCAGATACTTAACAACCCTGTTTCCCACCTCAACCTACCACTAATCCCCATTGTGATTTCTTTTTGACACTACCCCTCCCCGAGTGTTTGAAATCATGAAAATCATTTCCTCACATGATCAAACCAATCCCCTGCTTTGCTATGCATGCGCCTAACTAGAGGTCGGAAAATGGGTGGTTAACCAAACCGTTAACTAAAAATTGAATTAAAAATAACCAAATGGTTATACCAATATTGTTTATGGTTAATAAAAAATGTATATATTAGATATTTGAGGTACAATTACAATCAAATAACTCACACAAACCCACTTTTAGTTATACTGGGTATCATAATAGCCACCCCCAAGGGATGAGAACCCATTATAGGCACATTATTTATATATTATATAGGTATGAAAACTTTATTATATTCAAATGGCCCTTGAAGGCCCCAAATAGATGACCAATAGATCCATCTATAATTATCCTCATAGGCCTTTTTTGTCCAGACCATATGGCCCTTGTTCTGCACAGACCTTCTCTTACATGACGAACTCCACCATCACTGATGTCCACTTCACAAAAACATACCTTATACTATAGAAAACCACTCAACATCATCTCTACTACCTCCTTAGTTCACACCATCACTTTTGGTCTTGATTAGCTCATCTTCCACCATCGGATGATGCTGTCCCTGCGACCACTATCTGCAATCATTGGATTGTCCTTCCCATGTGGCCATCACCTACAACTAGGCATCAACACCCCTGATGACTCAGCCCCTATCACTTTATCTCTCCCATAACCACTAAAAAACTCTACCCCTTCACCTATAACTACCCATCACCCCCTTGCAAGCTCAGCCGCTATCACCAGCACTCGCCTGTCACTGTCGAAACACATCACACCTGCGGCCACTACCAGAAACCGGAACCACCCTTGCACCTTGGATGACACGGGGAATATATCAATGAGATGGTATCATATGTGAAGTCATCCAACACAAACCAACCTAGGGCCTGAAATCTATATGAGATTAGGATTTGAACCCTACCCTGCAAACTATTGCGATGTCATAGAATGGAACTAGTCACCAACTAACTTGCGTCATGTTGGATTAACATGTGTAGGGAAACACTCGACTCCTAGAGGGGGACCCGATCAAGCCCAAAGCATGCCACATGTTCCCAAAATAGAAAATGACTTTGAATAACCCTGTTCATGATATGAATAGTGTCATAATTTGGCAGGACTCAAGACCGCCCTAGTTCCTATGGGTAGGAAGTTGGTACCAACTAGGCGTACCATTCAATAAACACCCTAGTGGAATTAATAAAAATTATATTTGGGCCATAACTGATAAAATTATGGTGATTTTGTTTATTAATTTCAATAACTGAAAACTAAAAAAAATCAAATTTATATATTTTTTCAATTTTTACTTATTTAATATTTTAAATGGACAATGAGATTGATTTTAACAACAATTTTTTTATAGATTTATATTTATTTTAAAATAATTTATTTTTTTATAAAATTCAAGAATTTATTTACGATTTCAAGTTTTTATCCAATGTAGTTAGGGTGATAATTTTTTTACATAATGATTAACCAAATGGTTAACTGAAAAGTGAAATAAAAACAGCCAAATAGTTTTAATAAATTGATAACCAAAACCAAACAAATAATAAAAACAGTTATTGGACTTGGTCATTAAATTGATAACTGAAAAAAATCAAATGATTATTGATTTTTAGTTTAGTTGTAATCAAAACTGAAATCGGTCCACCTCTATGCGTGATGCCAACTCCATGCCCCGCCAATCCCTACTACTTATGCACCTTTGGTACATCATTAATCCAGATTCATAAAAAACATAAACCTGGGGGTTTGAATGCATGACTTGTGAGATAGAGGCTAACCGAAGGACCACTTAGTCCGTGTTTCATATATGTCTCATTTAAGCATCACTCTCTATTTATACATATGTTAATATATTTGTATATAAATTAGAATTAGTATATATTTATATATAAATATATAAATATATATTATTATTATTTTGTTTCTATATATAAATTAATATAATTATATTTATAAATTTATATATGTATAAATTACTATAATTATATTTATAAATCTATATATGTATAAATTAATAATATATATATATATATATATTATTTATATATATGTTAATATATTTGTGTGTCTCTGGGTATATATATTTATAAATTTATGTATTTATTTATATATTAAATATATAAATTAATATATATATATATATATTAATGTATTTATATTTGTGTATATATAATTATAGACTAATATATATATATATATATATATATATATATATATCAAAATGAACCTTTTTTATATGTATATATATAATTTAATATATATATATATAAATTATTATAAGTATACTTAAAAATAAATAAATAAATAAATAAATAAATAAATAAATAAATATATATAATTAGTAATTTTTAATGTTATTACATATATATTCACATCATTAATCATTTATCATTAATGATCATTTATTTAGTTATGATTAATTAACTGTAATTATGTTTTAACCTGTTTGTATGTGTTTTAATAGGTATGTGTTTATATGTATGTTTGTGTGTATGTGTATATATATTATTAATTTCATTTAATTTTAATGTTATATAATACTATTATATATGTAATATATATATAATTTATTCATTTATTTTATTTTCAATATTATACAATAAAACACACACACACATATACACTTGTAACAACCCGATCTTTTATGAATAAAATTCTATTTCCTTTAATGACTTATGAATATAGAAAACACATGCACTATTTTTTTATTGGGTTTAAATAAATATTAAGTATTATTTCCATTGATAATATCGTCGTTGAATAGTGATCACATGACTGATATAAATATAAGGCTTTAACAAATCCTTTCGACACAGATAAAGAAGAGGATGACCTCATCCAGTAGACTCGGGCCGTATGAAGCTCATTTGTTGAAGCTTAGAAAGGAGGTAGCGTCACCGGGCTTCGTTCTTGACCAAGTCCAAGCTGAGATTAAACATGTTAAGCTTGAATGAAATCATCTACGAGATAAGTTCAAGTTAATAGAGATTATCACCTGGGCAATGTTATCTGAACTGCCCCAAGAGTCTGTCACCATCGCACACCTTATCCTTAGGCTTATGTGGGTGTTATAAGGGGTTATGTAACAAGGTATTAGTTACTTATTGTGAAATCTCTTTTTATAAATAAAATTACTATTCCATTAATTATTTTATGATAATATTATTTCTTACAGAAATTATGAATTTGATAAATTGATTTTTGGGTAAAAATGGCACTTTTGAGAACTATAATTATATTTTTTATACAAAAAAACTAAAAAGTGTATTTTTAAAGAATTTATTTTAAGGAATTAATGATTTTTTGAAATAATAAATATTTTAATAAAATATTATTATCAAATTACTTTTTATGTATAATAAATGAGTATATAATGTTTATGAAGTCAAATGTAATTTTTGTTAAGGTTTGAAAACTGTTTTTGTCGAAACTCGTGAATTTTCAATAAATATCGGTTTTCATTTTAGAAGTGAAAATTAAGATATTGAGAAAATTATTTAGATAAAATAAATATTATTTTTGGAATTAGGATGTCAAAATTATCCAACGGTGAATTTTTCATAATTTTCTAAGACAGTCAAAATTTTAAGTAAAAATTAAATACTGTATAAATAAAATATGTGTTTTATGACAACATAATGACCCCAAAATGATTTAATAAATACTATAATGGGTATTATCGGCCCAATATATTTTTACCATTAAAATAATGTGATTTTATATTTTTTTATTTATTTTATAAAGCTTTAGTGAATCCTCCAAGACATATACAATATTTTAAGATTTTAAAATCATTTCCTTGAAAGTGTGACTCACTTCCACATAAGCAAGGAAAATATTTTAATATATTCATCCATTTTACTTATAAAATAATTTTTTTCACTCATCGTTAGAAAAAACCATGGTTAAAAAACATGGGAAGGTTTGTGGTTTTTAATATTTAATTATATTGATTCCAAAACCTAAGTTTGTGAAATATTAAAGAAATCCCCTCTTATTTCCTATATAAACCCACCCAAGATCCCACTTTTCTTCACTAAAAATCCTTGTATCACATACCTACTCTACCCTATCCTCTCTATAATCCTCCCAAGTCACCCCAATCTCTCAAGAAATCCCTCTTCAAACCTTTTAAGTCACACACTCAAGTAAGGGATTCCTCTTCCCCTCTTTGAATTCAAGCACCTTCTTTAAGAGTAGTTATTTTAATTTCAACTGATTGTATTGAAATTAATTTTTAATAATTACCTTACTATCCAATTTATGTTATTTAAATGAGGTATAATTTATAATCTCTCATTTATACCCTTACCGTTATTATGCCTAAATTTTGTAAGGGATCCTTACATTTCTTCCTTTCTCATTTTTATCCAAGTTTCTTTATATTGTGACACCCTTTTATTTTCAATTAAAAATGATGGGGTATATTTTAATACCTCCCCCATATTTCCATTACTATATATTTATGATGGGAGATCTCATTCTCTCTCATTAATCCCTCCCATGTACACCCGTTACCATGCTGAAATTTCGTAAGAGTTATTCCATTTCTCATATTTCTTCAAGTTTTTCTATTATGATACGCCTTCTATTTCCAAATTCCTTGTGTTAGGACATGTATTTATATGATCCAATTACTTTAAATTTCATGTATATATGACAAGAGATGCCTTTATCTCTCATCAAACATTTTTATGTGTTTTTATGTCATGCCGTTAGGCTGCCGAAATTGCACCACAATTTTCCATGCCAAAATCACCATGTAGTGAATACCATGGCCATTTCTCTATCAAGGGTATTCACCTTTATACACATATAATTATTGAATATATAATTTCATTTATTTATTAAACATTCCTATATTGTGTAATAAATGATAACGTTGAATGAATCCATGTTATATGATCTATGTGGCACACTTAAGCATGAGATTGAAATGTTTATGAAGGGTGCACCTTGATAGCACTCTAATGCCTTGGGTAATGTTTAGTATCTTGATACTCCATATGAAATGATGGTTTAGTTATAATAATTCATGTGAAATTGGGTTTTAGTCATGCTAATCCATGTTCAATGAGCCTTGGCTCATGCTAATATCATGTTGTATGTTGATTGCCACATTTCCATGTTATGATAACCATGATATATCTTGCCTTTATGTTCATGTTTCTATTGTGCTCCATTGATATGCATTTTTCCTAACATGTATTTTATTCCTTATGTTATGAATTTTTTACTCCCTTACTGAGCTTTATAGATCACCCCTTTCTTATGTATATTCTTAGGTTATCCCATGTAGTGTTAAGTACAAAAGAATGAGTTGGTCATGTCAAAGAATATTGAAATAAAGATGTTGTATTTAATGTTTTAAGTTGTTATGTACCTTTAATAATTTCACAATACACTAGAACTATTGATCCTCAAAGTTTTCTCAAGTGCATGTTTATATAATAAATCATTTTTACATATGTAATAAAGAGCATGGTTATTATAGTTGGTATCAGAGGATAGGTTTAGTTATTTTTGGGATTAGGATTAGAAAACTCTAGTGAAATCCTTAGGGATAAGACTAAGTATAAGAAAATAATCCCTAAATTTTGGTGAGTATAGAGTAACTGGTTTATCAAAAAATTGCATCCCTGTTTGGATATGAACCAGTAGAGGTGGATCTAGCATAGATGTATCTAGGGGTAAAACCCTAAAACACTGGTTTGAGCTAGACTCGAATGAGAACTTGTGCATGACAATAGGCCTTTCTGTACTCTTGGTTCGACAATCCCAAGGGATATGCTTTAGTAAATTCATAAGCTTATTATGAACCATTATTAAGGGAACAAAAAAGACCATAAAAATATATGCTAGGCAGTAGATCATGGATAACTTAGACTGATGCCTAGAAACTTATAATTTAAGGAGATAAATGTAATTTATAAGTTATCACTTTAATTTCATTTGATTCCCTTTATGAATTTAACTATTAAATACACTCATCCCTAATTCCATATAGGATAAAGTAGAACCAGAATCAAAAAGTTAAAGGTAGGGTTATCATCCATAGTTCTTCACATTCTTTTATATCCCAAAAGTTTAGTAGAACAATCCAAACACCACCACAAATCATGGAAGTAGAGATGTTAGTGAAAATAAAAAATGGGGAAATTATTACATCCCATGAATATAAATCCTACCCTATCACAATTTGTGGATTGAACTTCCTGGAAAACCTCATCATACTTCCCTTGGTCGGATTTTATGAAATTCTTGGCATGGATTGAATTTTCCTATATAGATCCCACATAAATTGTCGTGAGAGGGAAATCACTATCCATATGGAGAATCAATCCATAATTCTATACAAGTGCAAGAGGAGGATGAATATTATTTTGAACCATCATATCAATAATGGATATTAATTCCCTATGAGCACATATATCTTTCCTAGATGATTGAGTCTAAAGAAGGAACCATCCTCGAAGACATGCCAATTGTGAGGGAATTCATTGATGTATTTACTAAGTAATTGTCTAGTATTCCTCTTATAAGTGATGTTGAATTATCTATTGATCTTATACTTGGGGAATTTCCAATATCCAAGACTCCATATAGAATGGCTATTGTGGAGCTTGAGGAGATAAAAAATAACTACAGGAGAATCTGGATAAAGGGTTTATACGTCCAAGTGCTTCACCATGGGGTGCAACTGTCCTTTTTTTCAAGAAGAAGGATGGTTCAATGCACCTTTGCATTGATTATCATGATATAAAAAAATCATGATAAAGAACAAGTATCATTTTCCACAAATTGATGACTTGTTCGATCAGTTATGCAGAGCACAATACTTCTCCAAGGTGGATTTGCGGTCTGGATATTACCAAGGGTGACGAAGGAAGATATCCCAAAGACTGCTTCTTGTACAAGGTATGTGCCCTATGAATTCATATTAATACCTTTAAAACTCACTAATTCTTTAAAAATATTCATGTAATTTATGAATATATTCTTTAGAGATTACCTCAAAATTTTTTTGGTAGTCTTTATAAATGATTTTCTAATATACTCCAAAACCAAGGAGGAGCATGAGGAGTACCTATGAACTGTACTAGAGACCTTGAGAAAGGATTAACTCAATGAAACGTACAAAAAGTGTGAGTTCTATTGAAGGAAGTCTCATTCTTAGGGCATATCATCGCAGGAAATGGGATATTTGTGGATCCCTCTAAGAAAAATTCAATTGAGGGATGGCCGAGGCCAACATATGTGACATATATCCATAGCTTATTTGGGTTAACTGGATATTATCGATGATTTTTGATAATTTTCTCACAATTTTCAAACCCTCTTACCAAGATAACTTGGAATGGAGTTAAGTTTCCTTGAAATGATGAATACGAAGAGATATTCAAGGAGTTGAAAAGGATGATTATTATTATGCCCATGCTCACACTACCCACAAGTGGATAAATTTTTGTGGTATTTAGTGATGCTTCAAAGAAGGTCCTGGGATATTTGCTGATTCTTAATGACAAATTCATTGCCTATGCTTCAAGGAAATTGAAATTTCATGAGCAGAACTATCTAACACATTATCTAGAGTTGGCTGTAGTAATCTTCACTTTGAAAATTTGGCGAAATTACCTTTTAGGGAGAAGTGTGAAATATATACGGATCACAAAATCCTCAAGTATATATTCACATAGAAAGAGTTGAATATGCGCCAATGAAGATGGTTAGAGCTGATCAAATACTTTGACTACTCATTCCACTACCACCTTGGGAAAGCGAACAAGGTGGCAGATTCTCTAAGTAGAAAGGACCCAATGATTCTATCATTGAAGAGAATTGAAAAGGATCAAATCTTATTATATTTGATGAATATGTACATGAGAATCATAAATAAGGGAACTTCATCAACACTCTCATAAATTATTGCTCAACCGTATCTTTTGGAAACATTAAAGGATTCTCAAAAGGATGATGTTGGAATTTAGAAGAAAGTGGAAACTATCATAAAAGAGAAATACTCAGAGTTCAATTTTAATGAAGAAGGAATTATGAGATTTGGGTCTAGACTATGTGTTCCATAAAATCTGGAGTTAAAGAAAGAACTTTTGGTTGATGCACATAGTTCAAATTTCTTCATTCACCTAGGAAACATAAGGATGCATCGGGATCTCTAAGATCATTATTGGTGGGATAACATGAAGAATGAGATCACTGAGTATACATCAAAGTGCCTAGTATGTCAGCAAGTGAAGGCTGAGAGGCAGAAGTCTAATGGTATGATGAAACCATTACCCATACCAATATGGAAATGGGAGAACATCACCATGGACTTTGTCACCAAACTTCTGAAGACACTCAAAGGAAACAATGCTATCTAGGTTGTTTTGAATCATCTTACAAAGACTGCACAATTCATTGTGATTTGAGAGGATTTATCATTGGATTAACTATCACAGATATACATTAGATAAGTGGTAAGGCTACATGGAGTACCACTAATTATTGTATCCGATCGAGATCCAAGATTCACCTCTATATTATGGAAGAGTCTCTAACACGCTCTGAATACTGAGCTGGACTTCAGTACGACTTATCATCCTCAAACTAATGGACAATCTGAATGGACTATCCAAACAATTTAGGACATGTTTAGATCATGCTTAATAAAGGTGGATGTGATCAACATATTCCATTGGTTGAGTTCTCTTACAACAACAGTTTCCACTCAAGCATCCAAATGTCTCCTTATGAAGCCCTTTATGGGAAGAGGTGCATAACACCGACATGTTGTTATGAAGTTGGGGAGAAAAAAATTCTAGGTCTATAAATGGTAGAATAATTGGTGGATAAGGTTAAGACCATCCAGAAGCACATTAAAGCTTCTCAGAGTTGACAAAAGAGCTATCCTGACAACCATCGATGAGACCTAGAGTTTGATATTAGAGATATGGTTTTTCGTTGTATATCACTATGGAATAGAGTGATGAGATTTTAAAAGTAGGGAAAGCTTAGTCCAAGGTACATCATACCTTTTTAGATCCTTGATTTCATTGGAGCAATGGCCTATCGACTAGCACTCCCACCGAACTTGTCTCAAGTACATGATGTATTCCATGTATCACCCTTGAAGAAGTACATACCTGACCCATCACATGTACTCAATCTAGAGGTGGTACCATTGGAGAATGACCTCTCATATGAAGAGAAGATGGTGAAGATCTTAGATCTTAGATAAAAAGTTCTAAAAAATAAGACGATGTACCTCATCAAAGTGTTGTGGAGAAACCACAAGTTTAAAGAATAAACATGAGAACTAGAGGAAGTGATGAGGCATAGTTACCCTAATCTTTTTTAGTGTGGAAAAAGGAAATTTCGAGGGAGAAATTTCTTAAGGGGGGAATGATATAACAGCCCTATCTTTTATGAATAAAATTACCTTTCCTTTAATGACTTATGGATATAGAAAAAACATGTAATATTTTTTTATTGGGTTTAAATAACCATTAAGTATCATTACCATTGATAATATATCCATTGAACAATGATCACACGAATGATATAAATATAAGGTTTTAACAAATCCTTTCGACACAGAAAAAGGAGATGATGACCTCATCCAGTAGACTCGGGCCATATGAAGCTCATTTGTTGGAGTTCGGAAAGTATGTAGCATCACTAGGATTCTCTCTTGACCAAGAACAACTTGATCTTCAACATGTTAAGCTTGAACAGAATCTCTTAGGAGATAAGTTCAAGTTTATATAGATTACCAGCAGGGTGATGTTATCCAAGCCGCCCCAAGAGTCTATCACCATCGCACACCTTACCATTAGGTCTTTTGTGGGTTTTATAATGGTTTATGTAACAAGTTATTAATTACTTATTATCCAATCCCTTTTTATAAATAAAATTCATATTCAATCAATTCATTTATGAGAATAGTATTTCTTAAAAAAATGACAAATTTGATAAATTGATTTTTCGGGTAAAATGGTACTTTTGAGAAATATATACATTATTATATTAAACTAAGTTTTTTACTAATAGTATTATAAAAAAATTCTTATAAATGATGATTATATCAGTTCCTTATCTGTAAATGATTAGGTAATCAGTTTTATAAGAGTTATATTTTTTATATAAAAAAATAGAAAGTGTATTTTTAAAGATTTTATTTTAAAGAATTAATGATTTTTTTAAATAATTAATATTTTAATAAAATTTTATTATCAAATTAATTTTATGAATAATAAATGAGTATATAATTTTTATTAATTCAAATGTAATTTTTATTAATGTTTGAAAACTGTTTTTGTCAAAACTTGTGAATTTTCAATAAATCCCGGTTTTCATTTTAAAAGTGAAAATTTAAATATTTAGAAAATTATTTAGATAAAATGAATATTATTTTTATAATCAGGACATCAAAATTATATAATGGTGAATTTTTCATATTTTTCTACGACAATCATTTTTTTGGGTAAAAATTAAATACCGTATAAATAAAATATGTGTTTTATAACATCATAATGATCTCAAAATGATGTAATAATTAATATAATTGGTATTATAGAACCAATATATGTTTTAAAATTAAAATAATGTGATTTTATATTTTTTTATTTATTTTATAAAGGTTTAGTGAATCCTCCAAGACATATACAGTATTTTAAGATTTTAAAATCATTTCCTTGAAAGTGTGACTCACCTCCACTAAGAAAGGGAAATATTTTAATATATTCATACCTTTTAATTATAAAATAATTTTTTCTAATCCTATTTAGTAAAAACATTTGGAAAAAAATGGTAAGGTTTGTGTTTTTGAATATTTAGTTATATAGATTCTAAAACCTAAGTTTGTGAAATATTAAAGAATTCCCCTCATTTCCTATAAAAACCCACCCAAGATCCCACTTTTCTTCACTAAAAATACATAGAGAACTTCCCTAATATGTTTTATCCTCTCTATAATCCCCCCAAGATTCCCCAAGATCTCAATAATACCCTCTTAAAACCTTTGAAGTCACACACTCAAGTAAGGGATTTCACTCCTCCTCTTTGAATTCAAGCACCTTCTTTGAGAGTAGTTCTTTTAATTTCAATTTATTGTATTGAAATTAATTTGTAATCATTAAATTAATATAAAATTGATTTTATTTAAATTAGTTATCATTTATCCTCCCTCATTTATACCTTTACCTAATCCGTTACTATGCCTAAATTTCGTAAGGGATCCTTACTTTCCTTCCATTCTCAATTTTATCCAAGTTTCTTTATATCGTTACACCCATTTATTTTCAATTAAAAATGATTGGGTATGTTTTAGAACCTCCCCCATAATTCCATTATTATTTTTCTATGATAGGATAAATCCTTATATCTCATTAATTACACTCATGTACACCCATTACCATGCCAAAATTTTGTAAGAGTTATTCCATTTCTCCTCTTTCTTCAAGTTTCTCTACTATGATAAGCCTTATATTTACAAATTACTTGTGTTGGGACATGTATTTATATGACCCCATTACTGTTAATTTCATGTATATATAATTATATACCCCTTTATATTTCGTCAACCATTTTTATGTCACGCCGTTAGGCTTCCAAAATTGCACTACGATTTTCCACGCCAAAATCATCTTGTAGTGAATACCATGCACATTTCTCTATTAAGGGTATTCACCTTTATGCACATATAATGGTTGATTATATAAATTCATGTGTTTATTACACATTCATTTATCCCAGAATAAATGATGATGTTGAATGAATCCATATTATATGATCTATGCGGCATACTTAAGCTTGAGATTGAAATGTTTATGAAGGGTACGTCCTGATAGCACTCCAATGTATCGGGTAATGTTTAGTATCATGATAATACATGTGAAATTAGGGTTTAATCATGATAATTCATGTTCAATGAGGGTTTACTTATGATAATCCATGTGAAATGATACTTGGATCATGCTAATATCATGTTGTATGTTGATTTCCACATTTCCATGTTATAATAACCATGATATATCATGCCTTTTTGTTCATGTTTCTCTTTTACTCCATTGATATTCCTATTTAATAACCTGAATTGTATTCTTCATGTTATGCCTTGTTTACTCCCTTACTGGGCTTTATATCTCACCCCTTTCTTATGTATATCCTCAGGTTATCCCATGCAGTGTTAAGTATGACGGAATGTGTTGGTCATGTCAAAGAAGTTTGAAATAAAGATTTTGTATTTCATGTTTTAAGTTATTATGTAATGTTACTAATTTACCAAGACACTAGACCCCTAGATCCTCAGATTTTTCTTAAGTTCAAGTTTGTGTAATAAATCATGTTTAAGTGTGTAATAAAGAGCGTTGTTGTTATAAAACTTATAATAAATTTTAATTTCTTATTTAATATTATCATATTTAAAACCCAATTAAAATAAAAATTACTCACATTTTTATGAGTGACTTTTTAAAACATGGATAAAAAAATACAGCTAAATAATTCATGTTTTTTAGAAAATGTGGACAAATGAAAAGTTAGTGATGTTTTAAATCACAACTAAAAATGTGGCTAAGTTAGCCATGTTTTTAAGAGAACACAACTAAATTTAATATTAACTATGTTTTAAAATGTTGATAAAAAACACAGTTAAGTTATCCATGTTCTTAAGAAAACACAACTAAATTAAAAATTATCCATGTTTTCAAAAAATATGGCTAATTGTGTATTTTTTTATAGTGCCTTCACATGGGTCCTTATAACACCTTATTGATATGGTGAACCTACAAATAATGTATTTTTTTTGAACATATGGAAAAAAATTATTGCCTTCATACTAGATTTTTCCATGTTAAATATAATATAATTTAGGCCATTTCATCCATATAGAGTGTAAAATGATCTAGG
The DNA here is from genome assembly GCA_963277665.1 of Viscum album. NCBI lineage: Eukaryota > Viridiplantae > Streptophyta > Magnoliopsida > Santalales > Viscaceae > Viscum > Viscum album. Next base: position 1,143,021,881 of record OY728139.1, on the reverse strand, counting down.
ATTTACATCCAGTAGTCTTTTTTGGTCACCGTGATGTTTTCCTTCTATGCTTGAACTATTATTATATTTTTCCTTTTATGTAATAAATATTGAGTTTAATATCTTCCAATGTAACTTCAAGTGACTTGAAAATATGAAATCTAGACGTGTCCTAAACATTTTTAAAACCATGAAAAAACTCCTCTTCCTTGAATTTAAATTCTTCCTCAACATCCATAATCATTATGATTATTGAAATTTCTTCTCTGTGACTCAGATTCAGAGTATAATAAAAAATATTATTCTCTTAGGATCTTCTTCAAGATTTTTTTTAATTGCATTCCCCAACAAGATTATCAATTCATTCTGAGTTACATGGCTAAGATAATGCTTTTAAACTTCATTATCAACCATACGATGAAGTTGATATTTTATAAATAGATAAAATTCAAAAACAAAATCAATAAATTTTCAAAAAACCCCATTATATTTTTCATAAATCTACTCATTTATTTATAAAAATGGTAAGTTATTTTGAATTACATTCATATCTCCAATGATTCAAGAAGGTGTCATATCTCAATGAACAATTCTTTATCAATTTGAAATTCAATGATTTTTCGATTTTTTTATTATTTTCAAGTCCACTTTAAAAGTCCACCCATTTCATGACATTAACAATGTGTTCAAAATGTATTTCTTACTCTCCAAGTTTAATTAGAAGATTATGGAAATAATTAGTTCATCCTCCGGTCAAATCAATTATCACTGATTTGTAAATATATAATTTATGACAAAAATAAAACCCTATTTAACTCATTAGAATACAAAAGACACATCCTTTCATGTTTATTACCATTGATAAGATGGTAAAAATAAATATTAGGAGTAAAATGTATCCCATGATTAACTTTCTTAGGAAATTAATCATTTTCTTTTAAGATATCAATCAAGCCACGTCAAACCAAAAAAAATCTATTGAAAAAATTAATAATTCCCCATAACCCCAAATTATAATTTAAATACACATATTTTTTCAAATCATGAATCATAGAAATAATATTTTCATTATTATCATCCTTATATTTCACATCCATGCCTTCTTCAATTATAATATAGAGATTTTTAGTTACTATATTGTAACATATCCGAATCTATTAAATCAGATATGGTAGTAATTTTATTAAAATGTAATGAAATACATAGTTCAAAATACATGAGATCTAACAATATAATATTCATATGAAACTAGATACATAAATTACATTACATTGAAAACTTAATACACATAAAATGAATACATGAAAATTTATTATTTCTCATTGAAAATCCATAAGTCATGCATGGTAATCTTCATGGTTTCCAGGGAAAATGGGAAAGAATATAAATATGTGAGCTTAAATGCCCAGTAAAGGGTAGCATAAAATGAAAGATATTTTAAATAATCATGGAATCAGTAATATGATAGGAATAAAGTAATTCCCCAAAAAATGGAACTATAATCATAATATATCCATGGATTATATAACAATAAAAATATGTTTTTATAAGAATAAATGTTTTCATGGTGATGTAATTCATAATTACAAACATCATAAACATATCATCAATGACTCGTTCCAAGAAATTATACATAAATGGGCAAGTTATACACCAAATACCAAACTAGTTTCCCCCATTAGGACTACTGATGCGTCAAGTAGTAATATAATTCTGAACCCCTACCATCACATAATAATTCCAATGAAACCATCATATGAAGAGAATGGATAAACCATAAATTTCATAATTTTCCCCAAGAAACCTCATATATAGTCAAGGATAAGTAATCAATTGTTCTCCATATATGGAATATCAATATTTCCTTATTCAATAGAATAATATATATATCTAGGGGAATATCCCATACTCAACTTAGAAACTATAGGACATTAAAAATGTAATGGAAGGGACCCTTATAAAAATAATCATAAAAATTTAGTAGTTAAGGTTACTTTCATGATGTAGGTATATTGATAGGAAATAATCACCGAGTTCACTAGTTTGCATTGGTAGAAGACCAAATCAATGATAGAAAAATTGGTTCCAGAACCATACTTTTGGATATAGTGAAACAATTACTTTAGATACATAAATTTAAAATTTATTTCAATAATATAATAATATATTCAAATGCTTTATTATTGTTTTCAAAGAGCTTGGGAATAATCCAAATCACATCCCCATAGAGTATCAAACCAGGTTCATAGTTAGGATCATTTTTTGTGCATTGAGTAATGATCGAGTTAATATCAAACCAACCTTTTTTTTGGTTATTACCCCTAGGTGAATCTAATCTAGAGCCTACATCCAATTTTAGTATTAGGATAGGTATTCATTTCTAATTAACTACACACACTTTAATTTACCAATTTTTTTGAATGTTTTCCTATATTTAGGTTTATACCTTAGTTTTCTACTATGTTTTGAGCATTATAATGAATTATGAAGGTAATATAATGAAAGTTAATGATGATATATAATTGATAATATGATAAATAATTTATAATAATTAATAATAATATCACTTCACATTGAAATTAAAATGAATTGTAGAGGATTACACAAATAAAGGATAAAAAGAGATTATAAATCTTTACATTAACATAATAATGACTTAGGAAAAGGATATAACGAGAGAGAATAAGAATTATATTGTTAAAAATATATTAAATGGATGATAATATAATTTAATTACAAGAATGTAAGTATATACAAAATAATTTTAAAGGATATTATAATAAAATGATTGTAATTGAAAAGGAAAAAGAATGATTGTGAACCCTTACCTTGAAAGAATGATTCTAAAAGCTTGGGAAGAGAACCATAGAACCTTAGAAAATACTTAGAGAGAATCTTGAGAGATAGAATTATAGGAGATAAATTCTCACTAATTTTTTAGTGAAGTGTAATTGGAGAGTGGGTGGGTATTTATAGTAAATAAGGTAGATTTATCTATTAATTTCAAAAGATAGGTCTTGGACTCTAATTTAATAAAAAATGAAAACCATTGACCTTCTAATGGTTTTAGACCATAGTATTTGACACATAAGGCTTGGATTTCAGATTTTAAATTTTTAATAGCCAACATACTTTAAAATATATTATTTTGTACGTGGACAATATTCTTATTCATAAATAATTGTTTTTAAAATCTTAAAATATACTTTATGTTTTAGAAGACTCCTTATAGGTTCAATTTTTTTATTACTTTAAAATACATTATTTTAATGAGTAAACTAATTTTTTTTAATAATTAATTTATATTAGTTATTACATCATCTTAATTAAATAAGATTTCATAATACTTACAACATATCCATACTATATTTTAAATTTTTACCCAAAAATTCTACTATCTTAGAAAATTATGAAAAATAAACCTTGGATAATTTTAATGTGCCCATTCCAAATTTAAATTCATTTTTATGAAAATAATTCCCTATATATTTTAAATTTAACTTAAAATAAAAACACTTGTGTATTTCAAAATCACGTATTTGTTTCCTAAAATTTGAAAACTCTACTTATTTTCATTATAATATGCATGTGTGTAATTATATTATTATTTATTGATATCTATATATAATTTTTAATTATTAATTATATTTTTACCAAATGATTTTATAGATTTTATTATAAATGAAATGTCTTGTTTTTTTGTTGTATTATAATGTATTGTACTATTATGATGAAATAATTGAATTTTCATTGTGACATAATTATTGTTTTGAATTGTTTATTTAATATAGTATAATATTGGGTATCACACCCTCAGAAATAATTTTATCATAAAAATTTAGGGTGTACATCACTCTAGAAACAAATGAGGGTAATTCTTCCTCATTGATTCCTCGAGATCCCATGTTTATTTTTACAAACACTAATTCCTTTAAAGGTTATCATATTTTGAAACACTTTCTATCCAATATTAAGAATATGGATAGAATTTTCATTATATGAAAGGTAGAACTATGACTTTATTTCAATGGTGGTGAGTGAATTCATAGTCTTGACATGTAATTCCTTAACATCGAGATGTGAAAGAATCCATACACTTTAGAGAGGTTGAGTGGGAAATCAAAATGATAATCCAAAAATCCAATTCTATATAAAATTTCGAAAATTAAATGTACCTCAGACTTAGCTTTCCTTTCTTATAAAAACTTATAACACCCTTCCAAGGTTATAATTTCAATAAGGCATGATCTCTAATGTGGAACTCCAAGTCCTTGCTCTAATTATCAATATATATTTTCTATCTTCTTTGAGCTGTATTGATTCCAAACATCTTGACACATAACCTGCAATTTTATATTTAATGTTTTCCCACCAAAAGGGTTTTTAGACCATATACATATTGGTGATACATGGGTGTATAGATAAGTTTGATCCATGAGATTCATATAGTAATTTATAATTTAGCTTAGGTACTAATAGTACACATAGAATCTTTCCAAGATTCAAAACATCATCTTCATAGTTTTAGCCTTACAATTTCCCATATCCCATGTTTTTTATATTCTTTTGTAAACCCTTTTCATCTTATTGATAGCTCTTTATCTAATATAGTAAATATGGTTGGGATATTATTTGGGAAAGAAATAATGCTTCCCCTTCCTTGGTAATTTTCATGTCCAACATTACAAAATCTATAAACATTAGATCATTTTCCATCTTCATCATGGATATAAATCCATGATACTTATTGCTCAATGCATCAACCACCTTGTTTTCATTTCCAAGGTGTAAGTGAATTGTACTATCATAGGCTTTGAATAGTTCAAAACATCTCCTTTGTATCATGTTAATATCTTTCTAAGTGTATGAATCCCATATCACACAAATATTTTAGTTATTTATTTAATTACACAAATTATACTAGATCCATTATATAAGGAGGCTTAGATATGGGTTTTTCATCAGGGATAAAGTCAGTAGAGAATGAAACTTCATCGTCTGGTGGATATCCATGTAGTTCCTTTATAAATACACCAATTAAGTCCCTCATAATATATACATAATCTATTCTAAGAATATCTTTATAATTCATCGATTCATCCTCTCCAAGAATTTAATTTAGACAATCCACTAGATGTGGTTCCAAATAAGTCTCAGATAATAAAGTCTCTCCTCTTAAAACAAAGGATTTTGTTCTAGCCTAAAATATTACAATCACTTTCTCAAAAAAATAAATTATTTTATTATAATTTGAGAGCTAATCCATCCAAAGAATTATATCAAATTTTAATATTGGTATTACCACCATATTTTTAACTAAAGAAACTCCATTAATTTCAATAGAAATGAAACAATGTAATTTCATTGATACATGTTTTCCACTAGGTTTATTAATTGAAAACTATTTATTTAATGTACTAGGAGTTGATTAAAAGTTCTTAACAAACATGAAAGACATAAAAGAGTTCATATATCTAGAATCAAATAATTTATTGTCTAACATTAAGATCATGATCAAAGTACTTACTATAAAATCATTTCTTTCATTAAACTTCATTTTTATGATTTCATAATCCCAACCTTACTCCCTTAGAATATTCTATGGTATATTCCCTTGATGATTTGGACATTTATTCAAATAGTGTCCCATATTCATGTAATTGAATCATCAAATATTAACAAATTCTATTTTTCCTTTAAATTCATGATTTCAATGGTCTTTATCTCCATACTTAAAATAAAATTCCATACCCTTAAAGAAATCACCAAGTTGTTTCTTACCATAGTTATTACATATCGGAAATTCTACCATTCCCTTATTTTACTTTGTCAAATTTCTCTCTACATGGAACTAAATTGTATTCTTCTCTTAATTCCCTTTGAAAATAAGAATTCTTTATTATTTATCATGTTACTTGTCACTATCTCCTCATATGAGTAAAATGTTTGAGAGAGTAATTACCTTTAAAGGATTGGATTCAACCCATCAAATAATTGATTAGTATTTATTTTTGGATTATGTACATAGTCCACATCATGTATTTATATCCTTATAAATCTATCCTCATACTCATCAATAGTTTAATCTTCATTTTATCTTAAAGTCTATAATTTACTTTCCATGTCATCTCATTTTTCATGAAGAAAGTACTTTTCAAATAACATCACATAAAAATTCTTCCACATATATCCCATATATCTATTTTACTTCTTATTGTTTTGAATAATTGACCACCATTAGTCAGCATCTCCCATTAGATGATATACTACAATGATAACCTTACCTATATTACTATATTCTAAGGAAGTAATACCATCTACAAGGGCTTGATTCATTGTTCAAATACCAATGGATTTATGGTTCTATCTAAAGAGTGAATATTAATATAAATATATTATCACATATTTATTGTTCTTTTGCATAACATCAATGTGATAATGTACTAGAGTATCTGTCATATTGATAATATCATAACAGTTCCCTACTATGATGAGAACCTTCAAATTTCATGATAATATTATTAAAGACATTTCTCTAGTTAGATAACGTACTATGATAGGGCACAAAGTATATATATCATCAGGTGTGAGTACTCGTAATCGTATGCGATTTCTTTTCCTTAAGTTTACACTTATTAATCTCTAATAAGGGAGATTATAAGTATAAACCCATAATTATGAATTTCACATGTTTTGGTGTCATCAGATATTCCTATCTTTGAGAATGTGTAATTGTCCTTAGACTTTATGGTTATTATTAATGCATGTTTTGAATCACACACTTAGATGTATTTCATAAACCATGATGATAATATTTCATGGTGAAGTTGGGTACATTGGGTTAATAAAAAATGAAATGTTGTTAATTAATAAGTTAGAGAAGGATTTGTCCCCTCCATCTTTATAGAAGTTGGTATCTTAACCCTTTTATTTAAATATAACCTTCACATTAAATTTCATGTCCATAGTGTCATTACAATTATTTTAGATAGTCAAAGAAACACATATCAAGAAAATAGATTGATGACATAGATGTGATACATGTTTGATGGGATATTGAGACAAATGGATTATATTACATAGTGAGTGCTCATATGTGGTTTTTATTGTTGTGACATTAATTTTTTTCTCTTGGGTTCCTTGACCTATTGCTAGAGTGTAATCTTTGAATTTAGATGATCCCACCTAACACCAATGAGATATAATCCTAGAGGATCACACACTAAGTGTTTCTGTTGATCTTGATTAAATTCTATTTGAATTTAATTAATGAAATAAATATTATTCTAAAGATCAAGGAATAATTTTATTCAAGTTTTATCGATCACATAAATTAATTAAATATTTATTCATCAGATTGTGAATAAAAAATATATATTTATTTTATTGAATATTTAATAAATATTTATCCTATGTTTTTTGGATAAAATATTTATTTATAAAGAAAGTTTTTATTTAGATATTTAATAAATGTCGAGGAGTTCGAATAAACCAAGACCACATCCAGTGAAAAATATTAATTTAAAATCTAGTTATATATTATTTGTTATTACTCAAGTTAGCATGGGTTCCATAAAATAATAATAATAATAATAATAATAATAATACTCTTTTGGAATGAGGTTTAATAAATATTATTATATTATTTAATATCCTACATGAAATTAAATAATATTTTAACTGAAACCCTAGATCTATAAATAAATAGTTATTTGTAGTGTATCGTCATTTGAAAATTGAGAATAGAAAATAATTTCTCACAACAAACTTCTCTTTAACTCTTGAAATACTCCTATCTTCCTCTCAAGAATGAGAGGAACTCCTTCAAGATCGAATGATCTTGAAGTGATCAAGATGAATATTAAAAAATGATTGATTCACTGTGCTAGAAATGAATCATCATTTCTTAGAGATTAAATAAGCATGTGCGGATCACTACTAGAGTAATTCTACCCTTGGATCCTTAAAGTGAAATGAAGGTAATCCGGAAGGGTTTTAAGAAGATCAACAACATCATCCAAGAAAAGATCATAATATATTGTAATCATTTTTTCCAATAATAAATAAATTATTATAAAATTTACATATATGATCCACTATTGGGGTTTTAGAAAACTCTAAATTAAAATAAATTTTAATTTAATGCCCACTAATGTGCTTTCTATACACCTAGAACCTAAAATTAATTGGTCTGACATTATTAAACCATGTTGTTGAGAAATAGGTTGTTCCATAAGGGTAAGGTTATTGGTTATAACCCAATTACACTACCCTAATATAGTTATAATCTAATTATCTCATACACCAGATTCATTTCCCTTCTCTAGAGGGAAATCCCAATATTGATTAGGGGTGTTAACATAGTTGCCATTCCTTTAATTAAGCAGTATATTTGGAGAATTTTGTATTCTTAATTAGTTCATGGATAAAATTATGAATTATAAATCACAATAAATGATTCACATCTATGAAATTTAATATATAAATATTTATATAATATCATGAGGGTATATCACAATGTTTGTGCTATATATATACGTCCTTCTAAATCTAGTTCCTAAGGTTTCTAATAAACTTTCTCTAAAACTAACTATAACAACACCAAATTCAATGACCTAGATATAATGGTTATTTTATCACAATGGTATAGAATACATAGATCATAATACACATGATTTAATAGTTTAACAATATTAGGAAACTAGATACATAAATTACATTACATTGAAAAATTCTGATACTTCAACTGAATACATGGAAATTTATTATTTCTCCCTACAAATCGATAAGTCACACATAGTAATTTTAACGGTTTCTTGGGAAAATGGGAAAAAATATAAAGGGGTGATCCCATATGCTCAGTAGGGGTGAAATATAGTGAAATATATTATAAATAATCATTTAATCAATAATATGAATATAATAAATAAATTTCATAACAAATGGAACTATGATCATATTATATTCATAGATTATATAATAATAAATAATTTAATGGTTAATAATAAATAATCTTAGAATGATGGAATGCATAATGTAGAACATTATAAACAAACCATCAAGGTATCATGTTATGAAATCATATATAAATAAGAAATGCATACACTAAATACCCAACTAGTTTGTCTCAAAAAACCTACCAATGCATTAGTTGGATATATAATTATGGGGCCCACCAATCACATAATAAATCTAATTCAGCCAAAATATAAAGACAATGAAAAACATACACATCATATTTTCCCCCAAGGAATCTCATATATAGTCATGGATAAGTAATTAATAGTTTTCGATATAAAAATAATTATTATATGGAATATCAATATTTTCCCATTCAATAGAAGTATATAGATATCTTGGTGAATATCCCACAATCAACTTAGAAACTATAGGACATTTATAATGTAATGTAAAGTAAACTTATCAAAGGAATGATAACAAGGTATTAGTGATGGGTAATTTCATTGTGTAGGGATATAAATAAGAAAAAATTATTAAGTTCAATAATTTGAAATTGTGGGAGACTAAAGAAATTATATAAAAATATCCCCCAGACCCATACTTCTAGAATTGGTGAAACACTTAATTAATTTAGATACATAAATTGAAAACTTATTTCAATAATATAACAATATATTTAAATACTTAATTATGGTTCTTAAAGAGCTTATGAATAATCCAAAGCATATCCCCTGGGAGTATCAAACTAGATGTGTAGTTATACCCATTTGAAGTGCACCAAGTGAAGATCGAGTTAATACCAAAACAACCATTTTATGGTTATCAACCATAAGTGAATATGATCTAGATGTTGTATCCACTTTTCGTATCCAGATAGGGATTCCATTTCTCGGAAAGCACACACTCTTTACACTACCAAAATATTAGGTTGTTTTCCTATATTTAGGTTTATCCCTTGGGTTTCCGCCAATGTTTGAGAATTATAACAACTTATGAAAGTATTATAATATGATAGAATAATTATCACTTATTTATAATTTGATAATAAATTTATAATAATAAATCATAATAACATTTCACATTAAGATGAAAATGAATTAGAGAGGATTGCACTAATAAAGGATAATAATAGATTAAAGACCTTTACATCAACATAGTAAAAACTTAGGAAAATGATATAATGAGAGAAAATACAAATTATCTCATTAATAATATATCAAATGGATGATAATAAAATGGAATTAAAATAATTTTAGTATATAGAAAATAATTTTAATTTATATTATAGCAAAAGTATTTCAATTGAAAAGGAAAAAAGGAGGATTAAAAACCCTCACCTTGAAAGGTTGATTTTTAAAGTTTTGGAAGAGAACAGTAGAACCTTATAAGATTATTGGAGAGATTATTGAGAGATAAAATGAGAGGTTAAATATGTTCAATAAGTTTACAGTGAAGAGTAATGTAAGGATGGGTGAGCATTAATAATAAATGAGGGGGATTTTATTATTAATTTTAAAACATAGGCCTTAGACTCTAGGTTAATAAAAATGAAAACCATTGGACTTACCATGGTTTTAGCCCATAAATTTTGACATCAAAGGCCCAATTTTTAGATTTTCAATATTTAAGAAATTTAATCCTTTAAAATATATTATTTTTTATGTGTATAAGATTATTATTCATAAAAAATGTTTTTAAAATCTTAAAATATATTTTAGGTTTTGTAAGATTATTTATAGGTTTTAAAAATTAATTTTATTACTTTAAAATATATTATTTTAATTAATAAATCCATTTTGTTTTAGAAAATTATTATATTAATTATTACATAATTTTTAAGTCATTATGATTCCATAATACTTTCCATATATTAATACAGTATTTTACTTTTTAACTAAGATTTTGACTATCTTAGAAAATTATGAATAATTCACTATTGGAAATTTTGATGCACTGATACTAAATTTTAAGTCATTTTTATGAAAATAATTCTATATCAATGTTAAATTTAATTATTTAATAAAAAAACTATGTATTTCAAAATCATGCATTTGGTGCCTAAAATTTAAAAACTGCTCTTATTTTTATTCTAAGATGCATGTGTGTAATTATAATATTATTTATTGATATATATAGATATATATAGATATATATATTATTAATAATTATTAGTTATATTATTACTAAATAATTTTATGGTACTGGTTTTATCTTTTATTATAAATGTAATTTCCTAGTTTTCTATTGTATTATAGTGTGTTGTACTATTATTATTAAATAATAGATTTTTTATTATGCCATAATTTTGATGAAAAAATATTTATATACTATAGTATAATCTTAAGTATTATATGGATCTTCTATATATTATTCATTTACTCTAAATACATTTTCACCAAAATATTTCTCATTAGATTGACTCAATGAACTCAATTTTCACTTATTGCAATAAAAAACTTAAAACTTGAACCTACTTGTGATTTTCCATTTAATTAATTCCTTTCATGATTTTTCTACATTGAGATTCATAATTTTGAATCATCTTAATTGTAGTACCTAAAAGTTACAAACTATAATTGAAATAATTATAATTCAATCATAATTAAAATATATTTAAAGTGAGTATGATAGCCCGTGGGGCGACGTTAATTTCCACAGGGTGACTAAATTTGGAAATTTATAACATGAATCAAACAAACCACTAAACTAGAGGGTAGTATAGGATATGAAACTCAGAGGTATAACCCACCAAGAAAAGGTTTGGATAAAATAATAATTTAATAATAAATACTTAAATATTCTATGATTGGAATCTATGGCAATTAATTTAAGGAAAGAGATGATTTCAGTTTTGAAATTCAAGGAAAATAGAAAACGTTCTTGGAAATTAAAAATTTGGGTTCATGATTTATTAAGGAATAATATAATGAAATAGAAATTATATAGTGTTTGAACTAAATTTAGGTGAATCTAATGGTCATGGTAAACAACCCCAAAATCACTAATTTACCCTTTTCACAATGGTTATGTTACTTTGGGTTCTCAATGATCTAGTAACTCAGAACCATATTTAAACATAGAAGAAAATCCACCCAATGGTTATGGTGAGGATCATTTACTAGTAAATGAATAGAAAATATCACTCCCTCATCAATCACACAATTGTTATGTATTAGTAGTGAAAAGAATAGAATTTAATAATTTTAGGGTTGCAGTAAAAGACCCAAAATGAATTGAATTCAATAAATAAAATACCTTAATATAATCAACCCCCTTCATTATAATAACTTTTCACAAGGTCTAACCCCTCATGATTGGAAATTGAAAATTTGGTTTCATGATTGATTATGGAATAATAAAATAAAATAATAATCATATGGTGTTAGATATGATTTTAAGTTAATCCATTGGTCATGGTAGACAACCCCAAAATCATCAATTTACCCTTTTCACAACTGTCATGTTACATCAGGTTTTCAATGATTTGGTAACTTGGAACCATATTTAAACATAACATACAATCCAACCAATGATCATGGTGAGGATCATTGACTAGTTAATGCATTGAAAATAGCACTCCTTTGCCGATCACACAATGTAATTATCCTAGGAATTTTATGCCTCATAGTTTAGTTGATTAAATATTGGATCAAATATGGGCATGAAATTAACAGTTAGAATATATAAATAAATTAAATGTGGGGAATATAGTATAAACATTCAGAATTGAAACACTTACTTCCATTTCAATTAAAACATAAAACATGGATTTGTAGGTTCTTCCTACACTAGTTCATAATGTGTATATAATTCACGATGTGTATTTCATGGTTGTTATGCCAAGAATGTGTTTCATAGTGTGAAATGGTCCCACATAATCCTCTTTATTTTTCCTACTGCTACTCACCAGTGCTTTTAATCCTAGACCTAAATAATGATAAACAACATGTGAAAGTATAATCAATTTCAATAATGCTAAAAAAATATAAGGGGAATTAAAATGAAATCCCAATATAAAATTAAATCCTAATAATGAAATAGATATAAATTCATAGAAAGAAATACAAATATGGTTGCCTCCCAGAATTCTCTCTTTTTTAATAGTCATTTACCTCGACCATACCTAGGTTAGCTGATTGGAGTGTGGTATAGAGATAACTGTATCATATTGAACCAATTATGACATTGATATACACCTAGTTCAATTCATCTCTTCCCAAAAGAATTTGGAATGTAACTCATAGGTAGTGACCAAAGTCTGAATAGCATGAATACAACCAATAAGATTTAGGATTCTATCTAGACTTAGTAAAATTATTCCTTTTCATTGGCTAGCTATGTGTGTTGAATTTCTTCAATGATATCTTCAGGTTCCACAACTAGATCCTCAACTTATTCTACTATTACAACTTTTTTTTCTCTTCATAGTCCGTGTAGGGTACAAATGGTTCTTCCTCCCCCTCCTCCCATTCTTCCTTTTTCATCAGCTATAGTCCTAGTTTTTTGAGAAACCTTTGTAGCACCTCAACAGATGAGGTCTCTTTTTCTTGTTTGTTCTATTTTTCTTTATATTGAATCTATATTTTGAATTTCTCCTCTTCCTACTTAGGTTCAGTAGTAAGTTCACCTTCTACCTCCATTTCTTCTTCTTCTTACTACTATTTTCTAAAGTGTGCTTCAACCCACTCAAGTTCTACAGTAAGGTCTCCTTCATCCTCTGAACCTACAAAGATAAGGGCATTGTGATTATAATTAATATTATCTTTTAAAGTGGTACTTACCTCTTCTGTATTGACAATTATTCTTTTCTCATGATGCTTCTCTTTAATATTCAGATCCAGTCCATGGGGTGTTGTGTTTTCCTTACTCAGGTATAGTTGTGGGTTCTCTTTTAATTGATTTTTCATCATTCTAATTTCCTCAAGTTGTTGCGCCATATCCTCCACCAGGAAGGCAAACCTGTCCTTGGTAGTCATCATGCTCTACAGCTCTACCATTAGAACCAAAAATACAAAATGCAATAAAATTTGATAAATAATAAATAAATAAAAATAATCCTATGTTAAAATTAATAAAAAAAGATGTCAAAAGTATTGGGCATGTATTGACTCAACAATACTCTATAAATTATGATGATTTTGATGCTCATAAATACCCTTGTTTTTTTTAATAAATTTTTATTGAGTGAGTTTTGAAGAATTTATATCTGGGTTAAAGTAATTTAACATTATGTGAATTACTCTAGAAACATTGTTTCAAAATCCTACATTACACTGAAAAAGTGAAACGCTTGTGTATGGTATCAACCCTACGTTACACTGAAAAAGTGAAATGATTGCATATGGTTTCAACCCTAAGTTATGCTAAAAAGTTTTTATTTGGATCATCATCCTTATGTTTGGAGATTCATCAAAAATATGGATCAACAAAACTTTGTTGGAAGTTGGAATTAATATTCATTAACCCTACGTTCGAGATATTATGCTAAAAAGGTAAAAGTATGGATTATTATACCTATGATAGTTTTGTTCCCTAAATTACATGAATATTAATGTATGGTTAGGAAACCATATGTTTTTAGGAACCATACACTACATTAAGGAACCCTATGCTATGAAGAGGAACCCTACACTACACAGTTCAACCCTACTTTGTGTTCTCAACGATGAAGTTTTTTACACTGCATTTTTAATCCAAGATTACTTAAATGGTCAAGTCAGAATTGAAGATTGATTAAAGGATCATATGATTCTTTCAAAGAACTATATTCATATGAGAAAATCAATCCTAATTCTAAGGGACGTTATGACTCCCCTGGTTAATTGGAATTTTAATTTCTATGATCAATCAGGCTATTCTTTGGATCTAGAATACCAGAGAAAGTTTTCTGTTCTATATATTCTTTGAGAGCATCTCTTAAAATTTATACATACATGTATGTGTGATAAGAAATTCACATATTCAAATATATTATTGAAATCATCTTTTTATAGCACTACTACAATGAATGATCTATTCTGAAAGAAGCTACAATTTAGAGATATACATGTTCAATCTTTTACTGTGGTAAGATTACTATTTCTATTTAGTTGCTATCTTATTAAAGATCATTGTACAACATGGATCACTTTAGACTATTTCATTCTTGAATATATTCTTTTCTGAAGAGGAAGATCCATCTTTTTTTAGTTTCTACTACTACAACTGTGAAGAACAACCTGAACCTTTCAAATCAATCTATTTTAATTTATTGGAGTTTCAACTACTCGTACTCAATTATAGTGGAGTATTAGATTCTAGATCTAAGTTGTGGATAACTGATTCACTACTATAGAACCAAAATTATTTTTATGAGTCTTTTCTTAAATGTGTCAACTGCCTACACTCAGTTATAAATTTATGGTCTTATGATAAGAGAAACATTCTAGCAAAATTTACCAAGCTTGCAGAGAGAGTGATTGGTAGAGTGGACTAGGGGATCTTTGTGCCCCAAAACACTATAAAAATATGTGTTATTTATTTCTATTTATCCACTACATATTATTTTTATAGAAGTAAACATTGCATATCCATATAAATCACAGAGGGTGTCAAAAGCTATAATTGTGGAAGATTTTTGAAAAGACACAATTCACCCCCTCTTGTGTTACTTTGCATATTATGACCTAACAAAAAGAGTTTACCTAAATTATTAAACTAATAAATTCTCTAATTCTATCCTCAATAACAACGTTAAAAATTTGATAGCCCGTGGAGCTTCTTTAACTCTCATAGGGTTACCAAATTTAGAAATTTATAGCACAAATCAAGAAAACCACTAAAATACAGGGTAGAACAGGAAAAAAATGTTTATGGCTGAAACCACAGAGACAAGGTTGGAAATAAAATTAAATAAATAAATAACATGTTTTTTAACATGTTTTAAAAAAATAATATAAAAATATTTTAGAAAACATAATGCATTCTAATTTTATTTTATTTTTCAAAAGTATATAATTTGTATTTTCATTTTCTAAAAGAATATTTTTAGATTTATATAATTTAATAGATTTTTAATGCATTTTTAAAAATTATAATAATAAATATTATTTTAAAAAATGAAATCTGTTAATTTTTAATAATAATCCACATTCATACAAATGCATTTTCAATTTTCAATCTAAAAAAATAAAAAAACATAATAACTAAATATAAACCTAAAATGAAAATTTTATAAATTAAGAGACCCAAATTCACAAGGAGGAGATTATAGGGGGGGGGGGGGTAATGAAGAGACCTGAATACATAATGAGAATCATCAAAATGTGGGTGTTTCCATCTACGTTGTAGGGGCACATTGCGGGTGAGTGTTTTTGTGTGGGAAACAACTAGGTTTGAGGGAGGGTGATAGAATAGGTAGAGTGGGAAGATACTACCCTTTCCCAATCCTATGGGATTAATGGGCCTTACCCTAGGTTGGCCCTACATTTGATACCCACGTTATCAAATGTTTTTCCTTCCCCTCTCCCCTATACATATAATGATCAAGTTAGTGGTGAATTTTATAAAAATTGATGTTTTTTTTCTCTCTTTTACTTTTGAATACATGAAAATAATGGTAAAAAAATGAATTTTTCACCTTAACCGACATTAGAGGTTAATAAAAAAGTGATTTTTATAAATTTTGATCAATAATTCATGCTCCTCGGTGATTCATCCATGATTTATGGGCATGAAAATTGGTACTGGCACTCAAGTTCTACTAAAAGTTCCAACAAATTTAGATATATATATCTCCTTCATTCATGTGACTATTCTCTATGAATTATTTTTATTAATTATTTTAATCATATGTTTAGAATTTGAATTTGATAATTATTAAAGGCATTTCAACATATGATGGGTAGAATTATCATGTTTGGTGGAATAAAACTATTATAAATAGTAAGTTGTATATTGTATTTTCTGTGAATCAGTAAAGTTTGATAAAGGCTGATGAACTTATAAGTTGTTTTAGTTGAATAAAGTAACCATAAATTATGATGATGATGTGAGTATTGTTAACATTGAGATATCTGGATTTACAGTTTTAAAACGTTTGAAGAAATTTTTATCCTAAATTTAGAAAAAGTGTGAGAATGTTTCAAGATTCTTGGATAAGGTTGGTCTAAATTTTGGTTTGAAGCCCATGAAGCGTGTTTAACAAATTTTTATGAATTTTGGAATTTGAGGATGCTTGTTGAAGTTCCCAATGGATCATGCAAGTACACTAAGGGGAGGGGGGGGGGGGTGGATAAATCAGTGTACACAAGTTTTACTATTTTATTTTATTTCACTTTTAACCACCTTTAAATCCAAACCTCTACACCTATTAGGATAAATAGATCTTCCCTATAAACAAACACAATTATACCTCATGCAAGATAGAAAGAAAATGAAGCAAAACACTTTTTATTTTTACAAGGTTCACCACCGATGCGGGTGACTATTTTCTTATTATGTTTAGGATGATACAAGACATAGATTCTCTACTGGTAAATCAAAGTGATTATAAATATATACAATCTCCCAAAATTATTGACAGAAAAACTCCCATAATCCCTGATCTCTAATGATTATAGTGGGATATCTCCTGATGGGATATTTATACCAGTATCCCACCAATGTTCTTTATATTGAATCCTATAAATTGATCTATCTCTTAAAAATATATGGTTGTTTATACTGTTATCCCATCAGTTCTTTGATGATATTCCCAACATACAATAAATAGGTCTTTAACTGCTTCTGCCTACTGATGTAGTGTACACTTTGGACTTTCTCTGTTTCAAGTCAACATGGAAAAATTTTATTCATAAAAACTATGAGATTTTCTCACCCTAAATTATCAGATATTTTCAGATTTTGATACACACTTCTATTTATAATAAATTGAATGTTTGGTCTCACTATTATAACAGAATAAAAAACTAAAAGTTACTCAATATATTGTAATTTTTCTTCTTCTTTGCTTTACTAAAAGATATCACTTCAGCTAAAAAAAACACCACTATCATTATTTTATATCATTAAACACATGAACATTTTGTGTTCTTTATACATGTAGGGTGGAAATTATATTTTCATGAAAATATCATTTTTATGTATGAGATTCTCATCATCATGAAATTATTATACTTCCTTCTCCTTCACACATAAGTACAAGTGCAATGTCACTATTTTTGATCACATACAAGTTATCATAACATGTATTTAATCTCTACACTTCTTAATAATTCTTTTCAAAACCTCAATATCATGTTATATATTTTCCATAAAGCCCCAAGCTCACATTGACTCACTATATTTTATTTATGAATGTATAGAGCATATGTGTGCTTCACATAGCATGACTTAAACTTTCTTTATGCAACCATATTACAGGAAACTAATTATTCATGAAACTTACTCAGTTCACAATACCATCACACTATTATTCATTTATGAATAGAGTGCATGGTATTTTATTCCATATTTGTATAAGTGTACACAAGATATGAACTTTAAAAATATTTGATGCTCACGTAACAATATTTATCTTTCATGTAAGGTTTTATATGAATAACACTTGTCTTATCATAAATAAATGATACTATATTACACTAAAAGCAACCATTAGAACATATCAACTATCATATAGAAATGAAGGAAAATTCATATCATAAAAATATGTAACCTTTATGTGAATAAAAATAATTTTATATGATTTTTTTAGTCTCACAGTGCTCACTTAATTCACATTTTCTCATACTACAAATAGAAATCATAATGCGAATTTTTAAACAAAAAACACCATTACGTAAACTCTTCTAGTGCACCACCTCACTTTTTACATGAATTCAAAAATTGAAATCTTTAAAAAAAGTGCATCCTTTTAAAATTTCATCATTCACTATTCTTATCTCAAAATTCATTATATATTCATGTAGTTGAATGAATTATTCCAGATCTTCATATACTCAGTTTCACTCTTCTAAGAATGCATCAAAATCAAAATCAATGAAGAATAAAACTCTAAATGATATTTAACTCCTTGTGATGAGGTGTAAAATACCATGACACAAGCCACATATATGTAAAGTACCACAACCAATTTATATAGTCGAGCTCTCCTCCTCAAGGAATCAAACCAGGTGGATCAAAATCTCAGGTGAGGTTGAATATGATATCAAATTAGATAATATGGCTTGGATATAAGGGATCACATGGGCAAAAGTTTTTCTGTAACTTTTTAAGATGGATGATAAATGTTCGTTGTCTTATATCCCATATCAAAAACAAATTCTATTGTGCAGTGAATAATAAGAAAATACATTCTGCCCCATTACCAGATATGAGTACTAGGGTCTTCTCCTAATCCTCCACTAACATCGACTCATGCCAGCTTTCTCTTCCACTGTGCTTCCCCATATGGCGGCACCACTGTTCTTATCTAATATGCCTTTGTGTGTATAAAATGGGTGCTATATGTTCCAACCATGATTTCTCAAGAAGTCCTCTTACCACAATTATATCTCAGTGAACTAGCCCTCCTGCATGGTTAAGGCCTTCTCCTATAATGGGGGATTGAGATGGTTACCATGCTTGAGTGGTTATCCTATTTTTTAATAAGGTACTAAAAAAATTTACTTAGTAAAAACTAAGTAAATGACAACATATAAAATCAATCTCATGGATTCCACTCTCCAAACTTCAACCACTTCATCTTATTAGAGTGAATAAGCTTCTTTACTACAATAATCAAATTACTGGCATTCTTCTCTTCTTGCTCCAATTTCCTATAAAATTACAACAACTTTCTCCATTTGAATAAGCATTATTTTGGTACATTCTCCATCTTCTTCTTGAGTTTTGAATCATTCTTTATAATCAAAATTTTAGCACAAGAAGTCACTACTACTTTCCCTTTGTTCTTAAATAGTTCTTTTTTATCCAGGAAACTATTTCTTACATTTTTCAGTAATATGACCAGAAATTCTGTACCTTCCACATAGATCACTAGTAGTTATATGTCTATCTTTTTTTTAAAAAACCTCTCAGGAAATTTAAATTTTCCTTCTTGAATGTTATTCACCAAATCAACCCTTTTATTTGTTTCTAATATTGATTCATTTTTCTTATTTAGCTTATTGCCTCTAACGTTGGTGTGTATAGCATGTTTTTAAAGGTCTATTATATGACCTCTTATTCTATAGTAGAAGAATAGTTTATTTAGAATGTCACCCATTTTATCATTATTCTTGGGTGTATCCTAATTCATAGTTTTCTTGATTACCTTCTTTTACTTATAGGAAAAGGAATACTTTTCTTCTTTTGTAATTTTCCTCTACATTTGTTGTAGTATTTTATTCTTATTAACATATTCATAATGCATGGTTGGTATATACCAGAACTCATCCCAAATATGACCAATTCTATTTAAATAATCAAAGAAGTATTTAAGACACCTAAATATATTTTTGATAGATATATTATTATTCATCTATTTATTCTAATTTAGTTTTTTTAGGATTTATCTTCACATTAAATCCACTCCCCCTTAATACCATCCTTCTATTGTTTTTATATACTAACACATTATACCAAAAATCAATGACCTGAGGCCCAAATTTCCAATAACACCAACAATTGAAAACAAATCTTCATTTAATATTCATTGGTATAATCTATTTGGCTTTGAAATCTTTCTATTTTTGGATAATATAGTTCTTCATTTGAGATTTTTTAAGGGAATAAAAATCCCTACTATTATTTATATCTTCCTTTGATGATACTATGTGTTTTTCATCATCTTTCTTCACCCATGTTTTACGAGAATTCCTTTTGGAACCTATAATAGTATATGAAACATTATTAGTACAAACAACAACTTAGAGAAAAATGGTTACCCATTCTAATGACCTTTTAATAGATTCTTCTTTAGATAATCTCAAGATATTCTTGGCACTATAATGAGTCTTTTATGAAGTAAAAATATTATCAGGAAAATTCTTGATAGTCTTTTTTCTTTCATATTTTATGATGATTTAGCATGAGTGTTCTCTATATTTTGAGCTTTACCTCCCACTCAAGATATTTAAGATTTAGATAGGTCTTCTAGTCTTTAAGTGATTTCATCATTTTTTAATATTCATTCTAGGAAGTATTTAATTATTTCTCCTTCATACGTTTTAATTTGACTTTAATTTCAAGAAACATCATGTTGAGGAAATTTTTCTCATCCTCGAAAACTTTCAGTATATATTCCCATTGACTTATCATCTTTTGAATATGATCTTCATGCATTTTTTCCTCTAGTAGATAATTATTCATCTATTCAATTATATTTTCCTTAACCTATAGCTAGGATTATTTAAAGCTCATAGAGGTTCTCTGTAATTTCATAAATTCATGGATTAATTCTATAAAAACTTTCTCAATCTCACCCATCTTACAAATATCTCATTTTAATTCATCTTAAATAAGAGTGAATATTTCATTTAGGATGAATGTATCATCCTTTTATTTGATTTCTAATTGATAATTCTTAACATTAATGGAATCTTTATGAGATTGTTTAATTTCCTAGATCATCTCTATTTTTACCTTTTTAGTGACTGATTTCTCATAAAAATTTCTTTGTATCTATTATTTAACTTGGGAAAGATGTTCATTAAAAAGTAATAAAATTATTCTTAGGATTCAACAAGTTATGTGATAAGTTTTCATCTTTGAAACTTCTTATCCAAGGCTTTCCCCTTATCCACAACTTCCTATTAAAGCTCTGTTTTTTTATTATATATTTACTTGATAAATTCAAATATGTAATTGACAACCTTGATAGGAGATTTATTTAGATAATATTTTTCTCCTGAATAAAAATCACTGAGTGATTCAATAAAATTTTCTTTATCACAACTTGAACAAAAATAATTAAAAGGATCAATATAAACTAATTTAACATATATTATCAGTATACTACCACTCTAACTACATTCAGTTTTTGGTGTAACCTCTTTTTTATTCAAAATATTTCTTAACTTTATTTCCTATTTCTTCTATCTATTCTTCATGGTTTTAGAATAAACCACCTTATTAGATCTGGAAGAGATAAGAAATAAATTTTCCATTTCAGTAAACTCTGAAACTTCTTCTAATTTAAATATATATATCATATATGTTTAATAGAGGAAAATGAGATAATAAGGTTGATATAATAATATTTATAACCTTATCTCTAATACCAATTGAAGGGACGAGTTGATTATAAATGTACACTGAGTAGGGGGTAATCAATGCACATAAGTTTTACCAATTTATTTTCTTTCAGTTTTACCCCTTTTAAATTTGATACTTTTCATGTATTAGGTTGAATAGATATTCCCTATAAATAAAAACAAGTATACATCATGCAAGACATAATGTAAATGAAGTATAACATATGGTATTTTTACAAGGTTCTCCCTTTATTTGGGTGTCTATATCTTTACTGTGTTTGGGATGATCTGAGACACAAATTCTCTAATAGTAAAGAAAATTAATTACAAATACATACAATCTCCCAAAATGCATGGCAGAAAAATTCCTATAATTCTTGATCACTAATTATAATAGTGGGCCATGTCGTGATGGGATCTTTATACTGACATCTCATCAGAGTTCTTTACATTAAATCCCACCAGTTGAGCTATATCCCTAAAACATATGGTTGTTTATATTAGAATCCCACCAGTTCTTTAATGATCTTTCCAACCTCCTATGAACAGTTCTTTAACTACTTCTTCCTATCTATGTAGTGTGCTTGTTGTCATTGTTCATATTCATATCCATATAGAAAAATATTATTCAAAAAAACTAGTGTCCTTGGTCACCGTCAATTATCAAAACTTGTTAGCTTTTAATACTCAATAATATTTCCAATACACTGAATGTATGGTGTCACCATTTTATCAAAATAAACATTTGAAAGATATTCAATTTATTACAAGTTTCCTTATTCCTCTCTTCTCTAAAAGATATCACTTCATCTCAAACAAATACCACTAATATAATTTTTAATCATCAAACACATTAACATTATGTATTCTTCATGCATGTAGGGTGAACATTATATTTTCTTGAAAATGTAAATTTCATGCATGGAATTATTATCATCATACAAATATTATACTACCTTTTCCTTTTCATATAACTAAAAGTGAAATGTCACTATTTATAATTACATGAAATTTATCATTGCATGTACTTAATATTTACGTTGGTCACTGATTCTTCTTGAATCCTTAACACTATGTTTTCTATAAATCCTCAAGATCACACTGTCTCACTATGTTTAATTTATGCATGCATAGATCACGCTTTTGATTTATTTAGAATGACTTTAATTTTCTTCACACAACTATATTATGGGACACTACTACTTCTTATTCTTGTAACTTACTCAACTCATGGTACTATCACACTATTCTTCATATATCAATAGGGTACATGGTATTGTCTTCCTTCTTCACATAAGTTTACATGGAATTTGAACTCCATGAGGCTTCAATGCTCACGGAACAACACTACTCTTTCAAGTAAGGTTTTACACAAAGGAAACTTGTTGTCATGAAACATAGTGAGATAGTATTACACTAGCATTGGCTCATGGAGCAGGTCAACCATCATGTGATTGATAAGTGAAATACACCACATGACAACATAGAACCTTTATATGAATATAAAGAATTTCCTTTACTTTGTTTCAATATACCATCACTCTCTTGACTCATGTTTTACTCATACTAAAAATGGATATCATGATGAGTAATTATAGAAAACAACTCCACTACCTCAAATCTTCTAGAATACCACCTCACTTCTTATAGGACTTAAAAAATAATCATCTTTGAAAAAGAATTATATCTTGTATTTGAAAAAAATTTCATGCACTAATCTTGGATTGAACTTCATTATTATTTATACAGTTGAATTCATTATTATTGTCCTTCACATACTTTGTTTCATACATATGATCAGGTGAGAAAACTAATGAAAATACAATATGAACCCCTGTATTCCATTTAACTCCTCGTGATGAGGTGTATAAGACCAAAAAATAAGCTAAACCAATGTAAATTACTTCAAGAAATTCATGAGGTCGATCTATCCTTCTCATGGAGTCAGACCAGTTGGATCAAACCCTTAGGCGAGGTTAAATATGATATTAACTTATATTAGATGAATTTGATATAATGGATCAGACATGCAACATTTTATCCATAAATTTTTAAGATGAATGAATAGTGTTCACTACCTTGTATCCCACATCAAAAATGCATTCAGCGGCATAATGCTTAATAAGAAAACATATTCAATCCCATCGCTCGATGCGAGTAGAAGGGTCTGATCCCTGTCCTCCATTGGCATCAACCTAAATTGTATTTCTTAACCTCCATTTCACTTGCACAGTGGTGAAACAACATTTCTCCCATGCTCCTCCATTTGCATACCATGGGTGCTATGTATGCCCACTATGCTTTCCCAAGCATACCTCTTACCACCACTCTAGCTCAGTGAGAAGGCTCTCTCATGTGGTTGAAGCCTCCTTGAACAATGTGGGATTGAGCAGGTTTATGTGCTTGAGTGGTTGGCCTATTTTTAATAAAGTACCAAACAAAATTTACTTAGTAAAAACAAATTAAATTACAACATAAAAAATCCATCTCAAGGCTTCCACTCTCCAAACTTTTACACTTATTTAAACTAATTCCACTCTCCAAACTTATACATTTATTAAAACAAATGATGATTGATAATAATCATCAAAATATCTTCTTAAAATTATTTAAACAATGTGAATTATCCAAATAAAATTGACACATGTCTTTGACATTAATAATGATTATTCAATCATAAAATTTAAGAACACATTGAATTTTTGTCTTCATTAATTATTAACAAAAAATTCAATATCAACAAAAGTCCAAATTTAATAAAATACTTTGTTTCTTCACCCATGTCATAAAATAAATTTACACCATAATAGGTTTTAAGTTTAAATTTATTTGGAAAGGGTCATATCACAGTTTTCAAAACACACCATGATCTTTTTTACTCAAATGGGAACTACACCATGACGTTTGGACTGTGAAATTTAGTGGGGGTCATAAAAATTATGGTTTGATTTGTTTAGAATCATTAATAAATTTCTCACTATAGAGATATTCATCATGGCATAACTCTATTTTCAATTGGGGAAAATGGATGAAGGAAATTACTTTTCACTTCATGAATGCTAGAAACTAGAGAATTTGAAAAAAACCAATGACTTGGATTTCTCAAGCATGTTGGGAAATTGTCGGTGCACCAGTCAACTTCCCATTTGAATTTAAATAGTGGAGATATATTTCAGGATGAAACAAAGGTTTTATTTTAATAATATTATATATAATTTTAGTGGTATTTACTTATTTGAATTTTTAATTTAAAATTCAAAAGTTATATTAGAAATCTATTATGCAGATAGAATATGAAGAATACATACCATGAGATAATATAAGGGATGAATTGTGTGTTACTAGATAGGGGAGGAAGAAATATAACAACATGAAACTTATTAAAGATATTAATTAAAAAGGATTATATTTTTATTTATTGAAGTTACATTGTAGATCAAATTTATAGAGATAAAGTGATGTGCATAAATGAAGAGAATGAAATTTCTATTGTTCATATCTGGTTTAATGAATTAAGGAAGATAGAATAGATTGAGGATAATTTCTATATTATAATTACTCAATTTTGAGAATGGTATTTATAATTGTTTGATTGAATATAAAATACTCAACTCTTATTACAAGGAGTTGATTATATCAGGCTATGAAATTTGTAAGAAAAATTTGACTTTTCATTAGAGCATCAATATCTAGAAATAATAATACAGATTCTAAAACTTCTACTTGTTAAACATGGATTGACCTTTATGTCAGTAAACTGAGAAGAATCCGACATGTCTATAAACTAATATCTTCTATAATGGAACACCAAGTAATAAAATGGAGTGACCCTTGGTTGGTTTTGAGACAATCCAAGATAAAAATATATATAAAATAATCCATTTCCTGTGATTATTCATTAGGAATCATGATTAATCACACCCTAGAACCCAAAGCTTTATTTTCTTTTCATATTATCTATATAATCAAATCATTCTTAAATGTCTTTAATGTATCCCATAAAATACTTTTTATATGCTATCCCTTAGACACACCATACATAATAATCTTCTACATAACTCAAGGAAAGGAACAAGGAAAGGGTGAACTCAAATGCTCAGTATGGGAAAACTTATCAATGTGTCATAAATGGGTTAAATCGTAATCATATTATAAAACATGAGAATTATATAAATATATGATTAAATGAATATTAATAAATAAGATATGTCCATAATAATGATAAATAGACATATAACCCCAAATGATAACATATACCATGGTAAGAAAGAAGAATAATGAGGTAGTAATCAATATCCATGGGGAATATAATAATAACAGAACATAACATAGAAATGTGTCATAACATAATAATTTAAATCATAACGTAGTAGATCAAACATCACTTCTTGTTTCCCTTAGTTGATCGAGCATCATAACCTATTTATCATAGTTGATCGGGTATCAAAACCTATTTAGCATAGTGGATCAAGCATCATTACTCATTTACCATTATTATCTCATGAGATATAATGATTTATACAATGTATTAGAGGTCTATATAGGTACCACCCATCACATAATTATAAAACATACATATATGTTCCACAAGAACTTGTAAACATTCATAATTCATAAAAACTTTATTAACCCATGAAAAGAAATGTGTTCCATGAAAACAATATATAATACATAATCATAGGACATTAAAAGAATGAAATTGTATGGTTTTATTCAATAATATTCTCCATTTAATCATGTAGTACCCCCAGTTTGAGGTATGTAGCCTTTTTATGTGTTTAAAGTACTTGGGATGATTTGAGAAGAGGTTAGGAGAGTTTGTATTGGTTTTGAAGAAGTTTGGAGGATTTTCTAAGGGTGCACAGTTTGAGCATGGTTAGGAAAAACCATGCAAGTTCTCCAGGAAACTGTGTAGGGTGAGATAGTGGGCTTCGCATGGCCTGTGCATGGTTTTCCAAACCATGCAAGGAAACTGTGAAAACTCTTACTCTCAAGACAGTGGGCTTTTCACGACCTGCGCATGGTTTTCTAAACTGTTTGAGGCAACCATACATACCCTTTCTCTCGATATAGTGGCGTGTGCATGGTTAGCAAACGGTTTGCCAAACTGTGCGGACTAACCATGCATCCACTTAAATATGGGGTTTTAAAATTTGGACTCCCTCTGGGGTGACTAATTTCACTCTAAATATTTTTCCACTCGAGCCTCATTTGGGATTTTCAGTTCTCAAGGGTCGGAGGGGCTCTTCCACTCATTTTGGAAGCGATTCGAAAGGGTTTCAAGGTGGTTTAAAGGTGGTTTCTCCCGGTTAAGTCTCTCCTCAGGGTCTCTCTTTGGTTTTCTCTAGGTATTATCTTCCCTCTCTCTAGTTTTTCTAGATCTAAATTTTTTTCCTATAGATCTAGTGTTGGGGTTGCTTTGGGTGTTGATTTTATGGCCTATTGATGTTAGGGAATGGGATTTAGAGTGGTTTCAGTGGTGCATTCACCAGATTTGGGGTGCGATTGCTTATGGGTCGATTTCACCAGAACCCTAAATGTTGAAGGCTTCTCTCACGATAAATCTTGATAGAATTGATTGGCCTAGTTTTAAATTTATTAATTTGAATGTAATTGATTGTGAAAATCATGGAATAAATATTCTTTAGTGATTTTTATGGTTTTAGTGAAATTGTGAAATATTGGTGATTTGTTGTGAAAAGTGATTTAGCTTCTTGAATTTAAAATGATGATTTTAAATTATTCATTTAATAGAATTGTTAAATGGTTTGATGAGAAATGGTTTTTCAATAAAAAAATGTGTTTTATTTAAATGGTTTGGTATTGAAATGACTTTTATGGAATTAGTTTTTAATAAAAAAGGAGTTTAATTGAAAGGGATGACACATTGGTTTTGGAATTGGTGTAATGGAATAATGGTTGTGTACATTCATATTGAATTTGGGACAGATAAGGGTTAGGGGCCTCCCCCATCAGTGTTGGGATGGATAAGGGTTAGGGATCTCCCACATAAAACATTAATATTACATTCGGGACAGATAAGGGTTAGGGGTCTCCCCCATCAGTATTGGGAGGGATAAGGGTTAGGGCTCTCCCCCATCAAACATTCATATTTCATTTGGGACAGATAAGGTTTAGGGGAATCCCCCATTAGTGTTGGGATGAATAAGGGTTAGGGCTCTCCCCCATCAAACATTTATATTGCATTCGGGACAGATAAGGGTTAGGGGTCTCCCCTATCATTGTTGGGATGGATAAGGGTTAGGGATCTCCCCTGTCAAACATTCATGTGCATTTGGGTCGGATAAGGGTAAGAAGTATCCCCCATCATTTCTGGGATGGATAAGGGTTAGGGCTTCCCCCTTTTCCAGGTGGCATGCATGGTTGGTTTAATGGGTTTATGGAATGGTTCGGTATGGCAAAAAAAGAGATATTATGAAATGATTTTAAATCTTGTTTAGTTATTTTTCTATAAAATAAATTTCTAGAAAATTTGGTTTCAATTTCACTTGTATGATTTTGGTGATAACTGGTTTTGGAAAAACTTGTTTATATTTTGTTAGAAACAGTTTTGAGAAAATGTTTTATATAAAATGTTCATTGTAAATGTTGTTAACTATTCTATCCTAGTGGCGTGAGTAGGGAAGTCATTGGGGGAAAACCTACTAAGTTGTATAATCACCCCTTCTTTGGAACTTTGGTGCTTTTGTAGGTGTTATCTTCTAGGACAGGGAAAAAGGTAATGTTTGCCAAACTTTTAACACTACTTTGTGATGTTTGGGATGTTTGGAGATTGTGGATCTTGGAGCTTAGGGAGCATGGAGTCCTGTGATATTTTGAGAGTCTTCTGTTATTTATCTATTGTGTACTTGATACTTGGTTTTTCCTCTGCTATTTCACACTTTGATGTTTTTTTGAGATACATGAAGTTGTTTATTTGTCTTTAATTTGTTCATGCATCATATAGTGAATGTTTGGTTGGTTGGTTTATTAGTTTATTTCGTAAAGGGAAAATCATCCACCACTTGTGTTTGAAACCCTTTGGCATTTATTGCCAGCCTTTGGAATCCTAGGGATGTCGCTTAAGGCATAGTAATAACTCATTGTGCTCTCAAGACAATGAAAAACGGTGGGTCATTACAAATGGTATCAGTCTGGTCCATCCTTGGCGGTACAAATGGTCATCAGTGTTCTTAGTCTTGGAGTTGGAATTCCTTTTCATCTATTCCTTGGGTTATAATCTTAGACAGGAGTAGGATTGTAGGAACTTGAAATGTATAGAATAAAAGGATGTAACTAACCTGTTTATGCTGAACTTCAAGTTACCAAAGTGTTGGGTACATAAGTGTTTCAGATATAATTCAAGAATGTTTGAAATGTCATTATAATTGTTTTAGACAATGAGATGAGCAGGCATGCATTATATAGGAATGAATTCTCACTAGGATTTCATATCTCATTGTGAGTAATGATTTATATTGTTTTTCAAGGTGCGAATTTTTGAAAAAATACAGAAATTATTTTCAAGTGAAAGATTTTGAAAACACGATATTTGGTGTATTTTAAAAATGGGTTGATTTTCAAAAATTATGTTGAATGTTTTCAAAACTGTTTGAACATGGTAAAAGGTCATTTTGAAAAAAATTCTGTGATAGACGATGTGATAGAATTTGAAATTCTAAGCCATCAGTTGCTAGAGAGTGATATTGAAAAAGGTTGTTTTTTGTTTAGAAATAGAACCTAGTAAGCGTTATAAAAATACGTCAAAAGAGGCCTATGCGAATGTGGTTTCAGATGAGCCACAACTGAACCAATAATTGGTCCAAAGCATCACTCAGGATTTTCAAACCATTGAGTTGAAGTGGAAACCAGATACCCTATTTACGATATCTGTTACTGCTTAAAATCCGAGTGGAGGAAGTACGATTGTCCTCACAAGAGGAGGTGTGGACCCTAACACTGCGAGAAAGATAAAGACGAAAACCTTTTCTCACAGACACAGAGCACATCATAATTAGACCACAAGATTTTTAACACTTCCCCTGAGACCCAAGTGTAAGTTGTGATGTTTCCATTGTGGCTCTATGAGACACATCAAGCAGGATTGTAAGGAACAAATTTGAGAATGTCATAACTATAAGTAGATGGAGAATCTTCAGTGGTATTACCATAATTCTGTAAGGTTGGGTGTTCATGACACTCCTCAGAAAGGGAAGTGTTAGAAGGATGATAAAGAG
The DNA here is from genome assembly GCA_963277665.1 of Viscum album. NCBI lineage: Eukaryota > Viridiplantae > Streptophyta > Magnoliopsida > Santalales > Viscaceae > Viscum > Viscum album. Next base: position 1,142,991,490 of record OY728139.1, on the reverse strand, counting down.
CAGATCATGGAAATCATGCATCTACTTTGATCTGAGCAAGTTATAGTAGATGATCAGTCAAGATCATCTAGAGTTCAAGGTATAATTCTTTTAATTTCCACATTGATTCACGCTTTGTTTTATATGGGTGATTTTCATTCTTTTCTTGCTTCTCTCATTGTTTATCTGTTGTATTTACATGTAGAAATGATTCCTTCTGTTTTGAACATACAAAATCCTCTAGGTCAAAGAGAGTGTCGAGCCTACCTATGTCGAGCATGTTGTTTAGTTGTGGAAGACATCAAATTGATGAGGGATTTATCAGTGCTTAAGATAGACGCTTATGAAATAATCCTAGGAATGGATTGGTTGGAGATGTTTAAGGACCACATCGATTTCTATACACAAATGGTGAGTTTTGTGATAGAAGATGGCGTTAGAAATTTCTTTATAGGAGAGAAGAGTGAAAAGATGGGTGAAACAGATTGGTTTTCACCAACTATTGGAACAATTTTGTATCCATTAGAGGTTTTGTATTTGGAATCAATGGAAGAGATCGATGAAAATAGTTTTTCAACAGTTGTGGATCAATTTCCAGATGTCTTCCCCAAGAACTTCTCAGGGTTACCACCTCCAAAGGAAGTGAAGTTTACGATTGATCTCCTTCTGGGGACCAGTCCTATTTCTCTTCCATCTTATAGGATGGAACCAATAGAGTTAAGGTAATTGAAAGTGTAGTTGTAGGAACTGAAAAGAAAGGGTTTAATTCGGCCAAGTACACCTCTGTGGGCAGCACCAGTTTTGTTCGTGAAGAAAATAGATGGAACTCCTCGGTTGTGTGTTGATTATCGTAAGCATAAACAAGTTATGATAAAGAATAGATATCTAATCCTATGCATTGATGATCTATTTGATCAAGTAAGGGGACCACAGTGGTTCTCCAAGATTGACTTACGATCAGAATATCAGTAATTGCGAGTTTGAAAAGAGGATATTCCGAATACAACATTCAGAAGCCGATATGGCCACTAAAAATATCTATTCATGCCTTGGGGTCTAACGAATGCACCAACGGTCTTCATGGATTTTATGAATCAGATATTTTAGTGATATTCGGATTCTTTTTTTGTGGTGTTTGTGGATGAAATCTTGGTGTATTCAAAGACATTATCTGACCATGATAAGGACCTAGGAACAGTGCTAAAAATCTTGATTGATCACTGTTTGTATGCCAAATTATCAGAGTGTGTTTTTTTGTTACAGGAAGTACATTTTTTAGACATATAATTTCTGAAAAAAGTGTTTCTATTGATCATGAAAAGACCGAAGCTGTTATCTCATGAAAAACACCAAAGAATGTCTCCGAGATACGATATTTTCTTGGTCGAGATGGTTTCTACCAATTATTTTTACATGATATCTCACAACTAGCTTCGCCAATGAAAGATCTAAAAAAATTCTCCATTACAATAGAAAGAGGAATGCCAGAAGTCTTTCCAGGAATTGAAAGTTTGTCTTACATCATCACCTATCTTGAGTTATCTATAATTAGGATAGGGGTATGTGGTGTACTGTGATGCTTCAGAATCAGGGTTGGGCTATGTTCTCATGCAAGGAGACCATGTGATTGCTTGTGGTTCAACAAACTTAAGACTGCATGAGAAGAACTACACAACACATGATTTGGAGTTATCTACAGTCATCTATGCTTTGAAGACATGGAGAAATTATATCTTTGGTGAGAAATTTACTGTGTTCACAGACCATAAAATCTTGAAGCACATTTTCTCACAGTGAGACTTAAATCTAAGACAAAGGAGATGGATGGAGTATCTCTAGATATTTGACTTCTACTTGAGGTATACACCAAGAAAAAGGTAATTTAGTGGCGAATAAATTGAGTAGAAAGTCATATTCTTAGTTGAAAAAAGAAGCTTCAGATGAATGGTAGTTGGTGTCAGTCCTATTCGACTTGCACGTGGAATGTGAAGACTGAGGTGATGTTTCAGTTTTCTTTTTAGTTAAGATTGTTCTTGATTTGGTAAAAATGGTTGTTAGGTCCACAAGGCTGAATACCCTGAGAGGGGGGTGGGGTGAATCAGGGTATGAATACTTTAAAATTAAATCCCGTTCTAATCATGTTTCTCTGTTAAGAAAAACATTCTTCTCTCTCTTTCCAGTTGCACAATATAAACAGAAAGTAAAGCATGTACAGGACATAGAAATTTTTACTTGGTTCACCCTCACTGGGCTATGTCCAAGGAGCATACACCAACAATGTGCCGATGTACCAAAATTCACTATAAGCACACTGCTGTTTACAAGGTTTGGGATAGATCACTTCTATTCCCAGGCTCACTGCCTTTACAATGTTTAGGGTTAGGTCACTGCTTTCCCAAGGGTCACTCCATGTTTCTCTCTCTCTGGCTCACTGCCGGTGGAGAGGATCACCTTATTCCTCTTCCTTTGCTCACTACTCTGGAAAGGATCCACTCACAGTTTATAGACCTGTAGGTCTCTTCATTATCACTAATTAATACATCCTCTGTTGTATGTGGATGCTCTGTTGAAGTCCAGCTTTCACTCGTAGATGAATCTCACTTTGCACCGAAGGTATCGGGAAATCTTCCAACATTCACGCAGCCTTAAATCATTACCGGGAATCAACCTTACTTGACACCCTTCTCTAAGCCGGTGCGCAAGTATCGATGCACAAGTTATAACTAGCGCACAAGTCCACCTCAACCACTTGTGCGACACAAGCTTCTGCAACTCCAAACTTGCACGACTCACACCCTTTTACGACCAAACCACTATTGGCGTGCAACCATCAACTATCGCGCTTCTTAAAAATCTGGTGCATAAGTCCACCTCAAACACTTGTGCGACACCTCCTTCTTAATCTCGAAACTTGGGTGACTCACTTCCTTTCTCGCCCAAACCACCTTGGACACACAACTATCACCTAGCGCGCAACTTCTATTTACGCGACCCACCACCACTTGAGCGACCACCACACCTGCATGACAGGAGCTCTAATTTTCTCTAAGTGTTGAACTCGTACAAAATGAGGAGGGGTCAACCTCTATTTATAGGCATCTGGACACCCTGTGAAATGGTGTGCAAGTCTCCCCTTGGCATGCAAGTTTCGGCATGTAAGTCTTTGTCGTACAAGTCACTTGCGCGACCAACCCTAGAACTTGGGCGCCCCTTTTCCCATTGCCATTTTATGATGTTCTGATCTTGAAAAACATATGTCATGCAAGTTTCCTCTCCTTCAAGTCAACAACACACATGTCCCTTTTCCATAACCACTTTTCTCCATTTGTCGATTTTCAGGCCCAAAAATTTGGCAAACACTATAAAAAGGTGTCACCTTGTATCTGTTCTTGTTGAACCACCTCCAGATCGATCATTCCTTTGTCGATGTTCTTGAATAAAACTTGGATCGTTAACCACATCCCTTGAACTCGGCATACCACGATGAAATCCCCTTTTTCAACAAATTTGTATGTCATGGTTTGTTTTCTCAACAAACACAACATAGATGTCCACTTTTTCGACAAACACAATCACCTCAAAATTGATTCAATGATACCTTGAGGGATTTTTTCCCAACAATCTCCCCCTTTGGGTTTCTTGAAAACTCTTCCATAAAAACATACATCGTTAATTCTTTAGTCACCATTCGCCCATTTCGATTCCTGATAGCGATCAAGGATTTACTCAACACATACTCTAAGCCCATATGAGCAATGCTCGATATTAGAAACAAGAGTAAATGAAAAGTTCATCAATGAATCACTTCAACTCTGACACCCACTGTTGACACTATACTAATACCAATTTTTGGAGATATTCTTACCGCATTAAAAGACCATTATTCTGATTTTATCACGATCCTCAGCTGTCATGATATCTATTCTTTGATCAATCACTTCTAGAATCATCAGATTTGATAATCCCCCTATCTGGCTGCTCCACCTGTTAGTTTCTCCCCCTATTTGTCATGATTCTCAAATATCCACACTGTCTCCCCCTTAAACAATCACTATTTTCTCCCCCTTTTTCAACGAACCCAAAGGTCACTCCTTTGCAGTCTGTAATAGAGTAGAGAACACATATCAGTACATTAGAGAAAAACACATCATACCTTGGGGATAGGGGGGGTCAACATCTACACTCTTTTAAGTGTAGGGAGTCGACTAAACTCCCAGATCTAGTCGATACCTTTCAAACACTTCCTTGGGTAAGGCCTTTGTCAGAATATCTGCAACTTGTAGCTCTGTAGGCACATACTCCAACTTTACAAGCCCTTGCTCCACCTTCTCCTTGATGAAATGATATTTGATCTCAATTTTCTTTTTTCCTTGAGTGATGAACTGGATTTGTGATTAGATTTATAGAAGTTGAGTTATCATACTGGATTCCGATCAGAGACTTCACTTCAACTCCCAAATCTTCAAGCTGCTGCTTCATCCACAATAACTATGTGCATGATTGAGTGGCCGCAATATACCCAACCTCTGCTCAATGAAATGAAATCTTGCTTCTTTCTTATCCAAGAAATACACAATCCACAAAGATAGAATGCACCTCCTGACGTTGATTTCTTGTCATTTGCTGATCCGGTCCAATCTGCATTTGTGTAACCCAATAACATTGATTGAGATTTGTCATTATACATTAGACCAAAATCCATGGTTCCTTTGATATACTGAAGTATTATTTTCACTGTGAGCATGTGGATTTCTTTTGGATTGCTTTGTGGTGAAAACAAGATCAGGTCTTGTTGCTGTTAGATACAGTAAACTGCCGATAATCTGCCTGTATTCAGTGATATTAACTGCCCTTCCACTATCATCTTTTGATAATTTCATCTGGGTAGCAACCAGAGTCTTCATTTCCTTGTAATTCTATATTAAAAACCTTCTTAGAACCTCCTTGGCATATTTGGATGGAGAAATGAAAGTTCCATTACAGCCTTGTGACACCTGTAAACCAAGGAAAAATGTTAGCTCACCAATCATTGACATTTCGAACTCACTTTTCATGAATTCAAAAAATTGTTTGCACTGAGCTTCATCTGATCCACCAAATATTATGCCATCGACATAAACCAACACCATCATCCTCTGATTACTGTTATTGTTGAAGTAGAGATTGTAATCAACTCCATCGCGTTGAAAGCCAAGCTTCTTCAAATACTGATCGAGCCTTGAGTACCATGATCTTGTTGCTTTCTTCAACCCATATAGTGATTTATTCAACTGACAAACTTTATTCTCATCTTCATGAATGAGAAAACCATCTGGCTGCTATATGTACACCTCTTCTTCTAGAACCCATTCAGAAATGCAAATTTGACATCCATCTGGAATACTTTGAACTTTCTTTGCACTGCTATGGCTAAAAATAACCCGATTTTCTCCAGCCTTGCAAACGGTGAAAATGTCTCATCAACATCAATGCCCCCTATTTGGGAGTATCCTTTACACAGTAGTTGTGCTTTGTTTTGAATCACTATTCCATCTTCATTCATCTTGTTGCGAAAAACCCATTTAGTCCCGATGACATTCTTGTCTGCTGGCCTTGAAACAACCTCCCACGTATGATTCTTCTCAATCCGGTCTAATTATTCATTCATAGCCTGAACCCAATACTCCTCTTCAGCTGCATCAGAAAAACATTTCAGCTCTTCCTAAGATAAAAATTATGTTTGCTGCAATGATTTCATTCTTTGAGTCTGAACTGGAGCTGTCTGATCACCAATGATATTTTTCCTATCAATTTCATCTCGACTCTTTGGATTCCTAGAAGATTCAGATTTTGTTTCCTCCTGCTCATCATCAGTATCTTCTTCTGAGTCAGCCTCCTCCACTTCTACTCCCCCTATGTTGCTTATCTCTTCATTGCTTTCATCCAGAAACTGTTCACTAGGTCTTTGAGTATTATGTTCATTTTCAAATATAGCGACATCATTTCTCTCATCAATTTTTCCTAGCCTTTTGTCGAATCATTTATATGCTTTTCTTTTACCTGAGTATCCAAGGAATATCCCCTCATCTCCTCGTGAATCAAACTTCCTGTGGTTTTCATTGTTGAGAATGAAACAATTACATCCAAAGATTCGAAATTATTTCAATGTTGATTTCTTTCTATACCACATTTCATAAGGAGTCTTCCCTTTTTTCGGACACAACAGAGCCCTGTTCGAAATATAGACCAATGTCAAAACTGCTTCCTTCCAAAATTTCTCTGGTAGGTCCTTTCCAATAAGCATTGTTCTGGCCATGTTGTTGATAATCTAATTTCTCCTTTCAACTACTCCATTCTGTTGGGGAGTTCTCACTGATGAAACTTTATGCCTTATCCCATGTTTCTCAAGATAGTCTTTTACTTGAATGTTTGTGAATTCTGTTCCGTTATCAGTACAAAACTTTAGAATTTTATGCCCAAGAATCCTTTCTGATTCCCTCCTATACTTCTTAATACAACTGAACACTTCTATATTATGGGTAATGACAAATACCCAAGCCATTATGCTATAATCATCAATGAAAATGACATAGTACCTTTTCCCATTTATGGCTCATGGTGAGATCGGTCCACAAACATCAGCATGCACCAATTTTAGCACTCTGGTTAATTTCTGTTCCTTTTAATTGTATGTATTTCTGATGATCTTCCCTTGTTGGAAAGAATCACACGTATGAGTGTGATCACGTGATAATTTGGGAAGGCCTCTAGCAGCATCACAGCTCTTCCATAAATGGTTGGCATAGATGACCAAGTCACTTATGACACATCTTGTTTTCTTCCCCTCTGGATAAAAGACACATATCTTCTTTCCCACTTACAAGGTAAAGATTTCTATTTTTTCTTTTTTCTTGTAGAATAACTGCTCCATATTTTACTTTCACAACACACATCTTCTTGGTAAATCAGATAGAGTGCCCAAAGTCACATAGTTGACTGACACTGACCAAGTTATGACTAAGGCCCTCTACTACTAAGACATCAGCACGTCTCATTTCTTTTACCCCAAATTTATCTTTTCTGGAACCAATAATCTTCATCCCTTCATCATTCCCAAACTTTACAACACCTTCTTTATCATATTTAATGCTTGTAATGATTTCCTTGTTACCTGTCATATGGGATGTGAAACCACTATCAAGGATCCATACTCCTGAATGATCTGAAGCTTTAAGGGAAATTTCGGCAACTAGTACCTTCTCATCCTTTTTCTTTTTGATCCATGTCTTCGACTTCACACTCGGTGTGATTTGGAGAAGTTGATCTTCCATAGAGTGTGATGAACCAACTTCATCCTGTAGAGATGCAAATCGATTTTGTGTTTTCATCTCACTTGTCGATTCCCTAACCTACTACTTACAACTGATCGAGTTTTATTTTGGCACATTTCTTTTTATGAATGATGTAAAATATCTATCCACATGACCAAATCCTCCACACCAAAAACAATGACCTTCAAAGGATGTTCTATAATATTGAGCTTTGTTTGGATTCCACTGTTGTTATTGTGCCCTTCGGTATCTTTTGGTTATAGAACACACATTCTGTGAGTGTCCCATCTTTCCACAACAATAACACCTAATGTAAGGAGCATTCTTGTGTGTCACTTCTACACTACTGGTTTTCCCTTGGGATCTATAAATATTCTGATTCTGTTTTGTACCCAAATCTATCTTCAATGTTAGAGTAGGTTCTTGTGGTTTTTCTTCATCCATGACCGCTTTCAGTTTTCATTCATGTCCTATACTGGTATTTTCTTTGGAACATGACTGTTGCTTCTTTTACGCTGGAGGTTTGTACTCCACTTCTTTCTTTTCAGTCTTCTGAATAATTTGTTTTTCTGGAACTGTATTGGGTGTCACGAGTTTTTCTTGATCCTTAATCCTTTTTCACAGACCAACAACTTCCTTCTCAAGTTCTTTGATACATTTGACCTGCTACTTTCCTGTGTTAGTCAAACAATCGATTTCATTCTTTTGTTCTTCAATTTTAAGCTTATACTCAACAATATTTTCTAAGCTCTCTGGTGTTGAAGATTTTAATTTTTGAATTTCTTCTAACATATTAGACTTTTCTTCATCCTGTTGTTGCATATAGAGTTTGGCATCACAAACTAATTTATTGGATTTCTTCGTTTTGGCTCTCCAAACGTTTATCTCCTCAAGAGTTGCTTCCAATTCGGCTTCCATATCAACTCTTCCTTAAACTTCTTCCTCTTCTTCTACATCGTCAGTTTCTTCTTTTTCCTAAGAACTACCAACGACCACCACCATGTCATTTTCCCCATGATCTTTGAAATTTTCTATCTCTTTAACCTTTTCTACCTCAGACTAATCTAAACTTTCATAGTATTATGAAGGAATATTCCTTTTCTTGAAGAAATTTCTCTTGAAATTTTTCTTTCCTTTCACATAGGCTGAAGGCTTCTTTTTTGGAATTTCAACTTAATCCTCTTTATCATATTGAGAATTCTTTGGGCATCTTGCTGTGAGATGTCCAACCTGTCCACATTTAAAGCATCCAAGTGGAATTTTCCCTTTAAAATTTCCTTTTCCTCTTTGAAGGTTCGAGGAAAGGAATGACATCACTTCATCTGTCTCTTCATTATCCTAAGATTCTTCATGGCCTTAAATACCACCTCTTGGATTTCCCCTTTTCCATAGCATCATTGTCATCATTCCTCATTTCATATGCAACAAGGGTACTGTGCAGGTTATCCAACATCAGCTCTTTTGGGTCTTTATCTTCCAAGACTGATACTTTCAGATTAAAATGAGGTGGAAGTTTCCTCAAGATATGCTTCACGATCTTTATATCTTCGATGACTTCTCCAAGACCCCACATTTCTTCCACAACAACATTTACCCTGTCGAAAAATGCATCAATAGATTCATTCGGGCTCATTCTCAGATCTTCATACTTATTCAACAGAACTTGCAGCTTTGCCTCTCGGAATTTTCTATCCCCTTCATATATTTTCAAAATCTTTTCCCACATACCATGTGACATTTTTCACGACATCACCTTTGTACAGATAGCATTTTAAAGGGATCCACCTAAAGCATTAATACACTTCATGTCAGCATCTATCTCCCTTCTTTCAGCTTCTGATGATGCTCCACTGTTGATGTAAGCTGAGATACCATGCATAGCTGCTGAAAACAGATACATTCCAAAAGATCGGAAATAGTGTTGCATTCGATTCTTACATATATGAAAATTACTTCTATCTAAGATCAGAATCCCTTTATGATTCGTGACCTCCATTGAGAGAAGAACTAATATAAACCTTTCCCTTTGATACCAATTGTTTGGTCCACAAGGCTGAATACCCTGAGAGGGGGGGGGGGGGTGAATCAGGGTATGACTAATTTAAAATTAAAGCCCATTCTGATCTTGTTTTGCTGTTAAGAAAAACACTCTTCTCTCTCTATCCGGTTGCACAATATAAATAGAAAGTAAATCATGCACCAGACACAACAATTTTTACTTGGTTCACCCTCACTGGGCTATGTCCAAGGAGCATACACCAGTAATGTGCCGATGTACCAAATCCACTATAAGCACACTACTGTTTACAAGGTTCAGGATAGATCACTTCTATTCCTAGGCTCACTTCCTTTATAATGTTTAGGGTCAGCTCATTGCTTTCCCAAGGGTCACTCCCTATTTTTCTCTCTTTGGATCACTATTGGTGGAGAGGATCACATTCTTCCTCTTCCTTTGATCACTTATATATAAAGGATCCACTAATAGTTTATAGACCTGTAGGTCTCTTCATTATCACTAATTAATACATCCTCTATTGTATGTGGATGCTCTGTTGAAGTCCAGATTTCACGCAGCCTTGAATCACTACCATGAATCAACCTTACCTGGCACCCTTCTCTAAGCCGGCACACAAGTATCAGCACACAAGTTATAACTGGCACGCAAGTCCACCTCAACCACTTGCGCGACACAAGCTTCTGCAACTCCAAAATTGCGCGACTCACACCCTTTACACCCAAACCAATATTGGCGTGCAACCATCAACTATCACGCTTCTTCAAAATCTGGTGCGCAAGTCCACCTCAACCACATGAACAACACCTCCTTCTTCAACTCAAAACTTGGGAGACTCACTTCCTTTCTCACCCAAACCACCTTGGACGTGCAACTATCACCTGGCGTGCAACTTCTATTTGCGCGACCCACCACCACTTGCGTGACCACCGCACCTGCGCGACGAGAGCTCTGATTTTCTCTAAGTGTTGAACTCTTACATAATGATATGGGGTCAACCTCTATTTATAGGAATTTTGACACCCTGAGCGACAGTACACAAGTCTCCCCTCAACGCGTAAGTTTCGGTGGGCAAGTCTTTTCCGCACAAGTCACTTGCGCAACCAACCCTAAAACATGGGCGCCCCTTTTCCCTTTTCCATTTTTGATGTTCTAATCTTTAAAAACATATGGTGCGCAAGTTTACTCTCTTTAAAGTCAATGGAGTGCAAGTCCCTTTTCCAAAACCACTTTTCTCCATTTGTCGATTTTCAGGCCCAAAAATTTGGCAAACACTGGAAAACGACGTCACCTTATATCTGTTCTTGTTGAACCACCTCCAGATCGATCATTCCTTTGTCAAAGTTCTTGAATCAAACATGGATCGTTAACCACATCCATTGAAATTGACATACCACCATGAAATATCCTTTTTCAACAAATTTGTATGTCATGGTTTGCTTTGTCAACAAACACAACCCAAATGTCCACTTTGTCAACAAACACAATCACATAAAAAATGATTCAATGATACCTTGAGGGATTTTTCCCAAAAATTCCCAAAGAGGCACAAACATATGATGTAGAATTTCTGGTTATGAGTTCAAAAATCAATGGTGGGGTGACCATTGAGGGCTGTAAATTTGATGGGATTTTAGTTTTGTTCTTTAGAGATTAGATAATTGTACCTATGGCTTGTCAGGAACATATCCTTCATGCTTACCACCATTCAAGATGGGATGTACATCCAGGTACATAGAAGATGTATTAGGCATTGAAGACACAATTTTGGTGGAGTGACATGAAAAGAAAGGGGGTCGAGTTCGTCTTGAGGTGCTTAACTTGTTAGCAGGTTAAAACAGTGTATCATAGACCAACAGAAATTTTGTAGTCTTTACCTAGCCTAGTGTGAAAATGGGAGCAAATAACGATGGATTTTGTTATAGGTCTTCCAAGAAAGGTTCAAAAAAACAATGCCATATGGGTGATAGTGGATTATCTTACCAAGTAGGCCCATTTCATCCCTATTCGTGAAACTCATATGGAGGAGGATATATCAAAAATCTAAATCTGAGAAGTGGTAATGAGGCATGGAGTACCAGTTTCAATAGTCTCATATAGAGATTCGAGGTTCACATCTCTTTTCTGGAAATCCTTACAGCAAGATCTTAGAACTTTGTTGACTATGAGCACGACGTATCATCCGCAAACGGATGAGAAATCCGAGAGGACAATACAAACCTTGGAGGATATGTTAAGGTCTTGTGTGATGGATTTTTCTAATTCATGGGAGGAGCATATACCCTTGGTATAGTTCTCATACAATAAAAACTATCAGGCCTCAATATGTATGGCTCCGTTTGAAGAATTCTATGGGAATCTTTGTTGTTCTAAACTATGCTAGGTGGAAAAAGGTAAAATTTAATTAATTGGGCCGACCCTTGTCCAAGAAACAATGTAGAAGATCTAGTTGATCAGAAACAAGATGGAGACAGCTCAGAGTCATCATAAATCTTATGTAGTTCACCATAGAATACCATTATCATTTGCTGTGGATGATTATGTCTTCGTGAGGATATCTCCAAGTCTTGGACATCGTCATTTCGGGAAGCATGGCAGGTTATCTTCTAAATACATTGACCCTTTTGAGATACTGTAATGGTTCAGGGAGGTGGAATATCGGTTGGCTTTACCACCACCATTCAGTTCGGTGCATAATGTGTTCCGTGTATCTCAGTAGAAAAAATATCAGTCTGATCCTGACCATGTGATCAGATGGGATCACATTGACCTTGAGCCGGATGATTTTTTGATACATATCTCGATACGGATTGTGGATAGGAAAGATAAAGTCTTTCATAGAAAAATCATCGGCCTAGTGTGGGTTTCATGGCGGCATGGCCAGATTCTAGAAGTGACTTGGGTATGTGAGAAGGAAGTGAAGGACCAGTGACCAGAACTCTTTCTTTTGGGTGGGGGTTTTGTACATTCCTAGGATAGAAAGACCAATGGTGGGGAGAATGTAGTACCCCTATTTTATGGTATGTAGCCTTTTTTATACCTTTTTATGTGTTTAAAGTTCTTGGTATGAGTTGGTAAGATGTTGTGAGAGTTTGGAATGGTTTGGAATAAGTTTGGAGGCTTTTCTAAGGGCGCACAATTTGAGCACGGTTAGGGAAAACCGTGCGGGTTCTCTATGAAATTGTGCATGGGGAGACAATGAGATTCACACGGCCTGTACACAGATTGTCAAACCGTGCGAGACAACCGTGAATACCCTTTATCTCGAGACAATGGTCTCCACACGGCCTGCACACGGTTTTCCAAACCATGCGAGGTAATTGTGTAGACCCTTTCTCTCGAGACAGTGGCGTGTGGACGGTTAGCGCACAGTTTTCCAAACTGTGCGGACTAACTATGCAACCAATTAAAGATGGGGTTTTTAAATTTGAGCTCCCTTGGGGGTGCCTCATTTCACTCCAAATATTCTGCCACTCGAGCCTCACTTTTCATTTTCAGTTCTCAAGGGTTGGAGGGGGTCTTCCACTCATTTTGGAAACAATTTGAAGGGATTTCAAGGTGGTTTCTCTAGAGTAAGTCTCTCCTGTGGGTCTCTCTTTGGTTTTCTCTAGGTATTCTCTTCCCTCTCTCTAGGTTTTATAGATCTACTTCAATTTCATGTAGATCTAGTGTTGGGGTTGCCTTGGGTGTTGATTTTAAGGCTTTTAGATGTTAGGGAAGGGGATCTAGAGCGGTTTTGGTGGTGTGTTCTCCGGATTTGGGGTGCAGTTGCTTGTGGGTCGATTTCTCCAGAACCCTAAAGTTAGGAGGATTCTCTCTCTACTCCTCTTTCTATAATTGATTGTTCTAGTTTCAATTTTTTTTATTTTAATGGAATTGATTGGGAATATGATGGAATAAATCTTCTTTAGTGATGATTTAGGGTTTTAGTGAAATTGTGAAATCTTGGTGGTTTGTTGTGAACAATGATTTAGATTCTTGAATTTAAAATGATGATTTTAAATTATTGATTTTCTAGAATTGTTAAATGGTATTATGAGAAATGGGTTTTCAATAAAAAGGGTGTTTTATTGATATGGTTTTTTATTGAAATGACTTTTATGGAATTGGTTTTCAATAAAAAGGTATCTTTATTGAAAGGGATGACATGTTGGTTTTGGCATTGGTGTAATGGAATAATGGTTGTGTACATTCATATTGCATTCAGGATGGATAATGGTTAGGGGCCTCCCCCATTAGTGTTGGGATGGATAAGGGTTAGGGCTCTCCCCCATCAAACATTCATATTGTATTCGGGGCAGATAAGGGTTAGGGGTCTACCCCATCAGTGTTGGGATAGATAAGGGTTAGGGATCTCCCCCATCAAGAATTCATATTGAATTCAAGACGGATAAGGGTTAGGGGCATCCCCCATTAGTGTTTTGATAGATAAGGGTTAGGTATCTCCCCTGTCAAACATTCATATTGCATTTGGGATGGATAAGGGTTAGGGGTCTCCCCCATTTGTGTTGGGATGGATAAGGGTTAGGGATCTCCCCCATCAAACATTCATGAAAATTTGGGTCAGATAAGGGTAAGAAGTATCCCCCATCTTTGCTGGGATGGATAAGGGTTAGGGTTTCCCCCTCTTCCAGGCTGCATGCATGGTTGGTTGCATGGGTTTGTGGAATGGATGGGTATGCCAAAAAAGGGGATATTGTGGAATGATTTTATATCTCTTTTATTTATTTTTCTAGAAAAAAACTTTCTGGAAAATTTGGTTTCAATTTCTCTTGTATACTTTTGGTGATAAATGGTTTTGGGGAAACTTGTTTATATTTTGTTATAAACTATTTTGAGAAAATGTTTTATATAAACCATTCATTGTAAATGTTGATAACTCTTCTATGCTTGTGGAATGAGTAGAGAAGTCATTGGGGAAAACCTACAGAGTTTTATACTCACCCCTTCTTTGGAACTTTGGTGCTTTTGTAGATACTATCTTCCGAGACAGGGAAAAACCAACATTTCCTACTCTTTTAGCACTATTTCATGGTGTTTGGGCTGTTTGGAGATTGTGGATTTTGGATCTTGGGGAGCATGGAGTCCTATGATCTTTTGAGAGTCTTGTGTCGTTTATCTGCTGTGTACTTTGATACTTGGTTGTTCTTCCACTATTGTATACTTTGATGTGGTTTTAAGTTACATGAAGTTGTTGAGTTGTCTTTAATTTGGTCATGCATCAAATAGTGATTTTTTTGGTTGGTTTATTGGTTTATTTTTTAAAGGGTAAATCGTCCCCCACTTGTGTTTGAAACCCTTCGACATTTATTTTTAGCCTTTGGAATCTTAGGGATGTCGCTTAAGGCCTAGTAATAAATCATTGCACTCTCAAGACAATGAGAAATAGGGGGTCATCAAAAAGCATAAGAAACATTAAAGGGTGTTTACATAGATGATGTTTTTTATAAGATCATCAAAATTTAATTAAGAAAGAAGAAGAAATACAATTTAGGTTTTTGATATGTTTTTCAAAAATGTTTTATAAAACAAAGAGAATATTTTTTATAAAATTCCTGAAACATTTTTAGGGTAATTTTATTAAATAAAACCAATGAAGGTGGTAGGAAAATGTATTAGTATCTAAAACGTTTAAAAAGCAATCTTTTCACATTTTGTAAAAATCCAAAGATGATGGAAGTCCACACCAAAAATGTTAAAAGAAGGTCATTTTTCATAAATAAAGTCAATTTAATTGAAAAAGAAATTAATAAATCATGTAATTATATATAAAAAAATCCATAAAATAAAATAAATAATACAAAAATGGCGGAAAAAGGTTCTTGATTTAAAAGAAGAGGTAAGGTTAGTTTTTCTTAAAAGATTCACTTTGAGTGAATTATGAACTGAAGTGGAAGTGAATTGGTGGTAGAATATATAAAACTCATCAAAAAATATATTTTAATAATGTAAATACAAATTTATATGGAAATATCACATTGTATTTCTAGTTGATAATTTAGTCATATAAATCTCAAATTAAAAATTAAATTAAAAAGAGAAACCCATACAGATTTTTTGACTTTTGAATCAAACCCAATTGAAATAGATAACAATATTTGGATTTATAAATACCTTTAATTTCATTAAATTCAGGATAAAATTAATCCATATGGAATTATATACACCACAAAAAATAAACTATTGGTGAATAGGACATATGTCTTAATGGAAGAATGTTAAGAAGAGAAATTGTTACCATTGTGGTATTAAAGGAAATAAATGACTATGAAGGAAGGGTCATGAAGAGTCTTATAAAATAAATTAAATAATCATTAGAAATTATAATATAATTCATTAGGTAGTGAGTATAGTATATAAAATGATAATTGTTATATAATATAAAAATATGCCTCAATGAGAAATTGAGACGAAAACCCTTTCCTTGGATTTTCATTTGGGCGAACATACTCTAACCTCATGTATAATAAACATAAATATATATATATATCTCTTATTTAATAGCATTATTAATATCTATTTCATTTTATAAACATAATTTTTAATCATCCCATATACATATATCAGTTATTTATAGTTTATTTTCATACCTGAATGTTAATAATTTTGTTTGGTTCATACATGTTTTATAATGATGATGTTGGTTATTATTTATTGATACAAAGTTTATAATTCCTTTATTATTAAAGGTACTATAATAGGGTTTTAATAATTTTTTATGATGTTTATTTTTTGTTCCATTGTTGTTTTAGGTAAAATCCTTAAAGACAAAACCTATAATAGGTTTTTTGGAAATTTTTAACCAATAAAAGGTATTATTTTAATAATCAGTTTTTTTATTAATATTAGCATTATAGAACAAACAAACATTATTTACTTATTCATATAATATATTACTATTAATTAAGTTTCCATAACCATCCAGAATAAAAATTTATAGCATTGTTCACATAGGTGGTTAAACTGACCCAAATAAGAACGTGCTATAATCAATGGGTGATATGATTATGAAGTGATTGTAAAAAAATTAATACCAAATTTTAAACATATATTTAAATAAATTTGTTTCAAATATTTACGCATCCCCATGTTCATTTTATGGAAACTATGGGCATGGTTCGCTGGAATGAAATCCATGATGAGCTTGTTTTGAGTAATTTTCCAATATCAACATATTACTTTATAATGATCATTAATTATTGTATTATCCTTCCATAATAATATTCATAACCTATATTTCTCTTCAATATCATATATATTCTTCAAATACAATTTTAGAACCATCCATGTAATCCGGTGATAAAAAATGATACACATCATCCATAGAGGCGGTAGTTGGCATGTAACACATGCAACATTTTCATTTTTTAGTTGATGAGATTATTAATAAAATGCCTAATTTATCTTCATATAATATTAATTATGTAATAAATATAATATTTATCTATGAAACATACTCTTATATTCATCCATGTAAGGTGGTGAGGAAAAACAAAATACATCATTCATGGAGGCGATAGTCTGCATGTATTATGGGTGACGTTTTCATATTTTTAATAGTCGAGAGGATGATATAAAATGATTATTCCATAAAAATAATATCATTTAAGTATACTTATGATACTAATGTATTTATTTTATTATTATTATAATATAATTTGAGTAGGTAGAAGAATAAATAAAGGAACAGAAATGAAAATGGAGTGATTAATTTTTTTTACCTTACTCCTTGAAACAACACCTTTCCAAATTTGATTAATCATTTGAAGAGTGGTATTTTGAGGAGAGGAGGACCTATAGTATTTTTCTATGAGTTTTGGGAAGATACTTTAGTATATTTTTTTTGAACCAATAGGCTTTATATGTGATGAGAATTGGGTGTGGTGAAGAGATCCATTTTAAGTGAGATGGGTGAAACTTTTTTAGATATTCATAACATTATATTAAATACATATCACTTTCAAAGGTAAGTGGTCCCAAAAGTGGGAAATAATAGTGATGGGATAATTATTTTTTGATACAAATTTCATTCACACAAATTATAGATAAGTTTTGAGATATTTTATATATTTCCCCGTTATTTTATCTTTTTACCATAATTTACTTTTAATACAAACAATCATTTTTAAACCTTGGTAACTTATTTTATGACTAAAATAGAAATTTATATTGTTAACTAATTTGAACATACTGATTCCAAAATTTTAAAATAATCTTACAAAATTTAATTTTTAGAGGTGGTAAAAATTAATTTTAACAAACATACACTTAATGCAACAAAACTAATTTAAAAAAAATCATTTTTAAGAATAAAATTGAATTTATAGAAAAATAATTTATATTATTTATTACCATGATATAAATTGGTTTATTATTTAATTAAGAATTTTTTTTGACTTTAAAGGAAAGAAAAAACTGAATACCTCAATGTGAATACTTAATTAAAGGTAAAGAAAATAGTTTGTCTAATTAGAATAAAATATAACTTCAGTTCCAAAATGTCAAGCATGATTTTACCAATTCAACATAATATTTTTAAATGTATAATTATATATATTAAATATATTTTTTATAAAGAAAAATGTTTTATAAAATTTTAATTATCACTTATATCATGATAATTTCATAAAAGTTATGTTATTTGTAAAATCACTATGTTTCACTTTTCACTTAAAAAATCATCCTTTTTAGAAAAATTAAAAAAATAAACTAAAAGAGAATTTTGATATGTTGAGTCTATAAATGACATCAATTTCATCAAAATAATTTCCTTTATATATGATAAATTTAACTTTTAAATCAAAACATAATTTATATGGAAAAGAAACTATTTGTAACGTCCCTAACCCGAGATCCACTAAACCAATGCTCCAAGCTGAGTCACCACATGACCTATATCATATCTATCCATATGCTAGAGATTTCCAACTAGTGTCAATGGTATAATGGATCATGTGGGGAGACTATACCCTCTTTATTAGAGTATTCCACAAAAGACGACACATGTAATAATGGAAGCAATAAACAATAGATTAGAAACATGCATTACTAACCATATCCAAAAAAATGGTATCAAACACAAAAAAATAATAAATATTTAATGTCATGATAATAGTGATAAAGTGAGAGAAAACAAAAACAAATAGAAACAAATTAATCCCCAAAATGGGTCCTGACTCTAAGTCTAGTTTCTCATCCATGCACATCCCAAGCCCAACTCAACTCCCTAGCATAGGGCCTTTTCCCTTGACCTAAACTACAACCATGAAATCATCTTAGGTACCCAATGATGTCTCAAAAAAGGTGAGAGTACAACTTATTTGGCCACCACCAATAGTGTCTAGCAAATATCCAGTGTAAACAGATAGTGTATGAAAATAATTAATAAATGACAAGGTAAATAAAAGATAACTTGGGTTCCATTAGTTAAGAATATTCACTTAGGCCATTTTCATCACTATTTACATTTCCATAAGTTATACAATCTTTATTAATAAATTAAAATTTACCACATTCCCTATGGGTTATGCATTTACTTAATTAAATTACAACATAATCCAATAAATTTCCATGAAAAAGGAAATAATTCAAGTTCCTTATCTCACTAGGAAATGACATTTCACAATAAATTATATCACGCTTATCTTGGAACCTCAATCTTGGTAGTATCATCCAATGAAACTGTTAGGGGAATAAAGCCTCAGTCTGACTCCCTAACTCATGTATTCTAGGGGTGGGGTTTAGAGCATCAGTCTAACCTAACCTGGGGTCATAGAACCTCAAGTAAATACCCCACACACCACCAATCCATGTGCACGTGCTTATTTAACCATTTAACACATATAAGATATCACAAACCATACAAAATTGATAAATATAACATTTATATTTCATAGTCATTTAACATATAAAATTAACATCAATCCATAATCCATTGGCACATTCTGCATTTTCATTACATAGCCCAATTAACCCATTTTCCTTCCTTATTCCTTAACCATTTATATATATTAAAAAATTCCCAAGCATTATCCAAATCACCTATTCATAAATTCCTACATGTTAACCCATTTAACACAATTATAAAATCATAAGCATTATCCACTTAATGCATTAATAATCTAACATGCTTTAACCCACTTAAGCATTTCAAGTACAATTCATAAGTCACTTAGCGCAAACAATTTATTACATCCAACCCATTTCATGTTAAGCTAAAAATTCCCTTAATCCATTTCAAAAGTCTAGAAACAACTAACATTATTCTCTTTTTAACTCAACTAATCATATCAACATGTTCATTGTGGGCTCAACTTATCTCAAGGCCATTTTATGTTTAACATTTCAATTCTCCATGTTTGGGAATATTGGATCACCCCATGGGTGGCCCTAAATTGGTTTAATCAGCCTCAAAATATCCCACAAGGACCATGAGCGGTTAAATTTATCCTCTAGCCCACCATTTTTACTAAACATTGTTAAAGTCACCAAACACACAATAAGATAGAGGTAGAAGCACAACCAAACATGTACAAAATAAACCTCAAGATTAAGGGATATAACTTGGAGAACACCTACCTAGAATCCAGAGATGAACACACCCTTAACCATAGAATTTGATATGTATTCAAACACCATTTGAAGCCCCAACCTAATATAAACCAAAAAATAGGGTTTTAGGGATTCAGATGGAGAATAACAAATCTACAAGACCTAATTCGAAAAAGAGAAGAAAAAGGATTGTTATAATTACCTAGATCTTTGATCTTCACCCAAGAACACTCCAAATAGCCTAGAATCGAAGGAGAACCACCCTTGGGAAGATTTGGGGTCTTAGGTTTGTTACTAGGGTTTCAGGTGAAATAATGGAGAAGAAAATCATGTGAGGTTCTTAAAATACTAAGGAGGATGTTTGGTAAGTTTCCAATTTTTAATGGGGCATATGGTTTGTCCTTACGGTTTTCCAAACCATGTTCCAACCTTACGCCATCCTTTATCCAATAGGGTTTAAGCCGAATGGTTACTTGGGAGGCCATCATGGTTTGAAAAACCATGAAAAAATCATGCAAAATGCCTCTATTTAAGCCTGCATGATTTGGATCTCATCCATGCATGGTTTTCTTAACCATGCACCCCTCCCCCTAGCTAGCACGATTTCGGCACACAATTATCTCTAACCGTGCACCAACCATGCAACATGCACTGGGTGGTAAAATTCATCTTTATTTCATATATCAAACCCCGAAACACCCCCAAAACATCTGATACATCCATTGATCATTACATTATCCAAAATTAAGAGATTTAAACAAAAATTTTATACAGGGACATACCTCCACGAAGTCCAGGTTTTTACAACCTCCCTTACTTATAACAGCTCATCCTTGAGATGCACCTTCATGCATTATTGAGCTTATGAAGAAAAGATATTAGGCTACTGGGCTAGAATATCTAACCCCCTATCCCAAGTTTGTTCCTGAATATTACCATGCTGCCACAAAAATCAAAATAATGGCAAAAACTTTCCCTGAAATACTTTCTCACTATGATACTTAATACAAACCGGATGCTCCTCAAAGGACACATCAAGCTTAAGATCAAAATCCTCAATATCGATCATGTGATATGGTTAAGGGTGACACTTCTGAATCCATGACACATGAAAAACATCATGCATACCACTATACCTCTATGGAAGAGTTAAATGGTATTCCACCAGTCCACTCCTCTCCAAAATATCAAATGGCCCCACATACCTGGGCACCAACTTTCCCTATTTTTGAATTCAATGCTGAAACGACCTTGGTGCGACCCAAATAAACATACGATCACCCACCAAAAAAATCTTGAGGACAACGGTGATGATCCGCATATGACTTCTTCCCACTATGATCCATTTATATACATTTCTGAATCAACCGAATATGTTCCAACATCACCTACATGAGACTTGATCCCAACAACCCTGATTACTCAGAAACTAACCAACAAAATATATATATACATGTTCTACCATAGAGCACGTCAAATGCTGGCATCTGAATCATAGTTTGGTAACTATTGTTGTAGGAAAACTCAACCGGTACTAAATGATTTCCCAATATCCACCAAAATCTAGGACACATGCTCTCAACATGTCCTCTAATACCCCAATAGTATGCTCTAGCCTCCTATACATATGTGGGTGAAAATACATACTAAAAACACCTAGGTACCAATAACCCTATGAAATAACTTCCAGAAGAATGATTTAAATTGTGGATCTTAATCTGAAACTATCATTAATGGCACCCCATGAAATCATACTATCACTTGAACATAAAACTCACCCAGTTGATCCACAATGAAAGTCTCTCAAATTAGAAGGAAATATGCTATCTTGTTCAACCAATCCAAAACCCCCTAAATTACATCATTATTATATGGTGTCCTCAGAAGAACCATAAGAAAATCCATTATCACATTATCCCATTTCCATTCCAGAATGGGAATTGGATGTAACAACCCACCCAACCTCTGATGCTTAGCCTTTACCCACTGGTAGGTAATGCATCACGCCATGAAATCCATAACCTCCTTCTTCATCCCCAGCCAAAAATACTTCCTACTAAGATCACAATACATTTTGGTCAAACCAGGATGCACTTCTCACTTTGATGCATGAAACTTGCACATCAAATCTTATTACATACACATTGATACAAAAATTAATCCATGAACAAAAATGATCCCATCATCACCAATAATCCAACCAGAAGGTGACTCCCCACCTTTAATATTTTCCCTCAAAGCTAAAAATTTTGGTTCTTCATATTTCATCTCTTTGATCCAACTCAAAATTGAGGAATCAACTTCCAAATATATAAGGGTCATCTGCCCATGACCATCCTGTACCTCCAGATGCATTTCAGTAAACAAAACCATCATTATCCAATCAGAACTGGATTCCTAAACAACTTGATCTTGAGTCTTCTAGATCAAAGAATATACAACACTGTTTCCATTTCCTAGTGTGTAAACTAGATCAAAATAGAAGTACTGTATGTACTCAACCCATCTTCAGTGCCAAGGTTTCAAATATCACTGGGATAAAATGCACTTAAGCCTATTATGATCATTATAAACCATAAATAATTCTCCCAACAAGTAGTACCTCCAACACATTAATGAATATACCACCGTGACCAGTTATAGATAATGTATAGGGTTGTTTCCTTCATGAGGCCTCAACCATTATGATCCATACACAACCACCTGACCATCCTACATCAATACCACCCCAATACCAACACCAAATGAATCACAAAATAAGTTATACTCTTCACCCAGCTTGGGTAAGACTAGAAATGGTTATATAGTCAACCAATTATTTAACTATTGGAAATAATTATCATATGCCTCAGACCATTAAAACTTGATGCCCTTCTTGGTCAAACCCTAAAATGGTGCTTCTAAATGAGAAAAGTATTTAATAAACCTTTGGTAGTATCTGGATAAACCCAGAAAACATTGTGCATCAGAAACATATTTGGGCTAATCCCAAGACACAACTGCCTGCACTTTCGCTGGGTCTACGGATACACCTTCCTTTGAGATAAATATGCCATAAGAAATGAACCCTATCAATACATAAATGATACTTGGATAGATTGGCATATAGCCTATTCTCTCTTAGTGTACTTAGGACAATGTCAAGATACTTGGCATGATCTTCATGAGTTTTGAAGCACATAAAGATGTCATTAACAAAAAATACTATGAATTGATCCAGATATGAGTGAAAGATTTAGTTCATTGGGGCCATAAACACTATTTGAACATTTTTCAATCTGAAACGGCATGAAAACAAAATCATATAAACCATACCTGCTCTTCAAGGCAATCTGTGGTATATCAAAATGTCTCACCCTTATCTGATGATACACCAAACCCAAATCAATTTTTGAAAACACTAAAGCACCTATCAGCTTGTCAAACGGACCATCTATTTGTGGAAGAGAGTATTGGTTATTATCCTTCATCTAATTCAACATCCTATAATCAACACACAACCATAACGATCCATTGAATTTCTTGGAAAATAGCACTAGAGATCTCCAAGGTGATAGAGTAGGATGAAAAAACCCTTTATTCTCTAATTCCTCTAACTGAGTTTTAATATCTTGGAGTTCTGCTAATTCCATTCTATATGGAGAAATAGAAACTAGTTCTGCTCTTGAAAAAAACTCTATTATGAACTTAGCATCCCTATCAGGTGGAAGTCCCTATAAATCTCCAAGGAATACATCCTGAAATTGATCTACCACTGGAGGAAATATAAACTACTCTAATCCTTCATAATCAAGAATAAGACATGCCATTTGGGCTATGAGTTCACCCAACCACTAATAAAATGGCCCTATATGGCCTACCCAAACATCCCATTCACCACAATGGACATAAGTGTCTCCCTTAAGAGACGTGAATGTTACTCTATGATGGTAACAGTCGATATGGGCTCAGTACAAAATCTTCCAATCTATACCTAAAATCAGATCAAAACTTGACATTTTGTGCAAAAACAAGTATAACAATAAAAGGTACCCACCAATTTCAAGATCACACCCCTTAAATTGCCTAATATTTTCTTCTCGCACCCCTAATGGTGTATAGATTGAAATAAATGCACACATACATTCTACCACTAGTCCCAACACAACCAAAAACTATTTTTTAATGAAAGAGTATGAGGAACCTGTATAAAATAAGTCACTAGAAAGAATAGAGGCTACACGAATCATACCTTGAACAGTCAAAGACCTATCCCCACCACCTCTAAGTATAGGCTGAATTGCATGAAGCTGACCCATTGCTCTACCCTGTGCTCCTGTTCCCTATGCTACACTGCCATGGTGGTGTGGAAGCTATCGCCCTGGAGTGCCATGTCCACCACCTCAACTAGTACGGATGGTAAAGATCCACCTGCCTACCTGGTATGGGGTAAATAAACCCTACCTACACTCTATAATGGCCTCAACCCTCCATAAGTACCAATTTTTCAAGAGTTCCTATAGAACCTCTATACATACTGCAACCCACCGCATACTCAGCACTCAACCAGTGGTCAGGGAAACTAACCATACATATGTTCTGGCCCACCACACTAATAAAAGAAAACCTAATCACTACCCTGATAGATTTATTCTAATTTATTACTACTTTATTCACAACTTCCCTAGTGAAAACTCTTGAAGTGGTTCTTCCTACTCTCATAATTTGCACCACTAGATCACCCAACTGTGACTGAATGCCCACTATCAGGAGCCTCCTTGAGATTACCTTCTGAAATTAGGGTCTAATCTACCACTTCAATAAACCTCTTTAGATAGAAGATGTAACGCCCCGACCCCAGCTACCCAGAGTCGGTGCATTACTTCGTAACATTGGCATGATCACAAAAGATCAAGTCTCGAAAGACCGATTAGTTTAGTAGCCTTGGAAACACTAGATACATTCATAAGTCTTTCATTACATCAAAAAGTGAAAAACTACAATAACAAAGTCTCCATAGTCCACACTCATATCCTCTTCCGACTATCCCTGTAGGTCATTCATAAAATACTTCTTCACATCCTGGAAAATATTAAAACATTGAAAGGGGTGAGATCAGATGCTCAGTAAGGATAACAATAATGCGGAAGCTTTCATAAATAAACATTAAAATTTAAGGCAATGTATAACTAAAACAAAAGCCTTTTAAACTTGAACTTCAACATAATATGGCAAAAGTAAAATGAGATAATGCCATTTACTTCTTCACATGGATATTCTACTGGTCGAATAATCACATGCAATATCAATAACCACTTTCATAATGATGGAATGCATAATGCCAGACTATCATAACCACGTAGTCAAGGCCTCGTGCCAAGACCACAAATAAGATTTTGTCAAGGCCTTGTGCCAAGACACTAGTTTGCCTCATGAGACCTGCCGATGCATCGAGGAGCTATAGCGGGCTCCACCCGTCACTTATTAAGTCCAATGCATTCCTCATATGAATAGGTTTAAACATATCATAAACCATAACATAATCGTATCACATAAAACATGCATAAAGGAAACATAACATTTCCACATTTCAATAACAAGATATCAATACAACACTTTGATATGATAAAAATGCTTTCAAAACCATTTTCAATACCAAAATAAAAGAAAGTTAAAACTTTGTATTTATTTTTCATTAAAAAAAATGATGGCTTGTAGAGGAAGCCGAAACTCAAATAATGGTCACGGCGGCGGAGAAGTCATTGTCGCCGCATAAGTACGGAAAGAAAAACATTCCCTTTTGTCGTTTAGCAAAAAAAGATTCCTTTTGAATAAACGTAAAAGTCAAAGGGGTTTATACACCGTATAAAAGAAATTTGTGTATAAAACAAAATATGCCTCAATGAAAGGAGATTGAGACGAAGTCCTTAAAAAGATCATTTTTAAAATAGAATAGATATATTATGTGTATTCACTATAGGTACACATAAAGAAATTAAAAATACAAAATAGGACATAATAACATCATGACATAATTTGAAAGTAGGAGATTAACCCAAAGAATGAAAATTGGGTTAAGAAGTTCCCTTACCTTGTGTCCGACTTGACTCAACCGTTCTTTAACCTCCTGAATAATAAACTAGAGTTAATATATACCTTATTAAGAACCATTCTCAATTTCATTATCCTTATTATATCACTTATTACAATGATATGATCATTATGTAATTATTTAAGTTAATAACGGTCGTTTTGTCGACCTTTGGTACTTGAGTCAAAAATAAACTTCTTATGATTACAAGTTGTTAATGTGGTGAAATATCCATTATATTCATAATTTAGATGTCATATATATCTTATATATCCAGTATATACATTCATTTATAATATTACGTAACATTTAGAGGTAAGAAATGAAATGCACCGTTCATGGAGACGGTAAGCCGTACGTACGCATGAACGCTACTTCCATTTCTATTTCATATTTTCTGGAATGGAATCATAATGATATGAGAGTATATTATAATTCCAGTATAATAACATATATAATATCATTAACTTTATCCTTCACACATCCCACATATGGTATTAACGAATCAAATCACTTTCAGGGGGCGGTAGTCCGCGCTTCCTAAAATGAAGATATCGTGTTTTACCCATAATGGAAACCATAAAGGTATGCCCAAAATGAAAAAAAACAGAAGCTTAAGGAAAACATAAACATATTATATATCATATATAAAAATAGTTACATCATAATGGCCACCTTTGAAGGTGTTAAATGAGTGTTGAACAATCATCGTTTCGGGAGGCAGAATTTCGCCATCCACGGAAACCTTATGTTCTTTAACCATTTGATGTAGTTGTGTGGAAGTGTAGCTCAAATAAATCTTATAACAACATCCTAGTATATTTAAGATACTGGTGTTGTTACAACAGAAGTAAATAAAAAGAGTTTAGGGGGGTTGGAGAAGCAAAATAAAACAAAAGAACATGAGAGAATGAATTACCTTAAAAAGTGTAACTCCTTTTGAGTTGAGCCTAAAGGCTTCCTTTGAAAGGATTCTGCCCAAAGTGAATCCTATAGGATGAGGAGAGGGATGTGGAGAGAGCAAATGGGCAGGGGTTGGCCGAGCCAATGGCTTGAAGAGTGTGTGAAATGAGGTAGAGGTGGGGGCCTTTTATAAGAGGAGAGGAGGGACACTTTTGGAAAGTAAAGGAACATTACATTATTTGAAAATGTGTTTCGGTTTTAAAAGGTCCCACATTGATAGAATTCGTGGATAAGGTGATAAGGCATCGAAATCCACTCATCCAATTGGTTTTGGCCATGTGTAGTTCATAGATTTTATATTATCTTTCCATTTTATTTAAATCGTCAAATAATGATGTCATCGCTGCATCATTATTATGTCATAAATAATTAAATTTATTTAATGTCTAAAAATTATAAAACAAATACTATGATATAGGAAATCTTTTTATCTTTCCAATGACTATTTATAATCAAAATTTGGACTTGTGTAACCCTACTTAAAAATTGTTTTAGTAAAACACTTTATGTTAGTGTCATTTTCACTTTAACATTACATAAAAAGTAATTTATGTTATTTCCCAACAAAAGTGGATCCATGGGGTCCCCAAGTTAGGACATGGCTTGTCTTGGTCGGCCATGACACAACCAATGAGGTTGGGACATGTGTCTAGGTCATTTAATATTATTAAAGTATTATTTATACCTTAAACTACCCTAATTACCACTAATCGCGATTAAGAACTTAATAAGTTACTATTCACCAAAAAATTATTTTTATCCCATTGAACCACATTTTACTTCTTAATGACAACCATGTATGTCGGATTTTTGAAAATCAAATCACAGAAGTGGTAATATTTCATTTAAACGAAAAATTAGTTATTTAACTACCACTTAGTGGTTTCACTATTCATCAAAAATTGAAGTTTTTCAGAATAAGGCCAAAATTTCACCCTAAGCTATAATTGATATTCCTAATTCAAAAATGATGTCTATTTTACAAAATTCCAAACATATTAGTTGCATTAATTAATTTTATAATTAATTCCCGCTGTCACAAAAAATAGCGTGTTTTTAAGAAACAATTTATATCAAAAGATTGACAATTGTTTATGTCCAATTTCAATGTCAAATTAATTCTAATGACCACCATTGGATAAAATGGTAAAAATATATTCTAATTATACTCTAAAACCACTCAATAGTATAATTTATCACTATGAATTATTTTGATTAAAAAAGTTGTTTTAAGTATTTTTCACTATTCATAAAAATTTTGAAGTTCTCAGAAAATTACAAAAAATTCAACATAGGCTAATTTCAATATTAGGAATACAAAAATGAAGTCCATTTTGAAATATAAAATTTCTATAATTTTAAAAAGTGGTTATTACTATTCATAACGGCTACTTTGATTTGTCGCGATGTTTTAGAACTCGAAGTTGCGTACAATGCAAGCTATTGTATTATTGAATGAGAAGCGTATCGTGGAAGCTCGGGGTGTTACATTCTCCCCTCCTTCAATAAATTGCGTCCTCGCAATTTGAAATTTTTCTTTGAAAATAAAGGGTTTAAAAGATAAAATACCTTTGAGGAAAACCCACATCGGAAATAAGGTTAATAAATATATAACATTAAAAGAAAGCAGGATAAGTACAAAGGTCACCCGATATAGCCCATTATAGGATTCTATGAAAATATGGATATGGAGGAGAAACAAACCATCAAGGTCTGATGGAGAGTTACAGAAAACAGGATTAGGAGAAAGTTTAACCACAAGAAAATCACAAACTTGTGATTGGTTAAACGGTCATTGAACCCCAGTTGGAAAAGTTAACCGACAACATTTTTGTTTTAAGCTACCTTTTATAATGTTGAGGAATTTATTTAGGAGATTTACTAAGAACGTAAGGGAATATACATACTTGTTATGTATACTTTCATTCGTTAAATTTTTTTTTTACCACAACCCCAACTTTTACTCTGAATGGTAACGGAACTCAAAAATATTCTATTTATCCTAATTGTATAAGGTTCAAAATGTTAACACATACCATTTAGATTAGTAAAATTATTTTCTAATAACCAGGGACTTCCTGTAGGCTAGTGGTAGGAAATAAAGGCCTGTCGCACTATGGTTGTGGGTTCGATTCCTGCAGCTTTGTCCGACGCGACGGGTTATGCCCCACCCTGCAGGTTGTCCTTTTCCTAAAACTATAGTATTATAATATTCAAAAATAATCTTCATAAATTTTTAACCTTAAACAATACTATCCAAAGATCAACTTAATCCACTCCAACCTTAATAGTTATCCAAAATACCTCCGTCCAGACTTTCTCTAAAAGGCCTCTAAATTCCAAAATCAATTGTAACATCAGATTCCCCAAACAAAGAAAAGTTTCTCTTATTGTCACATACTAAAGATATGATTACCTTAATCATATTAAAACCTTACTGAAATCAACAAGTACTGCAGTACAATCCTTATATATATATCACATTATTCTAATAACCATAATATAATCCATGAGTCCAAAAGCACCAATACATTAATTATTCTGCTTCAACTGTAGTAACAGCATAAGATTGTCCTTGATCCCTTGGCCTTTTCTGAGGTAAGTTTCCCTGACGCTTAGGACATTCATTTGCATAATGACCCATTTCTCTACAATTGTAGCATTCAACTTTGACAGCCTCTTTCTTTCCCTTGCAATCACGAGCCTGGTGACCCTTTTCTCCACATTTATAACAAACTCCCATTCCTTTTAGGCATGTACCAGGGTGATTCTTCCCACAATTATCACATAATGGAAAATCCTTCTTTCCCTTTTTCCCTTTATCTGTCTCTTGTTCCACCGTTCTCTTCTTCTCTTGCTTTACTTTGTTGTCATAAGACTTAGAGAATTCCTTTTCTGTCTTGATAGCACACGAGACAATATCTTCGTATGATGAGAAGGATTGTGATACCAAAGCTCGACGGAGAAATGGTTTTAACCCATCAAAGAAACGATCAATCTTACTCCTTGGGTTACGTATGTAATCTGCAGCATACCTTGCTAACCTTGTAAAGTTAGCCTCATACTTTGCGACATTCTCATCCTCCTTCTGCCTCAGACTCAGAAATTGCCTTTCCATATCTGCTCGATGGTCACGAGGAAAGTATTTTTCTAAGAAAAGCTCTTTGAACTCCCTCCATTCCATATTCGATATGTCATCATCTTCCTTTGTGTTTTGAATCAGCGACCACCACTGATCGGCATCTCCAGTGAGGCGGTAAACTGCCATGACAACCTCCTCCCTTTCACTACTCCCCAAGGCATGGAATATTTTCTCTAAGGAATTTATCCATTGCTCAGCTGCTGTAGGATTTGTACTCCCATTGAAGGTTGGCGGTTGTTGCCTCATGAAACGGTCTAGCATTGATCCTCCACGTTGCGGATCAGGGTGCTCCATACGAGTAAGGTTGTTATTCATAACCTGCGTGAGTTGTCCCAGTATGGTGAGAAGCTGATCAGCACCAGTTGTATCACTAGCTCCACCATAATTATCCTGAGCAGGAGGGCAATCCCTACACGGAGTTCGTGCATTGATACAGTTTCCATTCCTTCTACTAGGCGCCATTTCTAAACAATGGCATAAACTAGATTAGTTTATGAATCAAAATACATAATTCCATACTTGTAAAACACTTAACATAAATTGAACTAATTATGGATATAATCCATAATTATAAAAATGTATTCTTTGAGGAAGTATATACTCGTAACCCTTCATAGTGGTTTGTAAAGAAAATGGGAATTATCCAAAGCATATCCCCCGGGAGTGTCGTAACCAAGAGTGCAGCAAGGCCCGTTGTCGTGCACCAGTTCCCGTTCGAGTCTAGCTCAAAGCGGTGTTTTCGGGTTTTACCCCTAGGTACATCTGTGCCAGAGCCGCCTCTACCTGCTCGTATCCAGACAGGGATGTATTGCTCGGAAAACTCATAACATCTCTATAATACCAAAATTCTAGGAAGTTCTTCTATACTAATCCTCAAAGTTTATCTTTGGGCTATGTGCTCTAATCAGAGTTTATCTAAATCTAGCTTCCAAGGTTAGTACTAAACTGCCTCTGATACCAACTGTAACGCCCCGACCCCAGCTACCCAGAGTCGGTGCATTACTTCGTAACATTGGCATGATCACAAAAGATCAAGTCTCGAAAGACCGATTAGTTTAGTAGCCTTGGAAACACTAGATACATTCATAAGTCTTTCATTACATCAAAAAGTGAAAAACTACAATAACAAAGTCTCCATAGTCCACACTCATATCCTCTTCCGACTATCCCTGTAGGTCATTCATAAAATACTTCTTCACATCCTGGAAAATATTAAAACATTGAAAGGGGTGAGCTCAGATGCTCAGTAAGGATAACAATAATGCGGAAGCTTTCATAAATAAACATTAAAATTTAAGGCAATGTATAACTAAAACAAAAGCCTTTTAAACTTGAACTTCAACATAATATGGCAAAAGTAAAATGAGATAATGCCATTTACTTCTTCACATGGATATTCTACTGGTCGAATAATCACATGCAATATCAATAACCACTTTCATAATGATGGAATGCATAATGCCAGACTATCATAACCACGTAGTCAAGGCCTCGTGCCAAGACCACAAATAAGATTTTGTCAAGGCCTTGTGCCAAGACACTAGTTTGCCTCATGAGACCTGCCGATGCATCGAGGAGCTATAGCGGGCTCCACCCGTCACTTATTAAGTCCAATGCATTCCTCATATGAATAGGTTTAAACATATCATAAACCATAACATAATCGTATCACATAAAACATGCATAAAGGAAACATAACATTTCCACATTTCAATAACAAGATATCAATACAACACTTTGATATGATAAAAATGCTTTCAAAACCATTTTCAATACCAAAATAAAAGAAAGTTAAAACTTTGTATTTATTTTTCATTAAAAAAAATGATGGCTTGTAGAGGAAGCCGAAACTCAAATAATGGTCACGGCGGCGGAGAAGTCATTGTCGCCGCATAAGTACGGAAAGAAAAACATTCCCTTTTGTCGTTTAGCAAAAAAAGATTCCTTTTGAATAAACGTAAAAGTCAAAGGGGTTTATACACCGTATAAAAGAAATTTGTGTATAAAACAAAATATGCCTCAATGAAAGGAGATTGAGACGAAGTCCTTAAAAAGATCATTTTTAAAATAGAATAGATATATTATGTGTATTCACTATAGGTACACATAAAGAAATTAAAAATACAAAATAGGACATAATAACATCATGACATAATTTGAAAGTAGGAGATTAACCCAAAGAATGAAAATTGGGTTAAGAAGTTCCCTTACCTTGTGTCCGACTTGACTCAACCGTTCTTTAACCTCCTGAATAATAAACTAGAGTTAATATATACCTTATTAAGAACCATTCTCAATTTCATTATCCTTATTATATCACTTATTACAATGATATGATCATTATGTAATTATTTAAGTTAATAACGGTCGTTTTGTCGACCTTTGGTACTTGAGTCAAAAATAAACTTCTTATGATTACAAGTTGTTAATGTGGTGAAATATCCATTATATTCATAATTTAGATGTCATATATATCTTATATATCCAGTATATACATTCATTTATAATATTACGTAACATTTAGAGGTAAGAAATGAAATGCACCGTTCATGGAGACGGTAAGCCGTACGTACGCATGAACGCTACTTCCATTTCTATTTCATATTTTCTGGAATGGAATCATAATGATATGAGAGTATATTATAATTCCAGTATAATAACATATATAATATCATTAACTTTATCCTTCACACATCCCACATATGGTATTAACGAATCAAATCACTTTCAGGGGGCGGTAGTCCGCGCTTCCTAAAATGAAGATATCGTGTTTTACCCATAATGGAAACCATAAAGGTATGCCCAAAATGAAAAAAAACAGAAGCTTAAGGAAAACATAAACATATTATATATCATATATAAAAATAGTTACATCATAATGGCCACCTTTGAAGGTGTTAAATGAGTGTTGAACAATCATCGTTTCGGGAGGCAGAATTTCGCCATCCACGGAAACCTTATGTTCTTTAACCATTTGATGTAGTTGTGTGGAAGTGTAGCTCAAATAAATCTTATAACAACATCCTAGTATATTTAAGATACTGGTGTTGTTACAACAGAAGTAAATAAAAAGAGTTTAGGGGGGTTGGAGAAGCAAAATAAAACAAAAGAACATGAGAGAATGAATTACCTTAAAAAGTGTAACTCCTTTTGAGTTGAGCCTAAAGGCTTCCTTTGAAAGG
Organism: Viscum album; assembly: GCA_963277665.1. Lineage (NCBI taxonomy): Eukaryota > Viridiplantae > Streptophyta > Magnoliopsida > Santalales > Viscaceae > Viscum > Viscum album. Next base: position 1,142,958,279 of record OY728139.1, on the reverse strand, counting down.
ATTCTGCCCAAAGTGAATCCTCTAGGATGAGGAGAGGGATGTGGAGAGAGCAAATGGGCAGGGGTTGGCCGAGCCAATGGCTTGAAGAGTGTGTGAAATGAGGTAGAGGTGGGGGCCTTTTATAAGAGGAGAGGAGGGGCACTTTTGGAAAGTAAAGGAACATTACATTATTTGAAAATGTGTTTCGGTTTTAAAAGGTCCCACATTGATAGAATTCGTGGATAAGGTGATAAGGCATCGAAATCCACTCATCCAATTGGTTTTGGCCATGTGTAGTTCATAGATTTTATATTATCTTTCCATTTTATTTAAATCGTCAAATAATGATGTCATCGCTGCATCATTATTATGTCATAAATAATTAAATTTATTTAATGTCTAAAAATTATAAAACAAATACTATGATATAGGAAATCTTTTTATCTTTCCAATGACTATTTATAATCAAAATTTGGACTTGTGTAACCCTACTTAAAAATTGTTTTAGTAAAACACTTTATGTTAGTGTCATTTTCACTTTAACATTACATAAAAAGTAATTTATGTTATTTCCCAACAAAAGTGGATCCATGGGGTCCCCAAGTTAGGTCATGGCTTGTCTTGGTCGGCCATGACACAACCAATGAGGTTGGGACATGTTTCTAGGTCATTTAATATTATTAAAGTATTATTTATACCTTAAACTACCCTAATTACCACTAATCGCGATTAAGAACTTAATAAGTTACTATTCACCAAAAAATTATTTTTATCCCATTGAACCACATTTTACTTCTTAATGACAACCATGTATGTCGGATTTTTGAAAATCAAATCACAGAAGTGGTAATATTTCATTTAAACGAAAAATTAGTTATTTAACTACCACTTAGTGGTTTCACTATTCATCAAAAATTGAAGTTTTTCAGAATAAGGCCAAAATTTCACCCTAAGCTATAATTGATATTCCGAATTCAAAAATGATGTCTATTTTACAAAATTCCAAACATATTAGTTGCATTAATTAATTTTATAATTAATTCCCGCTGTCACAAAAAATAGCGTGTTTTTAAGAAACAATTTATATCAAAAGATTGACAATTGTTTATGTCCAATTTCAATGTCAAATTAATTCTAATGACCACCATTGGATAAAATGGTAAAAATATATTCTAATTATACTCTAAAACCACTCAATAGTATAATTTATCACTATGAATTATTTTGATTAAAAAAGTTGTTTTAAGTATTTTTCACTATTCATAAAAATTTTGAAGTTCTCAGAAAATTACAAAAAATTCAACATAGGCTAATTTCAATATTAGGAATACAAAAATGAAGTCCATTTTGAAATATAAAATTTCTATAATTTTAAAAAGTGGTTATTACTATTCATAACGGCTACTTTGATTTGTCGCGATGTTTTAGAACTCGAAGTTGCGTACAATGCAAGCTATTGTATTATTGAATGAGAAGCGTATCGTGGAAGCTCGGGGTGTTACAGAAGATATTCACCTAGGACTTAATCTCATGTCTAAGTCCATCCTAGAATTGCCTCACAATTTCTATCTCATCCCCTACCAAAGATTTAACAAAACATTGTATGTTGAGGAAACGAATAGCATAATCCATCATTGTTATAGTTCCATGAGTCAAACTCATAAACTCTGTAGCCTTTCACTACCCCAAGGTCTCTAGATATAAGTGTTATAGAATCATTTCTTAGAATACCTTACACAAAATACCATATGATTTCTTTGTCTAAACCAAGATGTCCCACCAGCATTTTACCTACCCTCATGGTATATAAGATGCCAAATTGACTCTATTACAAAGAGGTGTCTCTAGATGATCATGTATTTTATGGATAGACTCTATCCAAAAATCGGTTGGCTCAGGACTACCCTCTCTAAAAAAGTGAGAGGGTGCTACATTTGAAACTCCCTAGTCAGCTCAAACATAATTGAAAAAACCTACCCTAGATCCCATTCCATTATTTTCATAAAATGAGTGAAATTATCATAGAACCATTCCTCTCCTCTATTACCTCAAAGGCTTGGGGTTCCCTACTCTACTTATGGGGGAGCATTCTCAGCAATATCCTCTTATCTCTCAACCAACAAACATCATTGTGGTGTCATTTATCTACAATTCCAAACACATGTCTCAGAACATATAGCATAAAACATCCACAATTTTCAAAAAGAAGGTTCTCCACTACCCCTGAAACCATTCATCTCACACACACTATCCCATTGCACATTTCTACATCTAGAAAACTACTATTAACCATCCCTACCATGGGTCATGGATAATAGGGGGTAAACCAGTATACCTAGACACAAATATTTCATTAAACACTTTTTTAAAATCCTTTCCACACTCACAATGTAAATCTTTCCTCATAGGAAGCTTTCCTAGTTCACAACTCAACATAAGCAACTTTTTTAACTCATTGAAAAACCTTCATTATGCATAATTAAAATATATTTCACCTTCCATGTCTCACACACCCATTTGACTCATATTTATTAGATACCATTTTCTTTAAATTTTCAAGAAAGTAAAATATATTTCACTTTCCATGTCTCACACACCCATCCCATGTGTGCCTATCATGATGTACACTGCCTATAGACCAAGGTTCCTATAATGATGCATGAATGAAAAACCTAATGCTATTTTGACCATGGAAAAAATATCATAAAATTATCCCATCACACAAAAAGTGCATTACCAAATGGTGAAATATCATTCAACTATAACAACACACATCAAGAACAAAAATTTACACTATAGACACTTGGGGTTTTCCCTCATACATGGGTTAGATTCTCCCAAGAATGAGCTCATTGCCAAGTCCGGACACATCCTAATCTCTTATATTCCATACCAAATAGTAATACCATAGAAAATAACCACTCTAATACCACTTTATAAGATCCTCGACCGAGGAACCACTAAATCGGTGCTCCAATCCGAGTTACCACATGACCTCAATTGTGCCTCCCTATAGGCCAGAGGTTTCCAACTAGTAGTGAGGGTCTAATGGATCATGTGGGGAGACTATACCCTTTTTATCAGAGTATTCCAAAATAGATGACACATGAAATAAAATAAGTAATAAAAAATAGACTATATTCATGAATTACTAACTATTTCTCTAAATAGGGTAAAAACTACAACCAAACAATAAATATGTCAGGTCATGAAAACTGAATAACCTTTATAATAAATTGTTTTAACAAAGTTTTTTTATTTGTTGACAAATAACCTTTTTACTGAAGAATTTTTTTATTATTTAGGAATTAGACCTAGTCCATTGTAATGAGGTTGTTTTCGGCACATAGGTTTCCGAACCCAGGTTTTCAGATTGAGTTTCACTAGACACTGAAGCAGTTAGCAAAAAAAAGTTTTTGATCATACAATTTATCATATTCAGGTCTATAAATATGACATTGAAGATCATTAGATCTAAAAGAATTATAGGAATAAATTGTTGTTTTCTATAATTTTGTTTTTTTCATAATTAGAGGAATTCAGAAGTTACTAGTGAAGAAGTAATATTTTTGCTGAAGAGTTTTGTTAAAGAAAGTGAAGTTTGGACTTAGAAAGTTTTCAAACATTCTAAAACAAATCATATGATTATTTTTTGATCATGGAGTTCAAAAAAATCCTAAAAACTATCATAATAATAGATTTTTACGAATTGGAGGAATTTTAATGGTTGTATCAATTCCAAAAATCTTGACTAAGTTTTCCAAAGAGTAATAAATGAGGAGGTTTGAAGCTTGAAAATGTTGTTGAGTGGAGTAATCATTAGATACACTTGATCTTAATGAAGAATCCATTATAATGAAGATTCCATCATTATGAAATATCCAACAAAGGTAGAATTTTTATGAAAGAAGAAGAATGGAGAAGTTTGAATAATTTCATATTTATAGAGTGGAAAATTTCCATCGTAATGGGATTTACATCATTATGGAAAAATCTTTATAATGAGATTTCCATAATAATGGTAATTCATTATTAGTGGGATGATGATGAAATAAAATTCATAATTATTTGAAGAGGAAATAGAAATTATAATGATCTAAAGAGGAAACAGAAATCATAATGATATGAATAGGAAACACAAATCATAATGAGTTAAAGAGGAAACAAAAAATGTAATGAGCTAAAGAGGAAACTAAAATCGTAATGAGTTGAAGAGTAAACAAAAATCATAATGTGATGAAGAGGAAATAGAATTCATAACGATATTAGAAGGAAATAGATTCATAATGAGTTGACTATAAATAAAAATCAAAAAGAAAATTCCAGAAGTTTTATGAAGAGTTGAAAAGGTCAAACTTGAAATTCAATTTTTTGTAAATCTCATAGAAATATAAGAAGGATTGAAGAAGTGAAAGTTGAAGTTTATATACGAGAGATCTTCAAAGATTTTAAAATTTGAGGAATAACGAAAAGTTTTCAAGTTTCATGATTTTGTTTTCTAAGTCTCCTATAAACACTTTCTCAGATCATTCATTCATTAGTAACTTTCATACAAGTAGAAAAGGTGGAGCATTGAAAAAATCAAGTGAATGTAATCTCTAGCTAGAGAGGTCTTGAGAAGGATCAGATAACTGAATGCTTGTTTACTAGATTGAGAAAGATCATATTGAAAAGATCATGTTTAGTCAATTGGATTAAGTCAATCATACTGAAGAAGATCGTATTGAGAATTTGAGCAGTTTGAGTATTACATATTGATAATGGGTTCATCATATTGAGTCCATCGTATTAAGTATTCAAGAAGTGTTTGATTTTTTCATATTGAGAATAGATTCATCATATTGAGTCTATTGTATTGATAGATTCAAATCCAAACTCATCATATTGAGAGAATCAAATCCATACTTATCAGATTTGAAAATCAGATCTAGCCAAATTGGTCTTAGGATTCAGACTGAGAAATTATGGACCAGTTTCAATAAAGTCTTAATTATTTTTTTTGACTCAATTGGTTTATAAGAAAACATTATAAACTAATGGGAGTTAGTATAATCATTCCTATAGTGAGATAAAAGTTGTGTAATGAGAGTTGTTACAATTTGTATTCACTTATTCATTATAGTGGATTTCCATAGACCCATAGGAGTGGCTATGGAAAGGATGTAGTTACTCACACTGAGGTTGAAACATTTAAATATTATTTGATTTACTTGATTTTACAATTTTTCATGCATGAGTTTTTACTAAAAGTTGATAAGGAAATAAATATTAACAGGTTACAGGGGTTGAGTTTCTAAAAGTTTTGAAACTTCTGAAAAGTGAACAACTGATTCAACCCCACCCCTTCTCAATTTTTATTCGATCATTTAGAAATTCAATTATTATCATAGGTAATGTTCCCTTATTGAACACTTATCATGGATAATATCAATTCTGTCAATAGTAGTGGTATTCCTACATTTTGTGGAAAAATATTATTATGGAAGTAAAAATAGGATGATTCCCAATCTCTTATCTGTTGGACTAGAATTTGTTGATACCGCTACTATTAGTTTTACACCTACTAAGAAAGATGATCCTATTATGTTTATAGATAATATAAATATAGAAGTTGATGGAAATTCTAGAAATGAAACCCTTATATCCTTATCAGATAATTTTTATCATAAGGTGATGGCTCTCAATACTTTAAAAAGTATATGGGACAAGTTGTAAAGTGTTTTTGAATTGAATACTAAATTTAAGGAAGCAAAGATACAAATATGGAATAGTAAGTTTAAAGACATCATAATGAGAGACAAAGAAAATTTTGATGAATACTTTACCAGAGTAAATGAAATTTGTTTGCAACATTATAGGATTTAGAGATGACTTGGAAGATTCTAAAATTGTGATGAAACATATAAGAAACTTTTTGGACATGTTTGATTCTAAAATTTCTTCATTAGTAGATAAGGATGGTTTATCTCTTGATTAATTGCATAAAGTTTTTATTGCTTATGAAATGAAGAAATATCCAATGTTTAAAAATAATATGAAAGGTGAAATGGCTTTTGAAGCTATGAGAATGATGAAAATCCATGATATTGAAGAAGATGATCCAAGTGAGTTTGAAGATAAAGAGGATGATGGGTTGAATAAAAAAATATAGTCACTTATATCTAAGAACTATCAAATAGAAGGAGGAAATTATAGAGGTAAGATTCCTCTCAAATGGTTTAAATGTGGTGTAATTAGACACTTTTCTATGAATTTCCCCAATAAGAAACATGGAGAATATTGAGATGATTCCAATAAAAACACATAATGGAAGAAGTGAAAAAAAATGATAAAGAACAAAAGTATTTCAACATATAGAAGAAGAATTTTTCTAGAAAAAAGAAGTATGTTGAGTAATAAATTTGAATCAAACTCAAATAAAAATAATTATTTTGAAGATAAAAGTTTAGAAAAATTTAGAACCTTCATTGTAAATGTTTATAAAACAAAAGATTCATCAGATAGTAAAGAAGGTGGTGAATAATCTTATAGAGAGTATCAAATCAGAAAAAAACTTGTTGCATGTCTTGAGAAAAATAAAACTCTCAATAAAGAAATTAGAGTTATTAAGAAATATTGTGAAGAAGTTTCTAATGGAAGAAAATATGTTATCAAGTATGAGGAAGAATACATCGAGTATATTTTATGTTACTAACTTAGAATTGATGAACAAGGAAAGATGATCGAAGATCTCAATACAAATTTGGAAGATAAGGAAGAAGAAGTTAACCAGTTTCATTAAAAATTTATTAAGTTCGAAAGTACCTTTAGGAAGATGAATAAAAATTTCAACAAAGCTTCAGAATTAAAATCTAAGACTTATAAATTTGATGAAAAATCTCAATATGAGAATCATGTGAAATATTATCTTACTAAAAATAATGTTTCGTATGATTCTTTTAACATTTTAGTTTCTAGAAATTTATTTGTAAAACATGGGTGGATAAAGGATGTGAAAACCAATCAAATCTACAAAAGTAGATAAATCACTCAAAAGAAAATATGGTCGACATCTTGAGTATGTTATAGTTGAAAGAATTTATCAACCTCAAAAAAGTTTCTATAGAGAAAGTTGTTTCTTGAATAAAGAATAAATATTTGATGGATATTGCAGGTTTTGTGGAATTTATGGGCATAAAGATTATAATTTTGGGAACAAATTATCTATACCTAGAAGAAGGTTTGAGAAAAGTGGAAGAAATAGTGAAAGTATAATGAGTAACTTTCATAACTTACAGAGTATTGAAAAAATGAATTCCCAATATGTTAGAAACCTTACAACAACAAATCTATTTGAATGTTTGGAAGAAGTTTGGGGAAGATATTATTAGGCTGGTCATCATGATGAAATATATCTAACACTACTTCCATAACAAGTTTCTTATGATGGGAAAAAAAGGAAGATGAAAAAACGAAAGTTGAGGAAAAAGATTTTGTTGTTGAGACAACTTCAAAATAAATTAAAAGGAATAAACCATGGATACCTAATAGTGGTTTTTCATTACATATGATAGGTGATATTAAAATCTTGAAACATGTTGAAAGTTAGTATGTAGGAGTAGTTACCTTTGGTAATGATAGTTCTTTAAAAATCAAAGGAATCGAAATGACTGAGTTTGAAGAAGAAAAGTTAAAATCTAAGGAATTTTTATTTGTTGATGGCATAAAACATAAATTACTTATTATAAGACAAATTTGTGATGATGGAAAATAATTTGTTTTTAGAAAATATTTTTTTATCATCAAAAGTGTGAAAGATGGAAAATTTATTACCAAAGGAGAAAGAACCAGTGGGAATCTCTTCCAAATAGGAGAATTCATCATGTCCTGTTACTTCAATGCATAAGATGAAAAAATTTGTGGTACCGAAGACTCGAGAATCTTGGACAGAAAATTATGAACAAAATTTCAAAAGTTGATGGCATTCAAAATTTTCCATAATTGAAAATAATAGATAAAAGATGTTTTAATTACTTTCCAAAAAGGAAATATGAATAAAAAAAATTCATAATAGAGTTTAGATTCAATCTACAAGACCTATTGAACTTATACATTCCGATTTATGTGGGATGATGAGACATAAATGAAAAAAAGAGATATATACTTTATCACTTTTATTGATGATTTCACTCAGATGAAAAACATAATGCTTATCAAGTACAATTCATAGGCTATTGAAATGTTCAAATTATATAGAAAATATATTGTGAACGAAATGGGGGTTTCCATAAAGAAGTTGAGAACATATAATGATACTGAATTCACAAAAAATACTTCTAAAACTTATCTAAGAAAAAATGTATCAAACATCAGTATTGTTCTCCCTATACTCCACAATAAAATGGAGTTGTAGAAACAAAGAATATAAGTTTAGTGGAAATATAAAAAATCATTTTAGTAGAATACAAACTTTCAAAATTCTATTGGAGAGAAGCTATTAATACTATTGTATATGTTCAAAATAGTTTTTTGTTGAGACTGGAAACTAACATGTCTCCTAATGAAATGTGGTATAACAAAAAACCTTAATTTAAATTCTTCCGAGTTTTTTACATTCTATGTTTTTTCAAAAAAAAATCTAGATTTGGGAAAATTTGATGCGAAAGACGAGGAAGGAACTTTTATGGGTTGTTCACCAAATAGAAGAAGTTAAAAATGTTGGAAAAATGTTTACAAAAGTTGGTGGACTCATATGTTGTGAAGTTAATTGAAAATCAAAGTTTCTTATTTTTTTAAGAATTTAGAGGAGGATAAACTGGAGATTTATAAAAATAGTTAAAGTCATTCAAAACATCCTTATGAAGATTCATAAGAATTGTGTGATGTGGATATTTCAGCTAGGAAAGAAACTTTTAAATTTCCTACCTTATAAAACACGTTGAATCCAAAAATATTATTAGGAATTATAAAGCTCTAGTTTAGACTAGAAGGAATTTGAGATTTGAAAAATTAGACTTCACTTATCTCAAAAGTTGAACTTGAATTAGTTTCAGATGCTATTCAACAAAACGAATGTGTAGATTCTATGAATGATGAGTTAGATCAGATTGAGAATAATGAAATACAAGAACTTGTTTCATGACCAGCAAATAAAAATGTTATCTGAACCAAGTGGGTTTACAAAAACATGTTAAATAAACATATATAAGTTTCAAGAAACAAAGACAGTCATGTTTAAAAAGGCTATACAAAGGTAGAAGGTGTGTATTTTGAAGAATTTTTTCACTAGTTTCAATATTAGAAACTATTATAATGCTTATTTTAGTGGAAACACATGAGAATTTTAAATTTTATCAGATGGGAGTAAAGTTATACTTCTTAAATTGTGTAATCGAGGAAGAAGTTTACATTGAAGAACCTTGTGAGTTTATACTTGATGAGGATAAAAATAAGGTTTATAAATTGAAGAAAGCTTTGTATGGGATGAAACAAGCTCCACATTCATGGTATTAAAAACTTTGAGAATGTTAGATTTTTCTAAAGGAAAATTTGATAGTAACTTATATGTGAAAGATTTTGACTTGAGATCTCTAATTGTAATTATTTATGTGGATGGTATAATTTTTTCTATTCATAGTGAAGATGTTTGTAAAAAAATTTCTAAATAAATGAAGAAGAATTTTGAAATTTCAATGTTGGGAGAATTAACTTTCTTCCTTGTATTATAATTTCAACAAAAAGAAAAATACATTTTTTGATCTCAAGAAAATTATGCTAGGGAATTGTTAAAGTATTTTGGTATGGAATAAACTAAAGAAGTTACTTATCCTATATCTATCATAAAAAAGTTGAGTAAAGATAAGTATGGAAGACGTGTGAATCAAAAAGATTTCTGGAAGCTGATAGGAAGCTTAATTTACCTTAAAGCCTCAAGACCTAATATTCTTTAGGATATAACCTTGTGTGATAGGAATCAAATCAATATGAAATAATCACATATGTGGGTAGAAAAAATGATTCTGAGATATTTCAAAGTAACAAATTCACATGGGTTATTATAGAAAAGAAATTGCGATATGAAGTTTCCTAGTTATACTAATGCCGATTGTTGGGAAAAAATCCCTCAAGGAATCCTCTTGGTGTTTTTGGGTGTGATTATGTTTGTTGACAAAGTTAGATGACCGCGAATGAGTATGGGTGGTGTTTTATAATGTAGGTGTTTAATGTGGTGCAATTTCCTAGTGTTTTACAAATTTTTGGGCCTCAAAATTAGGAGTTTGTTTTTGGAAAAGGAAGTTTTTTCACAAATGGGTTCACAGATTATGAAAGAAAGTTCACAGACTGTGAAGGGTGGTATACATAATGATGAAGGAACTTTGGAAAAGGTAGTTTTCTACATAGCAACACTATGTGGACTATGAAGGATGGTATGTGGAATGAGAACTGACAACGGTTTACGGGGAGGTTCATGGTTCATGGGAGGGCTTGCAGTTCACAGAAGGCCAATGATACACGAGATGGATTTTCATTGGTAGAAATGAGGTGGTGATTTTAGGATCTGTGAAGGAATAAAGGATGTATGCAGACCACATAGGTAAAAAATTCATGGAATGAGCAGTACACGGTGAATGTGGCACCACATTGAATATTTGAGTAAATATCAAATTACAATATTTTGAGGATCCTTTTTCCCATATAATGATCAATAATCCCTTCATTACTTAGAGTGGTTTTGATAATAAAAAATCTTTTCTCTGGGAATTTAGTGAAGTCCGAAAGTGGTTTGCGAGGGAGAATTCCGAGAAGGGTGCCGTAGTTTGCGAGGGAGAATTCCATGAAGGGTGCAGTAGTTCGTGAGGAGGATTTAGCAAAAGGATAATAAGTTCTCAAGAATGGTTCATGAAGAGGTTTTTTGGGGATCTAAAACTTGAAAAGGAAAGAGTTCTTCGAAGTAGAAATCGATTCATGGAAGAAGAAGAGGTCTATGAGGAGTAGTAGTCTATGGAAGCGGAGGTAGTAAGTAGAGGTGGTATGTGGAGATGGTTCGTAGAGGCGGTAAGCAACAAAAAAGTATAGGAATTCCATTATAGAGGTGGCTCTCAAAGAATTTGTGCTATGTAATGTAGATCAATTCATTGAGGAATAAAGTTAATTCACTAAGGGACTTTAACAGTTCACGAAAGCAATTTATGCTAACTAACAGTACCCAGAAAAGTGGATTTCATCTATGGGTGAAAAAGGGACTTCAAGAGAGAATCCATCTACATTTTAGGATGTGATAATTCATGAAAATAAATGGACCTGCAAGTCCATAAACTATGATTGGATTCCTTCTAAGAGAAGTGAGTGATGGAAGAGGAAGATGATGATCCTTTCCACTGATAGTGAGATAGAGAAAGAGACATAGGGAGTAACCCTTGAGAATGTAGTGAGAAGACCCTAAATCTTGTAAAGTCAGTGAGCCTGGGCATAGAAGTGATCTAGCATAAACCTTGTAATTTTGTAGTGAGCCTTAGTGGATTTTTTATATCAGTACAATGGCATTGTATTCTCCTTGGACATATCCCAATGAGGGTGAACCAAGTAAAAATTATTGTGTCTCATGCTTAATTTTATTTCTGTTTATATATTTCTACGGGAAGAAGAGAGAATAGAGTTTTTAATGACGAAACAAGATCCAAAGGGGAATTTTTTTTATTTTTCATACCCTGATTCACCCTCTATCAGGGTATTTAACCTAATTGGGCTAACACAGATTGAGTTGGAGATTAAAATGATAAAAAATAAACCTCATGAGGATCATTTTCTTGGGTGAATGTTGTGTGAGTTGGTATTGTAATAAATAAACCTTAGTAACCTTGAGCATAGATAAATCCAAATATGTTGTAGCTACTCAATATTGTACTCAAATATTGTGGATGAGAGTTCAGTTAGAAGACTTGAAAGTGAATATTTGTAAACCATTGAAGATACTTTGGGATAATCAAAGTACAATTGATCTTTCTAAAAATCCTATCCAACATTCAAGATCAAAATATATTGATATAAATTTTCACTTTATAAAAGAGAAAGTTATTGCTTGAGATGTTTTTATAGGATACATTTCAATAATGTATCATATTTATGATATCTAAACAAAAGAAATGCCGAAAGAAAGGTTTGTGGAATTGAGGATGCAACTTCTTGTTCAACCTCCTCCATGAATTCCTAAACCCCATAAGGATAACCCCCACCATGCTTTGGATTATGTTTAAAAAGGGGAAGATAAATTTACAAATTTTTACTTTGTAAGAAGTTTTTACTTATCTTTTATGAATATAAAGATGTGGTTATCATATAATGGGGGAGAGAAAAAGAAAATTGAGATAGGAAAAGATAAAAGTAAGGGAGAGTTTATATTTACATGGATGTAAAATTTTCTTTCCACTAAGGGATGAAATTCCTTCAAAAAAATTACTTTATCCATTAGTGTGGTGTGAGGAAACTCTCTTTTTAGAAAGGCTATGTTTTGATAAAATAGATAAAAAACTAGATTTTTTACAAAAGTTGAGTTGAAAACATTGTGAGAGTTTGGAAAGTAGTTAACAAGGGTTGTTAACTAATACAAAATGGGATATCAAAGAACCTTTGTGATAAATTATTTTAATGAAGTTTTTTTATTTTTTGACAACTAACCATTTGTTGAATAATGTTTTTGTTATTTAGGAATCAAACCCAGTCCATTTTAATGATGTTTTTTTTCGGGCATTGGTTTCTGAACCTGGGTTTTTGGATTGAGTTGCACCAGACACAAAATAAGTCAGAAAGAAATAAGTTCTTGATCAGATACTTTATCATATTTAGGTCCATTGGTATGATGTTAAATATCATCATATCCAAAATAATTAGAGGTAGAATTTTTTTATTGTAAGTTTTTCTTTTCCATAATTGGAGAAAGTTAAAATATGTTAAGTGAAGAAGTCATATTTTTGCGAAAGATTTTTGTTAGAGAAAGTGAATTTAGAAGTCAGAAAGTTTTTAAAATTTCAAAACCAAATTAGAATATGATTTTCTAATCATGGATTTATCAAAAATCATGAAAACTATCATGATAAAATATTTTGAATAAATGGATGAATTGTAATGGTTGTATAAGTTCCATAAATCTATCAAAAATCATGAAAACTATCATGATAAAATATTTTGAATAAATGGATGAATTGTAATGGTTGTATAAGTTCCAGAAATCAAGTCAAAGTTTTCCAATGAATAATAGATGAGGAGGTTTGAAGCTTGAAAATGTTTTTTAGTGGAGTTATCATCATATACACTTGATCATAATGAGGAATCCATCGTAGTGGGGATTCCAATATTATGAAATATCAATCAGAGGTAGAATATTTAAGAAAGAATAAGAATGGTGAAGTTTGAAGAATTTCAGAGTTGAAGAGTGGATAATTTCCATCATAGGTGTATTTTCATCATTATGGAAAAATCATCATAATGGTATTTCCATCATAATGGGAATTCCATCATTATGATCTGAGAAGGAAATATAATTCATAATGAGAGGAAGATGAAACATAAATCATAATAAGATGAAGAGGAAACAAAAATAGTAATGAGATGAAGAGGAAATAGAAATCAGAATGAACTAAAGAGGAAATAGAAATTGTAAAGAGATGAAGAGGAAACAAAAATCATATAGAAATTTCAATGAGCTAAAGGGAAAGTAGAAATCGTAATTAGCTGAATAGGAAATATAAATTGTAATGAGATGAGAAGGAAACATATTTTTAATGAGTTGATTATGAAGAATAATAAAAATAAAATTTCAAAGGTTTTATGAAGAGTTGAAGAGGTCAAAATTGAAATTTAATTTTTTATAAAACTTAGATAAATATAAAGGGGATTGAATAAGTCAAAATTTAAGTTTAAATGTGAGATATCTTTGGATATTTTGAAATTTTAGGAAGCGTTGAAAATTTTCAAGTTTCCCACTTTTGATTTCTGAGTCTCCTATAAATACTTTCTTGGATAATTCATTCATTAGTAAATTTCATGAAAGCAGAAAATAAGAAGTGATAAATAAATAATGTGAAAGTAATTTATGGACATAGATCGTGAGGAGATTAGACAACTGAATTTTTGTTTACCGAATTGAGAATGATCGTATCGATAAGATCATTTTCAATCAACTGAATTGAATCAATAAAACTAAATAACATCATATTGAGAATTTGAGTAGGGTTCGAGTTTTGAAGATTGATATTGGGTTCATCATATGGATTCCATCATATTGAGTATTTGAGAAGAGTTTTAGTCTCATATATTGAGAATGGGTTTATCGTATTGAGTCCACTGTATTGAGAGAATCAAATCCAGACACATCGTATAGAGAGAATCAAATATAGGCTTATCAAATTTAAAAATTATATTGAGCCAAATTGGTCTGAGGATTCAGATAGAGAAATTGTGGATTAGTTTCAATAAAGTTTGTAATCATTTTTTGGCTCAAAGTTTTTATAAGAAAACATTTTAAAATGATGGGAATTAGTATAATCATTCCTATCAGGAAATTTAAGGTGTCTAACAGGAGTTGTCACAAGTTGTATTCACTTCTTCGTTATAGTGTATTTCTATAGAACCATGAGAGTGGCTCTGATAAGGATGTAGGTTCTCACACTAAGGTCAAACCTTGTAAATCTGGTGTGATTTACTTGATTTCCTACTTTTTCATGCATTTTTATTTACTAAGATTTGATATGTAAATAAAACTAAATAGGTTTCAGTGGTTAAGTTTTTAAAAGTTTTGAAACTTATAAATAGCGAACAATTGATTCAACCCCCCCCCCTCTCAGTTGTTATTTAATCATTTGGAACTTCAATAACAGTGCTAAAGTAACTGAAAACCAAAATAAATTGAAAAAATTGAATCTCCAAAATGTTTCTTGAATCCAAGTCCATATCCTTATCCATTCACATCCAAAGACCAAATCAACTCCCTATCATAAGGTATTCTACCTTGACCTAACCTGTAACCATGAAATCTTCTTGGGTAACCAATAATAGCCCAAGAAGGGTGTGAGTACAACTTAGTAGGCCACCACTAATGGTTTCTACAAAATATCCAGTAAAAATAGGTAGTGCATGAAAATAATAAATAAATGATAAGGTAAATAAAAGACAAATTGGGTTCCATTAGTTAAGAATATTCACTTAGGAAAGTTTCATAATTATTCCCATTTCTATCAGTTATAACATCTTCATTACTAAATTGATTTTCACCACATGCTCTATGGGTTCAGAATTTACTTCATTACACTAAGTCCTAAGCCAATCAATTTCCATGCATAAGGGAATAAGTCAAGTTACCTATCTCACTAGGAAATAACATTTAATAATCAATTATATCACACTTAACTTAGAGCCTCAGTCAGGGTAGTCTCATCCAATGCAGTTGGGAATAGAGCCTTAATCTAACTCCCTAACCCGTCCATTCTATGGGTGGGGATTTGATCCTTAGTCTAACCCGACCCATGTGCATAAAACCTCAAGTAAATACCTACAGACCACCAATCCATAAACACATGATTATTTAACCATTTACCATATATACCATATCAAAAACCATACACAGTCGATAAACATAACATTCACATTTCATATTCACTTAATATGTAGAATTAACATCAATCGTTAACCCATTATCACATTTAAAATTTTTATTTAATATCCCAATTAACCAATTTCCCTTCCTTATTCCTTAACCATTTACACATATTCAACAATTCTTAAGCATTATCCAAATTACCTATTCAACAATTCCTAGATATTAGACCTTTTAAAAAATTTATCAACTCATAAGAATTGACCATGTAACGCATTCATAATATCACATGATTTAACCCAATTAATCATTTTAAGATCAATTGATAAGTCACTTAGCACAAACACTTTATTACATCCAACCCATTTCATGTTAAGACAATCAATCCCTTAACCTATTTCCAATGTATAGACACAACTAAAATTATTACCTTTTGACTCAAATAATCATATCAACATGTTCATTGTGGGATAAACTTACCTCAAGGTTATTATATTCTTAACATTTCAATTATCCATGTTCGGGAATATTGGCGCACCCCATGGGTGGCCCTAAAATGGTTTAATCAACCTCAATGCATCCCATGTGGATCATGAGGGGTTAAATTAATCCTATAGACAACCATTTTTACCAACAATTACTAAAAGAACCAAATGCACAATAAGAGAGAGGCATAATCATAACCAATCATGAAAAAAATCAACCTCAAGACCAAGGGATATAACTTATAGACCACCTACCTCAAATCCAGATATGAACACAACCTTAACCTTAGCCTTTGATTTAGATTCAAGAACCCTTTGAAGCCCCAACCTAAGATCCCCCAGAAAAATAGCTTTTTAGGGATTTGAAAACAAATCTACAACCCCTAATATGGAAAAGAAAAGCAAGAGGAGTGTTAGAATTATCCATATCTTCGATCCGCACCCAATGACACTTCAAATGGACAAAAATCGAAGGAGAACCACCCTTAATAATATTTGGGGGATTAGGTTCATAAATAGGGTTGAAAGGGTAATTAAATAGGGTGAGGGTCTTAAAATCCCAAGGGAAAGTTTGGTAAATTTTCAATTTTTAATGGGGCACATGAGTTGGCTACACTGTTTTCCAAACTGTGCACCAACCTCTGTCCAAGAGGGTTTAAACCATGTGGTTATCTAAGGAATCTCGTACGGTTTGAAAAAACATGCATCAACCATGTGGAATGATTTTGTCTAGGACTTTAGGGTTTGGATCTCCCCCTTGCATAGTTTTCTTAACTCTTCACCCCTCCCCATGGCTAGCATAGTTTGAGTGCATGGTTATCTCTAACTATGTAACATCTATGCAACATGCACTGGGTGGGAAAATCCCTCTTTCTTTCATGTCACAAACCACTGAAACACCCCTGAACCTCCTCATACATCTAGTTATCATTCCATTATCCAAAATTAATAGATTTAAACCAAAATTTTAAACAAGGACATACCTCCATGAAGTTTGGGATCTTACACTGTTTTTATAGGAAACTAACTTTTTTAAATATTAATTATTCTTATTATTATTCCCTATCAATTAAAATTAAATTAGTGTCAATCTATTATTCATATTAAAAATACAATTTATCATCATTTAACCATAATATATTTAGTTTCTTAAAATAAAAATACATGTTTCATAAAAAGGAAAGTTTCTGTAAAATACATTTTCAAGCATAAAATGAATTTATCTTTATTACTTTCCTAGTAATAACTATTGAACAAATGATAATTTATTTCATGAAAATATTATCAATACATTTCATTGAAATCATCCTTTAGTAGTGATATATTTTTTTATTATTAAAACATATAGCACTTTAAAAAAACATTTATTTGAAAAATATTACTTTTATATTAAATAAACTCCATCAAATACCATTAAAATTAATTATTTATATTCTAGGAATTTAATTTTACTAATCCATTGATATTAAAATATTTTTTGAATTTTTTAAATAAATCATTCAATTATATTATGTAAAGAATAAATATATAAATAAATAAATAAATAAAATTTATAATAAAATATATCAATTAAGTATCATCATTTTGTTTCATTATTGTATTCAAATAATTTATTAATGTTTATCTTATATTTTAAAATTTCATATTAATAAAATATATCAAGGTTTGTTTTAGTTTGATGTTGTATGTGAAACATGCTACTCAACATATTATTTATTTAAAATAAAATATATACTAAAATATCATAATGTTACATCTCCCCTAAATAAATTTCATCCTTGAAATTTTACTTATCAATCACTAAAGAAAATATCTAAGGGATCTATCAGAAATTCAAGATATATTTTCTACTAAGATACCAACCTCAATATCTTAAATACTATAAGTCTCATAATTTCTTTCATAATATGCATGTATTGATATTTTCCTTTATCTTAATAGTTTATACCAAATATGCTTCCTTAGTTGGTTATGGGAGTTTATAAGGACATAACTTTCACAACATCATTTTCGTGACCCTATAATCAATCAAATACTAAAACAAGAATGGTTATGATAATATCAAATAAAATTATATTAAATGACCATATGAATGTGAACACTCAATATAAATATATATTTTCCCATAAAACCTTCATTTAAACCTATGATGAATTTGGTTCAACTATGATATAATTAGATCAATCTATAACTCCTCCAGCTTAACCTAGGATTTCCAGAGTCATTTTCCAATTAGGTCCTCTAACTTAACTAGTTATATATTATATCATCAACTTCTATTTAAATCCTTCACAATGGTTCATAAAGATCAATTGTAACCACCAAATAATATCCCCTGAGAGTGAAAAACTAGACATGAAGTTAGTCCCACTTGTTGTGAACCATGTAATGGTTGAGTTAATATTCAGCCAATATTTTTCAGGGTTATTACCCCTAAGAATTTGTGCCAAAGCTCGCATCCACTTATTTGTATTTAGATAGGAATTTTATTGCAAGGAAGTCACACACTCTATGCTTTACCAAAATTTTAGGATACTTTTCTATATTTAGGATTATTTATAGGGGTTTACACTAATGTTCTATAGTATTAATCCCCATAATGACTAATCTAATATCCAAAATAACTAAACTAATCCATAAAAATATTTAAAAACAACTCTAATACTAAATGAGATTACCCACTCTAAACATCTATATAAAATTCATTATTTCAAATGATTATTCATTATATGTCACAATTAATCACACCAATGAACCCAAAAGTTTATTGTATATAAAGATTATCTATATAATAATATTATTCTATAAAATCTTCAATATCTCCCATAAAATTCATTTTTTTATATTTTATCCCTTAGACTCATCATGAAAAATAATATTATTTATAACTTGAGGAAAGAAACAGAGGAAAATGTGATATTAGATGATCAATAAGGGAAAACTTATCAACGTGACATAAATGGGTTTGATCTTAATCATATTATAAAAAATGATCATGGGAGACATATATGATTAAAGGAATATTGAGCAATAAGAGATGTCCATAAGAATAAAAGAATGACATATAACTCCAAATGATTGAAAAAATACCATATTGTAAGAAAACAGTTATATGAGGAATCAATCAAGATCCATGAGGCATATCATAGTCACATAACATAGATATGTGGTAAAACATAAGAATATAAATAATAACATAGTTAATCAAGCACCACTTTATATTTCCCTTAGTAGAAAAGGCATCAAAACCTCTTTCCCAACGTTGATCAAGAATAATTAATAATTTACCATTATTATATCATGATATATAAATCCTACCCAATGTATTGGAGGATTATATAGGGACCAACTATCACATAATGATAAACCATATATATGTGTCCCATGATAACTTAGAAATATTCAACATTCATCATAGCTTGTTTAACCCATGAAGAGATATGGGTTCCTGAAAAAAATTCACAAAACATAATCATAATCCATCCAAATAAAGAAATTATATGGTTTTATTAGATATTATTCCCAATTAATGTATAAGAAACACTAAAGTATATTGTCATATATGAAAACAACTTTTATTAGAGAATAAAAATTTACTTGGATAAATAAGAAAAACCAATCTTTATGTTTTTGGTATATTTTAGGAAAAAAATTTATAAAAAAAGGAATATAAATTTATTTTGAAAAAAATGAAAACATAGAGGGAATGTTTCTTAAATTAAATAGATAATGGTGGTGGGAATGGTTTTTAGTATAAAAATCATTTAAAAATAAGATTCCTTTGTTAAAAGACAAAGTTGGTGGAAAATGACCATGCCAAAAATGTTAAAAGAATATTAATTTTTGAAAAAAATTAAATTTATTTGAAAAATACCTTGATTAATTATGGAATTAGATATAATAACATTCATAAAATATAATAAAGAATATGGGCATGGAGAGAAAAAAATTTCTTGACCTAAAAGAAGAGATAAGGCTAGTTTCTCTTAAAAGCATCACTTCAAGTGAATTATTAACCAAATAGAAATTTAAATTGTAGGATAATATATAAACCCCATGAAAAAATATAAGATAAAAAAATTTCAGATGGTTTTATATATAAATATTACATAGTTTCTCTAGATGTTAATTTAGTCATATCAATCTCAAATTCAAAATGAGATTGGAAAGAGAAACCCTTATGAATTTGTTAACTTTTGAATCAAACACAATTGAAAGAGAGAACATGAGATGTATTTTTAAATACCAATAATTTAATTAATGGTGTGATAAAATTCACCCATAGGGTGGTACATACACCACAAAAAAGAAACAAGTGGTGGACATTACATATGTCTCATATGAAGAAATTTGAGATGAGAAACCCTTAAATATTTGGTATTAAAAGAAATAAAATAGTTTCAAGGAAGGTTCAAAAGAATACTTTTAAAATATATTAAATAATAATTAAAAATGGTAATATAATACATTTTATAGTAATTATACCATATAAAATAATAATATTTTAACAATATGAAAATATGCCTCAATGAAGGGAAATTGAAACAAAAACCCTTACATTGGATTCCCTCTTGGTCGGACATGATCTAAACACCAATATAATAAAAATAAATATATTAATAACTTATCTTTTAACCTTATTAATTTATATTACCTTTTATAAACTTCATTTTTAATCATTTATAACACATATATTAGTTAGTTATAGTTTATTTTCATCCTCAGATGTTAATAATTTATTTTATTTTGTAAAAGTATCATAAAAATGATGATGGTTTTTTATTTATTGATAAAAATATAAAAATTAAAGTATTATTAAATTTATTTTAATAGTAATTTAATAATTTTATAGGATTTTCAATGTTTTTTCCTTGTGGTTTTAAATATAGTTATTAAAGACGAAACCCGTAAGAGACTCATTTCAGAAATTTTTAATAAATAAAATATGTTATCTTAATAATGTGTTAAATATAAATATTACCATTATAAAACTAATAAAAACAATTTTTTTACTTATTAGTATAATATATTACCTGTAATTATGTTTAAATAACCGTCCATCATAAAAATTTATAACATCATTCATATAGGTGGTTGAACCGACCCAAACATAAACACACTATAATCAGTGGGTGAGTATGATTATAAAATGATTGTATTCTCATTATTCACATATTTTCGAAGATATTTAAATCAATTTGTTTTAATGATTTATACATCCCCATCTCCATTTGATAGAAATTATGGGAATGGTGCTCAAGAATGAAATCTATGATGAGCTTGTTTCAGATAATTTACTAATATCAATGAATTACATTATAATGATAAATAATTCATGTGTTATCCATAAAAAATCATATTAATAACATATATTGATCTTTAATATCATATTAATTCATTAAATACATTTTTAAAACATCCATGTTGTGACGACATGGACCTGGATGCCACTTAACAAATGCCCCGAGCCCGGTGGGCCACCTGGCCTCAAGAGCATCTTCTCAAATTCCAGAGGCTGCCGACTAGAAGAGAGGGCCTAGGGTGTGTCCATGGGAATAATATGCCCTCATTATTAGAGTTTAGCATAGTTGAAGGAACATGATTAATAGTAAACAACAGAAGCAATTTAAATAAATTGCGGAAGAAAACTGATGTAATAGATAAGAATGAATAATAATAACTGTATCAACTAGAGTAGTGATGATGTAATGTCATGTCACTAGAAAAATGGAAATCAAGGAAACAAGAAAATAGGTATAACATGTTCCACAAGGTAAAAGAAAATAAAGTATACTCTATGTATCCCTAGATCCTACTCAGTCATCTGTTATCAAGCTCCATCCTATCAGCACGCAATCAAGTATTGGAAGCTGCATGCTTACCTTTGTCAATACCTGTAACCATGTAATCTACTCTGGGTGCCAAAAAATGCTTGAAGAGGGTGTGAGATACATATCAGTGGGCCACCACAAACAATGTCTATAACATCCAGCCCGTGTAATGGAACATAGTAGTGTGCAAGCTAGCATATATAAAGTAAAGCAAGCAGTACAATATTACTAAATAACCAAGTAACTGCTTCAACCCTCAGCTATTGTCTGAACATGTAACCAATTCATTTTATTAATTACTTACTCTTTAATTATAATAGGTCTTGTTAGGAATATCTAACAATGACATCACTTTATGATAGTAAGTAGTGAATGTCCCAAGATGTAACAAGGCAACCATATAATGATATCCAGTGAGGGAGTTCCAGGGTAAAAACCAAGGCAATATAAACTCACAGAAAGCTAACTCAGTAGTATCTAAGTCTAAATAATGGGTAAGAGTGTAATCCAAGGAGTGTAATCCAAGGAATTCCAAAATAAGGTGCCTATCGAGTCCAAGGTGATTGACCAAGGTAAAATGGGGCTAAGCAAAGACAGGGCCCTATGAGCTTTAACCATGGAACCTACTATTCAGTGCTGGATCCAAGGAGTGTATTCTAGGTACCCTGTAATAAGGAAAGGGACCCAATGATAGTATACTGGGAATCCAAGGAATATACAAGAACCAGAGTCTAGCTGGGTATCAAACTAAGCATACCGTATCCTTGAATCAGAATGGGGTTCTCGAGACCCAAGGTATTCTCCTCTTAGAATCCAAGGAGAGATCGAGTCATTCCTTTACTATTTGATATTGTAATCATGTAATATTTAATTTGGTTCACGTCTGGCCTTCCATTAGTGTGGATTGTTTAAGTATATCTGAAACCATTTATTTATTGGTCCAAGCCTTGTCTTTCATTAGTATAGATAAGCCAAGTAGCATTGAAACCATTTAATCAAGTCTTAGTCAGCTATTAAAGCTTATTCAATTATTGAGGTTCACTCTGCTACCTTCCATCAACATGGAAAGGTGTGATATAGGAATGTAACCTTTATTCAGTCTCTTTTGATAAGGCCAATTTATATACTTAGTATACGTTCCATTTTATATTTCATATTTCACATTTAATAAACATTTGTAATAACTTACCTTAGGCAGGTCAAGTGGTGAGAATACATGGTACATTAGATTATTCAATTATTATTAACAACAAGACATTTATTATAAGGAGTATCACATTTAGAAAGGTCAAGAAAAGGAACACCCAAACAATGGCTCAAACGTGCCGAAACACTAAAACCCAATTATGGAATAACCTTTGACATGAGGTGGATTGAGTTGTAGGTGAAACCACTAACAACTAATCACATATTTGGAAAGAGAATAACTATACGATTCTAATGAGTATAATCAGGGCATGTTAATTTAAGAAATGGTTTTCAACAAAACCGGTGGGCCCCACACGAACCTTCCAAAAACAAAAAACTTTAGTGATGAGTTATAGACCATCCACCTTAGTGTTGTATGAGCCTTATCCTCTGGTATCAGCCCTTAATTTTCTTTAGATCAGAGTAGATCTAAGAAAAGGTGAAAAAGGCTCACATAGAGATATCTCGGTCGATAGTGGAAGAGAAGAAAAACGGATAAAGAGGACTCGAGTACTTACCGTTGCACATCCAACGTGATGAACGAAAGCTCGATCAGATTCTAGATGAAGAAGATCTATTGATCCCTACCTTAGGCCTTCAAAAAGATCCAAAATGAAGAAAATGGAGGAAAATCCCACAGGTTATTGGATTTGGAGAAATGGGAAGTATTAATAGATCATTAAGGGAATTTTGGTCATTTTACATAGGTTTTGAGCCTATGCACGGTTTGTCCGCACAGTTTGTCAAACCGTGCACAAACTGTGCGAGATGGTTCTACCTGAACCTGGTAAAAAGAGAAATTTGCATAGTTTGGCTACATGGCCATGAACCAACCATGTGTGGTTCCACTTTCTGAAGAAACACAAATTGCACGGTTTGGCAAACCGTGCTCTAACCATGCGAAAACCGTTCAACTTGACCTGTTTTCTCAAAAATAAGTGTTTCGAGCTCCAAAAAAGCCCTAAACACGCTCAGAACATTTGATAACTCAAATGGAATCTATATATGGTCCAAAGTAAAGATTTATACTGAAAAAAGGATCCATACCTAAGTGAAAACTAGGTTCTTACACATGTAATTTGATGGTGAAAAATGAATCACGTCATACTTGGTGGTCGTAGTTGACATGTAACATGAACAACATTTTCATTCTCTAATGGATAAGATTATTAATAGAATAACTAATTTAAATTTCTAGAATAATAATTATGTCATAAATATCATATTTATTTATTAAATACACTCTTATATCCATCCATTTAAGTTATTTATGTAAAAAAAAATGTGGTCTGCACATAACACGAGTGGCATTTTCATTTTTTGAATAGTTGGGAGAAAGGTAGAAAATGATTATTCCATCAACATAATATCATTTAAGTATACTTATTAAATTTATTTAATTATTTTATCATGTGTATAATATATTTGGATGATTTAAAAGAATAAATAAATCAATAGATATGATAATGGAGTGATCAAGAATTTTTACCTTCACCTTGAAACCACTCCATTGAAAAATGGATTCAACCTTTGAATGGAGGTATTTTGATGAGGTAAGGACCTTTAGAAAATGTCTAAGAGTGTTGGGAAGGGAGTTTTTAAAGATATTAGTTAAACCAATATTCTTTATACATAAGTATAAGTGGGTTGGTTAAGGACTCCTTTTATAAGTGGGAGTAGAGACACTTTTGTAAATATTCATAACTTTATGTTAAAGACATGTCACTTTCAAATGAAATCATATCTACAAGTGTAAAATAATGGTCAGAGGATGAGTATTAGTAAATACACCTCTTATCCACAAAATGAGGGATAATGTTTGTAATAGGTCCTAAAGGCACCCTTAGAAGGGGGGGGGGGTTGAATCAGGGTGTGACCAATTTAATCACTTTTTGATCTCTTTATAAAATAGTATTTATAGATATTGTTACCACATGGGAAGGAACTATGTTCAAATTATCTCAAGTATTCTATTATAATCCACCTTATAAAACTATTTTCGAATATGTGGGAATGTAATGTATGTATAGATATAATGATTTTTACTTGGTTCACCACTACAAACCACTTTAAGGAGAATGCAATAAAAATATATATCAATGCAACGATTAGCTAGTAAGATCACTATTTTTTAGTGGATAAAAAGGTTTTGTTCATCATACACCTTGAATCACTACCTTATAAGACTGGTTATTTTCAAGATTACTTTTGACCCAATGAGAAATGCCCTTCATCCTCATTTGCACACTGCTCTAAGGCAGGACCACTTCCACATTTTGTGAACATGTAGGTCGCTTAATATTCAGAAAAATATTGGCCAAATTCATCCTCATATATGTATAAATAATATATTAAAATCCACACAGTAATCCTTCCCAAATTGTTGTGAAACCATCTTTAAACAACTTCTCCTCTACAAGAATAAATAAAAAACTTATTATTTCTAGTATAAAGACTAAAATACCCTTATTCATTACACAACCATGATTAATTTATTTTAATTAATTTTTTAAAGGTCATAAATGAGTGCTAAACTCATTCTACTTATTCCTATACCCTTATCTAAAATCATATTTTTTCTACTATAACAAAATCGACCTATAGCATCAGTTTTTTTGATTTGGAGGTGGTTTAAACCACTGCTACATGGTTATGCGATGATTTCCAAAAACATCCATCAAATTTGGAGTCAACAACCAACTCACATTGTTTTTCACTATTTACTGATAGTTTTTGAAAACAGTCACATAACATTTTTTTAGCGGCGGACCACCGTTAAATCAAAGACATTTTTTGGTAACAAAAACCGCTATTGAAACCAAAAAACCACCTCTAAATGAAATAACCCTTAAATAGAGGCAGTTTAGACCACTGATGGACAATGATTATATAGATGTAGTGGCTGTTTAAACCACTACTATTTATTAATTTTTTTTAAAAAATAAAGCTATATAATCTGCAACCACAGAAAAAAAAGGAAAAAATAGATATAAATGGCCTTAAGGAAACACTCCCATAGCTGAAAATGTATATGAAACAATAAAAATTCACATTTATTAGTGTTCCAAATTCCCTACTCCATTTACCATCCAAATATCAAAATAGAAAAACCAGTTGAAACTATCATGACATAAGGAGGAACCAAAATTGGTTCCCAAAACACAAGATGTCTATATAATACTCACCATTGGGCCTACTCATGATGTCTATAATAACTAAATATAGTACCTAGGAAATATATATTCCGACTATCAAAGAAAAAAACATTCTATAAAACAAAATTTTGACATTCTTAAAGAAATGTTAAGAACTATATCAACTAACTTGTTCATTATAATAAATTAACAACATGCCTGATACAGTAAAGAAAATATATGTTTAGAATCATATACATGTTTACTACACCCAACCATGTGATCATATATGTTTTGTTCTACATCATCTCTGAATAAAAAATGAACCCTAATCACTACCCGATGAACTTTTATTGACACCCTCTCCATCTCCATCTCCACTTCCTACTATCATTACCTTCATGAAAACTATGTTGAAAAATAAATAGTGTTGTATATTTAAATTTAAACTTAAAACTAACAAATATTTGTGTAATAAATGATTTTGAAGTTGTGTGATTTATCTTCTCACCACCATCCTTTGATGTAATATCACCGAATATATATTTATTCATCTTATGATATAATTAAATTAATTCTTTCTATAGAGAAATAACCTTTTTATATTGCATATTTATATGAGTCCCCTGTTCCTAAATTGTGTTTTTCATTACAAAAAACTCACTATGATCATCTCGAGGTATGGAGTAATTACAACGAGGAGTATATTTTTCTACAATCTCTGATGACCATCCAAATTCCTCATATGGTAATGGTCCCAAACCCATCCCGCACACTCAACTAGGATGCTCCTTACCATGGACTTGACCAACTAGATTATCCTAGGTGACTGAGAAGGAATGCATGAGATTAAAATTCCATAGTTCTTTTATTTTTACCTATAAATAAAATATTATTGATATTCTAATCAATACATAATAATATAGTGAAAAATAACAATAAGTTATTATAATAAAAATGAAATTCATACCCCAACTTCTTTGCAAGGCTCATTAACATAACTCCCATCATATTTAGTATGATCATCCAAACAAAGTTTTGTTCAGGATACATGGTTCTCTAAATTCTTCAAATATATTAAATAAATAAAAATCACAAATTTAATATTTGAAATAGATAATGTAATCTTATAAATATTTAAACTAATGAAAATATTACTATAATTGATCTATTTCTGGAAAAAACTCTTTGAATTGACAGTGTGAGGGTTGATTTATTTATCTCAACTTGATGCATTTTTTCCTTGTGAATTACTAAAATAAATAGCATGTAATTTAGTAGTAATGTATGTATTGTTATCTCCTTTTCATATGCATGGATATATGTAAAATGATATTAATCTAATAATATATATTTCAATACCACATGTTTCTCTTAGAAATGGATATCAATAAAAAGCATCCATTACTCTCTAGGTACCCCTTTAGGTACCTTATCATACAAATATCGAGTGATCAAAAAAGTATTATTGAATTAATTCCATAATATCCATTTAAAATTCTTCAATTTATTACCCAAATTTTTCAATATCCAATTTCATACTATAATATCAACAATGGTAAAGTGGAATAACATATTTACAAAGAGATTAATTTTTAAAATATTAAAATTTAATAACCTAATGACATTCAATTACATCATAATGTATTAAAATTACCTTTATATATGAATCGAAGACTTCATTTTCCAAGATTGAAGCACATTCCTCCAATCAAGATCGGTAATCAGAAGGGTAACTAGTTCTACCACCAATTAGCCTAGAATTTAGCCAAATAATCCTGATACATTATCCATTGGGACCCCATAATAGTCAATTGAGAAAACCATCTTCAATCTATTCAAATTCCATACATCTGAACTGTTCATATTTCTTTCTATAGTAACATTTATTTCATCTTTTATAAAAAAAATATTTTTTTAGTATAAAAAAGTGAAATAACTTTATTCTCATTAAAATTTGTACCTATAACTATCACCATCCAATATCCTCATTAAGAAACATGAGTGAAGACCTACTCCCTCACTACTGAAGATGCTGAATGGGGAGGCACAATCTTATATACTGACGGGATGTTAAAAAAGGGTGTGCTAGATGATGAAAAAATAGAGGGTGTGAGAGATGGTGAATAGGGGAAGATGGAGGGTGTCTCGAATGCTATAGGGAGGGAGGATGATAGATCATAATCTATCAGTGTGGTCAATGGAACCTGAAATAAGAGTCGATTGGGATTAGTAAAATGACTCCTCCTTGAAATTATTGTTATTTAATCAGATAAAATTAGCTTCAGAACATATATTTTAGAAAATTCATGCATAAAAGAAAATTTAGAAATCAAAATAGATTACAATACTGACAAAAAATATACATAGTTATGATAATGAATGAATATACATATAACATAAGTGGTTTATAAATTAATTAATGACTTCACATACAATCATTTTTCCCTTCAATCATGTCATTGTCCAACTACATCATTACTTCATCTACTTAATCCAGCCTTGAAAGACTAATATTTTCAATATCATGATGGAGAAATAAGTTTGTTTCTTACTATTTATGAGATTCAATAGAAGATGTCAAATATTCCACTTCATCATCCATATCATACAAGTCTCTTTTTTTGACATGAACAACTACAATACACCCTCCATCCACAACATCTTCCACATAATATAACATTTTTTCTTGTGATTATAATATATATAGATCATGTAATTCATGGTCACTGACATCCATCAAGTGAGAGAAGTTCACAGAAGTAAATTGTAGGGAATCTATTTTAAGACCCCTGGTAATATTGACCATCTTTAATTTTAATAAAATAACTGAAAAATTCCCATGGTAGTTTAATTTGATAATATCAGTTTACTTTCCATAGTATCCCAATTTATCAATTTTAAATATACCACTATTATATATTATCAAACCCTCTTCCTAATCTACTGTATTCAATTTAAAGACATTTACAATGTAAGCGTTGAACTTTATAGCCTGTTTCAGAGGACCTCAACCCAAAAACTTCAAATATTCTGAGAAATCATCCTTAGTATAAGTAATCTAGATCTAAAAAATTTAATATACTTTATTATATTTAATAAATATATTTGTCAACCTAATATCCTTATTTATTGAAATATTTATGAACTTACACAATGTGAAAATCATTATACAAGTTATTTATTAACATATTTTGTTATATCTTTCTTATTTAATGTTTAGCCTCTAATTTGTCTCTTTGTTTGTATCTCAAGATCATTAATAAATGGATCTAAAATTTCACTATTTAGTATCACATATATATGTGGCTATAATAATTCCATTTTTGTCAGTGTAACATTCGAGTTCTTCCCAAATGATCAGCCAATAGTAGGAAATATTTTTCATTTCCCATGTATTTGAGATTGAGTTGATGTGTCATCAACATATCCAGATCGATTGATTCTTTTCTCAATAACATCCAAGTATCTAGAAAAATATTTAAGACACTACTATAATATATACCCTTAAGAAATAAAACATTTAGGTTGAGCTTTATTTTTCACATATGATTTCAAATTACCAATATTTTTGTGAAATAAAATAAATAAAACATAATTCCAAATTTAATTAAGTTACAGTAATTTTTTAATTAAGATTAAAAATATATAAATAAGGTACCTCTCAATTGTATACATCCATAGATAATTTATGGGGCCTCTTAATTTAGTTTCCTTGACCAGAATCATGAAATTAAAAAATGATGGAGGAAAAATCATATCCATTTCACAAAGTGTCAATAAAAAAATCTCCTGAAGGTGTTCAATTTTAGATGTCTATAGAGTTTTTTCATATTTTTTTATAAAGAATGTGAAAAATTGGAGTACAACAGTAGTAACCATTCTAGGAAATAATATACAAAATGCCATTAGTAGTATCTACTATAACAAAATATGTGAATCGTGAATTTTCAATATATGTAACTTATGATGATTTAAGTCAACACACCTTGATAAGTTACTTGAATACACATTATATAACTTCACATGTTTAAAATTCAAAGGAATATATATTTATCCATATTTTTATTGAAAAAATTGTAGGAATATACTTTCCTTTCTCATCTGGACAGAGATCAAGATTTATATTAATTTCTTGTTAGTCCTTCTGAGTATTGATATAGTCCTCTGAATTTACATGATCATTAAGAAATGTAAAAATAAAATTTTCACAAACATTCTTCTCAATATTCATAACATCAATATTATGATGTAATAAATTAAATTCTCAATACGAAAGTTTTAAGAACATACTTTTTTTCTTCCATTATTACATTCCAATTTCACTTGAAGATGCACTTCAAACTCATTTCCCACTATCATTCAAATGATTCACCTTCCCAAATTCTATTACAACATTTAAAAAGTTGTGAAAATATTTTAAAACCTATCAAAAAATTTTTAGGCGGTCTATGATCAATAGAACCATTAAATTTTTACTTGTTACCAAAATCTATGAGATGCATCGAGAAATATTTGATGACCCAAGAATCACCATTTTTTACTAAAAGGTAGTCGTTCAGGTACAAATTAAAATTTACAAATAGGATAAGCCAAATCCATGCAAGTGTTCAAACTAGATAATTTCCTAAGTCCAGGTAAGTCACTAATGGTCCACATTAGAGCAATGTGCATTTTGAACATTGTTCTAGAAGATTCATTATATGTATCAACACTATTTCTCCATAACTACTATAATTATTAGATTAGAGGCAGTGAGTGTACATCAATATCAAATATAGATATTATTTTCTAGGAATAATCATCTAAATGATAAAATATATTTGTTGCATACACATCCATGGAGGTATATTGTAAGTGATCAAAGCAATTGGACAAATTCCATAACTGGTGCTCAAAGTCACAAAAGGACTAAATCTATAGAAATTCAATCTGAATCACACATTCCTAGGATCAGTTGAGAAATATGAATGTAATGAATCAAGTGTATTCCAGGATTGTGAATCTCTTATATTTCATATTAACCCATCAGTATTATTATCTATAGAATTAAACTTCATGTGCTCAGTAGTTTTCGATGGCATGAATAATCTTTGCAATCAAGGAGTTAAAGGGAAGTAATGCAAAACCTTTTCAGGTGTGTTCTTTTTCTTATTATTCATAGTATTATATTGATTCAGACATCCAAAATCACCCATTGAAATCCATCTAGAATAAGAACATTTTTTTAATCTTATCTACTTGAATCCTCTCCCCAATAAAGCATAAAATCATTGGAATACGCATGCATTTTTGTATAATTTTGGCCAATCTTCTTAACAAATTTTTTACATCATAAAAAAATCAAGGATCTTAGATTCATGAAATGCAACACACAGCAATTCCTATATTATGGAAATCACCTTATTTGTAATTCTACATAAGAATTTGATATTATACAACTATAACATAAAAGAAAGTTCTGAATATTTCAAGTATCCACCATATAACTCTTGATTTCCATATTTAAATAAACCATTAAACATATTTTT
The DNA here is from genome assembly GCA_963277665.1 of Viscum album. Taxonomy (NCBI): domain Eukaryota; kingdom Viridiplantae; phylum Streptophyta; class Magnoliopsida; order Santalales; family Viscaceae; genus Viscum; species Viscum album. Next base: position 1,142,926,563 of record OY728139.1, on the reverse strand, counting down.
CTATTTATTGAAGTTATCACTTACACTAGTCACTATATAATCAAGAGGAGGATCCAATGATATGTTACAATCTTGATCTGGTTGTCCTATAGTCCCAAAACATCACTTTTCAAGTTAATATTTGTAGCATCCTCAACTGGTTATTGTAGTATGTTTTGATGTTTATGTTGTATCCTTGCATTTCTAAAAGAATTTTTTATAATTTTTTTTACTTCATTTTCCATTTTCGATAATGTTGGGAGCTTATTTTGTTGATTGACATCAGTTCTCGAACTTTCTGTAACATTCTATTCTCCATGCCAAATCCAACACAAATATTGAGTAGGGAATTGTTTCAATATCAAGTGTTAATAAAATTTATATCTCTTCAACCATATTCTAAATTTACATTTAGGGTATGGAAATCTTATTGTCCCATCAACAAATCGAATGGAAGTTAAAAAATATAAAAAATCTTCTAAACCCTTAGTATACTGAGGTGTGTTCTTTGATAATGTGATCTATCTTTTATCCATATATATCACAATGTCCCAAAAAATTTATTAAAAAACATTAAAAAACATAAAAAATATTATGTCATGATTATAAATAATTTAAGATGGATTATAAAAGGTCATAAAAAATAAATAATTATTTATGTGGAATCAAAATAACTAACTTATAGAAATAATAAAATTAATTTTATGAACATATACAACCCATATTAATTTTATGTTTTATCAATTTGATATAATTATTTTTATCTAAAATAATAAACTAAAAATTTAAAAATAATTCACAATAAAGTATCTATTTTTATCTCATTCACTACATGTAGTTTTCCTTATTCAAACTATTCAACAAACACGTATCAAAATTTTCAAATAGTACAACACTTTTAATTTCCCCTTTAAAAGAAATTAATATATTTATAAAAACGCAAATTATATTTATTTAATAATTCTCATAATTTAATCAATATCATTAAATAACATTCTCAATTACCACTAAAATTTTTACATTGACATTCTCTTTAACAAAAATTCATTAAATGTTAATCAAAATAGTAATAATGAAAAGGCCCAAAAAATGAAAATGTTGGGATAAAAATTCTAAAATTTGTAAACTCACATATCATCCAAATATTAACATGTATAATTTTACTTCCATATTTTTATTATAAGGAAACAAATAACCTTTTTATCACCATTCTCAAAATAACAATGAAACATTTTACCATGAATGTTAACCTTTTAACACAATACACAATATTCTATTATATATCATTTACAAGTCAATATTTTACTTTATCACACTTCTCAAGAGTCATCATTTAATCCATCCAAACATGTTGAAAATAATCATTTAACTCATACCATAATTCTTATGTAATATATCAAAATTATACATTAAGAAATATAATTTCAAAACTATAAAAATTTGAAGTTTTAAAAAAATACACAATTTTCTTTTTAGAAGCATAAATTTTAAAAAAATTACATAACCCGTTAAAAAATTCAAAATATATTTAATAAAGAAACTTCAAAAAACAACAACAATAATATCACATTAACTATGTCAATGTGAAATAATTTCCAAAATTCTGTCTCTAAATTACCAAAAAAAATTATAAAACTATAGTTCAATGTGATTATTAATAGAGGTGTCTCAAAGAGCATGGTAAGGGTTCCTTATATAAAAAGTTTATTTTAGAACTATTTAGTTATAATATCACATCAAAACCATATTTATATATTTTAATTATTATAATTACATGGTATTTTCATCCATTGATTCTATTATTATTGAGATATTATGAATTCCCTCTTATCAAACCCTTTTTATAAGCCATTACTTTTTCAAATAAAATTATTCAAAACCAATGTATTTTCATTTTTATTCTCCTATTTCCCATTATAAAATATAAGTGATCATTAAAAGTAACTCTAACAAAATATTTGAATGGTTATATAATAATTTCATTAAATCAAATATATATTGGTTTCCCCTTCTTAAAAAAATCACTCACCATGGTGGTCCTACAATATCTAAGTGGGTGATGACATTTAATTTTCACATAAAAATTTTATGGATTTTCATAAAAATTGATATTATTATTTTATATAATATTAATGATCAATAAATATCATTTTTATAATTCTAGAATGGAAATAAATTATTTATAATAATGATATTATAATTAAACAATCAATGTCATTTTAATCATTTAAAAAAGTCTTATGAAGAATCGCTTTTGGATTTGGAACCTCGTTGGGGAATATGATAAAATATTGAACACTATTAACCATGGAATGAAATGAAAACTATAAGTTAACACTTTTGGAGCTTATGTAATTATTTTATAGTGACCATAAATTATTACCGTTGTTCTATATTTTCATACAACCTAATTAATTTCTAAAATTAAGTAGTTATCCAATTATTAATGGTGATAAAACTTATTAATAAGTTTAGAAAAAATTTAAAAAACTTCTTTGAATAATTATTTACATTGTAAACTGTCATTGAGGGAATAAATAATTTCAAAACAATCCAATATTTCTAAACTATCCATTTTTTATTTTATTTATGTGATTAAAAAATTAGGATATGTGATCATAACATCATAATGGAAACAAGAAAAGTTTTTCAAAGAAAAAACATCAACCAAGAATCATAAATATACAAAAAATAACATGGAATCAAGTAAATCACACGAGAACTGCCCCTTTTCCCAAAAATTTCTTTAAATAGAATATTTTCTTTCATTATATTAATTCAACTATATACCCAAGGGAAAAAAGTCTTGGTAAATCAACACTCACACATAATTAAATAATAATAATTCTTGAATCTCGTAACTCGTTGAATCCTCAAATATGGGACACTAATGAAATAAAGAAATTAAGGATCAAGAATCAACAAATTGGGGGAATATGTGAGGTACAATGAGGGGTGACAACAAGGTGCAAAGAGGGGCGATGGGGAGGTAAAATGGTGTTTGGGGATAAGGATTGGGCTTAGGAATAGGTGGGGCTTGGGGGAGAGAGGGAGGAGTTGAGAGGGGTAATAGGGGGTAGTAGTGAGGTGCAACAGGTGGCAGAGAGGTGCAAAAGGAGGTGACGGTGAGGAGCAATGAGCGATAGAGAAGGGGGATAGGTCTTGGTATCTAGGAGGGGTGGGGGGGGGGGGGGTTAGTGGAAAGAGGTATAATTAGAGAGTGGGTCTTGGGGATAGGGTATTAAGTGTGTTTTTTAAAAAAATTCAAAATATTTAGCGGTAGTTTTTAAAAAACCGCTTCTAAATATTTGAAAACAAATTAGTGGCCATTTCAGAAACCACTGCTAATAAACTACCACTATTACCCTATTTTTTATTTTTTTCTTTCAAGAAATTAGATATAAAATGTATTATTTTTCATCCTATCTTGTATAAAAAGTATTATTTATTTTATATTCCAAAAAAACTCCCACAATTTTGAGTTATAATATTTTAATTTTTAATTCAAACTCAAACACATAACTACATCAAATTTCCACTAATTTTATATCCTCTCCCATATTTTATTCATATTAATATTCTCTATTGAAATTTATTTGGGTAGTTTAAGCTCAATCCCTAACTTCTTGATGACCGTTAGATTTTCAAATAAGAAAAATTGCTCATAGCTTCTGGTTTTCAAAAAACTCAACCTCCAAATTACCATACTCCTTAGTACCATGACTTGGTATGATGAATATCCAATAAAAAATCCCTTCAACACCCTCAACACCATATCCTATGTACATTTTGACTTACACCTCTAAAATAAATAAATCATCCGTGAACTCTATGCTTTTGACCACGATCACCTCTATTCCCTTGGTGGGATTTTGCAATTTTATAGGTAAAATGTCACGTTGAAACATTAAGATATACATCATAGACTCCTTATTCTCCCAAATTTGGTACCCTAAAATAAACCAATACCTTTACACATGTCACTATATTTTCATTTACCCTTAATTAGAACCATATAAACCTTTAAAAAACTTCACTCCATCTTAAAAATGCCATTCTCTATTTCGTGTTAAAAAACTAATGACCATTTTGGATTCACATAAACCATATGCAGCATAACCCCTACCTTTATGTATGTCTTATAATTTTTTAGTTACCTTTACATTGGTAATATTCCAATTTGGAAACACCATCCACTACGGTGTAGTGACAAACCACTTTCCATTTTGACTTCAAATTACTCTAACATTATTTTGAAATTCCTAAGTGACCTTTACTCAATATTAGGATTACCATTGTATAGGTTGTTTGAATGCAACATGACTAGTTCTATATCATGACCCTCTTCATCATTTTTTACTGGTGAATTTCTAAATTAAAAAAAAAATGAAAACACCCAATACAACATCATTCCATCCATTTTCAAATTCAAAATGGTTTGACCAGAATCACATCAATATAGTATATTCCATGAGGACTGTTTCCTTCACAAAGTTACTTTTATCCATTTATCTCCATATAATTCATAAACATGTGATTTTGTGTGTATCTATTATTTACAATACATCCATTCACATCATCACTGCTTTTTTCCATAAATAGAAAAAAAAAACAAGAACAAGCAAGATCCATTTGTCAAAAATCCTATAAGAACCATTACTTCCTATAATACATTTATATCTTTAAAACTTATTATCACTTTAAGGATTACAACAATATCATATATTCTATACAAATCCAACACAAAACTTTAGGTGTTCCAATAATATCCCCCTTTAGATTTTATTGAAAATATTTTACACTCACTCCCCCTTTGTTAATGAAGCTCAAAGGGTGAAAACATATTCAAATTTTATCACCTTTAATGTTTGAGTTACAAGGGAAGAAATATTAATATATAACTAGGTGAAAAAATACCCCTTTATATTTAAAATACAAGATGATTCTATATTATCTTGGACTCATTTGGAAATAATATCCTAATATTGGATTTTCTCTCCCCCTTTGAAAATATATAAGGACATCTACTACCCCTTCAAGGATATCTATTTTTACATATTTTACTTTTTCAAAACTCTTTATATTTTGGCTTTTACAACTTATTGATAAAAAATGGCCTATTTTCTAACTATTCCAATTGATAAAAACATCCGGTTGGACTATCCAATTCTGTAATACTCATACAAACCAATATCCATGAAATCTACATAAAATCAAAAAAATATAGTGAGAAAATGTTCAACTTCACCTTTGGTCTAACAAAAAATCATCTAAGCCTACTGAACCCAGAATTAATATAGGAAACAATAGTATATGTTATCCTCCACAAAGATATATATATATATATATATATATATCACTTAAGAATACTAATAAAACCACAATATAATTTCCTTTCCATTTTCTCCAAAAAACAAGTGATCTCAATAATATTCTCACAAATTATTAGTTAATAAACTTTAAAACACAATAGTGTGAGATATACCAATTTAAACATTAATTGACACCAATTTTTCTCTAGAACTTAATAGGATTCACAATTCATAGATAAGTCATATAATCCTTTAAAAATTCATTATCAACTCCCCCTAAGTATATAGTTTTTGACACCAATAATATATCCTTAGTTTAGGTAAACACCTTATTAAGAATAAGACATTTTTATTTAAAACATTTAATATATTGTAAAACCAATAATTGATACCGAATATTAGAAAACATAAAAAGATAAACATGAGAAACTATTTATATTAAATTTTTCACAACTATTCTATCTAATTCAATTAGTGGACTTACTAAAATTAATCCTTGGCATAACATTAGTGATTTAATATCCTAATACAATTAAAATATATCTTGATAAAAAATGTAAAATTCCAAACTTATGGAGATACCAAAGATTGTTTCATGAAATCATTGAGACATTTTCTTCCATTATTCAGTCCCTTTTCCATGTATTTTTCAGCATTGGAAATTCTGCATAGCATGAAACTTCTAGATTTATACCAATCATCATCCAATACACCTTAAACACCACTTTATTCATGAATTTTCTAGCTTTAATATATTTGTTTCATCTCCATTTCATATTATTTCTTAGAAAACTTATCCCATTGAGCATGTCTCCTCCAATATTTTTCACCTCTTTAAACATGTTAGATATATTTAAAGGATATGGGGAGAGGGGTTCCTAAAATTTCTTCAAGCCAAGGAATGTGGTTGGTTATATTGGACCAACCCTTCATCTTCTAAATTTCCTTTCCCCTTATTCAAATTTAGGGAATGGAGTTCCATAACTTATTAAATCCATTAATTATCTTTAATGTATTTAGTAGATGGATTCTTTAACACTTTGATAATGGATCTTATTTGTGTTATTACTCCCACAAACATTTATTATTGGATGAGTGAACTCTTTTCCTTCCTTATCTTGGGATTTTATATAACTATGGAATAAATTCCACTTGTGAAAGTATCCTTTTGTGTTGTGACTTTTGTGGACCTTTCATCCAGATTCCTTCTAAATTTGAGGACACTTACATAAATATTCTTCTCATGCATAAAAGTGGTTTTCATGAGACCACTTAGGAATGCCTCTTCCTAGATGGTCCTAAGTTCTATATCAGAATGCTCCCTTCCTGGCAGATTTTTCTTCACAAGTTATTTTATTTTCCCCACAACTAGAAAAAACTTCTTCTTATACTTTTAGATTTATCTTCTTTACAAAAAATAGAGAGTATCCATATTTTTGTACTTGGTGCCCCTTTAATTGTGATTTACATATATCTTTTAAAACAAAAAACCTATTCTCTAACTTAATAGGTATTTTATTGGATAAAAATTTTCATTGTATGTCATAAGAGTGATGGATCTCCTTATGTATCCTTTTCTTTATAGGAATAATTCTAACTAAGTTTCTTACCATATGATTGGGGTAAGGTAAAATAAAACATATTATTTATTAATAATAACTCATATGGTATTTTCTTGATTCAGATGTTGGATTAGAAAATATTTCCTCAAACTTGGAGCCATGGGATTCGAAAACATGTTCTCATGTTATGCCGAAACCTTATACAATAGTATCCCCTTTTAGATACGTTATTTTGTAGGTGTCTTCTCTTAGATTTTTAATGGAACTTATATCTTCCTCTATATTTTATATTTGTATTTATAATTTTGTATCCATATTTATAGCCTAAATTCTTTCTTACTATGTATGATGAGGCTAACTTTGAGGGGGTATTTATCTTTTCATTTAATGTGTTCATCATCTCATCAAATACCTTTATTTATTGATTCTTTTTATTTTTCTGTTTAATAGTAAACTCTTTTATTTTTTATGTAACTTCCATATCATCCCATATCCACAATTCTAGTTTAGTTTTGATAAGGCTAATTCTCACCTCCAATTCCTTTTCAGTGGCTATTTTATTTCTAATTTCTTGAGTTATTTCTTTAATAAAATCACATTTATTATTCATTTTAGCTCCCATTTTCTTCATAGAAAACTTCCAAGACACATCCCATCTCTTTAGACTTATATTTTACTAAGTTAAATCCTCTATAACTTCAAGATACACTTTATACATTACTCCCCATTGATCCTCAACTTCTTTTAAGGATTGGATCTCTTCTTGGATGATACATGAAAACTCCTTGGATTAAAAACCTTATGTTGTTGTGAATTTTTCACCAGAGTCACCACTTCTTTTTATCTCCTTGAGAGAGTTTTTATTTTTTAATAAAAATTATTTTTCTATACTTGGGTTAGAATTAGATATAATAATGTATTTTTAATCATTTAACTCAGTTAGAGAGATCATCTTCCTATTGGGTTTCCTCTTTTTTCTAATCTTTTGATATAATATATTTCATCTTACTTGTTAATATATATTTTCATCAAAAAAATATTTTTATTTTTTTACATATCCATATAGAAATTAAATAGATCCGCCTTGTTGAAGGTTTATTGATTAAGATCCTTCTTTGATTCTTCCTTAACCAAAGCATCAATTTCCAGATTTCTTGATTTGTTTCAAAGAGAAAACTATGTTGTCTAAAAAAATAATCCCTTATTTCACAACATATTGGGGGACTTACAAAAATTATTCCATGTATATCATAAATTCCATTTTACACCTCTAAAACTTTACATGATTAAAAGAACGGTAACTTCATTATAGACTTCATTTATGTAATAAATTCAAAAAATACTCATTTGGTTAAACACTCAGACAAAACCTATTGCCCTGATAACCAATTGACAGGTCCCAAAGGCACCCTAGGGGGGGGGGGGTTGGGTTAGGGTGGATTAGATCACGAACAACTGAACCAATTTTAGATATCTTTTCAAAATAGTCTTTATGGATATTTTTCCCTTGTGGGTAGGATCTATGTTCAATAGATATCAAGTATTCTCTTATACTTCACATTATCGAACAATATATGAATATATTGGAAATAAATTCATGCATGGACATTATGATTTTTACTTGGTTCACCACTACATGCTACTCTAAGGATCACACAATAAAAAATGTGATGATGCTTTAGTTAATAACTAAGATCACTACTTTTTGACGAATATAAAGGCTAAAGTCACTCTATGTTGAGGCTCACTACTTTAAAAGATTTTTTTACGGTCAAGATCACCTCTAACCCAAGGTGAACTACCCTTACTCTTCCTTCATTCACTTATTTAGAGTAGGATCACTTACACATTTTATATAAATGTAGGTACCTTCATGTTCAGAAACATATGGGTTAAATACATCCTAATATATGTATATATGCTCTATTAAAAGCCACATGATACTCATTCAAAAATTATTATGAAACCTCCTTTGAACAATAACTTATAATATTACAGAATAAACCTATAACATATTCTTGCTAGTATGAATACTAGAATAAATTTTTTTACTATACAAAAATGATTGCTATCTTTTCTTATATTTTTTTAAGATCTTTAATCAGTTCCAATATCTTTCTTCTTCTTTTTAACCCCTCATCTGGAATCCCACTTCCCTAGGGAAATAGATATATCACGTATACTCTTTATTCAAGTATCATATAATAGGCCTTCTTCATTTTATATTCTATAAAAAATACCATCAATTTGAGTTGTATGGTTTGAATTTTGAATTCAAACTCAAACACCAAACTAACTTAAATTTACACTGCATTAATCTCATCTCTTAGACTATATTTATATTAATATTCACCATTGAAATTTATTTGGGTAGTTTAATCTCAATCCAAAATTTCCAAATGATTTTTTGAGTTCTAAATAAGTAAAACTACTCATAAATTACAATTTTCAAACACCAAAACCTCCAAAAAACCTTCCCTTTAACACCATGGTGTGGTGTATTGAATCTCTATAAAAAATTCCCTTCAAAATGATCAATTATTTGGACTATGAACATTTTTAATTCTACCTTGGAAACATATAAATCATTTAAAATATTTAATCCATCAACCACGATCACATCTAAATTCATGGTGGGATTTTATGTTTTGTACAGATGAAATTTCCAATCGAAATATTGAGATACACAATGTATTCTCCTTCTAATCCTTATTTTGGTTCCCTATTGTGAATAAATACATTTTTATAGGTCACTTAATTTTGAGTTACACTTATGTATAACCATATTAACCTTTATAAAACTTCACTTAAGCTCAAAGATTACATGTTCTATGGGGTGGTCACTAACTACCGAGTGTTTAGATTCACATGTTCAATAAAAATCATGACACATTACCATAATTTATGTTTAATAATTTGGGAGTTACCTTTACATTGGTAATATTAGAACATTAAAATTCCATCCACTAAAGTTTGGTGAAAACCCCTAGCCATTTTGACTTTAAATAACCCTTATGAAAGTTTTGAAATTACCAAGTGACCTATATATTGTCGTAGGACTGCCTTTACATAGGTTACCAGAATGAAACATGACTACTATTATAGCATGGTCCTCTTCAGCATTTTTCACAGGTGAATTTTACAATTAAAATCCCAATGAAAATTCCCACTACAAATTCATTCCATCAATTTAAAAATTTAAAATATCTTGACTAGAATCACCATGATGTAGTATAATAACAAAATCGACTTTATCAATTTTTAACTAGATAATTACTCCATAAGTTATTTCATGTGAATTTCGTGTTTTTAAGGCATATATTCACATAATTACTCATTTTTCAATAAATCCAACATTAACAACAAGAAAACTCCTTTTGTCAATAATCCCCCAATAATCACTACTTTCTGTAATATATTGCCATCTCCAAATCTTATTATCACTTGAAGGGTTCCAACAACCTCATATATTGTCAAAAAATCCAACAAAACCCAATGGGTTCTAATAGTTTTATATATTTTAGGACTTTTCCCCTTTAGAATTTTACCACAATTTACTTTATAATAGTAACTAATTTTTTTAACTATGATGACTTATTTTTATGTCTAAAAATGAAATTTACCTTATTCCATAATTTTAAAATTTTTATTCAAAATTTTAAAAAAATTTCTCAAGATTCAATTTCTAGTGGTTGTAAAAATTTATTTTAATAAAATTTCACTTAATGAAAAAAATTGTTTATTGAAATTTTTTTTTATGCATAAAAATTAATTTATACCAAAATCATGTATAATACCGATTCCCATAATATTTATTGCTTTATGATTAATAAAATAAAAGTTTTTTTTACATTCAAATCATTATAAAACTGAATGGATCATTTTGAATACTTAATTTAATGTAAAAGAAATGGTTTATTAATTGGAATAAAACATAACTCAGATTTCAAAAATTCAAGAATGAGTTTCTAAATTCAATTTTTTTAAATGTGCAATTTTACTTGTTAAATACATATTTATATAGAAAAAACTTTTCATAAACTTTTAATTCACACTTTTATCATAATGATTTCATAAAAGTTATAGTATTTGTAAAATCAAATTTTTTCACTATTTACCTAAAAATTAAACCTTTTTAGAAATTATAAAAAATTAACCCTAAATTAATATTGATATGATGAATTCAAAAATTTCATCCATTTTATCAAAATAAATTTCTTAATATGAGAAATTTAACTTTTAAATCAAAACTTAATTTACATGTAATTGAAATTGTTTTTATAGGAAAACAACTTTTTAAATATTAAGTATTTGTATTCTTATTACATATCAATTAAAAATTAAATTAGTGTCAATATATTATTAATATAAATAATATATTTTATCATAATTACACATAATATATTTATTTTCTTAAAATAAAAATTCATATTGCATACAAAGATATTTTTATTTAAAATTATTTTTAGGCATAAAATGAATTTATACTTATTACTAACCTAGTAATAAATATTTTTTGGATGTTAATTTATTTTCATAGAAATATTATCAATAAATTTAATTTAAATAATCATTTATTAGTTATTTATTTCATTAAGATAAAAAAACACTTTAAAAAAATTTCTTTGAAAAATATTACTTTTATATTAAATAAACTTTACCAAATACCATACAAATTAATTAATTATTTTCTAAAATTTAATTTTAATAATTCAATGATATTAGAATTTTTATTTCAATTTTATATATACGTCATGTATTAAAAATATGTGACACATAAATAAATGAATATAAATTATATGTATATATATATTATAAAAAACATATTAATTAAATATTATCTTTTTATTTCATTATTGCATTCTCATAATGTATTAATGTTTGTATTTAATTGTAATATGTCATATCAATAAAATTTATCAGGGTTTGTTTTATCTCTATGTTGCATCTAAAATTATTTACTCAACATAGTATTTATTTAAAGGGAAATATATACTGAAATCTCAGGGTGTTATAGGTGGTGATCTATTCCCTAAACCACTCAACATGTTATTAGCTTTAGTAAAGACTGGATTCACCTAAACTTTTATAGGTAGTGATACTTGGAAATGAGTGACTTAACCTAAACCTTTTATATACAAAAACAATGAGTTATAGTGGATTTTGGTGCACTAACACAATACTGGATGTATGATCGTTAGATATAGTCTAGTATGGGTGAACCAAGTAAAATATGTGTGTCACTATATGATTTACATTCTATACATATGCCTGGTATTTTGTTTGAGATTCATTTGATAAACTGAAGATAATAAAATGTTAAATAAGTATTCCTTCTAATAAGGTAACAATATTCAAAGGGAAATATTAGAAGTGAAAAAGTTTAAATCTTTTAATACCTCGATTCACCCCTCTCAGGGTGCCTTGGGTTATAAAAACACCATTTTATTATCTATTATCATTGAGTTTAGATGTTATGGGAGAAAAATAACCTTTATTCATTTAGATAATTTTTTTATATAATTAAAAATGATAAAAAAAATTTAGAATAATGGGAGATCAATAAATTCTTGGCATATACTCTAAATATCATAATTCTCATCATATTAGATGATGTATTTTAATGAACAAAAGATACTTATCCATTTTTATATAATATATATGACTAGTGTTTTCAATATACATATATTGTAATGATATAAGGAATGCATTTTTAAATGATAATATTCAAAAAGCATAGACATACCAAAGTTTTAATCCAAAGGAAGCTCATGGGAATATTGGATTTATATTAAAGTTATAAAATATGTTAAGGAAGAAGAGATATATTGAGAAAGGGGTGATAGTTGATCCCATTGGCTCCATACCATCTGTAAACTATGAATCAAAATAAAAATAAAATAATTTCAAGATAAAGGCATAGAAACACTTTGGTAGATTAATGAAGTCTAAATATACCAAAGGCTGAAGGAATAAAGAAATATAAATATCAATGATTATGCTGAAGAAGATCACATCAGTCTATCTCCTATCAGATATATTTAAATCATTATAATAAATTTACTCAATGGAGAATACTAGAATCTCTATAAGTTAAAATTACCAAAAGAGTATAAAAATAGAACAGTAAAGTACTTATTTGACCTGGTCAAGATTTTTGAATGGATAATGATAAGTTAAACACATCAAGATACACTACAAAGATTTATTATTTGATATAAACTTCAATAAAAATATTTGTGGGTGAAGTAATCATCAAGAGGATCTTTTGAAGTTCAGTATGTGAAAGTTTGATATTAAATACTAGAACATGACAAGTTAATTAAATTAATATTAAATATTATTAATCTATAATGAAATTAGTACAATTCCATTCAAATACTTGATGATTGAACCATATGATATTTTAATAAAAAAACATATAAATGGAGGTGACTATTTTTTCCCATCCCATAATCACATACAATGGCCATATTATTATTTTTTGAGAAGTTAATGACACACTAGATAAATATAAAGAAAAAAAGTTAAGGATCAATCGACTAAATTTATGAATAGAAGTCATGAAAACACACAAAACTATATTTCTAATGATAAGATTTCATTAGTGAAAGTATCAACCTAATGGTTGGATTTATATGCCAATATAAAATACCATTGTGATCTTATTTGGGAGAAAAATGACCATAATACAGTGATCAAATGGTATAGAGAATACATAAAGTGTGATTAAATTATTATGTCCTTGAAAATATTTCTAGTAATTAAATACAATATAAAAAGATTGATTAATTTATTTCTTTCATCTTTTAACCATATTGTATGGTATTCTATTTTTTGAGTTGGAAATCAGATAAGGAATTTGAATTTTCAATTACTGGATGGTTCAAATCTTGATCGGAGACTCATAACAGAGTTCCTATGATTATAATGCCTCAAAGTGATGTTTTGGGATTTATAATGAGGTTTCAAAGGTACCCGGATGGTTTCAGGAGCATCTCAGGGATTCGAGACCTATATTCCAAGTTTAGGTAAGGTATAACCAATGGCTCCTGGTTAGTGCACAATTAGTTATAATCATGTGGCCTAACTATCCGTGCCATTTTGTATAGGAATAAGATTTGAGAAACCATGTGGCAGGCTAGAGGAAACCATGTGGTGGTTGGTAGTTTTCTTTATAAATGTTTCATGGTTGGTGCATAGTTTGACTAACCATTCACTAAAACTATGTGAGGTAGAGGTGTATAGGGATAATAGCATCACATGGTTGGCACACAATTTTCTAGACCGTGCTTCCAAACCATTAAATTAATTAAAGAGGAAGAAATTACCATTAACCCCTCTGACCTTTAAAGGGTTATACCCCATTTCATCCTTCATTTCTTCAGAAGCTTCCCCCACGGTTTCCATCCATATTCTCACTTCCTCCATGGTATTTATTCCTTATTCTTATTTTGAATAAAATGTCATAAGGTAAATTTTGAACCTTGAGGTAATCCTTCCACTATGTTATCCTCAGCTGTATTCTTTTACTTCTTCCTCTAACTTTGGTTCCACCAATTATAGATTCTGGTCCTGATTCCACCAGGGCACGATGAAATCAGATACCAATTTTGGGGTTTTCAATCTTCCCATGAAGAGGATAACCTGATAATCCATCAATAAATTTCCACACGTCACCTTTTCAAGCTACGTTTCCATAGTGAATTTCCAAATCCATAAGGCCTTAATTAAAATTGATGAATGCTAGTTTTGACATCATTTGTTAGGTATTGTCATGGGAGTGGTACCAAGGGAACCTTGGATACCTTTTTCATGTGGTTTATTAAATTTATATCGAGAGATGAGTGTCTGATGAGTAATCACATGTTATGAAATTTTGTTTTTTATTTTATATTTAAATGTTTAATGTTGTAATTAATGTTTCTGGACTATGCTTGAGCTATCTAGTGTTCAGTAGGGACTTGGAAGCCTATGAGGCTTGGCTAGATCATTATATAGCTTGGAAGGAGCTTCCAAGAGCAATTTATTAATGTTTTAAAGCTTTCTAAAGGTAGATGGTATGTCATATCCACCCTATAGTATTTATGCATGTTTATGGTATTATGTGTACGCTTGGGTTTTCCCCTGAGGGCTATGCCCATCTTTATAATTATTACAATGAACTATTTAATTGGTTTAGTTTAGTTAATTAATGTGGATCAATTCTAGGGGTCACTAACAAACCCTATTCCCTAGATTCATACCTAAACCTAAGAATATGACTGAGACTGAGGATCCCCTATGAGATATCATAACATATGTTTTGACATAGAGGATCTGATATAGAAAGACTCCACTTTTTTGTTCTTTTTTAGGACCCTAAAACGGATGACATTACTTATGAATTAAATTAGAGGATCCTAAGAGGGATATCTTTTTTTATATGTGAACATTGAGGATATTAAGTAGGATCCCTCTCCTAAGCACTAACCTAGGATATCCCTTGGGTTCCCTAATGTTTCACCAACCCTGATCTAATACGACATGGGTTTGGGTAGAGATGGTAGTGGGTGTCACCTAGAACCTGTACTGAACATTTAAGATTGTGAGCTTGTGGTAGTAGTATTGGGTTAGGAATTCTAACACCCTCACTCTTTTATTTATACATTCACTCAATTATTATTTGTGGAACTATTATTTTCAGAGGTACTTCGTAATGCTTCAATGATGGGCCCGATGAGAGGTGATATCATTATTGGGATGCCCAAACATAATTCACAAATCTGAAATTTGATTCTTTTTATCATATAATATTATTATGATTCCTAAGTGTACTTACTAGGATCCATATTATATTCATTTTGATTAGATATTATTATTAGAATTTCAAGACATACTTCCTAGAATCCGAATTATGATCCCTATTGATAGAATTGTATTACTACTATTACCATAATGCCTATTGTAATCAGGATTCCACCCTGTATGGGAATTATAGTGGTATATTGCTAATAATGTTTCAAAACCCCTCTTATATTGGGTCACTCTGAGGATGGATAGATCACTAGAACCTATTGGATTCCAAATGTTATTGGTTGGGAACATTCCACCTAAGAAGTAGGATGATGATGAGCTCTATGAGGATTGAATTGATCTACTTGATTGATGCCTAGGATGCTCCCTAGGATCTGGTGGATGCACCATTATAGTTTCCCACTAGTCCTTTCTCAGATTGGGATATTGATCCATTTATTTAATGGATTACAAGTGTTATCTTGCATCTGAAGAAAATTCATTACAGATCACCTAAGGGTCATACCCCTTAGAGATTATCTATGTTTCAATATAATTATTAACTATAGACTAGGACCTAGGAATCGAACATCGAGATAGATTACATGTGGATAGAGTGGTATGAAAAAAAACTCTATGCCATATTTTTAGGATGTCTAGTTAACACACGAGACTCCTTTATCTTATTTATAGAGGTGAGTATGGATGATCTCAAGGTTAGGATTTGTATCCCCCTATGGAAACATAACATGCTCAGAGATATTTTTAGTGTTGTTTGAAGAAGGTATTATCAATCATTATCACAAACCCAAGGATTTAATTAATTATACACAACTTGAGTGGTATAAAATCCAGCTCAATTCCTTATTTATAGGATATCTAGATGACTGGGATTACAGACCCAAGGATCAACTACGATTTGATTCATGTTACTTGTCACCTTACTCATATATATATATATATATATGTATATATATATGTATATATATATATATATTAATGGGAATATATGTATACACATATAAACATATATGCATGATGGCACCACATTCCAGTTGTGTCTCAGCTCGGTTGAGCACTTTCCTTTAGAATGCCTTGTACGACTTTGTCTTTCAGTTTATTTACAACAGTCATTATTTTTTTATCACCATTATCCTAATGTGTAGGTTAAGTATACATACACTTCCTTTTACTGGATATATACAGAATTTATTTGATGGTTCCCTACTAGTTTTGTACTCACACCCTACTCAAGGCACCGTTATACTGTGGTACCCAAGAAGATGTTCACTTGGTTGTAGGCACGAGGTGGGATGAGGCCTGAGACTAATCGAATAGGATGGATTAACTATGTATATAAATATCAGGTATGTGGTTTGGCATAGATTTAGTAGTAGTTACATGTATTTTTTTATTTCAATTTATTTTATGTAGTCCTCTATATAAGATAGTCCCAGTGGGAAGTTAGTGTCGTATGTTTGACATGGAAGTTCAGGTCTTTACTCTATTGTATTTAATATTCCAGCATACTTCTGGTTTAGTATATATATTTATTCCTCACTTTTATTATTACTACTATGGATGGTGTTTTTTTATTTACACTATTTTTATTACTCTGATATAAGTTAATAGTCTCCTCAAAGATACAATCTAGGCTCTAGCTGCTAGTCAGAAACCTCTTTTCTTCTATTTTGGAAAGATCTACAATGAGTGACAAACTCCTTCTACTTCTTTTCAAAACCTCATCTAAAATCCTTCTTCTTTAGGGAATCCAAGATACAATGTATGATCTATCATCCTATATTGTACAACATGTCATCATTCTTTTATATTCTTGTAAAACTCCCACTATTTTGAGTTATAAGATTTGAATTCTGAATTCAAACTCAAACACACAACTACCTTGAATTTCCATTAATTCAATATCCTATACAAGATTTTCTTCATATTAATCTTCACTATTGAAATATATTTTGGTAGTTTAATCTAAATTAATATATTGATGATGACTGTTGGAGTATCAAATAAGTCAAATTTCTCATAACTTCTGGTTTTCGAAAAACAAAACCTCCAAAATACCCTGGTCCTTAATGCCATGACATGGTATAGTTAATTTCAAGGAAAAAATCCCTTTAAAACCCTCAACACCATGTCCTTTGGAAATTTTTACATCCACCTCAAAAATACATAAATCATCTTTAAACTTTGTGCTTTTGACCATTTTCACCTCAATTCCCTTAACAGGCTTCCACATTTTTCACAAGTAAAATTTCAAGTCAAAACATTAATCTCTACACAATAGACTCCTTATTATCCCCATTTTGGTACCTTGAAATGATCCAATAACTTTACACATGTCACTAAATTCTTAGTTACACTTAATTTGAACCATATGAACCTTTACACAACTTTACTTCAACTCAAAAATTACATTCGCTATAGTATGGTAAAAAATTAATGGTCGTTTTGGCTTCACATGAACCATATATAGTATAAAACCTTACCTTTATGTATGTCTATGAATTTTGTAGTTACCTTTATGTTGGTAATATTCAAACTTGAAAACTCCATCCACTATGGTGTAGTGACACACCACTGTCCATTTTTACTTCAAATGAACCTAGCATAAGCTTCTAAATTACTAAGTAACCTTTACTCAATTGTAGGATTACCTTTTCATAGGTTGTTTGAATGAAACATGATTAATTATATATCATGTCCCTCTACACCAATTTTTTTTGGTGAGTTAACAAATTAAAACACAAATAAAAACACCCACTAAAACTTAATTCCATCCATTTACAAATTCAAAATTTCTTGACCAGAATCACTACGATGCAGTATAAGCTGTGAGGAAGGTTTCCTTCACAAACTTGATTTTATCCATTTATCTCCATATAATTCCTCCATAGGTGCTTTCATGTGTATATATTATTTAAAATATATCCATCCACATCATCACTAATTTTTCATAAAATAAAACAACAAGAAAAAGCAATCTCCATTTTTCTACAATCCTCCAAGAATATTTACTTCTTATAAAACATTTCTATTTATAAAACTTATTGTTTCTTGAAGGGTTCCAATAATATCATATATTATCATAAAATCCAAAACAAACCCTTAGGGGTTTTAATAATCTCCCCATTTATATTTTTTTGACAATATTCTACACTCATCCCCATGTTTTAATTAAATTCAAATGGTGAAAACATCTTTAAATTTCCCACCCCCTTTAATGTATGAGTTCCATCTGTAGAAATATCTATATTTAACTAGGTGAAAACCCCCCCTTTATCTTTAAAATACAAGACAATTTCTATATTATCTTGTAATCATTTGGAAATAATATCTTTTTATTGGAATTTTCTCTATGCATTTGAAAATATTAGGGTATCCACTCCCCATTTGAGGCTATCTTTTTTGAAACCTTTACCTTTTTCAAAACCCTTTATCTTTTGGATTCAAACACTTTTTGAAAAAATAAATGAACTATTTAACAATTGATTTCAATTTATAAAAATATCTGTTTGGACTATCCAATTATAGAACACTCCTCTAAACCAATATCTATGACATCTGCATAAACTCGAAGAAATCTAGTGGGATAATTTTCTAATACTCTGCATGTTATTGACAATGGTGACATTGAGTTGGAACTAGATGTGTCGTTTGTGAAGCGACCAGTACAGATTGTGGACCAGATAAATAAACTGTTAAGGAGGAAGCAAATATACCACCTTTTGGGGTCTTATAGAAGCATGTAATAATCCAATAGATGACTTGGGGAGTGATATTAAAATATCTAGGCACAATGGCTTGAATTGTTTGAGTAGGACCGCTAAAGACACTTCTTAAGGATGAGAAATCATTAGAGGGGGAGATTTGTAACATCCCTGAAATTATAAGGTATGTTAAGTTTACATTTGGAATATTTGGGTTATGTTTTTTTCATTTTGAGTCTTATTAGAGGCTTTTAGAAGATAAAAATCTAAAGAGAAGTAGTTGGGGGCACTAACCAACAGCTTGGAGCTACTGGTGGGCCACTGACGATCCAATGGTGCCTAGATGACTCAATCATTATGGGAACTTTCATAATCTTGTTTTAACATTCCTATTTGACATCCATCTCCCTTGGTTAGAACCTCATTCATACATAATTGCCAAAGGAGGTCTATTTTAATTGAAATGGCCCCTTCATTCCATTCTCTTTGTCATTTTAAGGTTATATCAATCTGTTAGATCCTAAATGGTATGTTCTTCTTATTTTATCAAAAATACTCTCCTTCTATTGAGATTAATCAAATATCTAAGATATTTTGGCTCTATCTATGTATTCTATCATGATATAATTGGGAATTATTTGTTGATTGATGGATATACGATTGATCTTGAGAATTTCCATCCCTCCCTTGAAGGGATCTACATCTACCATTGGTGGAAAATATCATTGGGTAAGTTGATATTCCTATAATCCCATATTATATTATTCTTCTTGAATCCTGGTTGGGGTGAATTGGGATTGATTGTAGCGATTATTGGTGTGTAAAGATGGTTCAGTGATGACACTTTTCTATTGACATTTACACTCCTGTGGTAGGAAGTAATTAATAAATTACCAATTTGAATAAATCCAATTTACATGATTGGAATATGTGTGTATGAATGTATAGATATGAGAAAATTTGTGTGATATGGTATTCTTGTGTTTTTCATATGGTGTCCATGTGTCGCCCATGAGACTTGTACATTATGTGTTGTGATTGTTCCCTTTCATGTTATTCCCTATTGTGTGTGAATTCCTAGACTATAGAGGCTTATACTTAGTACCAAGGTGACAAGTGTATCATCATGTATTGGTTAAAACTTAGTGAAGGAGCATGTATTGGTAAGATGTGGTGTTGATGATGATGATGGGTCATGGAGATAGGTCAAGGGTATAACAACTTTATGGTCAGACCTGAGAAAGTGGATGGGGTATGACAACCTTATGGAATGACCTGACATAGATTATAGGGTATGATGACATTATGGAAAGACCCAGTAGAGAAAAGGGAAGGAAAACCTTAGGGTTTAACCCAAGGCTGATCTAGGGGTGTGAGGACCTTGTGGCTTGACCAGAAGCTTGATTGGCTATGGACCATTATTCAAGATATGTTTTGGCCTTTTAGACTGATATGATATGTGATATCATTTAACACGTTCCTTCTGATATAGATCTGAAGTAGGTATAACCAAGGTTCACGATATTCTGGTTATCATATGAATTCTTGACCTATGATTGGTCACTTGTATTTGAATTTATTTCCCATCATGACATACACATTTATATACATGTGTACTTTATATTAATGAATCATTGGTGGTGTCCTACTGGGTTTATACCCACACCCAACATGGTAATCTCGATGTGTGTGCAAATTTCATGATCATGGATCTATCTAAGGGAAAGGGCCCTGTGTTAGGGAGTTGAGTAAGTGGAAGGTGATGGTAGGACTAACCCTGAGCTATTGCTATAGTGTTTTAGTTTATTTAATTTGGTTATAATACATTTATTGAATTACTACATTAGGAGTATTTTGGTTTATATTGTTAAATTGGATGTCATTTATTGTAGCATGATGATATTCTTTTATTTTTTTTCACTTTTCTAAGATTTTTATTTATACATTATTTTGATTCTGGTGTATGGATATCATTATTGATGGAATTTTCTCTCTAAAAAATCATTCATTCCCTTGCCTCTACATGATACCCTCTTACGTATGAGGTTCTGTGCATGAGTTCATGTGACTTTCCACCTCAGACTAGGTGATACAGGTTAAGGTATTATAATAAACTTTAAAAATATGTGAAAGTGTTCATGATTAAATCCTGATATTTTTAGAGGAGTTGATCATCTTATCTGAGAAGAAGATCAATGAAAAATGATGAAACTAAGTTTTTAATAATAATATAGATATAATTATTTATAATACTTTGATAAATAGTGATCAATCTATGTTCTCAAATTTACAAAGAGTAAAGTGTACCAACATAACTGTTATGTCTCTTATTCTACTAACCATAATATTTCATTTATATTTTAAATTTAAATAATAGTTATTTAATTTTTATGTGTAGATATGGAAGATATAATTTAATTCATTGAGTAGTATAGGCATGTTTCATGCGATGTGCTAGGGGCAATGAGGTTCGATGGGTCAAGATGTGTAGGGAACACTATTATCATCACATTCCGCCTCTGACTATTATTATACTGTACATATGGCGTGTTGGATTTTATGGTTTCACTATATCATATTTTATATTTTTTGATCATAACTTCCTTATTCCCCTCACTGAGAGATGGAGACTTGATATTCACATATTACACTTGCATGAGGGAGAGATGACCATCACCCTAGAGGATGTGATGGTTATGCTCGATCTTCTGATCTAGGGTGATTAAGTTATATCACCACTTATAGAGCTTGTTCTGTTCTTGTGCAATGATTTATAGACCTAAAAATTATGGGACATGATACTACTACTGATGGAAGTTATCTATCTATGAGTTGTCTTGAAATGAACTTCACACATTTACCCACTAACACTAATGAGAATACTGCCATGCGTTATGCCAATTCCTATATCTTGTGGCTTATTTTAGGGACAATGTGCACCAATAACTCCCGTATGCATGTTCACATGATATATTTGGGGATATTTGATGACATTGATCAGGCTGAGAGATATATTTTGGAATATTTGTGCCTGATATACACATATAGATTATTATACACTACTTTTTAGTTAGATTGTAGTGATTTTAGGGGATCTATAATCCTCATTAAAATATGGTAATGGGAGGGCATCCCTCCCATGGACCATATTATTATGGGTCAAGATATTCCCATAGATGTGTTGCATGATTCTCTATGTGTAAGGTTGTATGATCACCCATATTTTATGTTTTCTGATGCTAATATGAGTTATTGTACTTAACTACTACTATTCATCACTTTCTTTATTGCACAATACAGGTGGATCCAGACACACTATTTCATCAAGACATCAAGACAAACATTGGCTATATACCATCTCATGTTGGATAGTTTTCTACCTAATAATATAATTATTTACATTCTTATGTTGGCTAATCAATTTCAAAATATTTGAAATTGTTAACAAAATATTTTAAAAATTGTTATCTAACAATACAGATTTCATGGTAGTCATATTAGGGTATATTTTACAAGTTTCCTACATACTAACTACTGGGATTAATGATATAAGGATTGTAGTGCCTCTCATACACGTTCATATTGTTGGGTGGCACTATCCCAATAGAGTTATGATCCAGTTTATATGTGTTCAATATATTCCATTGGCACCTATGGTGGAATGTATAGTATGTCGATATTAGGGACTAGAGTGCATCGTTTTATATTGAGGGAATGCCTAAGATATGAGTTCATCTGCTACAATAGCTCAATTTTATGCCATCGTATATACTGAAGTCAATGCTATATCTTACACCACATGGTAGAGGGATTCAGTATCTGTTAGGTCATTAAATTTACATTATTTTTGTTGTTGTACATTTTTTAGTTTAGTTTGGATCTCTTTATAGCATAATCGACTATTGTGTAACATATCAACATTTATCAAAAGTAAATACCATTAATTTTTGTTTTAAATTCCTTTAAACATCCTTAATAATGATTCCTATTAGGTTAAAGTTGGTCTCGGGTGTGTTTGGGGCTCATTCGAAGCCCATATACATGAAATTGGAAGAGAAAGACTGGGATGAATAGTTAGAGAAAACCGTGCATCTCAGCCCACAATGTTTCCCTAAACCATGTGGTTACTGATAGTGGGGTGAAAAGGGACACACATATTATTTGAAACTATCCAACCTCAGGCGCATGCCCATGCGACCACCTGTAGCTTTTGGATAGAGAGGTTCTGCATGATTTTCATACAATTTTTCAGACTGTGTACCTAACCATGTAGTGTGCCCCCTTAAAGAAGAACCTGTCACACGGTTGGCGTACGGTTTGGCCAACTGTGCGGACAAAATTTGTGAACCCTTCTATGTGTATGAAATACACATTTTAACCTTAATGAAATATTTTAACTCCCTAATTTCTTTTCATCTACCTCTCCAGTAGGATTTTCCTCCTCCACCTTATGTGGAGCTCCATCTTCCCCTCTTCACAGGGTATGAGCTATCTCCCTCCACTAGTGTTTAAATCCTCTACCATCATTTACAATAGAGATCCCTCATTAAGATATTTCTTCCTCACTCTTCTATTTCAAGTTTCCTCTTCCATTCGTTGCACAATTTTAGTGCGATCGATTTTTCCCTATTTTCAGGGTGTTTGATAAATCATTTGATTTATTCTATTCTAGGTCAAATCAAGTCTTTATAATGGATGAGTGGAGCACTAATACATTGAGGTAGGGTTTCTAGGCTCTTTTTTATTGTTTTGTAAAATTTTAAATGACGCGTCATTGTGTCGCTCCCCAGATCCTTCTGATGACGCTTAGTTCCTCTTTATTAAATTAATTAAATTGGTTTTCCATGACCTATGTAACCTATCCTTATAGAAAACCCATCGGTGGGTCATTTTATTTTCATTGGACACCCCTTTCAGCATGCATTCCATTAACAACCATTCTCCCATGCCATAAATGGTTAATTCTCATGTGGGAGATGCATCTTGATTAAATGCCTTAAATTATTAATTGTAATTAAGTTAAATGATTTTCCATGAGATTGGCCCTTGATTTTCAAGACTCACACCATATATTTAAATGCTAATGCTTGATGCATCACTTTTAAATTCACACACCCTCTATTTAATGGATTATTCAAGTTGTTTAATGCCTATGATTCTATTCATATGTCATTGCTTACCATTATTCTATGATTGGTAAATCTTGTCAGCTTGTGATTTTGAAATGTCATTGTTTTCATGTGATTATAAATATGCAGGGCCTTTTTTCTTATGCCTCATGAAATTCCTTGAACACATTTGATGCATTGATCCCTTACCATATAAATTGTGCCATGCTTGTTTAGATTTTATTGTTTGTCTTGGTTTATTACTGATAATGGGTTTCTTTGAGATGTTTCATTGATGGAATGTGATTATATAAATTTTATGCCTTGTGATATGTGTTTGGTTAACATGGATCACTTTTTATGGGCTAAGGGATAATATGGGTCATGATTTAAGGATTCCATGTATGGAATCACCATGCTCAGTTGGATCTACATGATGCATAGAGAGCGATACTTTTGATTTCCAAGTATGGGATCCTTGGGTGGTTTATTTATACTCATGAGTGAAACTAGTTTCCTAGGGGAGAAACTAAGGATGGAATCATGGGAAAGATGGATATTCCATGCCCCAGGTGATACTTAGTCCCCTATGTGAGATACTTGGTACAAAATCAGACTTCACCATGCCATGAGTGATACAAGGACCACCTATATGGGTTACCTTGGTAAGAATCAGTGTTATTAGTTCTATTAGAGACACCTATAGAGACCATTTAAATTCTGTTTAGATCCCCTTAGAAAACCTCAGGACTCCAATCATGATTTAATAGATTGATTTTTTTGCTGTAGGTTTTGTTTCATATTTATATTGAAGCATGTTTATTGATGACAAGAAAATGAAACCCCATACCAAAGGAAAAGCTTTGGGGTATGCTTTAATTAGTTGTTTGGTTCATAATGGACCTTGTATATATATTATGAATTGTATAGGTACCATTTTTCAGACATCCATCTTAGGCTGAAGCAGGTGGTATCGGTCGGGTGTCCATTTAGGAACCTGGTCCGAGCTGTTCATTATTTAAATGTTTAATATCATGCATTCATTATTATGGAACACTATCCTTTATTTATTGCATGAAATGGATCATCCTAGACACCATGGGTGTTGGAATACTAATATTGTATCTCACACCCTTCATGGTCTACCCTTGTCATCCAAGAAGATTTTATGATCACAAGAATGGATAAAGGGAAGTGTTTGGCTTGAGATGCTAGACTAATTCACAACTTTAGGATAGAGAATGGGGTATAGGACCGAGTATATACTTGAGATTATTTTTGTAGTAGTTTTTGTGCTTTTGTATATATTTTTCCACCATGTAGTATATGCTTGTATCCCCAGATCCCCATACTCACATTTTCTATAGACACATAATATCCTGATCATTATTTTTGTTTCCACTATTGATATTCTATTTCTGATAGTTATGTACTTCTTTTTCCTGGTTTATGTAAAATATCTTCCACTGGTGTCTATTATATTTATGATTACACCTCTTATTTATATCATTTACCACTATGTGTACTCTGATATATGAGGGAATATCATCCCCACAAACATAACCAAGGCCATCGTTGCTAGTTGGAAGACTCTTACATTTGGAGAGATTCACTTGAGTTATTATAGCCCATCATATTAGGGAAAATTTTAGTGGTACTCAGGTCGAGATTACACAAAGTGGTATGAGAGGGATATTTCTCTTTGTATTACTGTTTGGGTACTACACATGAGATGGGGACATTAGAATTTGGACCTTATGTTGTTCTTGGATGTAGCTAATCCATGTACTATGGAATCCCAAATTTCTTGGGATGGGAAATTGCAGATATTGATTATTCCATTTATAATTGATATGGCTTAACCAATGGGTGACACACTTATTTTATGGTGTTATTAAATTAGTATTATGGAAATGAATATTTTTATTACTTCAACCTAATGAGATGATGTAATATGTGAAGCACGCATCATATGAGGAACCATAGTGTTAAATGTCATGCATTATTCCATGCTAGATTTATTTTCAATGAGTATTTCCTATCTTTCATGTGATCACTTGTTATGATTTACATAATGTGTATTTTAGTGTTTCTTTTTTTATAATTATGGTAGTTTTCTATTTCTCCTTATAGGGATATGTTATGGTTTGGATTAAGTGGATGAGAATTTAAACTCATAAAGTTTATGGGCCCTTATGAATTGGAATGGTGATCTAATTAATTCTTCCAAATTTAAAGGGATTCAATGTATAAAGAAATTAAAGTGAAAACTACCCTTTAAAATGAAAAGGTCCTTGAACATAGGAATTGTGATATTTTGACCTTGAACTTACCTTGAAAACTAGTAGTAGGTCGTGAATCAATGATCATTATGTGACTTTTCTTTTTTATATAGACTTGGCTCCAAGAGTAGGCTAAGGGTTGAGTTGTGTCTTAGAAAGGCTTCATACCTACCCTTCTTTATCTATTTCTTTATCAGTTTTTTCTATTTGTTGTAAATCTTGTATAAGGAATGCATTTGGGAATTATAGAGATATTACACCATGAAGACCTCATCATATATTCCAAGAGAGTGGTGATGAGAAAGCACCGAATGTGGTGGGCCTTGAGAAACCTATTATACCTTCTATAGTGCCACTTGAGGTTCCTCCTACCGATCTACCACTGGGTGTTGTGGATAAGTTTCAGGATAGTTTTCTCAAGTTTATGCTATCTTTTTAGGGTGATCCCTGACTTACCCTGACAATGGAAAATGTGACTTGGGACTTCCAGCAGTAGCTTACTCTCACATTCTTAGGGGATGGTGTACCACAAGCCATAGAATAATGACTAGAGTACATGGTATCTATCTTCAACCATCTTGATATTTCTCTATATAGGTGGATCAAGATCACTACCTACATGTTGTGTGACTCATCTAAACACTTGTAGGACTTCATATCTCAGTCTGAGCATCACTGAGGTATAGTATGGGTAGACTTACATATGGATTTATTTGACCACTTATTCTCACATACTCTGAGAGCATATCATTCTTAGGAGTTCATAAATATTTATTAGGGAACTATGACTATGCTTGAGTATTCTAATCACTTCAACAAGCTTCAGGGTTTCTCTCCATATTTTACTAGTGATGAGTTGAAGAATATAAGGTTATTTGAGA
Source organism: Viscum album (assembly GCA_963277665.1). Taxonomy (NCBI): domain Eukaryota; kingdom Viridiplantae; phylum Streptophyta; class Magnoliopsida; order Santalales; family Viscaceae; genus Viscum; species Viscum album. Next base: position 1,142,898,939 of record OY728139.1, on the reverse strand, counting down.
ATGGAATTGGGTATGTTTTCCGATCATAGTTGAATTTATTATGGTTGAATATTGTTGCAAAGATAATGAAACAAACACTTATTATGGAGCAAAATCTCAAAGAAGATTGCAACGTGATCCAGGGTGGTTCAGTTCCTAGAAAGGGTAACAATTCTTATGGTAGTATAAATCACCATTTAGAGGGGGCATGTGGGGGTGGTTCTAGTCAGGTGACACAAACTGATTCTATATTTTGTCACTAGTGTGGCAGACCTGGCCATAAAATCCCTAGTACATGAGGAACCTAATTGAGTGCTGAGCTTGTGGTAGGATGGGTCACCTTCAGTACTTATTCCATTATTTTCCTCTAACATCCACTGAGAGAGGATCCGTACCCGTACCTATATTAGGTATGTGGTCTATGACTCCACATCAGGATAGGAGTTGGCATTTTACCATCTGATCAGGCTGAGGTGGTAGTGTTTCTGGCTGATGTATTCAGGCCCCAGAGCTTTAGCCTTAGCAGAGTGGATTCGATCAAGATAGTCAGTCAGCATCTCAGGTTTATAATTCAGACCATATGTATGTCATGAAGCCAATGCCTGAGGAGCAGAGTCTAGGGACATATATGGTTAGAGTTACTTTTTGGGTGACCTCTATGTTATTTTCTTCTCTTTTTGATACAGGTGCATCCCATTCTTTCATATCTATTACAGTTGTGGAAATCCTTGGTCTTGCAATAGAGTAATTTTTTGGAATCATGTCACTTGACATGACATTAGGGGTTAGATTAGAGGTAATACACCAGTTTCAGAAGTTCCCCTTGAGGTAGGTGGGTGTCACATCTTTTGGAATTTATTTTTCCTCGAGATAACCATATTTGACATCATTTTTTGTATGGACTGACTTGTGACTTATCATGCCCAAGTGGAATTATATCATCGACGAGTGTCTTTTACACAACATGAGGGAAACAAATATATATAAAAGGGTGAATGAGATATCTAGGTAGATCGAGTAGGACCCATGTGAGATGGGATTCGCAGAGTGACCGCCTAGTTGGAAAGTATCTTTATGAGTGATTAGAAAACACAGTTAGTGGAGTTCCCTCCAGTAGTGGATCATTTCAGGGATGTCTTCCCTAAATATTTCTCTAGATTAACTACTATGAGAGAGGTTGAGTTCACCATTAATATAGTTCTAGTTGCAGCACCAGTGTCCATTCCTCCGTATAGGATGAAACCTACAAAGCTCCAAGAAATCAAGTAGAAGCTTGAATATCTAGAGGATAAGGGTTTTATTAGACCCAAAACATATCCATGGGGTTCACCAATGCTTTTATCCAAGGAGGATAGTACCCTTAGATCTTGTGTGGATTAATGTTGATTGAACCAGTTTATGGTGAATAATCAATATCCACTACCTCTTATAATTGACATATTCAACCATCTTTGAGGAGCAACTATTTTCTCTAAGACCGACTTGAGGTTGGGATATCATCAAGTTCATGTAAGGCCATCAGATATACCACATACATCATTTTGGATTTGGTACAACCTGTAGGAGTGTCTGGTTATGTTGTTCGGTCTATAAGAGTATCTAGTTATATTGTTCAGTCCGAAGCTTGTGAGATAGATTTTCCAGAGTTAAAGGGGAGACTCACCTCAGTGTTGATTTTGGTTCTACCTGAGATGATCTAGAGTTATACATTGTATTGTGATTCTTTAGTAATTTGACTTGGTGTAGTTCTGATGCAAGGTGATCAAGTCGTAGCTTATGGATCTCACCAACTGAGGCCTCATTAGAGGAACTATCCTATGCACGACCTCAAGCTAGCAGTCATGGTCCATGATCTTTGTTGTTGGATACACTACCTACTGGGTGAGTGGTTCTTTGTTTACATGGATCATAACAGTCTTTAATACATCTTCATATAGTGATACTTGAATCTGAAGCAACATAGGTGGGTGGAATACCTACTTTACTTTGACTTTGAGCTTACTTACACACCTATAAAGGGAAATGTCATGGATGATGCCTCGACCTAGAAAACTTAGATACAAGCAGTCATGGAGGCTAATGATGAGTGGAAACTGATGAATCTATTTTTTGAGATGCACCTGGAGGTTTAAGAACAACACAGGAAACCATTTATCACATCTTTAATAGTGAAATACTCCATTCTAAAATAGATTCAGATGAGGAAGTTATCATATTCCAAGGGCCTTGTTTTGAGGAAGAGTGTCACAGGAGAGAACTCACCTCTTAGTTAGGTTTCTGATGGAAGTGAGACTCTAATCTTCTGTAGACACATGTGGGTGCCTTCAGATATATGAGAAGAGTTGATGAGGGAATAAAATGAATATGTATGGCAGTTTATCCTAGTATTACCATGATGTACTGAGATATACATCACCATTATTGGTGGCCACGTATGAAGAGGAAGATAATAGGTTTTATCATGTGGTGCACCACCTATCAGTAGGTGAAAATAGAGCACCAGGGACCTAATGGAATCCTAAAACCTCTCTCAATTTCTGATTGGAAATGTATCAATGTCAACATGGACTTTGTGATATGATTACAGAGATCTTTATGAGACAACAATGAAAAATCAGTGATCATCGATAGGCTGAAAAAGGTCACACACTTCTTTTCTGTTCGAGAAACCTTCTTAATTGATGATATAGGAAGGATTTACATCCAGAAGATAGTGAGAATTCATAGCATACCCTGTTTTATCATTTGATACTGAGATTCCCAGTTTACATCATGGTTCTAACAAGGGTTTCAAAAGTCATTAGGTTTATAGGTGCTCTTGAGTATGACATTCCACCCTCAGAATGATGGGTAGTCTGAGCGAACCATATAGGTGTTAGAGGATATGCTACATGCATGCACTCTTAATTTTGGACATTCATGGGAAAAATGATTTTCATTTGGTTGAGTTTTCTTACAATAATAGTTTTCAAGAAACAATTAAAATAGCTCCGTATGAGGGCCTCTATGGAAGACCATGCCATTCACCACTGTGCTAGCTAAAGGAAGGTGAGGCCGCTCTATTGGGTCGTCATCTCATCCCAGAGGCTTTAGAGAAAATCTAGCTAATTCATAAGCATATGACTACAGATTAGTCTAGGAAGAAGTCTCATACCAATCATCACCATAGAAAACTAGAGTTCAAGGTGGGACATTGTGTCTTTCTATGGGTATAGCATCCAGCCTTTTTATCACATAAACTTTCATTACATTTTACAAAACTGAGGATCTTTAAGGTTTAGTGTCTTGGAAACCAGGAACTTAAAACATGAAAACATAAAACATTATTCTTAAACATTTTAAAGGCTTCTCCTTATGTTCATCCAAGGTTCATTACTTCATCTCATAACCTGGGGACATACATCAAAAGAAAGGGTGAGCAGAAGGCCCAGTAAGGGAAACAAGGGGAAACATTTAACATGTGAACTTGAGATACATCAACAATGTCATGAAAAAGAACTTTAAGGTATGAGAAAGAAATAATGAGGCATATCATAATAAAAATAATGTATTTCATAACTTGAAGATGTGGCTACAACATTTAATATTGACAATCATTTCCGTTTAACCAAGCTCCATCCCCAAGGTGTCATTAAAAATTACCAAGGTTATTCACCAAGGTGTCGTTAAAAATGGTCATCTCTAGAGATTAAATCTTTACCCAATGCATTGGAGAGATATCAGGTAGCAACCTTGAAATGTATTTATTATCATGTGAGACACATATATCATCATCAATCATTTCATAAAAAACCCATATATCATAAAAGAAATGGGTTTCATTTCATAATCATAACGTTTTAAAACTGCTTTAAAGACATGATCTCTATGTCACTTTAAACACACGAAAAGGGAAAGCGGTTCTCATGTATGTAAATCCCAGAATATAAAACAGAACATTTTGGTATATATTTGAATACCCCTTTAGAAGAAAGAGCTTTGAGTATTCACTTAATAGAATAAATGAAATTTGAGGATAAGAGAGAGACATTTTGAGACGGAAATTCTGCAGGATAACGGCTATGTTTCAGGGTTTTATAAAACATTGAAAAGAGAGGGGACATGGGAAACCCACTCATAAATGATCCATAAAACAGTAGAGGGAAATAATATAAAGTTTATAAGAACATGGTAATGAAATTTTAAAGACATACCATATGAAATGAAAAACATGGAAGGAAGAAAAAAAATAAGATTTCTCTTATAAAAATTAGTCAGCCTAACGACGCCACTTAAACTTAAAAAAAAAAGAATTGACGAGATCAAATGGGGTCTCTCATCATATGAACATAAAAGATCAGTATGATAGATATAGAGATCATACCCCAACATAATCAAAAGGAACTTGAAAGACTTGACATGAAAGTAGAACTTTGAAAAATGAGAAAGGTGAATGAATCCCTTAAAAATTCGGCAGCCTAACGACGCCACTTAAACTTCAACAAAAATGAATTTGAGAGATCAAATAGGGTCTCTCATAATATGAACATAAAAGATCAGTATGATAGATATAGAGATCATACCCAACATAATAAAAAGTAACTTTAAAGACTTGACATGAAAGTAAAACTTTGAAAAATGAGAAAGGTGAACAAATCCCTTAAAAATTCGGCAGCCTAACGGCACCACTTAAACTTCAACAAAAATTAATTGAAGAGATAAAATAGGGTCTCTCATCATATGAAAATAAAATATCATTATGATAGATATATAGATCATACCGCAACATAATAAAAAGTAACTTGAAAGACTTGACAATAAAATAGAACTTGAAAATGAGAAGGGTGAAAGAATCCGTTACAAAAATTTCGGCAGCCTAACGACGCCACTTAAACATTCATAAAACGAAATGATGAGAGTAAGAGGGGATCTATCATCATATGAACATAAAAAGGGTAGTAATAGGAATATAAAAGAAAATTTTCCAACATAAGAACATGGAGCATAAAAGAAATTACTTAAAAGAGAGTATTTGAAAAGAAAGAGAGTGGTTGGATCCCTTACCTTAAATGTAACTCTTAAAACTCAATGGTTGGGACCTTGAGGGCTTAGAGGCACCTTGGGAGGACTACTTTGGAGGTAAGGAGACCATAACTTCGTTGAGGATGATTTTGGAGTTGAATGGATGAGAGGATGGCTTGGTATTTATAGGGAAAGTGAGGGGACAAGGCATTAATGGCCAAGGGACACCTCATTGGGGGTTTTGGAAAAACCATGGGATTGCCCATGGTATTGGCCACTTGGGACAGCTAATACCTTATCTAACTATTCATAAGTCGAACATATTGATTACATACTTAATACATCATTTAATGATGTCATTAAACACCCGTAACTTAAAAACTGTATTTTCACTATTCATCGAAAATTCAACTTTCTCAGAAAAATCCAACAATTTCACCTTAACCAAATATCGATGCTCTGATTTCAAATATTTACTCCATTTTATAAAAATAATTTTCTAAATATTTTTAATTTAATTTTTAAATAAATACACTATTCACTGAAAAATCATTTTTTTAGAAAAATCCCCAAAAATTACCCTGACATAATATCGATGCTCTGAGTTCAAAAATGAAATCCATTTAATAAAAATATTTTTCTAAATATTTTTAATTTAATTTTTAATTAAAAAACACTATTCAACCAAAAAAACTAATACTTGACTAATAATTTATGAAACCGTTATTTAACCATTTTATTGAATCACATTACTTAATCAAGGAGCCTAGATTATATTAATACTTTCTTTAAGTGAGATTACTAATCCATTTGGTCACATTACTAATCCTAAGCATAAAATCACTATTCATAATTTACTATTCATCAAAAATTATGTTGATCTTATTAGACTCTAAATTTCGTACTGAACATAATTGTAAAAGACCATTTTTTAAAAATCATTACACATTTTTAATTATTTATGGTTTAAATAAACATTTTTTAAAATATCCTTTCTCTAAAAATCACAAAAAATATGCATACTATATTAATCCAGAGATTTGAAAATTCATAAACTTCATCATAAGAAGAAATCAAAATTTTTATTTAAAACAAAGGATTACACAAGGCAGTTACGGTCTCCTTACATAGCCCCTTATCACACCAGCATAAGACCTAATTTTAAGGTGTGCTAAGGTGAGAAAATCCGAGGAAATATCGGCCAACATCGCACGAGTAGTAATTTCTATCAGTTTGAACTTCTCGTGAAGGCGATTCCGTTCTAGATTCACATGATGAAGTTTGGCTTGGGTTTGGTCCAGAGCAAAGCCCAGTGGTGCTACCTCCTTCCCAAGTTCTCTTAGATGGGATTTGATTGGTCCAAGACTACTGGGTGAGGCCATCGAATCTTCTTTCTATATTAATTAACCAAGATCACTTGTATTTAGAGACAATAATCAAAAAATTTAGTTTCCAGCTGTCATATTGACCAATGGTCATATAACAGTCAAAACCCAATGGTCTCATTTTAATTATACTCATGTTATCAAATGAAATAGTTTTGTTGAGTATAAAAAAATAAAATAACACACAAAATTAGGACATAAGATTTATTCAAAATTTCGGGTTGTTACAATCTTCCCCCATTAAGAAATTGCGTCCTCGCAATTTTTAAAATTGGGTTTTGAAATTTCATTAAAAGTCCCACATCAGAAAAGGATTCAGTATAACTATTACTTTAAAAGAAATAAAGGGAAGTACAAAGGTCACCCGAGTTAACCCACACTAGGATTCCATGTAGGAAAACATGGACATGTAGGAGAAAACAAAGGGTCAAGTTCTGAGGGAGAGTGATAGAAAAAATGATTAGGAGAAAGTTAACCACGAGAAAATCACAAACTTATGATGTGTATAAATGGTATTTGATTACCTAGTAGGAAACGTAAACCAACAACATTTTTGTTTTACGTTCCTTTTCATAATTTTGAGGAATTCATTTACTAAAAAGAACAAAAACATAAGGAAATATACCTACCTTTAAGTAGAGTTTCATCCTTTAATATGTTTCTACCAAAACTAATCTTTTCTCCAAACGATGAGAATTAAAAAACACTTGGTCTCATCAAAACACAAGAATCATCTTCTTGAGAGTCATGTAATCCACAAAAGATTAACTATCAATTTCTTCTATCTTTAAACATTATCCTAAAAAAATAAAGTGTAAGATAAAACAACTATTCAAAAAGAAAGAATCCCATAGGAAGGGAAACTACTTTTAAATCTTCAAAGTTCCATGGTACTACCTGAAGAACCTGTGTGGTGTTTTGTTTTAACAAAGTTTTTTATTTGTTGACAACTAATATTTTGTTGAAGAATGTTTTTGAGTTACAGAAAATTGAAGTTACTGGTTGCTGGAGATTTCCTTAATGAAGATTTTATTGAAGAATAAGAAGTCAGAAGTTAAGAAAGTATCTCAAAATTTCTTAACCAAATCAGACGATGCTTTTCTGATCTTAAAGTTCTCACAAATAATGAAAAGTTTCATGATAAAAGCTGTTGAAGAAATGGTGAAGAAGATTGATGTTTTTTCTCTTTTCAAAAATTCTGAGAAAGTTTGGAGTCTACTCCTTGAAGCTGAAGTTCGTAGTCTAAATTCTAAGTTTGTTTTTCAGAGTCTAATTTCAGAAGTCAGAAAGTTTGGTGTCTACTTCATGAAGCTGAAGTTCGTAGTATAAATTCTGAGTTTGTTTTTCAGAGTTTACTTTCAAAAGTAAGAAAGTTCGGAGTCTACTCCCTGAAGCTAAAGTTCGTAGTCTAAATTCTGAGTTTGTTTTTCGGAGTCTAATTTCAGAAGTCAGAAAGTTCGGAGTCTACTCCCTGAAGCTAAAGTTTGTAGTCTAAATTCTGAGTTCGTTTTTTTGGAGTCTACTTTCAGAAGTCAGAACGTTCAGAGTTTACTCCCTGAAGATGAAGTTTGTAGTCTAAATTATGAGTTTGTTTTTTCGGAGTCTACTTTCAGAAGTCAGAAAGTTCAGAGTCTACTCCCTAAAGCTGTAGTTCATAGTCCAAATTCTGAGTTTGTTTTTCGGAGTCTACTTTTAGAAATTCGGAATGTACTTCCTGAACCAAAAATTTGGAGTGTACTTTCTGAGCTAGAAATTCGGAATGTACTTCCTGCACCAAAAAATTTGGAGTGTACTTCCTGAGCCAGAAATTCGGAATATACTTCCTGAACCAAAATCTCGGAGTGTACTTCCTGAACCAAAATTCTTAGTGTACTTACTGAATAGAAAATTCAAAGTCTACTTGTTAATCTAGAAGTTCTGAGTCTAACTCCTGAGCCAGAAATTCGGAGTCTACGTGTTGATAATTTCAGAATGACAATCCTGAGCAACATGCTGAGAAATTTAAAATGACGATTCTGAGTTCAAGAAAACCAAAATTTCAACTTTGCTTAAATCTCAGAAAAATTTAAGGAGATTTAAAGAGGTCAAATATTGAAGATTGAATGCGAGAGATTTGTGGAGTTTTTGAGATTTAAGGAAGCGGGAAAGTTTTTCAAGTTTCCCGCCTTTGTTTTCTGAGTTGCCTATAAATATGTGCTCAGATCATTTGCTCATTAACAACTTTCTACATACGCGGAAAAGTCGGAGCGCTGAAGAATTTGAATTGAAAAGCATCTACCATATTGAAGAAGTTTTATTGAGTGTTTGAGAAGACCGGTTTCAGAAAACCGGATTCGAGAAATTCGAACTGAAGATTATGAGTGGACTTTTTGCTGAATCATATTTCCTTACTGAGAAAACCAGATTCAAGAAATCCAGATTGAAGATTCGGAGTGGACATTTTTGCTGAATCACATTTTATTGATGAGAAGACCGGTTTCAGAAAACCGGATTCAAGAAATCCGGATTGAAGATTCGAAGTGGAAATTTTTGCTGAATCACATTTTCTTGCTGAGAAGGCCGGTTTCAGAAAACTGGATTCGAGAAATTCGGACTGAAGATTCGGAGTGGACATTTTTGCTGAATCATATTTCCTTGCTGAGAAGACCGATTTCAGAAAATCGGATTGAAGATTCGGAGTGATCATTTGTGTGGAATCATATTATTGTATTGAGTATTCAGAGTGAGCATTCGGAGTGAGCATTTGTGGAGCAGCTTAACAAAGTACTTTTTCTTATATTTGGATCATTTGTTCTTTAAGAAGACATTGTAAACTGACGAGAGTTAGTATAAACTTTCCTATTGGGATATAGAATGTGTCCAACGGGAGTTGGCACAAGTTGTATTCACTTCTTCATTATAGTGGATTTCCATAGACCCACAGGAGTGGCTATGGCAAGGACGTAGGTTCTCTTATTGAGGCCGAACCTTGTAAATCTTGTGTGCCTTCTTTGATTTACCTTTCTTGCTTTCTTGAGTTTCTTTCTAAAGGTTGATAAGGAAACAAATCTTAACAGGTTGCAAGGGTTAAGTTTATTAAAGTTTTAAAACTTATAAAATTTTAACAACTAATTCAACCCGCCCTTCCCAGTTGTTATTCGATCCTTGGAACTTTATGTGGTATCAGATCCAGGTTCCCTTGTTTAATCCTTATCATGGAGAATATCAATTCTGTCAACAGTAGAGGAGTTCCTACGTTCGATGGAAAGAATTATTATGGGTGGAAAAATAGGATGATTCCTTATCTCTTATCTCTCGGCCTTGAAGTTGTTGATGCTGCTACTATTGGCTTTCCCCCTATTGATAAAAATTCTCCTATGACGTTTGCTGATAATAGAAACTTAGAAGTCGATGGAAAGGCTAGAAATGTTATTCTCATGTCTTTATCAGAAAATGTTTATCAGAAGGTGATGGGTCTCACAACATCAAAAAGCATGTGGGACAATCTAGAAAGTGTTTTTGAAGGAAACAAAAAAGTCAAGGAGGCCAAGCTATAAATCTGGAGTAGTAAGTTTGAAGACATCAAGATGAGAGATGATGAAACAATTGATGAATACTTCACCAGAGTTAATGAAATTGTATGCAACATCATGGGATTCAAAGAAGACTTGGAAGATTCTACAATTGTGAAGAAACTCATGAGAAACTTTCCAGACAGGTTTGACTCTAAAATTTCTTCTTTAGAAGATAAGGATGATTTATCTCTTGATGAACTGCATAACTTTCTTGTTGCTTATAAAATGAGGAAAGCTCCAATCTTTAAGAATAAGATGAATGATGAAATGGCTTTTGAAGCTATGAGAAAGATGAAAATCTAAGATAATGATGAAGCTGATTCTTATGAGTCCATTGATAAGGTAGATGAAGAGTTGAATGAGAAAATCATGTCTCTCATATCCAAGAACTATCGAAGAGGAAGAGGAAAGTATGGAGGGAAAATTCCTCTCAAATTTTTTGAGTGTAGTGGAATAGGAAACTTTTCTATGAATTTACCTAAGAAGAAAGTTGGTAAATATCAAGATGTTTCTAATGAGAATCCTCGGTGGAAGAAGTATAACAAGAATGAGAAAGAAGAGAAGACTTCAAAAGAATTCAAGAAGAAGTTTTCAGGAAAGAAAAGAAGTATGTTGATCAAGAAGGTTGAATCAGAATCATCTGACAATGATTCCTCGGAAGATGAAAGAAAAGAAAGGTTCAGAACCTTCATTGCAAAAGTTGAGAAGACAAATGTTTCCTCAGAGAGTGAAGAAGGTGGTGAAGAATCTTACAGAGAATATCAACTAAGATCCAAACTTCTTGAATGTCTTGAGCAAAACAAATCTCTCAAGAAAGAAATTCGTGTGATGAAGAAAAATCATGAAGAAGTTCATGATGGAAGTAACGATATCACCAAGAAAGAAGATGAATACATTCAAGAAATTTTAAGTTACAAACTTAGAATTGCTGAACAAGGAAAGATGATTGAAGATCTTAGCAAGAATTTGGAAGCTAAGGAAGAAGAAGTCAACAATGTGAAATCAAAACTTCTTGATTCCAAAAATACTCTAAGGAAGATGATTTAAAACTTCAACAAAGATACAGAAGTAAAAGACAAGACCTCTAAAAATGCTATGAAGGCTCATTACGAGAATCAAGTGAAATCCTCTCTTAAAAAAAATAATGTTTCATCTGATTCTTCTAACATTTCAGGTTTTGAAAGAAGTAGTAGTAAATCTTGGGTGGAGAAAGGATGTAAGAAACCTATCAATCCTTCAAAAGTAGAAGACTCACTCAAAAGAAGAGATGACCTACATACTGAGTTTTCTAGAGCTGAAAGAAGTGATCAACCTCAACAAAGTTTCTATAAATAAATATCATTATTTAATAGAAAATCAACATTTTAGGGATATTGCTGGTGTTGTGGTATATATGGGTATAGATCTTATAATTGTTGGCACAATTTATCCCTACCCAGAATAAGGTTTGAGGAAAGTGGAAGAAATAGTGAAATAAGGATGAGTAAATTTTCGTACTCACAGAAAGTTGAAAAGGTGAATTCTCAAGATGTTAGAAACATTCCAACAAAGAATCAATTTGAATGTTTGGAAGAATTTTGTGGAAGGTGTGATCAGGTTGGTCATCATGCCGAACGATGTATGACACTCCTCCCAGGACAAGTTTCTTATGATAAGAAAGTTGATGAAAGAGCTTTTGTTGTTGAGACAACCTTAAAATAAAGTAATAGGATCAAACCATGGATTCTTGATAGTGGTTGTTCTTCACACATGAAAGGTGATATAAAAATCTTGAAACATATTGAAAGTCATGATGGAGGAGCAGTTACTTTTGGAAATGATAGTTCCTTAAAAATTATGGGAATCGGAATGGTAGAGATTGAAGTAGAGAAACTAAAATCTAAGGAAGTTTTTCTTGTTGATGGGCTAAAACATAACTTACTTAGTGTAAGTCAACTTTGTGATGATGGAAAAAAAGTTATATTTAGAAAGGATTCTTGTATCATCAAAAGTGTGAAAAATAGAAAAGTAATTACAAAAGGAGAAAGAACTAGTGGAAATCTCTTTCAAATTGGAGAATCCAACAACTCTTGTTATTTGAGTGCTGAAGATAAAAACAAGTTGTGTCATCGAAGACATGGCCACCTTGGGTAGAAGAACATGAGTAAGCTTTCTAAAGTTGATGCTGTTCGAAATTTTCCATAACTTAAACGAAGAGATGAAGATGTTTGTATTACTTGCTAGAAAGGAAAGATGACTAACAAAAGTCATAAAAGAGTTGAGATTCAATCTAAAAAACCTCTTGAGCTTATTCATTCCGATCTCTGTGGGCCGATGAGACATCAATCAACAAAAGGATATTTATACTTTATCACTTTTATTGATGAATTCACTCGGATGACAAATATCATGTTCATGAAGCATAAGTCAGAGGCTATTGAAATGTTTAAATTCTTTAGAAGAGAAGTTGAGAAAGAATTGGGGGCTTTCATAAAGAAGTTGAGAACAGACAATGGTACTGAATTCACAAGCCATGTTTTTGAAACTTATCTAAGGAAGCATGGTATCAAACATCAGTATAGTGCTCCCGATACTCCACAAAAAAATGGAGTAGTAGAAAGGAAAAATAGAAGCTTGATGGAAATGGGAAGAAGTATGTTATCAGAATACAAACTTTCAAAATTCTTTTGGAGAGAAGCTATAAGCACTGCTGTACATGTTCAAAATAGATTCTTATTGAGACCAGAAACCAACATGACTCCTTATGAGATGTGGTATAACAAAAAACCTTCTTTTAATTACTTCAAAGTTTTTGGAAGTCCATGCTTGCTCAAAATCAAAAATCCGGACTTAGGAAAGTTTGATGAGAAAGCTGAAGAAGGAATATTTATGGGTTATTCACCAAATAGAAGAAGTTACAAATGTTGGAACAAACGTTTACAGAAGTTGGTGGACTCATATGATGTGAAGGTAATTGAAAATCCAAGTTCTTTCACAAACTTTGTTAAGAATACTGAGGAAGATAAATCAGAGAATCCTCCTCAGAGTGAAAGTGACTTAGATAAGTCACATGGGGAAGAAAGTGATGTTGAAAAAGGAACTGTGAGTTTTCCTACCTTACAAAAACATGTTGAATTTGAAAATATTATTGGGGATCAGTAGGCTCCAGTTTAAACAAGAAGAAAGTTGAGATTAGAAAATCAAACTTCCCATATCTCAAAAGTTGAACTAGAATCAGTCTTAGAAGCTATTCAACATAAAGAATGGGTGGTTTCTATGAATGAAGAACTTGATCAGATTGAAAAGAATGATACATGAGAACTTGTTCCAAGGCCAACAAATAAGAATGTTATCGGAACCAAGTGGGTTTACAGAAATAAATTAAATGAGCATGGAGAAGTTACAAGAAAAAAAGCAAGGCTTGTGTGCAAAGGATATGCACAAGTGGAAGGTGTAGATTTTGATGAAACCTTTGCCCCCGTAGCAAGGTTGGAAACTATCCGAATGTTTCTTACAATGGATGCTCATCGGAATTACAAGGTTTATCAAATGGATGTAAAATCAGCTTTCTTAAATGGAAAGATTGAAGAAGAAGTTTACATTGAACAACCTTGTGGGTTTTTGCTTGATGAGGATGAAAACAAAGTTTGAAAATTGAAGAAATCCTTGTACGGGCTGAAACAAGCTCCACGAGCATGGTATTTGAAGCTTGAAAATTCTTTGATAAAGATGAACTTTTCTAAAGGAAAGGTTGATAGCAACTTATATGTTAAAGATGTTGACTCCGGAACTTTAATTGTAATTGTTTATGTGGATGATATAATTTTTGCTGGGGATGAAGAAAAGTTCTGTGAAAAATTTGCTGAAGAGATGAAGGAAAATTTTGAAATGCCAATTTTGGGAGAATTAACTTTCTTCCTTGGATTACAAGTTCAACAACAAGGAAACTACATTTTCTTATCCCAAGAAAAATATGGCAAGGAATTGTTAAAGAAGTTTGGGATGGAAGAATCAAAGGAAGTTTCAACTCCTATTTCAGTAAGCACAAAGTTGAGCAAAGATGATTCAGGCAACAATGTGAATCAGAAAGAATTTCTAAAGTTGATAGGAAGTCTTCTTTATCTTACAGCCTCAAGGCCTGATATTTCTTATGATGTGACTCTCTGTTCCCGGTATCAAAGTAATCCAAAAGAATCACACATGTTGGTAGTTAAGAGGATTCTGAGATATGTTAAAGGAACAACTTCACATGGGTTGTTATACAAGAGGAACAATGAGATGAAGTTTCATGGTTATACTGATGCTGATTGGGCTGGTGATTGTAATGATAGAAAATCAACATCAGGAGGAACATTTTTCTTAGGGGAATGCTACGTGAGTTGGCACAACAAGAAACAAAGTTCAGTAACTTTAAGTAAAACTGAATCCAAATATGTTGCAGCCACTCAGGATTGTACTCAAATGATGTGGATGAAAGTTCAGCTGGAAGATTTGAAAGTGAATGTTTCTAAACCATTGAAGATACTCTGTGATAATCAAAGTGCCATTGATCTTTCCAAGAATCCTGTTCAACATTCAAGATCAAAAAACATTGATATAAAGTATCATTTTTTAAAGGATAAAGCTGCTGCTAGATACGTCTTGCTGGAATATATTTCAACAAAGTATTATATTGTTGATATTTTTACAAATTCAATGTCAAAGGAGAGGTTTTTTGAACTAATGCTGCAACTCCATGTTCAGCCTCCTCCCATAACTTCCTAAAACTCATAAGGAAGTTCCCCCACCATGCTTTGGATTATGTTGAAAAAGGGGGAGAGTAAGTTTTCCTTATGTATCTAAAATATGTGGGTATCATATAATGGAGGAGAGAGAAAGAAAATTGAGAGAAGAAATAAAATTGAGAAAAGAAAAGAAAAGTGAGAAAGGTAAAGATAAATGGTAAGGGGGAGTTTGAGTAAGTTGAAGTTTATCCTTACATAGCTGCAAGATTTTCTTGTCACCGAGGGATGGAAATCCTTCAAAAACATTATTTTATCCAGTAGTGTGGTGTCAGGACACTCTCTTTTTGAGAAAGGCTATGTTTTGGTAATATTCAAAAACTTGGGAGGTGAAAACTTGATAACAAGGGTTACCAAAAAATCCAAAGGGGGAGATTGAATAACCTGTGTGGTGTTTTGTTTTAACAATGTTTTTTATTTGTTGACAACTAATCTTTTTGTTGAAGAATGTTTTTGAGTTACAGAAAGTTGAAGTTGCTGGTTGCTGGAGATTTCCTTAAAGAAGCTTTTATTGAAGAATAAGAAGTTAGAAGTTAAGAAAGTATCTCAAACTTTCTTAACCAAATCAGACAATGCTTTTCTAATATTAAAGTTCTCACAAATCATGAAAAGTTTCATGATAAAAGCTGTTGAAGAAATGGTGAAGAAGATTGATGTTTTTTCTCTTTGCAAAAATTCTGAGAAAGTTCGGAGTCTACTCCCTAAAGATGAAGTTCGTAGTCTAAATTCTGAGTTTATTTTTCGGAGTATACTTTCAGAAGTCAGAAAGTTCGGAGTCTACTCCCTGAATCTGAAGTTCGTAGTCTAAATTCTGAGTTTGTTTTTCAGAGTCTAATTTCAGAAGTAAGAAAGTTCAGAGTCTACTACCTAAATCTGAAGTTCGTAGTCTATATTCTGAGTTTGTTTTTTGGAGTCTACTTTCAGAAGTCAGAAATTTTGGAGTCTACTCACTGAAGCTGAAGTTTGTAGACTAAATTTTGAGTTTTTTTTTCGGAGTCTACTTTCAGAAGTCAGAATGTTTGGAGTCTACTCCCTGAAGCTGAAGTTTGTAGTCTAAATTCTGAGTTTGTATTTTCGGAGTCTACTTTCCGAAGTCAGAAAGTTCGGAGTCTACTCCCTAAAGCTGAAGTTCTTAGTCAAAATTCTGAGTTTGTTTTTCGGAGTCTACTTTCAGAAATTCGGAATGTACTTCCTAAACCAAAAATTTGAAGTATACTTCCTGAGCCAGAAATTCGGAATGTACTTCCTGAACCAAAAAATTTGGAGTGTACTTCCTGAGCTAAAAATTCGGAATATACTTCCTGAACCAAAATCTCAGAGTGTACTTCCCGAACCAAAATTTGTATTGTACTTCTTGAATAGAAAATTCAAAGTCTACTTGTTAAGCCAGAAGTTCTGAGTCTACCTCCTGATCTAGAAATTCAGAGTCTACTTATTGAGAAATTCGGAATGGCAATCCTGAGCAACATGCTGAGAAATTTGGAATGACAATTTTTAGTTCAAGAAAACTAGAATTTCAACTTTTCTTAAATCTCGGAGAAATTTAAGGAGATTTGAAGAAGTCAAATATTGAAGATTGAATGCGAGAGATTTGTGGAGTTATTGATATTTAAGGAAGCGGGAAATTTTTTCAAGTTTACCGCCTTTGTTTTCTGAGTTGCCTATAAATATGTGCTCATATCATTTACTCATTAACAACTTTCTACATACGCGAAAAAGGCGGAGCACTGAAGAATTCGAAGTGAAAAACATCTACCATCTTGAAGAAGTTTTATTGAGTGTTTGAGAAGACAGGTTTCAGAAAACCGGATTCGAGAAATTCAGACTGAAGATTCGGAGTGGACTTTTTGCTGAATCATATTTCCTTGCTGAGAAAACCGGATTCAAGAAATCCGGATTGAAGATTCGGAGTGTAAATTTTTGCTGAATCACATTTTCTTGCTGAGAAGACTAGTTTCAGAAAACCGGATTCAAGAAATCCGGATTGAAGATTTGGAGTGGACATTTTTGCTGAATCACATTTTCTTGCTGAGAAGGCCATTTTTAGAAAACCAGATTCGAGAAATTCGGACTAAAGATTCGAAGTGGACATTTTTGCTGAATCATATTTCCTTGCTGAGAAGAACGATTTCAGAAAATCGGATTGAGGATTCAGAGTGATCATTTGTGCGGAATCATATTACCGAATTGAGTATTCAGAGTGAGCATTCGGAGTGAGCATTTGTGGAGCAGCTTAACAAAGTTCTTTTTTTATATTTGGCTCATTTTTTCTTTAAGAAGACATTTTAAACTAATGGGAGTCAGTATAAACTTTCCTATCTGGAGATAGAAGGTGTCCAATGGGAGTTGGCACAAGTTGTATTCACTTCTTCATTATAGTTGATTTCCATAGACCCACGGGAGTGGCTATGGAAAGGACGTAGGTTCTCTTATTGAGGCAGAACCTTGTAAATCTTGTGTGCCTTCCTTGATTTACCTTTCTTGCTTGCTTAAGTTTCTTGCTAAAGGTTGATAAGGAAACAAATCTTAACAGGTTGCAAGGGTTAAGTTTCTTAAAGTTTTAAAACTTATAAAAGTTCAACAACTGATTCAACCCCCCCTTCTTAGTTGTTATTCGATCCTTGGAACTTCACTACCCAAATTCATCATAGACCATTCAATAAATAACTATCCTTAAAATTCCTCAGAATAAACCAAACTATGATTAAATCCCAATTATAAGAACGATCTCATAACATAGTCTTCCAAGATAGACTTTATCATTTATCTCCAAACAAAATCAACCACTCTTACCATCTTATAACAAAAGTAACTAACCTAATAACATTTTCCCCAAGATAGGTTAATCATTTCCATAAGTAACCTAAATTACTATAAGTTCTCCTTAAATTCATTGATTCTTCAAAATATAAGTCAACCTTTACTCCTTAAAGAAAATACTATAGTAATCTATTTACCTCGATCATATAGGGTTCCCAAAATAGTGAATGTCTTCCAAAATAATAATCATCTTTTAATCCCCTAATCACCCCACACTTAAAACATCTCCCGGTTCCTTTGTGACATTCTCTTGAGTGCCACTTTCCACAATTTTTGCATAAAGGAAATTGGGTCTTCTTTCCCTTACCAACATTATCAGATGAACATCCTTGAGACTTCATCATTTTCTCCCTTTATGAATTCGGTCATTCAACTAGGTACAAATTATTAATTGTAATTTTTAATAGCTATTTTGGCATAATCACATTATGTTCATCTTTATCTCTCATCAACTCTGTCACATTAATAGGACAATCATCACATTTCCTATCACATTGGTTATTGGGACATGTTCTTCCATTTCCCGCCATTAACTAAGAAAAGAAAGTATAATTAGGGGCTTAAATACTTATCCAATAATAATTAAAAGGAAACTTTAACAATAGAAGGATAAACTTGTAGAATAAAAGTATATCTTTACTTGTGATCCCCTAGGTTCCAATCTAGGTTATCCATGATCATATATTCTTATGTGAATATTTATTTTATTTTATCTTTGTCCCTTTAATAATGGTTCATACTAAGCTTATGAATTTACCAAAGCATATCCCCCGAGATTGTCGTAACCAAGAGTGCACAAAGTCCCATTGTCGTGTACCAGTTCCCGTTCGAGTCTCTCTCAAAGCGGTGTTTTCAGGTTTTACCCCTATGTACATCTGTGCCAGAGCCTCCTCTACCTGCTCATATCCAGATAGGGATGTATTTGTTTGGAAATCCCTTACTCAATACTCACCAAAATACCAGAAAGATTTCCTATATTTGAAATATTCTATAGGGTTCTTCCTAGAGTTTTCATATCCTAATTTCCACAAATAACTAAACCATGCTTTGATACCAACTATAGCATCCCGCCTTTTATCACATAAACTTTCATTACATCTTACAAAACCGAGGATCTTTATGGTTTAGTGTCTTCGAAACCAGGAACTAAAAACATGAAAACAAAAAATATTATTCTTAAACATTTGAAAGGCTTCTCCTTATGTTCATCATAGGTTCATTACTACATCTCATAACCTGGGGACATACATCAAAAGAAAGGGTGAGCAGAAGGCCCAGTAAGGGAAACAAGGGGAAACATTTAACATGTGAACTTGAGAAACATCAATAATGTCATGAGAAAGAAATTTAAGGAATGAGAAAGAAATCATGAGGAATATCATAATAAAAATAATGTATTTAATAACTTGATGATGTGGCTACAACATTTAATATTGAAAATCATTTCTGTTTCACCAAGTTCCATCCCCAAGGTGTCATTAAAAATTACCAAGGTTATTCACCAAGGCGTCGTTAAAAATGGTCATCTCTAGAGATTAAGTCTTTACCCAATGCATTGGAGCGCTATCAGGGCGAACCCTTGACATGTATTTATTATCATGTGAGCCACATATATCATCATCAATCATTTCATAAACAACCCATATAGCATAAAATAAATGGGTTACATTTTATAATCATAATGTTTTAAAACTACTTTAAAGACATGATCTTTATGTCACATTAAACCCACAAAAAGGGAAAGCAGGTATCATATATCTAAATCCCAGAATTTAAAATAGAAAATTTTGGTATATATGTGAATACCTCTTTAGAGGAAATATCTTTGAGTATTCACTTAATGAAATAAATGAAATTTGAGGATAAGAGAGAGACATTTTGAGATGGAAATTCTGCAGCATAACGACTATGTTTCGGGGTTTTAGAAAACATTGAAAAGAGAGGGGACATGGATCACCCACTCATAAATTATCCATAAAATAGTATAGGGACAGAATATAAAGGGTATAGGAAAATATTAATGAAATTTGAAAGATGTACCATATGAAATGAAAAACATGGAAGGAAGACAAAAATAAGATTTCTCTTATAAAAATTCGGCAGCCTAACGACGCCACTTAAACATTAAAAAAATGAATTGATGTGATCAAATAGGGTCTCTCATCATATAAAAATAAAAGATAAGTATGATAGATATAGATATCATACCCCAACATAATAAAAAGGAACTTGAAAGACTTGACATGAAAGTAGAACTTTGAAAAATGAGAAAGGTGAACGAATCCCTTAAAAATTCGCCAGCTTAACGGCGCCACTTAAACTTCAAAAAAAATGAATTGACGAGATCAAATAGGGTATCTCATCATATAAACATAAAAGATCAGTATGATAGATATAGAGATCATACCCCAACATAATAAAAAGGATCTTGAAAGACTTGACATGAAAGTAGAACTTTGAAAAATGAGAAAGGTGAACGAATCCCTTAAAAATTCGGCAGCCTAACGACACCACTTAAACTTTAACAAAAATTAATTGACGAGAAAAAATAGGGTCTATCATCATATGAACATAAAAGATCAGTATGATAGATATATATATATATCATACCCCAACATAATAAAAAGGAACTTGAAAGACTTGACAAGAAAATAGAACTTGAAAATGAGAAGGGTGAAAGAATCTGTTACCAAAATTTCGGCAGCCTAACGACGCCACTTAAACATTCATAAAATTAAATGATGAGAGTAAGAGGGGATATATCATCATATTAACATAAAAAGGGTAGTAAGAGTAATATAAATGAACATCCTCCAACATAAGAACATGGAGCATAAAATAAATGACTTAAAAGAGAGTATTTGAAAAGAAAGAGAGTGGTTGGATCCCTTACCTTAAACGTAACTCTTAAAACTCAAAGGTTGAGACCTTGAGGGCTTGGGGGAACCTTGGGAGGACTAATTGGGAGGTAAGGAGACCATAACTTCGTTGAAGATGATTTTGGAGTCGAATGGATGAGAGGATGGCCTGATATTTATAGGGAAAGTGAGGGGACAAGGCATTAATGGCCAAGGGACACCTCATTGGTGGTTTTTGCAAAACCATGGGCTTGCCCAAGGTATTTGCCCATGGTATTGGCCACTTGGGACACCGCATACCTTATATTACTATTCATAAGTCGACCATATTGATTACATACTTAATACATCATTTAATGATGTCATTAAACACCCGTAACTTAAAAACTGTATTTTCACTATTCATCGAAAATTCAACTTTCTCAAAAAAATCCAAAAAATTCACCTTAACCAAATATCGATGCTCTGATTTAAAAAATGAACTCCATTTTATAAAAATAATTTTCTAAATATTTTTAATTTAATTTTTAAATAAATACACTATTCACTGAAAATTCATTTTTTCAGAGAAATCCCCAAAAATTACCTTAACATAATATCGATGCTCTGAGTTCAAAAATGAAATCAATTTTATAAAAATAATTTTCTAAATAATTTTAATTTAATTTTTAATTAAAAAACACTATTCACCTGAAAAAACTAATACTTGACTAATAATTTATGAAACCATTATTTAACTATTTTATTGAGTCACATTACTTAATAAAGGTGCCTAGATTATATTAATAATTTCTTTAAGTGATATTACTAACCATTTGGTCACATTACTAATCCTAAGCATAAAATCACTATTCATAATTTACTATTCATCAAAAATTAAGTTGATCTTATTAGACTCTAAATTTCATCCTGAACATAATTGTAAAAGACCATTTTTTGAAAATCATTACACATTTTTAATTATTTAAGGTTTACATAAACATTTTTTTAAAATATCCTTTCTCTAAAATTCACCAAAAATATGCATACTATATTAATCCGGAAATTTGAAAATTCATAAACTTCATCATAAGAAGAAATCAAAATTTTTATTTAAAACAAAGGATTACACAAGGCAGTTACGGTCTCCTTACATAGCCCCTTATCACACCAGCGTAGGACCTAAGTTTAAGGTGTGCTAAGGTGAGAGAATCTGAGGGAGGATCGACCAACATCGCACGAGTAGTAATTTCTATCAGTTTGAACTTCTCGTGAAGGCAATTCTGTTCTAGCTTCACACAATAAAGTTCGGCTTGGGTTTGGTCCAGAGCAAAGCCCAGTGGTGCTACCTCCTTCTCAAGTTCTCTTAGATGGGCTTCGATCGGTCCAAGACTACTGAGTGAGGCCATCGAATCTTCTTTCTATATTAATTAACCAAGATCACATGTATTTAGAGACAATAATCAAAACTTTTTGTTTCTAGCGGTCATATTGACCAATGGTCATATAACAGTCAAAACCCAACGGTCTCATTTTAATTATACTCATGTTATCAAATGAAACAGTTTTGTTGAGTATAAAAAAATAAAATAACACACAAAATTAGGACACAAGATTTATTCAAAATTTCAGGTCATTACAATGGGTATCACATTGTTTGAGTCATAGATAAATTAGAAGACATGTCAAGTTGTCACCTTATTATGTCAGTCCTTTCGAGATGATGAAAGAGTCGAGTCAGTAGCCTATTTTTTGATGTTACCTCCGAGGTACCTTTCCATGCATGATGTATTCCATGTATCACAAATTTGATTGTATCACAATGAACCATATCATTCATTTGAACTCGAGGATATTGAGATAGAGGCGAATGCATATTTTGAGGAGCATCTGATACATATCAACGGCTGTAACACAAAGGTCCTCTAAGGTAGGTCAGTTCCTCTAGTCCATGTGTTGTGGCAACCAATATTTTTACAATATGAGACCTAGGAGCGGGAGGCTGATGTATGTGCATAGTGGCCGAATCTCTTTGTAGATGATGTTGTACCAACCTTAGAAGGGAAACTCAAGGATGATTTGTCTTAAGGAGGAAAGGTTGTAATGTACTAGATTTTCTCAAAGGTAAAGAACATTAATTTTTTATTTAATGTCCTTTAAAAATCCTAAATAATGATTCCTAAAAGGTTAATGGAGGGATCAAGTGCATCTAGGGCTCGTTTAAAGCCCAGAACCCCGAAATGGGAAGAGGAAGACTGAGATGCACGATTAGAGAAGACCGTGTAGCCCAGATCGCACAGTTTCCCAAAACTGTCTGATTGCAGAAAGTGGGGTGCAGAGGGATGCATGGTATTTCTAAAACCATGTGACCCTAGGAACATGCCCATGTAGACACCTATATGTTTTGTATACAGATATTCCTTATAATTTTTACATGGTTAGTCAGACTGTACTCTTAACCATGTGGTGTGCCCCCTTGATGTAGAGCCCGTCGCATAGTTGGCGCACTGTATGACCAACTCTGCGGCCAAACCATGGGACCCCTCTTTGTGGGTGAAATAACAATTTTAACCTTAATGAAATGTTTTAACACCATCCTTTCTTTTCCTATACCTCTCTAGAGGTATTTTCCTCCTCCCCCACCTATGGAGCTCCATATTCCCCTCTTCATAGGGTTTGATCTATCTCCCTCCACCGGTGTCCGAATCCTTTTCCATCAGAAGCATAAAAAATACCTCTATAAGCTCTTCCTTCCACAATATTCTATTTCACGGTTCCTCTACCATCCATTGTGTTGTTTTGGTGTGATATATTTTCTCTTATTTTTGGGGTGTCTAAAAAATCCTTTGATTTCTTCCATTATAGGTCAAAGAAAGGCTTGATAACAGATGAGTGGAGTGCTACTACATTGAGGTAGGATGTCTTGGCTTTTTTCATCTTGTTTCGCTGCATTTTAAATGACATGCCATTATTACGTTATCTAAATCCTTCCAGAGACACTTCGTTCTTGTTTAATAAATTAATTGAAATGATTTTCTATGATCTATGTGACCTCTTATTACAAATAAACCCATCCATAGGTCTTTTAATTATCATTGGACACCCCTTTGGGTCTTCCCCCCCTTAATGGCCATTCACCCATTCCATAAATGGTTAATTACCATGTGATAGATGCATCTTGATAAAATGAATTAAATTATAAATTGGAATTAAGATAAGTGGTTGGAAATGAGATTGGACCAAGAGATTCATGCCTCACACCATATATTTAAATGATAATGCTTGATGCATCACATTGAATCTCACATGCCCCCTATTTAATTTATTATGCAAGTTGTTGAATGCCCATGCTTCAATTCATATTCCATTACTTACCCATATTCTATGTTTGGTTAAGATTATTAGCTTGTGATTTTGAAATTTTATTATTGACATGTGATTATAAATATGTGAGGCATAGTTGATTATTCCTCATGACATGCCTTGCACACATTTGATGCCTTGAGACTTTACCATATAAATTGTGCCATGCTTGTTCAACTTTCATTGTTTGGCTTGGTTTATTAGTGAGCATGGGTTTATTTAAGATGTTTCATTAGTGGAATGCAATTTTACAAATTTTATGCCTTGTGATATGTGCTTGGCTACCATGGATCACTTTCTATAGTCCAGGGGAGAACACAGGTCTCGATTTAAGGATTCCAAGGATGGACTCAACATGATTGGTTGGATCTATTTGATGCACCATGAGTGATAATTTGGCTTTACAGGTACAGGTTCCCCGAGAAATTTTTTATACTCATGTGTGAAACTGGTTCCTAGGGGAGAAATTGAGGATAGAGTCATGTGAATGATGGCTATGAAATGCCTCGAGTGATACCTGGTCCCCTTGTATACATATTATGACATGTACATGTACCTATTTTCAGAAATCCAGCTTAGGCCAAAGCAAGTTGTATTGGTTAGGTGTCCATTTATTATCCCAGGATGAGGTGTTCATTATTTAAATGTTCACAATCCTGTATTCATTATTTTGGAACACTATCATTTATTATTACACAAAATGGATCAACATAAACACCGTGCATGCTAGACTACTAATATTGTATCTCACACCCTTCTTAGGCCACCCATGGCACCCAAGAAGATTTTATGATCATAGGAATAGATAAAGGGAACCATGAAACTTTTGATGCTTAGATGATTTACACCTTTAGGATGGAGCATGTGGAAGAGAACCGAACCTATGCTTGAGATGATTATTGTAGCATTTTTTTGTATATTGTTTCCAGCATATAGTATATGCTTGTATCCCCAGCTCCCCATACTCACATTTTTTTTATAGAAACAAGACTTCATGATCATCATTTTTGTTTCCACTATTGATATTTTTCATCCTCTAGTTATATATTTATTCTTCTTGGTTTATGTATATTATCTTCCACTACTATCTATTCTATTTATGCTTCCACCTATTATTTATATCATTTACTATTGATCATACTCTGATCTATGATAGAATAATCTCCCTATATACACACTGAAGGCCCTCACTAATAGTTAGAAACCTCTGGCATTTGGGGAGATGCGTTTAAGGTCTCTTGTCCCACTTTCTTAGGGAACAATTCAGTGTCACTCTGGCTGAGGCACAACGTATAAATTATTTTCCACATGTATGATCCTAAAGAGAGTGAGGTATTTAGTCAGGCAATGTACCATACTACAACACATGACATGATTCCAGCGTATCATGTTTTTTATGATAGTATATTCTATCATCCCCCTCAGGGAGAGGATGTTCCTACTTAGGAACATCCTCTAGCTGTTTCTAATGTTGATGAGTCACAATAATGATGACATAGACTATGTTGGGAAGTACATGAAGCCTCACCTATTCCATAGGAAGAGGAAAAAAGTATAACATATGAGACCCATCTGATTTTTGATGTGTAACAACAACCATGATATCCCTTTTTGTTATCAAAATATCTAATGTTTTTTTCCAAGTATAGTATATATGCGATCGTATTAAGAGTAATTTATTATGCCTTCATCTTTTATAACCAAGCCTTTATAAGACACAAGTATCCCTCATGAGATGTTTGGTCCTTCCACTAATTCAATTTGAGAAGGATCAGGTCCACATTTTGGCACCCTGATGACACCAGCCCCCAATGATTCACAGACAAGGTAGTAGAGAGTCGAGATTCATGTAGCTTAGGAAGATCCTCCTCCTGCTCATTAGACTGCACCACATCACAGAGATTTATAATCTCAATACAAGCATCTCATTCACACTCTAGACTGTGATACAAGGCATCGTTATAGAAATTGATGAAAAAACATCCTACTCATTAATTTTATATGATTTTTATGACTCAAATTATTCAAGATCACATTGAGTGATCCATATTATTAATAATCTTAAAATTATTATACAAGAATTAGTTAATTAATTAAATGCCATAATTATATTTCAAAAAATGTTCTTCCATAAAATATTAAAATTATAGTCAATAGTATTAATTTTTATGTTTATACTTTCCTTATTACTATAATTTTTTATTTAAATCATTTATTTATAAAAAAATCCAATTACAAGAGAATACAATTTTTTATAATTTCTATAATTATTTTGAAGTTAGGTATTTTTTAAATAATTTGTAAGCAGTAGTCATTAATTGATAACAATTAAGAATAATTAGTAATTAATTAATTATAAATAATTTTAAAATTTTATTCATTAATAATTAGTAAATAAATAAAACTAATTAATAATAACATCAATAACAATATTTATCAATTATTTATAATAATTATTAATAAATTTTATTTATTTAGTAATATTAAATAAAAATTATTAAATATTTAATATTAAATGGAAATTATTTAATTTATAATTAACAAACAATTTATTTATTATTTATAAATTAATAATTCTTAATAATAATTATAAAAAATTACTAATTAATTTATTATAATTATTAGAAATATTTTATAATCAATTATTACTTTTTTAAATTACTATAAATATATATTAATTTTTTAAATTTAATATTTAATACTATGAATTTATAAAACTACCATTACCATTTATTATTTCTAAATTATTATTAATAATGTTATCTAAATAAATATTTATCATGGTATATATACATATAACTGAAAAATTAATAAAAATCAAAAAATATTTACTAATATTTATTAATTTACTTATTATTAATTGTAAATAATAATTATTAATTACCAATAATTATTTATAAATAATTAATTTATGAAAAATAAAATTATTATGTTTATTTTGTTTCAAACAGAAGGTGTGTGGGGCTTTCACACTTTCTTCAAAAAATTAATTATGATGGCATTAAATCCCATGATGCCTTTGGAGAAAACCAAATGAGGCCAAAGGTTTCAATAGATTCATTTCCTTTATTCCCTACTTTAAAAACAAATTAAAAACACATACTTATTTGTAATTTTTGTTGAAAAACCCAGAATAAACCCATACTAATACTAAATGTAAAAAAACTAAAACTAAAATATATTTTTAGTATAATAACTCCAAATAAGGGGAATAGAAAACAAAAAATATTTCTATAAATAAAAGGACAATATTAAAATAACCAAAAAAATTATCTAGAAAATAAAAAACACAAAACAAATCTTAAATTACAAGAAATATATAATGACATACTACTGAAAGCTTCATCACTCTCTGAACTCGATTACGGTACATTATAATCCAATATAAAGGAAAACACATCTCCATGAAAGTGTTGAACCAAATTCTTTGATCATATCATCATAACTAGAACTTCCTAAAAATCATTTTTAATTGAAATCATTATTAATGCACATAATCTCTCATGTAAAATGGTAGTATGGATATAAGTTTTCATCAGATTTAAATTAGAAAACCATTTCCCTATTGATGTAGTCGTAATAAGTATAATCAGTTTAATATGATATATAACCTATCATTTGAAACCTCTCATCTTTAAAATAAGATTTAATAAAATAAATCACATCAATCTAATTTATTATTTCACTTGGAAATGTTAACTTCAAATGTCTGGTCTCTTGAAATAAATCATCTCCACAAATATTATCATGTTAGTAGTGTTTCAAAAAAAATTAAAATTAAGTACATTGTTCCTTTAATTGTTGTTTGGAAATATTTCTAAAATTTTTCTTTGAAAAAAATCCAAATATTACACCAAAATGTTCAAATTGTATAAAATGTTCCCATTGATAACATAATAGATTGATTAATAATTTAAATGAAATAATTTGTTTTAAAATTTTACTTCATGGATAAATTTATAATAGCACCAGCTTCATCATTAACATCAAATTCACTATAAGGAACAAGGTATTTAGCAACCACCTTTTTGGTGGCCATTAAAGGTTTTCACCCAAAATGTGTAGTTTACAGTCGGAGATTGGTGAGGTAAGTCAGGGGTGGTTGAGGAGTGGTGAGGGGACGTATGGGGAGTAGGGGTGGGGGTGGGGTGAGTGGTATAAAAAGTGTGTTGGGGTTAAGACAATGACAGTCAAGGCATGTCAAGGGTGATCGAAGGAAAGAAGGGAGGAGGTGGATGGAACATTGTGGAGGGAAGATAATAAATACAAATGAGGATGAGAAAAATCTCTTCGTTTTTTTTTCAATATCAACAACTTCCATTTTTTATTCACTCATACTCCCAAATTTACACATATTCAAAAATGTAAATTTTTTAGTAGTGAATGTTCTTTCCCATGAACAAATCTTTTTTCTTTAAATTCTAGATCAATACCAACTTAAAGTGTAAGCCCATTTTCTGAATTCATTAAATATCCAAACCCCTCCTCTTAAATATTTTCAATGGAAAAAAATCAACTCTTTTATTTTTATACCTGCATCTTCTATGTCATTCTCTCCCCTACTCTTGAATCTATTTAATATTTTATATGAAATGAAGAAGTTAATGAAGAATTAAAAATTTTATAAATAATTACAACATAATCCTTTATCATCCAACATCACAACAACATCATGTTTAGAGAGATCGACAATTCCAATCCATGCGTTTCTCAACTTCACTGATTTTCTTCACATGGATCTAGTACTTTCAATGTGACTTTTCAAACTAGTTACCTATAATATTTTTAGTTTCAAACCCTCACTATAAAAAATATTGCATTTAACAATGTTTTTATTTTATATTATCCACGTTTATAGACATCACAAATGTATTTACTCATGTTTCATAGAAAACATGTTAAATGAGGTTTGGTAAATCTAACTTCATTTATAATCCCATTTACCTATGTTTTACATTAATTTTGGTAACTTTTATATATATATATATATATATATATTTTCTTATAATATACCTTTCATATATATTTTTTTAATTTTTAACAAATTCGATTTTCCTAGCCTTCCAGTTCACCACCCCCTATATGCACATGACACCAACCCCACACCTCAATGATTAGGGGTGGGGAGTTTTCAGTTTTGGTTTAACCAAATATGAAATAAATAATCATGGGAATTTTTCATTTATCATTTTAGTAACTAGATCCCATAATCATTTTTATTATTTTCTCATTTTCAATTATCTATTTTCAACAACCATTCAGTTATTTTAAGTTTGGTTTTTTGGTTAACTAATCAGTTAACCACTATGTAAAAAAATGTTATCACCATAAAGATATTGGATAAAAACAAAAAATCAAAAATAAATTATAAAACTTTATAAAAAAATTATTTCAAAAATATATAAATCTAAAAATATTTTTTTGTTTTTTATGGTTATAATAAATCTTGTAGGACATTTAAAATATTAAATTAGTAAAAATTAAAAAAATTATAAATTCAATTATTTTTAAGGTTTTCAATTATTGAAATTAGTAACAAAAAAACCAATTTTTTTCGATTATTAGACAAATAAAATTTTTACTAACCAAAATACATATTAGTATAACCATTTGGTTATTTTTAATTTGGTTTTCGGTTAATTATTCAATTAACTACCCATTTCCCTTCCAATGCTGCTAAGGGAAAAAACATTTTAGTTTCAGTTATAACCAAATTGAAAATTGTTAATCATATGATTTTTCAGTTATCATTCTAATGATCAAATATAGTAACCATATTTATTATTTCTTTTGGTTTTGTTTATTAATTTTTCTCTACAATTTGGTTATTTTTATTTTGGTTTTGATTACTCATTATCTAAAAAATAATTCTCACCCTAACTGCACCGAACAAAAACTCAAAGTCATATATAAATCCTTAAATTTCATAAAAACAAAAATTATTTTAAAATAACATAAATTTATAAACAAAAGTATATTTTTTATAGTTGTAATGAATCTCAAGGTTTATTTAAAATATTTAATTAATAAATAATATAAATTCAGTTATTTATTTTCTATTTTTGGTTTTTAAAATTAATAACCAATACCAACAAAAAAAATTGTATATCAATCTAATAAACTTTTTTCAAACTAAAACTCATTTTAGTATAATAGTTCACTTTTGTATTCAATTTTTAGATACATAACAACCCTGTTTCCCACCTCGACCTACAAATAATCCCCATTGTGCTTTCTTATTGGCACTAACCCCCTCCCTGAGCATTTAACATCATGAATATCATTTTTGTACCTGATCAAACCAATCCCCCTCTTTTCTATGAATGCACCTAACTAGAGGTGGGAAAATGTGTGTTTAATTGAACTGTTAACTAAAAATCAAATTAAAAATAAAAATACAGTTATACCAATGTGGTTTATAGTTAATAAAAAATGTATATATTAGATATTTTAGGTACAATTACAATCAAATTACTCACACAAAACCACTTTTCTTTATAATAGGCATCACAATATCCCCCCAAGGGAAGAGAACCTAGTGTAAGAACATTATTTATATATTATTAAGTCATGAAAACTCTATTATATTCAAATTTCACTTGAAGGACCAAAATAAATGACCAATAGAATCACCTTCAATCGGTCTCATAGGCATTTTTTTCTAGACCATATAGCCCTTGTTATGTAGAAACCTTCTCTCACATGCCCTACTCAACAATCACTATTGTTCGCTGCCCAATAACCCAGATTGTACTATAATAGGCCACTCACCGGCGCTCCTTCCCCCGCTCCCACACCCCCTTTCCTTCCCCTTCCCCCTCAGGTGAAGGCTTTACTCGCTTTGTTCCGCCTTGTTTTTATCTTTTTCTTTCCCCTATCCTATTTCATATCATACTGATGATTTTCTTTGGTGGGGAATTGTTCGATTATCACCACCCATCTTTCTGCATTTCCCTACGCATCAAACCTCCATATTGGGTCTCTGTGCGGGTGCTTCTGGCGGATTGGGTCAGCGTCAGTGGTGGAGTTTGAAGTTATTCTTCTACTCTTCCCTTGTTTTATAACCCATCGTGCACGACCCCATCTTGGTCGGTTTCGATGTGGGTTTCAGGAATTTTTAGGATGGTGCAAGAGGAGGGCTGGTGGTGGTGTCAATGCATTTTCTTTGCCGGATTTTCTTTGGGTTTTTTTTCTTATTTGTTCGGATGGATTTTTCTTCGGTGGTTTTTCTATGGCATGGTGCTCTATTGTGGTTCCCAACGGTGAAGAATCTGGTGATTCATTCATGGCAGTAGCAGTGACTACAATGCGAGGTCTCGTGAGGATGCAACAGTCAATGGCTCTATTTGTTTCAGATCTGTGCAAGATGCAAATTCCCCTGAAAGCTCTACTCGCAGGAATGCCATGTAAATAGAGGCGAAGTTTTTAGTGGACGATGTCGACATGGTGATTAAGGTGATTTGATGATGATGATGATGATGAAGATGATGTAGTGGAATCGATGTGCTGCCTCGATGTAGGTTTATCTGGTGGATCACGTGATTTGTGGGATCTGTTGTTGATGCGATGGTTCCCTCGTTGAACATGATCCACCAACTATTTTTGTTTTTGGGTCATTTTTCCCCTAAAATTTGAAGTTCAAATGTCCTTCCCTCCCACTGTATGGTGTAATTAAGTCGGTTCCCACTCTACCCTTAAAGTTGATTTTATGAAAATACCAAAAAAATTATTTGGAGCCTTGGTTCACCACCATTGCTTGTTGTCTCGATCAACTCATCTTTCACCATATGATCGCGTTGTTCCTATGGCCCCCATCTGCAATTGTTGGATTGTTCTTCCCCTGTGGACACCACCTATAACTGGTCAACACCGCCCCTGATGACTCATCCCCCCATAAATTTATCTCACCCACCACCATCGAGATTCACTATCCCTTCACCTATAATCGTCCATCACCACCCTTGTCAGCTCAGCCCCCCATCACCAGCACACTCCTATCACCATCAAAATGCATAACACCTACGACCACCACCAGCAACCAGAACCACCCCTACAACTTGGATAATGTCGTGAATAGATCTATGATCTAGTTTAATATGTGATTCCCTCCAAAAAAACCACCCTAAGGGCCTAAATCAACACGAGAGTGTAATTTGAACCCTGCCCTGCAAACTATTGTGATGTCACAGAAGTGAAAAAGTCACCAACTAACTTGCATCATGTGGTATTAACATGTGTGGGGAAACAATCGACTCATAGCAGGGGACCCGATCAAGAACAAATCACAAAACATGTTCCCCAACTAGGCATTGACTTTGAAATACCCTTTTCATGATATGAATAATGTTATAGTATGGTGAGATTCGAACCTGTGCTAGTTCCTCTAGGTATGGAGTTGGTACCAACTAGGCATACCACTCAATAAACACCCAAATGGCATTAATAAAAATTATATTTATGAAATAACGTAAAATATTAGGCTGCTTTTGGATATTAATTTCAGTAACTAAAAAATAAAAAAAATCAAGTTTATATTTTTTTCAAATTTTACTAATTTAATATTTGAAATGGCCAATGAGATTTATTTTAAAAATAAAAAATGTTTATAGAATTATATTTATTTTAAAATAATTTATCTTTTTATAAAATTTAAGAATTTATTTATGATTTCAAGTTTTTATTAAATGTGGTTAGGGTGATAATTGTTTTTACATAACGATTAACCGAATGGTTAACTGAAATGTGAAATAAAATAGAAAAATAGTTTGAAGAAATAATTAACCAAAACCAGAAAAATAATAAAAATGGTTGTTGTATTTGGGTTTTAAATTTATAACTGAAAAATAAAACGATTATTGATTTTTTGTTTGGTTATAATCAAAACTGAAACATGTCCACCTCGACACCTGATGCTAGCTCCATGCCCTATCAATCCTCGCTAATTATGAGCCTTTAATATGTTATTAAACTAAATTCATAAAAAAACATAGACCTGGGGGCTCGAACGCATGACTTGTGAGATAGAGGCTAACCAAAGGACCATTTAGTTCATGCGTCATATATGTCTCACTTAAGTGTTACTCTCTATTTATACATATGTTAATATATTTGTATATAAATTAAAATTAATATATATTTATATATAAATATATATTATTATTATTACATTTATATCTATAAGTTAATAAAATTATATTTATAAATATATATATGTATAAATTAATATATATATATATATATATAAAATTTATATATATGTTAATATATTAGTCTGTCTGGGTATATATATTTATAAATTTATGTATTTATTTATACATTAAATATATAAATTAATATATATATATATTATTTTATTTATATATGTATATATATAATTATAAACTAATATATATTTAAATTAATATTATATATATATATATAATTTAATATATATATAGATATATAAATTAATATCAATATACATATAAATAAATAAATAAATAAATAAATAAATAAACAAATATATAATTAGTAATTTGCAATGTTATTACATATATATTCACATCATTAATCATTCATAATTAATGGTAATTTATTTAGTTATTATTAATTAACTTTAATTATGTTTTAACCTATTTGTGTGCGTGTTTATATGTATGTGTTTATATGTATATTTGTGTGTGTGTGTATTATTAACAACATTTATTTTTAATGTTATGCAATACTATTATATATGAAATATGTATATATAATTTATTCATTTAGGTTATTTTCAATATTATACAATAAAACGCACACACACACACATACACATATAATGACTTTTAATTTCGTATTTAACCTTATCATATTTAAAACCCAATTAAAATAAAAATTACCCATATTTTATCAGTGACATTTTAAAATACTGCAAAAAAATGCATCTAAATAATGCATTTTTTTTAGAAAATGTGGCCAAATGAAAAATTAGTGTCGTTTTAAATCACAACAAAAAATGTGGCTAAATTAGCCACATTTTTAAGAGAATATAACTAAATTAAAGGTTAACAATGTTTCAAAAATGTAACTAAAAAAACAGATAAATTAGCCACAATTTAAATAAAACATAGCTAAATTAAAAACTAGCCATGTTTTAAGAAAATATAGCTAATTGCCTTTTTTATAGACCCTTCACATAGGTCCTTAGAATGATTATTGATATGGTGAACCTAAAAATAATATATAAATATTTTGAACAGGTGGAAAAAATTCCTTCCTTCGTACTAGATTCTTCCATGTTGCATATAACATGATCTAGGCCATGTCATCCACATAGAGTGTAAAATGTTCAAGGATTTACATTAGGTAGTCTTTTTTGGTCACCTTGATGTTTTCTATTCATGCTTGAATTATTATCATATTTCTTCCTCTTATGTAATTAGTGTTGAGTTTAATATCAACTAATGTAACTTTAAGTGACTTGAAAATCCAAAAGCTAGATGTATCATAAACATCTATAAAAATAAGAAAAACTCCTCCACCTTGATTTTAAATCCATCCTCAACATCTAAACATCTTTTGATAATTGAAATTTTTTATCTATGACTCAGATTTAGAGTATAATAAAAAATATTATTCTCTTAGTATATTCTTCATGATTTTTTTAAATTTCATTCCCTAACCGGATTATCAATTCATTATGAGTTCCATGGGAAATATAATTCTTTTAAACTTTATTATCAACCACATGATGAAGATGATATTTTATAACTAGATAAAATTCAGAAACAAAAAATCAAAAAAATTTCCAAAAATCCCATTATATTTTGAATAAATCTACTCATTTATTCATCAAAATGGTAATTTATTTTGATGTACCTTCATAACTCTGATTTTTCAATATGGTGTCATCTTCCAATGAACTAATTATTTTTCAATTGGACATTCATTGAGTTTTCAAATTTTATTATTATTTTCAAGTCCACTTTAAAATTACACCAATCTCATAACATTAAAAATGTGTTCAAAATGTATTTCTTACTCCCCAAGTTTCATTAGAAGATTATTCCAATCATTAGTTTGTCCTCTGGTCAAATCAATTATCACCAATTTGTACTTTTATATTTTACATAAAAAATAAAAACATTTTTTAACTCATTATAATACACAATCCACTTCCTTTCATGTTTAATACTATTGAGAATATGGTAAAAATAAATATTAGAAGTAAAATTTATCCCGTGACTAACTTACTTAGGAAATCCAACATTTTCTTTTAAGATACCAGTCAAGCCACATTGAACCAAAAAATTATCTTGACAACATGAATACTTCCCCATAACCCCAAATTATAATTTATATCTACATCGTTGTTTAAATAATGAATCAAAGGAATAATATTTTCATTATTATCATCCTTATAATTCACATCCACACCATCTTCAATTATAATATAAAGTTCTTTAGTCATTGGATTGTAACAAACCTGACTCTAGTAACTAGAAGATGCTAGTAATTTTATTAAAATGGAATGGAATACATAGTTCAAAATACATGCGGTCCAATGGTATAACAATATTAGGAAACTAGATACATATATTACATTACATCGAAAACATAGGATACATAAACTGAATACATAAAAAATTATTATTTATCATTGCAAATCCATATGTCAGGGATGGTAATCATCAGATTTCAAGGGGAAATGGGAAAGAATATAAACTTGTGATCTTAGATGCTCAATAAGGGGTAGCGTACAATGAAATCTATTATATGTATGAATGGAATCAATAATACGATAGGAATAAATAAATTCCACAACAAATGGAACTATGAGCATAATATATCCATGGATTATATAACAATAAATTAATGTTTGTATAAGAATCAATGTTATCATGGTGATGGAATTCATAATTCCAAACATCATAATCATATATTCAAGGAATCATTCGAAGACATTATACATAAATGGGTAAGGTATACACTAAATACCTAACTATTTTGTCTCATGAGGCTTACTGATTCATCAAGGGGTAATATAATTCTGAGCCCCTCTCGTCTCATAATAAGTCCAATGCAACCATCATATAAATAGAATTGATAAACCATACATTTCATAATGTTCCCCAAGGAACCTCATATATATTCAAGGCTAAGTAATAAATTGTTCTCCATATATGGAATATCAATATTTTCTCATTCAATAGAACAATATGGATATCTAGGTGAATATCCCATAACTAACTTTGAAACTATAGGACATTTACAATGTAATGGAAGGTAACCTTATAAAAATAATCACAACAAGGTAGTGGTGAAGGGAAATTTCATGATGAATGGATATTTATATGAAATAGTCATCAAGTTCACTAGTTTGGAATAGTAGAAGACCAAATCAATGATAGAAAAATCGCTTCAAGACCCATACTTTTGGATATGGTGAAACACTTACATTAGATACATAAATTAAAATTTTATTTCAACAATATAACAATATATTAAAATCCTTAATTATTGTTTTCAAAGATCTTGTGAATCATCCAAATCATATCCCCAGGGAGTATCAAACCGAGTGCATATTTAGGATCATTTGTTTTTCACTGAGTAATGATCGAGTTAATATCCAACCAACCTTTTTTCTGGGTTATTACCCTTAGGTGAATCTAAAATAGAGCCTATATCCAATTGTATTATCCAAATAGGGTTTTCAATGCTAATAAACTACACACTCTTTACTTTACCAAAATTTTAGGATGTTTTCCTATATTTAGGTTTATCCCATAGGTTTCTGTTATATTTTTAGAATTATAGTGAATTATAAAGGTAATATAATGAAAGTGAATGATGATATCTAATTGATAATATGATAAATAATTTATTACAATATATAATAATTAAATTTCACATTGAAATGAAAATTAATTAGAGAGGATTACACAAATAAAGGATAAAAAGCAATTATGGATCTTTACATTGACAGAATAACAACTTAGGAAAAATATATAATGAGAGAGAATAATAATTATATAATTGAAAATATAATAAATTTATGATAATATAATGGAATTAAAATCATGTAAGTATATAAAAAATAATTTTAAGTGATATTATAACAAAAGGATTGCAATTGAAAACAAATGATTGTGAATCCTTACCTTGAAAGGCAGCTTTTAAAAGCTTGGGAAGAGCATCTTAGAACCCTAGAAAATACTTAGATAGACTCTTGTAATATATAATGATTGTAGAACCATTATAAATAATTTTTTAGTGAAGAGTAATTGGAGATTGGGTGGGTATTTATAGTAAATGAGGTAGATTTATCAATCAATTTCAAAACAAAGGGTTTGGACTCTAAGTTAATAAAAAAAGAAAACCATTGAACTTATCCTGGTTTTAGACCATGTTATTTTAAATTTAGAGTTTGGATATTTTATTTTCAATGTTTAATAACCAACAAACTTTAAAATATATTATTTTGGATGTGGAAAAGATTCTTATTTAGAAATAATTGTTTTAAAATCTTAAAATATACTTTAGGTTTTATAAGATTCTTTATAGGTTCAAAAAAATATTTTTATTACTTTAAAATACATTATTTTGATGAGGAAAATAATTTTTTGTTAAGAAGTTTTTTATATTAGTTATTAAATTATTTTAAGTCAATAATATGTCATAATACTTACAACATATTCATACAATATTTTACCTTTTTAACCAAAAAAATTGGTTGTCTTAGAAAATTATGAAAAAAATCACCATTGGATAATTTCAATATTATCATTCCAAATTTAAATTCCTTTTTATGAAAATAATAATCTATATGTTTTAATTTTAACTTAAAATATAAAAACTCGTGTATTTCAAAATCAAGCATTTGTTGCCTAAAATTCAAAAACTTTACTTATTTTTATTATAATACTCATGTGTCTAATTATATTATTATTAATTGATATATATATTATTAATTATTAATTATATTATCACCAAATAATTTTATGAATTTTATTATAAATATAATTTCTTTGTTTTCTATTTTATTATAATCTATTATACTATTATGATGAAATAATAGAATTTTTATTGTGACATAATTTTTATTTTGAAATGTTTATCTACTATAGTTGAGTCTCGGGTATCAAAACCTCCCAAAAAATTTTATCCTAAAAATTTAGGGTGTATATAAATCTAGAAAAAAATGTGGGTAATTCTTCCACATTGATTCTTCATGCTCCGATGTTTCTTTTTACAAATATTGATTACTTACACTAGTTAGGTTATTTGATTTTCACACAATTTATCTCTAATGTTAAGAATCTAGATAGACTTTTCATTATATGAAAGGTCAGATTTTGACTTTATTTTAATGGTGGTGAGTGCATGCATAGGTCCTAGCATGTAATTCCTTAACATCAAGACATGAAATAATCCACAAACTTTAGAGTGGTTGGGTGGGAAATCCAAACGATAATCCAAAAATCCAATTCTCTCTAAAATTTAAAAAATTAAATGTACCTCAAACTTAGATTCCCTTTCTTACCAATACTTACAACACCATTCCAGAGTTATAATTTCAATAAGACATGTAATACGTTAAATGGGTAAATTCTCCCTTATTGTTAGGAAATGTGTAGACTTGGTAAGCTGATCCACAATGACCCATAAATCATCATTTGTTTTTGATGTATTAGGTAGTCCAATAAAAAATACTGTTGTGATATTATTCAATTTCCACATTTGGAGAGGTTTCATGACACCCTTATGGAGTTATCTCTTAGCCTTTACTT
Source organism: Viscum album (assembly GCA_963277665.1). Classification (NCBI taxonomy): domain Eukaryota; kingdom Viridiplantae; phylum Streptophyta; class Magnoliopsida; order Santalales; family Viscaceae; genus Viscum; species Viscum album. The sequence continues at coordinate 1,142,860,493 of OY728139.1, read as the reverse complement.
GTTTTCATACGAAACATCTTCACAGATAACCTGAAATTTCATGTTTTATGTTTTCCCACCAAATGTTTTTAGACCCTATATATATTGGTGATACTAGGGTGTATAGAGAAGTTTTATCCATGAGATTCATCTTGTAATTTAAAATTTAAATCCGGTACTAATTGTACACATATACTATTTCCAAACTTTAACACATCATCTTTATAGTTTTATTCTATAAATTTCCCATCCTCCATGGTTTTTATATTCTTTTGTAAACCCTTTTCAATTTTTTGATACCTCTTTATCATATCTAGTAAATATTTTGGGCCATTACTTGGGAAAGAAATATTGTTTCTCCTTCCTTGATAAATTTCAAATACAAAATTACAAAATCCATGAACATTATATCCTTTTCCATCTTCATCATGGATACAACTCCATGATCATTCTTTCTAAATGCATCAATCACCTTGTTTTCATTTCCAAGGTGGCAGTGTATTGTACCATCATATCATTTGAATAGTTCAAGACATCTATTATGTATTATGCAATATCTTTCTAAGTGTATGAATCCCCTATCACAAAAATCTATTTGTTATTTATTTAATTCCACAAATTCCACAAGATGAATTATATTAGGAGGAATAAATATGGGGTTTTCATCACAGATAATGTCAATAAAGAATTAAAATTCATGGTCAGGTGGATATATATGTATTTACTTAGTAAATAAATCAATGAAATAAATCATAAGGTATACATACACTATTGTAATAATATCTTACTAATTAATTGATTCACCCCCACCTAGAATATAATTTAACAAAGCACTATATATGGTTCTAATTAAGACTCAGACAATAAATTCTCTCCTCTAAAAACAAAGTATTTTAATCTAGCCTCAAATATTATAATCTCCTTCACACAATAATAAATTATTACATTATACCTTGAGATATAATCCATCCAAATGATTATATCAAATTTAACCATTAGTATTACCACCATGTTTACAACTAAAGAATTTCCAAGAATTTTTATAGAGATAAAACAATGTAATTTCATTACTACAGGTTTTCCACTATGTGTTTTAATTTACTATTATTTATTTTATATACTAGGAGGTGAATAAATGTTATTAACAAATATGAAAGTCATAAAAGAGTTTATAGATCAAGAATCAAATAATGTACTATCTAACATTAATATTATGATCAAAGTACTTACTATAACATAATTTTGGACCTTAACCTTCATTGTTGTGATTGTATAAGCCCAAAATTACTCCCTTAAAATATTTTAGGGTATATTACATTGATGCTTTGGAAATTGTTTAGAATAGTGTCCCATATACTTTAAATTGAATCATCAAACATTAACAACTTCTCTTTTTTCCATTAAATTATTTATTTTGATGTTCTTTTTCTCCACATTCACAGCAAACTTCCATTCCCTTCAAGAAATCACGAAGTTTTTTTACCATAGTTATTACATGTTGTAAATTCTACCCTTCCCTTTTTTTCCTTTGTCAAATTTCTCTCTACATGGAACTCAATTTTCTTCTTCTATTAATTCCCTTTGAAAATAATAATTCCTTCTCATTTATCAAGTAACTTGTCACAATATCCACATATGATGAAAATTATTGAGAGAGTAATTCCCTTTGATGGATATGGATTCAACCCATCAAAGAATTGATCAATCTTTCTTTTTTGGATTATGTACATAGTCCACATCATGCCTTTCTACCCTTATAATGCTAGACTCACACTCATTAATAGTTTCCTCTTCCTTTTACATTCAATTCTATAATTTCCTTTCCATATCATCTCATTTTTCCAAGGAAATTAATTTTCAAATAATATAATCTAAAAATTCTCCCATTCAATATACCATATCTCTATTTTCCATCTTAGTATTTTGAATCATTGACCACAATTAGTTAGAATATCCCATTAGATGATATAATATCATGATAACCTTTTCATTATTACTATATTCTAAGGAAAGGAATACCATATATAGGGGATTTATTAATTGTTCAAATACTAACAGATTCATGGTTTTATTGAAAGAGTGGATCTTAATATAAATATATTATCTCATATTGATTGTTCTTCTGCATAAAAATGATGTGATAATGTCCAAGAGTATCTATAACATTGATAATATCATATCATTTCCCTACAATGATTAGAACCTTGAAATTTCATGATGATATTATTAAAAATAGTATGTTCGGATAATGTAATATGATAGAGAAAAAAGTATATAGATCATGAGGCATGATTAATCATAATCATATGAGACTTCTTTTCATGGAGTTCACACTTTTTAATCTCTAAGATGAGAGATTATGAGAATATATTGATTAGTAGGAATTATAAATGTTTTGGTGTCATCAGATATTCCTAGCTGTGAGCATGTATAATATTCCTTAGACTTTAATATTATTATTAATGCATGTTAAGACTCACACACTTAGATGTATTTCATAAAACATGATGATAATAGTTTATGGTGAAGTTGGATATGCTGGGTGCATCACAAATGACATGTTGTTAATTAATATGTCAAGGACGGATTTGTCCCCTCCATCTTTATAGAAGTTGATATCTTGGACCTTTGATTTAAATATAACTTTCGTATTAAATTTCATGGACATGGTGAAATTATGTTTATTTAAGATTTTAAAATAAATACATATCAATCATATAGGTTGATGACATAGATGTGCTACCTGTTTAATGAGATATTGAGACAAACGGATTATATTACACAGTGAGTTCTCATGTGTGGGTTTCATCGTTATCACATTAAGTTTTTTCTCTTGGGTTCCTTGACCCATCACTATAGAGTAATCCTGGACTTTAGGCGATCCCTCCTAATTTCAACAAGAAATAATCCTAGACGGTTACACACTATGTGTTTTAGCTGATCTCGATTAAATTCTATTTGAATTTAATTAATGGAATAAATATTATTCTCAAAATTGAGGAATAATTTTATTCAATTTTTATCCATCACATAAATTAGATAAATATTTATTCATCAGATTTTGAATAATGTATATATATATAAATATATATTTTATTTATTATTTAATAAATACTTATCCTATGTATTTTGGATAAAATTTTATTTATGAAGAAAGTGTTTATTCGGGTATTTAATAAATGTCGAGGATTTTGAATAGACCAAGACCACATCTAGTGGAAAATATTAATTTACAATCCAGTTAAATAATATTTATTATTATGTAAGTTAGCAGGGGTTACATAAAATAATAATAACAATATTATTATTTCTTGCATGAGTTTTAATAAAGATTATTATATTATTTAAGGTCTTACATGAAATTAAATAATATTTTAACCTAAAACCTAGATCTATAAATAAATGGTTATTTGTATTTTGTAGGGTTGGTTGGAAATTGAGAATAGAGATTCATTTATGACAATTGACATCTCTTTATCTATCAAACTACTCCTATCTTACTCTCAAGAACAAGTGGGACTCCTTCAAGCCTAAATGATCTTAAAATTATGAAGATGAATAATTCAAGATGATTGATTCACCGTGATAGCACTTAGAAATGAATCATCATTTCTCAGAGATCGAAGGATCATGTGTTGATCACTACTAGAGGGATTCTACACTTGGATCTTTAAAGGATAATGAAGGAAATATGAAAGTTTTTTTAAGATCAACAATGTCATTGATGAAAGGATCCTAAGATGGGGTAATCAATTTTTTTCCAATCATAAATAAATTAATTATAAATTTAATATGTTTGATCCTCTATTGTGGTTTGAGGAAACACTAAATTAAATGAAATTTTAATTTAATACCCACCAATGATCTTTCGCTACACCTAGAACCTACAATTAAGTGGTTGTAAATTGTGACACCATATTGTGAAGCAATAGATTTTTCCATATGATTATGTTATTGGTCATAACCTGAGTCAGCTACACTAAAATAGTTATAACCTACTCCTATCAGACACTATAATCTTTGAATTTCTCTAGAGGGAAATATCTATATTTATTAGGGGTGTTAACATAGTTACCATTCCTCTAATTAGGCACTATTTATAGACAATTTTGTGTAAATAATTAGTTCATGAATAAAATTATGAATTATAAATCACAATATATGATTCACATTCCTATCATGTAATATATAAATATTGATATAATATCCTGAGGGTATATCACATTGTTTGGGATATCTAAATATGTCCTTCTAAATCGAGTTCCCAATGTTTCTACTAAATTTTTGTAATACCAACTATAAAAACCCCAAATACAATAACCTAGATCCAATGGTTATTTTATCATAGTGGTATAGAATACACAGATCATAATTCACAGGATCCAAGAATTTAACAGTATTAGGAAACTAGATACATAAATTAATTTACATTGAAAAATTAAGGTACTTGAACTGAATACATGGAAATTTATTAGTTCACCCTACAAATCCATAAGTCACAAATAGTAATTTTCATGGTTTCCCAGGAAAATGGGAAATGATATAAATGGGTGTGACCATATGCTCAATAGGGGGTGAAATATAGTGAAATCTATTATATTTAAGCATGTAATCAATAATATGACAAGAATAAATAAATTCGATAACAAATGTAACTATGAGAATAGTATATTTATAGACTATATAATAATAATTAATTAAATGGTTAAGAATAACTGATCTCATAATGATGGAATGCATAATTTAAAATATTATAAACATAGTATCAAGGCCTCATGTTATGAAATCATATATAAATAGGGAAGGCATACACTAAATACCCAACTAGTTTGTCTCACGAAACCTATCGATGCATCAACATGATATATAATTATGGGTCCCACACATCACATAATAAATCTAATTCATCCATCATATGAAGAGAATAAAAAAAATACACATCATAATGTCCCCCAAGGAACCTCATGTATAGTCATGGATAAGTAATTAATAGTTTTCGATATATAAATAATGGATATATGGAATATCAATATTTTCCCATTCAATAAAACAATATTTATATCTAGGTGAATATCCCACAATCAACTTAGAAACTATAATCCATTCATAATTTAATGGTAAGTAAACTTATCAAAGTACTGATAAAAAGTTATTAGTGATGGGTAATTTCATGGTGCAGGGATATAAATAGGAAATAATTATTAATTTCAACAATTTTAAATGGTGGGAGACCAAAAATATTTAATGAAAAATATCCCCCAGACACGTACTTTTGGAACTAGTGAAACACTTACCTAGTTTAGATACATAAAATGAAAATTTATTTAAATAATATAAAAATATATTTAAATCCTTAATTATGATTCTTAAAGAGATTAGGAATCATCCAAATCATGTCCCCCAAGAGTATCAAAACAGATGTGAAATTAAACCCATTTGTTGTTCACCAAGTCAAGATTGAGTTAACACCCAAACAACATTTTTCATGGTTATTAACCCTAAGTTCATATGAGCTAGATCTTTCACCCAATTTTAGTATCTAGAGTTTGATTTCATTTCTAGGAAACCACACACTCTTTACACTATCAAAATTTTAGGTTTTTTCCAATATTTAGGTTTATCCCTTGGGTTTCCACAAATGTTTGAGAATCATAACAACTTATGAAAGTGGTATAATGTGAGGGAATAATGGTCACATATTTATAATATGATAATACATTTATAATAATAAAGTATAATAACATTTCACATTAAGATGAACATGAATTAGAGATGATTACAAAAATAAAGGATAATAACGGATTAAGGACCTTTAAATTGACATAGTAAAAACTTATGAAAAGGATATAATGAGAGAGAATAAGGATTATCTCATTAATAATCTATAAAATGGATGATAATAAAATTTAATTAAAAGAATTTTCGTATATAAAAAATAATTTTAAATGATATTATAAAAAAAGGATTTCAGTTGACTCGATGAACTCGATTTTTCACGTCTTGTAATAAACAACTTAAAACTTGAACCTACTTGTGATTTTCCATTTAATTAATTCTTTTCATTATTTTTATATATTGAGATTCAAAATTTTTAATCATATTCATTGTAGTACCTAAAAGTTACAAACTAAAATTGAAATTAGTATAGTTCAGTCATAATTACAATATATTTAAAGTGAGTATTATATCCCTTGGGGAGTCGTTAATTTCTATAGGGTTACTAAATTTATAAATTAATAACATGAATAAAAAAACCACTAAACTAGAGGGTAGTATAAGAAATGAAAATCTGAGGTCAAACCCACAAAGACATGGTTAGAGAAAATAATAATTTAATAATAAATACTTAATATTCTATGATTTAAATCCAGGATAATTAATTTAAAAAAAGAGATGATTGTTGTTTTGAAATTTAAGAAAAATAGAAAACATTCTTGGAGATTAAAATTTTGGGTTCATGATTTATTAGGGAATAATATAATGAAATAAAAATGATATGGTGTCAGAACAAGGGTTAGGTGAATCTAATGGTCATGGTAGACAACCCCCAAATAACTAATTTCTCATTTTCCCAATGTTTATGTTACTCCGGGTTCTTAATGATTTGGTAACTCAGAATGATACTTAAACATAGTAGACAATTTAACCAATGGTCATGGTGATGATATTTTAATAGTCAATTCATTGAAAATATCACTCTATCATCGATCACACAATGGCCATGTATGATTATAGAAAAAGAATAGAATTTAATAATTTTAGGGTTGTAGTAAAAGACCCAAAATGAATTGAATTAAATAAATAAAATACCTTAATATAATCAATCCCCCTTTATTGCAATCTATTTGAAAAAGGTCTACCCCCTTGTTCTTGTAAATTGAAAATTTGGGTTCATGATTGATTATGGAACAATAAAATGAAATTAAAATCCTATGGTGTTATATATGAGTTTAAGTCAATCCAATGGTCATGGTAGAAAAACCCAAAATCATCAATTTATCCTTTTCCAAATGGTCAAGTAACTTCGGGTTTTCAATGATTTGGTAACTTGGAACCATACATAAACAAATCATACAATTCAACCAGTGGTCATGGTGAGGATCATTCACTAGTTAATTCATTTAAAATATCAATCCCTTGCCGATCACATAATGGCCAGGTATGATTAAAGCAAAAGTATAGAATTTAAAAAATTTAGGGTTGAAAAAAAAATCAAAAATCAATTGAATTCAATAAATAAAATACCTTAATAGAAACAACCCCCATTTATTGAAATTACTTTTCACAAATTATACACCCTCATACTATCCATGATGGGGTAGTAAAGAAAAAATCCTATTCCACTCATTATAGTGGAAGCTATCTTTGATCCCAATAGTGAATCCTTCAGAATGAATCATTTTAGTGTAACTATAGCCTCTTATTTATAGAGATTAAGGAAATTTATTTGAATTTAATTCACCATTAGTAGATATCATTTTAGGTCTCAGTTCAATCCTTGTGTTTAATGGTCACTCAAGAATTCAATTTTATGTTTCCTATTGAAAATATAGTCGAAGAAGTTGTAGATGAGTCTGTCTCAAAAAATTCATGCTGTGAATTGGATTCATGATTTGAAATTGTCATAATCTCCTCTGATTTAATTTTTATCACTTCACATCCTAACTTCACTTAACAAACTAAAATTTTTTCATGACGTGTAATGTTTTTATGATATGAATCATCAATTTTATGCTCTGGGACTTCCATTTTTCCCAGGTTATTCATTTATATCCTTAGGACGAAACTAATAGCATGAATTTATTTCCTGACATGAAAATGACTTCCACCAAGTATCATGGTATGCTCCAAATCCTTGTGATTTTGGATTTAGGCTTCAATATTATAGTGTTTCACTAAACCACTTCACGTTGCACTATGAAGTGTTCGTTATAATCCTAAACTCATCCATGTTTTGTTCCTCTTCCAAATATTCATGATTTCCTACCAAAAAATACAAAACAAGTGAAATATTCCCAGTTTTAGAAATATTAATCAGTTATTAATAGGAATTAATGTATTAATACAACCTATAATATATGAATGAAATACACATACCAAATACCCCCACACTTGAAATCATACTTTTCTTCAAGGATAAAATCTCAAAATACTACAAAAAACATTCACCTATAATTTTTTAAATTCAATATTAATAATAGAAATTGATTAAATGATAAATTAAATGTTCAATTATCAAATAGGTACATTAGTAAACTCCTCACTTTTCAAAGAAAAAAATCATCTAAATATTTTACTTTTCTTCTTTGAAGTAACCACACCTCTTAATTCATTCATAAACATTTTTCAATTTATTATTAATACACATGAAATTTTCGATTTACTTCACATTATTTTTTTATCATCATCCTAGAACAAATGTAAATAGAGTTCAAAATATACGTCGAATCATGCTACTTACCATATGCTTTCAATGCATCTACATTCTCCACCACAAGAAGAAAAAATCACAAATAATCATGAGGGATTCACCGTTTAGGACCAAATGAATCTTAGGCTTAGGGAAGTTAATTAAATTTTTAAAATAAGTAAATATAAAAAGTAAGTTTTCCCCTAAAGTATTTTACAGGATAATAAAAAGAAGATCAATAAAAGTCTCCCCTCTCCCTAGTATCTCAAAGCAGGCTCATGAAGAGATTAAATGAAATAAATTAAACACCCTCCAATATTCTTTATTTCTTTTAATCATTTTTCTTTTTTATTTGTTTTTCTTTTGAATGTTTTTCATGGGATAAATATCAAAACCACCACCTAACCCAAAATGATCTCCTCACGACAGTATTTTTAATAGTTATAACATGATCACCAGTTAAGTGATGGTGATTTATGAATTTCCCAAGATACAACCCATTTTTTCATTTTTTTAAAAGTGGGTGTGAAATAAATACAATGAATGTGCCTTTACAAAATCCTATAAAAATACCACCCACACTTATATGTTACAAAATGTTCACCCTTTCACCAATCACTATATACCCCACACATAAATTTGATAATCATTAAAAATATTAGATCAGGGTAGGAAAGGATAAAATGTGATTATAACATGGATCTTCCCTAACAGGGCTGCTCATGGATTCTATAAGCTTAAAAGGGATTAATATAAGGTGTCTCTTAGGATTAGGGATAAATAAAAAATGTTCCTCAATAATATTAAATGTGAAGTTTTTACAATCATAGCTTCAATAAGATACAAAGAAAGTTCTAAAGTAATAATGACAGAGTTTCTCAAGAAATATACAATGAAAATAATAGGAATTAAGATCGTTAAATGTATCAAGAATGGGAATGAAGGGTTTTTAAAACTAATCATGGAAAATCATAAGAATAATCATGTCAATTATTGAAAATATCTAAAATTCATAGAATGAAAAAATCTCATAAAAATTTCATTTACAAAAATTAACTTGCCCCCCTAAATCATGACTTGCTAAATCTTAATCAACTTTCTTATCTCTACTAATTAATTTACTCATTTTTTCATTCAAATTTATTGTAAAATAAATTTTAAATTCATGGGATGGTAATTATCCTAGGTAGTTTATGTCTCCTAGTTCAGTTGATTAATGATTGAATCAAGTGTGGTTATGTAATTAGCAGTTATAATCTTTAAATAATTTAAATTTGGGGAATACATTATAAAAATTCAGAATTGAAACACTTACTCACCTTTAAATTTAAACATCAAACATGGCCATGTAGGTTATTTCTACACTAGTTCAAAATGTGTATATAATTCATGATTATTATATCATGGTTTTCTTTCCAAGAATATGTTTTATAGTGTCAAATGGTCCTACCATATATTCTCTATTTTTCCTACTACTCACCAGTGATTTTAATATTTGACATAAAAAATAATAATCAACAAGTGAAAGTATAAATCATTTCAATAATGATAAAAATATTAGTGGAATTAAAATAACATCCTAATATAAAATTAAATCCTAAAAATTAAATAGATCTAAATTCTTAAAAAGTGATAAAAATATAGCTTCCTCCCAAAATTTTCTCTTTTTAATAGTCATTTAGCTTGACCATACCTCAGTTAGCTGATTAGAGTGTGGTATAGAGATAACTATATTATGTTGACCCAAATATGACATTGATATCCACCTAGATCAATTTATCTCTTCTTAAAAGAAATTGGTGTTAAACTTGGAGGTTGTGACCAGAGTCAAAATAGTATAAAGACAACCAACAAAATTTAGGAATCTATCCAGACTTGGTAAAATTATTACATTTATTTGGCTGGCTATGTGTGTTGAATTTCTCCATGATCTCTTCAGGTTTCACAACTATATCCTCAACTTATTCTTTTATTGCAGCTTCTTTTGGTTCTTTTGCATAGTCAGTGCATGGTGTATCTGGTTCTTCTTCTTCCTCAAACTCCTATTCTTCCTTTTTTCCTTATCTAAAATCCCATTTTTTCAATAAACCTTTGTAGCATCTCATCAGATGAGGAATATTCTTCTTGTTTGTTCTCTCTTTCTTCATGTTTTAGCTATCTTTTGAATTTTTCCTCTTCCCACTCAGGTCCATCAGTAAGGTCACCTTCTTACTATATTTCTTCTTCTTCTTCTCACTACTATTTTCTGAATTATTCTTCAACCCACTCAAGTTATATAATAAGGTATTCTTCATCCTCTAAACCTATAAAAATGGGGGAATTTTAATTAGAATAAATATTATCTTTTTTAGGGGAACTTACCCCTTCTTTATTATCAATGCTACTTTTCTCATGACACTTATCTTTAAAATTTAGATCTAGGACATGGGATGTTGTTTTTTCCTCACTCAGGATTGTTTTGGGTGCTCTTTTAATTGATTTTTCATCATTCCAATTTCTTTAAGTTGTTGCGCCATATCCTCTAGCCAGAAGGCGAACCCATCCTTGGTTTTCATAGTGATCTATAGCTCTACCATCACAACCAAAATACCCAGTGTGATAAAATATAATAATAAATATATAAATAAAAACAATACAATGTTAAAACCAAGAAATGAAAAAGATAAGGAAATAGTTTACCTAAATTATTAAACTAATAAATTATGCAATTGTATCCCCAATAACAACGCAAAACATTTGATAGCATGTGGGGTGTTGTTAACTCTCATAGAATTACCAAATTTAGAAATTTATAGCACAAATTAATCAAACCAATAAAATATAGGGTATCACAGGAAAAAAATTTTGATGTCAAACCCAAATAGATGGGGTTGGAAATGAAATTAAACAAATAAATTACATGTTTTTAAAATATAATTTTAAAATATTTTCTAAAACAAGATGCATTATAATTTTATTTCAAAACTATATCAATTTTATTTTCATTTTCTAATTTTTTTAGATACATATAATTTAATATATATTTTAATTAATTTTTAAAATATTAAGAAATATTATTTTAAAAAATGAAATTTGTTAATTTTAATATAATACACATTCTTAGAAATGTATTTTCAACTTTCAATCTAAAAAATTATAAAATCTAATAACTAAAAACTGACCTAAAATGAAAATTTTATAAATTAAGAGACCTGAATTCATAAGGAGGATATGATGGGGGGGGGGGGGGGTAATGAAGAGACCTGGATTCATAAAGATAATCCTCAAAATATGGGTGTTTCCATCTGTGTTGTAGGGAAATAGTGTGGGTGAGTGTTGTTGTGTGAGCAACAACTATGTTCGAGGGAGGGAGGGAGGGTGATAAAATAGGAGGAGTGGGTAGATACCACCCTTTCCCAATCCCAGGGGATTTTTGGGCCTTCCCTTAGGTCGACCCTGCATTTGATACCCATGTTATCAAATTGTTTTCCTTACCCTCTCCCCTATACATATAATGATCAAGTTAGTGGTGAATTTTATAAAAATTGATGTTTGTTGTGTTTGTTTTACATTTGAATACATGAAAAAAATAAAATGATAAAAAAATGATTTTATCACCTTAACCGACATTAGAGGTTAATCAAAAAGTGATTGTAAGCATTTTTATCAATAATTCATTCTCCTCAGTGGTTCATCCAAAATTTATGGGCATGAAAATTGGTATTGGAACTCAAGTTCGACTAAAATTTATAAAAAAATTTAGATATATATATCTATTTCATTCATGTGACTATTCTATATGAATTTGGCTTTATTAATTCTTTTAATCATATGTATATAATTTTAATTTGAAAAATAGTAAAGACATTTCAACATATGATGGGTATAATTATCATGTTTGGTGGAATACAATTATTATAAATAGTGGGTTGTATATTTTATTTTCTACCAATAACTAATGTTTGATTGAGGTTGATGAAGTTATGAGTTGGTTTAGTTTAATTAATTAACCATACATGGTGATGATGATGTGAGTATGCTTGACATTGAGATATTTGGATTTACAGTTTCAAGATATTTGAATAAATTTTTATCCTATCTTTAAAAGAAGTGTGAGCATGTTTCAAGATGTTTGGATAAGGTTGGTCTAAAATTAGTTTGAATCTCATGAAGTGTGTTTAGTGTATTTTTGTGAATTTTTGTGTTTGAGGATTCCCATTGAAGTTCCCAGTGGATCATAAAGGTACACTAGGGGGTGAAACATTGTACATGAGTTTTAATGATTTATTTTATTTCACTTTTACCCACTTTTAAATTCAAACCTCTACACCAATTAGGATGAATAGATATTCCCTATAAAAAAAGTTATACCACTTGTAAGATATAAATTAAATGAAGCACAACACCTATTATTTTTAAAAGGTTCACCCTTGATTCAGGTGACTATATCCTTAATGCATTTGGGGTGATCCAAAACATAAGTTCTCTACTAGTAAATCAAAGTTATTACAAATATATAAAATCTCCAAAAATTCCTGACATATAAACTCCCATAATTCTTGATAACTAATTATTATAGTGGGCCATATTCAGAGGGTATATTTAGATCAACATCCCATCAATGTTCTTTATACCGAATCCCACCAGTTGATCGATCTCCCAAAAATATCTTTTGTTATCCCATCAGTTCTTCAATGTTCTTCCCAACCTCTTGTAAATAGGTTTTAAACTGCTTCTGCCTACTGATGTAGTGTGCACTTTGGCCTTGTTTTATTTCAAGTCAACATAGGCAAATTTTATTCAGATATTTTTTTGGATTTTCTCAACTTAAATTATCAGATATTTTCAGCTTCTAATACACAATGATATTTATAATATATTGAATGTTTGTTCTCACTATTTTATTCGAATAAAAAATAGAAAGGTACTCAATATATTATGAGTTTTTTTCTTCCTTTCTTTACTAAAAGATATCACTTCAGCTCAAAACAATACCTCTATCTATATTTTATATCATTACAAACATGAGAAATTTCATGTTTTTCATACATGTAGGGTGGAAATTACATTTTCATGCATGAGATTCATATCATCATAAAAATATTATACCGCCTTCTCCTTTTCACATCACTACAAGTTCAATGTCACTATTTCAGATTACATGAAAGTTAGATTTACATGTATTTAATCTCTACACTTCTCCTTAATTCTTTTCATAACCTTAATATCATGTTTTATGTTTTCCAAAAAGCCTAAAGCTCACATTAACTCACTGTATTTCATTTATGCACGCCTATAGAAAGCATGTGCTTCACATAGCATGACTTCATCTTTCTTCACATAACCATATTACAAGACACTACTTCCTCTTCATTTAATATACTTAGTTCACTATACTATCACACTATTATTCATGTACCAATATAGTACATGGTATTTTTTTCCTTCTTTGCGTAAGTTTACACATGATCTGAACTTTACAAATCTTTGATGCCTGCGTAACAACATTGCACCTTTACGTAAGGTTTTATATGAAGAACACTTGTCTTCTCATGATAAAATGATACAATATTACACTAAAAATGACCCTTATAATAGATCAACAATAATACATATATCAAGGAGAATGTATATCATGAAAACATGATACCTTTATGTGAATACAACACATTTTATTTACTCTGTTTTTGTCTCCCAACACTCAATCAATTTAAATTTTTCTCATACTTCAAATAGAAATCATGATGGGCATTTATAGACAAAAACATCATTACATAAACTCTTCTAGTGCACCACCTCACTTCTTACATGACTCCAAAAATAGAAATATTTTCAAAAAAAGTGAATCCTTCCATTTCAAAATTCATCTTGAACTACACTTTGCTAAAACTTCATTGTATATTCATATATTTGAATGAATTATTTTGGTTCTTCATATACTCGGTTGTATTTTTTTTGAACAAGCATCAAAATCACAGCCAATGAAGTATAAAACTCTACATGATATTTAACTCATTTTGATGATGTGTAAAAGACCATGACACAAGATACACTGATTTAAAGTATCATGAGAACTTTATATAGTTGAGATCTCCTCCTCATGGAGTCAAACTAGGTGTCTCAAACTTTCAGGTGAGGTTGAAGAGGATCTCAAATTATGTTTGATGGCTTGGATATAAGGGATATTATGGGAAGAAATTTTTCTATACCTTTTTAAGATGGATGATAAATGTCCACTACCTTATATCCCATATCAAAAACACATTCGATTCTGTAGTTAATAATAGTTGCATTCTATCCCATTACTAGATATAAGTACTGGGGTTTTCTCCTGATCCTCTGCTAACGTCGACTCATGCCAGCTTTCCCTACTAATATGTTTCCCCGCACAGTATCACTACTGCTCTTCTATAATGTTCCTTTGTGTTTATACTGTGGGTGATATGTGTTCCCACCATGATTTCTTGATAAGGCCTCTTGCCACCATTATATCTTAGTGAGCTATGGTTGATGCCTCCTCCTATAATGCAGAATTGATCTGGTCCCCATGATTGAGTGGTTGTCCTATTTTCTAATAAAGGAGAAAACAAATTTACTTTGTAAAAACTAATTAAATGAAAACATTTAAAATCCATCTTAAGGCTTCCAATCTCCAAACTTCTACCACATCATATTTATTCTTAGAGTGAATAAGATTCTTTACTACAATAATCAAATTACTTTCATTATTATGTGATTGCTCCAATTTCTTATCCAATTAAAACTGCTTTGCCAATTTTAATAACCAGTATTTTGGTACATTCTCCATATTCTTCTTGTGTGTTGACTCATTATTTGAAATAGAATTTTTATCAAAAGAAGCCACTACCACTTTCCCGTTATTATTCAATAGTTCTTTTAATATAGGAAACCATGTCATGCATTTTTCAGTAATATTCCCATACATTCTTCACCTTCCACATAGATCTCTATTAGTTATTGGTCTATCCTTTTTTAGAAAACCTCTCAGTAAATTTTAATTTTCCATCCTGAATCTCATAGACCAAATCAACGCTTTTATTTGTTTTTGAGAGTGATTACTTTTCTTCTTTAGATTTCTTCCTCTATCACTGGTGTGTATAATATTTTTGTAAAGGTCCATGATATGAGCTCTTCTTCCATATTATAAGAATATTTTATTTGGTGTGGCACCCATTTTATCATTCTTATTGGTGTATCCAACTACATAGTTTTATTGAATACTTTCTTCTACATGTACCCCATGGACGACTCTTCTTCTTTTATTCTTTTCCCCTACATTTTTCTAGTATTTTATTCTCATCAACATATGAATAGTGCACGGTTGGTATATACCAGCACTCATCATAACTATGACCACTTCTATTTCAATAATCAAATAAGTATTTGAGACACCTAAATTTATTTTTGATAGAAATATTCTTCTTCATTTGTGTATTCTACTTCAATTTTTTAGGATCTCTCTTCACATTAAATCCAACCCCCCTTAATTTTGTCCTTATATAGTTTTTATATACTGACAAATTATACCTAAAATCAATGGAATGTTTCCCAAATTTAAAATAACACCTACAATAACCAAAAAATATTAATTTCTTATTTTTTTCTATAATCTAGTTAGCAATGAAATCTTGCTATTTTTGGATAATATGGATATTCATTTGCTATTTTTGTAGGGAATAAAAATCCATACTCTTATTTATATCATCCTTTGATTATACAATGTGTTTTTTATCATCCTTTTTCACCCATGTTTTACCATAATTCCTTTTGGAACCTGTAATAGAAGATGAAATGTTATTATTACAAACAAAAACTTATAGAAAAGGGTTACCCATTATAATGATCTTACAATATCTTTATCATTAGATAATCTCAAGATATTCTTGGCACTATAATAATCCTTTTATGAAGTAATAATCTTATAAGGAAAATTCTTGATAGTCATTATTTTTTAGTATTTCTTAATGATTCATCATGAGTGTTCTCTAGATTTTTGAGCTTTACCTCCAATTCTAGATATTTATGATTTAGATAGGTCTTGTAGTCTTTAAGTGATTTGACCATTTTTTTTATATTTGTTCTAGGAAGTCTCTAATTATGTATCCTTCATATGTTTTCATTTTATTCTCATTTTAAGACACTTATTTTTGAGGGAATTTTTCTCATACTTGATAACTTTATGTCTATATTCGCATTGACTTATCATCTTCTGAATATGATCTTTATGAATTTTATTTGATTCTAGTAGAGAATTATAAATCTATTCAATTATATTTTCCTTTACCTATAACTAGGATTATTCAACACTCATAGAGGATCTGTGTATTTTCTCAAATGCATGGATTTCTTCTGAAAAAACATTCTTAATCACACCCTTCTGACAAATAGCACATTTTAATTAATTTTCAATAAGTAAAAATATTTTATTAAGGATGAATGTCTCATCCTTATCTTTTATTTTATAATTGAGAATTATTAACTTTCATGGAAGCTTTATTAGATTCTTTAAGAACTTGGATCATATTTGTTATAACTTTTTTAATGATTTATTTATCACACACATTTCTTTGTATATATTATTTAACTTGGGAAAGATATTAATTAAAATTATTAAAAATTATTCTTTGGATGCAATAAGTTATGTGAGAAGTTTTCATCTTTGAAACTTCTTACCCAAGGATTTCTCTACATCAACAAATTTCTATTCAAGCTCTGATTTTTTTATTATATATTCCATTGATAAATTCAAATATGTAAGTGAAAACCTTGACAGAATATTTATTTATATAATATTAGACTATTGAGTAAAAAACACTGAGTGATTAAATAAAGTATTATTTATCACAACTTGAACCAAAATCATCAAAAGGATCATTATCAACTGATTTAATAGATATTATTGGTAAAATACCAATCTAACTACATTCAGTTTATGGTGTACCCTCTTTCTTCTTCAAAAATTTAATTAATATTCTTGCATATGTCTTCTATCAGTTCTTCAATGTTTCAGAAGAAACAACCTTATTGGAAATAGAAGATATATGAACTAAATTTTTCATTTGAGGTAAAAATGAAACTTCTTAAAATTTAAATATACACTTTATATACATTTGATACAAACAAATGGGATAGTAAGGTTGATCTAATCATAATTATAACATTCTCTATAATACCGACTAAAGTGCCTAGTGGATTATGCATATACACTTAACAGGGGGTTGAATCAATGTACATAAGTTTTACCAAATTGTTTTCTTTTAGTTTTACCCCTTTTATATTTGATTCTTTACACCTATTAGGTTGAATATATCTTACCTATGAATAAAAACAAGTATACCTCATGCAAGACATAATATAAATGAAGTATAACTCATGGAATTCTTACAAGGTTCACCCCTGATTTGGGTTTCTACATCCTTACGATGTTCAAGATGATCTGAGACACAAATTATCTAATAGTAAAGAAAAGTAATTACAAATTCATACAATCTCCTAAAATTCATGGAAAAAAATTCATTTATTGCTTGATCACTAATTATTCTAGTGGGACATCTCCACATAGGATCTTTAGACGGACATATCATCAATGTTATTTATATTTACTCACACCAGTGGATCTATCTCCTAAAAAGATCTGGTTGTTTATATTATTATCCCACTAGTTCTATAATGATCTTCTCAGCCTCCTCTGAATAGTTACTTAACTAATTCTTCCTATCGATGTAGTTTGAATGTTGGCCTTGTTTAGATTCATGTCTACATAGAAAAATATTATTAAAAAAAACTAATGTCCTTTATCACATTCAATTGTCAAAACTTGTTAGCTTCTAATACTCAGTAATATTTCCAATACACTAAATGTCTGGTGTCACTATTGTTTCAAAATAAACAATTTAAAGGTATTCAATTTAATACAAGTTTTCTTATTTCTCTCTTCACTGAATGATTTCACTTCATCACAGAAAAATACTAATAATACAATTGTTAATCAACACATATATTAACATTATGTATTCTTTATACACATAGGGTGGAAATTATATTTTCATGAAAATAACATTTTCATGCATGGAATTATTATCTTCATACAAATATTATACTACCTTCTCCTTTGCATATCACTTCAAGTGCAATGTCTCTGTTTATAAATACATGAAATTTATCATTACATGTACTTAATCTCTACATTGGTAATTGACTTTTGTGGAAGCTTTAACAATATGGTTTATGTTTTCAATAAATCCTCTATTGAGCAAGTGTTATTTTCAACAATACATAATATTTTTATTTAAAGGGGGAGTTTGTATTAATACTCTCTCTTTATGATAATTTTGAGACTCAAAAATACCCTTAATTACTTTCTTATGAATTTATTTATTAAGAATTTTGCAGGAATTGATCATTTTATTTTTATTCTTGAAATAATGGGAATTTATTACTAAAGTATTCGTATTTAGCATGTTCTAGAAACACTTTTCATGCGCTACTTATTCAGAATCTGCTTGAGTGTGTTCTGGAAACACTGTTCATACCCTATGTGGATAAACATAGCGTAAGGATAAAAACCATATTTACTTTTTGAGATAAGGAAAAATCATGGTTAAACAACCAAACGTTAACTACAAAGTATGTAAGAAGAACCCTACGTTAGGAAGGAACCCTACGTTTGGGATATCATAAAAGTATGGAAGGAGAACCGTACATAAATATTAAACGTTACGTTTGTCTCTCAAAAGTATGGTTTATCAACCTTACTTTTGTAAACAACCATACATTCTTGGAAAAGTATGGATCAAGTAAAAGTATGGATCTTTTATCATACGTTTAAAAGTTGAAGAGAAAAGTATGGATGATTAACCCTACATTTGGAATGAACCTTACGTTGTCAACCTTATGTTGTTAACCTTACATTTGAAGGCTATGTCATCAACCTTACGTTCAGAGGATACATATAGTTAAACTCAACCTTACGTTTGGCATTGTGGAATTTAAAGTGGATATTTTTATGCAACGATCAATACTCTAATTATTAGGCAGATTTCAAGCCAGATTTAAAGCTGATTTTAAATTATGATTTTGAGTAATTCAAAACCGTTTCATCAATGATTTGATAATCGAATTAAAAGGAGCTTTTTATGCCGAGTCTTCAGGGAAGTTACGACTACTCTGTAAATTCAAATGTTTGAATATCGCGAGTAAAAAGGGAACTTTTGTGGATCTAATTTTACAGGAGAAGTTCTTATCATTCTTTTATTTATATGGGTTTTTTTAAAAAACTGCATGAATAATTATTGATCGTGTGTGATCTTTTGATTATTCTGAAAAAATGAAAAACAGAGACTACTGAATCACACCGATCTGCTAGTTCAAAAGGGGCATCAAAGATCTGTTTGTTAAAGAGTAAGGAATGTGATATGAGATTCACTTGTTCTACAACGAAGATCTACTGTGAATTTTCTACTACTGAAGTTGTAAATTATATTTCTATATCTACTGCAATGGGATCGGCTCAGAACGTCTCTTATGTGAAGATTATTATTTCTGAAGGCGACGATCTATCTACTATTAATTGCATGCTGTTTCAATTGTGAAGAACATCTGGAAAGTATTTTCAAATTACAAAAATATTTTCTTTTCTATTCTTGAGTGATTGGCTTCTCATACTAAGTTGTGTATGTTCTTTAAGTGAACCAGAAGGCTTTGTTTTTCCTTGGATTGTAAAGGTGTCAACTGCCTATACTCAGTTGTGAACTGGTCTGTTGAAATGAGGACCGGATAGTGAAAATCACCAAGCTCGTGGAGTAGAGAGTTGGTGGAGTGGACTAGGGGCCTTCTGTTCCCCGAACCACTATACATATTGTGTTTCTGCTATTTAAATTTCCACTACAACATTTTATCTGATTAAAGTTAAAAGGCAGAACACATTCTCATAAATATTTTTGAAAAGACACAATTCACCCCTCTTGTGTATATTTGGTATAATCCAATCCAACAATTGGTATCAGAGGTTGAGTTTTCTGATAATGATTTAACGAGCTAAAAGTGATTATACACAGAGTAAGATGACTGATACAAGAGAGGGAATTTCTATGGTCAGAGCACCATATTTCATTGGATAAAACTATGGATGCTGGAAGTCGTGAATGATTATCTATCTGAAAAATCTTGGATACAGAGTCTATTATAAGATTCTAACTCCATAAGAAATACCAGAAAAACCTAAAACATGGAGTGTAGCTACTGAAGCAGATTATGACATGAACTCGAAGGCAATGAATACAATTATATGTGATCTAGGACCCGATGAGTTTAACAGAGTATCTCAATGCCCAACAGTATATGAAATGTGGTAAACTATTGCTGTTAATTACGATGGAACTAACAATATCAGGGAAATGAGATATAAAACTGCTAAGTTGAAATTTGATACATTCAGAATGGTTGAAGGTGAGAGTATTACTCAAATGAATGGAAGATTGAAATAGATTGTCAATAACATAACTACCTTGGGAGATCCCATTAAGCAAGCTGATCAAGCTTTAAAATTATTAAGAGTACTGCCTACAAAATGGAATGGAATCTCTGTAGTAATCAGACATTCAACACCTGTCAAAGATTTAACCATGAGAGAACTGATTGGAACATTAATGATTTATGAAGCTGAGATGGAAGATGAAGCTAATGAACATAAAGGGATTATCAAAAGAGATGATACTTCCTTGAAAGCATCATCACAGAGAAAAAGCATAAAGATGAAGAAAAATGTAAAAGAGAAGTTAGAGAGTTCTGATTTATCTAATTCTGATATGGAATTGGGTCAGCTAGCCCAAATATTCACTACTAGAAAATGGACCTATCCCCACGGTTTTCCCCAAAACTGTGGGGATAGACCCCCCCCCCTATACCCACAGTTTTGGAAAACCGTGGGTATGGGTGAAATTTCATGACCTATACCCATGATTTTCCAAAACCGTGGGTATAGGGGGGTCTATCCCCACGGTTTTGGAAAACCATGGGGATAGGTCTTGAAAAGTCACCTATACCCACTGTTTCCCAAAACTGTGGGTATAGGGGTACCTATCCCCATGGTTTTGGGGAAAACCATGGGGATAGGTTTGGGATAAAATACCTATACCCACAGTTATGAAAAACCGTGGGTATAGGTCACTTTTGTGTGCGCGGGAATTTTTTTTCCCCCGCGGGAAGAAATTTTTTTTGGCGGGAACTCTATACCCACAGTTCTTCCCTCTATACCCACGGTTTTTATAACTATGTTTAAATAAATATAAATATATACATATAGGTGATGTTAGGGTGGTGGTTAGACGTAGTGTTTGCAGCGAAGAGGTTGTGGGATCAAAACTCAGCGCCTGCATTATTTTAGGACCTATACCCACGGTTTTGAAACCATGGGTAAACACCGTTGACACCGTGGCAATTGTCTATGTTTCGGTGACACGATGGTAGGACAAATATACCCACGGTTTTGGAAAACCGTGAGTATGGGCTGGGGACCTATACTGACGCCGTTCCAGCCCACGGTTCCCAAAACCATGGGTATAGGTTATACCCACGGTTTTGGGGGCTATACCCACATTTTTGAACCATGGGTATATGCCATTTTCCAGTAATGATTCACAAAATTCTATAGAAAGATGAAGGGATTCAGAAAATCCTTCAAAAATGATGACAAGGAAATCAGATGCTATGAATGCAAGAAAATGAGGCATATCAGACGTGACTGTCCTCAGCTAAAAGAAGACAAGAGAAAGAAATTTTTCAAAAAAATGACTATGATCATAAGGACAAGAAAGCCATGAAAGCTACATGGAGTGTATCTGAAGACTCCAGTAGTACTTGTAAATCAGACTCAGAGAAGGAGGAAGCAAATCTTAAAGCCAACATGTGTTTTATGGTAGAAACAGATGATGTACAATCTTACTACTCTTCTGATTCTAGTTCTGAATCTAATAACTCTAATGAAAAACTTGCAGCCTACTACAATATGCTTGAAGAAAAATATGACTCTCTATTTAAGAAGCACAAGTCTTTAAAGAATGTTCATAAGGATGTTTCTGATGAAAGAGATACAATGCTGAAACAATATAAGGAGTTAACTGAAAAATTTGATTCAATTAATTCTAACAATACAGATTATGAATCAAAGATAAAATCACTGAAAACTAAAGTAGAAATATATAAAACTTCAGACCTTGTTTTTACTAAAGGAGAAAATACTTTAAATTAAATACTTGGGAAAAATTTCATTAAAAAGGAAAGATTTGGAGTTGGTAGTAAAGGTGAAAAACCCATGCTGCACAAAAATTATTTTATTCCAAGTGCAAAAAGACTAAATTGTAATTACTGTGGAATAAGGGGACATATTTCTAAAAACTGTTTCATAAGACAACCCCAAATAAGTGGCATTAAGAAATATTTTGTATCAAATGATCTATTTGAATCATGTGAAATTAGAAAAACAAATCAAGTCTGGATACCCAGATCCTTGCTAGCTAACACTACTGGACCCAATAAAATATGGGTACCAAAGAAATATATGTAAATGTCTTTCCAAGGAGTAGGTCACAAGATAAAAAATGACATATGGTATATGGACTGTGGCTGCTCAAGAAATATGAGTGGAAACTCATTGAATTTCTCTACACTCACTCAAAAAGATGGTGGAATTGTCACTTTTGGTGACAATGCGAAAGGAAAAATCATTGGTATTGGAACAATTGGAGATATATAAGTTGTCTCAATTAATAAAGTACTTTATGTACAAGGATTGAAACACAATTTGATAAGTATCTCTCAACTATGTGATGATGATTATGCTGTTGATTTTTCTAACAATTGTTGTTCTGTTTTCAAAACAATTGCTTAAATTTAGAGCACCAAGAACTGATAATGTGTATACCCTAGATTTGAATTCCTTGTGTAAGAAACAAGTAAATTACGTAACTACTAAAATGAATGAATCTTGGATCTAGAATAGGAGACTTGGACATTGTAATGTATATGTTTTAGATAAGTTATCTAAGAAACATGTAGTTTCTGATTTGCCTAGTCTCAAATTTGAAAGTGACAGATTCTGTGATGCATGTCAACTTGGAAAGCAACACAAATCATCCTTCAAATATATTAACAAAATTGCTACATCTAAACCTCTAGAACTTATTCATATGGATTTATTTGGACCTTCAAGAGTAGAAATCTTGGATGGTAAATCATATGTATATGTTTTAGTTGATGACTATTCTATATTTACATGGATTTTCTTTTTGAAATTTAAAAATGAATCTTTACTTTATTTGAAAGTTTTTGTAAAGCTGTTCAAAATGAAAAAGGTTTTAAAATAATTTCATTAAGAAGTGATCATGGTGGAGAATTTGAGAATCAGGAATTTAATTCCTTCTACTCAAATATGGGTATTAAACACACCTTCTCTGCACCTAGAACACCTAAACAAAATGGAATTGTTGAAATAAGAAATAGAACTATTCAAGAAATGGCTAGGACTATGCTAAATGAATACAACCTTTCTACCTACTTTTTAGCAGAATCTGTAAGCACAACCTGCTATATAATGAATAGAGTTTTAATTAGACCTCTTTTGAAAAAGACACCCTATGAACTTTGGAATAACAGAAAACCTAAAGTTAACTACTTTAAAGTTTTTGGATGAAAGGTTTACATATTAAACACCAAGGATAATCTTGGTAAGTTCGATCCAAAATATGATGAAGGAATTTTCTTAGGATATTCAGCTACCTCAAAATCTTATAGAATCTATAATAAGAAGTCAATGATTGCTGAAGAATCAGTTTATGTGAAATTTGATGAATCTGATCCCTTTGAGAAAAGGACAGATCAAATGGATGAATCTGACTCGAATGATAAAATGAGGCTTGAGAACTTGAAAAATGATTTTGAAAAAGTTATAAATAAAATTCAGTCCAATTCAGAAGAACATAATACTGAAGAATCTATAAGTTTGTTGCCTAGACAGACTAGAACCCTGAAGAATCACCCTTTAGAAACTATAATAGGTGACTTAGATACATGAATAAAAACTAAAAGAAATGTAGGAAATCTTGTAGAATTCTCTGCCTTTCTATCCCAATCAGAACCCAGGAATATAGAAGAAGCTTTAGATGATGAATGCTAGATGATAGCAATGTAAGAAGAATTAAACTAGTTCAAAAGAAATAAAGTCTTAGAATTAGTTGAAAGACCACAGAACACTCCAGTGATAGGAACCAAATGGGTCTTTAGAAATAAGCAAGATGATCAAGGAATAATAACTGGAAATAAAGCTAGACTTGTAGCTAAAGGATATAATCATAAAGAAGGTATAGATTATGACGATACCTTTGCACCTGTAGCTAAACTAGAAGCCATTGGAATCCTCTTAGCCTATTCATCTCATATGAACTTTAAATTATTTCAGATGGATGTTAAGTCTTCTTTCTTAAATGGTTATTTAATGGAGGAAGTTTATGTTGAGAAACCTCCTGGTTTTGAAAATTCTAAAAAACCAGATTCTGTTTTTAAACTTACTAAAGCTCTCTATGGACTTAAACAAGCACCTAGAGTTTGGTATGAAAGATTAAGAACTTTTCTTTTGAAAAATGATTTTACTTTTGGAATTGCAGATCCAACACTGTTTAAGAAAACTGTGAATTCTAGTATTTTATCAGTTCAAATTTACGTTGATGATGTAATTTTTGGATCAACTAATAAAACCCTTTGTCATGAGTTTTCAAAGTTAATGCAAAAAGAATTTGAAATGAGTATGTTGGGAGAACTAAATTTCTTTTTAGGACTTCAAATTTATCAAAAATATTTTGGAAATGTTTTGAATCAAAGAAAATAAATTACTGATTTGTTGAAGAAATTTGGACTTGAAAACATCAAGACATATACAACTCCTTTGTGTACTAATATAAAACTTGATTTCGATGAAACTGGAAAATTAGTTGACAACAAGTTATATAGAGGTATGATTGGTAGTTTATTATATATTACTGCTAGAAGGACAGATATAATGTATTCATTATGTCTTTGTACAAGATTTAAATCAAATCCTAAAAAATCTCATCTAACTGCTGTTAAAAGAATTTTTAGATATTTAAAAGGAAATATTTTTCAATCTATTCTTTATCCCAAAACTTATGATTTAAATTTGATTTCATATTCAGATGAAAAATTTGGGAGTTGTAGATTAGATAGGAAAATACTTCAGGAACTTGTCACTTTTTAGGAAAATATTTAGTTTCATGGTCAAGTAAGAAATAAAATTCAGTTTCCCTGTCAACAGTTGAGGCAGAATATGTTTTTGCTGGCAGTTGCTGTGCACATGTGTTGTTAATGAAAAACAATCTTATGAACTTTGGACAAAATTTTAATAATACACATATTTTATGCGATAATACTAGTGCTATAAATATATTAAAAAATCTTATTAATCATTCTAGAACTAAGCATATTGATATCAGACATCATTTTTTAAGAGACCATGTTCTTAACAAGGATATATCTTTAGAATTTATAAGTACTGAAATTCTATTACCTGATATTTTACCAAAACTCTTCCCACTACAAGGATTTATTTTATAAAGGGGGAGCTAGGTTTATTTGATTTTAAATAAAATTTTATTTTACTATAGTAGTTATTTATTTTAATTATGCTTAAACTAATTTAGCTATTTTGTTTTTCAAATAGAATAAGTTTCTTTTATCCGTGTAATCTATTTTATTTATTTTTAAATATATGTAATGATTATTAAAAACACAGGAATCAAGGTTGTTAGAAACCCTTTCGACTTCTAAACCGTTTCATTTCTATCGAAACCTTTTCAAACCCGCAAACCACACCTCTGCTCGTCAACCCTAATCTTCAAACCTCTGAAACCCTAACCTTCAAAGGTTCAGAGATTCTCGCAGAGATGGTAAGGACTAAAAGAGACAGTGATGTTGAGACAAGAAATGCCAAGAGACAATGCTTTGATGGAAGAAAAATCTTACACGGAAATGTAATCGATCTCGACTGGTTATTTCAGAAAAATCTACTGTTGAAATAAGCATTGTCCTTTCAGAACCTTGAACAGACGTTCAAAAGTGAAAATACGGAATTTCTGTATGAGGTAGAACATAGATACTTCTTCAAATCTGTACAGTTTAGTCTGAGAGATACTGAGGATAGTATGATGGCTAAGATAGAGGATAGGGATTTCTCAATCTCGTTAGTAGAAATTGGTCAGATTCTCAACTACCCTCATGAGGGAGTTTTTCATTTCGATTTGAAAAATATTTGAGATTCCGTTCATAAATCAGAGGACATAATGTCATTTCTCTTTCGTATTAAGACTGTAATGAAAATGTTTATCAAGGATTTGGTGCCTGATTAGAAAATTTTGGTCAAATTTGTTCAAACAAGGATTGCACCGAGGACGTCTGAGATGGAAAATATATTATATCCCAATATGTATATAATGTATCTTTTGCTCAGTGATGTCAAACTCAATTTTCCTAGGTATATGGTTAGATACCTAAGATATTGTTGTCAGAGTGATGCCTGAATGATCTTTTATCCTTTTGGTTGATTAATATCCAAGATGTTGCCTAAGAAGGACATGGTGAGACTGGTGGATGCTAGAGTACACTGTCATCACAGTAATGTGTTTAATGTTGGAACTTTAAGAAAGATTGGCTATTTATGGAGTACTATCAATGGGAAAAAAATTCTAGTAGGAGTAGATGATGAATCAGAGAGTGCTCAAGCTCAATATGAAAAGTCCAAGGAGGGACAAGCTGAATCGAGAGTCAGCACTGCGGAAAGGAGGATCAGATCTGAAGTGGTAGAAACTGAGGAAGAAAGAAGTCAGGAGAGACTTCAAAATAAGAGGAAAAGACCTGGGACTGAGGAACTTACTTCCCATGATTTAACTACAAGAGATTTACTCTCTTATAGCTTTGTCAGTCAAAAGGTTGTTGAACAAACTCAAGAATAGAATGTCATTGTCATAGATCTTGATCATGAAAGGATTGTAGTTGAAAGATCAGAAAAACATTCTGTAGCTGATGTTGCTGTTGTACTTCAATAAGAAAAGGAGGCAGAGCCTGGTAAGGAAGTGGCCAGACCTCAGGAAACTCCATAGGATATCATTTTAGATATTTCTTTAGATGAACAAATTGAATATATTCATGATGAGAATGCTTCTGAATCTCACACATAATTTCTTCAAGAGGATTTTTCTATGGAAGAGTCTGAAAAGATCTCTGAGGAAAAATCTGTCGACCAACCTACTCAGGAAAAGGAGAAAGAAAAATCTGATGCTGAAACATCCCCTTTAGTAATGCTACATCACACAGAGCCTGAGAATGCAAATCAAGCACTGGGTGCTTCTGATTCAAGGAATAGGGAAGTTGAAGAGTTTTACAAAAAATTATCTCAATTGCAATGTGATAATGATTCTCTGAGAAGCACCTTAGCATCCGAATAGTTGAAATTTCAAAAGCTTAAGGAGAGTATAGTTTCAAGACAAGAATTTTGAATTTTTAAAGAGGATATGATAAATGCTATTGCCAAATTGAAATCTGAAAAGGTTATGAAACTAGATTTCTCATATCTTAAGTTGTTTATGGAGACACAATTTGCATCAGTTGGGAATAGTACTTCTAGTGGATCAGCCACTTCACCTGATTTAATCAGAATATTTCAAGCTATCACAGATGCAATGAGCAATATGAATGACAGGTTGCAAGATCTTTAGTGGAACAATGCTCCATTATCTGTTCTCTTAGATAATCAGAAATTCTTAGTTGATCAGTTAAAATCCAGTGAACCAAGAATCTGCTCTTTCTTACACAAATTCAAAAAAAATCTGTATTTGTTTATGGACAAAGAAGAAAGGCTTCACGAGTTTTCCAGAGTCAATACCATTGATGATATTCACATGACTCAAGAGGCCAGAGATCTTATTAATTATCTTGGTGATGGATTAATGAAAAGGTTGAGAAAACAATTAGCAGAAATCAAGTCTACAGTCAAGAGAAGATAAACCCTACCTGTTCACTGCAAAAAAACCCATGATTTCAGTGTTTATCATCATTGTATCTATTTTTGACTTTTAATGAAAATCTATTTCTTACTTTATATTTGTTTTACTGTCTTTATTTTGATATGCCAGTACTCCAGATTTAGTTATTGATAAATAGTTAATAATAGCATTTACCTACAGTTCAGTGAAACATTAAATGGCTTAAAATCCATGATTTATCAGTCTTTTTTATATCACAAAAGGGGAAGAAATTTGGATAAACATAACATTTTATTTTAAGATTTTAAAACCTTATTTAAATTGTTTCATATATATTTAAAATGTTTTGTATTTATACAGATTTATATGTATACAGAAAACTATTTTAAGTTATTAACAATCGGTTATTATAAAGGGAAATGTTCTTTTACTTTTTATTCAGATGGAGAAATTTGGATAAAACTAAAAAAATTTATTTTATTTTTTACGCTTATTTTTAAAGAAAAATTATTTTATTTTCATGACGGAGGAAATTTTTTTAATGACATTACAATGTTTATTTATTGAAATGATTTTGTTAAAATTAAATATTGTTTTATCCTCTCAAAATTCTAAAACTTTATGTAACTAATTTTTAAAGTTAATTTCATTTAATTAGTATTATTATTTTATGGTTTTTGTGATCATCAAAAAGGGGGATATTGTTAAGAAAGTGTTGTTTTCAACAATACATAATATTATTATTTAAAGGGGGATTTTATATTAATACTCTATCTCTTTATGATAATTTTGATGCTCAAAAATGCCCTTAATTATTTTCTAATGATTTTATTTGTTAAGAATTTTGTCGGAATTTATCATTTTATTTTACTCTTGAAATAACGGAAATTTATTACTAAAGTATTCATATTTAGCGTGTTCTAGAAACAATGTTCATGCGCTACTTATTTAGAATATGCTTGAGCATGTTCTAGAAACACTGTTCATACCCTACGTGGATAAACGTAGCATAAAGATAAAAACCGTGTATAATTTTTGAGATAAGGAAAAAGTATAGTTAAACAACCATACGTTATCTGAAAAGTATGGAAGAAGAACCATACGTTAGGAAGGAAACCTCCATTTGAGATATCAGAAAAGTATAGAAGGAGAACCATACATAAATATTAAACGTCACGTTTGTTTCTCAAAAGTATGGTTCATCAACCTTACTTTTGTAAACAACCATACGTTCTTGGAAAAGTATGGATCAAGTAAAAGTATGGATCTTTTACTGTATGTTTGAAAGTTGAAGAGAAAAGTATGGATGATCAACCCTACATTTGGAATGAACCTTACGTTGTCAAACTTATGTTGTTAACCTTACGTTTGAAGGCTATTTCATCAAACTTATGTTCAGAGGATGCATACAGTTCAACTCAACCTTACGTTTGGTGTCGGAGAATTTAAAGTCGATATTTTTATGCAACGGTCAACATGCCGGTTATTAGGTGGATTTCAAGCCAGATTTAAAGCTAATTTTAAAGTATGATTTTGACTAATTCAAAACCGTTTCATCAATGATTTTATAATTTAATTAAAAGGATCTTTTTATGCCGAGTCTTCAGGGAAGTTACGACTACTCTATAAATTCAAATGTTTGAATATCGTGAGTAAAAAAGGCGAATTTTGTGGATCTGATTTTACATGAGAAGTTCTTATCGTTATTTTATTTATATGGGCTTTTTAAAAACCTAAATCAATAATTATTGATCATGTGTGATCTTTTGATTATTCTAAAAAAAGTAAAAATAGAGACTACTGAAACACACTGATCTACTGGTTCAAAAGGAGCATCAAAGCTCTATTTGTCAAAGAGTAAGGAACGCGATAGAAGATTCACTTGTTCTATAACAAAGATCTACTATGAATTTTCTATTGCTAAAGTTGTGAATTATATTTCTATATCTACTGCAACGGGATCGAATCAGAACGTCTCTTATGTGAAGATTATTATTTATGAAGGTGACGATCTATCTACTGTCAATTGCATGCTGTTACAATTATGATGAAAATATGGAAAATATTTTCAAAATACGAAAATATATTCTTTTATATTCTTGAGTGATCGGCTTCTCGTACTAAGCTGTGTATGTTCTGTAAGTGAACCAGAAGGCTTTGTTTTGCCTTGGATTGTAAAGGTGTCAACTGCCTGTACTCAGTTGTGAATCGATCTATTGAAACGAGGACCAGATAGTGAAAATCACCAAGCTCGTGGAGTAGAGCGTTGGTGGAGTGGACTAGGGGCCTTCTATTCCCCTAACCACTATACATCTTGTGTTTCTTCTATTTAAATTTCCACTGCACCATTTTATCTGATTAAATTTAAAAGGCAGAACACATTGTCGTAATGATTTTCGAAAAGACACAATTCACCCCCCCTCTTGTGTATATTTGGTATAATCCGATCCAACAGCCTCAAGACCACACTATCTCACAATATTTAACTTATACATGCATATATCATACTTGTGCTTCATATAGAATGAAATTAGTTTTCTTCACACGATTTTATTATGTGACACTAATACTTCTTATTTATATAACATACTTATCTCCTGGTAGTATCACACTATTATTCATATTTCATCATGGTACATGGTATTATCTTCTTTTTTCACATATATTTACATGGGATTTGAACTTCATGAAGCTTTGATGCTTGAAAAACAACACTACTACTTCATGTAAGGTTTTACACATGGAACACGTGTCATCATGTAACATAGTGAGATTGTATTACACTAACATTGGCTCACAAAAAAGATAAACCATCATGAGATCGATAAGTCAAATGAAAAACATGACAACTTGTAACCTTTACATTAATATTGATCATCTCCTTTAATTTTTTTAGTCTTCCATCACTCTATCAATTCACATTTTACTCATACTACAAATAGAGAGCATGATGAGTATTTATAGATAAAAACTCCACCGCCTCATATCTTCTAGTGTGCCGCCTCACTTCTTACATGACTTCAGAAATAAAAGCCTTTGAAAAAAGTATATCCTACCTTTGAAAACTTCTCCATTCACTATACTTGTCTTGAACTTCATTATATATTTATACAGTTGAATTCAATATTCTGGTTCTTCATATACTTGGTTCCATGCATATGATCATGTATACAAATCACTTACAATACAATGTAAACACTCACATGACATTTATCTCTTGGTCGTGAGGTGTATTAGACCACAATACAAGTTAATACAATGTAAATTACTTCAAGAAATTCATGAAGTCAAGATCTCATTCTCATAGAGTCAGACTGGGTAGATCAAACCCTTAGGTGAGGTTAAAGATGATCCCAACTTAGATCATATTAATTTGAAATAATATATCTAACATGTAATATTATATCGATAAATTTTTAATATGAATGAATAGTGTTCACTACCTAGTATCTGACATCAGAAATGAATTTAGCTATGAAATGCTTAATAAGACAACATATTCCATCCCATGAATCAATTTTTAGTTGGGGGAAATGGATTAAGGAATTGATTTGTCACTCCATGACTGATGGAAACTAGAGAATTTGAATAGAATCAATGACTTGTCTTTATCAAGCATGTTGTGAATTTTTGGGTGCACCTGTAAATTTTATATTTGAATTTTAATAGTGGATATATATTTTAATATGATACAAAAGTTTTAATTTAATAATATTTAGATTGAATTTGAGTGGTATTTACTTACTTGAAATTTGAATTTCAAATTCTGAAGTTATATTAGAAGACCATCATGAAGATAAAATATAAAGAATACATAACATGATATAATAGAAAGGATGAATTGTGTGTTCCTAGATAAAAGAAGAAGAAAAGTAAAAATATGAAATTTGTTAATATATTAATTTAAAAAGATTATATTTTTTTTAATTTAACGTACATTTTAGATCAAATTTTTAGAGATAATGTGTTATGCATAAATGAAGAGAAGGAGAGTTCTATTATTCATATCTAGTTTATAAAAGTGAGGAAGATAGAATAAATTGAGGATAATTTCTATATTATAATTATTCAATTTTAAGAATATTCTCATTGTGTTATTGAGGATCAAAGACTCAAATATTCTTATAAGGAGTTGATTATATCGGGCTATATAATTTGTAAGAAACATTTTACTTTTCATTACATCATCAACATCTAGAAATAATAATACAGATCCCAATAATTCTACTAGTTAAACATGGAGTGAACTTTATATCAGTAAACTGAGGAGAGACCCACATGTTTATAAACTAATATCTTCTAGAGCAGTTCACAAAGGAAGAAAAGGGAGTGACCCTTGGGAGGTGGTGAGGCAACCCAAGCTAAAGCTCTATATAAAATAATCAATTTCATGTGATTATTCATTGCGAATCACAATTAATCACACCCTAGAACCCAATGATTTAATTTCTTTATAGATTATTTATATAATAAAATCATTATACAATGTCTTTAATATATTCAATAAAATATTTTTTATATGCTATCCATTAGACACATCATATATAATAATCTTCTTTATAACTTGGGGAAAGAAACATAGGATAGGGTGAACTCAAATGATCCATATGGGAAAACTTATCAAAGTGTCATAAAGGGGGTTAAATATTAATCATATGATAAAACATGAGAATGGGAGAAATATCTAATTAAATGAATATTAATCAATAGGAGATGTCCATAAGCATGACAGATATACATATAACCCCAAATGATAACATATAGCATGGTAAGAAATAAGAAGCACGTGGTCGTAATAAATATCCACGGGACATATTATTGGAACACAACAAGGAAATGTGTCATAAAATAATAAATTAAATCATAAAATATTTTATAAAAAAACCCTTCTTGTTTCCCTTAGTTGATCAAGCATTATCACATGTTTCTCATAGTTGTTCGGGCATTATAACCAATTTCACATAGTGGATTGAGTATCATTACTAATTTCCATTTATTATCTCATGATATATAATGACTCATAAAATGTATTGGAGGGATATATAGGTCACACCCATCACATAATTATAAAACAAACATATGTGTTCCACAAGAACTTGTAAAAATTCATAATTTATCACAACTTGATTAACTAATGAAAAGAAATGAGTTCCATGAAAACCTTCTATAATACATAATCATAAGACATTTAGAGAAAGAAATTGTATGGTTTTATTTGACCATATTCTCCATTTAAGAATAATAAACATTAAATTATATTGACATAGATGAAAAAAACATTTATAAGAACCTCAAAAGTTACTTGAGAAAGAAGAAGAAATACTCTTTAGGTTTTAGATATCTTTTTTAAAAAAATTTTATAAAAAAGGGAATATAATATTTTTTTAAAAACACGAAAACATGGGGGGAAATTTATTAAAGAAAACCAATGAAGGTGGTAGGAAAATGTATTAGTATGAAAAAATTTAAAAATAATATTCTTCTCACATTTTTTAAAAAGCCAAAGTTGATGGAAAACGACCTGACCAAAAATTGAAAAAAAGATTACATTTTACAAATAATGTCAAGTTCATTGAAAATGAAATTATGAAATCATGGAATTAGAGATAAAAGTATCCATAAAATAATATAAAGAATATATACCTGGAAAAAAAAAATCTCGATTTAAAAGAAGAGGTAAGGTCAGTTTTTCTTAAAAGATTCACTTTGAGTGAATTATGAACCAAAGGGGAAATGACATGGTGGGAGAATATGTAAACCTTATGAAAACATAGAGTAAAAGAAAGTAAATATGGTTGTATATAGAATGATTAAACTGTATTCCATGTTTGTAATTTAGTCATAAAAATCTTGAATTCAAAATAAAATTAATAATAGAAACCCTTACAGATATGTTAACTTTTGAATCAAACCCACTTGAAAGAGATAACATGAGTGGGATTTTTAAATACCATAAATTTAATTAAATTTATGATAAAATTCATCTATATGGAAATATATACACCACACAAAAATAAAAAAGTGGAAAATATGATATATGTCTCAAAGGAAGAAAGTTAAGATGAGAAACCCTTACCACATTGGTATTAAAGGAAATCAATGAGTATGAAGGAAGGGTCAAGAAAAGACTTATAAAATCAATTAAATAATAATTAAAAATGATAATTTTATTAATTTTATTTTAAGTACAATATATAAAATATGAATTTTTGCATAATATGAAAATATGCCTCAATAAAAGGAAATTAAGACGAAAACCCTTTCCTTGAATTTTCATTTGGTCAAACGTGCTCTAACCTCATGTATAGTGAAAAGAAATATGTTAATAAATTATTTAATAACCTTATTAATATAAATTTAATTTTATAAACATTATTTTTAATCATCCCATATACATATATTAGTTACTTATATTTTATTTTCATCCTTGGATGTTAATAATGTCGTTTGGTTCGTACATGTTTTTTAATGATGATGTTTGTTCTTATTTATTGATACAAAGTTCTCATTACCTTATTATTAAATTTACTATAATAGGGGTTTAATAATGTTTTATGAAGTTTAAATTTTTTCCATTTTATTTTTAGGTACATTTATTAAAGACGAAACCTGTAATGGGTTTGTTTTAAAAATTCTTAACGAATAAAGGGTGTTATTTTATCAATAATTTATTTATTAATAATACCATTATAGAAAAAAAGAATTATTTAATTATTAATATCATATATTACTAGCAAATGATTTTCCATAACCATCAATGATAAAAATTTATAGCATTTTTCACGTAGGTGGTTTAACCGACACAAATAAGAACATACTACAATCAATGGGTGAATATGATTATGAAGTGATTGCAATATCATAATTAAAAAAATTATAAAAATATATTTAAATAATTTAGATTCAAATATTTATGCATTCCCATGTTCATTTTATGGAAACTATGGACATGGTTCGCAAGAATGAAATCCATGATGAGCTTGTTTCGAGTAATTTGAAAATATCAACATATTACATTATAATGATAATTAATTATTATATTATCCTTCTATAATAATATTTATAACTTATATTTACAATTAATATCTTATATATTCTTCAAATACATTTTTAAAACCATCCATGTAATCCAGTGATGAAAAATGAAGCACATCGTCCATGGAGGGAGTTGTTGTCATGTAAGACCTGCAACATTTTCATTCTCTAATTGATGAAATTATTAATAAAATGACTAATTTAACTTTATATAATATTAATTATGTAATAAATATAATATTTATTAATTAAACATAATCTTATATTCATCCTTGTAAAGCGGTGATAAAAAACAAAATACATCATTCATGGAGGCGATAGTCTACATGTAATATGGGTGACATTTTCATTTTTTTAGTAGTTGAGTGGACGATATAAAATGATTATTCTATAAAAATAATATTATTTTAGTATACTTATGATAATAATGTAATTATTTTATCATTAGTATAATATAATTTGAGTAGGTATAAGAATAAATAAAGGAACAGAAATGAAAAAGGAGTGATTAAAATTTTTTACATTACTCATTGGAACAACAACTTTGCAAATTGGATTAATAATTTGAAGAGGGGTATTTGGATGAGAGAAGAACCTATAGTATTTGTCTATGTGTTTTAGGAAGGAATTTATTCAGAATTTTGTTGAATCAATAGGATTTGTATGGGATGATAAGTGGGGGTGGTGAAGAGATCCATTTTAAGTGATATGGGTGACACTTTTGTAGATATCCATAACTTTATATAAAAGAAATATCACTTTCAAAGGTAAGTGGATCCAAAACTGGTAAATAATAGTGATGGAATAATTATTATTTGATAAACATATAATTCACACAAATTAGAGATAATTTTTTAGACATTTTATATCTTTTCCCCTTATTTTATCTTTTTACCATAATTTACTTTTAACACAATAACTCAATTTTAAACCTCGATAACTTACTTTTATGAATAAAATAGAAATACATATGATTAACTAAATTGAATGTTCTGATTCAAAATTTTTATTTTACAAGATTTAAATTTGAGAGGTGGTAAAAACTAATTTTAATAAAAGTACGCTTAATGCAACAAAAACAATTTTTAGAAAAAAATCCTTTTTAAGAATAAAATGAATTTATAGAAAAATCATGTATATTATTTATTACCATGATATATACTAGTTTATTATTAAATTAATAATAGTTTATTGACTTTAAAGGAAATAAAATACCAAATAAATAAATTTGAATACTTAATTAAAGGTAAAGTAAATAGTTCTTTTTAATTAGAAGAAAATATAAATTTGGTTCTAAAAATCCAAGCAAGATTTTACCAATTCAATATAATATTTTTAAATAAATAATATTTGATACTAAAATATTATTTTGATAAATAAAATGTTCTCATAAAATTTTAATTCACACTTATATCATGATAATTTCACAAAAGTTTCAGTATTTGTAAAATTACATTGTTTCACTATTCACTTAAAATTTTATCCTTTTTTAGAAAAATTGAAAACAATCCCTCAAAGATAATTTTGATAGGTTTAATCCATAAAATACATATATTTCATCAAAATAATTTTCTATATATATTATAAATTCATATTTTAAATCAAAACATAATTTATACAGAAAAGAAACAGTTTGTAACATCCCCAACCTAGGAGCCACTAAACCGGTGCTTTGAGTCAGGTCACCACATGATCTCAAGTGCATCTCCCCATATGACAGGGGTTTCTGATTAGTGGAGATAGTCTAATAGATCATTAAGGTATACTATAGCCTCTTTATCAGAGTAAGCCACAATAGATGACACATTAAATAAAGGAAATAATAAAAAGTAGACCAGAAACATGCATTACTAACCATTTCCCCAAACATACACTACTACTAAAACGGGAAAGGGAAGCACTACCCTTTTATCAGCGCTAAAAAAAGCACTGATAAAGGGGCGCTTTTAATAGTGCTAAAAAAAGTGTTGTTAAAAGTGACCCTTTATCAGCGCTTGTTTTAGTACTGATAAATTCCCCCCTTTATTAGTGTTTTTGGCGCTGTTAAAGGGGACCCCTTTATCAGCGCTTATTTTAGAAGAGCAGATAAAGGGGGGATTTATCAGTTCTTTTTCCTAGCGTTGATAAATTTAATGTTTCAAAAAAATAATCTTTCATGAAAAATAATATATTTTTATATAATTATATTTATATTGATACAAATATAATATATATTTTTTAAATATGTTTTAGATAAGTATAAATAGACTATTACATTTAATATATAAGAAATTTATTTAAAATGGATTTAAAATAATTTAAAAAATATAATTAATTAATAATTTTCGAATTAACATAAATTAAAAATCATTTAATTATAATTTTAAGACAGAAAAAATCAAAAAATTAATAAAAGATCTAAAATAAGTTGAAAATGTAACTCAAACTTCAAATGACTATAACTTTTGATCCGGGTGTCTGTTTGAGCTCTACAGCATATCGAATCAAAGCCTGCGACGAGCTCCACATGCTGGTGACCCAAGCAATGCTTTTGTCAAAATTTTCAAGGGAAAAAAGGCCCATAAGGCCTCAAAAACTGAGTTTTAGTCAGGATACCCCGATTTGTTAACATTCAAACAAATATAACTTCTAATCCAGATGTCTGTTAGGCCTGTACCACATATAATATCAAATATTGTTTCATTTTATTCGATTTAACTAGTTATGGAGTTGAAACGGGCTTCTGGATTATAAGTTATGGTCGTTTTAACATTATATGGATTTTCAAATACACATATATATGTATTTATTCTTAAATATATACGTGTCTGTGTGTCTGTGTGTGTGTCTATGTGTGTCTGTGTGTGTGTTTTATATATGTATCTTTGTATTTATTTATTTATTTATAAACACACATAAAAAACATATTTTATAAATATATTTAAAACTAATCTTATAAATATATATTATTATACAAATAAATATATGGATAAAAAATTATAACTAAAAAATATATATAAATAAATATAAATATAAATTAATATAAAAATAAATATATATACTAATATATTAATAAATAAATATATATATATATGTATTAATATAACTAAATATATTAATATTAATATGAATCTATATTATTATACGAATAAATATAACTATATATATATATATATAAATAAAAATATATATTAATATATGAATAAATATATATGTATTAATATTACAAAATATATTTATATTAATATGTATCTATATTAATATATGAATAAATATAACTATATATATATATATATAAATAAATAGATATATCATTAAACATAAAAAAACAAAATGACTTATTGGTAAAGGTGCTGATGCGTAACGAGGAGGTCGCGGGTTCGAGTTCTGGTGGAAGCAAAGAGGTGCGCACGGGGGGCATTTGTTGGACGCGTAGGCAGGGGCAGTACATAGGAGTTGTCTACCTAGCACTGATAAAGGGGGGGGGGGCAAGAACTATTAAAATCTCCCCCATGAATTATAATATTATTTTTTATTTTTTTAATTATTTTCGACTTTTATCAGTGATTTTCAAAAGCGCTGATAAAAGGCCCCTTTTATCAACTCTAAAAAAAGCGCTGATAAAGGACTCCTTTTATCGGCGCTTTTTTAGTACTGATAAAAGAGGTCCTTTATCCATGCTTTTTTAGCACTAATAAAAGACCCCTTTAGAAGCGCTTTTCTGAGCACTGATAAAAGGGACCTCCTTTATGTTCTCCTTGATTATCAAAGATTTTTTAGCACTGTAAATGCACTTTTCTAGCGCTTATAAAAGCCATATTTTTAGTAGTGATAGCACAAACCAAAACCAAAAAATAAATATGTCATGTCATTCTAATAGTGCTAAAGTGAGTTAAAAACAAAACAAATATACACAACTAAATCCACAAAATGGGTCCTGACTATAAGTCTGGATCCTCATCCATGAACATCCCATGCCCAAATAAACACCCTAGCATATGACCTTTTCCCTCGACCTGACCTACAACCAGGAAATTTTCTCAGGTACCCAACAGTGGCCTGAGCAGGTTTTGAATACATCTCAGTAGGTCACCACTAATAGTTTCTACAAAAAATCTAGTTATAAACAGATAGTGCATGAAAATAATAAATAAATGACATGGTAAATAAAAGACAACTTGGGGTTCCATTTGTTAATAATATTCACTGAGGCCATTTCTTTAATTATTTCCATTTCCATCAGTTATACCATCTTCATTACTAAATTCATTTTCACCACATTCTCTATGGGTTATGAATTTACTTCATTACAATACGACCTAATACGGTCAATTTCCATGCATAAGGGAATAATTCAAGTTCCCCATCTCACTAGGAAATAACATTTCACAATAAATTATATCACACTTACCTTGGAACCTTAGTCCAGGTAGTCTCATCCAAGGAAAATGTTAGGGGCATAGAGACTTAGTCCAAATCCCTGACCCCTACATTCCAGGGGCGGGGTTTAGAGCATCAAACCAACCTGTCCCATGGTCATAGAACATCAAGTCAATACCCGACACACCACCAAGCCATGTAGACATACTTATTTAACCATTTAACACATATAAAATCTCAAAAACCATACAAAATCGATAAAAATAACATTCAAATTTCATAGTCATTTAACATGTAGAATTAACATCAAGCCTTACCCCATTGGAACATTTATCATTTTCTTTTAATAGCTTAATCATCCCATTTCCCTTCTTTATTCCATGACCATGTACACATATTCAACAATTCCCAAGCATTTTCCAAATTACATATTCAAAAATTCCAACATGTTAAACCATTTAACACATTTATTAACTCATAATCATTACTCATTTTACACGTTCATAATCTCACATGATTTAACCCACTTAAGAATTTCATGTACAACTCATTAGTCACTTAGCACAATCAATTTATTACATCCAATCCATTAATCTATTTTCAAATTCTTGACACAATTACCATTATTCCAATTTTAAATAAAATAATCATATAAAAATGTTCATCATGGGATCAAATTATCTCATGGATATTATATCTTTAAAATTTAAACTCTCCATGTTTGGGAATATTTTCTCACCCCATAGGTGGATCTAAATTGTTTTAATCAACCTCAATGCATCCCACATGGATAATGAGGGGTTAAATTCATCCTCTGGCCAACCATTTTTACCAATCATTACTAAAGTCACCAAAATCACAATAAGAGATAGGTGTAAGCACAACCAAGAAGGCACAAAATCAACCTCAGGACTAAGGGATATAACTTAAAGAATACCTACCTCGAATCCAGAGATGAATGCACCATAGACTGACTTCGATATAGATTCAATGACCCTTTGAATACCCCACTTAATATACACTATAAATATAAATTTTTAGGGATTCATACAGAGAAGAAAAAATCTACAATCCATAATCTAGAAAAGAGAAACACGAGGATTGTTAAAATTACCCGGAGCTTCAATCCGCACCCAAAAACACTCCAAACGGCCTAGAATTGAAGGATAACAACCCTTGATAAGATTTGGGGGCTTAGGTTAGTTACTGGGGTTGTAAGTGGAAGAATGGGGAATAAAATTAGGTGAGGGTCTTAAAATCACAAGGGACAGTTTGGTAATTTTCCAATTTTTTATGGGATTTATGGTTTGGCCGCACAGTTTTCCAAACCGTGCACCAACCGTGTGCCAACATTTTTCCAAGAGCGGTTAAGTTACACGGTTACATGGGGAGGCCTACACTCTTTGATAAATCATGCACCAACTATAAAAAATCTCTCTATCTAGGCCCGTATGGTATGGATCTCCCCCATGCATTGTAAACCCCTCCCACTAGCTAGTAATTTTTGGGTGCATAGTTATCTCTAACCATGCACCAACCATGGAACATGAACCCGGTGAAAAAATTTCTATTTATTTAGTGTCCCAAATCCTGGAACTCCCCCGAACCTCCTCATACATCTAGTAATCACTCCATTATCCATAATTAAGAGATTTAAACCAAAATTTTATACAAGGACATACTTCCAGGAAGTCCAGGATCTTACAAATTCCCCACATTAAAATTGATCATCTTTGAGCCACCCCTTCATTCATTACCTAGATTTTGAAGAAAAGAGATCAAGCTATTAGGCCCGCATATCTGACCCCATCTCCAAAGTTTCTTCTTGAACATTACCATGCTTCCACAAAACTCAAACCAATGGCACAATTTTCTATGAAATACTTTCTAACTACGAACCATAATACAAACATGATTCTCCTCAAAGGATGAATCTGTCTCAAGCTCAACATCCTCAACATTTATCACATGAGATGGGTCAGGGTAATAAAACTTAAGATGTGACACATGAAAAAAATCATTAATACAATTATAATGCTATGGAAGATCTAATCTATATTCCACCAGTCTTCTCCTCTCCATAATCTCAAACGGACCCATGTACCTGGGCACCAACTTTCCCTATTTCTAAATTCAATGGTTACCCAACCTTGGTGACACCCAAAGAAACACAAGATCATCCACAAAAAACTCAAGAGGTTGATAGTGACGATCTGAATAGGAATTATGCATACTCTGATTGATTTCTATATATTTCCAAATCAATCGAATCTATTCCAATGTCTCCTGTATGAGACTCAGTTATAAAAACCCTGATTCCCCAGACTATAACCAATACAATAGAGATATACACTATTTACCAAAGAATACCTCAAATGGTTCCATATGAATCATATCCTAGTAAATATTGATGTTGGAAAACTCAACTAGTTACAAATGATTTTCCCAGGATCAACCAAAATCTAGGAAACATGCTCTCAACTTGTCCTCTAATACCTGAATAGTATGATCTGACTGCCTATCTTTCTACAGGTAAAAATCTATACTCAAAAACACCTGGGTACTAAATGAAATATAAAATACTTTCTAGAAGGATAATGTAAATCATTAATCTCAATCTAAAACTATCATTTACGGTACCCCATGAAACCATACTATCTATAAAACATAAAACTCACTCTATTGATTCACGGTGAAAGTCTCTTGAATTAGAAGTAAATGTGCTATCATGGCCAACCAATCCAAAACCACCCAAATCACATCATTCTTCCATGGAATCCTCATAAGACAAAAAAAAATCCATTTTCACACCATCCCATTTCCATTTAGGAATGGGAAATGGATGTAACAAACCACCCTGTTGCTGATGTTCAGCCTTCACCTACTGGTAGGTAAGGCATCACGCCATGAAACCCATAACCTATATATTTATCCCTAGACACCAATACTACTTAAGAAGATCATGATATATTTTGGTCAAACAAGGATTCACTTC
Source organism: Viscum album (assembly GCA_963277665.1). Lineage (NCBI taxonomy): Eukaryota > Viridiplantae > Streptophyta > Magnoliopsida > Santalales > Viscaceae > Viscum > Viscum album. Next base: position 1,142,817,670 of record OY728139.1, on the reverse strand, counting down.
CCGATTTGATGCATGAAACTCACACATCAACTCTTATTGCATACATGTTTGAAGAACAACACACCGACGACCGCAAATGATCCCATTATCACCGACGACCCAACCATAAGGTCACTCCACACCATTATGACTTTCCCTAAAGAAGCTAAGCATTTCAGGTCTTTATGTTTCATCTCCTTTATCCGACTTAGAAGATAAGAATCAACTTCCAAAGTTTTAAGGTTCATCTTCCCATTCCCATCCTGTACATCCAGATACATTACAACAACAAACACCATCATTATCCACTCGGAACTAGATTCCTAAACTGGTTTATTTTGATTCCTCTAGTTCAAAGAATCTACAACACTTTTTCCTTTTCTGGTGTGTAAACTAGCTCAATATTGAATAACTGAATGTAATCAACCCATATTTGATGCTGAAGATTCAAATCTCACAAGGAGAAAATTTACTTAAGGCTCTTATGATCAGTATACACTATAAATCATTCTCCCATCAAGTAGTGCCTCCAACAAATTAATGAATACACCATCACAACCAATTAAAGATCATGCATATGGTTGTTTCATTCTTGAGGCCTCAACTATCATGAGCCATATGAAACCACCCGACCATCCTGCATCAATACCTCCCCAAGACCAACACCATATGCATAAAAAAATAAGGTATACTCTTTACCTGAACTAGGTAAGACTAGAACTGGTGTTGCAGTCAACTGCTTATTTAACTATTAGAAAGTGTTGATCGGAGTGGATACTTAAGAGGTGGGTGAATTGAGTTCCAATTTAAATTTCTGTTAATAACTTTATGATAAAAATCCCAAATTTAAAATAGCCCAGTCAATTAAGGAAGTAGAGATATAAATGTTTAATTGCTCAACAAGTTTTTCTAAGGTTGATTCGTCATCAGTTGAATCAATGTAATAACTAATTCAACTTTTGAAACTAGTTTATTGAATTAAGCATAAATACACACTAACCAAAACTAACTATCATTGTTAAAGTAAAAATAGTTTTCAATCATTGAAAAATATTAGCAGTGAATAAAACAAAATATAGTAATTGGAGATTGGCACAAAAATTTAAACAAGAGGTTCAGTCTCAAGCAGAGACTTAATCCTCTCCACTTGGTGATCACCTACCTCCAAGCTACTTATATAAATAAACTTTTTATCCACACCCTGGATCGGGGTTTACAACAGCACACCCTGTTGTCCAGGTCACACTTGACCTCTACCACAATTATTTGTGGGGAAAAAATGAAATAAGTGATTAAGTATGAGGATAGTTTGATATCCTCTAGTATGATTATGAGACAGTGTGTGTTAAACAAAAAAATATACACACTGCTCAAATAGTGAATATAAAACACAACAGAGTAAAGAAAGAGAATAGAGTTAAGAATTCTTTGTATGTTGTGAAGTAATGCTCTAGACTCAATGAATGTTGGGAATTTGGTATTTGAGCCTTCTTCTGGAAGTTGTCTTCATAACAAAGTATTGTAGTTTCTGTAATCCATCTTTAAGGAGTGAAAAGGTTCAGCTCTTTTATGTCTCGTTGTATACTGAGCCCTTTTTTGGAGAAGGTAGCTTGTTATAGTCTTCTTGTAATCTCAAGAACTTATTTCTTCTCTTTTGGTATTCGCACAGTCTGTGTCTTAGCGTGTACTACTACTGTCATACTTTTAATGTGAAAGATGAGGTCCTTTTATACTCTAGGATCCTCTAAGAATAAGGATCTTCGCACATGCATGTACCTCGTACTATCTACGGATACTCCTACAGACAACATTAAATAATGTCAGAAATATTAATTTGTCTAAATACGACCGTTAGAAATAAATTTGAATTAATAAAATGGAAACAATTATTTATATCAATCAATGAGTCATCTTTGGTCTATTGTCTTTGGTTTGATAACATCGGTCTTTCATATTTGGTGTGTCGACTTCGGTCTATCGAACTTCTGTGTGTCATACTACGGTCTGATAACATTAGTCTATCGTACTTCGGTCTTTCAAACTTTCTTCAGTCGAACTTCGGTTTTTGTGTGTTGGCTTCAGTTTTTTAAAATTCGGTTTCAGTGTGTTGGATTTGGTTTTTCAAACTTTGGTCTATCATTATTTGGTGAGTCAAACTTCGGTTTCAGTGTGTCGACTTTGGTTTTTCGAACTTTGGTTCCAGGGAATCTAAAAAAGGTTATGAAGAGTCTTTCTAGCATATACCATTACAATATGAAGTTTTAATTTAAAGTACACATAAAAAATACACTTGTAAGCATATTTATTCATGAATATAGGTTATAGAATTATTTCAGTATATGTTGTTGTATGAAAAAATTGATTCACATGGAGATATTAAAATTTCATGAAAGAGTAGAATATATATATTGAAATTATTTGTGATTATGAAAACTAAAATATCATGGAGATTCCAACAATCACCCCCTTTTGGATAATCACAAATTTTTTCATACATGAAAATATATAGAATAAAGATAGCTGTGACATAGAATTTTTTTAAAACAAATCTCCCCCTCACTAAATGGATTAAGGAGAGTATGTGTCATCCTTATATTCTCCCTCTTTTGTGATTAACAAAAATAGAAAAGCAGTAAGAGGAAAATTATAAAAGAAAGACACCATAAGAACTTTCATTAAAAGTCATAAGATCACAAGAAAAACAAAAAGATCAAATCCCTATCAAAAAGAAATAATCCATCACTAAGGGTTTGGATACAGAGGAGATTTACCTTTGTCTAAAGGATCGAATGGATAAGGAGATGGTTTGGGAGTGGTAGAGGATGAAGGTGATTGGATTATAACACCAGGCAGAGCAACACCTATAGGAATAGTAGCGGCAAGGGTATGCCTTCTCTCTGACAACACATGACTTGGAGACTACTCAGTAATGATCGATAAAATCTGAGTAAGAGTCTGAGAAATAGTCATTGGAGAAGGAGGCTGAGAGGAAGTACCAATTGAAGCAGCTGTAGGGACCACAATAGACTCGGCCTGAACATGCAAATAAGGTTTGAGTAGGTTGATGAAGTCAGTAATGATTTCTACTCCATATTTCATGGCTTTCTCAAAGTCATCCTCATTCTCCATAAACTTACTCAGCAAAGGTGTAAACTCTTTAAACTGGAGAACTTTCTTTTTGAATTCTTCTGTGATTAGATGGATTCAATGAATTTTTTCCACAAACCAGAAACTATTGATGAGGTCATGCTTGGTATATATATTAGTGAAATACTTATCTGCTTTTTCCTGAATTTATTTCTGAACTGCAGAGGCTTCATTGGTGCATTGTCTGACCATATTATACCCAAGTTTTTTATTCCGATGTACTATTTCAAGGTCTTATTTATCTGAAACAATATGGAGTTTTTGAATTTACTCTCTCATCACAGCTTTGAGAGACTCCAAATCAGCAACAACACTTCTCCCACTCATGGAACTGGATGGGCCAGCCAACATTTTTCCAAGCTCTTCTTTAATCTTTTTCAAATCTACACTGAGTAGATGAGTTACCAAGATCCTAAGAACTTCCAGAACACCACTAAAGGAGGTCTTGAAGTTAGAGGTTAAGGAATTCAGATCATTGATCAACTTTCTTACTTCTTCTCTCAGCAAGATATTGTGTCTAATAATGGTTTCTTCCTTAGTAATAATATTCAGTTGAATATCCTGAATCACAATTCTTGCAATTTTTGCTGCATCAGAATCCGAGATAATTATTGAGGTGAAAGATTCATTTCTAGACACTCTAAAGCTATTATAGAATAACATATCTCATTATTAAACTTTTACAAATCATCCTTGGTGATATAGTCACTGGGCACTAACTGAGCAACTAAGTCTACTGCTAGAGATACAACTGGTGGAATAGGTGCAGTAGGTTATGGGTCTGCATGGGCTTGTGGAACAGAAGGAGGAGGTACCCTTTCCTCATCTGAGTCATATTCTAAACTGAAAAAATATATCCTAGATTAATATTCCACTCTCTAGAACATGTCCAATCTCTTGGCTCAACAGTATCAATTCTTACCCTTCTTCCCCAAGGCTCAGGAATAACATAAATATCATCAAGTACTTCATTCGGGTCTCTGGACATAACAACTTTTCTGGGAGCAAGAACCAATCGAACTTCAAGTTTTTCCTGAGCTCTAGCTTCTTCAGCTTCACCAGGTACTTACTCAATTTGAGGCACTGGAACTACATCTTCTTCCACTTGTCCAGTATCCCTAATATCATTCAATTCCTGAATGAGCTCTTGATTTTCAGTATTGGGATGGAGTGGTCTGTCCTCATGTCCATAATCTCTATGATCATCGTCCTGTTGATTTGCAGGCTCTATTACATCACCAGCTCCATGAATAGATTTCTTACTAGATCTTTCAACCACTTGTTATCCCATTTTTAGAGAGTCACTCACATGCTCAATACTTCCTCCATAATCATCATTATCACCACCACCACCACCACCACCACCACCACCACCACCACCACAACCATCATCATATTCCTCATCTGATTTGCTAACATAACCTTCAACTCTAGTAACTTCAGTTTCTTCCTCTTCTTCATCACCTAAAATAGTTTCTCTTGATGGAAATTCCATAGGTGGACTAGAAGGTAAATAATTCATATTCTTGGGACTTTCATAAATATCAAGATAAATCCTATAATCAAATGGAGATCCTTCTTATCTAGGAACTTCAACCTCAACTTCCTCATCATAATAAACATGAACTTCTATTGGTTTGAGACCAAGATAAACTTAGTCCTTTGGTCTAGAAGGATGGTCAACCAGATTGAACTCCTCATACAAACTTTCTTCATCTCCTACCTAACATATCTTACATGGGTTCTAGAATATTTTCATCCATTTACAAATGTATTTTTGAAGACAAAAACCACTGCAGGCATTGATCACTTCATCTCCATCTTCTACACAATCTAATTTTTTCAACATGGAAGAAATATTCCTTGTGTAGTATAAGCAGTTTGCCTTCTTAGATGGCTTTATCAAATCAGAAATATGTACCATGAGATATTTACATAGATTCACCTTTATTCCATGTTTCAACAAAAATATCAAGAAGACATCTTGATATTTCACAGTAGAGAAATCTCTCTTCCTTGGGCAGATTTTATGCTGTATGAACTTAAAAATAAATCTCACTTCTCCTTCAAATTCATTTGCAATGGTCCTTCTGGATTCTTCATTTCCAGTCAGCTCCTTCAGAGCATCTTCATATGAAAATAAATTTGAAGAAGGTGAAATATTACCAGGATAGTCAGCATAGACTATAAGGCCCCGGCCTTAAACCTTACTTAATATTGAATTAAAAGAATAATTCACGTTGAGAATCTTTTCAGGTTTAGAGTTTTAGAGAATTAGAACATAACTGTTACATCTCAAAAGATTACAAAGTAGTCACTTCTACTAAGTTTCCATAAAATAAAAAAACTCTTAAAAGGAAACATGTCTAGTTTCATGTTTTAGGTAGCATTACTTTCCCTTGATCCCATCCTTGACCCTATTCCACACTAAGTCCTGTGAAAAACATTTCAAAAACTTGGGATGAGCATAATAATCTCAGTAAGGGATACACAAAGAATGAAAACTGTTAGTTCTTCAAACATCAAATAAACCATATATACTCTATCAAAGTAATACCTTCACCTTCATGAAGTAGTAAAAACTCTTCACTGAATAAAGTATCAATACTTACCTTTTTGTAACCAAAGGATTACCATAAAATCCATAAAAAGAACACATAACATATATAAAGGTAACTTGGGACATAAACATACTTAAGTGGAATAACCATACGGTCGACTTCCACACATATCACTTAATGGAATATCCATACGGCCAATTTCCATACATACTTAATGGAATAGCCATACGGCCGACTTCCATACCCAATGCATTGGAGGTTATAACGTAACCACCCATCCTGGTATTCATGGCACCACCCTTCATATGGTTTATAACGTTAACACCCGTTAAAATGTTCAAGTACCAATATAAAATCATAAAACATAAAACCAATATAAAGGAATGATAACATTTCCACATTTCAATCACAATATATCATAAATATATTGATATAATAGAATCCTTTTTCAAAACCATTTTCAATACCAAAATACATAAAAGAGTATATGGTATTTATTTTATTCTAAAAACATTACGGCTTGTTGAGAAAGCCAAAGACCAAATAATACTCACGGCGGCGGAAAAAGTCGTTGTCACCGCATACGTTAAAAAAATAACATTCCTTTTTGTCGTTTAGTAAAACGCTTCGTAGAAAAAGATTCCTTTTGTATAAAAGTAAAATTCAAAGGGGTTTATACACCTTATAAAAGAAAGTTGTGTATAAAACGAAATATGCCTCAATGAAAGGTGATTGAGACGAAGTCCCTTACCTCGGGTCCAACTTGACTCGATCGTTCTTTAACGTCCTGAATAATAAACTTGAGTTAATTTATACTTGATTAAGATCCTTTTTAAAGTTCATTATTCCTTTTATATCACTTATTTCCATGTTATAAACATTATGTAACCATTTAAGTTAATAATGTTTGTTTTGTCAATATTTGGTTCATAAGTAGAAAGTGGACTTCTTACAATTACATGTTGTTCGTGTGGTCAAAGGTTCTTTATATCCAGAATGAAATTCGTGATTTGGATATCATATATATCATATATATCCAGCATATACATGTATTTATAATATTACATAATCATTTAGAGGTAAGAAATGAAATGCACTGTTCATGGAGACGGTAAGCCGTACGTACGCATGAACGCTACTTTCATTTCTTTGTCATATTAATGGAATTAAAACTAAATGAGAGGTATGTATATTTTAATTCCAGAATTATATTCATCATTTAGATATATCATTAATTATATATATCCATTATATACATGTACTTTTAATAGTACATTACATTTGGGGATAAGAAATGAAATGCACCGTTCATGGAGACGGTAAGCCGTACGTACGCATGAACGCTACTTTCATTTCTATATCATACTTTAATGGAAGGAAATAATAATGATATAGAGGTATATAATAATTCCAGTATAACATCATATATAATAACATTAAATCCATCCTTTATACGTCCCACGTATGGCATTAACGAATCACATCACTTTGAGGGGGCGGTAGTCCGCACTTCCTTAAATGAAGATATTGTGTTTACCCATAATGGAAACCATAAAGGTATGCACAAAATGAAAAATACAGAAGCTTAAAGAAAAAATAAACATATTATATATCATATATAAAAATAGTGACATCATAATGGCCACCTTTGAAGGTGTTAAATGAGTATTGAACAATCATCGTTTCGGGAGGCATAATTTCGCCATCCACGGAAACCGTATGTTCTTTAACCATTTGATGTAGTTGTGTGAGAGTGTAGCTCAAATAAATATTTTAACAACATCATAGTATATTGAATATACTGGTGTTGTTACAAAATAAGTAAATAAAAAGATTTTAGGGGGTTGGAGAAGCAAAATAAAACAAATGAACATGAGAGAATGAATTACCTTTAAAAGTGTAACTCCTTTTGATTTCAGCCTAAAGTCTTTCTTTGAAAGGATTCTACCCAAAGGGAATCCTCTAGGATGAGGAGAGGGATGCGGAGAGAGTAAATGGGCAGGGGTTGGCTGACCCAAAGGCTTGAGGAGTGTGTGAAATGAGGTAGAGGTGGGGGCCTTTTATAAGAGGAGAGGAGGGGCACTTTTGGAAAGTAAATAAATATTTCTTTATTTGAAAATGTGTTTCGGTTTTAAAAGGTCCCACATTGATAGAATTCGTGGATAAGGTGATAAGGGTTCGAAATACTCTCATCCAATTGGTTTTGGACATGTGTAGTTCATAGATTTTACATTATCTTTCCATTTTATTTAAATCGTCAAATAATGATGTCATCGCTGCATCATTATTATGTCATAAATAATTTAATTTATTTAATGTCTAAAAATTATAAAAAAAATACTATGATATAGTAAATCTTTTTAGATTTCCAATGACTATTTATAATAAAATATCTGATCTTTATAACCCCATGTAAAAATTGTTTTCTTAAATCATATTATGTTTGTGTCATTTTTACTTTTACATTAAATAAAAAGGTATTTATGTCATTTCCCAACCAAAGTGTCTCCATGGGGTCCCCAAGTTGACCCATGGCTTGTCTTGGTCGGCCATGACACAACCAATGAGGGTAGGACATGTGTCAAGCTCATCTTATTTTATTAAAGCATTATTTTTACCTTAAACTACACTAATTACCACTAATCGCGATTAAGAACTTAATAAGTTACTATTCACCAAAAAATTATTATAATCTCATTGAACCACATTTTACTTCTTAATGACAACCATGTATGTCGGATTTTTGAAATTCAAAACACAATGATGGCAAAATTTCATTTAAACGGAAAATCAGTCTTTATAAGTACCACTTAGTGGTTTCACTATTCATCAAAAATTGAAGTTTTTCAGAAAATTACCAAAACTTCACCCTAAGCTATATTTGATATTACGAATTCAAAAATAAAGTCTATTTTACAAAATTCAAAACATATAAGTCACATTAATTAATTTAATAATTAATTCCCGCTGTCAGAGCAAATAGCGTGTTTTTATGAAACAATAAGTATCAAAAGATTGACCCTAGTTTAAGTCCGATTTCAAAGTGAAATTAATTACAATGACCACTATTGGATTTAATGGTAAAAATATTTTCTAATTTCACTTTAAAACCAATTCAAAAGATAATCTAATCATATAAATAAATTATATTAAAAAGAGGTTTTGAATTAAAATACAACATTTTACACTATTCATTAAAAAATGAACTTTATCAGAAAGGTACCAAAAATTTACAAAAAGTAAATTTTGATGTCCCGATTCTAAAGAAGAGTTATATTTGGTCCAATAGAATTTATAAGATCGATCAAAACTATATTTAATGACGGTTCTCCGTCAAAAGGTGATAAGTGGACCTTTCGTGAAAATTAGGGTATAAATGCCTAAAATTGAACTCTTTCCGTATTGTAAGCCATTATCTTTTATTGGGTAAATGTAAAAACATTTAAAAACATATATAATCATATTTTAGTTATTTCTATCCATTCCCGCCAGTACAACGGCTACCCGTTAACTAACATTTACAATAATATTATTTTATTACTTATGTGCAACGTAAGTTTTCAAAGAAACTCATCGTTGCGTATCGAGTACGCTATTGAACGTAGAAACCCCTTTTAATTAAAATTAATATTTAATTCGTAAATATTAATAAATATGAAAATTATTTATTCTTTATTTAACTGGGATGTTACATCCTTCCCCCCATTAGAAAATTGCGTCCCCGCAATTTATTTACTTATCGAATAAATGGGGGTACTTATCCCTCATTGCATTTTCAGATTCCCACGTTGCCTCTTCAATCACATGGTTTTTCCACAAAACCTTTACCTGATGAATCACCTTATTCCATAACACTTGCTCCATGTGGTCAAGAATCTGGACCGGTTGTTCCTCATAAGATAGGCTCTCTTCCAGCTGAACTACCTCTGGACTCAAAACATGAGATGGATCTGGCATATACTTTCTCAACATTGAAACATGAAAAACATTGTGTACCTGAGATAAACTCGGAGGTAAAGCCACCCGGTATGCAACTGATCCAACTCTCTCCAGAATTTCATATGGTCCAATAAACCTTGGACTCAGCTTTCCTTTCTTACCAAATCTCATCACACTTTTCCAAGGAGAAACCTTGAGAAAAACATGATCACCTACCTCGAAAGATAGATCCTTCCTCCGGTTATCTGCATAACTCTTCTGCCTGCTCTGAGCAGTTCTCATGTGCTTCTGAATCAGCTGAACTTTTTCTGCCAACTCTTCTACCAATTCTCGTCCCATCAACTTCCTTTCACCAACTTCATCCCAGAAAGCTGGAGTTCGACACCGCTTCCCATATAATGCCTAAAATGGTGTCATCTGTATACTGGAATGAAAACTGTTATTATATGAAAATTCAACCAAAGAAAGATGTTGGTCCCAACTTCCCTGATAATCCATAGAACAAGCTCGTAGCATATCCTCCAATGTCTGAATTGTTCGTTCTGACTGCCCATCTGATTGAGGATGAAAAGCTGTACTAAAATTTAATTCAGTACCCAACGACTTCTGAAGGCCTTTCCAAAAGTTATAAGTAAACCTGGGATCACGATCCGATACAATAGAGAAAGGAACTCCATGTAACCTGACTATCTCTTTAAGATACAAATGGGAAAGTTGATCAAGAGAGAAAGTATCTCGTATAGCAGGGAAATGAGCAGATTTGGTCAAGCGATCAACAATAACCCAGATTGCATTATTACCTCGAGATGTCTTCGGTAATCCAACAACAAAGTCCATGGATATATTCTCCCATTTCCACTCTGGCACTGATAAAGGCTGAAGCATCCCTTTCAGTAACTGCCGCTCTGCTTTAACCTGTTGACATGTCAAACACTTCACAGTAAAATCAGCAATATCTCTTTTCATTCCATCCCACCAGTAATACTCCCACAGATCTCTATACATCTTAGTACTGCCAGGATGAACTGAAAACGGGTAACTATGAGCCTCACATAACAACTCATTCTTCAACTGTGAATCACAAGGCACACATAACCTCTTCCTAAACCTCAAAACACAAACAAAAACTTATCCAAGAACTCATGGAAAATTTTATTCATAAGGTCCATGAATACAGCAGGTGCATTGGTTAACCCAAAAGGCATAACTAAAAATTCATAATGGCCATATCTAGTATGGAACGTAGTCTTCAGAACGTCTGCTTCTTTTACTTTCAACTGATGGTACCCCGACCTCAAGTCAATATTCGAAAAATACTGAGCTCCTTGGAGCTGATACCACTTCATTCGATGGCCCAACATCTGCTGAAGTTGTTGCAAAGGATTTTACCACCCCTTTCTGCTTGTAGTCTGGATGCATTCCCCCAGTTGAGTTCTTCGTTGGACACTCGTTTGCATAATGACCCATTTCATTACACTTAAAACATCTTACCGTTGGCTTTTCATTTCTTGCTTGATCATCTTCCTTACAGTTACGAGCAATATGACCAGACTTACCACACCGAAAGCACTTACCAGACTTGGATAAACATTCTCCAGGATTTATTTTACCAGACTTCTCATAGGATGGATATTTGGTTTTCTTACCTCCTTGCTTCTTTGATGAATTCTTCCCCTTTTCCAGCCAACTAGACCTCTTATTCTGTTGTTTGTCATAGAACACCTGATCATCGGCAAACTCCATTTCCACCTTCTCCGCACATCGAAAAAGTTTTTCATAACTTTTGAACTCACGAGAAGCTAAAGCCCTTCGATACTTTGTCTTTAACCCTGAGTAAAAACGGTTTATTTTACTATCAAGATCTCGTATGAAGTTTGGAGCATACCTTGCCAATCGAGTGAACTTTTCTTCATAAGCAGCCACTGAATCATCCTCCTGCCTCAATTCTAGGAACTGTTTTTCCATCCTAAGACGAACCACCTTAGGAAAATATTTCTCAAGAAACATACCTTTGAATTCGTCCCAGTGAAGATCCTCAATTTCATCACTATCCCTTATATTTTTCACCATCGACCACCACTGATCAGCTTCTCCTTCAAAACAGTAAACATCAAGACTAACCTTTTGATGTTCTGAACACCCCATGACATGAAAAATCTTCTCCAGTGCTTTAATCCACCCTTCAGCATGCACAGGATCAGATGATCCTCTGAATGATGGGGGATGTTGCCTCATGAAATGTTCCACCACTGACATGTTCCTCTGCGGTTGATCTGGCTGATCTCGTGCATGGATACCACCACCATTTATAGCCTGAGTCAACTGTGCCATCACTGCAACAAACTGTTCAGTTCCGATTCCGACCATCTCAGGTTGCTGATTTGGAAGGTTATCTTCCTCCTGATGTCATCCCAACATAGCTGCTTTGTTTCCTCTGTGGAAAACCATTCTGAACACAGAAATATCTTAGGCGAAGAAACATGGTAATCCGTAAATGCTATATCATTTCAATCATATTATAATTTAACACTTTTCTAACTCCTAAAGTTGTCTAAACCAACCTCTGATACCAACTATAAGGCCCCAGCCTTAAACCTTACTTAATATTGAATTAAAAGAATAATTCACGTTGAGGATCTTTTCAGGTTTAGAGTTTTAGAGAATTAGAACATAACTATTACATCTCAAAAGATTACAAAGTATTCACTTCTACTATGTTTCCATAAAATAAAAAAACTCTTAAAAGGAAACATGTCTAGTTTCATGTTTTAGGTAGCATTACTTTCCCTTGATCCCATCCTTGACCCTATTCCACGCTAAGTCCTGTGAAAAACATTTCAAAAACTTGGGATGAGCATAAGAAGCTCAGTAATGGATACACAAAGAATGAAAACTGTTAGTTCTTCAAACATCAAATAAACCAAATATACTCTATCAAAGTAATACCTTCACCTTCATGAAGTAGTAAAAAATCTTCACTGAATAAAGTGTCAATACTTACCTTTTTGTAACCAAAGGATTACCATAAAATCCATAAAAAGAACACATAACATATATAAAGGTAACTTGGGACATAAACATACTTAAGTGGAATAACCATACGGTCGACTTCCACACATATCACTTAATGGAATAGACATACGACTAATTTCCATACATACTTAATGGAATAGCCATACGGCCGACTTCCATACCCAATGCATTGGAGGTTATAACGTAACCACCCGTCCTGGTATTCATGGCACCACCCGTCATATGGTTTATAACGTAACCACCCGTTAAAATGTCCAAGTACCAATATAAAATCATAAAACATAAAACCAATATAAAGGAATGATAACATTTCCACATTTCAATCAAAATATATCATAAATATATTGACATAATAGAATCCTTTTTCAAAACCATTTTCAATACCAAAATACATAAAAGAGTATATGGTATTTATTTTATTCTAAAAACATTAAGGCTTGTTGAGAAAGCCAAAGGCCAAATAATACTCGCGGCGGCGGAAAAAGTCGTTGTCACCGCATACGTTAAAAAAATAACATTCCTTTTTTTCATTTAGTAAAACACTTCATAGAAAAAGATTCCTTTTGTATAAAAGTAAAAGTCAAAGGGGTTTATACACCGTATAAAAGAAAGTTGTGTATAAAACGAAATATGCCTCAATGAAAGGAGATTAAGACAAAGTCCCTTACCTCGGGTCCGACTTGACTCGATCGTTCTTTAACGTCCTGAATAATAAACTTGAGTTAATTTATACTTGATTAAGATCCTTTTTAAAGTTCATTATTCCTTTTATATCACTTATTGCCATGTTATAAACATTATGTAACCATTTAAGTTAATAATGTTTGTTTTGTCAATATTTGGTTCTTAAGTAGAAAGTGGACTTCTTACAATTACATGTTGTTCGTGTGGTCAAAGGTTCTTTATATCCACAATGAAATTCCAGATTTGGATATCATATATATCATATATATCCAGCATATACATGTATTTATAATATTACATAATCATTTAGAGGTAAGAAATGAAATGCACCGTTCATGGAGACGGTAAGCCATACGTACGCATGAACGCTACTTTCATTTCTTTGTCATATTAATGGAATTAAAACTAAATGAGAGGTATGTATATTTTAATTACAGAATTATATTCATCATTTAGATATATCATAAATTATATATATCCATTATATACATGTACTTTTAATAGTACATTACATTTGGGGATAAGAAATGAAATGCACCGTTCATGGAGACGGTAAGCCGTACGTACGCATGAATGCTACTTTCATTTCTATCTCATACTTTAATGGAAAGAAATAATAATGATATAGAGGTATATAATAATTACAGTATAACATCATATATAATAACATTAAATCCATCCTTTATACGTCCCACGTATGGAATTAACGAATCACATCACTTTGAGGGGGCGGTAGTCCGCACTTCCTTAAATGAAGATATCGTGTTTACCCATAATGGAAACCATAATGGTATGCACAAAATAAAAAATACATAAGCTTAAAGAAAAAATAAACATATTATATATCATATATAAAAACAGTGACATCATAATGGCCACCTTTGAAGGTGTTAAATGAGTATTGAACAATCATCGTTTCGGGAGGCATAATTTCTCCATCCACGGAAACCGTATGTTCTTTAACCATTTGATGTAGTTGTGTGAGAGTTTAGTTCAAATAAATCTTGTAACAACATCCTAGTATATTGAAGATACTGGTGTTGTTACAAAAGAAGTAAATAAAAAGAGTTTAGGGGGTTGGAGAAGCAAAATAAAACAAATGAACATGAGAGAATGAATTACCTTTAAAAGTGTAACTCCTTTTGATTTGAGCCTAAAGGATTTATTTGAAAGGATTCTGCCCAAAGAGAATTCTCTAGGATGAGGAGAGGGATGAGGAGAGAGTAAATGGGCAGGGTTTGGCCGAGCCAAAGGCTTGAGGAGTGTGTGAAATGAGGTAGAGGTGGGGGCCTTTTATAAGAGGAGAGGAGGGGCCCTTTTGGAAAGTAAAGAAATATTACTTTATTTGAAAATGTGTTTCGGTTTTAAAAGGTCCCACATTGATAGAATTCGTGGATAAGGTGATAAGGGTTCGAAATCCTCTCATCCAATTGGTTTTGGACATGTGTAGTTCATAGATTTTACATTATCTTTCAATTTTATTTAAATCGTCAAATAATGATGTCATCGCTGCATCATTATTATGTCATAAATAATTTAATTTATTTAATGTCTAAAAATTATAAAACAAATACTATGATATAGGAAATCTTTTTAGATTTCCAATGACTATTTATAATAAACAATATGATCTTTCTAACCCCATGTAAAAATTGTTTTCGTAAAACATATTATGTTTGTGTCATTTTTACTTTTACATTAAATAAAAAGTTATTTATGACATTTCCCAACCAAAGTGTCTCCATGGGGTCCCCAAGTTGACCCATGGCTTTTCTTTGTCGGCCATGACACAACCAATGAGCGTAGGACATGTGTCAAGCTCATCTTACTTTATTAAAGCATTATTTTTACCTTAAACTACACTGATTACCACTAATCGCGATTAAGAACTTAATAAGTTACTATTCACCAAAAAATTATTATAATCTCATTGAACCACATTTTACTTCTTAATGACAACCATGTATGTCGGATTTTCGAAATTCAAAACACAATGATGGCAAAATTTCATTTAAACGGAAAATCAGTCTTTATAAGTACCACTTAGTGGTTTCACTATTCATCAAAAATTGAAGTTTTTCAGAAAATTACCAAAAATTCACCCTAAGCTATATTTGATATTACGAATTCAAAAATAAAGTCTATTTTACAAAATTCAAAACATATAAGTCACATTAATTAATTTAATAATTAATTCTCGCTGTCAGAGCAAATAGCATGTTTTTATGAAACAATAAGTATCAAAAGATTGACACTAGTTTAAGTCCGATTTCAAAGTGAAATTAATTCCAACGACCACTATTGGATTTAATGGTAAAAATATTTTCTAATTTCACTTTAAAACCAATTCAAAAAATAATCTAATCATATAAATAAATTATATTAAAAAGAGGTTTTGAATTAAAATACAACATTTTACACTATTCATTAAAAAATGAACTTTATCAGAAAGGTACCAAAAATTTACACAAAGTAAATTTTGATGTCCCGATTCTAAAGAAGAGTTATATTTGGTCCAATAGAATTTATAAGATCGATCAAAACTATATTTAATGACGTTTCTCTGTCAAAAGGTGATAAGTGGACCTTTCGTGAAAATTAGGGTATAAATGCCTAAAATTGAACTCTTTCCGTATTTTAAGCCATTATCTTTTATTGGGTAAATGTAAAAACATTTAAAAACATATATAATCATATTTTAGTTATTTCTATCCATTCCCGCCAGTACAACGGCTACTCGTTAACTAACATTTACAATAATATTATTTTATTACTTGTGTGCAACGTAAGTTTTCAAAGAAACTCATCGTTGCGTATCGAGTACGCTATTGAACGTAGAAACCCCTTTTAATTAAAATTAATATTTAATTCGTAAATATTAATAAATATGAAAATTATTTATTCTTTATTTACCTGGGATGTTACATAGACACCTTTATGAGGTACCTCTAAGCTTTCTGCCAATTCTTTAAACGAAAAAGCTACTTCCTTTCCTTTTACCATTGATTTCATCATTGCTACCTCAGTTTCAACTAATGAAATACTCACATGCTGATAGAACTCATGCACAAGATGAGGATAATAGGGTCTTTAATTGTTGTTAAAACAACTGATCCACCCTTGAGATTCCAGTACATTTAGTAGAAAATATTTTCTTGATAGAATCCACTCAGCAGACACTTCCTTTTCTGCTGTAACTACTCAGCTTTCTAAGCTCGGTTTCCCAGTCCCACTAGACTCACCTTCTAACGCTTAGCAGGAGGAGATTTGTGAGGTTCTTACATTGTGCACTTAGTCCTTTCCATGAAGACGCTCTTGATTCCAACTGTGTTGAGAGGTTGATAGTCGAGAGAGATAGAGTGACTTAAAGGTAGAAGGATTTACGGCTATGGAGAAGGTGAAAGGTCAGGATGGATTGGACTGAATATATCATTTAGGGATTGTAAATCATAAAACATAAAATTTAAACGTGACAAGTTAAAATAGATAAAACAGATTCGTTTCACTTAAAACATATGGAATTTAAAAAAATCCCTTAAATATATCGGTGTCAAAGAATCAGTTTCAAGAAGATCAATTTCAAGAAGATCAGTTTTAAGAAAGATCAGTTTCAAGAAAGACCAGTTTCAGAAACATCAATCTTACAAAGACCGGTTTCACAAAAAAATTGGTTTCCCAAAAAACGGTTTTACAAAAAATATGGTTCACAAAGATCAGTTTTAAAATAATCGGTTTCACAAAAATCGGTTTCACAAAAATCAGTTTCACAAAAATCAGTTTCACAAAAATCGGTTTCACAAAAATTGGTTTCACAAAAATCAGTTTCACAAAAATTCGTTTCACAAAAACCGGTTTCACAAAAATCGGTTTGACAGAAATTAGTTTCATAAAGATCGGTTTGACAGAAATCGGTTACAGATTTATCATTACTAATTCATATCTAATGTAATTCATTTTCTAAGAATTCAAGGGTTTAGTGAATATATTAGCAAGCTGATGTTCAGTCCCAATAAAATCAAGAGTTATATTACCTTTTTGATAATTATTTCTCAAAAAGTGATTTCCTAGATCAATATGCTTTGTTCTAGAATGATATATTGGACTTCTAGAAATGTTAATATCACTTGTGTTTTCACAGTTAATGGATACATTTTTGAATTGATATCCATAGTCTAGTAAAGTGTGTTTCATCCAAAAAATTTGTGCACAACAACTACCAACAACAATGTATTCTGCATTGGCAATAGATAATGCATCAGAATTTTGATTCTTACTGCACCATGATACTAGTGACTTGCCTAACATGTGACATGTCCCAGAGGTGCTTTTTCTGTCTAACTTACAACCAGAAAAGTTAGCATCTGAATAACTTACTAAATCAAATGGTTGTCCTCTTGGATAAAATAGTCCTAAGTTGGTAGTATATTTGAGATATTAGAAAATCCTTTTAACATCATTTAAATGAGATTTTTTGGATTAGCTTGAAAGTGAGCACACATGCATATACTAAACATAATATTAGGTCTGCTAGCACTAAGGTAGAGCAGACTCCCTATCATACCTATGTAGTTGGTTTGATCCATTGATTCTCCAACTTCATCAACATCCAACTTACAAGTGGTACTCATAGGTGTATCACTACCTTTAATACCATCCAAACCAAAATGTTTTAAAATATCTTTAATATATTTACTTTGATGTTAAATAATACCATCTTTATTTTGAAAAATCTGAAATCCAAGGAAAAATTTAGGTTCTCTCATTAAACTCATTTGAAATTCATTTTTCATTATTTTTGAAAAATCAGTACATAAAGAAGTTTTAGAAGATTCGAAAATTATATCATCTCTATATAAATTTGTATTGTCAAAACATCTTTGGAAATCCTTTTAATAAAAAATTTATGATCTTCTATTCCTTTTGTAAAACCTTTTGAAATAAGAAAGGTACTAAGTATATCATACCAAGCTCTTTGATCTTGCTTTAAAACATATAAATCTTTAGAATGTTTAAAAAAATGGTTTGAAAAAATGGGGATATGTAAAACCAGGGTGTTGTTCAATAAATAAATCCTTAACTATATACCCATTTAGAAAATCACTTTTGAGATCCATTTGATAAAGTTTGAAATTTATATGAGCTACATAAAGAAGTAGTATCCTAATGGCCTCTAGTCTAACTACAGGAGTAAAGGTCTCCTCATAGTCTATTCCTTCCTCTTGACTATAACCTTGTGAAACTAACCTAGCTTTGTTTATATCTATATTACCAGACTCATCAACTTTGTACCTAAAAACCCATTTAGTGCCTATTGTCAATGTGTCCTTAGGTCTTTCAACTAGTTCCCAGACTTTGTTTCTTCCTAATTGATTTAATTCTTCTTGCATAGCCACCAACCAAAATTCATCATTGATAGAATCATTAATATTTTTGGGTTCAAGCTGTGAAAGAAAAGCTTGATGTTCAACCTGGTTTCTCAGAGAAGCTCTAGTTTGTGTTCTTCGATTTAAATCACCTACTAAAAAATCTAAAGGATGATTCTTGAGAGTTCAAATACCTCTAGAAAGAGTTGAACTAGACTCCTCATGATTGTCTATTGGTTCAGATGCAATAGGTGTAGACTCTAGAAGATTCCCAAAAATGGTTACTTTTATAGGGGATTCACTATGATTATCAATAAAGTTCAGAATTGACATATCTTCCTCAATATATTCAAGAGAGGTTTTGGGTTCATGTGGATCAGTCTCATCAAATTTGACATGAACTGACTCTTCCACACATTTGGTTTTCTTATTAAATACTCTATAGGCTTTACTTGAGATTGAGTAACCTAGGAAAATTCATTCATCACTCTTGGAGGAAAACTAGTCAAGATTGTCCTTAGTGTTAAGGATAAAGACTTTGTAACCAAAAAATCTGAAGTAGTTAACCTTAGGCTTCTTATTGTTCCAATGTTCATAAGGGGTCTTCTTAAGCACATGTCTAATCAAGACTCTATTAATGGTATAAAAAGCTGTATTTAAATCTTCAGCCCAAAAATAAATAGGTAAATTATACTCAAACTCGTGGCCGTGATCACTTATCAAGGTCTTAATTCTAAGTCCACTAAGGTTTTCCACATACTTGGAGTATTTGGTGAAATAAGAACAATCTTCACTTTTGTGATCTAGAAATTATACCCAAGTGAACCTAGAAAAATCATCTACAAGAACTTAAACATAGTGCTACCCATTTAAACATGAAACTCTTGATGGTCCAAACAAATCCATGTGAACCAACTTAAGCGGTTCAGAAGTAGAAACTTCTTTCTGTGGTTTGAAAGAAACTTTGTGTTTATTTACCTTTTGACAGGGATTTCACACTTTGTTATGTGGGAATTCCAATTTAGGTAATTCTCTAACTAAACATTTCTTAGATAGTTTTCTAAGTGAGTGTACATTGTAGTATCCTAGTCTTCTGTGCCACAACCATGATTCCTTATGAAAAGCATTTAAGTAAGAAACATTTTTCTTAGCTAAAGAATTTAATTCAACAACATACACATTCTCATTTTTAAGAGCAGTAAATATTAAATCATTTTTGGAATTAAAAACATTACATGCACCATTTTAAAATTTGACATTGAAACCATCATCACACAATTGAGAGATGTTAAGTAAATTTTACTTTAATCCATCAAAAAAAGTACTCTGGAAATCAATACTATATTAGGGTTACCAATTTGGCCTAAGCCAACGATTTTTCCTTTTGCATTGTCACCCAAAGTTACGTGTCCACCATTAACCTTGATTATGCTCTTGAAGAATGATTAGTCTCCTGTCATATGTCTTGAACATCCACTGTACAAGTACCACAAAGTCTTACATGAACTCTTTAGGCAACATCCCTATAAAAGAAACTAGACATGGGGTAAATTTGGTACCCATATTTTCTTGGGCCCTGAGAGGTTAGCAAGTAAAATTTTGGGAACCCATACTTGTATCACAGATTTCATATAATTAGCAGATATATTTTGAGACATAAACACTTTTTTCGGTCCTTTAGAGAATTTTTTTTCAAGAAATGGTCCATAACTTGAACTAGCACTGAACTATCCATATTTTGGAATAAATTTAGTTTTAATGATCCTTCTCTATCTTGTTTGATATCCTAGACCAGTTGTATATTTTGGGGAAATATGTTTTCCTAGAAACTGAGTCAATGTATCTCTACCTACAGTAAACATTTCAAGATCTCTTCTTAATTGCTCATTGGATAACTTAAGTTCAGTGTTTTCCTTTAACAGATGGTAGAATTTTTCTTTTTCAATATCTAGAATTGACATATAATTTTCAATTAAAGCATGTTGTCTCTTTAGTGATTTATATTTGTCCTTGAGCTCATTAAAGGTATCCTCAAGCATTTCACAATATTCAAGTAGTTCATCCTTAGTCATATCCTCATAATTATATGACTCTCTTATTCTTAGAATAATTGGCATTTTTTTTACAAGTTTTAAGTTTTACCTCAGAGGTTTATATCATGAAACATAAGTTGGAATGATTGTTTTGTTCACTATTAGAAGCATTAGATCCACTAGAGCTATCTTTTAAAGCAGTCCAGGAATCTTTCATACCGTTTTTATATCCTTTCCCCTAGTATTAATTTTTCTTATTGAATTTGATCTTAGGACAGTTTTCCTTCACATGACCTTTTCATTTGCACTCATAGAAGATTATTTCATTCGAGTTGTCATTCCATTTTTGGTCTTTCTTCCATTTCCCTTTAACATCATACATTCCCTTGTAGTTTGACTTCTAGAAGAATTTCTTCTTTCTGTAGAACTTTTTGAATCTCCTTGCAAGATGAGCCATCTCCTCGTCACTATTTGAATTTGACTCTTCACTTGTAGAGCTGTCTATAGGAACTTGAGATTTTTCATTGTTTTTTCTCTTTGAGGTATTAGTCTTTAATGCTACTGATTTCTTCCTTGGCTCCTCATATACTTCTTGATTCACCTTAAGTTATTTCTCATACATCATAAGCTTTCCTATTAGTTTTTTCACTGGTAGCTTACTTATGTCACAAGATTCTCAGATGGAAATAGAAGTTCTCCTCTATCTTTCAGGTAGGAATCGAAGTAGTCTCATGATTTGGTCCTTGATGTCCACTAGTTTTCCAAGAAGAATGATAATGTATACTATTTCGTTGATCCTGAGATACATTTCAGAGATAGGTTCATTAGGCTTCATTTTAAAATTGTCATATTTAATAGTGTATGTATTTAGTCTCATTTCTTTAACATTAGTTGTTCCCTCATGAGAAACTAAAAAAGTATCCCAAATTTCATATGCAGTTTTACAAGAAGATATTCTGTTGAATTCATCATCACCTAGAGAATAATACAAGGCATTCTTGCTTTACAGTTATTATTATATATAGCTTTAGACAACTGAGACCATGTGTCCCTAGCAGTAGCAGGCAATACATATTGTTCTTAAATTGTATCCCATATTTCAGGTCCCATGCTCTCTAGATAAATATTCATTTTTAATTTCCACTGAGAATAGTTATTACCATTAACGAAAGGTGGCACGTTAGTAGCAGCACCCTCAAATCTAGTTTCCATAGTCACTTAGAATTTAAAGAACTGAAAATTTAGATATGATATATCTTTATGATACAACTAAAATCACATTTTAAAATAATTTAAAAATATGGAAAATAAATTGACCTTTGATACCAAATGTTGGTCAGAGTGGATACTCAAGAGGGGGGTGAATTGAGTTCTAATTAAAATTTCTGTTAAAAACATTATGATAAAAACCCCCAAATTTAAAACAGCCTAGTCAATTAAGGCAGTAGAGATATAAATGTTTAATTTCTCAACAAGTTTCTATAAGGTTGATTATTCCTCAGTTGAATCAATGTAATCACTAATTAAACTTTTGAAATAGGTTCACTAAATTAAGAATAAATACACACTAACCAAAATTAACTATCAGAGCTAAAGCAAAAATAGTTTTTAGTCTTTAAAAAATATAAGCAGCAGATAAAAAACAGAGTAGTTGAATATTGGCACAAAAATGTAAACAAGAGGTTCAGTTTCAAGAAGAGACTTACTCCTCTCCACTTGTTTATCACCTGCAACCAAGATATTTATATAAATAAACTTTTTATCCACACCCTGGATCAGGGTTTACAACAGCACACCCGACTGTCTAGGTCACACTTGAACTCTAACACAGTTATTTATGGGAAACAAATGAAATAAGTTATTAAGTATGAGGATAGTTTGATTTCCTCTAGTTATGCTTAGGTTACAGTGTGTGTTAAACAAAAAAATATACACACTGATCAAATAGTGAATATAAAACATAATAGAGTTAAGAAAGAGAATAGAGTTAAGAATTATCTTTATATTGTGAAGTAATTATCTAGAATTAATTAATGTTGAGAATATGGTATTTGATTCTTCTTCTAGAAGTTTTCTTCAGAATAGTGTATCGTAGTTTCAGTAATCCAGATTCAGGGAGTGAAAAGGTTCATCTCTTTTATGTCTCGATGTATACTGAGACATTTTTGGAGAAGGTAGCTTGTTGTAGTATTCTTGTAATCTCAAGTGCTTAGTTATTCTCTTTTGGTATTCACACAGTCTCTGTCTCAGCGTGTACTACTATTGTCTTACTTTTAATGTGAAAGATGAGGTCCTTTTATACTCCTGGATCCTCTAGGAATAAGGATCTTCACACATACAAGTACCTAGAACTGTCTATGGATACTCCTACAAACAACATTAAATAATGTCAGAAATATTAATTTGTCTAAATATAACCATTTGAAATAAATTTGAATTAATAAAATGGAAACAATTATTTATATCAATCGGAGAGTCATCTTTGGTTTATTGTATTTAGTTTGATAAAATCGATCTATCATCTTCGGTGTGTCATCTTCGGTGTGTCTATTTCGGTCTGTCGAACTTCAGTGTGTCATACTTCGGTCGGGATAACATCGGTCTGTCGTACTTCGGTCTGTCAAACTTTGGCATGTCGAACATTGGTTTTGGTGTGTTGCCTTCAGTTTGTAAAACTTCAGTTTCGGTGTGTTGGCTTCGGTTTGTCAAACTTTGGTTTCAGAGTGTTGGTTTTGGTTTGTCAAACTTCGGTCTGTCATTCTTCAGTGAGTCAAACTTCGGTTACAGTGTGTTGACTTTGGTTTTTCGAACTTCGGTGCTAGGGAATCCAAAAAAGGTTATGAAGATTTTGTCTTGCATATACCATGAAAAGATGAAGTCTTAATTAAATGTACACATAAAAAATACACTTTTAAGAATATTTATTCATGAATAAAGGTTATAGACTTATTTCAGTATGTGTTGCTGTATGGAAAAATTGATTCACATAGAGATATTAAAATTGTTTGAAAGAGTAGAATCTGTATATTGAAATAATTTGTGATTATGAAAACTACAATATCATGGAGAGTCCAATAGAAAGCATTCTCACATGTCTCAGACCATTAAAACTTTATTCCCTTCTTGGTCAAACCTGAAAGTTGTGTTTTCAAATAAGAAAAGTCTTTAATAAACCTTCAGTAGTATCCAAACAAACATAGAAAACATTGGACATCAATGAAATTCTTGGGCTTCACCCAAGACACAACTGCCTGCACTTTCTCTAGGACTATGAACACACCTTTCATTGAGATAAATGTTCCATAAGAAATGTGCCCTATCAATCCAGAAATGGTAGTTGGATATCTTTTCATATATCCTATGATCTCTTAGTTCAATCAAGATGATGTCAAGATGCTTGGCATGATCATAATGTGTTTTGGAGTACACCAAGATGACATCAAGAAAAATGACTACAAATTGATCCAAGTATGAGCAAAAGATCTAGTTAATTAGGTCCATTAACACTACTGACACATTGGTCAAGAACATCATGATTACAAACTCATACAACCCATACCTACTCTTAAAGGAAGTTCAAAGTATATAGGAATGTCTCACCCTAAGATGATGATACCCAGACCTAAGATTTTTTTTTTGAAAACATTGAATCACCTCTTAGCTAATTAAAAATACTATTGATTTGAGGAAGAGATTATTGGTTCTAAAACATAATCTGATTCAACTTCCTATAATCAATGCACAACCATAGAGGTTTTTCAGCTTTCTTGGAAAATAACACTGGAGATCTGCAAGGTAACATACTAGGATGAAAAAACCCTTTATTATCCAATTCCTCCAATTGAGTTTTAAGATCCTAGAGTTATAATGGTGCCACTCTATATGGAGTAATGGAAACCAGTTCTACTCCTGAAAATAACTCTATCATGAACTCAACATCCCTCTCAGGTGGAAGTACTGAGAAATATCTAGGGAATACATCATAAAATTGATCTACCACTGGAGGAAAGATAGAATGCTCTACTCCCTCATCATCAAGCAAAAGATAATTCACTTGGGTTATGAGTTCACCCAACTAATAATAAACTAGACCTACATGGCCTACCGAAACGACTCATTCACCACAATGGACATAAGTTTCTCCTTCAAGAGACGTGAATGTTACTCTACAATAGTAACAATAAATATGGGATCAATACAAAATTAGACAATTCATACCCAAAATCAGATAAAAACAGGACATTTCGGGCACAAACAAGTATCTCAAAAAATGTTACCCACCAATTTCAAGAGAAAATCCCTTACACTGCATAATATTTTCTATTCACACCTATAATGGGGTATCAATCAATATAACCCCACAAATACGTTCTACCACTAGGCCCAACACAACCACAAACTAAGTAGAAAGGAAAGATTGTGCAGAACCTATATCAAATAAAGAACTATAAAGCATAGAGGCTACAAGAATCATACCCCAAATAGTCGATGGCCTAGCCTCACCACCTACATGTGTAGGTTGTATTGAATTAAGATGACCCATTCATCTTCCCTGGGCTCCTGTCTGAGTTCCCTATACTGCACTGCCATAGTGGTATGGACACTCTCACCCCAGAATACCATGCCCAACACCTATATCAATACGACTGGTAAATCTCTAACTTTATTATTAGTATGGGGTAACCAAACCCCTTCATACACTCTATAATGACCAAGACCCTCCATTAGTACCCATATAATGAGAGTTCCTATAGAACCTCTACACATTCCCCAACCTTATCCACACTTGGAACTCAGCCAGTGGTTAGGGAAACTAACCATGCATATGTCACGACCGACCAAACTGATAGTAGAATAATCGATCACTATAATGAGAGACTGGTTCCCTTTTTTGAAAAATCTATATTCAATTTCTGGGGTGATAACTCTCGAAGAGGAACTTGCTACCATCATAATCCGCACCACTAGATTAACCAATAGAGATTGTATTCCCACTACCAGGAGCTCCTTGAGATTTCTTTCTTAAATAAGGGAATGATCTAACACTTCAAAAAACCTATTTAGAAGAAAGATATTCACTTAAGACTTAATATTATATCTAATTCCATCCTTTAAGTGCCTCAATTTTTTACCTCATCCCCTACCAAAGTTGGAACAAAACTTTTCAAGTCAACGAAACAGATAGCATAATCCATCATTGTCATAGTTCCATGAGTCAAACTCATAATATCTGTAGCCTTCTGCTACCCCAAGGTCTCCAGATAGATGTGTAATATAAAATTTTCTTGGAATCACTTCCACAACACACCATATGCTTACTCGGTCTAAACCATGATATCCCACTAGCATTTTACCTGCCATTGCGACATATAAGATGCTAACAAGACTCTATTATCAAGAGTAGTCTCTATATTATCAAGGATTGTCTAGATGGCCTCTATCTAAATCTCGGCTACCTAAATCCCACCCTTTCTATTAAAAGTTAGAGGTTGTTTCAATTGAAACTAACTACTCAGATCAAACATACTCAGCTCAACCTTCCCTGGATCCCATTCCATTATTTTCATAAAATGAAATAAATTCCCATGGAACTGTTCCTCTCCTCTATTACCTTGAATCTCTAGGATTCCCTACTCCACTTCCGGAGGAGCATTCTCAATGATATACTGTTATCTACCAACCAATAAACATCATCGTGGTGACATTTATCTTCAATTCCAAACACACATCTCTGAACACATAGCATAAAACATCCACAATTTTAACAAATAAGGCTCTCCACTAGACATGAAACTATTCATCACACACACACTATCCTATCAAACATTTCTACATCTAGAACAATAACCTTGACCATACCTACCATGGTTCACGGATAACATGGGGGTAAACCAGTATA
This sequence comes from Viscum album, assembly GCA_963277665.1. Taxonomy (NCBI): domain Eukaryota; kingdom Viridiplantae; phylum Streptophyta; class Magnoliopsida; order Santalales; family Viscaceae; genus Viscum; species Viscum album. Next base: position 1,142,791,032 of record OY728139.1, on the reverse strand, counting down.
CCTAAACATAAATATATCATTAGACACCTTTTTAAAACCATTTCAACACCCATAATGTAAATCTTTCCTCTTAGGCATCTTTCTCAGTTCACAACTCAATAAAACCAAAATTTTTAACTCATTTAAAAGAATTAACTCTGTAAAATGTTTTGAATATTTTTAACATTATTTCCTTTATACCCATTTTCTTTATCTTTATTAGACATAATTTTCTACAAATTTTCAATGTAGTAAAAATCATTCCACCCTTCATGTCTCACACACCCATCCTATGTGTGCCTATCATGATTCTCACCACCTATAGAACTGGGTTCCTATAATGATACATGAATGAACAAATTCCTATTGTTTCAGACATGATCAAATTATCATAAAATAGTTACATCACATAAAAAGTGCACCACACAATACAGAAATATCATTCAACTATAACAACACACATCAAGAACCACAATTTCAACCCTGGACACTTGGGTTTTCCCTCATACATGGGTCAGCTAATCCCACAAATGAGCTCATTTACAAGGATCAATACATTCTAATATTCTATCTTCCATCAAAAATAGAAATACTATAGAAAGGAACCACTCTAATACCACTTTGTAACATCCCTGACCTGAGAGCCACTAAACGGGTGCTCTGATTTGGGTCGCCACATGACCTCAAGTGTGCCTCTCAATATGCCTTAAGTTTCAAACTAGAATAGAGGTTATAATGGATTATACAGGGAGAATATACTGTCATTATCAATGTAATCCATAACATATGAAACATGATATAAAAGAAGAAATAAACAATATACTAGAAACATGTATTTCTAACTATTTCCCCAAATAGGGTATAAACCACAACCAAACAATAAATATGTCAGGTCATGCTAATAGAATAACCTTTTCGATAAAAATTTTTATTTTTATTTTGTTATTTAGGAATCGAACCCAGTCCATCATAATGAATTTGTTTTCCAGACATAGTTTTCTGGACCCAGGTTTTCATATTGAGTTGCACCAGACACATAAGCAGTCCAAAATAAAGAAGTTGTTGATATTACAATTTATCATTTTCAATTCCATCAACATTACATTTAAGATCATTAGAATTAAATGAATCAGAGTCAAAAAAATTTTTTTCTAGAATTTTTTCTTTTCTATAATCATAGAAAGTCATAAGTTCCTCAGTGAAGATGTTTTATTATTGCTGAAGAGTTTTGTTGAAGAAAGTGAAGTAAGGAGTTTAATTTTTTTCAAACTTTCTAAATAAATCTGAAAATTATTTTCTGATCGTGGAGTTCTCAAAAATCATGTAAACTATCATTATAAAATATTTTTAAGAAATAGAGGAATTTTAATGGATGTATTGGTTCTAGAAATCAATAAAAAGTTTTCCAATGAGTAATAAATAAGGATTTTGATGCTTGAAAATATTTCTAAGTGGAATTATAATTAGATACACTTGATCATAATGATGAATCCATCATAGTGTGGATTCCATCATTATGAAATATCCATCAAAGGAAGAATCTTTAATAAAGAAGAATAATAGTGAAGTTTGAATAATTTCAGAGTTGTAGAGTGGATAATTTACATCATAAGGGGATTTCCATCAATATGGAACAATCATCATAATGGTATTTACATTATAATGGGAATTCCATCGTAATGATATTAGAAGGAAACATAATTCGTAATTAGATGACAAGGAAACAGAAATCGTAATGAGATGAAGAGGAAATAGAAATCATAATGACCTGAAGAGGAAATAAAAATTGTAATGAAATGAAGAGGAAATAGAAATCATAATGAGATGAAGAGGAAATAAAAATAAAAATTATTTGAAGAGGAAAAAAACATAATGAGATGAAGTGGAAACAAAAACTATAATGATAGGAAGAGGAAAAAATTGTAATGAGTTGAGAAGGAAATATAGTCACAATGAGATGATTACAATGAAAACTCAAAAAGAAAATTCCAGAAGTTTTATGAAGAGTCGAAGAGGTCAAACTTAAAATTCAATTTGGAGTAAACCTCAGAGAAATATAAGGAGGATGAATAAGTAAAAGTTGATGTTTAAATGTGAGATATCATCAGATATTTTAAAATTTGAGGAAGAGGAGAAAGATTTCAAGTTTCACGATTTTGTTTTCTGAGTCACCTATAAATACTTGATCAGATCATTCATTCATTAGTAACTTTCATGCAAGCAGAAAAGGTGGAGTTTTGAAGAAATAAAGTGAAAGTCATTTCTAACCAAAGGCCTCAGGATGAGGATTAGACAACTTAATGTTTGTTTACCATATTGAGCAATATCGTATTGATAAGATCATATTTAGTCAATCAGATTGAGTCAAATAGAATGAAGAAGATTATATTGATCATTTGAGTAGAGTTTGAGTTTTTTTGATTGATAATGGGTTCATTGTATTGAGTACATCACATTGAATGAATGAAATCCAGACTCATTGTATTGGGAGAATCAAATCTAGACTTATTGGATTTGAAAATCAGATTCAGTCAAATTGTTTTAAGGATTCAGATAGAGTAATTATAAAGTAGTTTCAACAACATATTTATTCTTTTGTTGGTGAAATTGTTTTATAAGAAAAAGTTTTAAACTAAAAAGAGTGAGTATAATCATTCTTATTGGGATATAAAATGAGTCTAATAGGATTATTCACAAGTTTTATGCACTTATTTATTATAGTGGATTTCCATAGACCCATGAGAGTGGCTATGGAAAGGATGAAGGTTATCACACTGAGGCCGAACCTTATAAATCATGTGTACTGTTATTTATTTCCTCACTTTTCGTTCATGATTATTTAATAAAAGTTGATAAGGAAATAAATCATTATAGGTTTCATGAGTTAATTTTCTAAAAGTTTTGAAACTTATAAAAAGTGAAAAACTAATTTAACCTCCCATTATCAGTTGTTATTTGATCCTTTGGAGATTCAATTAGTATTATAGAGAAGGTTCCATTTTTGAATCCTTATCCAGGTTAATATCAATTCTGTCAACAGTATAGGACTTCCTGTGTTTGATGGAAAAAACTATCATAGATGGAAAAATAAGATGATTCCTTATCTTCTATCTTTTGTCCTGGATGTTATTGACGCTGCTACTATTGGTTTTCCACTTATTGAGAAATATGATCCTATAAAGTTTGTTGAATTGAGAAATATAGAACTTGAAGGAAATTCTAGAAATGAAATCCTTATGTCCTTATCAGAGATTTTTTATTAGATGTTAATGGGTATAAATACTTAAAAAAGTATGTGGGACATGCTGGAAAGTGTTTTTGAAGGGAATAAAAGAGTGAAGAAAGAAAAAATAGAAATCAAGCAGAATAAGTATGAATACATTTGAATGAGAGATGAAGAAAAAATTGATGAATACTTCACCAGAGTAAATGAAATTGTTTTCAACATCATATGATTTAGATTTGTCTTGAGAGATTCTATAATTGTGAATAATCTTATGTGAAATTTTTTGAACATGTTTGATTCTAAAATTTCTACTTTAGAAGATAATGATGATTTATCACGTGATGAATTGAATAACTTTCTTGTTTCTTAAAAAACAAGGAATGATTCAATGTTTAAATAGAATATGAAATATGGAATGGATTTTAAATATATGAGAAAGATGAAAATCCAAGATATTTAAGAATATAATCCTTATGAGTTAGAAGATAAATAAGATGATGATTTGAATGAAAAAATCACGTCTCTTATATCTAAGAACTATCAAAGATGAAGAAGAAAGTATGTAGGTAATATTCCTCTCAATGTATTGGATTTGGTGGAATCAGACCCTTTGCTATAAATTCCCCCAAGAAGTATGTTGAAAAATATCAGAATTATTTTGATGAAAACCCTTAATGCAAAAAGTAGGAAAAATGATAAAGAAGAAAAGTGTTCAAAAAAAATAAGAAGAAGTTTATTGTAAATAAAAGAAGTATTTTGAGTAAGAAATTTGAATTGTACTCAACTAAAAAAAATTATTTTGAAGATGAAAGTTCATAACGTTCAGAACCTTCATTGAAAAAGTTGGTAAAACAAATGATTCATTAGATAGTTAAGAAGGTGGTGAAGAATCTTATGGAGAGTATCAACTCAGAATATAAATTCCTTCATGTCTTGAGAAAAAAAATCTCCAGGAATAAATTAGAGTTATGAAGAAATATTGTGAAGAAGTTGCTGATGGAATAAAATATGTCATCAAGTAGGAGGAAGAATACATCTAGGAGATTTTAAGCTGAAAACTTAGAATTACTGAACATGGAAAGATGATTGAAGATCTCAATATGAAGTTGGCAGCCAAGGAAGAAGAAATTAACAAGTTTCAATAAAAATTTCTTAAGACCAAAAGTACCTTGAGGATGTTGAATTTAAATTTCAACAAAAATTTGGAATTAAAATCTAAGCCTTGTAAAGTTTCTAAGAAAGATAAATACGAGAATCAAGAGAAATCTTCTCTGACAAAAAATAATGCTTCATCTAATTATTTTTACATTTCAGGTTCCAAAAAAGTATTTGAAAATATTGGGTTGAGAAAGGATGCGACAAACCTATAAAATCTAAAAAAGTATAAAAATAATTCAAAAGAAAATATGGTCCACATCCTGAGTATGTTAGAGCTGAAAGAAGTTATTAACCTCTAGAAAGTTTAAATAGAGAAAGATATTTGTTGAATAGAAAATCAAGATTTTATGGCTATTATTGGTGTTGTGTAATATATGGGAATAGATCTTATATTTTTTGGCACAAATAATCTCTACCATAAGAAGGTTTTAGCAAAGTGTAATAAATAGTGAAAGTAGAATGAGTAACTTTCACAATATACAAAAATTAAAAAAATGAATTCTCAAGATGTTAGAAACTTTGTAACAAAAAATCAATTTGAATGTTTGGAATAAGTTTGTGGAAGATGTGATCAATATAGTCATATTGTCTAAATATGAATGACACTCTTTCAAAAACAAGTTTCTCATGATAGAAAACAAAAGGAAGATGAAAAGAAGAAATTTGAGGAAAGAGATTTTTTTGTTAAGACATCTTTGAAACAAAATAAAAGGAACAAACCAGGGATACTTGAACATCATTTTTATTCACATATGAAAGGTGATATAAAATTCTTGAAACGTGTTGAAAGTCATGATGGAGGATAATATACATTTGGTAATGATAGTTCCTAAAAAATTAGAGGAATCTTAATGGATTAGATTGAAGTGAAAAAGTTTAAATATAAGGATGTTTTATTTGTTGATGGGATAAACCACAACTTAATTAGTGTAATTCAATTTTTTTGAGGAAAAATATGTTTTGTTAGAAAATATTTTAGTATCATCAAAAGTAAGAAAGAATGAAATGTTATTACAAAAGTAGAAATAACTAGTTGGAATCTCTTCCAAATAGAATAATCCAACAAATCATGTTACTTGAGTGCGGAGGATGAAAATAAATTTTGGCACCGAATCCTTGAGAACCATGGATAGAAAAGTATGAATAAAATTTCTAATGTTGATGTCATTTTTAATTTTCTATAATTGAATAGAAGAGATAAATATGTTTGTATTACTTTCTAGAAATGAAATATGACTAACAAAAAACATAATAGAATTGAGATTCAATCCACCAGACCTCTTGAACGTATTAATTATGATTTATATGGGACTATGAGAGATCAATAAAAAAAGAGATTTATAATTTATAACTTTTATTGATGATTTCACTCGGATTTCAAATATCATGTTTATGAAACACAAGTCATCGGAAATTGAAATGTTCAAATTATTTAGAAAATATGTTGAGAAAGAAATAGGGGTTTCCATAAATAAGTTTTAAACATATAATGGTACTGAATTCAAAAATAATAATTTTGATACTAATCTGATAAAGAATGCTATAAAACATTTTTATAGTGCTCTCTATACTCAAAAAAATAGAGGTATCAGAAATAATGAATAGAAGTTTAGTGGAAATGGGAAGAAGAATGTTATCAGAATGCAAACATTCAAAATTATTTTTTGAGAGAAGATTTTAGTACTTCTATACATGTTAAAAATAGATTATTGTTGAGAGCAGAAACCAATATGACTCATTATGAAATGTGGTATAACAAAAAATCATCATTTAAATAATTTAACATTTTTGGAAGTCCATGTCTTCTCAAAATAAAGAATTTGGATTTGGGAATGTTTGATGAGAAAGTTGAGAAAGTTATTGTTATGGGTTATTCACCAAATAGAAGAAGTTAAAAATGTTGGAAAAAATATCTACAAAATTTAGTGGAATCATATAATGTGAAGTTAATTTATAATAAATGTTCCTTAAGAAAAGATGTTGAGAATTTTGAGGAGGATAAACTGGAGATTTCCAATAATGGTGAATATTATTCAAAACACCCTTATCAAGATTCAGAATAATCGCGTGATGAAGAAATTTTAGTTGGGAATAAAACTTTGAAATTTTCTACCTTAAAAAAACATGTTGAATCTGAAAATATATTGGGAATTAGAAATATCAAGTTTAGACCAAAATAAAGTTGAAATTAGAAAATAAAACTTCATTTAAATCAAAAGTTAATTAGGAATCAGTTTCAGAAGCTATTAAACACAAATAATGGGTGGATTCATTGAAGGATAAGTTGAATTAGATTGAGAAGAATGAAACATGGAAAATTGTTTTAAGACTAGGAAATAAAAATGTTATCATAATTAATTGGGTTTATAAAAAAAAGTTAACTGAACATAGAGATGTTTTAAGAAACAAATCCATTCTTGTTTTTAAATTCTATTCATAGGTGGATGATGTGGATTTTGAAGAAACATTTGACCTATTTTTAAGATTAGAAACTATTAGAATGTTTCTTTTAGTGGTTGCACATCATAATTACAAAGTTTATCAGATATATCTAAAGTCATCTTTATTAAATTGTGAAATTGAGGAAGAAGTCTACATTGAACAACCTTATGGGTTTCTACTTGATGAGGATGAAAAAAATGTCATAAATTAGATATATCTTGTTATTGGATGAAACAATATCTATATTCTTAGTATTCAAAACCAAATTTTTTTTTGAGAATGTTAAATTTTTCTAAGGTAAAATTTGATATCAAATTATATGTGACAGATGTTGACTCTGGAGCTCTAATTGTAATTGTTTATATGGATGAAATAATTTTTTGGGATAGAGAATATGTTTGTAAACCATTTTTTTTAAAGAAATGAAGAAGAATTTTTAAATGTCAATGTTGGGAGAATTAATTTTATTCCTTGGCTTACAAGTTAAAAAAAATACATTTTCTTATCTCAATAAAATAACATTATGGAATTGTAAAAGATGTTTGGGTTGGAAGAATCCAAAGAAGTTACTACTCCTATATCTATGGGCACAATGTTAAGTAAAGATGAGTCTAGAAAATTAGGGATTTAGAATGTTTTTTAGAATATGATAAGAAGTATAATTTACCTAACAACCTCAAGACCTAATATTGTTTATGTTGTGACTTTGTGTGTCAGGTATCAATGTAATCCAAAATAATCACATATGTTGGAAGAAAAAGGGATTTTGAGATATTTAAAAGGAACAAATTCACAAGGGTTGTTATAAAAAATAAATTGTGATATGATGTTTCATGGTCATACTGATGCCGATTGGACTGGAGATCATAATGATAGAAAATAAACCTCAGGAGGAACATTTTTATTGGGTGATTTTTTTGTGAGTTGGCATAGTGAAAAACAATGATCAGTAACCTTGAGCATAGATGAATCTGAATATGTTGTAGTTACTCAGGCTTGTACTCAAATATTTTGGATGAAATTTCATATAGAGGACTTGAAAGTGAATGTTGATAAACCATTGAAGAGACTTTGTGATAATCAGAGTGCAATTGATCTTTCTAAAAATCCTATTCAACATTCAAGATTAAAACACATTGATATGAAGTTTCAGTTTATAAAAGATAATTTTGTTTCTAAAGTTGTTTTCCAAGAATAAATTTAAATAGAGTATTAGATTTATAAAAGCTTTACAAAATCAATGTCAAAAGAAAGGTTTTTGGAATTAAGGCTGCAACTTCATCTTCAGACTCCTCCCATGAATTCTTAAACCTCATAAGTATGACCCCTACTGTGCTTTGGATTATGTTAAAAAAGGGAGAGAGAAATAAAAAACATTGTACTTTGTATGAAGTTTTTACTTATCTTTCATGAATCTAAAGGTGTGGTTATCATATATTGGGGAGAGAAAAATAAAAGTGAGAGAGGAAAAGATAAAATTAAGGGAGAGTTTCTCTTTAAATGGCCGAAAAATTTTCATTCCACTGAAGGATGAATTGTTTTCAATAAAATTAATTTATATAATAGTGTGGTTTCATGACAATTTCTTTTGAAAAAAGGCTATGATTTAATAAAAGTAAAAAAATTGATTTGTTTACAAAATTTGAGTTGAAAAAATTATGAGCATTTGATAAGTTATTAAAGAGGGTTGTCAACTAATCCAAATGGGAAGATTTGATAACCTTTCTGATAAATTATTTTAATAAAGTTTTTTGTATTTACTGACAACTAAACTTTTTGTTGAGGAATGTTTTTGTTACTCAGGAGTCAGACATAGTCCATCGTAATGGGGTTGTTTTCCAAAAACAGGTTTTTAGACCTAGGTTTTCAGATTGATTTGCACTGAAAACAGAAGTAATCAGAAAAAAAGAAGTTTTTTATCAGAAACTTTATCTTATTCAAGTCCATCGATATGACGTTGAATATCATCATATCCAAATGAATCTAAGAAATAAATGGTTTTTTTCTTGAAGTTTGTCTTTTCAATAATTAAAGAAATTTTGAAGTTGTTGAGTGAAGTAGTTGTATTATGGATGAAGAGTTTTGTTGAAGAAAGTGAAGTCATGAGTTAAAAAGTTTTCATAATTTCTAAAACAAATCAGATGATTCATTTCTTATCATGGAGTTCTAAAAAATCATGAAAACTGTCATGATAAAATATTTTTAATGGGTGAATTGTAATGGTTATATCGGTTTGAGAAAGCAAGATAAAATTTTCTAATGAGTAATATATAAGGAGTTTTAAAGCTTGATAATGTTGACGAGTGGAGTTATAATCAGATACACTTGATCATAATGAGGAATCCATTATAGTGAGGATTACATCATTATGAAATATCCATCATAGGCATATCATTTAAGAAAGAAGAAGAATGGTGAAGTTTAAATAATTTCAGAGTTGAGTAGAGAATTTCCATCGTAATTGGATTTCCATCATTAGGGAAGTATCATCATAATTGGATTTACATCATAATGGGAATTCCATCTCAATGATATGAGAAGGAAATAGAATTCATAATGAGTTGAAAAGAAAAAAAACTTAATGAGATAATGAAGAAATAAAAATCATAATGAACTAAAGAGGAAACAAAAATCTTAATGAGTTCAAGAGGAAACAAAAATCATAATGGGCTGAAGAGGAAACGTAAACCATAATGATTTGAAGAGGAAAAAGAAATTTTAATTAGAAGATAAGGAAATATATTCGTAATTAGATTATTATAAATAAGACTCAAAAATAAAACCCTAGAAGTTTTATGAAGAGTTGATGAGGTAAACTTGAAATTAAATTTTGCATAAATCTCAGAGAAATCTAAGGAGGATTGATGAAGTCGAAGATGATGTTTAAATGTGAGAGATCTTTAAATATTTTGAAATTTGAGGAAGCAAGGAAAGTTTTCAAGTTTCCTTCTTTTATTTTCTAAGTCATCTATAAATACTTGCTTATATCATCCATTCATTAGTAACATTCATGCAAGCGGAAAAGTCGGATCACTAAAGAAAACAAGTGAAAGTCATTGATGGCTAGAGATCTCGTGAGAAGGATCTTCTAGCTGAGTGTTTGTTTAATGAATTGAGAAAGATCATATTGAGAATATTGTAGTTATTCAATTGGATTGAGTCAATCGGACTGAAGAAGATCATATTAAGCATTTGAGTAGAGTTTTAGTTTTTAATATTGAGAATGGTTTCATCATATTGAGTCCATCGTATAGAGTATTTGAGAAGAGTTTGAGTTTTGAAGACTGAGAATGGGTTCATCATATTGAGTCCATTGTATTGTGAGAATCAAATCCAGAATCATTGTATTGAGAGAATCAAATCTAGATTTATCAAATTTGAAAATCAAATCCATCCAAATCAGTCTGAGGAATCAGACTGAGAAATTGTGGAGAAGTTTTAACAAAGTCCTTATTCTTTTGTTTGATCAATTGTTTTATTAGAAACCATTGTAAACTGATAGGAGTCAGTATAGTCTTACCTATTGGGAGATATAAGGTGTATATTGATATTTGGAACATGTTTTATTCACTTCTTCATTATAGTGTATTTATATAGTCCCACAAGAGTGGCTATGGAAAGGATGTAGGTTCTCACACTAAGGCTGATCCTTGTAAATCTTGTGTGCTTTACTTACTTTCCAAATTGTTTATGCATCAGTATTTACTAAAATTTAATAAGGAAATAAATCTAAATATGTTGTAGGGGTTATGTTTCTAAATGTTTTGAAACTTATAAAAAGTGAACAACTAATTCAACCCCTCCCTCTCAGATGTTATTCGATCCTTTGGAACTTCACTAATAGTTCTAAAGTGATTGAAAACCAAAATAAATAGAAACTACTGAATCCCCAAAATGGGTCCCGACTCGAAGTCGAGATCCTCATCTATGCACATCCCAAGCCCAACTCAACTCCCTATAGCATAAGGAGTTTTCCCTTGAAGTGACCTACAACCATGAAATCTGCTCGGATACCCAAAGGTGGCCTGAGCAGGGTGTGAGTACCACTCAGTAGGCCATCACCAATGGTGTCTACAAAATATCCAGTCTAAATAGATTGTGAATTAAAATACCAAATAAATGGAAAGGTAAATAAACGAAAATTTGGGTTCCATTGGTTAAAAATATTCACCTAGGAAATTTCCATAATTTTTCCCATTTCTATCAGTTATATCATCTTCATTACTAATTTCATTTTCCCCACATGCCTTATGGGTTAGTAATTTACTTAATTACACTATGGACTAAGACAATAAATTTAAATGCATAAGGGAATAATTCAAGTTCCTTATCTCACTAGTAAATAACATTCCAAAATCAATTATATCACACTTACCATGGAGCCTCAATCAGGGTAATCCCATCCAATGAAACTTTTAGGGGCATAGAGCCTCAGCCTGACTCTTTAACACATGCTTTATAGGGTTGGGGATTAAAGCCTCGGTACAACCCGACCCATGGGCATATAACCTCAAGTCAATACCCCACACACCACCAATCTATGTTCACATTCTTATTTAACAATGTACCAAATATACCATATCAAAAACCATACACAGTTGATAAACATAACACTCACATTTCATAGTCATTTAACATGTAGAATTAACATCAAGCCTTAATTAATTGGCACATTTACTGTTTTCATTTCATAGCCCAGTTAACCCATTTCCCTTTCTTATTCCTTAACCATTTACACATATTCAATTATTCCCAAGCATTATCTAAATTACCTATTCATCAATTCCTGCATGTTAAAAAATTTAACACATTTATCAACTCATAATCATTAACCATTTAAAACATTCATAATATCACATTATTTATCCTAATTAAGGAATTCATTTACAATTCATAAGTCACTTATCTCAAACACTTTATTACATCCAACCAATTTCATGTTAAGGCAAATAATCCCTTAAGCCATTTATAAAGTCTAAACAGAACTATAATTATTAAATTTTTAATTTAACTAATAATATAAACATGTTCATCTTGGGATAAACTTATCTCAAGGCTATTTTATATTTAAAATTTCAATTCTCCTTACTTGAGAATATTAGTAAACCACATGGGTGGCCCTAAATTGGTTTAATCAAACTCAACGCATCCTACAAGGATCATGAAGGATTAAATTATCCCTCAAGACAACCATTTTTACCAAAATTACTAAAGTAACCAAACACACAATTAGAGATAGGCAAAAGAACAACCAAGAATGAAAAAAAAATCAACCTCAAGACTAAGATATTTAGCTTATAGACCACCTACCTCGAATATGAAGATTAACACACCCTTAACCTTATTCTTTGTTCTGGATTCAAGCACCCTTTGAAGCCCCAACACAATATCCCATAGAAAAATAAGGTTTTAGGGCCTCATAAGAAGAAGAAAAAATCTATAAGCCCTAATTTAGAAAAGATAATAAAGAGGAGTGTTAGACTTACCCAAAGCTTCAATATGCACCCAAAGACACTCCAAATAGCCTAGAATCAAAGGAGGACCACCATTGAGAAGATTTGGGGGCATAGGTTCATCACTAGGGTTGAAAGGAGAAGAATGGGGAAGAAAATTGGGTGACGGTCCTAAAATCACAAAGGGGCAGTTTGATAGTTTTCCACTTTTTAATGGGGTGCATGGTTTGGCCACACAGTTTTCCAAACCATGCACCAACTGTGCTCCTGCCTCTGTCTAAGATGGGTTAATCTATACAGTTACCTAGGGGGCCTACATGGTTTGAAAAACCATGTGCCAACTGTGTGAAAAGCCTCTATCCAAGACCTCATGGTTTGGATCTCACCCTTGCATGATTTTCTTAACCTAGAACCCCTCCCCCGGGGAAGCATGGTTTGGGCACACAATTATCTCTAACCATGTGACAATTGTGAAACATGCATTGGGTCGCCAAATTCCTCTTTATTTCCCTTCCTAAAACCTAGGAACACCCATGAACCTCCTCATACATAAAAAAATTATTCCATTATCTAGAATTAATATATTTATACGAAAAATTTAAACAAGGTCATATCTCCACAAAATTTTGGGATCTTACACTATTTTTAAAGGAAACTGGATTTTTAAATATTAATTATTCTTATTCTTATTCCCTATCAATAAAAATTAAATTAGTTTCAATATATTATTAATATTAAAAATATAATAAATCATAACTTAACCATAATAGATTTAGTTTCTTAAAACAAAAATTCATATTGTATAAAAATAAAAGTTTCAATAAAATACATTTTCATGAATAAATTGAATTTATCCTCATTACTTGTATAGTAATAACTATTGGATGGATGATAACTTAATTATTTTAAGTATTATCAATACATTTTATTTAAATCATCCTTTAGTATTGATATAATTTATTAATATTAAAACACATAACACTTTAAAAAAATTAGTTGAAAAATATTAATTTTATATTAAATTAACTTCCTCGAGTACCATTAAAGTTAATTATTTATATTCTATGAATTTAATTTTACTAATCTATTGATATTAAAATATTTTTTTGAATTTTTTAAATAAATCATTCAATTATATTATGTAAAACATAAATAAAAAATAAAGTTTATTATAAAATATACAAGTAAATATTTTAATTTTGTTTCATTATTATATTAAAATAATTTATTAATGTTTATCTTAAAGTTTAATATTTCACCTCAATAATATGTATTGGGCTATATTTTAGTTAGGTGTTTCATGTGAAAGAATCTAGTCAAAATTTTATTTACTTAAAAAGAAATATGTACTAAAATCTCATAGTGTTACATCTCCCCTGAATAAATTTCATCTTTCAATTTTACTTATCAATCACTAAAGAAAATATCTAAGGGATCCATCAGAAATTCAAGATATATTTTATTTTAAGATATAAACCTTCATATCTTAAATAATATAAGACTCATCATTTCTTGCATAATATGCATGTGTTGAGATTTTCCTTTATCTGAACAGTTTATTCCAAATATGATTCCTTAGTTGGTTATGGGAGTTTCTAAGGACATACCTTTCATAATATCATTTTCATGACCCTATCACGAATCAAATACTAAGAGTATAATATTTATGATAATATTAAATAAAATTAGATTAAATGACCAAATGAATATGAAAACTAAATCTAAATATGTATTATACAATGACACCTTCATTTCAACCTAGGACATATTTGGTTCACATATTATATAATTATATCAATCTATAAATCCTTTAGTTTGTCCTAGGTTTTCCCTTGTCATTTTCTTTATTACGTACTATAACCTAATTGGTTATATATTACATCATCAAATTCCATTTAAATCCTTCATAATGGTTCATAAATATAATTTGTATCCACAAAAGAATATCCCCCATGAGTGAAAAACTAGACATGTAGTTAGGCCCACATATCGTGCACCATGTAAAGATTGAGTTAAAATTCAGCCAATATTTTTTAGGGTTATTAACCCTAGTAATATATGGCAAATACTACATCCACTTATTTTTGTTTAGATATGAATTTTATTGTAAGGATGTCCCACACTTTATGCATTACCAATATTTTAGGGTATTTTACTATATTTAGGCTTATTTATAGGGGTTTCCACTAATGTTATCTAGAATTAATCCCCATAATAACTAATTTAATCTCCCAAAATAGCTAAAATAATCCATAAAAATATATAAAATCTACTCTAATACCAACTGATATTTCCCATTCTAAACATCTATATAAAATACATCATTTCAAATGATTATTCATTACACTTCACAATTAATCACACCAAATAACCCAAAGGTTTAGTGTACATAAATTTATCTACATAATAATATTATTCTATAAAATCTTTAATATCTCCAATAAAATTCCTTTTTTACATTCTACCCCTTAGACTCATCATGAAAAATAATATTCTTTATAACCTGAGGAGGAAATATAGGAAAATGTGATATGAGATGCTCAGTAAGGGAAATCTTATCAATGTGTCATAAATAGGTTATATATTAATCGTATGATAAAAAATGATCATGGGAGAAATATTTTATTAAAGTGACATTGAGAAATAAGATATTTCCTTAAGCATTTAATATTGAAATATAACTCTAAATGATTGAACAAATACCATATTATAAGAAAACATATATATGAGAAAGTAATCAAGATCCATGAGGCATATCATAGTCACATAACATAGAATTTTGGAAAAACATAAGAATATAAATCATAACATAGTGAATCAGGCATCACTTCCCATTTCCCTTAGTGGATGAGGAATCAACACCTCTTTCTCATAGTGGATAATATATCACAACCTATTTCCCAAATTTGATCAAGCATCCTTAATAATTTACCATTATTATATCATGATATATAAAGCTTTACCCAATGTATTGGAGGTCTATATATGGCTCACATGTCATATAATTATAAACAATATACATGTGTCCCATGATAACTTAGAAACATTCAACATTCATTATAGCTTATTTAACCCAGGAAAAGATATTGGTTCCATGAAAAAAATACACAAGACATAATCATAATCTATCCAAATAAAGAAATTAGATGGTTTTATTAGATATTATTTCCCATTAATTTAAAATAAAAATTAAATCATATTGTCATAGGTGAGTAAAACTTCTAGAAGAGAATCTAAATTTACTTAGATAAAGAAGAAAAAATAATTTTTATGTTTTTGGTATATTTTATTAAAAAATTATAAAAAAGTGGATTTTTTTGAAAGAAATGAATACTTGGAGGATATTTTTCTTAAATAAAATTGATAACTTTGGTGGTAAAATGTGTTATTATGAAAACAATTTATAAATAATATTCCTTTTTAAAAATACCAAGTTGGCAGAAAATGACCATGTCAAAAATTTCAAAGGAAGCTTAATTTTTGTAAATTAATTTAATTTAATTGAAACATGCCTTGATTAATAATAGAATTAGAGATATGAAAATTCATAAAATATGATTAATAACGTTGTCATGGAGTGAAACAAAGTTCTCGAACAAAAATAAGAGATAAAGCTAATTTCTCTTAAAAGAATCACTTCGAGTGAATTATTAAACAAATTGGAATTTAAATGGTTGTAGAATAAATAAAACTCATGAAACAATATAGGATACAAAATTTTATAATTATTTTATGTATTAATATCACATATTTTCTCCATATGGTAATTTATTCATATCAATCTTGAATTCAAAATGAGATTAGAAAGAGAAACTCTTTTGAATTTGTTAACTTTTGAATCAAACAAACTTGAAAGAGAGAATTTGAGATGGATTTGTAAATACATTTAATTCAATTAATGGTGTGATAAATTTCATATATAGGGTATAACATACACCATAAAAAATAAACAAGTGGTGGATATGACATATTCCTCATATGGAGAAAGTTAAGATAAGAAACCCTTACCTATTTGTTATTAAAGGAAATCAAATAGTTTGAAGGATGGGTCATAAAAATAATTTTAAAATTCATGAAATAATCATTAAAAATTATAATATAATCCATTTAATAGTAATTACACAAAATAAAATAATAACATTCATACAATATGAAAATATGCCTTAATGAAGGGAAATTGAAACAAAAACCATTACCTTGGATTCCTGTTTGGTTAGAAATGATCTAAAATCATATATAAAAAAGTATCTATATTAATCAATTATATTTTAATCCCATTAGTATATATTACCTTTTAAAAACTTTAGTCTTAATTATTCTGTACACATATATTAGTTAGTTATAGTGTATTTTCATCCTTATATGTCGATAATTTCATTTGTTTCATACAAGCATTGTAACAATGATGATGGTTTTTATTTATTGATAAAAAGATAAGAATAAAAGGATTATAAAATTTGTTTTAATAAGAATTTAATAATTTTATATGAGGTTTAATTTTTTTCCATTGTAGTTTTAGGTACAGTTTCTATAGAAAAAACCCATAAGAGACCCATTTCATAAAATTTTAATAAATAAAATGTGGTATCTTAATAATGTGTTAATTATAAACATTAACATTATAAAACAAATAAAAAATATTTTTTTACATATTAGTATCTTTTATTACCAGTAATTATGTTTAAATAACCATCCATTATAAAAATTTATAACATCAATCTTATAGGTGGTTAAACCGACCCACACAAGAACAAACTATAATCAATGGGTGAGTATAATTATGAGGTGATTGTATTATCATTATTAAAATATTTTGGAATAAATTTAAATCAATGTGTTTCAATGTTTTATACATCCCCATCTCCATTTGATAGAAATTATGGGCATGGTGCTCAAGAATGAAATCCATGATGATCTTGTTTCGGGTAATTTACTGATATCAATGGATTAATTTATATTGATAATAATTCATGTTTTATTCTTAAAAATTAATATTAATAATGTATATTACTCCTTAATATCATATACATTCAGTAAATACATTTTTAAAACAATACATGTAATTCGATGGTGAAAAATGAAACGCGTCATTCATTGTGGTTGTAGTTGGCATGTAACACGAAAAATATTTTCATTCTCTAAGGGATGAGATTATTAATTGAATAACTGATTTAACTTTATAGAATAATAATTATTCCATAGATATCATATTTATTTATTAAATACACTCTTATATCCATCCATTTAAATTAGTTATGTAAAAAAAACATAGTCCACACATAACACGAGTGACATTTTCATTTTTTGAATGGTTGGGAGAAAGATAGAAAATGATTATTCCATCTACATAATATCATTTAAGTATACATATTAAATTTTTTTAATTATGTTATAATGTGTATAATATATTTGTATGGGTAAAATAATAAATAAAGGAATATATATGATAAAGGAGTGATTAGAAACTTTTACCTTAATCTTGAAACCACTCCTTTACAAATTGGATTAAGACTTTGAAGGGGGTATTTTGATGAGAGAATAAACTTTAGAAAATGTCTAGGAGTGTTGTGAAGGGATAATTTATATATTTTAGTTGAAACAAGAGTATTTATACATATGTATAAGTTGGGTGGTTAAGGAATCCTTTTATATGTGATAGAGGAGACACCTTTGAAAATATTCATAACATTATATTAAAGACATGTCACTTTAAAATGAAATCATCTCTAAAAGTGTACAATAATGGTCATAGGATGAGTATTATTCAATCCACCTCTTATCCAAAAAAATAAGGTATAAGGTTTGTGATAGGTCCCATAGGAACCCTTAGAGGGGGGATCCTGGTGTGACCAATTTAATCACTTTAAATATCTTTGTAAAATAGTAATTAGAAATCTTGTTCCCACATGGGTAGGAACTTTGTTTAACTGATCTCAAGTATTATCTTATAATACAACTTTAAAAAATATATTATAATATGTGTGAATGTAATGTATGTATAGATATAATTATTTTTACTTGGTTCACCACTACGACCCACTTCAAGGAGAATTCAATTGATAGTGTGTCAATGAACCAGTTAACTACTAAGATCACTAATGTTTAGTGGATAAAATGGCTGTGTTCACTCTACACCTTTTATTACTACCTTATAATATTGGTTAAGGTC
Source organism: Viscum album (assembly GCA_963277665.1). Taxonomy (NCBI): domain Eukaryota; kingdom Viridiplantae; phylum Streptophyta; class Magnoliopsida; order Santalales; family Viscaceae; genus Viscum; species Viscum album. Next base: position 1,142,772,605 of record OY728139.1, on the reverse strand, counting down.
AAGATTAATTTTTATCCAAGTTGTAATGCCCTTCATCCTTCATTGCAGACTACTTTGAGGTAGGATGACTTGCATAGTTTATAAACATATAGATCCCTTAATCATTAAAAAAATATGGGCTAAATTCATCCTCATATATGTATAGATAATCTGTAAAAATCCTTACATAGATCCTTCATATACTATTCTGAAACCTTCTTTAAACAACTTCTCTACATCTAGAACTTCTTCTTTCTAGTAATAAGACTAAAATAACATTCTTCATTACATATCCATGATTACTTACTATTATTTTATTTTGAAAAGATTTTGAATGAGTACTAAACTAATTATACTTCTTTATATCCTCTCATCTGGAATCCTAGTTCTTCCACAATGACAAAATCAACATATAGAGGTGTTTTTTTTGATTTCCTGGCAGTTTAAACCACCACTACATGGGTTTGAAATGATTTTCAAAAATCAACGCTAAATTTTTTGTTGATAACCAACTCACATTGGTTTCGACAAATTATGGTAGTTTCTGGAAACCATTGCAGAACATATTTTTTAGTAGGATACCATCGCTAAATCAAAAGAATTTTTTGGAAATGGAAACCTCTGTTAAAAAAAAACCTCTACTAAAAAAATCACCCTTAAATAGAGGAAGTTAAAACTGCTACTAATTAGTGATTATATATATATAGAATAGGTTTACACCACTTCTATTTATTAATTTAAAAGAAATTAAAGCTATAGAATCTATAGCCTTAGAACAAAAAAGGAAAAATAGATATGAATGGACCTAAGGAAACACTCCCATAGCTAAAAATATATATGAAATCGTCAAAATTCAAATCGATTAGTGTTCCAAATTATCTACTCCATGTAATAACCCAATATTAGAATAAACAACTAGTCGAAACTATCATGACATAAAGAGGAACCAAAATTAGACCTCAAAACACACGATGTCTATATGATACTCACATTTGGGCCTATTCATGATGTTTATAATAACAAAATATAGTACCTAGGAAATACATATACTGACTATAAAAGAAACAACCTTTCTATAAAAGAAACTGTAGACATGCTTAAAGAAATATTAATACCTATATTAACCAACATGCTCATTATAATAATGCAACAACATTCCTTATACAGTAAAGAAAAAATATGTTTAAAATCACATCCATGCCCACCATACCCAACTATGAGATCATATAAGTTTAGTTCCACATCATCTCTAAATCCAAAGTTATCCCTAATCACTACCTAATGAAATTCGAACAACACCATCTCCATCTCCGTCTCCACTTTTTGTTATTGGTATCTACATGAAAATTATGTTGAAAATCAAATAATGATGTATATTTTAAATTATAATTAAAACCAATAAATGTTTGGGTAATAAATGATTTTTAAGTTGTGTGATTTAAATTCTCACTACCATCCTTTGATGAATTACCAAAAGGGAAAGATCCATTCATCTTCTGATATAATTGAATCAATTCATTCTATAGACCAATGGACTTTACATCTTGCATATTTCTATGAGTCCCCTATTCCTGAATTGTGTTTTTAATTGAAAACCCCCTTCTGATCATCTTGATGTATAAAGTATCTACAAATAGGATTAGATTCTACTAAAATCATAATGAACTTCCAAATACCTCAGATGGTAATGGTCCCAAACCCATCTCACGCACTCAACCATGATTCTCTTTCCCAAGGACTTGACCAACTGGATTATCCTGGGAGACCAAGAAGGACTATGTGGGATTGAAATTCCATAATTCTTTTAGTTTTATCTATAAGTAAAATATTAGTCATATTTTATGCAATACATAATAACATAGTGATATATTACAATAAGTTATTACAATGAAAATGGAATTCATACCCCAACTTCTTGATAAGGATTATTAACATAACTCCCATCAGATTTTGTATGAAAATCCAACCATAGTTCTATTCAAGAGGCTCAGTTCCCTAAATTCATTTAATTCATTAAACAAATATAAATAAATAATTTAATATATAAAATATATAATTTTTTCTTATAAATATTTAAAATAATGAAATTTTTACAATAATAGATCTATTTTTTAAAAACTCTTTGACTCGGTAGTGTGAGGGTTTATTTTTTTAACTCAACTTGTTGCGTTTTTCTTTTAAACTTCCTAAAATAAATAACATGCAATTTAATATTAATTTTTTTAATGTTATCTACTTATCATATACATTCATATATATATAATGATATTAATCTAATAATAGATATTTCAATACCATGTTCTTCTATTAGAGATGAATATCAACAAAAACCATCCATTTCTCTCTAGGTACCCCTTATGGTACCTTATTATATAGTTGTTGAGTTCTCAATGAAGTATTATTGAATTCATACTATAATATCCATTTAAAATCCTTCTATTTATTAACTAAATTTGTTAATTTCCACTTTCCTACTATAAGATTAGCAATGGTAAAATGGAATGACATCTTTACAAAGAGATTAATTCTTAAAATATTAAAATTTAATAACATAATGGAATTCAATTACACCATAATGTACAAAAATTACCTTTATCTATGAATTAAAGACTTCATTATCTAGGACTGATGCACATGCCTCTAATCTAGAGAGGTAATTGGAAGGGTAATCAGCTCTGTCACTAGCTGGCCTAGAATCCGGACAAATAATCTTGAGACATCATCTATAGGGACCCAATAATAGTCAAATGAGACAACTATCTTTAATCTATTCAGATTATAGACATCTGAACCGTTCATATTTCTCTTTTTAGTAACATTTCATGCATATTTTATGAAAAAATAGCTATTAATATAAAAAAGTACAATAACTTTATTCATATTAAAATTTTTACCTATAACTGTCACCCTACCACATACTCATGAATAAATAAGAGTGAAGAACTCTTACCTCACTATTTAAGTTACTGAATGGGGAGTTACTATCTCATATGTTCATGGGATGTTGAAAAAGGGTGTTCTAGATAATGACAGAATGCAGGGTGTGAGAAATGGTGAATGGGGGATGATAGAGGGTGTCTCAAATGCTATAGGAAGGAAGGATAATAAATCACAATCTATTGGTTTGGTTGAGGTAATGTCAACTAAGAGTTGACTAGTATCAGTAAAACAATTACTCATTGTAATTACTATCATATAATCAGATAAGATTAGACTCAAAACATATATTTCAAAAAATTCATGCAAATAAAAATTTAGAAATGGAAACAAATGGATAATACTAAAAAAATATACATAGTTATGATAATAAACACCTATACATATACCATAAGTGGTTGATAAATTAATGGACAACTTCATATACAATCATTTAATCCTTCAATCATGTCATTGCCCCACTATATCAATACTTCGGCTACTTCATCCACTATTGCATGAAAAATATTTTCAATATCATGATGGAAAAATAAGTTCATTTCTTACTATTGATAGGATTCAATGGAAGAGGTCAAATCTTACACTTTATCACCCATATCATACAAGTCTCTTTATTTTATGAAAACAACTTCACTCCACCCTTAATCCAGAAAATCTTTCATATAATATTCTATTTTTTATTATAATGATAAGATATAAGAATCTTGTAATTCATGGTCACAAATATCCATCAAGTGAGATAATTTACCTGAAGTAAATCGTAAGGAATCACTTTTAATACCCCTGGTAATATTAACTGACTTGCATTTGAATAAAAAAACTAAAAAATTCCCATGGTAGTTGAATTTGATAATATTAGTTAAAATTCCATAATATCCCTATTTAGAAATCATAAATATAAAACTATTTTGTGTTTTCAAACCCTCTTTCCATTTGACTATATGAAATTTAAATCCATTCAAATTGTAAGCATTGAAATTTCTAGCATGTTTTAGAGGTCCTCGAGCAAAAAAAATTCAAATCGTCTGAAAAATCATCCCTAGTATTTGTATGATTGATCTAAAAAAGTAATATACATTATTAGATTTACAAAATATATGTGTGAAACTAATATACACATTGATTGCAATATTTATGAACTTACATAATTTGAAAACCATTATACAAGCTCTTTATTAAAATATTTTGTTATATATTTCTAATTTCATGTTTGGCCCCTTATTATTCTCTTTTTTTGTATCCTGAGCTCTTCAAAAAATGGATCTAAAATTTCATTATTAAGCATAACATATCTATGTTCCTATAATAATTCCATTTCTCTTAATGTAACATTTGAGTTCCTCCCAAATGATCAGCCTATAATAGGAAATATTTTTTATTTCCTATATAGTTGATATTGAATTGATTTTTCATAAACACGTCTAAATAAATTGAATATTTCTTCAATAAATTCCAAGTATCTGAAAAAAAAGGTAAGACACCCCTATGCCAAATAGAATTCCAAATTAGAGCCTTCAAGTTGAGATTTATTTTTCACATATGATTTCAAATGACCAATATATCTATGAAATTAAATAAATAAAAAATAATTATGTATTTAATGAAGTTCCAATAATTGTTTACTTAATATTAAAAACATATAAATAAAGTAATTATCAATTGGTTACATCCATTAATAATTTATGGGGCCTCCTAATTTAGTTTCCTCGATCAAATTCACAGTTAAATGTATCATGACATTAAAAAATGACAAAATAAAGACCACCTCCATTTAAAAAAGTGTCAATAAAAATCTATCCTGAAGGTTTTCAAGATTCGATAGTTGTATATTTTTCTCATGTAGTTTTCTGAAGAATGTGAAATATTGGAGTACAATGGTAGTAACCTTTTTAGGTAATAATGTATGAAATTCCATTGGTAGTAACTACTGTAACAAAATATATGAATCATGAATTTTCAATCCAGGTAAATTATGATTACTTAAGTCAACACGCCTTGATTTTCTACTTGAATACCCATTAGATACCTTTATATGTTTTAAAATTCTAAAGAATGTATCTTTATCACTATTATTTATAGCAAAAATTGTTGAACCATACTTTCCTTTCTCAAATGGCCAAAGATCATGCTTTATGTTCATTTCTTTTCAGTCCTTATGAGCATTGAGATGGCTCTTCAAATTTCTATGATCATTAAGAAATGTAAAAATCAAATTTTCATAGACATTATTCTCTATATGCATAACATCATGATTATTCCACAACAAATTAAATACTCAATGTGGATGTTTGAAGAATATTTTTTTATTCCATTATTGCGTTCTGATTTCACTTGATGATGAACATAAAAATAATTTCCCACTATCATTCATATGAAACGTCTTCCTAATTTCTATTAAAACATTTCTGAGTAGTTCTAATATTTTATAACCTATCAAAAACATTGGAGGTGGTCTGTGATTAATAAAACCATTTAATTTTTACTTGTTGAATCAAAATATATGGGATACATTGAGAAATATTAGATGACACAAGAAGAACCATTTTTTATTAAAAATTAGTCATTCAGGCTCAAAATCCAAGTTATAAATAGGACACGCCAAACCCATGTAGGTGTTCCAACCATATAAGTTCCCAAGTCTAGGTAAGTCACTAATGGTCCACATTAGAGCATCGTGTATTTTGGACATTATTCTAGAAGTTTCATCATATGTCTCAACACAATTTCTCCATAACTCCAATAATTATTCAATTAGAGGTGGAAAGTATACATAAATATCATTTCTAGAAATTTGTTTTCCCAAAATATTCATCGAAATGATAAAAGTTGTTTTTTTCATAGACAACCATGTAGGTAGATTTCAAGGGATAAAACACCTAAAAAATTCTATAACTAGTGCTCAAAGTCCCAAATAGGTTGAATCCATAGGTATCTAATCCCAATCGCACATTCCTAGTATCAGTTGAGAAATATGATTGTAATGAATCAAATGTCTTCCATGATTTTTAATCTATTGGATGTCACATTAACTCATCATTGTTATTATCTATAGAATTACACATCACGTGCTCAGCTGTTTTCGATGACATGAATAATCTTTAGAATCAATGCATTAAAGGGAAGTAATGAAAAACCTCTATAGGTGTGTTGTTTTTATTATTATTCTTCATAGTATTATATTGATTCAAACATCCAACATCCCCCCATTGAATTCCATCTAGAATAGGAAAAATTTGTGAAATCTTGTTTGGATGAATCCTCCACCAAATAAAACATACAATCATTTGGATAAGAGTGTATTTTTTATAATTCATACCAAGCTTGTTAACAAACTTATTCATTTTATAAAAAGAATTAGGGATTTTAGCTTTAATAAATTAATCATGAAACAATTCCAATATAATGGGAATAACCTTATTTGTAATTCCACATCGGAATTTGATATGATACAAATTCAGAAGAAAAGAATGTTTTGAATATTTCAACAATCCACCATACAAATCTTAATTTCCATCTTCAACTAAATCATGAAACATATTTTTATTCTTATTGAATAAATCCATTACATTAGTATCCACAGAATTAATAGGATGATCCAATGATATGTTAAAATCTTGATTTGGTTATCCAACAGTCCCAAAACATCACTTGTCAAGTTAATATTTGTGTCACCGTTAACCGGTTGTTCTAATATGTTTTTATGTGGATCTTGTTTCCTTGAAATACTGAAAGCATTGTTTATATGGGGTTTCACTTCATTTTCCCTTTTCAAAGAAGTTGGGAGCTTATTCAGTTGATTGATATCAGTTCTCAAACTTTTTGTGACGTTTGATTCTCAATTCTAAATCCAACACAAATATTGAAAAGGAAATTGGTTCAATATCAAGTGTTCATAAACTTCATATCACTTCAACCATATTCTAAATTTACATTTAGGACATGGAACAATTATTGTACCATCAACAAATTGAATGGAAATTGAAAAATCTAATAACTCATCCAAACCCATATCATACTGAGGTGTGTTCCTCGGTAATGTGATCCAATTTTTATCCATATATATCACAATTTTCCTAAAATTTAATTAAAAAAGTTAAACCCTTAAAAAATATTATTTCATGATTAAAAATAATTTAAGATGGATTATAAAAGGTCATAAAAAATAGAGAGTTATTTATATGGAATCAAAACAAATAACTTATAGAAATAATGTAATTATTTTTTTATAAACATATAAAACCCATATTAATTTTAAGTTTTATCAATTGGATATAATTTTTCTTCTAAAATAAAAAAATACACATTTCAACATGATTCAAAATAAAATATCTATTTTTATCTCATCTACTAAATGCAATTCACATTCTTTAAACAATTAAATAAAAACCTATCACAATTTTCAAACAATACAACACTTTTAATTTCCCCTATAAAATAACTTAACAAATTTTTCAAAACCCACATTATATTTATTCCAACATTCTCATCATTAAATCAATATCATTCAATAACATGCTCAATTCACACAAAATAATTAACATTAACATTATCTTTAATAAAAATTCATGAAATGTTAATTAAAATGGTAATAAAGAAAAATCCCAAAAAATGAAAAATTTTGGATTAAGGTTTTAAATTTATTATACTCACACATCATCCAAATATTAACATGTATAATTTTAATTCTATATTTTTATGATAAGTAAATGAATAACCTTTTTATCACCATGTTCAAAACAACAATAAAACATTTTACCATGAATGTTAAACTTTTAACACAAGTCACATTATTATATTATATATTAAGAAATATAATTTAAAAAAAACTAAAATTTGAAGTTTTAAATACATATAAATTTATATTTTTATAAAAATAGATTTTAAAAAAATTATCTAACCGATTAAAAAATTAAAATAATATTTAAAAAACAACCTTTAAAAACCAATAGTAGTAATATCACATTAACTATGTCAATGTGAAATAATTTCAAAAATTCTATCTCTAAATTACCCAAAAAAGTTATAAAACCAGAATTCAATGTGATTATTAATATAGATGTATTAAAGAACATGGTAAGGGGTCCTTATCTGAAACATTTATTTCAGTACGATTTAGTTATAATATCATATCAACACCATATTTATATCTTTTAATTATTATAATTACATGGTATTATCATCCATTGGTCCTATTATTATTGAGATATTATGAATTCCCTCACATCAATCCCTTTTCATAATCCATTACATTTCAAATAAAATTATTTAAAACCAAAGTATTTTCATTTTGATTATCCTCTTTCCTAGTATAAAATTTAAGTGACATTAAAAGTAACTCTAACAAAATAGTTTAATTGTAATAAACTACTTTCATTTAATCAAATACATATTAATTTCCTCTTCTTAAAAACATTAAAATAAATCATTCACCATGGTGGTTCTACAATACGTAAGTGAGTGATGATGTTTAATTTTCACACAAAACTTTTATGTATTCTCTTCAAAATTAATTTTATTATTGAATATAATATTTATAATCCATTAATATCATATTTATAATTATAAAATGGAAATAAATTGTTTATAATAATTATATTAAAAGTAAAAAATCAATATCATTTTAATAATTTAAATAAATATTATGAAGAATCACTTTTCGATTTGGAACCCCACTGTGGAATATGTTAAACTATTGAAAACTATTAACTATGGAATAAAATGAAACTTGAAACCTTTGGAGATTATGGAACTATTTCATAGTAACCATAAATTATTATCATTGTTCTATATTTTCATAAAAACTAATTAATTTTCAAATTTAATCATTTATCCAATTATTAATGGTGATAAAACTTACTAATCAATTTACAAACACTTTAAACAACTGCTTTGAATAATTATTTACATAGTAAATTTTCATCGAGGGAATAAATAATGTCAACACAATCCAAGATTTATAAACAACTAATTTTTTAATTTATTTAAATGATTAACAAGTTAGGATAAGTGATCATAACATCATAATAGAAATGAGAAAAGTTTTTCAAAGAAACAACATAAACCATGAATCATGAATATACTAATAATAACATGGAATCAACTAAATCACATGTGAAAAACCTTTTTTTCAATTTATTTAAATGGAATATTATCTTTCATTAGATCAATTCGACCATCCCCCTAATGAAATGAAAATCATGTTAAATCAACATTAAAACATAATTAAACAATAATAACCCTCAAATCCCATAACTCATTGAACTCTCAAAGTTGAGACACTAAAAAATAAATAAATTAAAGACCAAATAGGGGGAGATGATGAGGTGAAACAGGGAGTGACAGTGATGTGCATTGAAGGCTAGGGATATGTCTTGTGTTTGGGTAGAGGGGGCTTGGGGGAGAGAGGGAGGAGTGGAGAGGGGGAATGGGGGGCTATGTCAAGGTGCAATGGGTGGTGGTGGTGAGGTGAAATGAGCGGCAGAGATGGGGGCTAGGGATTGTGATTTTGGATGGGGCTCAAGGAAGAGAGGGAGGAGTAGAGAGGGGGGATAGGGGAGATAGTAGGAAGTGTGTTTTTTAAATCAAAATATTTAGCGGCAGTTTTAAAAAAAACATGGAAAAATATATGGAAAATATTTTGAATCCATTTCAGAAACTGCTACTAAAAAACCAATGCTAATAAACTCTCTCTATTACCTTGTTTTGTTACAGTGTTCAAGGAATTATATATACAATCTATGATTTGTCTTCGTGTCTTGTATAAGAAGTCTTATTTGTTTTATATTCTAGAAAAACACCCACTATTTTGAGTTATAAGATTTTAATTTTGAATTCAAACTCAAACACATAAATACCTTGAAATTATATTACATAAATATCCTCTCTCATATTTTTTTATATTAATCTTCACCATTGAAATTTATTTGGGTAGATTAAGCTTAATCCATTACTTCTTGAGGACCGTTGGTGTTTAAAATAATCAAAATTGCTTAAATATTCCAATTTTGAAAAAACAAAACCTCCAAATTACCCCAATCCTAAATACCATGAAATGGTGTAGAGAATATCCAAGAAAAAATACCCTCAACACCCTCAACACCATGGACTCTTTCCATTTTAACTTCCACCACAAAATCACATAAATCATCTATGAACTCTATGATTTTGACCACGGTCACCTCTATTACCATGGTGGGATTACAAGTTTTTCACTGGTAAAATGAAAAGTTGAAACATTAAGCTATATACCATAGACTCTTTATGATCCTCATTTTGGTACCCTAAAACGAACCAATACCTTTACACATGTCACTGAATTTAGAGTTATACTTAATTAAAACTATATAAACCTTCACAAAACATCACTTCAACTCAAAAATTTATTTCTCTATTTTATGGTAAAAAACTATTGACCATTTTGGATTCACATGAACCATACACAACCTAACACCTTACCTTTATGTATGTCTAATAATTTCAGAGTTAACTTTAAATTGGTAATATTTAAACTTGAAAACACCATCCACCATGGTGTAGTGAAAAAACACTTTCCATTTTGACTTCAAATTACCCCAAAATTAGTTTTGAAACTCTTATGTGACCTTTACTCAATAGTAGGATTACCTTTTCATAGGTTGTTTTAATGAAACATGGATACTTCTATAGCATGACCCTCTTCACCATTTTTCAATAGTGAATTTCCAAATGAAAACACCAATGAAAAAAACAACTACCACTTGTTTCTAGCCATTTAAAAATTCAAAATGTCTTGAATATAATCACCATAATTTGTGATGAAAATTTCTTTCACAACAATAATTTTATCCATTTATCTCCATAGAATTTATCCACAAGTGATTTAGTGTGTATCTCATCTTTACAATACATCCATCCACATTATCACTCTTTTTTCTATAAATAAAAAAACCAGAACAAGTAAGACCCATTTGTTAACAATCCTCAAATAATATTTACTTCATATAATACATTTTCATATACAAAACTATTTATCACTTGAAGGGTTCTAACAATATCATAAATTCTCAACAAATCCAACACAAACCCTTAGGGGTTCCAATATTCTCCTCCTTTCTATTTTATTGACAATATTATACACTCACACACCTTTGTTAATTAAACTCAAAGGGTGAAAAAAACTTCAAATTTTATCCCATATAATGTTTGAGTTCTGTGGGAAGAAATATTCATATAGAAATAAGGAAAAAAATTCACTTTTATCTTTAAAATAAAAGAGTATTTCCATATTTTCTTGAAATACGTTGTAAATAATATCCTTATATTGGTTTTTTCACCACCCTTTGAAAATATATAAGTCTATCCACTCCCTATTCAAGGGTATCTTTTTTTACATATTTGCCTATTTCAAAACACTATATTTTGGCTTTAATAACTTATTAATAAACCTAATTACCTGTTAAAAAACTATTACAACTGCTAAAAACAACCAATTGGACTATCCAATTCTATAGTACTCCTATAAACCAATCTCCATGACATCTGTATAAAATGAAATAAATCCAGTGAGAAAATTCACCACTTATCCTTTGGTCTAACAAAACTCCCCTAAACATATTGAACTGAGACTCAATATAGGAAAAAATATTCTAAGTTAACCTTAACAAACTTATCTATATCACTAATGAATACTAATAAAACCAAAATATCATTTCCCTTCCATTTTCTCTACATGCCATGTGATCTCAATCATATAATTGCAAATTATTAGTGAATAAAATTTAAAAAAACAATAGTGTGAGACATACCACTTTCAACATTAATTGATACCAATTTTAATAGAGATCTTCATAGGATTATTAATTCATATATAATTATTAGAATAATTTAAAAATTCACTATAAAATACCCCTTAGTATTTAGTTCTTGGCACCAATAATACATCCTCAGTTTAGGTATAAACCTTATTGAGAATAATCCCTTTTTATGTGAAACTTTTAGTGCCCTATAAAACCAAAAACTGATACCAAATGTTTTAAAACATAAATAGATAAACATGAGAACTCATTTATGTTTTATATTTTATAAACATTCTATCTATTTCTTTCGTGGACTGATTCCACTAACTCCTTGGCATAGAATTACTTATTTAATATCCTCATAAAATTAAAATGTATCTTGATACCAAATGTAAAATACCAAATTTATCAAGATACCAAATATTGTTTTAGGCTGTATTTAAGAAATATTATTCCATTATTCAGTCCCTTTCCATGTATTTTTCATCATTAGAAATTCTCCATAGCATGAAACATCCAGATTGATACCAATCATCATCCAATACACTTCAAACACCACTTGATGCATGCATTTTCTAGCTTCCATACATTTTTTTCATCTCCATTTCATATTATTTTTTATAAAATCTCCCCCATTGAGCATGTCTCCCCAAATTGTTTGCATCCCTTTAAACAAGATAGAAACATTTAAAGGATATGGGGAGAGTGGTACCTCAGATTTATTCAAGACAAGGAATGGGTTTGGTCATATTGGACCAACCCTTCATCTTCCACCTTTCCGTTCCCCTTATTCAAATTTAGGGAAAGGAATTCCATAACATATTAAATCCATTATTTATCTTGAATTTAGTTTTTATGTGGATTCTTGAACCCTTTTATAATGGATCTTATTTGTGTTATTACTCTCGCACACATTTCATCCTGGATGAGTGAAATCTTGTCCTTCCATTACTTGTTATTTTCTATAATTGTGGAATTGATTCCACTTGTGAAGGTCTCATATTGTGTTGTCAAATTAGTGGATCTTTCTTCTAGATTCATTCTGTATTTGAGGAAATATCAATAAATTTTATTACCTTTCATAAAAGTGGTTTTTATGAGACCACATAGGCATTACTCTTCCTAGATGGTCCTAAGTTTAATCTCAGAATGCTCCCTTCCTGGTGGATTTTTCGTCACACGTTATTTTATTTTCCCCACAGCCAGAACAACCCTTTTCTTTATAGTTCCAGATTTATCATATTTACATTAAAGAGAGTTTATATGAGTGTCCGTATTTTTTTAACTTGGTACACCCTTTATTGAGATTGAAATATATCTTCCAAAACCACAAACCTATTCTCCAACTTAATAGATCTTTTAATTGGATAAAAATTTTCCTTTTATATCATAGGAGTGAAGGATCTCTTTATGGTATCTTTTTTTTCCTTCTAGGAATCATTCCATCTAAAATCCTGATCATATGATTGAGGTAAGATAAAATAAAACATATTATTTATTAATAATACCTCATATGGTATTATCTTGATTAATATGTTTTCATTGAAACTTTTCCTCAAACTAGGGTCCTTGGGATTCAAAACTTGTGACGCGATATGCCCGAACCTTCCACAATAGTATCCACTTTAAGATACCTTCTTTTACAGGTTCCTTATTTTAGATTTTGAATGGAACTTCTATTTTATCCTATATTTTATATTTATATTTCTAATTTTTTATCCATATTTATAACCTAAAGTATTTCTAACTATGTGTGATGAGGCTAAATTTGAGGTGATATTGATCTTTTCATTTAACGTGCTCATCATCTCATCAAATACCATGATTTATTCATCCTTATTATTATTCAGTTTAATAGTAAACTCTTTATTTTTTAGGTAACGTCCATATCATTATATCTTTATACTTCTATTGAGTTTTGAGAAGGTAATTATCACCATCAATTCCTTTTTAGTGGCCATTTTTATTTCTAATTTCATGAGATATTTCTTCAAGAAGATCACTTTTATCCTTCATTTCATCTCCCTTTTTCTTCATGAAAAACATTCGAGACACCTCCCCTATAATTATACTTTTATTTTCCAAGGAAAATTCTTCTAAAAAGTCTATATACACTTTATGCATTAATCCCCATTTATCCCTCACTTCTTTTAATGATTGGATCTCTTCTTGGTGGCTGCATGCACCCTCCTTGGATTTGCAACCTAATGTTGTTGCAACTTCTTCACCAGAGTCACCACTTCTTTTCAGCTCCTTTATAGAGTCTTTAATTTTTAAAACACTTGATTTTTCTATACTAGGGTTAGAATTTGATATAAAAATGGTTTTTTAATCATTTAACCCACTTATAAAGATAATCATCATAGTGGTTTTCATATTTTTCATATCTTTCTAAATAATATATTTCATCTTACTTATGAATCAATTTTTCACCAAAAAAATATTCCAATTTTTTTCTAAATATCCCTGGAGAAATTATAGAGATCCACGTTCTGGAAGGTTTCTTGATTAATATCCTTATTTAATTCTTGCTTAACCAAATCATCAATTTCTATATTTCTTGAATTTGTTTTCAAAGATAAAACCATGTTGTCTCAAAAAAACAATCCCTTATTTCACAACATCTTGGTGGGATTAAAAAAACATTTCCATGTATATCATGAATTACCTTTTACACCTCTAAAATTTTATAGCATAAAAAATGGTATCTTAATTATAGGCTTCATTTATGTAATAACTTCAAAAAATAATTCATTGGTTGGACACTCAGACAGAACCTATCACTCTGATACCAGTTGATAGGTCCCGATGGAACCCTAAGGGGGGGGGGGAGAGGTGTGGTAGGGTGAATCAGGTCATGACCAACTAAACAACTTTTAGATATCTTTTCAAAATAGTCTTTATGGATATTTTCCCCATGTGGGTAGGATCTATGTTCAATAGATATCAAGCCTTCTCTTTCACTCTACCTTATCTAACTATATACGATTATATTGAAAATTAATTCATGGATGGGCTTGAAGATTTTTACTTATCTCACCACTACAGGCTACTCCAAAAAGAATGAAATCAACAATGTGATGATGCACTGATTAACAACTAAGATCACTACTTTTTGATGAATATAAAGGCTATGGTCACTCTATATTGAGGCTCACTACTGAAAAAAAATTAGGGTCAAGATCACTTCTAACCAAAGGTGCATTACCCTTCCTCAACCTTCATGCACTGCTTTAGATTAGGATAATTTCCAAATTTTATATACATGTAGTTCCTTTCATGTTCAGAAACATATGGGTTAAATGAATCCTTCTAAATGTATACATGTTTTTGTTAAAATCCACAAGCTAATCCTTCAAAAATTATTATAAAACATCCTTTAAAAAATAACTTCTAATCTTCCAAAAAAACCTAGAGGATATTATTTCTTGTATAAAGACTAGAATACTCTTGGTCACTATAAAAATATGATTATTATCTTTTCTTATATTTTGGAAAAATCTTTAATGAGTTCCAATCTTCTTATTTTCATTCCAATCCCTCTTATGGAATCCCAATTCTATAGGGAATCAGATATATAGTGTATACTCTGTCTTCTAGTCTCATACAATAGGTCTTCTTCCTTTTATATTCTAGAAAAACTCCCATCAGTTTGAGTTGTAAGATTTGAATTTTGAATTCAAACTTAAACACACAACTTCCTCAAATTCCCACTTTTTAAATATCATCTCTTAGAATATATTTATGTTAA